>JBBGZY010000119.1:0-2400000 GCA_037952925.1 Lithobates clamitans
GACAAATTCTCTTTGAATCAACCGTCTATAAATTAACATTGCCTAAAAATAAATTATCCCCCCCCCCCCTCAATTTGAACAAATGAAGTATACTAAATTGTTGACCTATGACTAACTTCATTCAAAGGTCTCTTCTCCAAAATTGTTTTTTCTTCTTGGCTGATCATGCTAAATGAATGTTGGTTTTGGCTGACAGTCTACAATGCACATTTTTAGAGAACTTTTATATGTTTATAATATGTAATCAGTGATGAATTAGGGCTGACAAAGCACCGTTCTTTTTATATCCACCACTGCTTCATACACGATATTACATTACTCAGACCTAGACAAAGACTTGGAATTATGCACACTGCTATATCTGGGTCTCAAACATTCCATTTCCCCTACTCCTGTCTGGAAGCAAAGTCAAAACTGAAATAAAATATTTTTCAACCGGCATCTCCTTCTTTGTCAATATTGTCTTGTTCCTCTATGTTTATTAATGTTATTTGAGATTTAAAAAGGAAATTTGAGGATGAAGGGCTTAATAAAAAGAAAAAGAAAATGGTTGCAGACAAAAATCTTTGCCTTTTTCTTTCTAATCAGCTTTAAAAAAATGAATGATAGGTGTAACTTGATTATTTTGTATGAACAATGCCCCTATTTTCTTAGTATGTTTAAGTTTATCATTGTCAACTGTAAATACATCCTAAATTATATGTAATCCCAATCCCAAAAATGTAATAAAAGCTTTAACAAGTAATGTCATTTTAAATGTAATTTTAAACATTTTTTTTTTAGAGTCAAATTTACATCTTTACCGCATGTGTGTGAAGGAAGGCCATTCATTTGAATAACCTTCCACATAACCTATAATGTTTTTGTTTTATTTTGAAGATCCACTGTAAAGAAAAATATCTGTGAAAACAAAAAAAAAAAACATTGGCAGGTTTAACCAATCATTTGTTGCACATCAAAGCTCCGTTCACATTTGTGAACCATTGCATGTGTGAACAAGGCCTAAGGCCCCTTTAAGACGGGGAGGACTCCGTCAAGCAGGTCCGCCTGCTCAGCGGGAGATCTTTCTGCTGATCCACGCTGAGCAGGCGGATGACAGATCTGTGTCCGCTCCACTATGCAGAGCAGACACGAACACACATTCTCTATGGGGTGGTCAGATGGAAAAGGACCGCCTGTCCATTTTCATCTAACTGTAATCTGATTCGATTACCAGGCGAATGGGGAACAGGTTCATCTGTTTTTAGCAGACATGATCGTTTCGGATGCTGCCGGGGCGGCAGCGGACACATGTATGCTGACATCCGCCGCTCCATAGAAAGCTATGGATGGTCCAATTGGGTCCATCTGATAGACATTGTAGCAGCCTCATTATTCATATTTTTTACAAAACAAATCGATAAATAATCTGCAAAAGAAATAGAACTCCAAAGCCCCGTACACACGAGCGGAGTTTTCCATCGGAAAAATCTTGGATGGTTTTTCCAATGGAATTCCGCTCAAGCTTGGCTTGCATACACACGCTCATACAAAAGTTCTCTGAACTTTCGACCGTCAAGAATGCAGTGACGTACAGCACAACGACAACCTGAGAAAATGAAGTTCAATGCTTCTGAGCATGCGTGATTTTTTGCGCATCCAAATTGCATACAGACGATTGCATTTTAGGATAGGAACTTTTCCCGACCGATTGAGAACATGCTCCCAATCTTTTACTGGCTGGAATTCTGCCAGCAAAAGTCCGATGGAGCATACACATGGTCGCATTTTCCGACCAAAAGCTCTCATCTGAGTTTTGCTGGCGGCATTTCCGATCGTGTGTACGCGGCATAGGATATAGTAAATTGAGACCATTTTTAGAATAAAATTAGATAACTGTATAAAATTCAAGTAGTTATCTTTCAGATAAATATTTGAAGATGAAAGCCAACAATGCACTCAATTTTTACTTCAGCTTTTACAAATCACCTTTAAAATAAATTACAGTCACTTCCTTCTAGTTGTGAACACAGTTCTTTAAGGCTTTTTTTAATGGTCTTAACAAGGTCATTGTGACCGGCAAGCCTGATGTTATAACACAACGCTGACTACTTGAGTACTGCTTGGAGATGACAGCTGAATAACACTGTATTGCCTCCGTTGTGAGTCATGTTTTAGAAGACACACAAGAGGGCATCATTCTACTATAGTATTGCTACATCTGCTGGCCACCGTCTTTATTCAGCAGCTCAAATGGGAAAAGTGACTTTTCTCTTTTCCACAGTTATCATTGTGTTCTACAGTGCCAATCATTAAATGAATATAAGGCTTGATTCACACTTATGCATTTTTAGTGCTTTTTGCATTTTGCAGATTTGCACTACAGTTAATTTAACATGGTTTCCTATGGAACACGTTCTGTAGAGCAAATCTGCAAAATGCAAAAAGCACTAAAAATGCATAGGTGTGAATCAAGCCTTGCACTGTGTGTAAGAACTGTGATTGCATAGCTCCCTATGACCCCTCATTGAGAGAAACTGTCCCTCTTTCCTTCTTAGCTGTCCCTCTCTGATGTAATGACATTTATTTCAGGTACTTTTATAGCACCAACAGCTTACACAGTGCTTTATATATGTTTTGTACACTCACATCAGTCCCTACCCTCAAGGAGCTTACAATCTAAGGTCCCTAACTCAAACTCATATATTAGGGCCAATTTAGACAGGAGCCAAATAACCTAATCACATGTCTTTGGAGCGTGGGAGGAAACCCACGCAACCAGCAACCCTAGTGCTGCTAAGCAGAAGTGCTATCCAGTTAAGCTTTATTAAAGATGTATTATTTAACTACTAAAAGTACTTAACTTCAGGCTAGCGCCCTAGCAGTGACCTGAGCCATGAAATGCAGGTCACTGCAGATAGTGTGTACAAGCTCTAAACCTTCCATATAACCTGTCATTTTTTGCCTTTATTTTGAAAATCCACTATAAAGAAAAATAGTTGTAAAAAAAGCATTTGTAGGTTTAACCAATCATTTGTTGCACATCAAAGCTCCATTCACATTTGTTGCAATGTAGGAACCCATGAAAAATTGTGGCAGTGCAGAAAAGTGAGCGACTACCAGCTCTACCCACCTACAAAGTGGACATCACCAGCCAGCTGCTACGGCACTCGTGACAATCCTTGCCTTTACACTCTCTGTCCCCACCTTCAGGAGTGTTAGGCGGGAGGTGCAAGAGAGGCCTCCACCACATTCCAGTCTTCACCAGGTATGTGATAGTATCATCCAGCCATGATGGAGACTGGAGGAGGTACCTCTCTGCTTGAAGCATTATGCCAGCAAATCGCAACCATGATCCAAGTGGTGACCAGACTACAGGAGGCTGAATTCCAGCTTGAAAGTCGCCTACCCACTGCATCTTAAGCTTCTTTATCTGGTGAATTAGCTTACACACCTGCGCCTACAGTAGTAGTTCCTCCTCCAGAGCCTCAAGTACCTACCCCGGAATGCTTTTCAGGAAATCGCTACAAATTTTGAGCTTTTCACAATGCCTGCCAGCTGTATTTTGAGTTATAACCACAAACTTTCTCCCTTGAGTTCACTAGGGTGAGTTTTGTCATTTCCCTCCTGCGTAAGGTACCACGGACATGGGCCCATCATCTTCTGAAACAGACCAGCCCGGTTCTCACATCAATCTCTTCTTTCTTTGCAGCCATAGCTCAAATCTATGATGATCCTCAATGAACCTCCACAGCAGAGGTTATCCTACATACGCTCCAACAAGGACTTCAGCCTGTGAAGGATTATGTGGTTAAGTTCCGTAAATGGAGTCTTGACACTGCCTGGAATGATGCAGCCTTGCAATACCAGTTTCGCTTGGGACTTTCAGAGACTCTAAAAGATGAACTTGCCAGACTAGATCCACCAAAAACGCTCTCAGACCTAATCCAGCTTGCTATTCGGCTTGACTGCAGAATCCGATGAGGGCAGAAAGGTCTGGCAACATTCAACCTACCTGGACACCAGCAGCACCTGTACCCACAGCTCTGCCACCATCCTCCTCTATGATGGAATCTGTTCAGTTGGGACTTACCCGTTCACCTCTGTCGTCCAAAGAAAGACTTTGACGCCGGCAAAATGACTTATGCCTTTACTGTGGTGTCATTGGTCACTATCTGTGTAACTGTCCAATAAGGTCACAAAAGACTGTTCATGCTTCTGACACTTTCAGTTATCCTGTAAAGAGCATCTCCACTCATCTCCTGTTGGCTCTCTCCTTGCAGCTACCGGGGGGAGCATCCAAACCCAAGCCATTATTGACTCCGGGGCCTGCAGTTGTTTTATGGACTATACTTTTGATAAACACCAAGTTTCACTGCAAGCTAAAATGCAGCATCTGAACATTAATCTGGCGGATGGCTCGAACCTCAAGTCAGGACCTATCACACAAGAAACTTGTTCTCTACTGGCAGTAACCTCCTTGGGTCACTCAGAATACCTAAACCTGGACATTATTTCATCACCCTTATTCCCCATCATCCTGGGCATTCCCTGGTTGCAGGCTCACAATCCCAATAAACTGGGAATCTGGAACTGTGTCATTTCCTACCACCTACTGCCAGCAGCACTGTTTTTCCCAAGCGGTCACCACCACGGCTCCCCTAATGGAGCTGCAACCAGAGACTTCAGTTTCACAACATGTTCCATATGTTTACCATGATTTCTTAGATGTGTTTGATAAGAAGAAGGCCGAGACCTTGCCGCCCCATTGGCCGTCCGATTGCCCAATTTGAATTGTTACCCGGGGGAGAAATTCCATTTGGACGGATTTTCCCCTTATCAGAACTAGAGCTGGAGACATTGTGCGTATACATTGATGAGAACCTGGAAAGGGGATTCATCCGTCCATCCACATCCCCCACTGGGGCTGGTATATTTTTTGTTGAAAAAAAAAAATCACACTCCGAGACCCTGTGTGGACTATAGAGAACTAAACAAAATAACAATTAAGAACGGATACCCTCTTCCACTTGTTCCAGAACTTTTCCAGCGGTTCAGAGGAGCAAATGTGTTCACGAAGCTTGATCTACGAGGTGCATATAACCTGGTAAGGATCCGGAAAGGGGATGAATGGAAAACAGCCTTTCATACCCGTTTTGGGCACTTTGAGTATTTAGTTATGCCTTTTGGACTATGTAATGCCCCAGCTATTTTCGAGCATTTAGTCAATGATATTTTTAGAGACTTCCTTGACCTCTTCATGATCGTGTATCTTGACAACATATTCATATTCTCCCCTTCCATAGAGGGACATCGGCTGCAAGTTAAAAAGGTCCTCAACCGTCTCCGGGAACACGAGTTATACGCAAAGGCTGAGAAGTGTGAGTTTGAGAAAAAAAACGATCCAGTTTCTGGGACTTATCTCAACATCAGGCATCGCAATGGATCCACAAAAAGATAGTGCCATTCTTGAGTAGCTAGTGCCATTCTTCCATTATAAGTGATGGAGATTTTGGCTGGTGCTACCCATTGGTATTGTATGTGGTTGTTACGAAGTTCCTTGGTGATGGTGTTAAGTTGCATGCGACGGCTTAGGGTATGCTGAGTCAGCTCAGCGAAAATTTGTAGCTGACCATATGGATCAGGTAGGGCCCCCAGTGCTCTCGCTTTTTGCATGAATTGTTCTTTCACGTGATAGAAATGAATCCTAAGGATTACGTCTCTGGGCACAGAGTCAGGAAGGAATGTGGGTTTCGGTAGTCTATGAATGCGATCGATGACCAGCTCTATGCTTTTGGTGTCGGGGAGTACTGCCTTAATCAGGCCCCTTGCATATGAGGACAGGTCGGCGGATTGAACTGATTCAGGGATCCCACTGATCTTGAAATTATTACGCATGGATCTGTCTTCTCAATCCGCTATTTTGTCCCTGATCCATTTAGTGTCATGAGCCTGGTCCTCTTGAGTATCGATTATATCATTTACAGTATTGGTAAAGTCACCCATAGTAGCTTCAATGTGAGTAACCTTGTCTTCTAGTACACTAATGCTGTGGCCGAATCTCTGCATGAGGGAGAGCATGTCTGACTGTAATGAGCTCCTTAGGGACATCAGCATTTCCTTAAGTGTAGTGTCCATCACTGCCTGTCCTACTGTGGGGAATGTGGCAATGGAGTTTGGCTGAGGGCTCTGGTTTGAGGACACGTAAGGTATGGTAATAGGATGGCTCACCTCAGGATCGATTGCAGTGTTGTCCAGGCGCATTTTTGCCTTTGCTGGGCTGCTGGAAGCTGGGGTGGTGATGCCAGGGGATCTCTCCTAGAGCTCGTGGATGTGAGCGGATCCTTATGATGTAGAGTGGGTTTGTCACAGTGAGGAGAGAGAGCGGCCTCGAGTTGTGAGTGCAGGGAACTGGCCACGGCGCCATTTTGGCTGCGCCTCTCGGACGGCTGGTACATGTAGGCCGACAGCTTACGGGGCAATCTGTCCTCTTTTCGTTTGAGTGACATGCCTCCCGGGAGCTGCGGGAGTCATCACTGAACACTGGTGTTCGATTAGCGGCAACAGGAAGCTGGCGGACGCTGAGTTCCATGGGTTGTTGTGCGGAGCTCCTTTTTCAAGTGGCCATCATGGTCCCACGCCGGACACGCCCCTGCCAGTGCCATTCTTGAGTGGCCAGTGTCAACATATCGAAAAGGAATCCAGAGATTTGTTGGATTTGCTAACTTTTATCATAAATTTATCAAAAACTTTTCAGCTACCATCAGCCCCATCACACAGCTTACTAAACAAAACACCCAATTTCAGTGGACTCCAGCAGCTCAACTCACCTTTGATAAATTAAAAGCTCTCTTTACATCAGCACCAATTCTGCAATATCCTGACCCTGAATTACCCCATGTTCTTGAAGTAGATGCTTCGGAAAATGCAGTTGGTGCCATTTTATCTCAACGACAAGGCGCTAAATCACTTCTACACCCCTTGACATTCTTCTCAAGGAAACTCAGAGAAAAATTATGTGGGAGACTGTGAGCTGCTTGCTATCAAGTCCTCTCTGGAGGAATGGCGTTATCTGCTTGAGGGAGCAAGTCACCCAATTCTTATTTTTACGGACCACAAGAATTTAGAATATCTCTTTACAGCTAGGCATCTGAAACCCCCGTCAGGCCAGGTGGGCCTTGTTTTTCTCAAGATTCTCGTTTCATATAACCTACAGACCAGGTTCTAAGAATGGGAAACCCAACACTTTGTCACGCATGTTTCCGGAAGAAAAGGAAGTTACTCAACCCGATAACATCCTATCTCCACAAAGTTTTCTGTTACTGCAAGGAGATTTGGTGTCACAGCTTAAACAAGCATCTAAGGAGGAAGGTCCACCGCATGACTCTGAATTGCAAGAAGGGGATAGATTGTTCTTCAATGAGCAAAGAGTTTTTGTACCTTCAAGTTTGCGCCAGTCAATCTTAAATCTGTGCCATAACCATCCCTTGGCAGGGCATTTTGGGATTCGCAAGACTTTGGAGCTTTTACAACAATCCTTTTGGTGGCCTAGCCTGAGGCCTGATTGTCAGAACTATGTAAAGAGTTGTGAGATTTGTATCTGAAGCAAAGGAGACAAGACCAAAGCTTGGGGCTTGTTAAGGCCCTTGCCCATTCCTAACAAGCCCTGAGAGATGATTAACATGGACATTGTCGAGCTCCCATCTTCTGAAAACTTTACCACTATTTTTGTGATAGTTGATACGCTATCCAAAATGGTACACTTTGTACCAATGATTGGAACACCATCTGCTATAGAGACTGTACAAGCATTTGTCAAAGAGACTGTACGGTTGCATAGGGTTTCTCGGAGCATAACTTCTGACTGAGGGGTTCAGTTTATGTCCAAATTCTGGAAAGAACTTTGTAAAGCACTTAAAATTGAGATAGTGGTTATCTTCAGCATATCATCCCCAGACGAATGGTCAGACAGAACGAACAAACCAGACTCTAGAGCAACACCTTCGGTGTTTTTCTTCTTTCACGCATGATGACCGGGCTTCAATTCTTCCTCTAGCAGAGTTCGCCTACAACGACTCTGTCAATTCGGCTATAGATCAAACTCCATTCTTCGCGAACTTCGGACTTCCTTCTTTTTCACCTGATGCAGTCTTCTGTTCCAGCAGTCTAGGAGTGACTGATGTTTGTGCAAACCAACAAAGTTCTGCAGGAAGCTATTGCCAAGGCCCAACAGGACAACAAAAAATTATTTGATAAAAAGAGAAGGGGTGAATTGGATCTCAAGCCAGGGGACAGGGTTTGGTTATCAACCACTAATCTGAAAATGGCCTGTCCTTCCAAAAAATTGGCCCCCAAGTACATTGGTCCATTTGCTGTAAAAAGAAAAATAAAGCTTATTTATAACAGCTTATGAACTTTTTCTACTAGAGAAGTACAAGATTCACCCAGTTTTTCATGTATCTCTGCTAAAGCCTACTGTACCAGACCCCTTTCCTGGCCGTAATCCAGGCCCTCCAGCACCTATCATGATTGATGATGAAGAGGAGTATGAAATTGAGGCCATTACGAATTGTAGGGGGAGGGGAGGTGACATTCAGTATTTAATCAAGTGGAAAGGTTATAGTCCTGAGGAGAGCTTGTTGCAAATCAGAAGACAATGTCCATGCCCCAAGACTGGTGAGAGTTTTTCCAAGCCCATCCTGCAAAGATGTCTCAGATGGGCGTCTGGAGGCTGTCCATTAGAGGGGCAATGTAAGGTAAACCGGATCTCCACCACTAAAATGCCAGGGTGGATTAATGCTCATGTTCGTGCACACGTGCTAATATTTATAAGCGAAAGGCCAATGTAATTGCTGCAGTGCCAATTCATCGCGCAAAGATTTGTGCGCGCATGCGAACACGTGCACATACCAATTAGCACTTGGCACCCAGTGGCCTATTTAAACTGCTCTATCACTGTGAACAGTCGCTGGATGATCTTCAGCTTGTTTCTGACTTCCCAAGACCTGATGTGCTGTTCCTGTTTGCTTGTGTATGACCCGGCTTCCCTTTAGACTTTTGCCTCTGCTTGTGCTCTAGATCTGTTACCCGGTATCCCGACCTTGGCCTTTTACTGGATCTGATCTGCCTGTTGACTTGGTACCGCATTGCTCGGCTTTTACTGACCCTGGCCTATCTTCTGGACTTGCTTTGCCTTCTGATTCGGTACTTTACTGCCCGGTTGCCACTGACTGCTGCTCCTCTCCTGGTTCCACTTCCGTCCCACGCTCAGGTGCCAAGCTTCTCTTGCATCCTGTTCCGAGGACTGTGACTACCCGCTCTACCTACCTACAGAGTGGACATCACCAACCAGCTGCTATGGCACTCGTGCCACTCCTTGCCTTTACACTCTCTGTCCCCACCTTCAAGACTGTTAGGCGGGAGGTGCATAAGAGAACTCCACCATATTCCAGTCTTCACCAGGTACGTGATAATATAACACTTTTTTGGACTCCATTTGGTGAGCATTTTCTGGTTAGGACTCTAATAGAGATGAGTTGAACACCCCCCCATTTTCGGTTCGCAGCAGAACATGCGAACAAGCAAAAAATTTGTTCGAACACGCGAACACCGTTAAAGTCTATGGGACACGAACATGAATAATCAAAAGTGCTAATTTTAAAGGCTTATATGCAAGTTGTTGTCTTAAAAAGTGTTTGGGGACCTTGGTCCTGCCCCAGGGGACATGTATCAATGCAAAAAAAAGTTTTAAAAACTGACGTTTTTTCGGGAGCAGTGATTTTAATAATGCTTAAAGTGAAACAATAAAAATGAAATATTCCTTTAAATTTTGTACCTGGGGGGGTGTCTATAGTATGCCTGTAAAGTGGCACATGTTTCCCGTGTTTAGAACAGTCCAAGAGCAAAGTGACATTTCTAAAGGGGAAAAAAAATAATTTTAAAGTACTCGCGGCTATAATTGTCAAGCCCGGCAATACACATAAAAGTTCATTGATAAAAATGGCATGGGATTCCCCCACAGTCCATTACCAGGCCCTTCAGGTCTGGTATGGATATTAAGGGGAACCCCGCGTAAATTTTTTTAAAAATGGCGTGGGGGTCCCCCTCAAAATCCATACCAGGTCCTTCAGGTCTGGTATGGATATTAAGGGGAACCCCCACGCAAATTTTTTTTTAAATGGCATGGGGGTCCCCCTCAAAATCCATACCAGGACCTTCAGGTCTGGTATGGATATTAAGGGAAACCCCGTGCTAAAATTTTTTTAAAAATGGCGTGGGGTCCCCCTCAAAATTCAGGGTCTGGTATGGATTTTAAGGGGAACCCCGCATCAAAATTTAAAAAAAAATGGTGTGGGGGTCTCCCCAAAAATCCATACCAGACCCTTATCCGAGCACGCAACCTGGCAGGCCACAGGAAAAGAGGGGGGATGAGAGAGCACCCCCCTCCTCAACCATACCAGGCCACATGCCCTCAACATGGGGAGGATGTCCCCATGTTGATGGGGACAAGGGCCTCATCCCCACAACCCTTGCCCGGTGGTTCTGGGGGTCTGCGGGCGGGGGGCTTATCGGAATCTGGAAGCCCCCTTTAACAAGGGGACCCCCAGATCCCGGCCATCCCCCTGTGTGAATTGGTAATAGGGTACAAGTACCCCTACCATTTAAAAAAAAAGTGTAAAAAATGTTAAAAAAGACAATAGCCGGGTTTTTGACAATTCCTTTATTAATGTCTTCTTCTTTCCCCGCTTCTTCTGGTCTTCCTTCGGTTTTCTTCTTCTTCCTCCATCTTGTACTTCCCCCGCTTCTTCCTCTATCTTCCTCTGCTGCTTCCTCCGGTCTTCTCCTCCGGCATCTTCCTCCGGCTTCTTCCCCACTTCATCCTCTGGACGATCCGCCATAACGGGGGGTTCCCGCTGTGTGATGCTTCTGTTCTTGTGACAGCTCTTATATAACTAAAGGCGGGGCCACCCGGTGACCCCTCCCCCCTCTGACGCACGGGGACTTCCCTTTGGCTTCCCCCATGGTGTCAGAGGGGAGCGGGGTCACACGTTTACGTGACGGGGGACCCCCGTGCCATTTTTTTAAACATTTTGGCACGGGGTTCCCCTTAATATCCATACCAGACCTGAAGGGCCTGGTATAGATTTTGAGGGGGACCCCCACGCCATTTTTTTTTAAAATTTTGGCACAGAGTTTCCATTAATAACCATACCAGACCTGAAGGGCCTGTTATGGAATTTGGGGGTCACCCCACACATTTTTTTTTTTTAATTTTGGTTCGGGGTTCCCCTTAATATTCATACCAGACCCAAAGGGCCTGGTAATGGACTGTGTGGGAATCCCATGCCGTTTTTATCAATGAACTTTTATGTGTATTGCCGGGACCGACAATTCATTATAGCCGCGAGTACTTTTAAATGATTTTTTTTCCTATAGAAATGTAATTTTGCTCTCGGACTGTTCTAATCACAGGAAACATGTGCCACTTACAGGCATACTATAGATACCCCCCCAGGTACGAAATTTAAAGGAATATTTCACTTTTATTTTTTCACTTTAATCATTATTAAAATCACTGCTCCCGAAAAAACGGCCGTTTTTAAAACTTTTTTTGCATTGATACATGTCCCCTGGGGTAGGACCCAGTTCCCCAAACACTTTTTATGACAATACCATGCATATAAGCCTTTAAAATTATCACTTTTGATTTCTCCCATAGACTTTTAAAGGGTGTTCCGTGGCTTTCGAATTTGCCGCGAACATCCTAAATTGTTTGATATTCGACGAACAGGCGAACAGCCAATGTTCGAGTCAAACTCATGTTCGACACAAACATAAAGCTCATACCTACTCTCTAATTTGGATTAATATATAATGCTGTTTATCAATGGCATTTTGGTGAGTGCATATTGGTTAAGGAAGAATACTGGAGTCACTTTATACATTTACATTGTCACACTGCGAAGTGTAATTTTTAGAGGACTTTTTAATTTGTTATCATTTCCTTTAACTTTTTGGATTTTTTAATATATATTATATATATATATATATATATATACACACACACACAGTATCTCACTAAAGTGAGTACACACCTCACATTCTTGTAAAAATTTTTATATCTTTTCATGTGACAACACTGAAGAAATGACACTTCGCTACAATGTAAAGTAGTGAGTGTACAGCTTGCAACAGTGTAAACTTGCTGTCCCCTCAAAATAACTCAACACACAGCCATTAATGTCTAAACCGCTGACAACAAAAGTGACTACACCCCTAAGTGAAAATGTCCAAATTGGGCCCAATTAGCCATTTTCCCTCACCAGTGTCATGTGACTCGTTAATGTTACAAGGTCTCAGGTGTGAATGGGAGCAGGTGTGTTAAATTTGGTGTTATCGCTCTCACTCTCTCATACTGGTCACTGGAAGTTCAACATGGCATCTCATGGCAAATAACTCTCTGAGGATCTGAAAAAAAGAACTGTTGCTCTACATGAAGATGGCCTAGGCTATAAGAAGATTGCCAAGACCCTGAACTGAGCTGCAGCACGGTGGCCAAGACCATACAGCGGTTTAACAGGACAGGTTCCACTCAGAACAGGTCTCGCCATGGTTGACCAAAGAAGTTGAGTGCACATGCTCAGCATCATATCAAGAGGTTGTCTTTGGGAAATAGACATATGAGTGTTGCCAGCATTGCTGCAGAGGTTGAAGGGGTGGGGGGTCAGCCTGTCAGTGCTCAGACCATACGCCACACACTGCATCAAATTGGTCTGCATGGCTGTCATCCCAGAAGGAAGCCTCTTCTAAAGATGATGCACAAGAAAGCCTGCAAACAGTTTGCTGAAGACAAGCAGACTAAGGGCATGAATTACTGGAACCATATCCTGTGGTCTGATGAGACCAAGATAAACTTATTTGGTTCAGATGGTGTCAAGCGTGTGTGGCTGCAACCAGGTGAGGTGTACAAAGACAAATGTGTCTTGCCTACAGTCAAGCATGGTGGTGGGAGTGTCATGTCTGGGGCTGCATGAGTGCTGCCAGCACTAGCGAGCTACAGTTCATTGAGGGAACCATGAATGCCAACATGTAATTTGACATACTGAAGCAGAGCATGATCCCCTCCCTTTGGAGACTGGGCTGCGGGGCAGTATTCAAACATGATAACGACCCCAAACACACTTCCAAGACGACCACTGCCTTGTTAAATAAGCTGAGGGTAAGGGTGATGGACTGACCAAGTATGTGTCCAGACCTAAACCCTATTGAGCATCTGTGGGGCATCCTCAAACGGAAGGTGGAGGAGCGCAAGGTCTCTAACATCTACCAGCTCCGTGATGTCATCATGAACGAGTGGAAGAGAGCTCCAGTGGCAACCTGTGAAGCTCTGGTGAACTCCATGCCCAAGAGGGTTAAGGCAGTGGTGGAAAATAATGGTGGCCACACAAAATATTGACACTTTGGGCCCAATTTGGCCCTTTTTACTTAGGGGTGTACTCACTTTTTTTGCCAGCGGTTTAGACATTAGTGGCTGTGTATTGAGTTATTTTGAGGGGACAGCAAATTTACACTGTTATACAAGCTGTACACTCACTACTTTACATTGTACATTGTAGCAAAGTGTAATTTCTTCAGTGTTGTCACATGAAAAGATATAATAAAATATTTACAAAAAAAATGTGAGGAATGTACTCACTTTTGTGGACTTTTGGATCTTCATGGGATCATAAATGATCATGATACTATTACATGCATGATATATGATAATAGATATTAATCTATATTAATGTCTATCTTTTTTATATGATTGCTAAATATTTTAGCGCTGTACTTTTTGAGTTTTATTATGGTTTACTAGGTGGGTCACCTTTTGTGTTAGCAGCTCCACCTCCACCTCCAAAGCACTCATTGATTCTGTATTATTATATCTTTTTTGCAGGCACACTATGGTATTAAGATAAGCTCAAGTTAGGGTTGATGGACAGAAAGGTGCACTGACCTTTATATTTTCACAGCTGTTAAAATTCTACTTGTGAAAAATGATATGGTGTCCACGCAGCTGATGTCAAAATTACCTTTCACCCCGTAGCTGCTAGCACCCTTGTGATTCATTTCACAAATGTAAAAAATTAAATTAAAATAATGTGCAGTGCTTATCTACTATGCATCAGATACTAAACCATACAGAATATAATAATATATGTTAAATATAATTATCATGCCTGTGTAGCACCCTGATGTTTAGGCAGGGTTGGTATCAAATTTAGTTGCCAGGCGATAGTTGCCTTGGCCAATTGTTAGGAGATCAATTGATTCCTCTTTCACGATTGAAAATTTCAGTTTATTATAGAAAAGTTAATTATGGTACAACAGTTAAGGCATTGGTGGTTGATACAAAACTGCAGAGAAATACATGCAATCAGCTACAGTAAAACTTTACCGAATATATAACAATACGCGATCTATACCATTAACAACTGAACGTTACTATGAAGATTGACATTTGGTTCCCAATGACAACCAGAGACAATCACTCAAATTAAAGTCAATGCGGCAAGGGAGAGGAAGAGAATAGGGATCAGGGAAGGGGGAGGGGGAGGGGAAGGGGAAGTAGGGGGGAAAGGGGGGAGTGGGGGGGGGAGGCAGACAGCCACCTTGCACACGGTAAGATATCTAGCAACCCCCCGCCGTCCATGGCGACCATATTCTTTCAAACTTTTTGGGACATTTCCTATTAAGATAGGTCATTTTATAGAGTGGCAGGGCATTATTGATAGATGCTTCCCAAAGTGTTACTGATGGAGGTGAGGGGGAGTTCCATTTCAGTAGTATGACTCTTTTTGCATAGTATAATAAATAAGAAACTAAAAGCTTAGTATAGCGGGGCCTCTCGTTATCCTCCTGAATCCCAAGTAAGGCCAACTTCGGGGACATCACCAAGGACAGCTGAAGACGCTCATTAATGACTTCAAAAACTGCCGCCCAAAAACGTGCCACCTTGGGGCAGCTCCAAAACATGTGAAGGTACATGCCAGTCTGCGTTCAACATCTACTACATAAGGGATCCCTCTGGGGGAACAGTCTGTGCAGTCTCTGCGGAGTATAATATACCCTATGTAAGAATTTAGCTTGTATTAGTTTATCTCTGGAGGAGATAACCAGCCCTAAGCTGTCCTCAAAACATTTGTTTCAATTCGCTCTCTCCAGTGTGGGAATATCATTGCTCCATGCCCCCCAGAGCCGCTCCATCTTAGGATATTCCAAGCTGAGTAGCGACAAATAGAGAGAAGAGAGAGGTTTGGATAAAGATTCTTGGGTCAGGAGTTCCTCTATGGGATCCGTAGTTATGGCTATCTGTCCCTCAAATTGGGCTCTGGCAGCATGGAGCAATTGCCAGTAACGGAAGTACATCCATGTAGGCAACTGGAACCTGTCCGATAGGTCCTTGTAATCAAGTAATAATCCTGACGGCATGATGTCCCTAAGAATTTTGATGCCATGTTTCGCCCACACCTGCGGATCCGGAATGGTCCAAAAGGGTGGGAGATTAGGGTTCCCCCAGAGCAGCTGAAATGGAGACCAGGAGTTCGGCCTGTGAAATCGTTTCCTAGCCACCCCCCATACCTTAAGAGTCGTTCTAGTCGGGAGCCGGAGGCCGGCGTAGGCCGTGGGACCCCGGTACACCAGGTTTCCTAACTCACTGAGAGAACCCAGGAGGTTCGCTTCCAGGCACACAGCTGCATTGGCTCTTGAGTGGACAAACCACTAGCAGACCGACACCAAAATGGCTGCCCAATAGTATACCTGGAAGTTAGGCAACGCCAACCCCCCACACCGCACAGGAAGACACAAGGTGGATCTAGTCAAACGTGGCAAAGAGCCCCCCCAAATAAAAGTTCCAATACATTTATCTAGGTCTCGGAAGAGGGAACTCTGCAACCAAACCGGTGAATTCCTGAAAAGATAATTAAACTTAGGGAGAAAAACCATCTTGATAAGGTTAATGCGTCCCAACAGGTTCAACGGGAGATTCCCCCAAGAAACACACCTAGCTCTCAACTGTCAGGGAAATAGTGTTCCCAGGCATCAAAGCCGTGTTCCTGCGCTACGGCGCATGCGCATTCGCGGTCTGGCAATCCGGCGCGCGCACATGCGCACTAGTGCACTTCCCATGTGACCCTTAGGCTGCCTATAAAAAAGACTTTGGCACACAGTATCTTTGCTGGTTTCTCTTCAGCTTCCTGTGTATCTCTGCTTCCTTTATTACCTGATTACCTGCTTTTGACCTGGATTGATCTCGACTACTCTGCTTGTCTCCTGCACCAGACCCTTGGCTTGTTTAATGGATTCCGCCCTTCTCCAGTGTTTGACCCCCTGCCTGCTATCTCCTTGCCCTTGAACCATTGCCTGTATCCTGGACTTCTCTTGTATCTACCTGCCACAACACCTCCGCCTGTGTTTGGATAGTCTAACCTGTGTGTTTGACCCTCTGCCTGGTTCTGGACTTTCTCTTGTACCCGCTCCAGTGATACACCACTTGCCAGTCGCTGCACAGCTAATCCTCTCTGACAAGGACTTCACGCCAGCAACCACCTGTTTCCTGGGTAGCCTGTGCCTCTTTATGCATCCATTCCCTGTCACATCTCCAGGGGGTGGACTGTGCTTAGCCGCAAGGGTGAACTGCTCTCAGCATTTCGGCCTCGGTAGGTACCTCTGCTGATAGTACAAACCAGCCATGTCTGAGGCCGACAGAGCGCGTTCACCCCTTGAGATCCTCTGCCAGCAAGTATCAGCACTTACGGATGCAGTGCAAAAGTTGCAAGATGGCTACACCCAGATAGATGGTCGCCTTCAACAACTTGCTGGCCCATCCGCAGCTCCTATTTCGGCTCCTGCACCCACCAGCGGGTCCGCCTCTAAAGTGGCTTCTAATCCTATAGTGGTCATGGCTACTCCTGAACCCAGGGTCCCCATACCTGAGTGATTTTCAGGCGATCGCAAAAAATTCAGAGCCTTCAAAAATGCTTGCTTTTTGTACTTGGCCTTGCAGCCTAGGACTTTCTCCTCTGAGGTAGTAAAAATAGGCTTTGCCATCTCCCTATTAACTGATGAACCACAAGCCTGGGCCAACAGCTTGATGGAACAAAGGAATCCAATATTAAACACCATAAACTCTTTCTTTGACAGTATAGGGCAACTCTACGATGACCCCCAACGCATGGCTACAGCTGAAGCCACGTTACACAATTTGTTCCAAGGGCGCAGACCTGTTGAAGACTATCCCGTCGAATTTCGAAAATGGTCAGCTGATACCGGTTGGAATGAGCTTAAGTATCAATTCCGCCAAGGGCTGTCTGAAGTTCTTAAAGATGAACTGGCCAGAATGGAGACTCCTGCAACTTTAGAGGACTTAATCCAAACTGCCACCAAGCTGGACAGGCGCATGCGAGAAAGGCGCTCAGAACGCCTCCAGGTTTCTCGTCCCAGCTGGATGCTTCCCAGACCAATGCCCATCCACCCACCTTGTACTGCTTTCCCAGCTTCAAATACCTCTGACGTTGAACCCATGCAATTGGGATTGGTCCGGGCACCACTTTCCTCTGAAGAAAGACTGTGCAGGCGTCAGGCCAACCTGTGCCTCTACTGTGGAGGGTCGGGCCATTTTCTCCGCACCTGCCCTGTGAGACCGAGTAAGTCCTATTCACCAGCTATTATGAACTTTCAATCCTCTGGTTTTTCACAGACTTATGTAAACCTCTCTGTCTCCCTACAGCTAACGGAAGAGGTAACCCGCCTTCCAGCCATCATTGATTCTGGAGCATGCAGCTGCTTCTTGGATGCCGCATTGGCTGCTAACTTACATAATCCTCTGCTAACCAAAAAACTAAGTTTCCGGGTACACCTGGCTGATGGTTCTCTTCCCCGTTCCAGACTGTTCACAAAAGAAACAAGTCCCATACTTGTCACCATGGACTCCGGCCACCAGGAGTTCCTGCGCTTCGACATTATTCCGTCACCTATGTTCCCTATCATCTTGGGCCTTCCCTGGCTACAAGCACATGAATCCCAAATCAATTGGAAAAAGAAGGAAGTCTCCTTTTCCTCCGAATATTATTCTTAGCATTGTTTTCTTTCAGTTCCATTCTCTTGTTCTACTGTTGTACCAGTACCTGACAGCCTTCAGCATGTACCTGCAGCCTACCTGGAATATAGGGATGTCTTCGATAAACAACAGGCTGACCATCTACCACCCTCAGGAGGATTCACCACCATCCTGGTCACCATTGACCGTCTCTCCAAAATGGTACTCTTCCTGCCCATGGTGGGCACTCCTTCTGCTTCAGCCACAGCTGATATTTTTTTCAAAGAAGTTGTTAGGCTCCATGGTGTTCCTGTCAGTGTCACCTCTGCCAGAGGGGTCCAGTTCACATCTAAGTTTTGGAAGAAACTCTGTAAATCTTTAGAAATGAAAAGTTGCCTCTCCTCCGCATATCACCCACAGAGTAATGGACAGACGTAAAGAAAAAAACAGACTCTGGAACAGTATCTTCGCTGCTTTTGTTCCAACTCCCAAGATGACAGGTCTTCCCTCTTACCATACGCTGAGTTTGCATATAATAATTCCATTCATTCTGCTACTAATCAAACACATTTCTGGTCTAATTTCGGTTTTCACCCTTCATTTCTCCTGAGTCCTCTTTCAGAAACATCTGTTCCTGCGGTACAAGATCGTGTAAGCTCCATTCAGCTGAATTTTCGGAAGATCCAGGAAGCCATGCAAAAGGCCCAAGAGGACTACAGCAAGTATTAAAAAAAGAGGTAGGAAGGAGAATCCAGTCTTCAAGGTGGGTGAAGAAGTGTGGCTGTCAGCTGTTAACCTTAGATTGCCAGTTCCAGCAAGGAAATTAGGACCGAAATTCATAGGGCCCTTCAAGATCAAAAGGATGATCAATCATGTAGCTTTTGAATTGGCCCTGCCTAACTCGTACAAGATACACCCAGTTTTTCACACATCTCTTCTGAAACCTAGGGTCCCTAGTCCTTTCCCGGGCAGAGAAGAAACACCTCCTCCATCGGTCCAAGTGGATGATGAAGACAAATTTGAAGTAGAAAGCATACTAAGTTGCCGGAAGAAGGGAAGACAGCTCCAGTACTTAATCAAGTGCAAGGGGTATCCCCCTGAAAACAATTCCTGGGAACCTTCTAAAAATGTGCATGCCTCACGTTTAGTCCAGATCTTTCATCAGGAACATCCTGAATTGATGACCAGTTTGAGTGTCCAGAGGCCACCCCTGGGGAGGGGGGGGCTGTCAGGGAAATAGTATTCCCAGGCATCAAAGCCGTGTTCCTGCGCGCATGCGCGGTGGAGCGGCGCTCCGGCGCATGCGCATTCGCGGCCCGGCAATCCGCCGCACGCAAATGCGCACTAGCGCACCTTCCATGTGACCCTTAGGCTGCCTATAAAAAGGACTTTGGCACATAGTATCTTTGCTGGTTTGTCTTCAGCTTCCTGTGTATCTCTGCTTCCTGATTGTTACCTGATTACCTGCTTTTGACCCGGATTGACCTTGACTACTCTGCTTGTCTCCTGCACCAGACCCTTGGCTTGTTTAATGGATTCCACCCTTCTCCAGTGTTTGACCCTCTGCCTGTGACCCGGACCTGCCTGCTGTCTCCTTGCCCTTGAACCATTGCCTGTATCCTGGACTTCTCTTGTATCTACCTGCCACAACACCTCCGCCTGTGTTTGGATAGTCTAACCTGTGTGTTTGACCCTCAGCCTGGTTCTGGACGTTCTCTTGTACCCGCTCCGGTGATACTCCACTTGCCAGTCGCTGCACAGCTACTCCTCTCTGACAAGGACTTCACGCCAGCAACCACCTGTTTCCTGGGTAGCCTGTGCCTCTTTGTGCATCCATTCCCTGTCACATCTCCAGGGGGTGGACTGCGCTTAGTTGCAAGGGTGAACCGCTCTCAGCATTTCGGCCTCGGTAAGTACCTCTCCTGATACAACTGCTCCATCACTGGTCTTATATTAAGGTCATAAAATTTATGCAGGTCAAGATGAATATGTATGCCCAGATATTTGAAGGTATCTACCCACTTCAAGGGGGTGTTGGCCGCCGTGACTCTCGACATACTATCCAAGGGAAAAAGCACTGACTTGGACCAATTAATCCGGACCCCCGAAAAGCGCCCAAACTCATCGAAGAGGACCAGGGCAGCTCTCAAGGAGGAGTCCACATCCTGCAGATAGAGTAGAGTATCATCTGCATAAAGTGATACTTTTTCCTCCAAGGGACCCACCCTCATCCCCACCACCTGCTGGGATGCCCGGAGCAATATGGCCAACGGCTCCAAAGCCAAGGCAAAAAGGGAGGGTGAGAGGGGACAACCCTAGCATGTACCCCGCTGCAATGGAAAGCTCACAGAGATCCTGCCATTAGTGCGTATAATTGATTCCTCTTTAAATCTGGACTTGTTGCACCCTTTCTCTTCTGTCACTGGGTGGCACATTGCTAGTGACATTAGATAAGACAGGGGCTTTGCAAGCTCACACATGAATGGATGGGGTGTCTCAGCCAATGGGCAGCAATGTTCTTTGGTCCCTTGGCCTGCTGGGAGAGCTTATTTATTTGAGTGGAGTCAGGTGATCGGGGTTCTGTGCCACCTGGATGGCTGTCTGGGTGGACGTGTGTTATGCTGCCCCGGGCTGCTAGGCCGGAAGCCTGAGGCCTATCCTGGGGACACCTTGCTGCTAGGCTGCCTGAGACCTATCCAGGAGCAGGAGAAGCAGCATAGGACAGGGACTACTGGCTTGTAGTCCAACCAGAAGTAGTGGTTCAGCCGGACGGGGAACCAGCTGTGGTCGGCGGTTGAGGGGAAGCTGTCGCCACTAAGGCACCATCCACCTTTTTACCAGAGACCACTGTGAGTAAGCTGAAGCCAGTATCAGAGCAGACTTCTCACCAGCCGGGGACGGTGAAGAAGTGGGAAAACTTCAGTGAGTGCCAAGCCAGGGACCCAGCGGGACAACAGGGGTGATGCTTGCGGAGCATCAGTGGATGCCAAGCCAGGGACCTAGCAGGTCAGCAGGGGTGACGCTTTAAAGCGGGGTTCCACCCAAATTTTGAACAATATCTGTATGTATTCTCTTCCTTGCCTAGATGCTGACATGCCGTTTAAAAAAAATTTGGGACTCCCTGAAGGCATACCTTCGAGGAGTTTTAATCCAGAGAATTGCCCATGTTAAAAAACAGTCACAAGCCGAGGAACAGGGAGCCAAAGAAAATGCAAGGCGGGCGGAGGCGCACTTTGTGACAATACCATCCCAAGCTAATTATGACTGTTGGGTGAGGAGTCAGGAAGAGTATAGCAGGGTACTCCGAGAGACGATGGAGAAGATTAGATCTTTTCAGAGGCGGAGCTTTTTTGGAGAAGGAGAACGAATTGGGAAAGCCCTGTCTCTGACAATTAAGGCAAATGGCCCCCCGAGTGCGGTGCCAGCAATTGAGGGGAGGGAAGGAGTAATAAGGAAAAATACCCCAGAAATAATAGAAGAGTTCAGGACATACTTTGAAAAGCTATATAGCTCCTCCAGGGGGAACGTAGAGGGGGAAATGCAGGGCTTCTTTGAAGGGTTGGGGATAAGTCCTTTATCAAATGAGGACCAGGAAATGTTGGACGCCCCCCTGACCCTCAAAGAACTACAAAGGGCTGTTGGAGATATGGCGGCTCAAAAGTCCCCAGGTCCGGATGGCTTGCCCATAGAATTATTTAAAAAATACGGGGAGGTATTGCTACCCTTATTACTGGAGGTATTCAACGGAGCTAGGGAGGAAGGGGCCCTGCCCCCCTCTATGTCAGAAGCCATAGTAATAATCCTGCTAAAAGAAGGGAAGAACCCAACAGATATGTCTTCATATAGGCCCATCTCGCTCTTGTGCTCGGACGTGAAGATCTTGGCCAAAGTACTAGCCGCTAGGCTGAATAAGATAATCCCCAAACTAATACATACAGACCAGACCGGGTTCATCCCGAATAGATCTACAAGCACGAACATAAGACGGGTATACCTCAATATGCAGATCCCTATAGAAAACAGCGGTAGGAGAGCAATTCTTTCATTAGATGCAGCCAAGGCCTTCGATTCTCTGGAATGGCATTATCTATGGAAGGTGTTGGCAGAATATCAGTTTGGCCCCGGTTTTGCTCAGTGGTTAAGACTGTTATATAATAATCCGAGGGCCAAGGTGAAAAACAACGGGCAGTGCTCGGAGTGGTTTCATTTGAGCAGGGGTACGAGACAGGGGTGCCCCTTGTCCCCCCTGCTCTTCGCCCTTGCAATTGAGCCCTTAGCAGTTGCTTTGAGGATGGCACAGGGTATACAAGGGTTTAGGAGGAAAAGAGGGGTGGACAAAGTGGCCCTGTATGCCGATGACATTCTGCTGTTTTTGGCGGATACGCAGGATTCACTGGAAACAGCTATGGGGATAGTAAAAGAGTTTGGTGCTTTCTCTAGGTTACTGGTTAACTGGGAGAAATCAGTGATCCTGCCCGTAGACGCCCTGAGCGGGCCTCTCCCCCTCCAGGCATCCCAAATCCAAGTGGTCAGGCAAATGAAATACTTTTGGATCAATATAACTAGAGATCCAGGACACTACATATCCGGAAATTTAGTCCCATTGATGAAAAAGCTGAAGCAGAAGTGTCAAGTGTGTAGACGCCTTCCCCTCTCGGTCGCCGGGCGCTGCAACCTGATTAAAATGGTTTGGTTACCCCAAATTTTATACGTCTTGCAGAACTCTCCCGTTTGGATTCCCAAGCATTGATTCAAAAAAATGGACAGTGTGTTCAGGGAGCTCATTTGGAAAAATGGGGTGGCCAGGATCGGGTTGCGGGCGCTGCGGCGACCAGAGGGGAAGGGTGGCTTGGCAGTACCTGACCCGGGGGGCTACTTTTTGGCAGCCCAATTGCAACAAATGGGAGGCAGCAATAGGTTAGGAGAAGAGGGAGCGGGGGATAGTATTTTGTTGAATGACACCAGACACGATACAATCGCAGAGGGATTAGAGGCAGATTCATTCTGTACTAATTGCCCCAACACCCAGATGATGGTTAAAGTCTGGGTACAGGCCAAGAGAACCTTGGGATACATTGGTTTTGCAGACTTTTCGCCACTCTGGGATAACAACAGCCTCAATGAGCTTAAAAAAATGGGGCGTTTTGAGGAATGGGACCGCCAGGGTATCCATTACCTGGCACAGGTATACAGGGCGGGGAGGTTGAAGTCCTTTCAGGAGCTTGTAGAGGAATATGCGATCTCTAACAGGTCATTTTATAGATATCTGCAAATTAGGCATGCCCTGGAGGCACAATTTGGGAGGGAGACGCCAGTGTGGTGCGAAATGGCCTCTTTGAGAAAGCTGATCGATGCAAGCTCCACGAAGGGGTTGATCTCGGATATGTATGGATGCCTGAAGGCAGTAGCCCAGGAAGGACCGGTGGAAAATAAAAACAGAAGTAAATGGGAAAAAGATGTGGGAGTACTGTCTGATGATCAATGGGAGTATGTCTTGGCGTCTGGGCCCAGGGTCACTCTCTCTCCCTCACAAGTGATGTCTCACCTGTATTTATCTTATAGGGCATACTATACACCCCTGAAACTATTCAAGTGGGGTAAGAGACCCGACCCGAAGTGTCAAAGATGTGGAGGGGGGAACGGGGATTTGATCCACATGTTTTGGCGATGCCCCAAACTGCATAGATACTGGGGAGGAGTGGTGGGAAAAATAAACCTGGTGTTTGGGACATCGCTAAGGTTGGAGGTGAGAGAGTGCCTGCTGGGACTGATGGGGGACGGAGGGACCTCAAGGGATACTCAGACGGCAAGAGATAGATGCCTGTTTCAGGGGAAAAAGCTCATTGCACAACACTGGCAGAGGAAGGAGGCTCCGATGGTGACGGAATGGGAGAATGCAGTAAGGGAGGTGATTTGCAGGGAAAAGTACATTTATAAGAAGAGGGGCAACCACAAGAAATTTGTGAAGATCTGGAAAGCATGGTTGGATTGGGATGGGGTAGGGCCGGAGGGGGAGGTGAGGTGAGGATGGTACGAGTTGAGTCTGGCGTAAGGTGCATGTGAGGGTGAATGGTGGGTGAGTGACAATGGGGGGAGGGGGGGAACAGGAGGAGGAGTGGGGGGGGGTAAAATGAGGGGAAAAGCGAAGAAACCTTTTTATTTCTCCTTTTTGAAGGTTACAGCTTATGGGTATCTTGAATTGGCACATATCGGTTGTAGATGTAGTAGTATATGCGGGAAAAATGGATGATTTTAATGTGTTTATGATCTTAGAGATAGCTCCTTTTTCTCTTTTTTTTTCTTTGTACCTTTTTCCTTTTTGTACCTTGGTGGCTTTGTGTAAGCTGTAATGGATCATTTTTTTTTTCAAATAAAGAGATTATATAAAAAAAAAAAATTAAATCGTCGTAATTACCTTTTATTTTTCTATTCTTCTTTGCACTTCCTGGTTCTCCTCCCGTAGGAGTAGGCGTGTTTCTAGCCTCTCCCAGACTCCTGGGAGCTAGTCTCAGGCTTCCCAGGATGCCACTGAGCATGTGCGGGAACGAGCAGTGAATGCTGGGAGCACAGCATTCACTACATCCAGGAAATAAATGCTTGTGGGCTTCAAATGCCCTCAATGAAGATGGAAACCGCCTGCAGTGAATAATATAAGTTATTCTTTCTGACGAAATCTGACACAGGCGGACATATTACACACAATATGTGAGTATGTAATGCTGAGAAGAAAAGTTTGTGAATGAACTCAAAAAAAAAAAAAAACGATAGATAGGTGGACCCCCGCTTTAAGAGTATCTGTGAGTGCCAAGCCAAGGACCCAGCAGGGAAGCGGGGCTGATGCTTGAGGAAGATACTGAGCACTAAAGTGGAAGAGCGCAGGGGATCCAGTGACTATTGGATCCGCAGTCTAGTGAAAGACTGGGAGTTCATAGAGTAAAGACCCACAGTGAGTGACTGTGGAGTAAGTGGATAACTGTTTGTGTTGCCAATAGTTGAATACAACTACCGTTAGTAACTGCTGTAAGATTATTGCCATAGGAGACAGTGGTCCTACTTATACAGAAGCGGTGTCCGGCTGGAGGCCTTCACCTGTATAACTGTCTACCTATAGAAATCTCGGAGTCTGCCAATTATCATTGCATCTACTTAAGGTTGTCCTCGTCCTAACCCTCTCTCCCCCAGTTCTGTTCAAGAGACAATAAATCTCTTTGCATTCAAAAAAGTGTCTGGTGCCCACCATTTCATCTTGCATTACACCCACCACCTTGTAACCCACTCTACACAGAAGGATGTCAGCTGTACTTGACTCTGGGGGTCACCATTAGGCCTTTGGAGGTCTCGGACCTTGCTACACCTGTAAATGGTTTAGTATCTGATTTAGACCTTATGTACACTACAGCTGCTAAGCTAAAGTTTAGGAGCATAAATAACAAAGGGAAGGAATAAAAAAGAGGAATATCCAGCATCAACCACATGATAGTAGAGTTCAAGTAACTCGCAATACAAAGTATTGTCTAAGTTGTGTCAACCTCTCTAACACACCTATTCATACAGTCAATGTACAGCTATAGCAGGTGCGGTCCACGTGACCAAGGGAAAACTTGCACAAAAAGGGCAGAAAATTTGCCAAGAAAGTCACAATATGGAACATGCAGTTGACTAGTAAAAAATACAGCTTTATTCAAAAATGGCACATATTAACCACTTACCCACTGGGCACTTAAACCCCCTTCCTAATCAGAGCAATTTTCAGCTTTCAGCACTCTCATACTTTGAATGACAAGTACTCAGTCATGCAACATTGTACCCATATGAAATTTGTGTCCTTTTTTTCACACAATAGAGCTTTCTTTTGGTGGCATTTGATCACCACTGGGATTTTTATTTTTTGCGCTATGACAAAAGATCGAAAACATTTTTTTGTTTCGGTCCTAAAATTTAGCAAATTAGTAATTTTTCTTCACAAATTTTGGCCAAAATTTATACTGCTACATATCTGGTAAAAATAACCCAAATCAGTGTATATTATTTGGTCTTTGTGAAAGTTATAGACTCTACAAGTTATGGTGCCAATCTCTGAAAATTGATCACAGCTGGTCACACCTAAAGTACTGATGGCCTAACTCATTTCTTGAGACCCTAACAAGCCAGAAAAGTACAAATACCCCCCAAATGACCCCTTTTTAGAAAGTAGACATTCCAAAGTATTTAGTCTTTAATATGTGCCATTTTTTTTAAAACAGGGTTTTTTACTAGTCAACTGCGTGTTCCACATTGTGTCTTTCTTGGCATACTTTCTGCCCTTTTTGTGTGTGAAGTTTAAGAGCAGTTATGCGTTTTTTTCAGCAGCCCCTGAACTCTCCTCTGTTATCTTATGTGTACATGTACACTCAGTAGTTTATAGTAGTTTAGAGGCAGCTTAGGTTACAAGCATTTATTTGAAAGTAGAAAAATCGAGTTCAGGACTGTAGTTTATTAGCATTTCAAATGTCAAATGCTTGTAACTGCGGTAAACTGCATTTATGCGCGTTCATGTTTTTAAAGGGGAAAACATTTCTGATACTTTTTGAACATATAAAAATGTTGAGAAAACACAAATTTCACCACATGCTGTTGCCTGCATCAATGGATGAGTCCAGTAGCACAGAACTCTGGTCTTTCATGCAATTTTCTACATCTTCGAAGCCTCAGCAACAGCAACATCATTTCCTCATACATGCTCATGATGGGATCCATAGTGAAAACACAAAAAATAAGACAGCTATCTACAAGCACACTGCTCTCTTTTCTCTCACAGAATGGCTGAAGTGGTTAATAATTTACTTGTTTTTCATGCATTGTAAGCATTTGAGAGGTTCTCTTGAGGTTATCTTTAAAAAATGCTTCTAGCCTCAAATGCTTATAACCGCTGCTAAACTCACAAAAACATGGTATGTAAAACTGACGTTTTTTTACCATCCTTTCCAGCGTTCAGAAAAATTTTCAACTGCCTTGTGTACACAAGCCATTATAGTAGATGCGTGTAAAACATATTTTTTTTATTTTGTATTCTACTTGTACTTGCTTATTTGAAAGATGCTCATGCGGTAAAAGCAGATGTTATTCAAAGCATGCAAGGTTTATTATTGCTATTATTATTAATTTATTTAATGATGTATCTAGCTTTGGCTCAGGAGGGGGCATGGTGAACTTCTGCAGAGAGACCACTGATTTCACACAGAGAGCAAGGGTCCTTTCCTGCAGCATTCTGACAAGGGGCCGGCTTTTCTACAACTGTGGGAGTGAAATTACTGCTCTTCCAGGTAACCAACAAAACCAAAAGAAGCTGAGGAGGAACGCAGGTAAGGTAAGTATATGGGGGGTGTGGGATACCTTTTCCAGAGATACTGTCTGTACGGGCCGCCACTGTATGCAGTGGCGGCCTGTCCATGGGAGGCACACGGCAGTCACAAAAAAAATTACAAAAAAAGGCCCTTTAAAATAAATAAATAGTAAAAATGGTCCTTTAAGTGCACTGTGTTCGGGCGCCGGACACAGTGCACTATGGGAAGTGCGACGTCTATGCAATCATATGATTGCAGACGAGGCACTTCATTTGCAGGGTTTTGACCTGCCTTGTGGCGCAATTCATTGCGCCAGAATACTCCCCCCCCTGTAGTATTACTACGGGTGCTTTGTTTTTGATTGGCACGGCCCTAGGACATGGGCGGTGCTTTCCCTCCGAGTTGCCAAATCATTTCCGGTTTCCCTGTGCCAGTGATAAACTGGAAGTGATGTCAGCAGCTCCATAGAACACAGAGCCCGAGCTCAGTTTTTTATTCACGAATTGGTAAGACAGCACACAGCCCTCCCTCCGCTCTACACTGACACCTCCATCCCAGTCTGGAGCACCGGCAGCTATGGTTGGCAGGCTAGCCTTGCAGGATGTCCCTGAGATGCTGGACATGAAGAAGGGGGACAGTGTGCTGGAAAGTCCAAACTCGGGAGTCCTTGTCCCAGCAACTGGCTCCTCAGCCCAGCAACAGCAGACAAGTCCTCTGATCAGGAGGAGGAGTGCGGGTGGTGAGTACAGTCCATGTACTACAGGTCATTGGGCTGTCACATAAGAGCCTGTATAGATATAACCTTATGGACTCTAGGGGGCACAAGGAGTACTGTGTTTCAACAATGTGATGTTCATTAATGATGTGATCATTGGTAATCAGCAATGGGATGATGATCAGTGATGCAAAGTGATTATAATCAATTATGTGAACAGTGATGATTAGGGATGAGCTTCGAGTTCGAGTCGAACTCATGTTCTACTCGAACATTGGCTGTTCGCAAGTTCGCCGAACAGCGAACAATTTGGGGTGTTCGCGGCAAATTCGAATGCCGCGGAACACCCTTTAAAAGTCTATGGGAGAAATCAAAAGTGCTAATTTTAAAGGCTTATATGCAAGTTATTGTCATAAAAAGTGTTTGGGGACCCGGGTCCTGCCCCAGGGGACATGGATCAATGCAAAAAAAAGTTTTAAAAACGGACGTTTTTTCAGGAGCAGTGATTTTATTAATGCTTAAAGTCAAACAATAAAAGTGTAATATCCCTTTAAATTTCATACCTGGGGGGTGTCTATAGTATGCCTGTAAAGGGGCGCATGTTTCCCGTGTTTAGAACAGTCTGACAGCAAAATGACATTTGGAAGGAAAAAACTCATTTAAAACTACCCGCGGCTATTGCATTGCCGACAATACACATAGAAGTTCATTGATAAAAACGGCATGGGAATTCCCCACAGGGGAACCCCGAACCAAAAAAAAAAAAAAAAAAATGATGTGGGGGTCCCCCTAAATTCCATACAAGGCCCTTCAGGTCTGGTATGGATATTAAGGGGAACCCCAGCCAAAATTTAAAAAAAAAATTGACGTGGGGTTCCCCCTAAATTCCATACCAGACCCTTCAGGTCTGGTATGGATTTTAAGGGGAACCCCGCGCCAAAAAAAAAAAAAAAAACGGCGTGGGGTCCCCCTAAAAATCCATACCAGACCCTTATCCGAGCACGCAACCTGGCAGGCCGCAGGAAAAGAGGGGGGACAAGAGTGCGGCCCCCCCCCCCTCCTGAACCGTACCAGGCCACATGCCCTCAACATTGGGAGGGTGCTTTGGGGTAGCCCCCCAAAACACCTTGTCCCCATGTTGATGAGGACAAGGGCCTCATCCTCACAACCGTGGCCGGTGGTTGTGAGGGTCTGCGGGCGGGGGGCTTATCGGAATCTGGAAGCCCCCTTTAACAAGGGGACCCCCAGATCCCGGCCCCCCCCCTGTGTGAAATGGTAAGGGGGTACTTACCCCTACCATTTCACTAAAAAACTGTCAAAAATGTTAAAAATGACAAGAGACAGTTTTTGACAATTCCTTTATTTAAATGCTTCTTCTTTCTTCCTTCATCTTCTTCTTCTTCTGGTTCTTCTGGCTCTTCTGGTTCTTCCTCCGGCGTTCTCGTCCAGCATCTTCTCCGCGGCGTCTTCTATCTTCTTCTCCTCGGGCCGCTCCGCACCCATGGCATGAGGGGGGAGGCTCCCGCTCTTCTCTTCATATTCTTCTTCATCTTCATCTTCTTCTTCATCTTCTTCTTCTTCTTCTTCTCTTCTTCATCTCTTCTTCCTTCTTCATTTCTTCTCCGGGCCGCTCCGCAGCCATGCTGTGGCATGGTGGGAGGCTCCCGCTGTGTGATGGCGTCTCTTCGTCTGACGGTTCTTAAATAACGGGGGGCGGGGCCATCCGGTGACCCCGCCCCCCTCTGACGCACGGTGACTTGAGGGACTTCCCTGTGACGTCACGGGGAATGCCACAGGGAAGTCCCGTCATGTCATCGTGCGTCAGAGGGGGGCGGGGTCACCGGGTGGCCCCGCCCCCCGTTATTTAAGAACCGTCAGACGAAGAGACGCCGTCACACAGCGGGAGCCTCCCACCATGCCACAGCATGGCTGCGGAGCGGCCCGGAGAAGACAGGAAGAAGAGAAGAAGAGAAGAAGGAAGAAGAAGAAGAAGAAAAAGAAGAAGAAGAAGATGAAGAAGAAGATGAAGAAGAGAAGAAGATGAAGAGAAGAGCGGGAGCCTCCCCCTCATGCCATGGGTGCGGAGCGGCCCGAGGAGAAGAAGATAGAAGACGCCGCGGAGAAGATGCTGGACGAGAACGCCGGAGGAAGAACCAGAAGAGCCAGAAGAACCAGAAGAAGAAGAAGATGAAGGAAGAAAGAAGAAAGAAGAAGCATTTAAATAAAGGAATTGTCAAAAACTGTCTCTTGTCATTTTTAACATTTTTGACAGTTTTTTAGTGAAATGGTAGGGGTAAGTACCCCCTTACCATTTCACACAGGGGGGGGGCGGGATCTGGGGGTCCCCTTGTTAAAGGGGGCTTCCAGATTCCGATAAGCCCCCCGCCCGCAGACCCCCACAACCACCGGCCACGGTTGTGAGGATGAGGCCCTTGTCCTCATCAACATGGGGACAAGGTGTTTTGGGGGGCTACCCCAAAGCACCCTCCCAATGTTGAGGGCATGTGGCCTGGTACGGTTCAGGAGGGGGGGGGGCCGCACTCTCGTCCCCCCCTCTTTTCCTGCGGCCTGCCAGGTTGCGTGCTCGGATAAGGGTCTGGTATGGATTGTTAGGGGGACCCCACGCCGTTTTTTTTTTTTTTTGGCGCGGGGTTCCCCTTAAAATCCATACCAGACCTGAAGGGTCTGGTATGGAATTTAGGGGGAACCCCACGTCAATTTTTTTTTTAAATTTTGGCTAGGGTTCCCCTTAATATCCATACCAGACCTGAAGGGCCTTGTATGGAATTTAGGGGGACTCCCACATCATTTTTTTTTTTAATTTTGGTTCGGGGTTGCCCTGTGGGGAATTCCCATGCCGTTTTTATCAATGAACTTCTATGTATATTGTCGGCAATGCAATAGCCGCGGTAGTTTTAAATGTGTTTTTTCCTTCAAAATGTCACTTTGCTGTCAGACTGTTCTAAACACGGGAAACATGCGCCCCTTTACAGGCATACTATAGACACCCCCCAGGTATGAAATTTAAAGGGATATTACACTTTTATTGTTTGACTTTAAGCATTATTAAAATCACCGCTCCTGAAAAAACGGCCGTTTTTAAAACTTTTTTTTGCATTGATTCATGTCCCCTGGGGGAGGACCCGGGTCCCCAAACACTTTTTATGACAATAACTTGCATATTAGCCTTTAAAATTAGCACTTTTGATTATTCATGTTCGTGTCCCATAGACTTTAACGGCGTTCGCGTGTTCGAACGAATTTTTTTCCTGTTCGCATGTTCTGGTGCGAACCGAACAGGGGGGTGTTCGGCTCATCCCTAGTGATGATCAGTATGCTGTGAATCTGGGCTGTATACTCTGCTGTGATTCTGGGCTATAAACTCTGCTGTGATTCTGGGCTGTAAACTCTGCTGTGATTCTGGGCTGTCTACTCTGCTGTGAGTCTGGGCTGCATACTCTGCTGTGATTCTAGGTTGTATACTCTGCTGTGAGTCTGGGGCTGTGGGGAATATAAATGTAACACCTGGGACTGTTACAGGTGCTGTATTCAAAATTGGCCACAAGTTGGCAAGTGTCAGAACTGAGTCATTTCAGAACACAGAAAGTTCTTCTAGGGCAGTGATGGCGAACCTTGGCACCCCAGATGTTTTGGAACTACATTTCCCATGATGCTCAAATACACTGCAGAGTGGATGAGCATCATGGGAAATGTAGTTCCAAAACATCTGGGGTGCCAAGGTTCGCCATCACTGCTCTAGGGAGTTCTGGGATTTGTATTCTGCTGGAGGAAATCTTAAAGTACTTAAGTTTTAAGTGAAACTGAACTACATTACCCAATTACTTTGATAAAAGGAGGGTTCATTTAAAAGGAAAAGGGCACGCACAAGAAGGGGAGAGAAGGGGAAGTGCTGGAGAGGACTGGAGGTGAGAGCGAGAGAGAAAGCTGACCGGGTGCCGACAAGAGGGGGAGAGAGACCGAGTGGTGAAGCTGCAACACCCCTGTGTGAAGGAAGCTGGAGCGCTGTGTCACCTGTATGCTGATCTGCAGGAGAGCCCTTTGCCATGCACAGCTGAGGAGACAGACACTAGGCCCGAGCCTGCAGATGACACTCGGAGCCATTACACTGGAGGTCACTGCTGACATACAGAAGTGGGTGAGAATGAACCAAATATCTTTGCTGAACTGTCTGCCTGTTCACCCACACCATAGATAAATCAGAGTCCAGGGAAGTATCCCCCCTATTCAGATTTTCTCCTGATAGAAGTCTATACTGTTGAATACAAAAGACATGTGGGTACTTTAGAGAGAGAGGAACTCCCATCATAACCAAGGTTATTATCACCTACAATAATTCAATAACAATTACAATAATTCAGAGACTTCAGTAGTTCTGATAGATAGGAGCCAGATTATCGTCACCAGTGCTTGTCCCATTGCTAAAGAACAGTTGGTTCCATATTACCAGTTTCTGCACTGAGTTTGGATTACAAAATAGCTGCTGTACTTAAAGTAGAAGACATTCTGCAGGTGCTTTACCTGCCCTACATATAAACAGCTACAGCTGGGAATTTCTCACACAGGAACAATTAGACTGGCCATACACTATACAATTTTCTTATTCAATTTCCTTTAGATTTACCTTAAACTATGTAGTGCAAGGGCCTGCCTGATAAAATACAAGTAGAAAGGGTTTAGGTTTGACCTCATATTATATGGTTTTGGTAAATCTAAAGGAAAGTTGAACAAGTAAATTGTATAGTGTATGGCCAGCCTTACTCTTTTTTCTTCATATTAAATTAATATCCTTAATACCACTACCTGCTACGCTGACCAGGAGGTCATTAAAGGGGAACTCCAAAGTTGATACAACTTTCCTGTTTATGTCTTCTCACCTACTAAAAGTTTCACAGAAGAGAAGGACACTAATAACTTCAAAGTGCACCATCAAAAGAGTGCCAACGTTTGGCCAATAATATGTGTTCTGTTTTACTTCTAGGGTAATGTTGTAAAAATAAACCTTAGTCCTTGGCCCAGGACCTCCTTGAGATTTATTTCCACTATTATTTCTCTTCTTATGTTCTAGGGGAGGACCTTTTCAATACCCAGAGGTCTGAATGTTTATATCTCTATGTTCTGTAGGACTGATAAAAGGAAAAGAGGTCCTGTTACAGTATCTCACAAAAGTGAGGACACCCCTTACTCTTTTGTAAATATTTAGATATGCCAAAATCCTGAAACTGAGCTACAGCACGGTGGCCAAGACCATACAGCAGTTTAACAGGACAGGTTCCACTCACAACAGGCCTCGCCATGGTCGACCAAAGAAGTTGAGTGTACGTGCTTAGCGTCATATCCAGAGGTTGTCTTTGGGAAATAGACGTATGAGTACTGCCAGCATTGATGCAGAGGTTGAAGGGGGGGGGGTCACCCAGTCAGTGCTCAGATCATATGCTGCACACTGCATCAAATTGGTCTGCATGGCTGTCATCCCAGAAGGAAGCCTCTTCCAAAGATGATGCACAAGTAAGCCCGCAAACAGTTTACTGCCGACAAGCAGACTAAGGACATGGATTACTGGAACCATGTCCTGTGGTCTAATGAGACCAGGATAAACTTATTTGGTTTGTCAAAGAGTGGGGCGTGGCCGGAAAGCAGATGGAAGTGAGAGCTGAGGAGTGAGAATGTGCGTCCATCCTGCTCCTGGATATGGCCCTGTGGTTAGCCTAGTCAGCTTGTGGAGATGTGCTGGTGCTTGTCTACGGCCCCCCTGCTGTGTCGCCTATGAGCTTGATATCCCCTGTGCGGTAGCGGTCGGTGCTGCGTGTCCCTGTCTGGGGACGTGTGTGGGATCGGAAGCAGGTGGAGGAGAGGATACTCCGTGTATGACGCAAGCCAGACGAGGGGGAGCGTGGCTCGGCTGCGGGTGAGAGAGATTGGAGGAGGAAAACACCGAAGGTCAGAGTCTGTCAGAGTTTCTGGGGGCGGGACTTTCAGTGTGTACAGCAGCTAACGTGCTAGCTGTGCTGTGAGAAGATTGTGAGCAGGAATTCGGTGTGCTGGCTGGAGCGGTGTAACTAGAGACAGTCTGGCAGCTGTAAATAGCGGTGGGGTGAACAGCTGTGAAGATCACAGAAGCAATCCTTCGGTCCTGTGTATCCCCATAAACCGGGTTGGAAGTATCCTCTGCTGTGTGAAGGGAGGTATCGTATTAACTCTCTTAACCCTTTGTGACAGTGTTTGGTGCCACCTGTATTTTCATTATGGAAGTATAGCAGGGACTGCCGTGTATTGAAAATATTGAAATAAGGGCTGTGTTACTGGATCAGCTAAGCCTTCCTTTGAGTTAAGAAAAAAAGTATATTGCTATACTGCTATACTGTGACCCTGTGATACGGGTTGTGCAGGTGGAAAAAGTATAAACTTACAAGGTGAGAACCAATATGTCAGCAAGAAGGAAGGGAGAAGAACACCCCAACCAGGACAATATGGGTACCCAGTCTCTACGGTCAGCTAAAGAGAAGGAAAAAAGCCTCCACCCTATTGTGGCGGGGGCAACGGCAGCGGCGGTTGCAGCATCCGCCAAATTAGAGAAAATGGTTCTTGCAGCGGAGCATACTCCTAACAAAGGGGGGCATCTAGCACAGAACAAGGCGGCAGTGGACAGGAGGAGTCAGGGACAGTCGAGCCTGCACACTACTACGGCTTGTACAAAAACTCCCTCTACAAAAAGCGCAGGTGTCTCTAGTAAAGAATTGGAGGCCTCAGCCTCCTCAGAATGTAAGGCAGAAGATGAGCCCTCCTAAAGGACATTCTTCTGGCAATAAATGTATGTAAGCAGTCTCTGGGGGAGCTCGGAGTTCAAATGAAGGATATCAAAGAGGAGCTGTCTTTAGTGCGAAACGATCTTAAGAAAACCGCAGAAAGGGTGACGGAAGCAGAAAATAGATTAAGCCTGATAGAGGATGAGCTATTCCCTCTGAAACAAGAAGTGAAGAGCTGGAGAGAAAAGTGTGACAAGCTGGTGGGGAAGTTTGATGAGATGGAAAATAGACTTCGTAGGGACAACGTGAGGGTGGTGGGGGTCCCTGAGGGGAGTGAAGGTCCAGATCCGATTGTTTTTCTGGAGAACTGGTTGGTGGGGGTGTTTGGGGGTGAGATATTCTCCCAACAATTTTCAATAGAAAGAGCACATAGAGTCCCGTTTAGACCCCCCCTCCTGGTAACCCCCCAAGACCATTCATAGTGAAGTTCCTAAATTATAAGGACAAAGTAACTCTCCTACGCAAAGCCCGAGAAGTGGGGAAGGTTCTATATAAAGATGCCAGGATATCAATATTTTCAGATTTCTCCCTGGACCTACAGAGGCGTAGAGCTGGGTTCCTGGGGGTTAAACGTAGCCTCCAGAAATTCAATGTTACATACGCCCTCCTCTATCCAGCTAAGTTACGGATAACCGCACTGGGGGGAAGTCAGATTTTTGAGACCCCTGACAGTGCGCTAGCTTGGTTAGAGGATAAGAAAGATCTGTTACCCAGGAAATAATGGAGGAATCATGAGGGAATTAGTAGACACAAACAGGGTTAAGGTTAATTTTGTTTTAATAATATATTTGTTCACCTAAAGGAGCAGGATTGTAGTGAGTGTTGTAAATGGATATGAGATGGGGAATGGTGTTAATATTTTTTTTGTTTTGTGTATAGGGGGGGAGGGGGGAGGTGGGGGGCGGGGTGGGGTGGTAAGGGTGGGGGTGGGTTGTGGTACGGTAGGGTAGGTGGATGTGGGCTGGCCATTAAAAAAGCCCATAGGGGTAACCTAGAGTGGTATGGGAAGGATGGGGGGAAAGGGGGGTGGGGAAATTTGGGAGGGGGGGTGAGGGGGGCGAGGGGGGGGTGGGGGGATTAAGTATAGATATAGTAAAACACAATATAAGGTAGTAAGCCGCACGTTAAATGTAAAAAGAACCTATGACACATTGAAGTATAGAAAAACACAGAAGACACAGATAAAAATAGGGATAAATATAGGGATAACCTGAAGGTTTGTGAGACAAATGATATGCAGGTTTTGCACTGGATGTTACACGATATGAAAAGTAGGTTTTTGGTGTTATGAGGTAACACAGAGTTAATATTTTGTAAACACGATACAATCTCCAACACCTGGGTAAATGTGGTATGGGAAGAAATGGAGCAGGACTGTATTAAAATATGAAAATAATAGGAAGCTTCAAAAGAATAATAGGACCGGTGGAGATTTATAGAGGGTGTACCCTTAGATGATATCTGTCCTTCTTCCTCTGTTGTGGTGTTAACTCTACTTTAGATTATTAAATGGGACTAAAGATAGGCTCATGGAATGTTAGGGGGATGGGAACTCCCTCTAAGAGAGCACTGGTATTTGATATATTAGAGACTTTTAAAGTGAATATTGCTTGTCTACAGGAGACGCATTTGACACGGGATACGAAAAATCACATAAGAAATAGAAAATATTGGCACCAGTTTCATGCGGTACACACCTCTTATTCAAGGGGGTGACGGTGTTAATTGGGAAAGAGGTTGTGTTCTCCTGTAGGCAGTGCAATATAGATGTGGAGGGGAGGTATGTTTTCCTGCACTGTATAATAGGGAATCAGGAATGTATATTAGCGAATATTTATAACCCTCCACCTTTTAAACTAGATGTTCTATACTCTTTGTTGGAGTTCATGGTGGATAAACCGAATATACCTGTTATTGCTGTAGGGGATTTTAATGTAGCAATAAATAAAGAAATAGATAGATTTCCCCCAAGAAAAAAGGGGCAGGGCTCATACGGGATCCGAATGAGCCAGTTTCTTAAAGAGGCTCACTTTCAAGAATTGACTTGGTATTAGGTAATGATCTGGCCGCACATATAGTCAGAGACATTACGTATCAACCTAGGGGGGTATCAGACCACTCATTGGTGACTACCAGGATGGTTACTGGATTAAATAGACAACGCGGTATGTGGAAACTAAATCCAATCTGGCTTGAGTTACTTGCGGACCCAAATAAAATTATAACTAGACTGATGGAGTTTATAAGTGTAAATGAGGACACCACAGCAAGAGGGGTAATGTGGGATGCCCTGAAGGCATACTTGCGGGGTTTGTTGATCTAGCAGGTATCCAGGTTAAAAAAAGCCTCAATGGCAGGGGAAGAGAAGGCCAGGGAGGAGCTTCGAGCGGCAGAGAGGGAACTTGTGAGAGACCCAACCCCGGACAGTCATCAGAGATGGGAGGATAAACAGTTAAAATATAAAGAGGTAATGACTAGGAAATGTGAAAACAAGAGGCTATTTCAAAAACAAATGTTATATGGAGAAGGGGAGAAAGTGGGGAAGATACTGGCCCATATTGTTAAATCAGATTCTCTACCCCCCCCCCCCCCCCGACGATCCCCGCTATTAGAACCAAAGATGGTGCGATTACATCCCATCCAGATAAAATCAACGAAACATTTAAAATATACTATGATGAATTATATAATTCCCGGGGCTCAGCGGAGGGGGCGGATATGGATGACATTTTTAGGAAAATAAGGCTGCCCTCCCTTTCAGGGTTGGAGATTGAGGCATTGGAGGCCCCGATTACATTAGAAGAGATTGGTATAGCAGTAAAGGCACTGGCCAATAAGAAATCCCCTGGGCCGGATGGCCTCCCGGCGGAGATCTACAAGAAGTATGGGGAGATATTGTTACCGGAACTTTTAAGGGTATTTGAATGGGCGTATCAGGAAGGAAAATTACCTGAGTCAATGACTGAGGCTATAATAATAATATTACCTAAAGAAGGGAAGGACCCCTTGGAACCTGCTTCTTATAGACCGATCTCTTTATTATGCTCGGATGCAAAAATCTTGGCAAAGATTCTGGCTACCAGACTGCAAAGGATAATACATAGGTTGATCCACCCGGATCAAACTGGGTTTATTCCCCAGAGATCAACAAGTGAAAATATAAGGCGGTTCTTTTTGAATGTACAAACCCCAATAGAAAACTCGGGCACCAGAGCTGTCCTCATGTTAGATGTAGTAAAGGCATTTGACAGCCTGGAATGGGGATTTATATGGCATATGTTGCAGGTATATGGGTTTGGTCCCTCTTTTAGTAAGTGGCTAAAAATTCTATACAATAAACCTAAAGCAAGGGTCAGAAGTAATAATGTACTCTCGAGCGAGTTTTGCTTGGAGAGAGGCACCAGACAGGGGTGCCCCTTGTCGCCTCTGATCTTTGCTTTAGCAATGGAACCAGTGGCTGCCGCTATAAGGCAAAACAGGAGTATGGAAGGATTCCGAAGAAGCTCTGGGGAGGAGAGGATCGCATCATATGCGGATGACGTACTTATCTTCCTAGGAGATACAGAGGGTTCACTTGGTCAGGTGATGGGTATCTTCGCAGAGTTTGGGGGGATCTCGGGCCTTTTTATAAACTGGGAGAAGTCGGTGATACTGCCAATAGACCCGATTAAGCAAGGTACCCTTTTGGAGGAAACCACACTAAAAATTGTGGAAAAAACAAAATATCTAGGTATTCACATAACTAAAGAACCGGGTAACTTCCTAAATAATAACTTGGTCCCACTGTTGGAGAAATTTAGGAAAAAGACTGAGATATGGAGGAGACTTCCATTGTCGGTAGCTGGTAGGTGCAACCTGTTAAAAATGCTATGGTTGCCTCAGCTATTGTATATCTTACAAAATTCACCAGTATGGATCTTTGGAAAGTGGTTTAAAAAAATAGATATGCTGTTTAGAGGGTTGATATGGAAGGGAGGGCACTCCAGGGTAAGCCTACTACAGTTAGCGACAAGTGAGGGGGGTATGGCGGTTCCGCATCCTCGAAACTATTTCCTGGCAGCCCAACTGCAACATCTGAGATCAGGTAGTGGTTATGGGGGTAATAACAACACAGAAATAATGATTGTTGGAGCACCTCATAGGCGGATTTTGGAGGTATTAGAGGCAAACTCGTTTACCGATAGGACCCCTACGGTTAAACTAATGTAAAAAGTGTGGAACTTTATTAAGGGCATGAAGGGTATGGAGGGGGAAGCAAGGCACAGCCCTTTATGGAACAATAAGAACTATCAGGAACTATTACAGATAGGTAAAATTAAGACCTGGGAATTAAAGGGGATAGTAAAATTAGAGCAACTATATAACGGTAACATGTTAAAGACCTTTGCCACTTTACAGGAGGAATTCGGTATTCCAAATCAGTCATACTTTAACTATGTACAGATCAAGCACGCACTGCAGGCCCAATTTGGAGAACAAGGACCGAACTGGTGCCAATCTCCCATTTCCCAAAAGATAGAGAGTACTGAGGGAGCAAAGGGGCTAATAACAGAATTCTACCAATACATTTGTAAAAACAGTAGGGAAGGTCCAGAGAAACTTAAGTGTAGAAGGGAATGGGAAAGGGACCTGGGGACAATATCGGATACTCAATGGAAAGAGATTCTGGAGGGGGGTCACCAGGTGTCAGTTTCACCGGCCCAGAAATTCTCACATTTATTGCTCCTTCATAGGGCATATTATACCCCTAAAAAACTGTTTAAGTATGGGAGAAGGGTAAACGCTGATTGTCCCAGATGTCAAAATACGGGAGATATGTTACATATGATATGGAAATGCCCCAAGCTATTTCGCTATTGGACGGAAGTGGTTGAGAGTATAAATAAGGTTTTCGATCTAAAGCTTAATATAGACCCGAAATTATGTGTTTTGGGGGTAGTGGGGAATCTGGGGTATGGAAAGGCTAAGAGTAAAGCGGAGCGGAGATGCCTTTATCAGGCAAGAAAGGAAATAGCAAGGAGATGGCAAGCAGAGAAACCCCCTTCAGTAAAGGATTGGTTTAGAACGGTGTCAGCAACAATAGGGAAGGAAAAGACAGTTTATGTTAGAGGAGGGAATATAAAGGAATTTAAAAAAATCTGGACTCCATGGATTGAGAAGGGAGAACATCTAGATAGAGTATAGGGGAAAAAAAGAGGATATGGAAAAGTGCAAGATCTAAGTATTAAGTAGAGGGGTGCGTGCAGGTAATTTAAGATATAGAGTGGGCTGACTACCAGGCTTTATAGTTTAGTGTAAAGGGGGGTATAAAAGGGAAGAAAATTAGCAGAATACACCTGGTAGGGTGGATATATACATCCTGTAGTGAAGTAGTTGATTGTATTACTATGAGGTTTTATGTACATTGTTTAATATGAGATGTGATGTATTTTTGTATGAAGATGAATAAAAAGTATTGAATTAAAAAAAAAAAAAAAAAAAACTTATTTGGTTCAGATGGTGTCAAGCGTGTGTGGGGGCAACCAGGTGAGGAGTATGGAGACAAATGTGTCCTGCCTACAGTCAAGCATGGTGGTGGGAGTGTCATGGTCTGGGGCTGCATGAGTGCTTCCAGCACTGTGGAGTTAAAGTTCATTGAGTGAACCATGAATGTCAACATGTACTGTGACATACTGAAGCAGAGCATGATCCAAGAGACCACTGCCTTGCTAAAGAAGCTGAGGGTAAAAGTGATGCACAGGCCAAACATGTGTCCAGACCTAAAACCTAAACCCTATTGAGCATCTGTGGGGCATCCTCAAACGGAAGGTGGAGGAGCGCAAAGTCTCTAACATCCACCAGCTCTGTGATGTTGTCAGAGGACTCCAATGGCAACCTGTGAAGCTCTGGTGAACTCCATGCCCAAGAAGGCAGTGCTGGAAAAAAATTGTGGCCACACAAAATATTGACACTTTAGGCCCAATTTTCACTGAGGGATGTACTCACTTTTGTTGCCAGCAGTTTAGACATTAATGGCTGTGTGTTGGTTATTTTGAGGGGACAGCAAATTTACACTGTTATACAAGCTGTACACTGTTGTACAAGCTGTTTATGTATGGGGTGAACTCACTTTTGTAAGATACTGTATATACCAAACTTAGGTTTACTAAGATTACCATTGAAGTCAAATGTGTACAGTATAGAATACTACTTAAAGCGGGGGTCCACCTATCTATCGTTTTTTTTTTTTTGGAGTTCATTCACAAACTTTTCTTCTCATGATTATCTACTCACATAATCTGTGTAATAAGTCCGCCTGTGTCCGATTTCGTTGTAAAGAATAACTTATAAAATTCATTGAAGGCGGTTTCCATCTTCATTGTGGGCATTTGAAGCCCATAAGCATGTATTTCCTGGATGCGGTGAATGCTGTGCTCCCAGCATTCACCGAGATGTTGTGATGACGCTGTTGCACAATGCATGCTGGGAAGCCTGAGACTAGCTCCTAGGAGACTGTGGGAGGTCTGGAAGAGGCTAGAAACACGCCTACTCCCATGGGAGGAAAACCAGGAAGTGCAAAGAAGATTAGAAAAAAAAGGTAATTACGGCGATTTAAATTTTTTTACACAGCATGTCAGCATCTAGGCAAGGAAGAGAATGCATAGTGATAATGTTCAAAATTTGGGTGGAACCCCGCTTTAAGTAAATTCTGTTCATGTTATGCTCATCAACGTGTAGTATATGGCTTTGCTGTAACCAACTGAGCTGCAATTTATTTTTCAGGTCTGCTGAGGTTTTTCCCTAAACATGGTGGCTGATTGTTCATGTCTGTTGCGCATTGGTGGTGCAACCATTAAGGGCACACGGGCACCGCCCCCTCCATCAGGCAACCCCCCTCTATGACTAGTAGATAAATTCACGGCCGCCACCGACACTCCCTATTTTTGGATGCCGGGCGCCTCAATTACAGCGGTGGGGGGGTGTTTTTGAAGCACCTGATTAGAGCCATAGGCTCTAATAGGCTTCAAAAAAAGGTGAACTGCGAGCGCAGAGGATTGCCCTTGCAGTTCACCCAGGTGTGTTAGAACAGTGAATGAATAATCACTTTCCTAACACTAAACCGCCTCTCCGCCAATCAGGTGCGCAGGTCTGTTACCCGTCACCTGATTGGCTGAAAGGACAGGAGCTGCGATTGGACGCCTGTCAGGAAGAGGAAGTAGACTCATGGAGGGCACAGGAGCCTCTGTCTGACCCGCTGCAAGGTCCCACCACTCGCCGCCGTTACTCACATGCACTGAGACGGGTAAGTGCTGGGCAGACGGCGGGCGGGGGGGTCACAGTAGCAGCATTTGATGGGGCACAGTGGCAGCATTTGATGGGGCACAGTGGCAGCGTTTGATGGGCACAGTGGCTGCGTTTGATGGGCACAGTGGCTGCGTTTTATGGGCACAGTGAGGCTGCAACTGATTTTTTTTTTCAGAATTTTGTTTGTACCAGCTGCCACTGCTGTTACGGGAAGAATATTGCTGCACATAGACTGGGAGAATCAATCTTTGGGGCTATGAATGTTTATTGAACCCTAGCTAATCCCTAGGAGGCTGACCTGGAAAATAAGGCTGGGGGAAGATAAAAATTTGAGAGGATCTGATCAGTCTCTCTCTCCTTTGGGCTTCTCTGTTCCTTCCCTTCTTCCACAGTCCCCAATCCATCTACTAACAGTACAGAGCCTTGAAGGCACTCTGCACAAGCTCAGTTTGGTGTGTATTGATAGAGAGTTTTTTTTCTTTTTCTCGGGAGGGTGCATGTAATCAGCACAGGGCCAATCAGCACTGTCCAGACAGAGGGCCAGGGGTCCTGCAGCCTCATAGAATAGTCAGAGTAAAATGAAAACTCCTCCTACAAACTTTAACCAGACACTGATAGAAGTCACAAGACTGCTATATACTGCTGATGAGAAAAGATATTTAGCAATTTATCTTTACTAAAACAGTTGCATTTCCATGTTCTGTGTACTGTGGGAGACCAGATATAGTGAATGCAGGGTCCTAGGTTTTGTAACACCTTAAAGCGGAGTTCCATCCAAAAGTGGAACTTCCGCTCATCTAATCCCCCCCCCCCTCCGGTGCCACAATTGGCACCTTTCAGGGGGGAGGGGGGTGCAGATAGCTGCACCCATTTCTGGGAATAGACTCCCGCGGGAGTCACACCCCTCCCGCTGTCTCCTGGGAAACACACAGGTCCCAGGAGATATCTGGGACCACTTAGGACGTGCAGTGCGACTCGCGCATGCGCAGTAGGGAATCGGGAAGTGAAGCCGCAACGCTTCACTTCCTCATTTCCTTACCGAGAATGGTGGCGGCAGCAGCCGAGAGTCGAGATATTGCTCCGCTTCAGCTGCCGACATCGCTGGACTCCTGGACAGGTAAGTGTCCGCTTATTAAAAGTCAGCAGCTGCAGTATTTGTAGCTGCTGGCTTTTAATAATTTTTTTTCAGGTGGACTCCCTCTTTAAATCGTTTAGTTCTGGTTTAGGCATCTTGCAGACTGATGCCTAAAACGCAGCATTTTAACACTTACAGGCTTCTTTTTTTGCTGATTAAATAGCAGACCATTGTTTTCAATGTGCTTGTACACACACACATGTAAACGTGCTGTGTATAGATCAGTAAGAAAGAAAAATGGCAAAATCTGTGTTGCTGCTCAATATTTTACACATGCACAGTATAATGTTCATTTGAAGAGATTAAAATTGCATTCCGGGAATTTATTTTACTTGTGTATGCACAAATTCACAGACAATAAATGCAAGTAATTCCAGCCAGGATGTTTAGACATCAGTACCGTATGCAAGTTTTATTAACATTTGGTGTTAAAAAATTTTCTAATTACAAGGTTCAGTTATTTGGTGCTGTTATTCACATTCAGAAGCAGGTAGACAGTTAGTAAGGTCATTAACTGTCAGACTTCAGATGACTCATCACCCCTTGCAGACAGATAAAGGACATGTTTAAATCTATTTAAAAAACAATAATGTAAGACTAAATACTTTGATTTTTAGTTGAGCCTGATCGCTTTTCTCAAGCATTCTGCCCTGACACTCAGTAAGAATTGTAATCATCGCTCTCTATTAAATATGCGGTAAGCAAGAACTCTTCTGCACTGCTGCCAGTCTTGTACAGAGTCTCTATTCACTGGACAGACTACAGACTAATGCATTTGCATGCAGAGAATCCTTGAGTTGCAAAATCAAACATTGGTGCTCTGTCTGCGGAACGTACATTTACTGAAGGAATGTACAGTCCACCAGTTTGTGTAGGTGGTACCAAGTTTTAGAGATCATTAAAATATACAGTAGCAAGCTTCTAAATCGCCCCTGAATGTAATTATTTAAATGAATCTGCCAACTGCCGCTGAACCTGTCTGCCAACAGAGAATGTTGGGGCTACTGTATCTCATTACAAGCTACGCAAAACATATTAGTTCAGTGAAATAATAATAAAAAATAGGATCTTTTCCACTTTGCGTGGATTTAATGATAGGACTTGTGTTTTGCTTGTAATTTGATTTATGTAAATTCGATTTCTATCATCACTATCTAAAGCAAGTCAAGATGATGATGTTCCCCTGAATAGTCAGGACTTTCTCTTACTAGCATAATAGAACATTACGTTTTATGCAATGTGTGTAAGCGGAAATCAGACAAAAATAAGACTTAAAGTGGAAGTAAACTTCCATGGATTGTTTGTACCCATAGGTAAGCCTATCATAAGGCTTACCTATAGGTACTGTAAATATCTGCTAAACGTGTGCCATTTAGGAAATATTTACATCATGGGCGCATGCGCTCTAAAGGAACGACCACCCGTGGCATTTCTTCAGAACACTGTGCTGTGACCGGCGGCTCCCGCACACATATGTGGGAGTGACATCACGCGGCTCTGACCAGTCACACACCTGGAGTCCACGGACCCGGAAGGAAGCTAGGCAAAGATAGATGCAGCCTCCAGCGGTGACAACGAGGGCTTCATTTGCAGGTAAGTTACACATAATGTGCTAGAATGTGATGCATACTAGCACATTATGCCTTTATTTTGCAGGTCAGGGGAAAAAATGTCTGTCTCTAAAAAAACGGTACCGGCCCCCTGGTTTAACCCCTTCAAGCCATGAACGCAAATCTGCATACGGTCGGCGCAAAGGGGATAAGCTAAAAAATGATTAGTTACCGTATTGTGGAGATGAGGAAAGTGGGAGGGATTTAGTAGTTTAAGAAGGACAGAGCAGGGTCTTTAAAAGGACAAAGCATGGAAAAATGTGCATGTATTGCAGAGATGTAATGCATTTTTTTATTTTTTTAAACTTAATTAATTTTTTTCTTGTTGTGCCAGACTGTTATACTTTGGGACCCCACCATAAGATGACACTTGGCATTCAGATCAGTATAAACAGTAGCAAGGTCCCCCAAAGTGCAGATGTGGGCAGTGATAAACCTTGATTTACTGAACACAGGAACTATACTGTCACAATGCGTTGATGGTGACTATACCAAGCCTAGACCGACTGGATTTGCACTGTCCATAAAAAATAAAGGAAATGGTAGAAGGGAACAAAGGAGACACATACTGTATATTGTGGTACGGACATTGCTAATTATGCTCCTGTTCCCTTGATGCCACTGTTTGACAGGGAAACACATTGGACAGGGCTTAATTGGTGACATCATAAGCCCCCATTCACACCTGAGCGTTTTGTAGCTTGAAGCCTGAAGCTACAAAACGCTGGAGGGGAAAAAAATCTATTATTCTCTATGGAGATGGTTCACATCTCCACTCCAAAATGCTTGAAGCCAGAAGCTTCAAAACGAATGACAGAAGTTCCGCGCTTAGGAAAGTGAAATCAAACGGGACTGCTGCCCCCCTAAAAGTGAAAATCACCGAGGTGAAATCCAAGCTAAAAAATTATTATTTCTAAACAGGGGAATTGGCGCTGTCCTACTGTATATGTATGAGTAATAATTCTTCTAAAGGATACAAAACGAAGTGTTGGCTTATAAACAAAAATGTCATAAATATCCAGAGAAAATTAATGTGCAAAAAGAAATAATGCTAAATTATGAGTGAATCACCTGTGAGGTGAACTAGAAAGAAAGTGCAGAGTGTTCTAAAGTGCATATAAAATCGCATATACAAAAAATATATATATATATATCAGGGATATCTATATCTAAAAGGTGATCCCTATGTATAAAAGTGCTTGGGGAACCAAATCCAATAAAATTAGTGTAAAAGGCATATATTTGATGATCCGCATAGACAGTAATTAAAACACATACAAAGTGGAAACCTCAAAAGGTTAAAAAACTTAGTGTAGGAGAACCCCTGTGAGTGTGCAAACACAGTTCCAATGAAGGCAATCAAAGCAAACCACTTCAAAGGTGTATAAACACAAAAAATGGATAAAAAACAGTCAATAATAAATTCTTTAGAATTTCTTTTTTACAAAGGGGCGGCTTTCAAGCATCCGATTGGCTATAGTGGCACCTCCGTTTCCCTATTTAGACGTGTGGAGCACCAAGATGGCCGCGCCTCAGATGACGTCTTGATGACGAAACGCGTAAGGCGTGGCCTCGTGATACGCACACGTCAGCACCACTCTCTTCCAGCTTGTGTCAGTTCCGCTTTCAGCTGTCGGGCAGTGGAACGCACGCCTCACCACGCTGCCCCTCGGCTGTGAGTCGGTCATCTGCACAGTGTTTTTAGCTTCGTTTTTTAGCTCCAGTTTATGGATTGTACTTTTATTTTTATTCTTATTGATTTTCAATAAAATTCCTACCTTTTATGGATTCACACTATGAAGTGTTTTTTGTTTTCACTTCGCACGGATACCTGTCATTGGGATTGACTTCACGCCGGAGCAGGATATAGCACCCTTGAACGGAGGACCACTTTCCGGTGTTGCCATCGCAGGACTGTCTGCATATGCCTTTTACCCCTGCAGGGGTTAGGCAGTCCGGTAAGTGTACACACGAGTGGGGGTGCAGTGAAGGTCGGAACACCAACGGTTGAAAGCTGTGACTACTTTTCTCCTTCACCAGTGGGACACACTTCTAGAACTGTTGCTGCAAATTTTTCTAAAGAATTTATTATTGACTGTTTTTTATCCATTTTTTGTGTTTATACACCTTTGAAGTGGTTTGCTTTGATTGCCTTCATTGGAACTGTGTTTGCACACTCACAGGGGTTCTCCTACACTAAGTTTTTTAACCTTTTGAGGTTTCCACTTTGTATGTGTTTTAATTACTGTCTATGCGGATCATCAAATATATACCTTGACGGGGGCGGGCCCTGGCCTCGACGCATAGGCGTCATGACTCCCAGGTCCCGCCTCTGGCTGCCAGAGGCGGAGCCTCTTTGGTGATTCACCATCCATGGCTTTGACGTTGCGGGGTTGGGTGGCTGGCTGTACGATGTCTCTGGCTGCCCGCCCCCCCTCACGTCATCACGCCTGCTCATGACGTTGGCGTGAGCGCGCCCCTAGCCCTCGGCTTTAAAACGGCCGTCACTGGCCGGGCACCTCAAGCGCTCATCATGTCTCCTTGGGGCACGTCACCTGGCCCGGCAGTTTCACTACAGGTAACTCCCCCTGTACACTCTCACAATCCTCCACTGACACCTACAGTGGCTTCCCACTTTGCACATTCACTTTCTGCCCCACACACCCCTCCCCCTGGTCTTGGGTTTCTCACATTTCCACATCCATGCACACTTTGGGTCCTATCCCCTGTCCTTCTTTCCACCTTCACTACTCACCTCTCACTCATGCCACTGACACTCATATATCCCCTTTTTCATTCCCAGTGTGTTTCCCATTCCCTGGGCCTCGTCACCTTCCCTCTTGGTGGCCCTTGTAGGTGCTCCGGCCATTTTGTCGGTCGGGGCCGATGGTCTTATGGAGCGTGCTCTCTGCCTCAACCCCGGGGGAGAGTCAGTGTACCCGGGCCAACATTGCACCACAATGTATGGGACATCATCCACCCATGCAATTTTTGTGAGTATATCAAAACATATTTGCATTTTTTGGTGTCCATTTTTCCACACTTTTATTGACACACAGTCATTTCTTCAATGTAGCTATACTGCATCAGACTCCTGACGATTGGTTCCAAGCCAAGAAACGCGTAGAGTTAACATCTATTGATGCATACTTTTATCCACTGTATTATATACTATACCATCCTATTGTGACATGTATATGTACATTTACTATTCCAATTATGTCTGTAAACTGACGTATGCTAACATGCCTCATTGTAGCTCAAATGTACTCTTTTTACATTGTAATTTGTCTTTCATTTGTTTTTATTAAAATATATATCATTTTTCCTGCAATATATGTTGTGGGTATCATCACTCAATATAGGATCTACCTCAGATATTCCCTCTCAACATTTCTTGTCATGTGGACCCATTCACCAACATGCCTCACACAAAGTCCTGCTTTCTATCTCCAATTTTTTTGCACAATATGGGATGGAGGCATGTTGGTGCATATATACAAAAATAAGTGGACAGGTCACAACCCCAATTTTAACATATACCTTTTACTAATTTTATTGGATTTGGTTCCCCAAGCACTTTTATACATAGGGATCACCTTTTAGATATAGATATCCCTGATATATATATATATATTTTTTGTATATGCGATTTTATATGCACTTTAGAACACTCTGCACTTTCTTTCTAGTTCACCTCACAGGTGATTCACTCATTATTATTTCTTTTTGCACATTAATTTTCTCTGGATATTTATGACATTTTTGTTTGTAAGCCAACACTTCGTTTTGTATCCTTTAGAAGAATTATTACTCATACATATACAGTAGGACAGCGCCAATTCCCCTGTTTAGAAGCTTCAAAACGCCTGAAGCTCAAGGAAGTTTTTTTTAGGCAGATTACAGGCATTTTTCTGCTTTTTACATTGGTGACTTTTTGACCTGTACAAAATGGCTTCAAAAACACGGCACAAATCGCGGCCAAAAACGCAGTAAAATTGTGGGACTTTCTTCCTAAAATCGCTAAGCTCAGGCGTGAATGGGGCCAGTGTGCTTAGGAATATGGCAGAGCTCTTGAGATAATTTATCTGTAACATTTTGATCACATTTTGGTGTTTTTATACAATACCATCGGGTAAGAGGCTCTTAAGCATTTGTATTTGGTGGAGTGCACAAGGTGTTCTTCAACCCCCATCAAGGTGTATTAATTTCACTGGTGGATGGTTGGAAAATAATTTTTAAAAATGTTCAATATATATGAATTACAACTATTAGATTACTGGACACATTGAGTGGATATTTTATATGGTAATTGTTTATTTTTTTATTTTATTTGCTTGTTTTCTTGAGGACATTTCTTGTATGGGTGTGCACTTACAGTATCTCACAATAGTGAGTACATCCCTCACATTTTTCTAAATATTTTATTTTATGTGACAACACTGAAGAAATGACACTTTGCTACATTGTAAAGTAGTGAGTGTACAGCTTGTATAACAATATAAATATGCTGTCCCCTCAAAATAACTCAACACACAGCCATTAATGTCTAACCGCTGGCAACAAAAGTGAGTACACCCCTAAGTGAAAATGTCCAAATTGGGCCCAATTAGCCATTTTCTCTCCCTGGTGTCATGTGACTTGTTAGTGTTACAAGGTCTCAGGTGTGAATGGGGAGCAGGTGTGTTAAATTTGGTGTTATCGCTCTCACTCTCATACTGGTCACGGGAAGTTCAACATGGCACCTCATGGCAAAGAACTCTGAGGATCTGAAAAAAAGAATTGTTGCTCTACATAAAGATGGTCTAGGCTATAAGAAGATTGCCAAGACCCTGAAACTGAGCTGCAGCATGGTGGCCAAGACGATAGAGCGGTTTACCAGGACAGGTTCCATTCAGAACAGGCCTTCACCATGGTCGGCCAAAGAAGTTGAGTGCACATACTCAGCGTCATATCCAGAGGTTGTCTTTGGGAAATAGACGTATGAGTGCTGCCAGCATTGCTGCAAAGGTTCAAGGGGTGGGAGGTCAGCCTCCTAGTGCTCAGACCATATGCCACACACTGCATCAAATTGGTCTGCATGGCTGTCATCCCAGAAGGAAGCCTCTTCTAAAGATGATGCACAAGAAAGCTCACAGACAGTTTGCTGAAGACAAGCAGACTAAGGACATGGATTACTGGAACCATGTCCTGTGGTCTAATGAGACCAAGATAAACTTATTTGGTTCAGATGGTGTCAAGCGTGTGTCGCGTCAACCAGGTGAGAAGTACAAAGACAAGTGTGTCTTGCCTACAGTCAAGCATGGTGGTGGGAGTGTCATGGTCTGGGGCTGCATGAGTGCTGCCGGAACTGGGGAGCTACAGTTCATTGAGGGAACCATGAATGCCCACATGTACTTTGACATACTGAAGCAGAGCATGATCCCCTCCCTTTGAAAAAACTGGGCCGCGGGGCAGTATTCCAACATGATCATGACCCCAAACACACCTCCAAGATGACCACTGCCTTGCTAAAGAAGCTGAGGGTAAAGGTGGCCAAGCATGTCTCCAGACCCAAACCCTATTGAGCATCTGTGGGACATCCTCAAATGGAACGTGGAGGAGCGCAAGGTCTCTAACATCCACCAGCTCCGTGATGTCGTCATGGAGGAGTAGAAGAGGACTCCAGTGGCAACCTGTAAAGCTCTGGTGAACTCCATGTCCAAGAGGGTTAAGGCAGTGCTGGAAAATAATGGTGGTGACACAAAAATTGATACTTTGGGCCCAATTTGGACATTTTCACTTAGGGGTGTACTCACTTTTGTTGCCAGTGGTTTAGACATTAATGGTTGTGTGTTGAGTTATTTTGAGGGGACAGCAAATTTTCACTGTTATACAAGCTGTACACTCACTACTTTACATTGTAACAAAGTGTCATTTCTTCAGTGTTATAAAAAAAAATATAATAAAATATTTACAAAAATGTGAGGGGTGTACTCACTTTTGTGAGATACTGTATATTGTTTATGTATAACAAAGGGGACTTGCAGGATGGTTTTATAGGAGGCACTATCCTTTGTGTTATCCTTCTGCCGGCTATTGTTGGAGCCCTTCACGAAGCATTGGTGCACCTAACGATAGTTTCAGTAAACATGCACGCAGTAAAGGTGCGGTAAAGGTGCAGTATAAGTACAGTAAACTTAATGTCCTGCCTCCAGTAACTCAGCTCCTGCTAGCAGTGTGAACAATGGCCAGTCTGTGTGGTATGGCTGTGAACTCTGTGGAAAGAAGGGCACCCTCAGTCTCTCCACAAAATAGTAGCTTGACACAAACAGCTAACTGAGCTAGGTATAAAACCATAAAGAGTCCTTAAATTAAGAGTCCATTCCACCATAAATCCAGAAGAGGTGCTCAGAAGAGACTATCATAATGCTGTAAAGCTGAGTGCTCCAAAGGGATGAAGCGACCACCACCATCACCCGATCACATTGCCTCTTGCCATCCACCATAGACCCTCACAACAAAGGTCAAATGCGCAGTAGCACTCCTGAGCAGGTCTGCCGTATAAATCATCTGCCACATGCCTCTAGGTCTCCAGAGTGTCTCCTCCAAGGACACACCAATATCATAAAAAAGGAACAAAGAACACTTCTCAACCAGTGTAGAAATTTCAACCCAGTTTATTGCTTAAAAAGTATTACACTCATATTTAATATGAATAAAAAAACACATATCTACAAACAACTGTGGCATTCCCAACCAGCAAGATGGCCGCCGCGTCCTGATGCGTGATGATGTCACACGTCTTCAACTCCTCCCTACGCATTTCATCAGTAAATGACATTATCAGGGGTGGTGGTATCTCCATGGAATGCCTCTGGGGATTCAGCAGTAGGAAGTCGAGGGGGAGGGGATGCTCTGGTCGCCCTGCATTAGCGCTGTAGATTTGATCACTGTGGTCTGTCCTGAGCTGCCTCAGGTGTCTCTGAAGGTCTAACCTCTCAACAGTCTGGTCAGTATGCAGCAGATGTACTCTCATTGGTTCCCTTCGCACCAGGAGAGAAAGCCTAGCTGGGCAATCTCAGAAAAGCATCTCCACTGCTCCTTGTGCAGTGTCTCATGGGAATTATAGTACAAAGGGTCTGTAAGCTCCACAATATGGGTTTCTCCCTGGACTTCAATTCCCACGATCCTCGGGATTCTGCAAAGGAATCCATATTCTTTTCTGACTATAGTTCCCCCTCTGCTGACTCGAGAACATAGTACAACACAACATTCAGCATAACAGCAGAATCTGAAAGTAAACTGATTATAAAGATGGGAAATGTCTCCGCAATGTTTCTGTAGTCCAGCACCTGGCTGCATCACCTATTGTGGATAGGTAGGTTTGTCTATACTCAAATATGTGTAGAATGTTTATAATTTCCAGCTAGAGGCTTACACTGCCCTAAAGAAACCTCAGTTGCTTGTGGTCATTCAGTAGTTGGCAGTTTTACATGAAGCCGTCAAGCAATCATTTTGATATTCTGCTTTTTGTATTTAAATAACTACTTTTCCCTTCTGAAGTATATTATTTATTTATTCAGACACATTTTGCATAGCTTAGTATAAACCAATGACCCAGACTTCCCCTTAGGACCAAACATTACCCTGTTAGTTTGGTTTCCTGCATAACAACTCAGGTCTTCCAGATTATTTGTATTGTTTGCTGTATACTGCTGGGGACTGTACTGTCCTTTGTCTAAACAGAAAGAGGTATTCTAGGCTCTTTAAATTGACATTTTCCGCAGTCTAAAAATACTGGCACACAGCTACTCATTAGGAAGTTCCTCTGACTTTTTTGTTTTAAAATTACAAGCTTTGAGCTGTTGGCTTCTGTATTTTTAGACATATTGCAATTTCTTGCAAGCCTGGCTTTGAAAGGAGAATATTGCATGCCATAATTAAGGGTGAGTGTGTGGTTTAATGTGTCCAAATATAAGCTATACATGTACTTTATATAACCCCAATCTGGGGAAGGGAGGCTCCCTTTGGGAGGAATAAAAGTGCAACATATGTGAGAGAATTATTGGTATATTTCCACAAAGATGTTTGTATTTGCCTCTTAACTATTAAGCGGTGCTAACAATAGTGCATTAGGATGGGTAATCAGCTGAATGATCAGCCAGGGAGTACCTGTAACTTGCAGTTTACTAAACAAATGCAAAAATAAAAGAAATAATGCAATACAGGGTCAGACTGCCAAAGAGCATGCATACATTGCAGGATAATACAAAACAAACTTTGAAAGCTATATAAATGTCACAGCAGTATCACTTTGGCTCAGTCAGGATAACATGTAGCAGCATAGCATAGTCCCTATCAGGGGTGTTGCTAGGATTGTAAAAGACCTGGGTTACCCTGAAGAAAACAATGATGCAGCACACCCATTACCCTGCGGTGGATTTGGGGCTTACCCTGCGCTAACAGTGCGAGGGGCTTAAAGATTCACAGTTAAATAGAACCTAAGCCTCGTATGCCAGAATCCTTGTACCTACAAATTATGAAGTATGTAATGTAATATATCATATAGAGTGAAGGGGTCAGATGTATGTAATGTACAACCCAGTGTACAGAGGGCAGGGAGTATGTAAAGTACAGCATGTGGGGGTCAGACGTATGTAACACACAAAGTGCAGAAGTCATGTGTATGTAACACACAGCGTACAGGAATCAGGGTATGTAACACACAGAGTGTAAGGGTCAATGATATGTAATACACAAAGTGCAGGAGTCAGCAGTATATAATGTAAAAAATGCTGAGGTCAGGGATGTGTAACATATAGATTGCAGAAGTCAAGTATATGTAATGTAAAGTACACAGGGGTCACGACTGCGCAACACATCAAGTGCAAGGGTCATAAGTATGTAATGTAAATAACATAAGGGTCAGAAGTGTGTTTGACTCCCTCAAGCACAAATTCTCCACCCCCTAACATAACCTCTCCCCTCACCACCCTAAGGAAAATTCTACACCCAGCACAAATCTTTCATTATACAAGCAAACCCATCCTCCTCAAGAAAAACCCTGCTCGCCCCCTGTCAGCACTCCCTGCTGCAAGAAGACCTCTGCTCACCCCATCAGTAAAAACCCCACAATCCCCAATAAGCACCCCTTTTACCCCCCCCCCCCCTCCCATTAGTGAAAATTCCCCACAAGAATAACTCATACTCTTCCCCCAAGAGCAAACCTCCTTACCCCATCAGACAAAAATCCCTCACCACCCCTGAAAGGGGCTAGGCACATATATAGGGAGGCAGTGGCAGGGGAAGGGGGGACGGCGCCTGTGTGCCTTCAATGCACGGACCGCCACTGCATAGTATATATAAAAATACATGCTTAAACATAACCCCGAACAATGTATAAGCTAATGGTGTAGCTCAACATGTTTCACGTTGCAGGGAGCACTTCTTCAGGTTATCAAGGGGTTAATTTTGATTCTATACGCTGTGTATTTTTAATAACAAATCCATTTACAGAAATACAAAATGTACAATATATTCAATTTACAAATCTCTGTATACATAGAACGTGACAATATATACTTACAAAAACAGAGGCGGGTCGGGTGAAGCAAGGCTCTTGCTTGATGTCCTTGAAACGGGAGCAGGCTTCACTCTCTGACACCCGGAGTGGCTTGGGGACATGCAGAAAATGCCAAACCATGTCATCCTCCCACTGTCCCCGGGAGCTATCTATGATGTCCATGGTCTCGGTTGGGACATGGGGTAATCTAAGCCCCACTGCAAGGCTACCCTCCTTTGCACTTCCCGCTGGTATCTTGAGAGTCAGGGTAAAGGGCAGGAAACAGGCATTTGGGGCCTTAATGACCCATTGCCTGTAGGTGGGTGCCCTGGCCTGGGTAGTGGAAGGCTGATTTATGAAGATCCTGTTGGTTTGTGCTGGGGTCCATGCTGGGGACTGTGGTTCCTCCAATGCATCAGATGGGGCATCTACAGATGGGGAATCTCCAGTCTCCCATTCTTCCTCACTGGAGCCCTCCTCAGGGGGGGATCAGGAAAACAACTTCTCCACTAATCCGAACCTCTCCAACACTCTGGGTGAACCCCAATCTATGACCCGGCCCTCGCTCACCTCATCCAGCTCACTTGAAGGTACTTCCTCCTGTAGCATGGGCTCCCTCCAGATGGGCACAGCAAGGGTCTTACTTGGAGCCGGCTCTTTAGGGATATCAAACGGAGGCCACACACTGACTCCTGCAGCCTCTGGGCCCCTGGCCAGGCCACGGGTCTCCAAAGCAGTCTCTTCTCCTCCTATGTCCCGAAACTCTGGGGTAGCCGCACCTGTCGGGCACTCCTCTCCATCATTGGCAAGTAAACCTTGGCCCTCTCCGGCACTCCGAGTGTGCTGTGGCTGCAGCATACATGGTCCTGTGAGCGGGTGGACATTGTAGTATCTCGATTCCCGCTGCACCGGCCCTAAGCGGGTTAGTGGATCCCCACAGTGACCACACCGGGCCCAGGCGCTGACTCCGATCGTCGGTAGATTGCACCTGGAACACAGCATGCATAGCCACTCCATTCCTCCGATCACTCCCAAGGCGAGTCCTCCACAAAGTTCCAATCGGAAAACTAGTGTCAACCAGCACCTGGTCCTGCATCTCAGGCAATCGCTGTACAGTGCGCATCCTCCGATCTCCCTCCGCCATCTTCCTCCACCTCATGTCTGACGTGCAGCTTGCCCGCTGGGGTGCGACTCCGCCCTTACACTTGTGGGTTCAGCGTGCGAGGAACTGTAAGCAGGCTTCAGACAGTGTGCGCTGTAGTGACACCTGGTGGCAGGTGCTGAAGAATTTCAGGCACTGTCCAGGTTTAGTTTTAAAACTGCGTCATGGAGCTGGACTGAAAGCAGGCAAACTACAAAGATCACCATCAAACTGTGTGGGACTGACTGGGCAACATCCCTCGGGACACAGCCATTCCCCAATGAGGGTATTGAGCGTCCAGCGGAGCGTGGGAAACAACGTGACCACCTGTATCCAATCACAGCCGATCACTATGCAGAGCGCTGTGCACGCCGCTCATGCGCGCCCCCACCAGCGCAGTGATCGGTTTTGAGGCTTTTCCCTCGGACAAAGCACAGCCCCGATCAGGGTAAAGAGCCAATGAAATTGGCTCTTTACCACGTGACTGGCTGTGTCCAATCACAGCGGGGTCACAAATATCAAAAAAACCCCAGTGTAACAGCTGTTGCTGGGTTCTCCTCCTCACACACCGATCTAGTGTGAGGAGGATATCACGGGAATAGTGAGTTACACATTACTGTATGTACTACTGTGCCCAGATTGCCCCCGTGAATAAAGAGTACCTGTCATCAGAGTACCTGTCATCAGGAGTACCCACCATCAGAGTACCCATCATCAGAATACCCCCCCATCAGATTACCTGTCATCAGAGTACCCGCCATCAGAGTACCCGCCATCAGAGTACCTGTCATCAGAGTACCCGCCATCAGAATACCTGTCATCAGAGTGCCCGCCATTAGAGTACCCGTCATCAGAGTACCTGCCATTAGAGTAGCTGCCATCAGAGTACCTGTCATCCATCTATCCCGTCAGAGTACCTGCCATCCATCTATCCCGTCTGAGTACCTGTCTTTTGGTCTGAGTACCTGTCCCATGATCCTATCAGGAGTACCTGTCTGCAGCCAATTACTAATAAGGTGCAACCCATTAGTCCCTGACGTTCAGCCCATTAGTCCCTGACGTTCAGCCCAATAGTCCCTGACGTTCAGCCTATTAGTCCCTGATGTTCAGCCCATCAGTGTCACCCGTCATACAGCCACTGTGTCCAGAAAGGTATACACTCCAGAAGAGGCATATCAAATTCTTAGTCTGACTGATGAGAGCAACGGGAAGCTCTCACCGCCCAGTTCTGATTCCGATTCTGGTTCGGAATATGAGCCCGTCGAAGGCAGCACATCAGGATCTGAATCAGAGGAGGAAGTAGTCCATCCAAAAAAGAAGACGGTCTGAACACCGGGTAGTTACCAGCAGTGCCAACGGCGCTAGACCCCAGGAGGGGAGGCCCAGTACAATCGTTGCTAGACCCCAGGAGGAAAGGCCCAGTACAATGCGGAAATTGAAAGAATTAGGGCCCAAACCCAGCTTCCAGATGCCTTGGCAAACCCATTGTGGCTGCCTTCTAGCACAGGGTCAGCCACGACCCCCCCTTTCACAGCACAGCCATGTGTGCAGGTCAACACTGAAGGTTTTTCCGAAATTGATTTTTTAAAATTTATTTTTTCCTGACGAATTAGTTCAAGGCATCATGGACTAAACCAATCTTTTTGCCCAACAATTCATTGAAAACAACCCCAGCTCAAGCTATGCCGCCCTTTTGAATGGAGACCCCTAACAGTGGAGGAGCTTAAATTGTTTTTAGGCCTAATGCTCAACATGGGGCTTACAAAAAAAAATGAAGTGCATGCATATTGGTCTACCAACCCTATCCACCACATGCCAATTTTTTCATCTGTTCATCTGTCATGTCCAGGTCCCGATATGAAATTATAATGCACTTCCTGCATTTCAGTGATAACTCAGTGCCCCCCCCCCCCCCGAAATCACCCAGACTTTGATAAATTATATAAAATTCACTCCCTAATTGATATTTTCTCCAAGAGGTTTGCCGAACTTTATATCCCTGACAAGAACATCTCTGTGGATGAATCCACAGTCCGGCTGGGAAAAAAGCAGTATATCCCCAGTAAAAGGGCGAGGTACGGGTTGAAGCTCAACAAGCTCTGTGAAAGTTCCACCAGATATGTGCACTCAGTCCACGTGTACGAAGGCAAAGACTCCCAGCTCCAGCCCCCTGAGTGTCCACCGTACATGGGAATAAGCGGAAAAATTTTCTGGGAGTTGGCATTCCCACTCCTCCAAAAGGGGTATCACATTTACATGGACAATTACTATACCAGTTTGCCCCATTTCCGCCACCTATACCTGAAAAATACTTTGGCCTGCAGCAAGGAAAAACAGAAAGTGCTTCCCACAGAGTCTAGTCCCCATAAAGCTACAAAGGGGGGAATCGACAAGCTTGAGGAACGAGGAAGTGTTGGCTGTGAAGTGGAGGGATAGTAAAGATGTGTACATCATGTCCACCATCCATGATGACACCTCAATGGACGCAGTCCCGTTCGAAAGCCTTCCTGTATCCACAAGTACAATAAATTAATGGGGGGGAGGTGGATTTAAATGATCAAATGTTGCAGCCCTATTTATCAACACGAAAATTCCCCTTCTGGTATAAAAAAAATTGCAATTTACTTTTTTCATTTGGCCATGTATAATTCTTTCATCATCTATCAAAAATCGACGGAAACACCCAACACTTTCCTAAAGTTTATTGAAGACATTGTCACTGCCATGATATATCAACAAGTATCCCCCCCAGAAAACATTCGCTCCGATTGTGTCAGCAGACTACATGAGCGCCATTTTCCTGACCATATTCCACCATCAGTATCCGGAAGACGACGAAAGACACCAGTTTCCATTGTCCCCAATGTCCCTCCCAACCTGGCCTTTGCATTGGAGAATGCTTCAGACACTATCGCACTCTTGTAAACTATTAACCCATATTTCTAATATACTGCCATTTCCCCGTTTTCTGTCCTGAATATTTCCCTGGTGCCTCAACCAACCCTGTTGACCATGTTTTTGCCTGCCCCTTGGACTGATCTTTCACCCTGCTACACAGGGGTCTCACATATGTGAGGGGCTCCAGAATAGTGTTCTAAGTTGAGAAAACCAGTTTTTGTTTTTCTGTGTTCCAAGAACAGCGTCGCCGTTTCCTGTGGCTTCAAAGAGATTTGGGTGGGAGAAGCCTCTACCCCTGTCCCCATTCTTTCCTGGCCAATGCCCTAAGCTTGATGGTCCTGCCTGCTTTCTGGACAAATACTTTGGCTGTGCTGGCCATATCTCTGCCTGCTGCCTGTACTAACTATGCCTGCTGCATGGATGATCCTTTTTCTGCTGCGGACCACATCTATGCCTGCTACCTGGACCAATGCTTTGGCTGTGCTGACAACATCTCTACCTGTACTGACTATGGACAGTATTCCTTCCTGTTGCCTGTTTTGCTGTCGCTGTCCACGTTCCTGCCTGCTGCCTGGACCGATGCTCTCCTCTGTGGACCACTGCACTACTTAAACCGCAGGTAATCTTTTCTTTACCCTTTGCTCAGCAGAATGTATTTTGGTTTGTAATTGGTATGTACAGTACATGCTATGTGTTAGAAATATAAAGGGCCTTCAACAATGTGATAGGTTGGCAGGAATTTATGTGTGTAATTTATGATCCTAGAACGCCTGACAGTGCTACTTGGATGTTGAGCCTCTGTATGAGACCAGGCTATGTAAAAGTCTCACACATGTGGTATGGCCATACTCAGGAGGAGTAGCAGAATGTATTTTGGGTTTTTTTTTGCTATGTACATGCTGTGTGTTGGAAATATCTTATAAATGGACAACTTTGTGTAAAAAAAATGCGTTTTCATTTTTTTTCCACATTTTTCAAAAACTTCTGGAAAAAAATGAACCGTTCAAAAGACTCATTATGCCTCACAGATTATACATTGGGGTGTTAGCTTTCCAAAATGGGGTCATTTTGTGGGCATTTCCATTGTCCTGGTGCTCCAGGACCTTCAAAAGTGTAATAGGTGGTTGAGAAATGAGATGTGTAATTTATGCATGTAGAACGCCTGAAGGTGCTACTTCAATGTTGTCCCTCTGTATGCGGCCAGGCTGTGTAAAAGTCTCACACATGTGGTATCGCCATACTCAGGAAGAGCATCAGAATGTATTTTGGGGTGTCATTTTTGCTATGTACATGCTATGTGTTGGAAATATCTTATAAATGGAAACTGTGTAAAAAAATGTGTTTTCAATATTTTTCCACATATTCCAAAAACTTCTGGAAAAAAATGAACCGTTTAAAAGACTCATTATGCCTCATAGATTATACGTTGGAGTGTTAGCTTTCCAAAATAGGGTCATTTTGTGGGCGTTTCCATTGACCTGGTGCTCCAGGGCCTTTAAAAGTGTGATAGGTTGTCATCAAATGAGAATGTGCAATTTATGCTCGTAGAATGCCTGGAGGTGCTACTTGGGTGTTGGACCTCTGTATGTGGCCAGGCTGTGTAAAAGTCTCACACATGTGGTATCACTATACTCAGGTGGAGTAGCTGAATGTATTTTGGGGTGTCATTGTAAGCATGCATGTGCAGTGTGAGAGAAATAACTTGTTATTATGACAATTTTGTGTAAAAAAAAAAGTCTTAATTTTCCCAAGAATTGTGGGAAAAAATTACAACTTCAAAAAACTCACCATGCCTCTTACTAAATACCTTAAAAATGTACAAAAAGGGGTCATTTGGGGGGTATTTGTACTTTCTTGGCTTGTTAGGATCTCAAGAAATGAGATAGGCCTTCAGTACATCAGGTGTGATCCAGGTGTGATCAATTTTCAATGATTTGCACCTTAGCTTGTAGACTCTAAAACTTTCACAGAGACCAAATAATATACACTAATTTGGGTTATTTTTACTAAAGTTATGTAGCAGTATACATTTTGGCCCAAATTTATGAAGAAAAATGACTTATTTGCAAAATTTTACAATAGAAACAAAAGAAAGTTTTTTTTCCGCAAATTTTCTCTCTTTTTTCACTTATATTGCAAATAATAAACAACCCAGCGGTAAATAAATACCACCAAAAGAAAACTCTGTTTGTGAGAAAAAAAATTATAAAAATTTTGTTTGGGTACAGTGTGTCATGACTAAGTAATTGTCATTCAAAGTGTGAGAGCGCTGAAAGCTAAAAATTGGTCTGGGCAGGAAGGGTGTATAAATGCCATGTATTGAAGTGGTTAAAAAGCATTCACACCCACGGGTCAGCATTACAACCAGGTAAAGAGCATTTTTAGAAGGTTAGCAATGATATCTATTGCATATCTATCCTGAAATAATTTTACACCTTGACTGAAATTGTAAGTTCCTCCTCAGCTCTGAATGCTGGGGTCTCGCCTTGGCCTCATGACGTGACGTCGCTGGTTGCTAAACGCCAGGCGGCGAGCGAGTCTAGCAACTAGTGCAGCGAGCAGCAGAGAGGCCAGCGGACGGTGCAATAAGAGAGTCTAGGGAGTTGGGGCGGCGCCGCTGCTGAATTAACAGTAAGTGACTGCCACCGCTGTGGCGCCCCCTCTTTGTGGCAGCTTGCTGCGGCTGGGCATGGTGCACCCGCCCAGGATCGGCCCCAAGTGTCAGTGCGTGGACATCTTGCTCCGGGGGGGGGGGCCACTTGCCCCCCCTATGCGGACACCCATGCTTGAGGAGTATCTCAGTAAATAAATCTCCTATTGCAGGGGGTGCCTAAAATTTGACTTGTATCTTAGTGCAGACTTCAGGGAAAATCAGTGATGCAAACAGACAAGAAACTACATTTTATGGAATAAGGCTGTCTGTGATTTAAAAATAGTCCTGTGAAAACACAGACATGATTTAAGTATAATTAAATATTTTAAATGGGCCAGACTGGTTCTTCCTCAAAGTCGCTGCAAACTATTTTATTTCCTCTTTACTGTTTTAGGTAAATGTCATAATCTTATTGATTTTACTGTGTACTTTTCCCTTCATCATAGTTCCCATCTATAGCTCCTTGTGACATCATTGGAATTACTGAGAATGTAAACTACACTTCCATCTAGGCTTTCATTTTTAACCCATTATTTTCCATAGGTATTTAGTCATTCGGAAAGCAGCGGCGTAATAAAATATGCAGGAAATCAATTTTTTTATGGACACTGAAAGTAACAAGAAGAGAAAAATTTTCATTGAAATGTTAAGGAAAAAAGTGACATTTCAGAAAGCAGTCCGCAGAAGTCTTGTGCCAAGAGAGCCTGGGTCAGCTGCTAGTTTTACCACAAGAGTATTGGCCTTGTTCTGGGTATGAAAAAGGCTTTGTGAAGCCTGAGCAGGATCTCAGTGGAAGCTCTGTCACAGGCATAGAGTCTGAGAGACAGAGGCACATTTTAAAGACCCTCTGGACAACTTCTTCCACATACATAAGCACATGCACGTAGTAGACTCTTCTTGCTTTATTCGTTGCATACTTCCCATACCTTGCCATTCTATGACATTTATTTTAAAAATGATAGAAAATAAGAAGTAACTGAATCAAAATTAGAACATGTTTTGGATTTAGAAGCTTAAAGTGTTATTAAACCCACAACAGTAAAATCAGTCTATATATGCAGTAAAGCATGCTTCTTATACTAACTGTGGAACCTAAGGGGTTAATCCTCTGCATTGTGTCAAAAGGCTATTTGATCTTGTCTTTTTTTTTCTTGAGAGAATGCATGTGATCAGCACAGGGCCAATCAGCACAGTCCAGACAGAGGGGCAGGGGTCCTGCAGCCTTATAGGACATCCAGAGCAGAATGAAATCTCCTCCTACAAGCTTTAACCAGACACTGATAAAAGTCTCAAGACTGCTGTAACTGCTGATGAAAAAAAAATATTTAGCCATTTATATTTACTAAAACAATTGCACTTCCATGTTCTGTGTACTGTGGGAGGCCAGATAATGTGAATGCAGGGTCCTGGGTTTGGTACAACTTCAACCCCTTGCCAACTGCTCCCTGTATATTTACTGTGGGTCGGCAGTTCCTGTATGTGGAATCACGTACAGGTATATGATTCTGCACATCCGGGTCTGGGATGTGCTGCCTGTGACCCGCTCCCACTGTGATTGGACACAGCGGGACCCAATCAGCGGGTCGTTAGTAGGAAAGATAACAGTGACGGCCCATCCATAGGGGGTACACGGCCACCGCCCCCCCCTCCAGGCAGTCACAAAAAACAAATAAAAATTTTAAAAAATTACAATTAGAAAAAATTTAAAAATGACCCTTTAAAAAAAAAAAATTAAAAAAGATCCTTAAGTGCACTGTGTTTGGGCACACTCTAGCATTACAACTTACTAACTGATATATCAGCATGGATGCGGCACCACTTCCTGAAACTAAATCTCTTTAAAACCGAGCTGATGATAATTCTCCCCGCCTGTGCCCCCCTCCATGACTTTTCCATCAAAATCAACAATGCAACCATCAATCCCTCCCCTCACACCAGGGTACTAGGTGTAATCTTAAACTCTGACCTGTCCTTTCAGTCCCGAATCCAATCATTGTCAAAAGCTTGTAGACTTCACCTCCACAATATCTCTAAAATTCGCTCCTTTTTAACTAATGAAACCACCAGGCTACTCATTCACTCCCTTGTTATCTCACTCCTTCACTATTGCAACTCCCTTCTCATATGTCTACCTCTCCATAGTCTATAACTTCTTCAAGTGATACTAAAGGATAGTTTTTTTTTTTAAATAACAAACATGTCATACGTACCTCCACTGTGCAGCTCATTTTGCATAGAGTGGCCCCCGAACATCCTCTTCTGGGGTCCTTCGGTGGCTCTTGCGGCTCCTCTCCGGATTAGATAACCCCCTTGGAGAAGCGCTTTCCCGAGGAGGTACCCTTGGGGGCGCGCTCCCTAGTCCAGAATTCGGCGTCCATAGAGGCCGGGGCCCCCCCCTGCGCCCGCCTCATTGGATTTAATTGACAGCAGCGGGAGCCAATAGCTGCGCTGCTATGAATCTATCCAATCAAGACCCAGGAACCCGTGGAGAGGGGGAGGGCGGGGACGTGCAAACTGAAATTCAGGGCTTAGGTAAATAAAATGGGGGGCATAGGATGCATTAAGGTGAAAAAACACAAGCCTTTACAACCCCTTTAAGTCTATTATGAATGCTGGCTGCCAGACTCATCTACCTTACCAACCGCTCAGTGTCTGCTAGCCCTCTCCGCCAATCCCTACACTGGCTTCTGATCACCTAGCGAATTAAATTCAAAATAATAACAACAACTTACAAAGCCATTCACAACTCTGTCCCAAGCTACATCACCAATCTTGTCTTCAAATATCACCCAAACCATCCTCTCTGCTCCTCTCAAGACCTCCTGATCTCCACCTTCCTTGTCTCCTCCTCCCATGCTCGTCTCTGGAGCTCTCTACCTCAATTTGTCTGGTTATCTTCTACTCTGGCTGCCTTTAGGCGATCCCTAAAAACCCATCTCTTCAGGGAAGCCTATCACGCCTCCAACTAATCTTTTATCACTTCCATAAGCTCATCCCCCGCGGTTATAACTTTTTGTATCACTTGCCCCTTCCTCTTTGTAAAGAGGTTGTAAGCTCTTTTTAGCGGGACCCTCTTAACCCTCTTGTATTTTATTGTATTATAACTGTACTGTCTCCCTTTTATATTGTAAAGCGCTGTGAAAACTGTTGGCACTATATAAATCCTGTATAATAATTAAATTATATATGTTAGAGCACACACATCACATACTAAAAATATATTAATTGAAGAGAAACCACTGATTTTTTTTTAGAACATTAAGAAATACAGAACACAACCAGAAATAATGTACAGCTTTACAATACTATTTTCAAACAGAACACAAGCAGAAATGCTTTGATAAACTTTTATGCACTGGCATCCAGCTGCCATGGGACCTGACCAGCGTCAAACATGAAATAGGATGTGAACTGCTCACGAGCAGTCGCTCCATCGCTGGTGCCCCAACTAGCACACCATTGTGCACCTTCCATACCGTGCATAAGTGAGTCCTCAAACAGGTACCCATCATGAATTCTCAAAAAATTATGGAGTACACATGCTGCTTTTACTGTAGATACGGTATTCTCCATGTTTAGATTAATTTCAGTATGCAGGAAGCACGATTTATTTGATAAAATGCCGAACACACACTCCACAAATCTTCTTGCTCACGTCAGGTGGTACTTGAATACTCTCCACTTCAAATTAAAAGAGTGATTAGAATAAGGCCTTAGTATATGTTGACTTAGCACAAATGCCTCATTTCCCACAAATGCATAAGGCAAAGGAGTACCATTTGTCCCTGGTAAAGAACAGTCTGGTGGAAACTCAAGTCTATCTTCCAGCAGCATCCTACTAAAAGAAGATTGCCATAGGAGCCAATGTCTATGTAAGTAAAACAAAAGTTGGCATCAGCTACTGCTAACAACAGGAAAAAAAAATATTTCTTATCATTCAAAAATGTTCTTCATTAACAGGTCCTTTAGAACCCTTCAAAATGGCTCTGCAGGTGTCATGAATAGTTCCGCCAACTGTCCATATTCCAATCAAAAATTCATAATGTAAACTTGCCATTGAATGACCAGTCGCCAGGTACCTGAAATGAATAAGGGAATACTCAGTCTCAAAGACTGCTACAATTGCCATCTTAAAAAAAATTATGGAGTGGCTGATGAAGAGCCTGAACCAGACCCTAGCACCGTGCTGGCTATAAGAAGATCAATAAGGGGGAGGGGCAGAGGTGGAAAACCCATTGATAGGCTTCTGAATGTAGTGACAGACATGTCAAGGGAATTACAGGGGCACACAATCAATGAGGCAGCCTTTGCCACATTTTTGATTGGCATGTGTAAAAAAAATAAAACCAGAAAAACTGTGCACACTGCACAATCATTTTTGCAAGATGAGCCAATGACAAGCACTATTTCTGTGTGTGGATCTACCCCACCTACCATGCACTATCGTCCGTAACCAACACCTCCTTCACACCACCTCCTCCTACCCACCACCTCCTATGTGCCACCTTGAACCTGACCCTATGCTGATGATTTTGGAAATATGCAATATACGTCGTATCCCACTCTCTACCAAATTTCATCCACCCTTGGCCCCCCAACTACCATGCATCATATGCTGCAGCAACTGGCTATAACTACCAATTTTCAGGTACCACAGTGACCACCTCCCACCAAATATGGATCATCCACCAACTCTGGGTCACACTCAAGTGCCAAAACACCTATCTAAATCTATAACGATTTGGGTTAAAATTTGCGCTCTATAAGTTAAATGTTTACAACCTATATATGTTCAATTTTCATGTTTTTTGTTAAAAAGGAATTTGTATTCTCTTGATAAAAAAAATTATTTATAATACATTTTGAAGTTGTTGTTATATAATTTTCTGGGTAATTTGTCTTATAACACCCTTGTAATAAAAAAATTATCTTTCACTTTTTGTTTGCTTTTTGTTCTTTTTATAACCCTTTCTGTCTGCTGCTTTGTTCCTCTGCTAGGATTAGAGGTAGCCCTAAATATAACTTTATATATAAGCACCAGAGCATTATGAGCTGTAAAAAAACAAAAAAAAACTTGTATTGCATGGAAGCTGTGTATTTGCAATTTACCAGTCGTTGTTATTGCTCTTATTTACTGTGCTTATTGTAAAGTACTGTACAGGAAGACTGTTGTATGCAGGAGGATGAAAGCATGACACTGAAGTAATGTGAATACCCCAGTTCCTCACATGGGATATAAAGGGTGTCCAAGGTGGGGAGCACCATTGGGCAGGTAGTGGGTGTCCAAGATTGGAGAGTGGTCTGGACTCAAAAGGTTTATGCTATATGTGCTGGAATGGTATTCCAAAACTATTGTCCAAATAATGAATAATAATATTAATACTAATAATACAATAATACTGTATATTTAAAAGACAAAATATACAATTGTAGCTTTTTTATTTCATGACATTTTTATTTCCATTTATCAACATGTTATGTATATATGATATGACAGCCAATTTTCAGAAGACGTTCAGCAACACCATCCCCAGCCAGGTATGATACCAAGCTTTCCTGGTGTTTTGGCCCTTTTTACTGTTTATACTGTACATGAAGCAGTGAGCAAACATAACTGTGCTAATAAGTGAAACTAAGGGGAAATGAAAACTTTTACACCAAAAATATTTTCCTAACTTTCTTCAAGCAATGCTGTCCTGAGCCTATACTCCATGTTTAAGGTTTGCATTTATATCTAGGCTTGGTAATGTGGTTGTTCAATACTTTGTATTGATGTTTTTTTTTTTGTTTTGTTTTTTAACAAAATTTGTATTGATGTTTTAACTATGATTATTATTTGTATAAAAAACACATTTATTTCCCCTCAAGTGGAATGAATCAGGCTCACCCAGTTATTTTTATAAAACGCCAAAATAAAGTCATTTAATTGAGGTAACTTTTGGAAAGTTCTGTAGAAATTAGCTTGGCAAAGCTTATTTAAACATGTGCCATCCGGCTTTCGGGAACCGGAGCTGACTGGCCAGTTTTAGAACAGAGTCTTCTGTTGAAGATCTACATGGCTGAAGCAGATGAGTCCAGTAAACACAAAGTCCACTGACCCATCACAGTGTATTTTTGTTTTATACTTGTCATTTGTTTCATAGATCTAGGCATTGCATTTCTAAATGAAAAACAGACTGCACTGCTGAGACCACATTCACACAAGTGTCAAGCAACCACTGGGCTTTAGAGGGACTACTGAGCTTTTTAAGCATTTAAAAAGCTTCCTTCTTAAGCAATTAAAGCATGGTATGGGTACTGGATGTTATTCTGCAGTATTCTCTTGTGTGAACGAACCCTAAAGGCCTGTACACAGGATCAGAAAATCGTACTTCTCTGCTGCCACTTCTTAGGTCTCGTGCTGTCATTTTGTTCTGTGAAGTCACCTGGAGACTGCCGGCTTTTCCAGGTTCAGGCAGCTGCCTTCAGACAAAGTACCGCTAAACATGTCCCCCCCCACCCCCACCCTTCCCGTAAGACTATGCCTCCTGTGTTTGATAACCAAACAAAAAAAGGAGAAATATTAGAGATATCTACAGTATGTAGGGGAGTGGGGGAGGGTTGGAGAAGAGGAAAGTTTATTTTCAGTGTGAAGAACCACTTTAATATAATCTGCACATTGCCAACAAACACCAATTATTCATAGATATCTGACTTGCACTAAAAGAGGTAACTGTTGGTGAACTACAATTACCACCACCGTTTCGACATGAAAACCTTAGGTCTTAAAATTGAAGTTCTGAAAAAAAAATCACATAAAGTGCCCACGTGGATGGGATGATCTTCCTGAAATAATGCGTGAAACCTGCTTTATAACTCAAGAGAAGTTATTATAGTTTACACCAGCATATGACGACTTAGTATGTTGGGTCATCCTTAGCAGCAAAAACCGGAATGGTTTATACAGCTAGAATGTAAGATGTGTTCTGCCACATAGGAATCACATATTTCAACGCTGCTGTGGTATCAGTGTTTCAGCAACTATCTACATACAGCGGGTAAAATAAGTATTGAACACATTACCATTTTTCTAGGTAAATATATTTCGAAAGGTGCTATTGACATGAAATTTTCACCACCTGTTGGTAACAACCCATGCAATGCATACATACAAAAAAAGCAAAACAAATAAATTCAGAATTAAGTAATGTGTAATAAAATGTAATGACACAGGGAAAAAGTATTGAACACATGAAGACAGGGAGGTGCAAAAGGGCATGGAAAGCCAAGACACCAGCTGAAATGTATCAGTAATTAGAAAGCAATCCTGTTCCTGTCAGTGCGAATTAATCTTAGCGGCTTCATTCTCAACTGATGGCCTATAGTCACACAAGAAACATCTCATGATGGGTAAAAGCAAAGAGCTCTCTCAAGAGCTTTGCAACCTTATTGTTGCAAAACATCCTGATAACATTGGTTACAGAAGGATTTCAAAACTTCTGAATGTTCCAGTGAGCACTGTTGGGGCCATAATCCGGAAGTGAAAAGAACATCATTTCACCATAAACCGGCCACAACCAGGTGCTCCTCGCAAGATTTCTGACAGAGGAGTGAAAAGAATTTTCGGAAGAGAAGAGAGAAGAGTTGTCCAAGCGCCAAGGAAGACTTGCGTAGAGCTTCAGAAAGACCTGGAATTAGCAGGTACAATTGTTTCAAAGAAAACAATAAGTAATGTAAGTAAGATAAGAGTTACAGAGATACTTCCCAGTGCCATTAAGGTAGTTATTATCCCTGTAACTCCTATCTAGTTCTAACTGATCCTGCGGTACCTGATTCTATGGCAACCTATGATCTTTCTGATATAGATCTATTATTGCTGTACTGTCCTGTTTGGGCTCCACCTGTTGCTCTGGAGCCCACCTGGAGGTCGTGTGTGCTGCGGTGCAATTTTGCTGAGGTACGTCCCGCACAGCAAACTGAGTGATAGATTGTAATATGATGGCTATAGATTCATTTTAAGCATTGTTATGTCTCTTTAAAGGATTACTGTACTATACTCATGCATCCTGATGAAGCTTAACTTCGGCGAAATGTGTTGACATATGATTCCTAATTATCATTGGATTTAACAAGCAAGAGTCCTGTACAGTTTCATGTACAGTTGATCCCATAAGCAACATGTTAGGAAATGTTCCTGTTTTTAAAGATTATGTATAATAAAATTTATAATTGTATCTAAGAATCCTTGTCTGGCCTATATAGTCTTACTTTTTTTCTAGTTTTGGTTTATCTATACAATAGAGATGTTGGCCTACAGTGTCACATTAATATATACTTTAAACATGTTACACTTACCTGCTCTGTGCAGTGGTTTTGCACAGAGCAGCCTTGATTCTCCTCTTCTCAGGTCCCCCCGTGCCGAGTGCCAAGTGTCCCAGCCAATCAAGTGGGAGAGTTCCCGGAGAGCCGAGGCTGTCGTGCACATCGCTGGATCCCGATGGGGCTCAGGTAAGTATGAGGGGGGCTAGGAGGGCTGCTGCACATAGAAGGTTTTTTACTTTCATGCACAGAATGCCTAAAAAACCTTCAGCGTTTAGAACGTTTATATATTTGTCATTTTTTGAGAATAATTGGGCAAAAGGGGATGGGAGGGGAATTGAAAAATGTGGCTTTGTGGTTTTGAAGTGTTTTTGTAACTTCTGTTTTAAAATTTTATTTTAACTTTTCAGTGAATGCAGTGTAGTACTGGGAAGAAAATAGCTCTCAAACTTTACTATGAAACTGTTTTGTCATTGGCCAAATTGTACCAAGTTGAGGGCTTGTTGGTTTTTTTTTTAAGAGTAAACTTCTCTATAGCTTGTAGATCTGTTATGGCTGCTACTTCCACCAGTCATTTAAGACCAATTACCACTGGATAAAAAATCTGGTGTCACAGCTGAAAGCCTTTTCTCTCAATTTGAAATGAATCCAGTTGGGGTGCTGTGGCTGCTGTATTCAGGCCAAACTAGAAATACAAGTTTAAAATTCAATAGCATACAACGCTTTACTTTTTCCCCATTTTGTTATGTTACAGCCTTATTTCAAAATGGATTAAATTCATTATTTTCCTCAAAATTCTACAAACAATGACAGCGTGAAAAAAGTTTGTTTTAAATCTTTGCAAATTTAATAAAAATGAAAAATGAAAAAAATCACATGTACATAAGTATTCACAGCCTTTGCTCAATTCTTTGTTGAAGCACCTTTGGCACCAATTACAGCCTCAAGTCTTTTTGAGTATGATGCTACAAGCTTGGCACATCTATTTTTGTGCAGTTTCTTCCATTCCCCTTTGCAGGACTTCTCAAGCTCCATCAGGTTGGATGGGGAGACTTAGTGCACAATCATTTTCAGATCTCTCCAGAGATGTTCAATCGGGTTCAAGTCTAGGCTCTGGCTGGGTCACTCAAGGATATTCACAAAGTTGTCCCGTAGCCACTCCTTTGTTATCTGAGCTGTGTGTTTAGGGTCATTGTCCTGTTGGAAGATGAACCTTCGCCCCAGTCAGCGGTACAGAGCGCTCTAGAGCAGGTTTTTATCAAGGATGTCTCTGTACATTGCTGGATTCATCTTTCCCTTGATCCTGACTAGTCTCACAGTTCCTGCCACTGAAAAACATCCCCATGGCATGATGCTGTCACCACCATGCTTCACTGTAGGGATGGTATTGGCCAGGTGATGAGCGGTGCCTGGTTTCCTCCAGACATGACGCTTGCCATTCAGGCCAAAGAGTTCAATACTTGTTTCATCAGACTAGAGAATTTTGTTTTTCATGGTCTGAGAGTCCATCACGTGCCTTTTGGAAAACTCCAGACGGGCTGTCATGTGCCTTTTACTTAGGAGTGGCTTCCGTTTGGCCACTTTACCATACAGGCCTGACTGGTGGAGTGCTGCAGAGATGGTTGTTCTTCTGGAAGGTTCTCCCCTCTCCACAGAGAAATGCTGGAGCTTTGTCAGAGTGACCATCGGGTTCTTGGTCACCTCCCTGACTAAGGCCTTTCTCCCCTGATCGCTCAGTTTGACCGGGTGGGCCACTCTAGGAAGAGTTCTGGTGGTTCCAAACTTCTTCCATTTATGGATGATGGAGGCCACTGTGCTCATTGGGACCATCAACGCTGCAGAAATTTTTCTGTACCCTTCCCCAGATCTGTGCCTCATTACAATCCTGTCTTGGAGGTCTACAGTCAATTGGTTGGACTTAATGGCTTGGTTTGTGCTCTGACATGCACTGTTAACTTTGGGACCTTATATAGACAGGTGTGTGCCTTTCCAAATCATGTCCAATCAACTGAATTTACCAAAGGTGGACTCCAATAAAGTTGTAGAAACATCTCAAAGATGATCAGTGGAAACAGGATGCACCTGAGCTCAATTTTGAGTGTCATGGCAAAGGCTGTGAATACTTATGTTCATGTGATTTTTTCAAGGTTTTTTCCAGATGCACTGTATCAAAAGTATTTGATGCCAGAATGTCACTGTGCATGAAAATCGCACTGTTCTGTAGAACCACATACAGCTTAAAAGCATCCCCCAAGCATGTAATTTGCAGAATTGTATGTTATTACTGTTTCACCCTTGAAGTTACACTAAAAAGAGCACCCTCTCCCCGCTGCATGGTTTTTAAAACTTTTTTTTGCATTTGTACATGTCACCAATGGCAGGGTCTCGCACTCCATGCCCTAATATGACAATCCCTTGTTTATTAGCCTTGAAAATGGGCAGAATTGTTTATTAAGATTTGTCGTCACTTTTAAGTTTGGGATTTTTGGGCATTACGTAGGATTTCTTGAACTCCCCACAAATCAAACCCAGGCACACTGACCACAGACACTAGAACATTTTTCTCCCACTGATCACTGATAATGGGGCATTTTTTCCCAAACTGACCACATAAGTCAAAGCATTGTTTTCTTCCCCATGACCACTGACATTGGGGTATTCTTTTTGGCCCAGAACACATACGCAGAGCATTTTTCCCTTTCATTGACCACTGACAATGGGGTATTCTTCTTACCACTGACACCAAGGCATTTTTCCACCTACACACCACCAACACTAAGGTATTCTTCTGACCACTGACACCAAGGCATTGTTTGCTCTCACTGAACACTGGTGCCAGGGTATTCTACCTTGAACTGACCACCAACACCAAAGTTATTCTTACTCCCACTGACCCCAATGCTGGGGTTTTTTTCTCCCCCTGAACAGCAATAACATGGCATTTTAATTCCTCCCACTAATAAGCAAAGGTGTTTTTTTCTTTCTACTGATCCCTGAACTTAAGTCATTTTTCCACCCCTTACTATTGATGCTAGGGTATTTTTTTTCTTCTTCACTGACCAGCAATGTATGTGGCACTTACTCCTGTTCATTACACTCTATGCACTGTACGGTACATTACATATTCCTGATCATTGCACTCTGTTCTCTATAGTATATTCCCCTGACCACAGCATTCTGTAAGCTGTACTGTACATTACACACACCTGACCACCGCACTCTATATGCTATGTTGTACATTACATACACCCCTGCATTTGTGCATTGCTTTGATTGTGTATTTCTTAGACTGTTGGGATGCATTCCATTACTAATGTACTTTATCTGTGTGTGGGAGGGCTTCAGGGAAAGAGTGCCTTTAGAAAAGTCACTGCCTGGGCACAAGTAGCAGACTTAAATCTAATTGATCTATTCCAGACTTGGAAATTAAAGAGAAATGAGGGCAAAACTGTTAGCAACCCAACTTACCTCTTCACCTTTGGGGTCCTGTTTGCTGGACCATAGTGCTGACCAATGCATTCTTTATAATAATTTCTTTGTTATATAGTTCAGACTCCTGCACTCAATACACAGTGTTGTACGTTACATATTCCGGACTTCTACACACTATACAATGTTTTATGAGCTATGTACTCCTGACTACAGTGCTCTGTAAGCTGTACTTCTTTGCATGCTTCTTAACAAGGCGTTTGTCGTTTCTAAGTGCTAGAGTTATTTCTATATTCTGTATGCAGGGAGGCATACTTTAAGAAAGATTTAAAAAACATTTAAAAAATACCTTTTGTTCTGAGGTCTATGAGACTCTTGCTTGTGGAATAATAATTATGGAGTATTTTGGGGTACAGGAATTGAGGCATATGCATGCAGTGTATACAGTAGACTCAGAATTTAACAATTCCGCTTAGCCATGCCCAACATTCACTGCAATATTGCCGCATCCATTTCTCAAAGCTGCATGCTTGCGTGTTGCTTATTATTTCTGCATTCAGATGTCTCTCTTTCTTAAATTTCAAAGTTGGGAGGTATGAGGAGATAAGAGTCTAACTACAACAAATTCTTTACCTTCAAGGACAGGGCAGTAATGGCTGCTTTCATCCTTCTACACTGGCAGGTTCCTTTTAAGTGTCTATACAGTATCTGAACAAGTACTCAAAGTCTAAATGGTATAAATATATTTATAGGCTAAACAGTACAACTGCTGGGTCTGAAACAGTCAAGTGTTCATATATTTTTATATCTTGACGTGTAATTTATTTTTTTTAATTTTCCAACCAGTTGTTTACAACAGTTTTGAAAAAACAGGTTAGAAGACTACACAGGAAAACAGTTATTTCTAGCAGGAAAATAGATTTCTATTCGAGGATGTTTTCAGTCTTTCAGTCTGCTGTGTTTTTTTTCCTATTACAGATACACAGGCAGTACATCATTGCAATTTAAAATAATGTGTTTCATAACTATCTAAAATAAAATAAAAAGTTGTTGTTTTTTTTAGCTGATTTTACCTATTTATTAGTTATTCTGTGAAATATAATGCATAGTGCATTTAAAATGTAAGGCTTTATCATTTAATGTGTAAAAATGGACATGGATAATGCAAGGAGTAGTCTACAATGGGGTTTATGTTGGTAACACAAGTCCATTTCAGGTTTTGCACCTGGCATCTACAGCCATGAGTGTTGGATAAGAAGGTTCAGCGTTGCCGTTCGGGAGAGGATCCAAAATGAGTGGCTCTTAACCAAAAACTATTTTGGAGTTATTGACAAGGAGTGCATTTTACGGTTGGGCTAGAGAGTCTAAGCCCAGAGATATTCAAGACTGGTGTTGAGGTGGCTGGAAATTTTCTGTTTCATATTGCCCACCAGGGAGAACTTTCTATTGTTTTATAAACAATAAGAGTGGGGAAAAAACTCTTAAATTGCCACTGCCATTCATTTTCCACTATTTTCTGTGGAAAACTTTACATGTGCAGATGCTGATGCACTTTCATCATATGCCATGCTGCCACATGGGTCAGAAAGGCCACTTTATGCACACACCCATGTGTGCAAACTAAATTTGTTTGATAGCACCTTCCTGATAACCTGAGGATCTATGCATACTGGCATTTGTTTGTGCCAGGGCTGATTTTCACTTTGCAAGTCAATGGGAATACAAAGGCTTCTTGGTGAAATGAGAGCTCAGAACCTTGGAACAGATCCCAAGTATTTCAAGCCTCTAAATGTAGAAAATGATGGTACCCAAAATTGCCCGTTGGTGATACTTTAAAAACCTTCATAGCTTCTCATTCCAGAGTTAACAGTGAATGATGGCCCTAAAATAATTGCTCTCACTCCATTGTGGATGGTGATACTTATGTGTTATACTTATGTGTAGCACCACTATAGGGGTGGAAGCGTGGAGGCAGTTGCTGCCACTTGCCTAACCACGCATGCACAACTACTAGTTGGAAGTTGGGACTATCTCGGCACTTATAATAATATAGGGTTGAGAAGAGATATATAAAACAGTATAAGCTTTAATAATTACAAAACACATTTGCAAAATGGTACATACATAACATACTAAAACAGATTAAATACACCGCACTTAACACAAACATAAACGGATAGAACCGTAGAGTTTCTTGTGGAGAGGGGTGTCTAAGATTGTTTCCTTAACTGGTTTCGCGGTTAGAAAACGCTTCTTCAGGAGGGATAGGTCAACTCAGACGGATTCAATGGGAAACTAGGACCCCCATACAAAACCCCCCTTGGCGGACACCGGGGATTGTGGACAGATTCGAAGGGGTGGCTAATCAATAATGATGCGTGGGCTGCCTGTATCAGGATATCATGTATGGTGATGGTAAGTAGTTGAGAGCAGTCCCAAAAAGTGATAAATAATAAAACGGATTTCAGGGATGCAGTAAAGCAGGACCAAGTACAATGAATGGAACCCTCAATTGACAGCCAGGTCTTAAGAGAGAGGATGATCCAGAAGGGCAGCCCAGCCACAACGTCCATCCTGAGCCTGAATGGACGTTGTGGCTGGGCTGCCCTTCTGGATCATCCTCTCTCTTAAGACCCGGCTGTCAATTGTGGGTTCCATTCATTGTACTTGGTCCTGCTTTACTGCATCCCTGAAATCCGTTTTATTATTTATCACTTTTTGGGACCGCTCTCAACTACTTACCATTACCATACATGATATCCTGATACAGGCAACCCACGCAACATTATTGATTAGCCACCCCTTCGAATCTGTCCACAATCCCCCGTGTCCGCCGTGGGGGGTTTTGTATGGGGTCCTACTTTCCCATTGAATCCGTCTGAGTTGACCTATCCCTCCTGAAGAAGCGGTTTTAACCGCGAAACCGGTTGAGGAAACAATCTTAGACACCCCTCTCCACAAGAAACTCTACGGTTCTGTCAGTTTATGTTTGTGTTAAGTGCGGTGTATTTAATCTGTTTTAGTATGTTATGTATGTACCATTTTGCAAATGTGTTTTGTAATTATTAAAGCTTATACTGTTTAATATATCTCTTCTCAACCCTATCTTTTTATAAGTGCCGAGATAGTCCCGACTTCCAACTAGTAGGTGTGCATGCGTGGTTAGGCAAGTGGCAGCAACTGCCTCCACGCTTCCACCCCTATATTTCTCCAAGCCTGTCTAACCTGGATGATGGCACTGATATTTGAATTTTATTATTGATTTAATTGAGGCTATACTCACTCCTTATGTGTAGCACCACTGTCATTTTTGTATGCAAGTATGGGAGGTGGGAGTTGTGGGGGGGGGGTGATCTTTTAAACAATCCTTTGGGTGTTTTATAAATTAAATATTGATAATTGAAATAAAGGATGGGAACCAATGTCGGTTTACATAATTGTATTCATCATTCAACAGGAAGTTGCATAACATTTTTTAGCAAAATCTTATTATGTGCGATCTCATTTTACATTGTTGATGTTATCTAGCTTCAACACAGGTTCAGGTCTCTTAGGACCCATGCTATGATTAGTAAATTTCATCATATTCTCAGTTGATCTGACAATTGATTAATATTCATAATATGCAAAAATGTATTTGCTCTTGACATGTTTGGTAACATTTCTTTCTTTATATTTTGTTCTATTTATTTTTTTTCCCCATTATCCAACAACATTGAAGTACATTTACTTTTTACAAAAAGGAGTGTTCATCTTGTTTTTTTGGTGAACAGAAAAGAGGTATAATCTGCAAAAAGGCATACCAGCAAGAAATGTCATTTGATTTATATACCTGTTAACAATCCTAAAAATTTAGAATAGTATTGCACAAACTGTATGATGGTTAAAAAAAATTCATGGAAGTCACCGACCAGGAACTCCTCTGGGTCACTGATTATACATTTTCTCTTATGATCTCCTGCAATTTACTAATCATCATCATTCAATGTACCCCTTAATAGCTTGTGATGACATATTCTTTTTTGTAGTCTACTTACAAGGAGGTATAAAACAATATCTTGGAAATGCCATTTAAAGTAGCATTTCACTAAAAGGGAATGACATTCAAGAGGAGTCCTATCAAGTTATATCAACATTTGGAAAAGAAAAGCCTCTAGGCATTTCCAGATTGTAAAGTAAATTCTTTAGTGAAATTTTGACCTCCTCCCCAGGTATAAGCATATTAAAAGTATGCTTATTCTTTAACTCTTTCACTGCTGGAGTGCTTTATTTTTTTATTTATCATACACTATTAATATTATCATGCAGGGGTTATGCATGCTAAATTTCACATTTTAGGATCAAAGATTACCTAAGATCGCCCAAAACATTATATATAGCATTATATAAAGCAGATATCATGTAGAACTAGAAAAGGTACAATTTCTGGGGAAATTGCGAAAGTGTTCTTGCCTCTACAACTGGAGTGGGCGGAGTAACTGGGTGGGGTGGAGTGGCTTGAGTAACTGTGAAAAGTGTTAAAAAGCTTAATATTTTAAAAAGTATAAATAGTAGTAAAAAAGTTCCATCATTCGCTGAAAGAGCTGAACATTTTTTTCAAAAGTAATTTTTTTTTTCAAAAATGAATTTTTTTTAATCAAAAATGATTTTTTTTTCTTCAAAAATGATTTTTTTTTTCAAAAGTAATTTTTTTTTTCAAAGGTAATTTTTTTTTTCAAAAATGAATTTTTTTATTTCAAAAATAATTTTTTTTTCGAAATTATTATTTTTTTTAAAGTAATTTTTTTTTCAAAAATATTTTTTTTTCAAATATATTTTTTTTTCAAAAATAATTTTTTTTTAAAAAATAATTTTTTTTTTTCAAAAATATTTTTTTTTTCAAAAATATTTTTTTTTTCAAAAATATATTTATTTTTTTTCAAAAATGATTTTTTTTTTAAAAAAATTATTTTTTTACTTTTTTCAAAAAAATTTTTTTTTTTTCAAAAATATTTTTTTTTTTTACATGGGGCGGTCATAATGTTTTGGCTGATCATGGGGTGGTCATAATGTTTTGGCTGATCATGGGGTTGTCAGCTTTTGTCACTTCCCACTCTAGTTTTGAACATTTCGCCATTCATTCCTATGGGACCAATTTCGCCGCAAAAACGTCATTTCGTGGACCATTCGGAAAAACATTCCACAAAGTAATAACACACCAATCGGGAACAATCCGCTCGTTTCGGTATATTATTTGTCTCTGTAGTGTGAAAACTGTGGGAGGAGTCTACAAGCATTATCAAGTCTAGCAGATGAAGTCACATGCATTTGGAGTGTCTCAGCATCTTGTTTTTACAACCACTGTTTCCTAGCAACGCTCATGCCCTGTTTATGCTTCCCAAATACTGCTTCATCAAAACTGCCCCATCAGAATTACCCCATCAAAACTGCCCCATCATATTCCTCTATTATAAATCAGTACATGGTGTGTCTGTCCCCTCCCCCGGGCTCTGTAATCAGCTGAGATGCTCCAGCCACCTTCCCCCCTGTGTATAACAGAAGCTTTGGTAACCATGGCAACAAAACAAACACTAACAGTACACTCTGATTAATGGCTAAAATTTCCTGAAATGACCTCTAAACAAATGGCCGTATTTTAAAAACTATACATCCTACAGCGAAGATCTTTATATTGTGAGAATCACAAGACCCAGACCTAGATTTTGATGTATAGTATGTCTCTGAAATATTAAAAATGAAGGCACAGTCGCAGTTTAGAAATTGCCCTTCAAATTTGGAGGGGGCTAGAGTGTAGTTTCAATGAATGTCAATGGACGGCGTGAGTTGCAAACAAATGGTCATATTGTGAAAACTATCAGGACTATGGCTTAGCCGTGGACATGTTTAGTGGCAGCAGGGATAGCTGAACGTTTTGATATAAGATTTGTGTAGGTGGGCTTGAAAATGAGGGAGTGGCGGCAGTTTAGAAATCATGTTCTGATTTTTCAGCTTTTGTCATCTCCCACTCTAGTTTCCCCATTCATTCCTATGGGACCAATTTCGCCGCAAAAACGACGATATTTCGTGAACCATTCGGCGAAACGTTCCACAAAGTAATAGCACACCATTCGGGAACAATCCAGACGTTTCGGTATATTACTTGTCTATGTAGTGTAAAAACTGTGGGAGGAGTTAGGGTGGTAAATTTGGCTATAATAATAAGAACTAGAAAAGGTACAATTTCTGGGGAAATTGTGAAAGTGTTCTTGCCTCTACAACTGGAGTGGGCGGAGTAACTGGGTGGGGTGGAGTGGCTTGAGTAACTGTGAAAAGTGTTAAAAAGCTTAATATTTTAAAAAGTATAAATAGTAGTAAAAAAGTTCCATCATTCGCTGAAAGAGCTGAACATTTTTTTCAAAAGTAATTTTTTTTTCAAAAATGAATTTTTTTTAATCAAAAATGATTTTTTTTTCTTCAAAAATGATTTTTTTTTTCAAAAGTAATTTTTTTTTTCAAAGGTAATTTTTTTTTTCAAAAATGAATTTTTTTATTTCAAAAATAATTTTTTTTTCGAAATTATTATTTTTTTTAAAGTAATTTTTTTTTTCAAAAATAATTTTTTTTTTTCAAAAATAATTTTTTTTTTTCAAAAATATTTTTTTTTTCAAATATTTTTTTTCAAAAATAATTTTTTTTTTAAAAGAAATTTTTTTTTCAAAAATATTTTTTTTTTTTCAAAAATAATTTTTTTTTTTTCAAAAATATTTTTTTTTTCAAAAATATATATTTTTTTTTTCAAAAATTATTTTTTTACTTTTTTCAAAAATTATTTTTTTTTTCAAAAATATTTTTTTTTTACATGGGGCGGTCATAATGTTTTGGCTGATCATGGGGTGGTCATAATGTTTTGGCTGATCATGGGGTTGTCAGCTTTTGTCACTTCCCACTCTAGTTTTGAACATTTCGCCATTCATTCCTATGGGACCAATTTCGCCGCAAAAACGTCATTTCGTGGACCATTCGGCAAAACATTCCACAAAGTAATAGCACACCAATCAGGAACAATCCGCTCGTTTCGGTATATTATTTGTCTCTGTAGTGTGAAAACTGTGGGAGGAGTCTACAAGCATTATCAAGTCTAGCAGATGAAGTCACATGCATTTGGAGTGTCTCAGCATCTTGTGTTTACAACCACTGTTTCCTAGCAACGCTCATGCCCTGTTTATGCTTCCCAAATACTACTTCATCAAAACTGCCCCATCAGAATTACCCCATCAAAACTGCCCCATCATATTCCTCTATTATAAATCAGTACATGGTGTGTCTGTCCCCTCCCCCGGGCTCTGTAATCAGCTGAGATGCTCCAGCCACCTTCCCCCCTGTGTATAACAGAAGCTTTGGTAACCATGGCAACAAAACAAACACAGTACACGCTGATTAATGGCTAAAATTTCCTGAAATGACCTCTAAACAAATGGCCGTATTTTAAAAACTATACATCCTACAGTGAAGATCTTTATATTGTGAGAATCACAAGACCCAGACCTAGATTTTGATACATAGTATGTCTCTGAAATATTAAAAATGAAGGCACAGTCGCAGTTTAGAAATTGCCCTTCAAATTTGGAGGGGGCTAGAGTGTAGTTTCAATGAATGTCAATGGACAGCGTGAGTTGCAAACAAATGGTCATATTGTGAAAACTATCAGGACTATGGCTTAGCCGTGGACATGTTTAGTGACAGCAGGGATAGCTGAACGTTTTGATATAAGATTTGTGTAGGTGGGCTTGAAAATGAGGGAGTGGCGGCAGTTTAGAAATCATGTTCTGATTTTCCAACTTTTGTCATCTCCCACTCTAGTTTCCCCATTCATTCCTATGGGACCAATTTCGCCGCAAAAATGACGATATTTTGTGAACCATTCGGCGAAATGTTCCACAAAATAATAGCACACCATTCGGGAACAATCCGCACGTTTCGGTATATTACTTGTCTATGTAGTGTAAAAACTGTGGGAGGAGTTAGGGTGGTAAATTTGGCTATAATAATAAGAACTAGAAAAGGTACAATTTCTGTGGAAATTGTGAAAGTGTTCTTGCCTCTACAACTGGAGTGGGCGGAGTAACTGGGTGGGGTGGCTTGAGTAACTGTGAAAAGTGTTAAAAAGCTTAATATTTTAAAAAGTATAAATAGTAGTAAAAAAGTTCCATCATTCGCTGAAAGAGCTGAACATTTTTTTCAAAAGTAATTTTTTTTTTCAAAAATGAATTTTTTTTAATCAAAAATGATTTTTTTTTCTTCAAAAATGATTTTTTTTTCAAAAGTAATTTTTTTTTTCAAAGGTAATTTTTTTTTTCAAAAATGAATTTTTTTATTTCAAAAATAATTTTTTTTTCGAAATTATTATTTTTTTTAAAGTAATTTTTTTTTCAAAAATAATTTTTTTTTCAAAAATATTTTTTTTTTCAAATATATTTTTTTTTCAAAAATAATTTTTTTTTTAAAAGAAATTTTTTTTTCAAAAATATTTTTTTTTTTTCAAAAATAATTTTTTTTTTTCAAAAATATTTTTTTTTCAAAAATATTTTTTTTTTCAAAAATGATTTTTTTTTTTCAAAAATTATTTTTTTACTTTTTTCAAAAAAATTTTTTTTTTTTCAAAAATATATTTTTTTTACATGGGGCGGTCATAATGTTTTGGCTGATCATGGGGTGGTCATAATGTTTTGGCTGATCATGGGGTGGTCATAATGTTTTGGCTGATCATGGGGTTGTCAGCTTTTGTCACTTCCCACTCTAGTTTTGAACATTTCGCCATTCATTCCTATGGGACCAATTTCGCCGCAAAAACGTCATTTCGTGGACCATTCGGCAAAACATTCCACAAAGTAATAACACACCAATCGGGAACAATCCGCTCATTTCGGTATATTATTTGTCTCTGTAGTGTGAAAACTGTGGGAGGAGTCTACAAGCATTATCAAGTCTAGCAGATGAAGTCACATGCATTTGGAGTGTCTCAGCATCTTGTGTTTACAACCACTGTTTCCTAGCAACGCTCATGCCCTGTTTATGCTTCCCAAATACTACTTCATCAAAACTGCCCCATCAGAATTACCCCATCAAAACTGCCCCATCATATTCCTCTATTATAAATCAGTACATGGTGTGTCTGTCCCCTCCCCCGGGCTCTGTAATGAGCTGAGATGCTCCAGCCACCTTCCCCCCTGTGTATAACAGAAGCTTTGGTAACCATGGCAACAAAACAAACACTAACAGTACACTCTGATTAATGGCTAAAATTTCCTGAAATGACCTCTAAACAAATGGCTGTATTTTAAAAACTATACATCCTACAGCGAAGATCTTTATATTGTGAGAATCACAAGACCCAGACCTAGATTTTGATACATAGTATGTCTCTGAAATATTAAAAATGAAGGCACAGTCGCAGTTTAGAAATTGCCCTTCAAATTTGGAGGGGGCTAGAGTGTAGTTTCAATGAATGTCAATGGACGGCGTGAGTTGCAAACAAATGGTCATATTGTGAAAACTATCAGGACTATGGCTTAGCCGTGGACATGTTTAGTGGCAGCAGGGATAGCTGAACGTTTTGATATAAGATTTGTGTAGGTGGGCTTGAAAATGAGGGAGTGGCGGCAGTTTAGAAATCATGTTCTGATTTTCCAGCTTTTGTCATCTCCCACTCTAGTTTCCCCATTCATTCCTATGGGACCAATTTCGCCGCAAAAATGACGATATTTTGTGAACCATTCGGCGAAACGTTCCACAAAATAATAGCACACCATTCGGGAACAATCCGCACGTTTCGGTATATTACTTGTCTATGTAGTGTAAAAACTGTGGGAGGAGTTAGGGTGGTAAATTTGGCTATAATAATAAGAATAAGAACTAGAAAAGGTACAATTTCTGGGGAAATTGTGAAAAGTGTTCTTGCCTCTACAACTGGAGTGGGCGGAGTAACTGGGTGGAGTGGCTTGAGTAACTGTTGTGTGGTTGGAGTGGCTGGAGCTCCTGTGAAAAGTGTTAAAAAGCTTAATATTTTAAAAAGTATAAATAGTAGTAAGAAGTCTCATCATTAGCTGAAAGAGCTGAACATTTTTTTCAAAAATTATGATTTTTTTTTCAAAAATAATTTTTTTTTTCAAAAATATATTTTTTTTTTTCAAAAATATTTTTTTTTTTCAAAAATATTTTTTTTTTCAAAAATATTTTTTTTTTCAAAAATGATTTTATTTTTATTTTTTTCAAAAATTATTATTTTTTTTTCAAAAATTATTTTTTTTCAAAAATATTTTTTTTTTTTTACATGGGGCGGTCATAATGTTTTGGCTGATCATGGGGTAGTCATAATGTTTTGGCTGATCATGGGGTAGTCATAATGTTTTGGCTGATCATGGGGTTGTCAGCTTTTGTCACCTCCCACTCTAGTTTTGAACATTTCACCATTCATTCCTATGGGACCAATTTCGCCGCAAAAACGACATTTCGTGGACCATTCGGCAAAACATTCCACAAAGTAATAACACACCAATCGGGAACAATCCGCTTGTTTCGGTATATTACTTGTCTCTGTAGTGTAAAAACTGTGGGAGGAGTCTACAAGCATTATCAAGTCTAGCAGATAAAGTCACATGCATTTGGGGTGTCTCAGCATCTTGTGTTTACAACCACTGTTTCCTAGCAACGCTCATGCCCTGTTTATGCTTCCCAAATACTGCTTCATCAAAACTGCCCCATCAGAATTACCCCATCAAAACTGCCCCATCATATTCCTCTATTATAAATCAGTACATGGTGTGTCTGTCCCCTCCCCCGGGCTCTGTAATCAGCTGAGATGCTCCAGCCACCTCCCCCCCTGTGTATAACAGAAGCTTTGGTAACCATGGCAACAAAACAAACACTAACAGTACACTCTGATTAATGGCTAAAATTTCCTGAAATGACCTCTAAACAAATGGCCGTATTTTAAAAACTATACATCCTACAGTGAAGATCTTTATATTGTGAGAATCACAAGACCCAGACCTAGATTTTGATACATAGTATGTCTCTGAAATATTAAAATTGAAGGCACGGTCGCAGTTTAGAAATTGCCCTTCAAATTTGGAGGGGGCTAGAGTGTAGTTTCAATGAATGTCAATGGACAGCGTGAGTTGCAAACAAATGGTCATATTGTGAAAACTATCAGGACTATGGCTTAGCCGTGGACATGTTTAGTGGCAGCAGGGATAGCTGAACGTTTTGATATAAGATTTGTGTAGGTGGGCTTGAAAATGAGGGAGTGGCGGCAGTTTAGAAATCATGTTCTGATTTTCCAGCTTTTGTCATCTCCCACTCTAGTTTCCCCATTCATTCCTATGGGACCAATTTCGCCGCAAAAATGACGATATTTTGTGAACCATTCGGCGAAACGTTCCACAAAATAATAGCACACCATTCGGGAACAATCCGCACGTTTCGGTATATTACTTGTCTATGTAGTGTAAAAACTGTGGGAGGAGTTAGGGTGGTAAATTTGGCTATAATAATAAGAATAAGAATAATAACTAGAAAAGGTACAATTTCTGGGGAAATTGTGAAAGTGTTCTTGCCTCTACAACTGGAGTGGGCGGAGTAACTGGGTGGGGTGGCTTGAGTAACTGTGAAAAGTGTTAAAAAGCTTAATATTTTAAAAAGTATAAATAGTAGTAAAAAAGTTCCATCATTCGCTGAAAGAGCTGAACATTTTTTTCAAAAGTAATTTTTTTTTTCAAAAATGAATTTTTTTTAATCAAAAATGATTTTTTTTTCTTCAAAAATGATTTTTTTTTCAAAAGTAATTTTTTTTTTCAAAGGTAATTTTTTTTTTCAAAAATGAATTTTTTTATTTCAAAAATAATTTTTTTTTCGAAATTATTATTTTTTTAAAGTAATTTTTTTTTCAAAAATAATTTTTTTTTCAAAAATAATTTTTTTTTCAAAAATAATTTTTTTTTCAAATATATTTTTTTTTCAAAAATAATGTTTTTTTTAAAAGAAATTTTTTTTTCAAAAATATTTTTTTTTTTCAAAAATAATTTTTTTTTTTTCAAAAATATTTTTTTTTCAAAAATATATATTTTTTTTTCAAAAATGATTTTTTTTTTTCAAAAATTATTTTTTTACTTTTTTCAAAATTTTTTTTTTTTTTCAAAAATATTTTTTTTTTACATGGGGCGGTCATAATGTTTTGGCTGATCATGGGGTGGTCATAATGTTTTGGCTGATCATGGGGTTGTCAGCTTTTGTCACTTCCCACTCTAGTTTTGAACATTTCGCCATTCATTCCTATGGGACCAATTTCGCCGTAAAAACGTCATTTCGTGGACCATTCGGCAAAACATTCCACAAAGTAATAACACACCAATCGGGAACAATCCGCTCGTTTCGGTATATTATTTGTCTCTGTAGTGAGAAAACTGTGGGAGGAGTCTACAAGCATTATCAAGTCTAGCAGATGAAGTCACATGCATTTGGAGTGTCTCAGCATCTTGTGTTTACAACCACTGTTTCCTAGCAACGCTCATGCCCTGTTTATGCTTCCCAAATACTACTTCATCAAAACTGCCCCATCAGAATTACCCCATCAAAACTGCCCCATCATATTCCTCTATTATAAATCAGTACATGGTGTGTCTGTCCCCTCCCCCGGGCTCTGTAATGAGCTGAGATGCTCCAGCCACCTTCCCCCCTGTGTATAACAGAAGCTTTGGTAACCATGGCAACAAAACAAACACTAACAGTACACTCTGATTAATGGCTAAAATTTCCTGAAATGACCTCTAAACAAATGGCCGTATTTTAAAAACTATACATCCTACAGCGAAGATCTTTATATTGTGAGAATCACAAGACCCAGACCTAGATTTTGATACATAGTATGTCTCTGAAATATTAAAAATGAAGGCACAGTCGCAGTTTAGAAATTGCCCTTCAAATTTGGAGGGGGCTAGAGTGTAGTTTCAATGAATGTCAATGGACGGCGTGAGTTGCAAACAAATGGTCATATTGTGAAAACTATCAGGACTATGGCTTAGCCGTGGACATGTTTAGTGGCAGCAGGGATAGCTGAACGTTTTGATATAAGATTTGTGTAGGTGGGCTTGAAAATGAGGGAGTGGCGGCAGTTTAGAAATCATGTTCTGATTTTCCAGCTTTTGTCATCTCCCACTCTAGTTTCCCCATTCATTCCTATGGGACCAATTTCGCCGCAAAAATGACGATATTTTGTGAACCATTCGGCGAAACGTTCCACAAAATAATAGCACACCATTCGGGAACAATCCGCACGTTTCGGTATATTACTTGTCTATGTAGTGTAAAAACTGTGGGAGGAGTTAGGGTGGTAAATTTGGCTATAATAATAAGAATAAGAATAATAATAATATATATGTGAGATAACAGTAAGTGGTCTTGCTATGCAAGAACACTTAATAATATATATGTGAGATAACAGTAAGTGGTCTTGCTATGCAAGAACACTTAACTAGAAAAGGTACAATTTCTGGGGAAATTGTGAAAGTGTTCTTGCCTCTACAACTGGAGTGGGCGGAGTAACTGGGTGGGGTGGAGTGGCTTGAGTAACTGTGAAAAGTGTTAAAAAGCTTAATATTTTAAAAAGTATAAATAGTAGTAAAAAAGTTCCATCATTCGCTGAAAGAGCTGAACATTTTTTTCAAAAGTAATTTTTTTTTCAAAAATGAATTTTTTTTAATCAAAAATGATTTTTTTTTCTTCAAAAATGATTTTTTTTTTCAAAAGTAATTTTTTTTTTCAAAGGTAATTTTTTTTTTCAAAAATGAATTTTTTTATTTCAAAAATAATTTTTTTTTCGAAATTATTATTTTTTTAAAGTAATTTTTTTTTTCAAAAATATTTTTTTTTTCAAAAATATATATTTTTTTTTTCAAAAATGATTTTTTTTTTTTCAAAAATGATTTTTTTACTTTTTTCAAAAATTATTTTTTTTTTTCAAAAATATTTTTTTTTTACATGGGGCGGTCATAATGTTTTGGCTGATCATGGGGTGGTCATAATGTTTTGGCTGATCATGGGGTTGTCAGCTTTTGTCACTTCCCACTCTAGTTTTGAACATTTCGCCATTCATTCCTATGGGACCAATTTCGCCGCAAAAACGTCATTTCGTGGACCATTCGGCAAAACATTCCACAAAGTAATAGCACACCAATCAGGAACAATCCGCTCGTTTCGGTATATTATTTGTCTCTGTAGTGTGAAAACTGTGGGAGGAGTCTACAAGCATTATCAAGTCTAGCAGATGAAGTCACATGCATGAAAAGTGTTAAAAAGCTTAATATTTTAAAAAGTATAAATAGTAGTAAAAAAGTTCCATCATTCGCTGAAAGAGCTGAACATTTTTTTCAAAAGTAATTTTTTTTTCAAAGGTAATTTTTTATTTCAAAAATAATTTTTTTTTCGAAATTATTATTTTTTTTAAAGTAATTTTTTTTTTCAAAAATAATTTTTTTTTTCAAAAATATTTTTTTTTTTCAAATATTTTTTTTCAAAAATATTTTTTTTTTTCAAAAATAATTTTTTTTTTTCAAAAATATTTTTTTTTTCAAAAATATATTTTTTTTTTCAAAAATGATTTTTTTTTTCAAAAATTATTTTTTTACTTTTTTCAAAAATTATTTTTTTTTTTCAAAAATATTTTTTTTTTACATGGGGCGGTCATAATGTTTTGGCTGATCATGGGGTGGTCATAATGTTTTGGCTGATCATGGGGTTGTCAGCTTTTGTCACTTCCCACTCTAGTTTTGAACATTTCGCCATTCATTCCTATGGGACCAATTTCGCCGCAAAAACGTCATTTCGTGGACCATTCGGCAAAACATTCCACAAAGTAATAACACACCAATCGGGAACAATCCGCTCGTTTCGGTATATTATTTGTCTCTGTAGTGTGAAAACTGTGGGAGGAGTCTACAAGCATTATCAAGTCTAGCAGATGAAGTCACATGCATTTGGAGTGTCTCAGCATCTTGTGTTTACAACCACTGTTTCCTAGCAACGCTCATGCCCTGTTTATGCTTCCCAAATACTACTTCATCAAAACTGCCCCATCAGAATTACCCCATCAAAACTGCCCCATCATATTCCTCTATTATAAATCAGTACATGGTGTGTCTGTCCCCTCCCCCGGGCTCTGTAATCAGCTGAGATGCTCCAGCCACCTTCCCCCCTGTGTATAACAGAAGCTTTGGTAACCATGGCAACAAAACAAACACAGTACACGCTGATTAATGGCTAAAATTTCCTGAAATGACCTCTAAACAAATGGCCGTATTTTAAAAACTATACATCCTACAGCGAAGATCTTTATATTGTGAGAATCACAAGACCCAGACCTAGATTTTGATACATAGTATGTCTCTGAAATATTAAAAATGAAGGCACAGTCGCAGTTTAGAAATTGCCCTTCAAATTTGGAGGGGGCTAGAGTGTAGTTTCAATGAATGTCAATGGACAGCGTGAGTTGCAAACAAATGGTCATATTGTGAAAACTATCAGGACTATGGCTTAGCCGTGGACATGTTTAGTGACAGCAGGGATAGCTGAACGTTTTGATATAAGATTTGTGTAGGTGGGCTTGAAAATGAGGGAGTGGCGGCAGTTTAGAAATCATGTTCTGATTTTCCAACTTTTGTCATCTCCCACTCTAGTTTCCCCATTCATTCCTATGGGACCAATTTCGCCGCAAAAATGACGATATTTTGTGAACCATTCGGCGAAACGTTCCACAAAATAATAGCACACCATTCGGGAACAATCCGCACGTTTCGGTATATTACTTGTCTATATAGTGTAAAAACTGTGGGAGGAGTTAGGGTGGTAAATTTGGCTATAATAAGAATAAGAATAACTAGAAAAGGTACAATTTCTGGGGAAATTGTGAAAGTGTTCTTGCCTCTACAACTGGAGTGGGCGGAGTAACTGGGTGGGGTGGAGTGGCTTGAGTAACTGTGAAAAGTGTTAAAAAGCTTAATATTTTAAAAAGTATAAATAGTAGTAAAAAAGTTCCATCATTCGCTGAAAGAGCTGAACATTTTTTTCAAAAGTAATTTTTTTTTTCAAAAAATGAATTTTTTTTAATCAAAAATGATTTTTTTTTCTTCAAAAATGATTTTTTTTTTCAAAAGTAATTTTTTTTTTCAAAGGTAATTTTTTTTTTCAAAAATGAATTTTTTTATTTCAAAAATAATTTTTTTTTCGAAATTATTATTTTTTTTAAAGTAATTTTTTTTTCAAAAATATTTTTTTTTTTCAAAAATATTTTTTTTTTTCAAATATATTTTTTTTTCAAAAATAATTTTTTTTTAAAAAAATTTTTTTTTCAAAAATATTTTTTTTTTCAAAAATAATTTTTTTTTTTTCAAAAATATTTTTTTTTTCAAAAATGATTTTTTTTTCAAAAATTATTTTTTTACTTTTTAAAAAAATTTTTTTTTTTTTCAAAAATATTTTTTTTTTTACTTGGGGCGGTCATAATGTTTTGGCTGATCATGGGGTGGTCATAATGTTTTGGCTGATCATGGGGTTGTCAGCTTTTGTCACTTCCCACTCTAGTTTTGAACATTTCGCCATTCATTCCTATGGGACCAATTTCGCCGTAAAAACGTCATTTCGTGGACCATTCGGCAAAACATTCCACAAAGTGATAGCACACCAATCGGGAACAATCCGCTCGTTTCGGTATATTATTTGTCTCTGTAGTGTGAAAACTGTGGGAGGAGTCTACAAGCATTATCAAGTCTAGCAGATGAAGTCACATGCATTTGGAGTGTCTCAGCATCTTGTGTTTACAACCACTGTTTCCTAGCAACGCTCATGCCCTGTTTATGCTTCCCAAATACTACTTCATCAAAACTGCCCCATCAGAATTACCCCATCAAAACTGCCCCATCATATTCCTCTATTATAAATCAGTACATGGTGTGTCTGTCCCCTCCCCCGGGCTCTGTAATCAGCTAAGATGCTCCAGCCACCTCCCCCCTGTGTATAACAGAAGCTTTGGTAACCATGGCAACAAAACAAACACTAACAGTGCACTCTGATTAATGGCTAAAATTTCCTGAAATGACCTCTAAACAAATGGCCGTATTTTAAAAACTATACATCCTACAGCGAAGATCTTTATATTGTGAGAATCACAAGACCCTGACCTAGATTTTGATACATAGTATGTCTCTGAAATATTAAAAATGAAGGCACAGTCGCAGTTTAGAAATTGCCCTTCAAATTTGGAGGGGGCTAGAGTGTAGTTTCAATGAATGTCAATGGACGGCGTGAGTTGCAAACAAATGGTCATATTGTGAAAACTATCAGGACTATGGCTTAGCCGTGGACATGTTTAGTGGCAGCAGGGATAGCTGAACGTTTTGATATAAGATTTGTGTAGGTGGGCTTGAAAATGAGGGAGTGGCGGCAGTTTAGAAATCATGTTCTGATTTTCCAGCTTTTGTCATCTCCCACTCTAGTTTCCCCATTCATTCCTATGGGACCAATTTCGCCGCAAAAATGACGATATTTCGTGAACCATTCGGCGAAACGTTCCACAAAGTAATAGCACACCATTCGGGAACATTCCGCACGTTTCGGTATATTACTTGTCTATGTAGTGTAAAAACTGTGGGAGGAGTTAGGGTGGTAAATTTGGCTATAATAAGAATAATAATATATATGTGAGATAACAGTAAGTGGTCTTGCTATGCAAGAACACTTAACTAGAAAAGGTACAATTTCTGGGGAAATTGTGAAAGTGTTCTTGCCTCTACAACTGGAGTGGGCGGAGTAACTGGGTGGGGTGGGGTGGCTTGAGTAACTGTGAAAAGTGTTAAAAAGCTTAATATTTTAAAAAGTATAAATAGTAGTAAAAAAGTTCCATCATTCGCTGAAAGAGCTGAACATTTTTTTCAAAAGTAATTTTTTTTTTCAAAAATGAATTTTTTTTAATCAAAAATGATTTTTTTTTCTTCAAAAATGATTTTTTTTTCAAAAGTAATTTTTTTTTTCAAAGGTAATTTTTTTTTTCAAAAATGAATTTTTTTATTTCAAAAATAATTTTTTTTTCGAAATTATTATTTTTTTTAAAGTAATTTTTTTTTCAAAAATAATTTTTTTTTTCAAAAATATTTTTTTTTTCAAATATATTTTTTTTTCAAAAATAATTTTTTTTTTAAAAGAAATTTTTTTTTCAAAAATATTTTTTTTTTTTCAAAAATAATTTTTTTTTTTTCAAAAATATTTTTTTTCAAAAATATATATTTTTTTTTCAAAAATGATTTTTTTTTTTCAAAAATTATTTTTTTACTTTTTTCAAAAATTTTTTTTTTTTTTCAAAAATATTTTTTTTTTACATGGGGCGGTCATAATGTTTTGGCTGATCATGGGGTGGTCATAATGTTTTGGCTGATCATGGGGTTGTCAGCTTTTGTCACTTCCCACTCTAGTTTTGAACATTTCGCCATTCATTCCTATGGGACCAATTTCGCCGCAAAAACGTCATTTCGTGGACCATTCGGCAAAACATTCCACAAAGTAATAACACACCAATCGGGAACAATCCGCTCGTTTCGGTATATTATTTGTCTCTGTAGTGTGAAAACTGTGGGAGGAGTCTACAAGCATTATCAAGTCTAGCAGATGAAGTCACATGCATTTGGAGTGTCTCAGCATCTTGTGTTTACAACCACTGTTTCCTAGCAACGCTCATGCCCTGTTTATGCTTCCCAAATACTACTTCATCAAAACTGCCCCATCAGAATTACCCCATCAAAACTGCCCCATCATATTCCTCTATTATAAATCAGTACATGGTGTGTCTGTCCCCTCCCCCGGGCTCTGTAATGAGCTGAGATGCTCCAGCCACCTTCCCCCCTGTGTATAACAGAAGCTTTGGTAACCATGGCAACAAAACAAACACTAACAGTGCACTCTGATTAATGGCTAAAATTTCCTGAAATGACCTCTAAACAAATGGCCGTATTTTAAAAACTATACATCCTACAGTGAAGATCTTTATATTGTGAGAATCACAAGACCCAGACCTAGATTTTGATACATAGTATGTCTCTGAAATATTAAAAATGAAGGCACAGTCGCAGTTTAGAAATTGCCCTTCAAATTTGGAGGGGGCTAGAGTGTAGTTTCAATGAATGTCAATGGACGGCGTGAGTTGCAAACAAATGGTCATATTGTGAAAACTATCAGGACTATGGCTTAGCCGTGGACATTTTTAGTGGCAGCAGGGATAGCTGAACGTTTTGATATAAGATTTGTGTAGGTGGGCTTGAAAATGAGGGAGTGGTGGCAGTTTAGAAATCATGTTCTGATTTTTCAGCTTTTGTCACCTCAAACTCTAGCTTCCCCATTCATTCCTATGGGACCAATTTCGCCGCAAAAACAACGATATTTCGTGAACCATTCGGCGAAATGTTCCACAAAATAATAGCACACCATTCGGGAAAAATCCGCACGTTTCGGTATATTACTTGTCTATGTAGTGTAAAAACTGTGGGAGGAGTTAGGGTGGTAAATTTGGCTATAATAAGAATAAGAACTAGAAAAGGTACAATTTCTGGGGAAATTGTGAAAGTGTTCTTGCCTCTACAACTGGAGTGGGCGGAGTAACTGTGAAAAGTGTTAAAATGCTTAATATTTTAAAAAGTATAAATAGTAGTAAAACAGTTGAAGTCCCATCATTAGCTGAAAGAGCTGAACATTTTTTTCAAAAATGAATTTTTTTTTCAAAAATGAATTTTTTTAAAAATGATTTTTTTTTTTCAAAAATGATTTTTTTTTAAATGATTTTTTTTTAAATGATTTTTTTTTCAAAAATGATTTTTTTATTTTTTCAAAAATAAATTTTTTTTTCTCAATATATTTTTTTTCAAAAATAATTTTTTTTTTCAAAAATATTTTTTTTTCAAAAATGATTTTATTTGTATTTTTTTCAAAAATTATTTTTTTTTTTTCAAAAATATATATTTTTTTACATGGGGCGGTCATAATGTTTTGGCTGATCATGGGGTGGTCATAATGTTTTGGCTGATCATGGGGTTGTCAGCTTTTGTCACCTCCCACTCTAGTTTTGAACATTTCGCCATTCATTCCTATGGGACCAATTTCGCCGCAAAAACGTCATTTCGTGGACCATTCGGCAAAACATTCCACAAAGTAATAACACATCAATCGGGAACAATCCGCTCGTTTTGGTATATTATTTGTCTCTGTAGTGTGGAAAATGTGGGAGGAGTCTACAAGCATTATCAAGTCTAGCAGATGAAGTCACATGCATTTGGAGTGTCTCAGCATCTTGTGTTTACAACCACTGTTTCCTAGCAACGCTCATGCCCTGTTTATGCTTCCCAAATACTGCTTCATCAAAACTGCCCCATCAGAATTACCCCATCAAAACTGCCCCATCAGAATTACCCCATCAAAACTGCCCCATCAGAATTACCCCATCAAAACTGCCCCATCATATTCCTCTATTATAAATCAGTACATGGTGTGTCTGTCCCCTCCCCCCGGGCTCTGTAATCAGCTGAGATGCTCCAGCCACCTTCCCCCCTGTGTATAACAGAAGCTTTGGTAACCATGGCAACAAAACAAACACTAACAGTACACTCTGATTAATGGCTAAAATTTCCTGAAATGACCTCTAAACAAATGGCCGTATTTTAAAAACTATACATCCTACAGCGAAGATCTTTATATTGTGAGAATCACAAGACCCAGACCTAGATTTTGATGTATAGTATGTCTCTGAAATATTAAAAATGAAGGCACAGTCACAGTTTAGAAATTGCCCTTCAAATTTGGAGGGGGCTAGAGTGTAGTTTCAATGAATGTCAATGGACGGCGTGAGTTGCAAACAAATGGTCATATTGTGAAAACTATCAGGACTATGGCTTAGCCGTGGACATGTTTAGTGGCAGCAAGGATAGCTGAACGTTTTGATATAAGATTTGTGTAGGTGGGCTTGAAAATGAGGGAGTGGCGGCAGTTTAGAAATCATGTTCTGATTTTCCAGCTTTTGTCATCTCCCACTCTAGTTTCCCCATTCATTCCTATGGGACCAATTTCGCCGCAAAAATGACGATATTTCGTGAACCATTCGGCGAAATGTTCCACAAAATAATAGCACACCATTCGGGAAAAATCCGCACGTTTCGGTATATTACTTGTCTATGTAGTGTAAAAACTGTGGGAGGAGTTAGGGTGGTAAATTTGGCTATAATAAGAATAAGAATAATAATAATAATATATATGTGAGATAACAGTAAGTGGTCTTGCTATGCAAGAACACTTAATAACTAGAAAAGGTACAATTTCTGGGGAAATTGTGAAAGTGTTCTTGCCTCTACAACTGGAGTGGGCGGAGTAACTGGGTGGGGTGGAGTGGCTTGAGTAACTGTGAAAAGTGTTAAAAAGCTTAATATTTTAAAAAGTATAAATAGTAGTAAAAAAGTTCCATCATTCGCTGAAAGAGCTGAACATTTTTTTCAAAAGTAATTTTTTTTTTCAAAAATGAATTTTTTTTAATCAAAAATGATTTTTTTTTCTTCAAAAGTAATTTTTTTTTTCAAAGGTAATTTTTTTTTTCAAAAATGAATTTTTTTATTTCAAAAATAATTTTTTTTTCGAAATTATTATTTTTTTTAAAGTAATTTTTTTTTCAAAAATAATTTTTTTTTTCAAAAATATTTTTTTTTTCAAATATATTTTTTTTTCAAAAATATTTTTTTTTTAAAGTAATTTTTTTTCAAAAATATTTTTTTTTTTCAAAAATATTTTTTTTTTCAAAAATTATTTTTTTACTTTTTTCAAAAATTATTTTTTTTTTTCAAAAATATTTTTTTTTTTACATGGGGCGGTCATAATGTTTTGGCTGATCATGGGGTTGTCAGCTTTTGTCACTTCCCACTCTAGTTTTGAACATTTCGCCATTCATTCCTATGGGACCAATTTCGCCGCAAAAACGTCATTTCGTGGACCATTCGGCAAAACATTCCACAAAGTAATAACACACCAATCGGGAACAATCCGCTCGTTTCGGTATATTATTTGTCTCTGTAGTGTGAAAACTGTGGGAGGAGTCTACAAGCATTATCAAGTCTAGCAGATGAAGTCACATGCATTTGGAGTGTCTCAGCATCTTGTGTTTACAACCACTGTTTCCTAGCAACGCTCATGCCCTGTTTATGCTTCCCAAATACTGCTTCATCAAAACTGCCCCATCAGAATTACCCCATCAAAACTGCCCCATCATATTCCTCTATTATAAATCAGTGCATGGTGTGTCTGTCCCCTCCCCCGGGCTCTGTAATCAGCTGAGATGCTCCAGCCACCTTCCCCCCCTGTGTATAACAGAAGCTTTGGTAACCATGGCAACAAAACAAACACTAACAGTACACTCTGATTAATGGCTAAAATTTCCTGAAATGACCTCTAAACAAATGGCCGTATTTTAAAAACTATACATCCTACAGCGAAGATCTTTATATTGTGAGAATCACAAGACCCAGACCTAGATTTTGATGTATAGTATGTCTCTAAAATATTAAAAATGAAGGCACAGTCGCAGTTTAGAAATTGCCCTTCAAATTTGGAGGGGGCTAGAGTGTAGTTTCAATGAATGTCAATGGACGGCGTGAGTTGCAAACAAATGGTCATATTGTGAAAACTATCAGGACTATGGCTTAGCCGTGGACATGTTTAGTGGCAGCAGGGATAGCTGAACGTTTTGATATAAGATTTGTGTAGGTGGGCTTGAAAATGAGGGAGTGGCAGCAGTTTAGAAATCATGTTCTGATTTTCCAGCTTTTGTCATCTCCCACTCTAGTTTCCCCCTTCATTCCTATGGGACCAATTTCGCCGCAAAAACGACGATATTTCGTGAACCATTCGGCGAAACGTTCCACAAAGTAATAGCACACCATTCGGGAACAATCCGCACGTTTCGGTATATTACTTGTCTATGTAGTGTAAAAACTGTGGGAGGAGTTAGGGTGGTAAATTTGGCTATAATAATAAGAATAATATATATGTGAGATAACAGTAAGTGGTCTTGCTATGCAAGAACACTTAATAATATATATGTGAGATAACAGTAAGTGGTCTTGCTATGCAAGAACACTTAATAATATATATGTGAGATAACAGTAAGTGGTCTTGCTATGCAAGAACACTTAATAATATATATGTGAGATAACAGTAAGTGGTCTTGCTATGCAAGAACACTTAATAATAATATATATGTGAGATAACAGTAAGTGGTCTTGCTATGCAAGAACACTTAATAATATATATGTGAGATAACAGTAAGTGGTCTTGCTATGCAAGAACACTTAATGAAATATCAGCAGTTGCAAGTTTTTATGTCACATGATAATCGTGCTACATTTTTTTATAAAATCTATATTTTCTGCAAAACATACACTCAAATATTTTATTACACACAAACATAATATAATACCCATTTTTGTTAAATATAAAAGATGAACAGATACCAAAAATGTCAAGCCTCAAAATTGCACACAAAACTGTCCGTTAAGCCGGCCATAGATGGTTACAATCTCGGCTGGTTCAGCAGGGACTGGTCAAGATTCAAACCATCTATGGGCAGGCTAAGTGTACCCAAGTCGATCCATCGATCGACTTTGGTACAACCAGATTGCCGTAATTTTACATGTAATCATTGCAAAAAGCTATAGCCGCTAGCAATAATCACTGTGTTCTCCACGTAGAGACAGCTCCCCACGCCCCCCCCCCCCTTCACAATAGCTCCACAGGAGGGATTCCCCCATCAACACTGACTGTGTTGATGAGGAAATTCAGCAATTTTCATTCCTGCAACCCGTGTTTGCTGGAAAAAAAAATCACATCATCTATGGCCTGTTCAAGTGATGCTTTAAAACATCCCATCATTTTAGAGAAAACAGTGAATTTTGGCCCTGGAATTATCAATTTCATTCTGTTGTACATGGTAAGCGCAATTGTCATTTTCATTCACCTTTGTGTGTGGATGCGGGAGAAAGGGGGCTTTTAAACATTTCTTGGGGTGTTTTTCAATTTATGACATAAAGAACTGGAACCATCATTCAACAGGAAGTTGCATAACATTTTTCAGCAAAGGTGTTATTAACAATATAAATGAGATCTCATATTACATGTTACGCAGCAAGGAGAGCCAGGTTACGTCAGCAACAGAGTAATGCCCTGTACACACGGTCGGACATTGATCGGACATTCCGACAACAAAATCCATGGATTTTTTCCAACGGATGTTGGCTCAAACTTGTCTTGCATACACACGGTCACACAAAGTTGTCAGAAAATCCGATCGTTCTGAACGCGGAGACGTAAAACACGTACGTCGGGACTATAAATGGGGCAGTAGCCAATAGCTTTCATCTCTTAATTTATTCTGAGCATGCGTGGCACTTTGTGTGTCGGATTTGTGTACATACGATCGGAATTTCCGACAACGTTGTCGGAAAATTTTATAGCAACCTCTTAAACTTTGTGTGTCCGAAATTCTGATGGAAAATGTGTGATGGAGCCCACACACGGTCGGAATTTCCGACAACAAGGTCCTATCACACATTTTCCTTCTGAAAATCCGACCGTGTGTACGGAGCATTAGAGTTAAAGATAATTTTTTTCTTATACTGTGATGTTTACAGGTAAGAGAAAATGGTCAAAAATGGTATTTTGTAATGCGTGTGCTGTTTAGCAAAAGACAGGGTTCAGTTCCAGTCAGGTTTGCCATTAAAGTCTATAAAAGGTGAGCTAGCTATTTTTTTTTCAGACCATTTTCAAAGCCAGATCATATTAAAGTGGGCATGGGTTGCTGGGCACTGGCATGAGGCATGTACCAATGCAAATATATTGTATTAATACAATTTAGTGGGGAAAGGATCTTTCCATGCAGTTTAAAGGATGGAGTTTAAAAACAAAGCTTGGGGATTTGGAGGTTTGTGGAGGGGTGACTTATAGGAATCTGAAAGATATAATAAGGGAGCCCATAATGAGTACAGGGGGACATTTCCAAAAAAAGTATATTGTAAACAAAGACATCCACACTGTGAAAGTTCCCCTTATTGACAAACAAAATGCAGATAACCCCCTTTTGTAATTTCCATCATCAACACTTCGTCTGGTGATATAGACCCATTGTCAATAACAATGACCGGACACCCGACAATTTTGCCCGCCACACTACTGCTTTTAAATAAATGATCCCAGGGTGCTGAATGTAAACAAACAACCCCAGGGATCCTGAGTGATGTAACTGACCAAATATTGTCATGACCATAGGCAAAGCCTCCCCCTTGCAGGGCACCATGTCACAATATTGAGGGACAAGAGCTTCTTCAGATGCCCAAGGAAGATGTGAGGGTTTGTTGGGGGAATTTATAGTAATCTAGAATTCCTCTTTATAATTAGGTGTGCCTAGATTATCAAGTCACCTAGTCTGGCTCAGGAAGGGGAAAAGGCCTTTGCCTGTTACCCTCCATTTACTGGCCACCCAGGCTGCATGCCTGGATACTGGTCAGGTTGGAAGAGGCCAGCTTACCATTTTTTTTGTTAAATGAATGTGTACTGTGAATGCAAAAAAAAAGGAGAATGAGTATTAATTTACAAAAAAAATGCAAATAAACACACCAACACAGTGAAAAAGCCCTTTAATAAAATTACAGAACAAAAATGTAAACAATGCCCCCTTGAATCACACCATTCAGCAATGTAAATCCTGTTGAGGATTCAGGTGGGTAAATTATCCAAACATGGCCAATTTATTTGGCATTTCTCTGAACTGTGAACAGGCCGGGTTTTTGGTTGAACTTACGCTGGACCCCAGCCTTAATCTCATCCCTATTTATCAAATAAAGTAATAAAGGCAAATAAGAATAATTATATAACATGGGCCCATTTGCATTGTTTTCCCTTCACTCACCCTCCTGAAAAATAAGTCTATTCTAAATTCATAAATGTAACTAAAACGGCCCTGTAATTTGACTTTATTTTTAGCAATGAACATATAGTTGTACTATATTGTAAAACCAAGACTGGCCTAGAAGTAATTGTTTCTCTTGCCACTGTCCTCCATCAGACAGTCCTCCATGCCTTGTACAGGCAAACAAAATTGTGATTGTATGAGGATGCCGGTTACATCTCAAAACCTGAAATGAATTACAGTACATAAACAATTAGTGGATTACTGCAATAAATCTGGTTCTGTGTGCTGAACAGTTAGGTATCCTGACTGGGGCTTTGTGCCTCCACAGACAGACTTAGAAACCAGAAGTTGGCATGTAAAAAAGTTCTGTCTTCTCCCCTTCGCCATGCTTGGTAATGGCCCCTGTGAAGATGTGAAGAGTGCACAGGCGGTATGCCTACTCTTGTAGACAGCAGTGTTTATATACTATTACATCAGAAGGGATTAATTCCTGGTGACAGATTCACATCATTGCTTCATAATCCCATTTTCCTAAATCTCATTCTTTGGCTAAGGCAATCCTACAATCACGGAGCACTCAGCAACAGGACAGAATGGAAAAGTCTGACCTGGACAGTACAGGCCACTGGCTCTCTTAGTGTTTTAAAGAAGCTGGAGATTCATTACCTCAGTAGCAGTTTCATATTCTATGTTTATGGAACCTTACTGACAGGTAATTGGCAAATGCAGCTTCCATGATTGGGCAAGAAATTTCTGCAGCAATAAATTAGGTGCCTATGCTATAAGTTTAGGTGCTGTGGTAATGTGGCTGGCGTTTTGGCATTATGTTCCAGTTTGTGCACTTAGTCTTTAACTCTTGTTACAGTACAAATATTTTCAGGCATTGCATGTAAACGTTGCTAAATAGAGGCCATTGTGTAGAGGCAAAACCTTTCCTGGTGACACATGTCAGTAAGAAATATATATTTTAATGAGCCAAGAAATTGCTGTATAAATATTTAGAGCTAGAGTTACAGTAAAATACTGACATTTAAAAGATAAGCAAAGGAGTCTGGCTGATTGGAGGCATTGAATCTAATGTTAGCAGGAAACCAGCTGACGCCTCCATTCCCTCTCCAAACCAATTTGTTCCCAGGTCACTTAAAATAATACTTTTCTCCTGGATGAACCTCACGTTACATATCAGGTATTTTTTACCACAGCTCTTTACCACAGTAGATCCTAACTATGGCCTACACAGGAATTCCATGCAGTAAGTACCGTGTATACACAATGGGGTTTATTTACTATAGCGCTACGTAAACTGTTGGTACTATATAAATCCTGTATAATAATAATAATAATAGCGCAAATTTGCGAACGCATGAGTAAATGGTTGCAAAATGACCAAAACTTTGAAAATTATCACAAAAATGTATTCACTATAGCACTCTGGGAAAAAAATTATCACAAAATCAAATTCACTATAACAACAGAAACCATCTAAATCAGTAGTTGTGATCGACATAGAAATAATGTTTAGAGCATGATATGATAGCCTAAATGTTACTTTAATATGTGGTATATTGTTTAAAGATAATCTGCTTTTAAACTGCTAAAAAATGTATAAACTGAAATATCATTTAAAGTCTGAGAAGAGATAAATTCCCCCTCTTTCTACAACTATGTACCAGCACAAGTGTGCATGCTCAGACTTCAGCCCCGGAAGGATTTACCCCCTTAATGACCAGGCCATTTTTTGCGGTACGCCACTGATTCGCTTTAACTGACAATTGTGCGGTCGTGCAACGGTGTACCCAAACAAAATTGATATCATTTTTTTTCCCACAAATAGAGCTTTCTATAGTATTAGATCACCTCTGCGGTTCTGCGGTTTTTATTTTTTGAGCTATAAAAAAAAAAAAAAAAAAAAAAAAAATGTATTCATCAGCCAATATATATTCTTCTACATATTTTTGGTAAAAAAATCGCAATAAGCGTATATTGATTGGTTTGCGCAAAAGTTATAGCATCTACAAAATAGAGGATGGATTTATGGACTTTTATTGATTTTTTAAATTGTTTTTACCGGTAATGGCGTCGATCAGTGATTTTTAGAGGGACTGCGACATTGCGGCTGACAAATCTGACCCCAAGTGACACTTTTTGGGGACCAGTGACATTTATACAGTGATCAGTGCTAAAAAAAAATGTGCTGATCAATGTATAAATGACACCGGCAGGGATGGGGTTACCACTAGGGGGCGATCAAGGGGGTTAACTTTGTTCCCTGGGTGTTTTCTAACTGTGCCAGGGTTGGGCCTACTAGGACAACATAGAGATCGTTATTCCTGATCACTAGGAACAGCAGATCTCAGTATTGTCCCCTGTCAGAACGGGGATCTGCCTTGTTTACATAGGCAGATCCCCGTTCTGCCTCTCTGTACCATGATCACGGGTGGCCAGCGGACATCGAGTTCGCCGGACTCGCGCTCGCATGCCTACACTACTACAGGTACATCGGTTTGCGCAGACGAGCCACCTTGTTGCAGTATATATGCGGAAGCCGGTCGGCAAGTGGTTAACGTTCATTAATTTTTTACCGAGCGTTATAGTAAATTTGCAAATTCGCACGTGGCTAAAACGTGTTTGCAAACGTAAAAATGTGCGTTATATAACCAAATGCAAGTTTCAACCATTGCTTATAATTGTACAAAACTGTTTGGTTCTCTAAAATAAATTGTCCTTGCTGGGTTTTTATGTTGATTCTTCATATTTTTTTTTTTTTAGGAATGCTAGTAATGTGTAATGTTTGCATGTTTTGGTAAAATATATTTTCCTCTGTCTCTCTTACTTGTTGCTCGCCATCTCAGAAAAATCTTTACCCAAACCCACACAGGTGTCTTCACAAACCACAAACAATACCATTGCTGATGCAAATTTTAAATGAGTCACAACTTTGTGTGTTTTTTAGTATTTCCAAATTATCATAATTTGACCCAAAAAATATGAGATATGATATGTGTACCAACATCAGAAATCAAAATGTCACTCCCAAAAATTCAGAGGGTAACATCACTATTCTACACTCACACACCAAGAACCACCAAATATCACAGAATAAATCAAGAAGCATAACTCCTGATTAATGTCATTCCACCACCTATAGGTATATGTCCAAAGAAATGCAGTATTTGTGTATTTATGTGTAGGAGGGTTACATTGCCATTGCAAATCGTGCCATATGTTTTCCATGGGCTAGGACATTAATCAGCCTTAAAGTGTTTGTTAACCCCAAAAAAAATGCTGCTCCTGTCCCTTAAATGTGCAATTAGCAGCATGGTGCTTTTGCTTTTTAAATTATCCCTCTGTATCTCCTACAATAGCTATTTGATAATGCCATGTTTAGACTCCCCCCCCCACCCTCCGAGTTCTGACCATGATTACCATGTCTGCTAAGCCGAGAGATTGTAGTCTGTGTGTGTATGCATCACACGCAGCTCTCCTATTCTCCTCTGTGCCTGTCTTCAGCTCCCCCTTCCTCCTCCTCCCTCTTTCTGTCAACAATCCTCTCTGATTGTCTGCTCGGCTCTCATACTTAACCTGAAAAGCTCCTATCCCCTCTGTATTAGGACAAGAAGTTCCTCTGTGTCTGTTTTATCATAAATATACTTATCTGAACAGATAACACATTGGCTCCCTGCGATCACATGACTCCATGGCTCTGTCTCTCCACTCCTCCCCAGTTGACGTCAGTGGCAGTGCTCGCCCACCCCCCACCCCCCATTGGAACGCTCAGCTGGCAGAGGAGAGGAGAGAAAAGGCAACTGATTGTGAGAAGAAGATGTGTTATCAGTACAGATAAGCATATATATGATACAACACAGGCACAGGGGAACTTATTGTTCTATTACAGAGGGGGTGGGAGCATTTTATACAAGTGGCTTAACAACCACTTTAAGAATTCCCTACCAGCACCAATTGCAGCCTCTTAGCAAGCAAAAAGCCCCAAAATTATAGATGGTTCTATAGCAGCATGCTGACAGTAATCAGCCATATCCAGCCTTCAAAACAGATGGCATATGCCAGAAACAGGTTGTTCAATGGTTCTCCGGCCTTCCACAGAACATCTGCATTGATTAACTTATTGCACCCCTGGGACTTAGGACTGTTTGACATCACAGAGATGCAGCCTCCATCCATATGGCAGCACAGTGGCTAACAGGTTAGCACTTCTGCTTAGCAGTGCTGGGGTTGTTGGTGCAAATCCCAAACATGACACTTCATGTAGAGAAGTTCTCTGTTCTCCCTATGTTGTTAAAGATAACTCCTGACTCATGTCCTTACTAGGGATGAGCCGAACACCCCTCTGGTTCGGTTCGCAGCAGAGCATACGAACAGGCAAAACATTTGGGCAAACAACGTTAAAGTCTATGGGACGTGGATGTGAAAAATCAAAAGTGCTCATTTTAAAGGCTTGTATGCAAGTTATTGCCATAAAAAGTGTTTGGGGACCCGGGTCCTGCCCCAGGGGACATGCATCAATGCAAAAAAACTGTTTTAAAAACTGAAGTTTTTTCAGGAGCAGTGATTCTAATAATGCTTAAAGGGAAACAATAAAAATGAAATATTCCTTTATATATCGTGCTTGGGGGTGTCCTTAGCATGCCTGTAAAGTAGCGTATCTTTTCCATGTTTATAACAGTACCACAGCAAAATGACATTTCTAAAAGAAAAATGTCATTTAAATCTGCTCGCGGCTGTAATGTATTGTCGGATCCTGGCACTATAGATACCAAAAAAAAGGCTTGGATGTCCACCCCCCCAATCCATACCAGGCCTTTAGGTCTGGTATGGATATTAAGGGGAACCCCGCACCAACATTTTTACAAAAATGGTGTGGGGGTCCCCCAGCCCCCCAGGCACTATATACTCTGAACAGCAGTATATATACTACACGGCCTGCCCTATAGTCTGCAGAAAAACTGGGCCTTAGGTGTTGGTGGTACCAGAACACTTTAACCCCTCACAGTTACTCTTGTTGGGGGCAGGAACGGGCCCTGCTGTGAAATATTATATCAAATATTGAAATGACATGGCCCTGTTAAACAGGGGCAGAAAAATTGGGCCTTTGGTTTTGGTGGCGCCAGCACACTGTAACCCCTCACAGTTACTCTTGTTGGGCGCAGGAACGGGCCCTGCTGTGAAATATTATATCAAAAATTGTAATTACATGCCCCTGTTAAACAGGGGCAGAAAAATTGGGCCTTTGGTTTTGGTGGCACCAGAACACTGTACGCCCTCACAGTTACTCTTTTTGGGCGCAGGAAAAGGCCCTGCTTAACTATTATTTCAAAAATAGTAAATGTATGCCCCTGTTTAAACAGGGGCAGAAAAATTGGGCCTTGGGTGGTGGTGCCACAACACTGTAACCCCTCACAGATACTCTTATTGGGTGCAGGAACGGGCCCTGCTGTGAAATATAAGATCAAAAATTGTAATTTCATGCCCCTGTCAAACAGGGGCAGAAAAAATGGGCCTTGGGTGGTGGTGGTGGTGGTGCCCTAAACCAAAAATATTGTTGGAAGCTAGCATCGAATAGGAATAGGATAGTCAGCATAGGCAGTCTTCAAGGGATCCCAGATCCATAGCAAATTCAATCAGTTACATCAGCATCAGGTGCTTGATAGCTGCTGATCCAAGACTGATTCATTTTTATGAATGTGAGCCTATCAACGGAGTCTGGACAGGTGCACTCTTTGATCTGTTACAAATCCTCCAGCAGCACCGAATGTCCATTCAGAAATCATGCTGGATGCAGGACAGGCCAGTAGCTCAATTGCATATTGAGCAAGTTTTGGCCAGTGGTCCACCCTCAAGATGGTTGCTTGAACAGATCAGACCTTGGTGCTGAGGACTGAAAAATTGTTTAAAGGCATTGGTCAGCCGGCCACCTTCTCCACCGCTCTTCCTCTGACTGAACAAAGCCTCAGCAACATGTTGTCCAGCACCAGGAAATGGTAACCTCCCAGAGTCTGGAAATGTGTTACACAAACCTTTCTTCAAGGCCTCCTGAAGATGTTTCATCCTCTGCTCCCTCTGCGAAGGCAGGATGAGTTATGCAACTTTACCTTTTTAACGGGGATCGAGAAGGGTTGCCAGTCAGTAATGATCCCTCTCCTTGATACCATGAATCCTAGGGTCCTTTCACAGGCTTTGCAGAGTCAGGGAGGCCATGCAGCGTAAGTTTGCAGAGGCATTCAATTCTGAGTCCTCTGGGTCACTATAGATCATATGATCCGTAACTACCTCCTCTCAGCCACGTACAACTCCTTGGGTTTCTAGGAACTGAAAACCATCCCTTGAAGACTGCTGCTGAGTGTTATCCTCTACATCCTGTGATGGAGATATTGAATTTCATATTTATATCAATGAGGTTCAAGAGGACCATTGCAAGGACTCAAATTAAACTGCCTTGCCCCATAGGATGTATGTGTGTGTATGTGTATATGTATGTGTATATATATGTATATATATGTATATATGTATGTATATATGTATATATATATATATATATATATATATGTGTATATGTGTATGTGTATAATATGTGTATAAATGTGTATATGTGTATAAATGTGTATATATATCTAGCTATGTGTGGATATATATATATTTTATATATGGGAATATGTTGTCAGCGGTAATATGAACCTTATTGCTGACCGCCATGTCCAATGTGGCCAAAAATTGCCTTCCACATGCCGGCAGAGAGCCGGAATGGTCTTCCGTGAAAAGAAATGGTGTTTTGGAACATGCCACTGAGGTACAGCACATTCCACAAATTCATGAAAGGGGGCAGAGTCTACCAGCTGAAAAGGCAGCAGTTGCAGTGCTAGTAATTTGGTCAAGCTAGCATTTAGACGCTGAGCATGTGGATGGCTGGGACTGAATTTCTTTTTGTATAGTTAAGTAACTGGGGTAGGGAAATTTACCTGCTAAAATCAATTGGTGGTGTACTGCTAGCAGATTGGCTGCAAGTACTTGGGACACCTATTGCTATATCTTCATTCCTCTCAGTGCAGGTTTTTGAAAGGACTAGAGGTATAGTAGGGTTGGAGATCCCAGATGAGGAGCAAGGAGAAGTCCGCCTTTTTCTTTGATGTGGGTCTTTCAAGTGCTGTTGCCAACGGACTGCATGGCAGGTCGTCATATGTCTGGTCAAGCATGTGGTGCCCAAGTGGCTGCTGTTCTGACCACGCTTGATCCGCTTCAGATATAGGTTGCAAACAGCAATGGTGCGATCTGCTGCACATGTGTCAAAAAAGGCCAACACCAAGGAGCTTTTAAAAGTCAGCAGGGAGTCAGCAGCACCCTGTACCTGCGGAGCTCTGCAGTGTGATGCAATAGGGTGGTTTTTGGCCTAAATTCTAAGCGGTATGTGTGGAGAAAACCAGGCACTGCTAATCACCTGTCCAATACAGTCCCAACAGTGAAGCATGGTGGTGGCAGCATCATGCTGTGGGGGTGTTTTTCAGCAGCAGGGACAGGACGACTGGTTGCATTCGAGGGAAAGATGAATGAGGCCAAGTACAGGGATATCCTGGATGATAACCTTCTCCAGAGTGCTCAGGACCTAAGACTGGGCCAAAGGTTTACCTTCCAACAAGACAATGACTCTAAGCACACAGCTAAAATAACAAAGGAGTGGCTTCACAACAACTCCGTGACTGTTCTTGAATGGCCCAGCCAGAGCCCTGACTTAAACCCAATTGTGCATCTCTGGAGAGACCTAAAAATGGCTGTCCACCAACGTTTACCATCCAACCTCACAGAACTGGAGAGGATCTGCAAGGAGGAACGGCAGAGGATCCCCAAATCCAGGTGTGAAAAACTTGTTGCATCTTTCCCAAAAAGACTCATGGCTGTATTAGATCAAAAGGGTGCTTCTACTAAATACTGAGCAAAGGCTCTGAATACTTAGGACTAGGGATGAGCCGAACACCCCCCTGTTCGGTTCGCACCAGAACATGCGAACAGGAAAAAAATTCGTTCGAACACGCGAACGCCGTTAAAGTCTATGGGACACGAACATGAATAATCAAAAGTGCTAATTTTAAAGGCTAATATGCAAGTTATTGTCATAAAAAGTGTTTGGGGACCCGGGTCCTCCCCCAGGGGACATGAATCAATGCAAAAAAAAGTTTTAAAAACGGCCGTTTTTTCAGGAGCAGTGATTTTAATAATGCTTAAAGTCAAACAATAAAAGTGTAATATCCCTTTAAATTTCATACCTGGGGGGTGTCTATAGTATGCCTGTAAAGGGGCGCATGTTTCCCGTGTTTAGAACAGTCTAAAGCAAAGTGACATTTTGAAGGAAAAAACACATTTAAAACTACCGCGGCTATTGCATTGCCGACAATACACATAGAAGTTCATTGATAAAAACGGCATGGGAATTCCCCACAGGGGAACCCCGAACCAAAATAAAAAAAAAAAAATGATGTGGGGGTCCCCCTAAATTCCATACAAGGCCCTTCAGGTCTGGTATGGATATTAAGGGGAACCCCAGCCAAAATTTAAAAAAAAAATTGACGTGGGGTTCCCCCTAAATTCCATACCAGACCTGAAGGGTCTGGTATGGATTTTAAGGGGAACCCCGCGCCAAAAAAAAAAAAAAAACGGCGTGGGGTCCCCCTAACAATCCATACCAGACCCTTATCCGAGCACGCAACCTGGCAGGCCGCAGGAAAAGAGGGGGGACGAGAGTGTGGCCCCCCCCCCCTCCTGAACCGTACCAGGCCACATGCCCTCAACATTGGGAGGGTGCTTTGGGGTAGCCCCCCAAAACACCTTGTCCCCATGTTGATGAGGTCAAGGGCCTCATCCTCACAACCGTGGCCGGTGGTTGTGGGGGTCTGCGGGCGGGGGGCTTATCGGAATCTGGAAGCCCCCTTTAACAAGGGGACCCCCAGATCCCGGCCCCCCCCCTGTGTGAAATGGTAAGGGGGTACTTACCCCTACCATTTCACTAAAAAACTGTCAAAAATGTTAAAAATGACAAGAGACAGTTTTTGACAATTCCTTTATTTAAATGCTTCTTCTTTCTTCTTTCTTCCTTCATCTTCTTCTTCTTCTGGTTCTTCTGGCTCTTCTGGTTCTTCCTCCGGCGTTCTCGTCCAGCATCTTCTCCGCGGCGTCTTCTATCTTCTTCTCCTCGGGCCGCTCCGCACCCATGGCATGAGGGGGGAGGCTCCCGCTCTTCTCTTCATCTTCTTCTCTTCTTCATCTTCTTCTTCATCTTCTTCTTCTTCTTCTTCTTCTTCTTCTTCTTCTTCTTCTTCTTCTTCTTCCTTCTTCTCTTCTTCTCTTCTTCCTGTCTTCTCCGGGCTGCTCCGCAATCCATGCTGTGGCATGGAGGGAGGCTCCCGCTGTGTGACAGCGTCTCTTCGTCTGACGGTTCTTAAATAACGGGGGGCGGGGCCACCCGGTGACCCCGCCCCCCTCTGACGCACACATGACGGGACTTCCCTGTGGCATTCCCCGTGACGTCACAGGGAAGTCCCTCAAGTCACCGTGCGTCAGAGGGGGGCGGGGTCACCGGATGGCCCCGCCCCCCGTTATTTAAGAACCGTCAGACGAAGAGACGCCGTCACACAGCGGGAGCCTCCCACCATGCCAGCATGGCTGCGGAGCGGCCCGGAGAAGACAGGAAGAAGAAAAGAAGGAAGAAGAAGTAGAAGAAGAAGATGAAGAAGAAGATGAAGAAGAGAAGAAGATGAAGAGAAGAGCGGGAGCCTCCCCCCTCATGCCATGGGTGCGGAGCGGCCCGAGGAGAAGAAGATAGAAGACGCCGCGGAGAAGATGCTGGACGAGAACGCCGGAGGAAGAACCAGAAGAGCCAGAAGAACCAGAAGAAGAAGAAGATGAAGGAAGAAAGAAGAAGCATTTAAATAAAGGAATTGTCAAAAACTGTCTCTTGTCATTTTTAACATTTTTGACAGTTTTTTAGTGAAATGGTAGGGGTAAGTACCCCCTTACCATTTCACACAGGGGGGGGGCCGGGATCTGGGGGTCCCCTTGTTAAAGGGGGCTTCCAGATTCCGATAAGCCCCCCGCCCGCAGACCCTCACAACCACCGGCCACGGTTGTGAGGATGAGGCCCTTGTCCTCATCAACATGGGGACAAGGTGTTTTGGGGGGCTACCCCAAAGCACCCTCCCAATGTTGAGGGCATGTGGCCTGGTATGGTTCAGGAGGGGGGGGGGCCGCACTCTCGTCCCCCCCTCTTTTCCTGCGGCCTGCCAGGTTGCGTGCTCGGATAAGGGTCTGGTATGGATTTTTAGGGGGACCCCACGCCGTTTTTTTTTTTTTTTTTGGCGCGGGGTTCCCCTTAAAATCCATACCAGACCTGAAGGGTCTGGTATGGAATTTAGGGGGAACCCCACGTCAATTTTTTTTTTAAATTTTGGCTGGGGTTCCCCTTAATATCCATACCAGACCTGAAGGGCCTTGTATGGAATTTAGGGGGACCCCCACATCATTTTTTTTTTTTTTTTTTTGGTTCGGGGTTCCCCTGTGGGGAATTCCCATGCCGTTTTTATCAATGAACTTCTATGTGTATTGTCGGCAATGCAATAGCCGCGGGTAGTTTTAAATGAGTTTTTTCCTTCCAAATGTCATTTTGCTGTCAGACTGTTCTAAACACGGGAAACATGCGCCCCTTTACAGGCATACTATAGACACCCCCCAGGTACGAAATTTAAAGGGATATTACACTTTTATTGTTTGACTTTAAGCATTAATAAAATCACTGCTCCTGAAAAAACGTCCGTTTTTAAAACTTTTTTTTGCATTGAACCATGTCCCCTGGGGCAGGACCCGGGTCCCCAAACACTTTTTATGACAATAACTTGCATATAAGCCTTTAAAATTAGCACTTTTGATTTCTCCCATAGACTTTTAAAGGGTGTTCCGCGGCATTCGAATTTGCCGCGAACACCCCAAATTGTTCGCTGTTCGGCGAACTTGCGAACAGCCAATGTTCGAGTAGAACATGAGTTCGACTCGAACTCGAAGCTCATCCCTACTTAGGACCATGTGATATTTCAGTTTTTCTTTTTTAATAAATCTGCAGAAATGTCAACAATTCAGTGTTTTTCTGTCAATATGGGGTGCTGTGTGTACATCAATGAGGAAAAAAAATTAACTTAAATGATTTTAGCAAATGCCTGCAATATAACAAAGAGTGAAAAATTTAAGGGGGTCTGAATACTTTCCGTCCCCACTGTATATACAGTATCTCACAAAAATGAGTACACCCCTCACATTCTTGTAAATATTTTATTCTATCTTTTCATGTGACAACACTGAAGAAATTACACTTTGCTACAATGTAAAGTAGTGAGTGTACAGCTTGTATAACAGGGTAAAATTTCTGTCCCCTCAAAATAACATTCTTACTGCAGCTAAGTGCCTTGTTGCCCTTCAGTGGAAAAGACAAACCTCTCCAATTTCCATTGATCTCTATGCTAGAATTAAAGATGTGGAAGTCATGGAGTCTCTTGCAGCGTGACTTACCGACTCAGTGGAGCGGCAACATGCCATTTGAGAGCCCTGTTCTTTGTGGGAGGACCCCCATGAACCTCTCAGTCGCTTAGCTTCCATAATTGGCATGCTTACGTCTTACCCAGGAGTGCTGAACTCACCTATTTGTCATACCTTTGCCTTTCTTTTTCTTTTCTCCTTTCTCCTCTCTTTTTCCCTCCTTTTGTTCCTGTTTTTGGTGTACTTATAGATTTGTTCTATGGGATACTGTGCTCCACTTCTCTTGCAACTGGGTTGCTAAAGCCTAGGCTGGTCCTTCTAGGGACTAACCTTGACTGATGACTGGAGTTTGTCATTCTGCTTATCGCTTTTCACTGTTTCATTGTCATTTTTAATATGATACAGTTGCAAAATTTCTATTAGTCACAGTTTATTGAACGTATTAAACATCGGTCAGCTGTGGTGCACTGCAGCAACTGTCCTTTTTTTTTTTTTTTCTGAAACATCTCTTTTGATTCCCCTTTCCTTATCTTGTTGTAAGATGGAAAATTTAATAAAAATTGTCAATTAAAAAAAAAAAATCATCCGACTTTTATTTAGGTAAATAAACATTTTTGCTTTTATTTACCGTAAGGCCTCTTTCACACACGTGCGACTTGTCCTGCGAGTTGCAACTGCAAAGTCGCATGACAAGTCATACCCCATGATTTCCAATAAGTACCATACATATCTGTGCGACTTCAAGTCGCACCGACTTCAACGTAGTCCCTGTACTACTTTGGTCTGACTTTGATGCGAGCTACACAGGCATTCCCTGAAATCGCGACAAAATCCTGGCTGCAGAATCGCAATAAAATTGCACGACTTTGAAGTCACGGTAGTTTGAAAGAGGCCTTACTCTTTTTCTACTTCCTAGTTTCTTTAAGGCACTGGTGATTTAATCCTGGCCTTACAGCTGCAATCTAGGAAGTTCTGGTCACATATTTCAAGTGTCAGACCCAGAGTTCTTGGCAGAGTTCCAGAAAGTAAAGGGAGATGGATTCTTCTGCTCCTAGTAAGAATGGCCACCATGAGAATAATGGGGAGAAAAAAAATAATGCAAATATGCAAAAAATAGAAAGCCTGCAATTATCTATAGGTATCTGTTTGTAACTTGTCATTACTAAACATTTTTATAGATGTCTTTGTTGGAATTTTGATGATAAGCGGGAAGTTCCTCTTTAACAGTTATCATAACATTTCAATTAAACAGCTCAGTTTTTAATAATGATACATTTAGGAGGAACAAACAGGAAGTATATAAATGTAGTTAGTTTATTCACTTCTCTATTATATGTACAATGTGCTAAATTAATTTCCCTTTTTTCAGAGCATCAAAAACATTTAAACATCTTCTGCTTTCTAAAAAGTCTTTATCTACTTGTGATAGTCCATGTGATACTGCAGGAAACATTTGAGGATCTTTTTATAAAAATCATTGCTTTGAGAATGTCCCATCATTTGCAGAAAATGTAAAAATAATACCTGTAATGTTTATAACATGTAATATAATAATAGTAATATACTATGTGTGTTATGTTAGTTTCTATTTGTTGTCTTTTACTGGGCAAGTGTAACAATCCCTAATGTTCAATCCTAAGAGAAAAATAGCCATAAGAATATTTAACATTAAAAGAGAAGTATGGGATTTTGTTTTTTGTAGAATCATACTTACCTAGGTAGATACAGCATTGGTCCAATACTGCATCGGTCCCCCGTCGGTTCTACCACTGAGAACCAAGCGATCAAACACGGCCGATCGTTCGGTTCTCACAGCTCCCTGAGCAGAGAGCCAGTGACTGTCAGTCACTGGCTCTCTGCTCTGCCCCCCCTCCTCCTGAGTGCTCACTGGAGCGCTGGGCTGTGGAGGGGCGGGAGAGGCCGGCTCAGGCTATCAGCGACTTGATGAAAAGCTGAGCCGAGTGCTGGTCCAGGCATGTGGGTGGATCCCGACTTGTCACGATCTTGCCCAAGCCTGGACCAGTTCTGTATGGTCAGCCAACAGTGGGATTCAGTCCGCTGTCTGCTGAAAACGGGTCACAGAAGTACACAACGAACTGCACTCCTGTGATCCACAGGTGAATGTAAACAAAGGGCTAGCATAAAAACGACCCTTCGAGTCTGGTATGGATTTAAAGAGGTCATTCCAAGCAAAAGAACAAGAAGAAAAATGAGAGGTGCTTTATAAATATGCCTGTTACAGTGATGCCCTGTACACACGATAGGATTTTCCGACAACAAAACCGTGGATTTTTTTCCGATGGATGTTGGCTCAACCTTGTCTTGCATACACACGGTCACACAAATGTTGTCGAAAATTCTGAACGTCAAGAATGCGGTGACGTACAACACGTACGACGAGCCAAGAAAAATAAAGTTCAATAGCCAGTGCGGCTCTTCTGCTTGATTCCGAGCATGCATGGACTTTTAAATAATGATAAATCCTTCGCGCTACTGGGAATAATAAATAAAGATACCTGATATCTAAATGACAAAAAGTGATAAATAACAAAAATTATGCTGCAAAATCTAGTAGTGTTCACAAAACCACAAAGCAAATATAGAGATCACCTTAATTCTATATATGCATGGACTTTTGTGTGTCAGAATTGTAAACACACGTTCGAAATTTCCGACAACAAGTTTTGTTGTCGGAAAATTTGAGAACCTGCTTTCAAACATTTGTTGCCAGAAATTCCGACAACAAATGTTCTATGGAGCATACACACGGTCTGACTTTCCGACAACAAGCTCACATCCAACATTTGTTGTCGGAAAATCCTATCGTGTGTACAGGGCTTGATACTTCTACAGGCTTATGCAATTATGTTGGGACTATTGTTAAAGAATAACTGTATTTTACATTTTCCAATGTAAATATCCATTGGTCCTGTCAGAAAATTTGTGAACTGATAACTTCCTTTACTGAGCTGACAATTATTATCAGTGGAGGAAAGTGGAAATATAGCGCTGGACCTGAAGTGGTATTGTTATCTTAAGGTATTGATGTTGGTGTAAATCATAGGTGTTCAACCTGTGGCGCTCCAGCTGTTGCGGAGCTACAAGTCCCATCATGCCTCTGCCTTTGGGAGTCATGCTTGTAACTATCAGCTTTGTAATGCCTCATGGGACTTGTGGTTCCGTAACAGCTGGAGAGCCACAGATTGAGCACCCATGGTGTAAATGATCTGGTTCCTAGGCAGGCAGTTTCTACACTCCAGAGGATCTCCACAGTGTAATGTAATGAGCATTGAACTTGAAGTGCCACACCACTGCTAAGAGGTCCACATACAACTTTATTCCATTAAAAGTCAGGGGTACAATCTAAAAAGTAGCCAAAGATCAAAGCGCTCCCCTTCATAAGGGATTGACTGGCAACAATGTGAACAAGCCAGAAGTGAACAGCAGCAGAAGCTGCGTATAAGGCCTGTGCTTATATTTTACAATGGAAAAAATATCATTGTAGGTCCAGTTCACTTATGGCTTGTTCACATTGTTGCCAGTCAAGCCCTGATGAAGGGGGCACTTGGACCTCCCGAAACACGTTGGCTGCTTTTCTGGATTGTGCCCCTGACTTTTGATGGAATAAAGTTATATCTGGACCTCTTAACAGTGGTGTGGCACTTCAATTTCAAGGAGTAGTATAAGTCCTATGTTACATATATACATTGTTCTATAGTCCTATTTAGGAGCGATCAGTCTATGGTGATAACACTGCCCCTCCAGAGTATAGTGAGCATTGTCAGCTCAGACAGAAAGTGTGCTGTCAGCAGGACCATGAAAATAAAGGAGAAGAAATCTAAAAAAGAAAACGAATGCAGCCTCTACATCTACAGTTTGACATGGGAATGCAGGCCGCACCTACCCTCCCCGAATACCGAACTTATAATACCTATTTAAATAAACACAAACAACTTTTTTGGCAAAGATTGGCCGTGGCACGTTTATTGGTGTATTCAGATCAATAAACAATAATAATAATATCATTGATAATTTTATTAATTCATAAAATCCATCAAATTCATCAATAAACTTAAAGTGTAAGTAAACCCCCCTATCGTTTTCAGCCAAGGAAGCCGCCATCTATTCTCTGTTCAATCTACAACTGCCATAATGCTGCACATGTGATCCGTTATGACACCAGCCATTGGATGATTTTACAGTTTGGTTATGAGCACAACCAATGGGAGCGTTACATTTCCGGCACATGCCGGAAACAAAACTGTTTTATTGATGAGTTTACTTCCACTTTAAAACAGCTCAGTCTTAAAGGACTCGAGCATACCAAATATTTCAAAACCAAAGTCCCCCCTACACTTATGTAGGGTGACAGACCACATAATCGTGCTTAGCGACTAGGGAGGGGGGGGTGGTGAGCTTGTTGCACCTACACTGACTAGGTGGTACTGGCGGGAATACCTGTGAGAAGGGTCCCATATATAATAAGCCCCTTTTCCAGAACATTCCACAGGGGTCACGTGACTATCTGGGAATTACCCAATCAGCCCATTCACCTTAATCCCGCCCCCATACCTAATTTGAAATCCTCTTAAAGGGGCCCTGTCCCTAATACCTAACTTGAGCATAACTACCTAACATTATCTTATTATTTAAATCTATCCTATGTTTATAAAGGGAGGGGCGACCGCATTCCCATGCTTGTCAGGCTCAAAGCTTTAAGATTTCCCATTCCATTCTTTTTTTTCTTTGTTCTTGGATATCCCACAATAGCCGCTTAGGTATTCTAAGAAGCACTGAGGGAAGGCTAGAATGTTTGGCACATTTTTTTGAAAACTAGAATAATCTAAGGGGAACTTTCTCTATTGAAAACCTGTTCAGCTCTTACATATAATGTATTATTCATAACAGTTTTACTGTTATATTTCTTCTGTTTCTAATGAAACATGCTGATGAGACTGCAGTTTGCAGAGCCACAAGCAGATGTTCCTTCTTTCTTCATCTTTGCAAAGATTGCAAATTAATTGCAGTGTAATTGTTAATCAAAGAGCCGCAGCTGGTCTGTGATGAGAGATCTATCATTTGTGGGCTGAGCATCTAAGGCACCCATTGCAGTTAAAGTTAAATGATAAAAAAGTGACTGCCCAGACACATTATTCTTCATCAGCAGGCTTATTTACATAGCTATTAACATCCTAAACTGCCATTAAGTTTTAGAGTGATCAGTAGGGAAATAAATTTTGCTGATATTGCAGCATTCTTCTATATTTCCTGCATGCAAGGTCTGCTAGGGTAATGGACACTGGTTACCTAGGTCTTTACTCCATCCAAGAGTGTGCAGGTGTGGAGCATACACATATCAGATAGATAAGTCATGTCTAGGTTTATGAAAATGCATTCTAAAATGGAAAATATCACCTGCTCTAGGAGAAAAAGAAATGCTTTATGAAATTCCTCAGAGTATACTAGTGCCCTTAGTTAAATAGAGAAATAGTTAAAGTGTTACTAAACCATCACTATATCTGGTCTCCCACAGTACACAGAACATGGAAATGCAATAGTTTTAGTACATATAATCTGCTAATCAGGAGGAGCAGCAGTGCGCCCTCTAGAGTATAGGCGTAGTAGATTTTGGTGCCAAGTGACAGACACTAACAAATATAAGTGCTTTTGCTTGATTTTAATGTGTTTTAACCACTTAAGGACCGGAAGGATTTGCTCCCTTAATGACCAGGCCATTCTTTGCGATATGGCAGTGCGTCGCTTTAACTGACAATTGCGCGGTTGTGCGACGTTTTACCCAAACACAATTTATGTCCTTTTTTCCCCACAAATAGAGCTTTCTTTTGGTGGTATTTGATCACCTCTGTGTTTTTTTGTTTTTTTTTGCGCTGTAAACAAAAAAAGACCAACAATTTTGAAAAAATTTTTTTTTTAACTTTTTGCTATAATAAAAATCCAAAAAAATAAATAAAAAAAAACCAAAACAAATTTCTTCATCAGTTTAGGCCAATATGCATTCTTCTACATATTTTTGGTAAAAAAAAAAAACGCAACAAGTGTATAGTGATTGGTTTGCACAATAGTTATATCGTCTACAAAATAGGGGATAGATTTATGGCATTTTTATTATTTATTTTTTTACTAGCAATCAGAGATTTTTAGCAGGACTGCGACATTGCAGCAGACAGATCGGACACTTTTGAATTTTTTTTGGGACCAGTGACATTTATACAGCGATCAGAGCTAAAAATAGCTACTGATTACTGTATAAATGTCACTGGCATGGAAGGGGTTAACACTAGGGGGCGATCATGGAGTTAAATGTGTTCCCTGGGAGGTGTTTCTAACTGTGGCGGGATGGGACTGACTAGAGGAGGAGAGAGTTCCCTGTTCCTGATCACTAGGAACAGCAGATCTCTCTCTACTCCCCTGTCAGAACGGGAATCTGTGTGTTTACATCAGGGCCGGTACAAGGGGTGGGCGGAAGGGGCGGGTGCCCTGGGCGGAGCAATTTATTGTAGGAAGGGGGCGCAGCGCTGGCAGGCAGTATGATATTGAACTTTCTGGGCAAGTGACTATCACCGGCCGCCCCTATAACATTGCAGAGCTGCGCCTGCAGAGGCATACTAAGTGCGGGGCGGGCCGCCCCAAGTACCACACAACACACTGGGAGGGGTGTCAGGCTGCCCCCGCGCTGCAGGTTTAGGCAGCGGCGCAGTGACAGGCAGGGAGAGGCGATCTACATTGTGATGCGAGGGGGGTGTGCGGGGGTGCAGGGTGAAACCGCTACACCTACCATCCCCTCCTCTCGCGGCCACGGGCTGTGTGTCTGTGCGAACCCGGACGTCACACAGGCACAGCCAAGCAGAGTGAAGCCACCTCCCCCTCCTCTCTGTTTATGGGTAAACAGGGAGAGGGGATCTGCTGAGCATGTGCCGCCGCGCTGATCTGAGGTACTGAATGGGGGGAGTCTGCACACTGCACTTAATGGGGGGGCTACACTGAAGGGGGGGCTACACTGAACGGGTGGCTACACTAAAAGGGGGCATCTGCACTGAACGGGGGCTACAGGGGGCGTCTGCACTGAACAGGGGCTACTCTGAATGGGAGGGCTACACTGAACAGGGGGCTACACTGAATGGGGTGTCTACACTGAACAGGGGGCTACACTGAATGGGGGGTCTGCACTGAACAGGGGGCTACACTGAATGGGGGGTCTGCACTGAACAGGGGGCTACACTGAAGGGGGTCTGCACTGAACGGGGGCTACACTGAAGGGAGGTCTGCACTGAACGGGGGGCTACCCTCAATGGGGGTTCTGCACTGAACGGGGGGTTAACCCGGATTGGGGGGTCTGCACTGAACGGGGGGCTACACTGAAGGGGTGTCTGCACTGAACGGGGGGCTATACTGAAGGGGAGGTCTGCACTGAACGGGGGGCTACACTCAATGGGGGCTCTGCACTAAACGGGGGGTTAACCCGGATTGGGGGGTCTGCACTGAACGGGAGGCTACACTGAAGGGGGGGTCTGCACTGAATGGGGGGCTACACTGGAGGGGGCATCTGCACTGAATGGGGGGATACACTAAATGGGGGGGCTACACTGAAGGGGGTCTGCACTGAACAGCGGGGCTATAGTGAAGGAGGTGTCTGCATTGAAGGGGGGTCTGTGTAACATGCAGAGGGTCCAGAGCTGCAGGGTGATGTGTAATGTAAAGGGACCCAGAGGTGCAGGGTGATGTGTAATGTAAAGGGGCCCAGAGGTGCAGGGTGATGTGTAATGTAAAGGGGCCCAGAGGTGCAGGGTGATGTCTAATGTAAAGGGGCCCAGAGCTGCAGGGTGCTGTGTAATGTAAAGGGGCCCAGAGCTTTAGGGTGCTGTGTAACGTAAAGGGGCCCAGAGGTGCAGGGTGATGTGTAATGTAAAGGGGCCCAGAGGTGCAGGGTGATGTGTAATGTAAAGGGACCCAGAGGTGCAGGGTGATGTGTAATGTAAAGGGACCCAGAGGTGCAGGGTGATGTGTAATGTAAAGGGACCCAGAGGTGCAGGGTGATGTGTAATGTAAAGGGACCCAGAGGTGCAGGGTGATGTGTAATGTAAAGGGACCCAGAGGTGCAGGGTGATGTGTAATGTAAAGGGACCCAGAGGTGCAGGGTGATGTGTAATGTAAAGGGGCCCAGAGGTGCAGGGTGCTGTGTAATGTAAAGGGGCCCAGAGGTGCAGGGTGATGTGTAATGTAAAGGGGCTCAGAGGTGCAGGGTGCTGTGCAATGTAAAGGCGCCCAGAGGTGCAGGGGGGCTGTGTAATGTAAAGGAGCCCAGAGGTGCAGGGTACTGTGTAATGTAAAGGGGCCCAGAGGCGCAGGGGGCTGTGTAATGAAAGGGGTGCAGGGGGCTGTGTAATGTAAAGTAGTGCAGGGGGCTGTGTAATGTAAAGGGGCCCAGAGGTGCAGGGGGCTGTGTAATATAAACTGGTGCAGGGGCTGTGTAATGTAAAGGGGTCAGTGTGGGGGATCGCTGGACTCTAGGTTAGCAGGACTGGGAGGGATGGGGAGGGGGTCAAAGTGAACTTACAATTTATACCTTACCCGGAGTATAAAGAAAAGTTTGCCATCTTCGCCCTGGGCACCAGATGGCCTTGTCCCAGCACTGGTTTACATACACAGATCCCCATTCTGGCCTTCAGAGGAGCGATCGCAGGTGGCTGGTGGACATCACGGCATTAGCTCCAGCATCATGCCGCAGGTATGCTCGCATGCCCCCTATCGCTCTTGAAGCGACCAACATACACCTTTGGCGATTCACCCAGGAGAGCCAACCTGAGGCATTATTATGACGGCGGCTGGTTGGCAAGGAGCTGCCATGATAATACTGCGGCAGGTTGGCTCTAAACAGTCCTATGTAAGGAGAACCCCCTGTTAGTCTGTAGCTTTTTGAGACTTAAAACTGTGTAGAGGAGGATAAGACCATTCTGAACTAGGAGTCCTGGAGAGGGTTGAAAAAATCAGAGGAGAGGAAAAAATGTTTTGTTGCATACTGTCACCAGTCAGCAGGGCTGGGACAAATTTGGCCCTGGAATTCATCCAGACCGGTGTCTTGCCGAATAAGTTCCTTCGGCGGATAGGTTCCACCGCTGTACTGCGCAGGCGCAGCGCCTGCGCAGTACGTAGTACTGTCGGCCGCCGGAGATAGCCGAAGCTCAAACGCTTCGATCAGCTGTACACGGCGCCTGCGCTCTGGGTCCAGATTCCTTCCCCTCTATCCAAGTGGACCTAGAGGGGGAATCTAAAAGTGCCGAGCGCAGCGAGGCCGTGCCCGAAGCGTGGCGAGCGAAGCGAGCCCGCGAGGGGCCCTCTTACAGGCGCCGTGTACAGCTGATTTTCAGCTGTTCCGCTTCGGCTATTTCCGCCGGCTTCTACTGCGCATGCGCAGTAGAGGGGGAACTAATCCGCCGAGCGGAACTTTCTCGGCAGAACACCGGCCCACTTTAATTTTGCAAACACGTACAAAAACAGTATATAAACTATATGCAATTGCGCAAAAAAAATTACATTTCTACTAAGGCCTTGTTCACATGGGAGTGCACACACCTGAACATAAACAATGTGAGTTCAGGGACATGCACCCAAACGGATGTCAAACTGAGAGTGTTGGCTGTGTCCATTCAGCAGCTACATCCCAATTGACATGAATGGAACTGCCTGCATGGGGATGCACGGAACACCTGTACATCCTCCTGCAGGTAAACATGGCCCTCACATGGGTGTACTCTGTAGTATGCCCTGTGTGAACAACAAGGCGTCACTATGTTTCCTCATTTATTTTTATAATGTTATTTTTAATATATTTTACTTTTTTTCGGTGAAACATCAGGGGTCTAAAGAGATTTTTGAGACAGAGAAAGGATCTGAGGACAGAGAGCCCCATTCCCCTTCTGTGCAGCCTCAGCTGCACTGCAGATAAATGAATAGATGCTTTGTACAGAGACTCATATTCGTTCACAAACTGAAGCATAGTAAACACAGTTTACTATGCGTCAGTGATAAATGGACACAGGAGTAATCAGTACTGATTGCTCCTTTGTCCATTCAGGAAGGGGCTTGTAAACATGAACACTACACAAATCATCAATCATCCCAGCAGTAGCTGCAGCTGGTGGGACGGGGAGGAGGGGAAACCTGCCAGCAGTGCTGCATGAAGGGGGCACCAGGGAATCCCTGAGCCGGTAAAGCAGTAGGAGGGAGTCAAAGCAGTGGGGGGAACTATTTTTACACTTAAATCCCACTGTGGCTCCCTTGCAGCACCTTAAGCCAGTGGAAGGGAAGAGGAGAAGATGGTATCTGCAAGAGAGCCACAGAGGTTAATTCAGTAGGGGAGGGAGATAGGGAACGACGTGGTGTGTGACAGGGCTCAATGGATGATACACCACTGAGTGTGATGTCCTGTCCCAGCTAGTGGTGTCGCTTTGAGCATGGGCATATCATAAGGGGTTGCAGGGGTCACATCACAACCCCGACCCTAGCTCCAGGGAGCCCCTGCAGCCTCCCTGTTATATTATCATATCCTTCACAAAATCCAGCTCCGATCTTTCCTAGGGCCCCACAGCCCTGCTCCAGTACTGGGTTTCTACTTTGCCTTCCACAGTCCACACCCCTCTTGGCTGGGGAGAAGCTGTGAGCCATTTCCTGAGCAGAGAGGAGCACGAGATTAGAACAGCCCAGGATGGGGAAGTGTCTGTGCTGAGTGCTGGCAACATGGAATGGTACCGAGCTCAGCGAGGCAAGAGGAGGAGAGTACCGTCCTGTAGCCACAATGGGACCGATGTCACTGGTGAGGTTTGACACTGCTCAGTGTCTCCTAGTCACCAGTTGGGATTCTCTGTACCCCCCCCCCCCCCCCACCCGGGGATGTCTACTTACCCCACTTCTCTGACAACTGGGGAAAAGACACACACCTCCGGAAAGTGACCTTCCCCCAACACCTGCCAACACTGAGAAACCTTCAGAAGTTGCTTAAACAAATCCCTTAACACCTCGGGGGGGCCCTGAAGGGCTGCAGGCTCCAGATTTTGTCACATGGCTTTGCCCTCCCAGATCTAAGTTGCCCCCCCCAAAGCCCCCTGACCACCCCCTCCACCCTGCATGCTATGCCCAGCAGCTGAGCTCCTTTCCCTTTACAGCACTCTATACTGTTCCTCCTCCTCAGGGCTGAAATCACATTCCTTTACAACACAGCCAGTTACCCATGATCTGCACAAGGTGTATCTGCCTACTGCAACTACACTACCGTTCCGACCAGAGAATTTCACAGGTCAGAAGGGCAACATAAAAGCCAGATACACCCTGTGAAGACTGACAGACTGTGTGTAAAGGAATGTGATTTCAGCCCTGTGAAGTGTGGGGGGGGGGGGGAGCTGTATACAGTGCTGGGATGGGAAAGGAGCACTGCCAATTGACCTGCCAGGGGTCCCTGTCCTCTGATTCTCCAGCGGTGATCCCTGTCTTCTGATTCTCTAGTGGTAATCCCTGACCTCTGATGTAAAGAGGAACTCTGGGAACTCAAAACTCTTAAGCCACTTTGAGTATCTTGGCGTGCGGTGGATGTATCTGCATGCACGTTGGAAGTAGTGGGGGGCCTAGGTCAACTTTTGCGGGGAGCCCACAAGCTTCAAGCTACGCCTCTGGCTTTGAGGGTGCTGTGCTCACCTTCTGGGAGGTGAAGAAATGATCCAGGAGCTTCTCATGGGGCCCTCAACTGGCCCCGGGTCCTCAGGCAGTGCCCGAGGCCCGAATGGTCAGTCTGCCCCTAATGTAGAGTAATAATAAACATGTACTCTCGGTGTGGAGTGGAGTTTGGTGTTGTACCTTGTATGTGGTGCTTCATGACACTCTCCAGGTGATCCACCGTCTTGATAATCCTCAGGATATCCCCCTTGTCCTTGGGCTCTAGTTTGGTACTGTCAGGGGAGGGCACATAAAGGCACCCAGCCTGTAGTTGGTCACCCAGACCGCATGGCACAGGCGCAGAATGTAACACATCTCTCTCAGGATTACACAGGTGGACACCAGCAGTTTAGTTCTCGTGGTACCGTTCTCAGCTGCCTCCATAGACCCAGGCACCGCCACAACCCACTCCGAGTCCCACTGCTACTTCTCATCGCACTGAGCGAACAGACACAGGGCACAGCGTGCTGCGCCGAGCCTACAGAAGGGAGAGGCGAGGGAGGCGCAGCGTACCGAATGACCGATTGGGGGTACTGTAGGTAGGCTTCGCTGAGTGGAAAAAATGTCTCACTTCTGGGACTTCTCCGGCTGTGTTCAGCGCTTCCTGCAATTCCCTGAGAGCATCACTATCCTTGTAATCACCCAAGTCTTTTCTCTGCCAGGATCCTCTAATGGGGCCCCCTTCTGCAGTACAGCGGTGCTCAGCGGTGCTCAGCAGTGCAAGCCGCGCAGGCATTACTTTGAAGGGGAGTCACTCAAACCAGCCCACTGAGTCATCAGCCCACCGGGAAACTCCCGGTAAACCCGTAATCGCGATGGCCAGTGCATGCCTGCCAGTCAGTGTCCCTGGTCACCATCACACCAGTCATATGATGACACTGTACTGTACTACTGACAGTAAGTCAAAAAAAATTGTGAAAAAAAAAAACTAATTTTATTTATTTTCTTCATTTCTACAGAAATGAGATAGGCCATCAGTACATCAGGACTGATCAATTTTCAAATATACTGTATATACCATGGTTTGTAGTGGCTATAACCTTCACACAAACCAATTAATATACGCTTATTGAAATTTTTTTTCTCAACAAAGATTTGTAGCAGAATACATTTTGAAATAAATTTATGAAGACATTTGATTTTATTGGATATGTTTTATAACAGAAAGTAGAAAATATTGTTTGTTTTTTGTTTATACAGTGGGGACAGAAAGTATTCAGACCCCCTTACATTTTTCACTCTTTGTTATATTGCAGCCATTTGCTAAAATAATTTAAGTTCATTTTTTCCTCATTAATGTACACACAGCACCCCATATTGACAGAAAAACACAGAATTGTTGACATTTTTGCAGATCTATTGTAAAAAGAAAAACTGAAATATCACATGGTCCTAAGTATTCAGACCCTTTGCTGTGACACTCATATATTTAACTCAGGTGCTGTCCATTTCTTCTGATCATCCTTGAGATGGTTCTACACCTTCATTGGAGTCCAGCTGTGTTTGATTATACTGATTGGACTTGATTAGGAAAGCCACACACCTGTCTATATAACACCTTACAATTCACAGTGCATGTCAGAGCAAATGAGAATCATGAGGTCAAAGGAACTGCCCCAAGAGCTCAGAGACAGAATTGTGGCATCGCACAGATCTGGCCAAGGTTACAAAAAAATTTCTGCTGCACTTAAGGTTCCTAAGAGCACAGTGACCTCCATAATCCTTAAATGGAAGACATTTGGACGACCAGAACCCTTCCTAGAGCTGGCCGTCCAGCCAAACTGAGCTATCGGGGTAGAGGAGCCTTGGTAAGAGAGGTAAAGTAGAACCCAAAGATCACTGTGGCTGAGCTCCAGAGATGCAGTGGGGAGATGGGAGAAAGTTGTAAAAAGTCAAACATTACTGCAGCCCTCCACCGCTTTATGGCAGAGTGGCCCGACGGAAGCCTCTCCTCAGAGCAAGACACATGAAAGCCTGCATGGAGTTTGCTAAAAAAACACCTGAAGGACTCCAAGATGGTGGTAAATAAGATTCTTTGGTCTGATGAGACCAAGATAGAACTTTTTGGCCTTAATTCTAAGCGGTAGGTGTGGAGAAAACCAGGCACTGCTCATCACCTGTCCAATACAGTCCCAGCAGTGAAGCATGGTGGTGGCAGCATCATGCTGTGGGGGTGTTTTTCAGCTGCAGGGACAGGACGACTGGTTGCAATTGAGGGAAAGATGAATGCGGCCAAGTACAGGGATATCCTGGACGAAAACCTTCTCCAGAGTGCTCAGGACCTCAGACTGGGCCGAAGATTTACCTTCCAACAAGACAATGACCCTAAGCACACAGCTAAAATAACAAAGGAGTGGCTTCACAACAACTCCATTACTGTTCTTGAATGGCCCAGCCAGAGCCCTGACTTAAACCTAATTGAGCATCTCTGGAGAGACCTAAAAATGGCTGTCCACCAACGTTTACCATCCAACCTGACAGAACTGGAGAGGATCTGCAAGGAGGAATGGCAGAGGATCCCCAAATCCAGGTGTGAAAAACTTGTTGCATCTTTCCCAAAAAGACTCATGGCTGTATTAGATCAAAATGGTGCTTCTACTAAATACTGAGCAAAGGGTCTGAATACTTAGGACCATGTGATATTTCAATTTTTCTTTTTTAATAAATCTGCAAAAATGTCAACAATTCTGTGTTTTTCTGTCAATATGGGGTGCTGTGTGTACATTAATGAGGAAAAAAATGAACTTAAATGATTTTAGCAAATGGCTGCAATATAACAAAGAGTGAAAAATGTAAGGAGGTCTGAATACTTTTCGTCCCCACTGTATAATAAAAAATAAAAAAACAGTGATTAAATACCACCAAAAGCAAGCTCTATTTGTGTGTAAAAATATGATATAAATTTCAATTGAGTACAGTGTTTCATGACCGTACAATTGCCAGTTAAAGTAGCACAGTGCTGAATAGCAAAAAGTGGCCTGGTCATGAAAGGGGTAAAACCTTCTGTAGCCGAGGCAGAAAAGCAGATTGATGAACTTGTGTACATTATTTGTATACATTATCATGAATTGTTTCACTTTGCGCTTTAGGAGCGCTGGTATTATTAATTGACTTTGCCAAGATATTGAGCCTATACTAATGCACACTTAGGGGTCTATTTATAAAACATTTGTTGCACAAATGTCAGAAGCATTTGTGCAAGCTGAACAAAATCCCATCATCATTTTTCTAAGAGAAAAATTCCTGTATCTTCAGCTTCATCTACTGGCCAAAATGCAGTATAATTTTCAGAAAACTATTCTGCATTTTGGGCACCAGATGGGGCTGATGATACAATCAGTAACAGGGCCGGTACAAGGGGTGGGCAGAAGGGGCGGGTGCCCTGGGCGGAGCAATTTATTGTAGGAAGGGGGCGCAGCGCTGGCAGGCAGTATGATATTGAACTTTCTGGGCAAGTGACTATCACCGGCCGCCCCTATAACATTGCAGAGCTGCGCCTGCAGAGGCATACTAAGTGCGGGGCGGGCTGCCCCAAGTACCACACAACACACTGGGAGGGGTGTCAGGCTGCCCCCCCGCCACAGGTTTAGGCAGCGGCGCAGTGACAGGCAGGGAGAGAGGCGATCTACATTGTGATGCGAGGGGGGGTGTGCGGGGGTGCAGGGTGAAACCGCTACACCTACCATCCTCTCGCGGCCGCGGGCTGTGTGTCTGTGCGATCCCGGACGTCACACAGGCACAGCCAAGCAGAGTGAAGCCGCCTCCCCCTCCTCTCTGTTTATGGGTAAACAGGGGGAGGGGATCTGCTGAGCATGTGCCGCCGCGCTGATCTGAGGTACTGAATGGGGGGAGTCTGCACACTACACTTAATGGGGGGGCTACACTGAAGGGGGGGGCTACACTGAACGGGTGGCTACACTAAAAGGGGGCATCTGCACTGAACGGGGGCTACAGGGGGCGTCTGCACTGAACGGGGGCTACTCTGAATGGGAGGGCTACACTGAACAGGGGGCTACACTGAATGGGGTGTCTGCACTGAACAGGGGGCTACACTGAATGGGGGTCTGCACTGAACAGGGGGCTACACTGAATGGGGGGTCTGCACTGAACAGGGGGCTACACTGAATGGGGGTCTGCACTGAACGGGGGCTACACTGAAGGGGGGTCTGCACTGAACGGGGGGCTACACTGAAGGGGAGGTCTGCACTGAACGGGGGGCTACCCTCAATGGGGGCTCTGCACTGAACGGGGGGTTAACCCGGATTGGGGGGTCTGCACTGAACAGGGGGCTACACTGAAGGGGGGTCTGCACTGAACGGGGGGCTACACTGAAGGGGAGGTCTGCACTGAACGGGGGGCTACACTCAATGGGGGCTCTGCACTGAACGGGGGGTTAACCCGGATTGGGGGGTCTGCACTGAACGGGAGGCTACACTGAAGGGGGGTCGGCACTGAACGGGGGGCTACACTGGAGGGGGCATCTGCACTGAATGGGGGGATACACTGAATGGGGGGGCTACACTGAAGGGGGTCTGCACTGAACAGCGGGGCTATAGTGAAGGAGGTGTCTGCATTGAAGGGGGGTCTGTGTAACATGCAGAGGTGCAGGGTGATGTGTAATGTAAAGGGGCCCAGAGGTGCAGGGTGATGTGTAATGTAAAGGGGCCCAGAGGTGCAGGGTGATGTGTAATGTAAAGGGGCCCAGAGGTGCAGGGTGATGTGTAATGTAAAGGGGCCCAGAGGTGCAGGGTGATGTCTAATGTAAAGGGGCCCAGAGCTGCAGGGTGCTGTGTAATGTAAAGGGGCCCAGAGCTTTAGGGTGCTGTGTAACGTAAAGGGGCCCAGAGGTGCAGGGTGATGTGTAATGTAAAGGGACCCAGAGGTGCAGGGTGATGTGTAATGTAAAGGGACCCAGAGGTGCAGGGTGATGTGTAATGTAAAGGGACCCAGAGGTGCAGGGTGATGTGTAATGTAAAGTGACCCAGAGGTGCAGGGTGATGTGTAATGTAAAGGGGTGCAGGGGGCTGTGTAATGTAAAGTAGTGCAGGGGGCTGTGTAATGTAAAGGGGCCCAGAGGTGCAGGGGGCTGTGTAATATAAACTGGTGCAGGGGCTGTGTAATGTAAAGGGGTCAGTGTGGGGGATCGCTGGACTCTAGGTTAGCAGGACTGGGAGGGATGGGGAGGGGGTCAAAGTGAACTTACAATTTAACCATTTGCAGACCCGCCGCAGTACATATACTGCGACGGGGCTGCAGCTACAGTATTGTATTGTTGTAAGTGTTTTCTGGTTTTGAAAGGACACTGACTCTTTCTTTATACCCGGGGTATAAAGAAAAGTTTGCCATCTTCGCCCTGGGCACCAGATGGCCTTGTCCCAGCACTGATCAGTAATCTCTTACTTTGCACTTGTACAACTACAGTGCCAGTCTCTAGCTGAAGACTTGATTTGTTCAACTGTCTAGCAAACCCATTGCTGTAAGAGCATTTACTTATTCTGGCCATAGATGGACTGAAATTCACCTGGTTCAGCAGGGGCTGGCCAAACTTTGATCCATGCATGGCAATGCCTGTTCAATAGAAGTCAATCATTAGATCAACGTTTGATGAACGGGCTTGTTGGAATTTTTTTCTTCAATCAGTCCCACTGTCAGTATACAATGTCCCAACAGGGAGGATTCCTCCATCTACCTCATTTGTGTGAATAGAGGAATCCATTCATATTTTTTTTTTCAGCCCGCTAATTGAATGAAAAAGAAAAAAAAGTTCCCACCAGGCTGGGAAAATCCCCAGCAATTCTCCTGGTGGAAGACAAACGGATTCACGGACATTCACTCTTTTTTCACCCCCACCAGGATAATATCATTCGAGGCTCTACGCTCCTCTCACGATATTCCGTTACGTGAACACTATAGCTACCTGCAGATTCGTCACTTTCTCCAGGGGCTTATAAAATCTCAACCAACCCCTTATATTTTGACCCCCTTCGAGAACTTCTGCAGAGTAAGACCCCAAACCTCGGGTTTAATATCACTGGTCTATTCCTCTATTATTACCTCTAAAAAACCACCGACACGACTCTGTCACCTTCAATGGGAAAGGGAACTAGGAAAACAGCTCGATCCGGAGGATTGGCAGGTCATGACTTTAGCAATATCCAAATGCTCAAAGAATGTCATCTTTTTAGAAAATGCCTATAAGATACTTTACAGGTGGTACTACACGCCTGCTAGACTGGCCCGGTTCATTCCAGCCTACTCTCCCTTGTGCTTCCGAGGGTGCTCCCAGGAGGGCACAATGTCACACATCTGGTGGACCTGTCCGAGGGTACGCAGGTTATGGATTAGAGTTTACTCCCTCCTCCGAAGCATACTCCATGCTGACCTCAAAAAGGATCCGTTCGAGGCATTTCTCTGCAAACCATTTGCGGAGCTGCTTCGCCCGGAGCTCCAGCTGGCTCTGCATCTCTTTACTGCAACCAAACTAACGATAGCTAGGGCATGGAAGACACAGACGCTAAGAGCCCTTGCACACTGGGGCGGTTTGCAGGCGCTATTGCGCTAATAATAGCGCCTGCAAACTGCCCCGAAAGTGCCGCTGCTGTCATCCCAGTGTGAAAGCCCTGAGGGCTTGCACACTGGAGCGATGCCCTGGCAGGACGGTAAAAAAAGTCCTGCCAGCAGCATCTTCGGAGCGGTGAAGGAGCGGTGTGTATACCGCTCCTTTACCGCTCCTGCCCATTGAAATCAATGGGACGGCGCGGCTATACCGCCGGCAATGCGCCTCTGCAGAGGCGCTTTGCGGCGGTATTTAACCCTTTCTCGGCCGCTAGCGGGGGTAAAACCGCCCCGCTAGCGGCCGCATACCGACGGTAAAACGCCGCCCCCCGCCCCAGTGTGCAAGGGCTCTAAGTTATGAGGCGGTTAAGAATCGCATGGATGATATAATGGTTAACGAAAAGCTGACCGCTGTCCTTTCGGACACTCATTTGTGTGAATAGAGGAATCCATTCATATTTTTTTTTTCAGCCCGCTGGTTGAATGAAAAAGAAAAAAAAAGGAACAATCTATGGGCAGCTTTACTTTATATTGCTCCTACAAAGGGCTATTCCTACTCTGGATGTCATCAGCACAGCAAGAGAAATGCATTACAGCAAATACTTCTTGGGCAGATCATGCATTAATAATTTTTTCTCGTTTATTCAGCAGGTTTAACAAAACAGAAAATTATCTGAATCCTTCATCCACAAATTCGAGGTGGATGAGAGAATCCTTCTGCTGTGGTATTGTAATCTGACAGTGGGTAGCCTTCCCCACCATCAGAATACATTGATCCGTGTTGCCAGTTACAACTGGCGGTGCTGCTTGTTCGGGAAAAAACAACAGTCTGGTTGTACACAAGTCAAGCGGTGGCTGCTCCATTAGGGGCGCAGGGACGCTGCCCCCTGATCCATGCATCTACCCCCTAATCTACATGCAGGGCGCTGGACGCATGGATTTCAATGTTTGTTTTTTTTAAACTCATGATTAGAGCCTGACTCTCTAATTGGCCTAAAAAAAGAGTGAGCTTGTGGCGCAGAGCACTACACCCTGAGCCCACCCAGTTGTGTGACATTAGCAAATTAATATTTGCTAATGTCTTCCTGCTTCTCCTCCCGGCCAATCAGGAAGCAGGTCCTGAGACCTGATTGGCCGGGAGTCTTAGAACTCCCGGCCAATCGGGTCTCGGGGCCCACTTCCTGTTCGGGCAGGAGGAAAGCAACGCTCCCCGCCTTTTTCCTCGGCAGGATGCAGCAGGTGGAGGGGCAGTTTCCAGGATCTCTATCCCGGATCAAGCACCACCTCCTAAGGTAAGGCCATGGATCGATGCCTTTCCGTTCAACCCGTCTGGGTGGGGGGGGTTTGTAGCGCGAGTGAGGGGGCCAGATTTGTTTGCCGCCCCCTCAAAATACTGAGCACCAGCCGCCACTGCACAAGTCAATTGACAGATCCCTGCTGAACTATCTGAATTTTGATCCATGTATGGCCGGCTTTAGTTGCTACCCCTATCAAAAAAGTGCACAAACAAATACATAAAGACCCTTATTTACTAAGAGAATAGAGCATTTTCTCTTTCAAAGCAAATGTTTACTTATCTTAGTGAATGAGGTGAAATAAAGTCAATCATGTCCAAGTGTTGAATAAGCTTTGTTAAACAGGAGAAGCCCTGAAAGGGATGTTGGGTTATGCAAACAAGAGTAATGCCAATTCAATACAGACAGAGTTAGAACAGTCTCAACTACTGGCGCAGACACTGGGAGGGATTTACTAAAAGTTGTGCACACAGAATCTGGTGCAGCTGTGCATAGTAACAATCATCTTCCAGGGTTTATTGTCAAAGCTTAATTGAACAAGCAAAAGTTAGAAGCAGATTGGTTATTATGCACAGCTGAATCAGATTCTGTGTGCACCAGTTTTAGTAGATCTCCCCGAATGTCAAGCAATAGCACAATAGACAAAAGACTCATGTTAAGCCACCAATCTATGAGAACCACTGGCCAGCAAAGAATATTTACTACTCTGTCCTTTTGGCATTGGGGCCCTTTAAAGAGGAAGTAAACTTTCATCTTTAAATTTTACCTATAGGTAAGCCTATACCTATAGGTAGTGTGAATATGTCCTAAACGTGTATCGTTTAGGAGATATTTACTGTACATGCAGCCAGTGATATTACTGGCGCATGCGCTCTATAGGAACTGTGCCATGACTGGCAGCTCCAGCACGCATACGCAGGAGTGATCTCATCGTGACTCTGGCCAGTTACAGAGCTGGAGTCCGCAAACCCAGAAGCGAGATGGGTGAAGATGGAAGCTGTCTGGAAGGCCTTGTTTGAATGTAAGTTTCACATAATGTGCTAGTATGCAATGCATGCTAGCACATTATGCCTTTGCCTTGCAGGTAAGAAAAAAAAGGCATCGGTTTACAACAGCTTTAACTCTCAATGGAATGTTAAAAGTACTCTCAACTCTCAACCACATTTTTCAACTCCTGCGTTTCGCGAGCTCTGCTCACTTCCTCAGGAGTTGATGCATGTGTGGCTTATCTATAAAATAAAAATCAATGAGATATAACATGCAGTTGGGTCGCGGTTAGAAAAGAAGCAGGGGGCCTAGACAGGGAACCCCATACTTACAAATGAGTCGATTGGTTCCAAGGACTGATCCCCAATGGCGACAGTGAACAGTGCTCCAACCGGAAGCTAAAGGAGTGGGACCCACAGCAGCCAGAAAAGAAATGTGTCCCTTGATGTGCCCCATTGACCATATATACGATGAGAACTGTAACAAAAATGTATATGTGTCTGAATCCATTGATGGTTACTACCATAGTAATCTAGCAGTATAAATGTATAGAGTATCCATGTCATGTATTGAAGTCTTTGAAAGTATGGGCAGAGGTGCAAACAAGGGAGGGAAATGGAGGAAAGGCAGCCAGTGTAAGAGAAAATTAAAGAGGCGAAAAAATGTGTTTGAGATCATCCTAGTGAAAGGGCTGTGAGGAGTGTTACAAAAACATGTAAGTAAGTAAACCACACAAAATCTGTGTGCAAGTGGAGGGAGATAGGAATATCATCATAAATAGCCAGTGGCAAGGTGCTTACCAGTGTGTATGACCTCACATCTGTAAGATGGAAAGCCAAATGAGAGGGAGTTTGCCATGTCGGCCCCCCAGCCTAAATCCCCGGGCGGATGTGGCTGGCTCCACCCCTAACGCCATACATCAGGTGGCTATGGTGTGAGCATGTGACGCTACCAATTGGTAGCACCTGGCCGCAAGCTCCTCCAGACATCTTTGATTTTTTCTTACACTGGCTGCCTTTCTTCCACTGTCCTCCCTTGTTTGCACCCCTGCCCATACTTTCATAGACTTCAAAACATGACATGGATACTTTATACATTTATACTCCCAGATTACTATGGTGGTAACTGTCAATGGACTCAGACACATATACATTTTTGTTACAGTTGTCGTGGTATATATGGTCAATGGGGCACATCAAGGGACACTTTCTTTTCCATCTCCATTCTTCACCATGTTCGCCTTCCGCCTGGCCTTCGGTTGGCTGCTGCGGGTCCGGCTTCTTCAGCTCCCGGTTGGAGCACTGTTCGCCGTCACCATTGGGGATCAGTCCTTGGAACCAATCGACCCATTTGTAGGTATGGGGTTCCCTGTCTAGGCTCCCTGCTTCTTTTCTAACCAAAACCCAACTGCATGTTATATCTCATTGATATTTATTTTATAGATACTCCACACATGCATCAACTCCTGAAGAAGCGAGCAGAGCTTGCGAAACGCATCAAGTTTATAGATGTATAGGTATACTTTGTACTTCCATTATTGCATAAAATATGTTCATAGTTGTAAGCCAATTGCATCTTGCTGTTTTTATGGGTTTGGTATGCATGTCCATGCTTATTATATGATGATGTCTTTACATTTTTAAATAAATCGAGACAGTTTACTCTATTTACTTGTCATGACCTTTATGATCACCTCATTCAAAGTCCCATGGGCTAAAGCTTGTTCTATTGTATACCTGGTACAGTAGAGGATGTCAAGTCATCTGTGCCCAGTCTTGCCAGGAAGAATTAATCCAGCTCTGAGTAATCCTCTTGTCTTTTTTTAGTAAGATAAAAAATGACACACAGATAAGTTTGTGTCCCTACATCCACCACTGCTGTGACTGACATCTGATTCTTTTATCTCATGAATGGCATTAGAGAGAGTGTTACGATTCCAGCTTCACATCCCTCCTCCTTTCTTCTTCAGCTCTCCCAGGGTTGGCTGCTCCACACCTCAGCATGATTGGGCATGCTGAAGTCATGTGATGCCTTTCCTGAGTTTTGACTGGATGTTACTCAAAACTCATTAATAGGAGGGTAGGAGAGGGTAGAGGTGGGGGGATTCTTGTGACATCATGACTCCGCCCATCGAGCTCCGGCAAAGAGACCTGCCCACAGATTCCAGAGTTTTGTGGGGCTCCTACTGCTGAAGGGGGTGACATTTGCAAGGTAGGGATACATGCAGGAGGCTTGCATGTATATATACATTAATACTATACCATTAGTTTATACTGGGTGAGTGGTGGGTTTACATCCACTTTAAGCACTCTTATTTTAGGCTACTAAAATCTCCAGTACATTTTAGTTAGTGCAAGTTTAAAATATAAAAAAAAAAAAAAAAAAACTGTAAACTCTTTCCTGATTATATTACCAACCTAAAATATTAAGAAATAAAATAAGAAAAGCCTTTTTCTTTTTTTTCCTCCAGCAGCTTAGTAGATGCCCCCTATGTATTCTTATGTGGTAGTGCATTGTTAATTTTGACATCAAGTTTCGATTTAAGTTTAGTCTTCGGACTAAAATACCATTTTAGTCATCTGATTTGTTTTAGTTTCCATCATATTTTATTCGACTAAAATTGTGTTAATTTAGTTGATGAAAATATTTTCATTGATGAAATTAACACTGGCTATGAGTGGGCATAGTACTAGGTTGCGGTGTCAGCCAATTAAAGTCTTTCTATCTCCCCTCTCTATGCACACTGTTGGTCCAAACTGGTGAGAGAACAACTAACTGTGGGTGAAGGGATGGACCTGCCCAGCACCTTAAAGGGTCCACTGACCCAGCAACAAACCTTTTATTGAGCTATTTATTTTTATCTTGTTGATTTTTACTGGGGTCTTGCTTCAATGCATGGATTGTCCATTATATAGGGCCTTCTCTTAATGCTTTTGTGTTAGATTTTTTTCTTTCTTTTCCATATTCAGTTCTAATGAGAGTGAACTATTTGCTCTATATTTATTCTTACTATTGCATACTTACTTTATTCACCTGCTGAGCAATACACTTGGCAATGTTTTTCTTTATAAAAAGAGGTATATATAACATCAACAAAAATGCTTTAGCTTGCTATCAGAGGTGGAATCTGGAAGAAAGCAAGTATTAAGGAAATTCCACTAAACATAGTAGCAATTTATGGAAGAAGAGAGCATGTTTCCATATGGGTGAAGGAACATTTTCTGTTGATCGTAATTTTTTATGGCATAACTTTGAAGAGAAAAAAGAGATTTTGTGTGTAGGATATGGATGGAAATGACACGGAAAATCAGCAGACCACCATGTACACAAGGAGGCTTGAGACCTTACAAGATTAAGCAAACATTCTACACTTTTAGGCAAAAGCCTTCCCCCATTCCCACTGTGGGGTATACAGATGCTGATTCATTGACTTAGATGACCCTTGACCCACTGACTGAAAGAATGCAGGTTTCATTGAACCTCTTACTACATGGAATGTTCTCTGCGTCTCTTTGGATACTTAAGGTTTCAATAATATCATCCTATTTAAAAGGTTTTTATTTTACTTGTATAGGGAGTATAGGAAACAAAGTAAGACATTCTGGTGTAATATTTCAATAAATTGAACATCTTATAAGTCACAAGATTATAAAAACAAAGTTGCTTTATATATATTTTAAGTGGAGTTCCAGCCTGTATAAGAAAAAAATTAAAGTCAGCAGCTACAAATACTGTAGCTGCTAACTTTTAATATAAAGACACTTACCTGTTCAGGAAGCCCACAATGTCAGCTCCCCAATCCAAATCCATCCATTGGCTTTGAGTACAGGTGTCGGCATTGCAAGTAAGGGAAACCGGCAGTAAAGCCTTCAGGCTTCACAGCTAGTTTCCTTCTGAATGGTCCCGTCATCTTTTGGGATACACACAGGTCCCAGAGGCAGTGGGAGGAAGGAGGAGGGCCTAATGCAATCACGGTTGTGACATACCTCACAGCTGGGAGGTAGGACGAAAGTCCAGCTGAAAAAATGCAGAAAAGGTACCAAAAAGACAAAAAATAAAAAATCCAAAAACAAGGGGGTGGGGTTCTCTATTGTTTAAAACCTAGTTGGATTTCAGCCGTGGATACAAAACTGCTGCAACCTTTAAAACCGTGTTGTTAATGCCAAATGTTGAGCTGTTTTGACCAGCAAAGCTTGGCTACTTTTTGATACCTTTTCTTGAATCTTTTACATTCCTATTGGTCACTGAGGATGCCCCTCATAATGAAGGGCCAAGATAAACTTTTTAACATGGGAAGTATCACAGCTTTGATCATCAGAGCATTTTCGGATTTAGACAGGCAGGTTTTAGAGGTTGCTGCAGCTATGTGCAGCCAATTTTAGATACCTCCACTCTCCAACAATTTTTGTTTTGTTTTTCTCAAACTTAGATCTCTTTCGTTACAGACAATTCTACCGTCATAAAATATTACACTGTGGAAATGACTATATTATGACTTTTCGGTTTTTTCGGCACCAAATTCAAAATCTGTGGTAATCAGAGAAGGTAAGGAAAGGTAAAAAATAAAGAAACATAAAGACATGTTGCATGCTCAGAGTTCTGCGCATATTGCTGCATTGTTACGAGGTTTACACAAAGTGTCATACTGTCAGCTTTGCATTCTAAAGCTTTCTAAATGTGGTGTCTTATTTCCACTTCCAGCACTTCCCCTTCACTACCGCTATCATGATTTGTAACTAGAGATGTAATATTTCTGGAAATATTGAAGCCATAAGAAAAAAAAAACATTTATTTTCACTTGAAATTAAAATTTTTGGAAACATAAATTGACTGTGAAGTAGTTTTACAAATTGAAAGTCTTTTTTTTTTTTACACTTGGAATGGGAAATGCAGTGTATATAAACATATTATTCTTGAAATAAAAGTGCAGCTTAGACTTAGACAACCTCATCCTGTAGACAGTACAAAACAAGTCAGCTGTGTATGATATAGCACTTTCACTCAGCAATCTGTAGCTGATCTGTTTCCTAGACCTACATTTCTAACTATTTCACAGTGTTTTGTGGCTTGGGTCCAGCTGCTATACTGATGGAGATGCCAGCTGTCACCAGACAGCACTTGCTGTTCCTAGACCCTAGCTCCCTGATGACGCCATCACTGTAATCCAGTTATCACAAACAGGAGCGGACAGGATATGTCTGTGATGATGTCATACTCATGAAAGGGTCATGTGAGGCCAGAAGAACAGAATGTTACTGGGCACATGCAGACATGTTGTACTATCTCTTATTGGGAAGTGTACAGTATGCTTAAAGTTAGACAAATTTTAGATTTAAAGTACAGGGTTTCTTTAACATTCCCCTTTGTTCTTAGCTAGTTTCAACCCAGTCAAAACCAATTTGCCTTCAAAAACCTGAATCCAAATTCCCATTTAAAACTCCTCACTCAGAGAAAATAAAGCTCAGTCCTGTTGGTGATACCAGAATTCACATACACATTCCATATCTATGAAAAACTTCCCCTCGTCTCTTCTTATTTATAGAAGAACCTAAAGCCTAACTATAGCTAGTAATGAAAAACCTTTTTTTTTTTTGCTCCAGATGAAACATAATTTGCTTTATTTTAGGGGCAGATGTAACATACAGTAACATCTAATCAACGGTTCTGTAGCCTTCTTCGCATTTACTTGTGGGGAGAGATCCCCCAAAGCCACTTTTCTTGTTGGTCTCCAATTGGTGTTGTGACCACTCCTCTCACTTGCATCATAACATACAACATAGGACCATCCTGCTGACATGGCTGCTGGTCCTACATTGTGCATGATGATGTAAGAATGGCTGTCTACATTCCAGAAACGGACTGCTGGCTCTAATGGGACTGTGGAGTAGGGTAGACATTACAATCAATATATTATTCTACAGAACCTGACTAGACTCCCCAGGTTTTCCAACTTATCTTTTTGAATAATAACAATACAACTCTCTCAAATGTATAAAGACGAATGATCATTTAACTCACATCTGTCTTTACTCAGCTCAAGCATAGAGGAGACAAACCTTATTGTATAACTATTAGACAGATGCTACAATATCACTCATTGCCTAAAAAGAATCTTTCCTGATGTTTCAGATGGTTGCAGGAGAGAATGCAGACAGGTGGGAACATTTACTCACATCTGGTAATTATGTCCAATCATTAAATATAGTATTTGGTTATAAGTTGCTGTTTCATTACAAGGAAGTGACTTGTAAAGACTAATGCTGCCTTAGACCCTTGAAACATCCTATTTCACTGTACAAAATAAGCAGTGGGCTACTTCAAAAATCTATTACTCCTCATTTCCTAAATGTGCTTAAACAACTCATCCCAAACCCCATTTCTCCAATAAAGAAGGAATGTTTTTCCTCAATCAACAAAATAAGATTATTGGAGGAAATATCCTGTAGCCACAGAAGAAAATGCCATAAATTATGGGCCTGTGGGTTATTTTTTAAAATGACTGCAAAATGCAAATGTAAGCATTATTACTGATAGATAGGTCATTCACTGGATTTGCTGTATAGATAAATACATTTACCTTTTTTCTTTTTTTTTTTTACAAAGATTAAAGTAATAACCTAATGGCAACCAACAAGCAATCACTTTCCTATGTTCACATACCGTAAGTACATGATAAAGTAGATAAATTGCAGCGCTTAAAGCAGAACAACATAAACACCATATGTGATATTATGTGAATGTCTCTACAAACATATGTGAGTACCCCACTAAAGGGGCGTACTCAAAAAATAAAGAAAAAGTCTGTGACTTCACTTTATTATTTTTTTGTCACATACTTTTTCTTTATTTTTTGAGTACGCCCCTTTAGTGGGGTACTCACATATGTTTGTAGAGACATTCACATAATATCACATATGGTGTTTATGTTGTTCTGCTTTAAGCGCTGCAATTTATCTACTTTATTTGTTTATGTTTGTCACATTGTTTGTAGCAGCTCCTTTCTTGAACTCGTTGAGGGTAGCGCATTAATCACCTTTATCACTGTAAGTACATGATAGATGGTTGCTTGGGATGATGTCTTTGTTCTATTATATTCAATAATATCATTATTGTTTTAATAAAGGTAAGTTTCAGTCTACTGCTTTCATGTGAAAAGCATGGGGTAAAGAAGGAGAAAAGTTGGAGTTGAAGGATAAAAAACGAATGATTCCAAACTTTGTCAAATGTAACATTAATTGTGTTTTGAAATATTAAGTATTTTTTTAATCAACCTTGATTAGCCCAACAATATTGAACTGCTGAAAGCTTATATTACCAAAATAAAGCTTTGCTTGTCATGAAAGAAATTAGGGGCTGCCATTGTTGAGTACCTGCTTCAAATGCAAGTTACCTGTCCCACTGGTGTAACTTCTGAGGCACTGGTCTGGAAGAAATATGCAGATAAGGGAGATCAGAAAAAAGAACCCATGATTGCAATATTGTTTAGGGTCAGTGACTCATGGTAAAAAGCCAGAGGATGTAGATCTACAATTGGAAGTAGAAAATAGCAGCCATTCGATCCAAATTAGGAACCAGCAGTCACTTTTAGGGCGCCTTCACATAAATACGTAGTAAAAAAAGAGTGCTTGGTGCACATTTCCAATTCCTGCCACATGTCCTCAGTGATTCCAGGTTTGTTGACATGTCTGTGATGTGATCACCCAAACATTATAAGTAGTATTTGACCCACGGTTGACCACTGAACAGCATTACTACCACCAGCAAGTCCTCCACCTATGGGAGAGTGTTCAGACAAGATGCTGAGCAAAGATGACTTCATCCAAAAGAAAAGCAGATAAAGGCATTGTCTGAGAGGCAATAAATATCTATGTTTCAACAGTTTATTAAAGTTTTCAGAAGAAGTAAGAAAAACTCAAATGGTTACCATTCAAACACAAATTCAAGCCCGCATTACATGCATGGGGACTTCTAACAAGCAAATGAGAATGACATTGACAATAAATTGTTGCGCTTCTACATAGGTCAAGATATAAAATAAAATTATCATCAATATTGCGGGTGATCCTAGATGGATAAAGACAAGTCCCAGGCAAAAGTTATAAGGTGCCCGCCGAGATACAAAGGATGAATGGGATTGGAAGACTACCATGACTAGCATCATACGACATTTATCCCATAAGGAGTAGATGCAACATCAACATTATGGGGGAGAAAAAAGAAAGAAATGAAGAGAAAGAAAGAAGCCATGGACCCCTTCCTCAACCATCATTTCGACAAGAGTTCGACAAGGGTTAAGTAGGGGGTTCAAAACATTGTATTCCTAGGTTCAAGATTCTCTCGAAACTTGAAGAAGTATGCTAACCAGCTTTTCGTTAGTCATTATCCAAGAGAGTTATCCAGGAGAGTTTGCGCTTCATCATGCTCAACTCGACTATGGGCCTTTTCCAAATGGTTGCAATAGCTATGTTGACCACTAGGAACATCAAATAAATCAAGGTTTGGGATTAAGTGGGCACCCCTTCAAAAGGTTCATTGAGTACTTTGGGGTTTAGATCTCCCTAGATATGGGGTCTAGATCCCTGTCTAGATCTGCATTTCTTTCCTGGTGGAAAAATGATAGCCCCCCACTGTGCCATGTCTTATCTAGTGGAAAACTGGTACCTCTTTCCAGAATCCTTCCTGATTGCCATAACCCACAGAGTGCCTGGCTGGAATATACTCAGTTACTACAACATTTCCTTAAACAGTACTCCTCTCTGGATAACCTGACTAGACCAACCACGGAATTTGAGCCACTGATCTCCTAGTCCTTCAGACCTAACCACCGCTTTCCCTGCTATATCAAATCTCAGGAGTCCTATCCAAATTCACCTTTATATCAATCCAAATGGGAACATGAATTAAATATACCAGCAGAAGAATTGAATTGGCCTAAAATATTTGTGCTTTCTTATACACTTTCAGGATTTTCCTTTGCCCAAGAACGCAATTATCGTATACTATCCAGGTGGTATCGCTGCCCTTCCATTCTCCATAAAATTGATCCTACCATCCCTGACCTATGCTGGCGCTGTTTGCAGGCTCCTGGTACTATGACTCATATCTGGGGAACTTGCCCACGTATTACCCCTTTTTGGGAAAAGATTTTGCAACTGTATGCTGACCTGGTGGGTGATACCTTCCCCAACTAGCCCCAACTCACAGTCTTATCCTTAATGCCGGGCTCCTATAAACAGATCAAAAAGAGTCTGATTAGATTTTTCTTAACCGCAGCTCGTTCTGTTAATGCCAGATGTTGGCACCAACCCGACCCACCAACCTTAGCCGCTTGGGCTTGTGAAATGAACCAAATTGAATACTTGGAGAACATTGTAGCATGGAATGAAGACAAATACAACTCTCATAAACTAATTTGTACTGTTTGGAATCACTTCCGTTATTCCTCTACCTTTGATACGTTTGCCTCTACTCTGCTGTAGAATGTTGTTTCTCTAGATACTCATGGTCTTTCTTCCCTTTCCCTTATTTTTTATTGATATATCAGTGGGTTTTTTTTTCCCCTTCCCTTTTCCTATCCCCCCTCACCCTTTTTTTTGCTGCTCCTGGATATACTCATTTTGCTGATCTGTCAACATACTTCCAGTGGTGCTGTCTCTACGGGATTATATGTGTTCCCACCACACCCCTAATGCATAGCTATGGGCTTTGTTCGCCCCCCCCCTCACTTTTAAGACCCATGTCTTTCTATCTTGGAAATGTTGGATGTTTCCTAATCCATGTGTAGTTGGCCTTCATATTCTTGATAGTTGTATTCTTGCTATGCTCTACCTACAATGGCGAACACTGCTATAATCAAGTTCCTCTGACCCATTTGTACTTACTGACAAGCTATTGTTTTTGTTGATTTGTCTTGTTTTGTTGCAATATCAATAAAAAAAAATAATGAACACAAAATATATAAATCAAAAAACCAAACCAAGTAGAATTTGGTATTAAAGTGATGACATAAATACTATATATATGTGTGTGTATGTGTACCAAAAGACACATACACATACACACAGTGCACACACACATACACACTTAAAGTGTATAGCGGCTGCAATTTTGCACTTGATTAATTATTAGGGTGGCGCTGATTGTTTCACACATTTGTATATCATGAATATCACATAATCTATTGTGTAACACCTGTGTACAACAGAATTCAAGTGCAAATACACCAATATAGTGAAACAGTTTTTAAATATAAAATCATGAAAATTTAAAGCAATCCTCTTCAAAAGTGTTCAGATGAAGTAGTGAATATCCAATTACCATTCAGGTCTCCCAAATCGTGGCACCACCACCTTGGTAAAGATGCAGGCTTACCAAATTTAATGGACCCTCTAATAAAAGAGGAAAGATGAGCATGTGGCCAAACACCCTGGCCAGGGTATTCCCAAGACTCTAAGGTTGCACTTACATTTCAAAAGTAGCATCATAAATCACAGAGTAAAAAAATTGCCGGCAGGCTAGTAGTAAAGATGCGTCACGCACTTCCTGGGACACGCGATGACGTTAGCATGCTGCTCCTCCCTATGTGTTTCATCACACATGACGTAATTTACATATATATATATTGTACATTTACATCAGTCCCTGCCATCAAGGAACTTACAATCTAAGGTCCCTAACTCACATTCATACATACTAGGGTCAACTTAGATAGGAGTCAATTAACCTACCAGCATGTCTTTGGAGTGTGGAAGGAATCTAGAGTACCCAGAGGAAACTCACACAGGCACAGAGAGAACATGCAAAATCCAGGTAGGTAGTATAGTGGTTGGGTTTCAAACCAACAACTCTGGTGCTGTTGGGAGGAAGTGATAACCACTTAGCCACTGTGCTGCATGTTCATTCATAATAGTGACAGATCTCTTAGCTTAGGAAGGGGGTGGAGAATTGTGGTGACTGTACCCCCCCAGGAACGGCCATCATTTGGGTTTCAAAAGAGGGGGGAACTATAGTCAGCACTAGGAGGTGTCAAGCATTAAGAGGGGGCAACAGGGCCACCAGTCAGAACGGGACCAAGTGTTACCAAGTTCACTTGGTCTTCTATATGGATATAAGGACCTCCCCCTCTGTTCATAGATTTTATAGTATAGCCTCTATGACTGGAAGAGCTGGTCGGAAAAGGTGGGCATATTCGGGCTCTCTTGATGAGAATCTGTGGTAGCTCCTTAGTTATATTAGCCCCTGCTGCATCCAAAGGTTGATGGGGGCATGAACTGAGGAAGATTTCTACTAATAGGAGAGGAATCAGCACAAGGGACACATCCTACTGACCGCAGGTTATGGCCCTTGTGCTGATTTATTTATTTATTTATTTTAGCTACAATTAGGCTTTAAAAATGATCCTTCTAGAAATTGTTAAAGAAGCTTAGTGTGCAGTTAAATATAACAGCAGACACCTAGCACGCTTCCCAATTACTCTGTTAGCAAATCTTGATGACTCTTCCACACTGTACCAGCCAGCTGGAAAGAAAAATGATTCACCAGGCATTCTAGAGTCAGAAATGTGATTGAGAGCTTAATTGGTTAATTGCTTATAGGTTTTAAAAAGGGAAAAGGAATGAGATAGACGTAATTTACATTTATTAACTGAGAATCACTTCATCTATTTCCCTCTCCAATCACCGATGTTATTTCGGTTTCCAGGTAAAAGACGCCATATTTGTAAAGAATCTTTAAATGCGGGGTAATAACTTGCCTCATTAGCCATGATGTGTGATTGTAGAGATTCTTACAGTGTCTATTTAACAAGCAAACCACTGACTCAGGTCTTTACATCTTTTCCTTGAAACAGATCCAAAAGGCTTGTTAAAATAATATGTCTGACCTGGCTCTGCCTCATAAACCCTAAAACTCACAAGAATTAACCGGGTCAGTAATCATTCAGCAGATTGGATTGATGTCACATTTACACTGCAGATTGCCGTATAATGGGCCCTATTCCTTGTAAAACGTTCCCTGCAGTGAGATGGTCACCGTACAAATATTTTAGAAGAGTTGATGCAAAATATTAAACTGATCCTTGCACTTTCAATATATATGGTTTTATACAGACTTGTTCTGCACTGACCAAGCATCATTTTCAAACGCAAATTTTTATCAGTGGATTGTGGCGCGATTCCAGTGCAGATTCACGCATCGCACCTGAATCGCCGCCGGTTCACATTGCCTTCCGTGAACCGCTTCGGGTGTCAATACAAAGTTAATGACACCCCCAGATCAGTTCGCAGATCGCAGTGCAAACTGTGAAATTGTGCAGGAATCAGATCGCATGGGTGAGAACACCCATGCAATCCGATTCCAGTGCGGACCAAAAAAAAGAGTCTTGCACCATTTTGGTGCGAATGCGATGCAAATTTAGCTTAACAAACTGTATGGCTGAATTCGCATCACACAGACAACCCATGTGATCTGCACAGCAATGCGTTGCAAATAACATGCAATGTCTGGCATCACACAAGTGTGAACCCAGCCTTAAAGCGGTATTAAAGCCAAAAATGTAATATATTGCAGTTTGCCAATCCTTAAAGCTTAAGTTTAGTATTTTTAGTTTTTTTAAATCAGCATCGGGGATAGTACTTACTTTGAACGCAAAGTATATTTCTGTTGAAATATTTACTTCTCTGCCCCACCTATACCCCTGCAGCTGTGATCTGAGGGGTTAATACGGGCCTCTGAACCCGTCACAGGTACTCTTCAAAAAAGCCATTTATACCTATCCTTTAAGCCCCCTGCTCCATTCATGAAAGCTGTACTATCCCTGCAATGAAAAGGGTTCTATGAACAGATAAACTATTACTATTGCACAGTACTCATTCAGTATGTGCAATATGTAAATCACAAAAATGTTCATATTACAGTATGAAGAAAAATGTCTATTGCTTATGCATACAAAAACATGCTGGTAGGTTAATTTGCTTTGGTCTAAATTAGCTCATGTATGTGTATGTGTGAATGTGAGGGGGGACTAGACTGTAAGCTTCTTGAGGGCAGCACTGCTTTGCATAATTTGTTGGCGGTATATAAATGCCAGAAATAAATAAATATAATAAAAAATGGGTAATGAGAACATTGCCATAGGGGATAAAGCAATGAATAAGTGGTTAGCACTTCCACCTAGCAGCGCTAGGGGCAATTATTTGAATCCCAACCATGGCACTAGCTGCCTGGAGTTTGCATGTTCTCCCTGTGATTGTTTGGGGTTCCTCTGGGTACTCTGGTTTTCTCCCACACTCCAAAGACATGTTGGTAGGTTAATAGACTCCTGTCTAAACTGGCCCTAGTATGCATGAATGTGAGTTAGGGACCTTAGATTGTAAGCTCCATGAGGGCAGGGACTGATGTGAATATACAATATAAATGTAAAGCGCTGTGTAAATTGACAGCACTATATAAATACCTGTAAAAATAAGGACAGAGCTGTGAAGTAGCTATAGGTTAGGATACCAACAATGATGGGAGCAAATATAGGCCAAGGTACAGCTGCAAAAATTTGGGCCATGCAATGGCTGAAGGGGGGAGGAAAGGTCAAGTACAATGGGATGGTGGAAAACACGTACATCTTTATGTGGCAAGATGGGAGGATGGTGGGAGCATTTACTGATTGTTTATATTTTTTTTTTCTTTAAATTTTATTTGTAAGGTGCATTGATCCCTGGTCATTGACCTCAGATAAAAAGCATGCATCCTTTTAGCAACTTTCCTGTAGTACTAAGAAGAGACATTTCCTCTTGTGCCATGTATACACGATCGGAAATTCCGCCAGCATAAGTCGGATGAGAGCTTTTGGTCGGGAAATGCGACCGTGTGTATGCTCCATAGGACTTTTGCTGGTGGAATTCCAGCCAGCAAAAGATTGAGAGCAGGTTCTCAATTTTTCGGTCGGAAAAATTTTCGAACGGAAATTCTGATCGTCTGTACCAATTCCGTCGCGCATACTCGGAAACAATTTGACGCATGCTCGGAAGCATTAAACTTTTTCATTTTCCCGGAACGGTGTAGTGTTGTACGTCACCGCGTTCTTGACGGTCAAACGTTCAGCGAACTTTTGTGTGACCATGTGTATGCAAGCCAAGCTTGAGCGGAATTCCGTCGGAAAAACCATCCAGGATTTTTTCGATGAAAAAGCCGCTCATGTGTACCCGGCATAACTCATTGGAACCACCATATCGGTTACATGTTAGTGCAATGATCTGAAGCCTAATGTGCTTGGCCAAATGGTGCATGGGGGGGGGGGGTTCCTTGTTCTCTTAATGGTAAAAACATTATTGCTTCTAGTGGAGAGATCCACCAGTTCCATATTTTTGTAAGAAATATTTGCTCTCTAGATGTACATACAGTATAAGCTTCCACATTCATAGCTTGTATGCATGATGCTATTAAACATGAGCCTATCGCAATGGTATGAGACCAGCGGATGTAGCTTCTAGCTATGAAATCCTCAATGACAGCCAGTGACAGTAAGAAAGGCTAGATGTTTATTTAATTTATATAACTAAGCTACCAGCATTCCTACCTTGAAGCAATGGGGTTCTTGGTTCAAATCCCAACCAGGATGCTACTTGGGTGGCGTTCTCCATGTGATTGTGTGGGTTACCTCCTACCATCTAAAGTCATGCTGGTAGATGAATTGGTTCCTGTCTAGATTGGCCCTAGTATTTATATGCATGGGACCTTGCATTTGAACTCCTTCGGGGGAGTGATTGATGTGAATGTATAATTTGTAAAGTGCTGCATAAAAAAATAATGAGGAAAATGAGATAGATATCAATCCATAATACCAAAAGTAAGCTTTATCTGTTCAGCAAAAGACATGCCAAGTTCTGTTAGGCTGGATAAAGAACATTTGAGGGTAATACACAACCTGGTGCTCCAGGAATACAATTTTTAGAAAGTAATTTTATTTCATCTTAAGTACTTTCTCTTTAAGAAGTGATTACACATCTACCTCAAGCATGTTTTTTTTGTGCACTAAGATCAGTCCTGAGTGTTATTTTGCAGTGAGCTCAATGCCCCCTTTTCCAGACAGAGAGGCTATAGCTCACATTCCTCTACACAGGCATAGGCTGTGTGTGCAGCACATGTGATTTCCTTAGTGATGATGTGGCACTTTAAGAAATAGACCTCTAAACTGATCTCCAGCTCTGGATTGGACACACGTATATATATATGAAACAAATTACACCGAAACAGTTGACCTCATCTTTCAGAAACAATAAAAGTCCAATCTTTGATCAGAACGGGGGAATGATGCAGTCTGGCTCCCTCCTTTCTCTTTAGGCAGTGTGCACCTGGCACACATTTGCTTTAAACTTTTACTGTAACTCTGAATAGAATTAAATGGGAATAAATCCAATCATAAGCAAACATAGGAAATAAACATTGTTGTGCCTGATGATCAATAATGATTAGAGCAGAGCTGTATTTACCATAATGGCACACTTAGCTAGTGTCTAGGGGAGCATATTAAAGCTATCAATACACTGTGCCAATTTTGGGCATGTTCCGCTTAACAAAAACTGATTGATCACTTGACTTTTGTTGAATGGGCCTTCTTCAATGTTTCCATCAGATGCAGCTGTTGTCCAAGTATTTTGAAAGCTGGCAGGGCTGGCTGTCAAAGTACAATATCCGCAGGGGGGAGATTCGTCCATCTTCACTGTATAGCCACATATACCCTCAGGCTGAAGAATAAAAAAAAAAAAGTAGCTGCACCCTCTACTGATGTTGGATAATCTTTTACTCAAGAAGTAAAGTATTTTATTCTGTTAAAACTGCAATCCTGCTCGAACTGTCATTATTTCATTGGTAAGAAGAAGTTCTCACGATCTTGAGTCTGTGTGCAGTGATGAAGGGACAGGTACCAGCTAGGAGTGTGGGCATAAATGTGGGGAAGTAAACTGGTTAGGCCAGGTTGTGCCTTGTGCAGAGTTCCCAAGGGAGCGATGTTATAGCGAGAAATGTCACCAGCACACCATGGGTCTCCAAAAAATGGGTCCAAAGCTTTATTCAGCGATCACATCATTACAGCAAACAGCAATGTTTCGGAGCCTTGCAGGACATGTGACATGCATTGGACCCAATTTTGGAGACCCATGGTGTGCTGGTGACATTCCTTGTTCTGATTGCTCATTTTTCTCAATGTTGTCTCAATGTTTCCACGCTTAGAAAAGTGGGAATTCTGGGGAGACCCATGCTTCCCATACAGTGGCTCTGGATTCAGCACTGATTGTCCCATTCTGAGCCTGAAGGATTCATTTTTTAATTAGGTGCCCCTCTCTGCTTCCTGTTCTGCAACAACATCACCTCCTTATTTCTGCTGTTTCCTCTGGAGTGGCTGAGTTCAGAGAGGGTGGGCACCCCAATCTGACATTCAATGAGTGGGATGGCGGAAGAGTGACAGTTCTGGCATCCCTCGACACAAGCATTATGCAACAGTAATCAGAATCACAGGACAGGGCTGCAGAATCCAGAATACTTGCTAACTACACAAAAAACAATTCTCACAGCCACCAAACCTGCCTTGGAGGTTTGAATGTGATTAGTGATGCATATGACAGAGAGAGAAAAAGTTACACAGCACAAGCTGCACTATGTACACTCCTACTGCCCCTCTGTAGAACAATGTATATATTCTACGGCAGGGGCAGATCCGGGGGGAGGGGACAGGGCAAATGCCCCCCTCCCCCCAAAAATAACACTGACTGTAGTGCAGTCCCGACTCTCTCTCTTAGTATCATCACCAGCCGATCAGCGGCGCCGAGAGAGTGCCGCTGGCTTGGCCTCTGTCTGTGTTCCCTGCACTGGTTGCTAGGGCCTGGGCCACCTGTTGTCTCACAAACAGTGACGTCAGGAAGTCACGTCGGAGCTGCCGCTGCTGATGAAAAGAGCGAGAGAAAGGCGAGCCCCAGCATTTAGAGCGGAGCCTTCTTCCGACTCCGCCCCTGAGTAAGAGTTTGGCTCCACCCCCCTTAGCTCCTCCTCCCTCTATCTTCTCCACAGTCCACACTGCAGGCCTCTGCCCCTGAGTGAGTGTTGGCTCCACCCACCTCCTCCCTCCATCTTCTCCACACTACAGTGCAGTGCGGCGTGAACCCAGGAAGAAGCAGCATCTAATGCCGTTTTTATTTTTTGCAATATAAACAAAAAAAAAGCAATGTTTTTTTAATTTTTTTCTATAAAAAAATGTCTTCATCAGTTTAGGCCAATGTGTATTCTGCTACATATTTATGGTAAAACCCCCCAATAAGCATATATTGATTGGTTTGCACAAAAGTTAAAGCGTCTACAAAATAGGAGATAGTTTTACAGCATTTTTATTTTCTTTCTACAAGTAATGGCGGTGATCAGTGATTTTTAGAGGGACTGCAACACTGCAGTGGACAGATCGGACTCCTAACTGACACTTTTGACACTTTTCCGCTTTTCCGACATCACTTCCAACACTTTTCCGACATTGCTTATGCCAGACCCGCTGATTGGCTCCCCCTCTGGCCAATCAGCGTGCGCGCCTAAACCTATCCTGTCTGTTTGTAATGTAATGATCTAATCTGGAATGATAAACGTGTCAGTGTTTTAAACAAGGTTAGGACTGTACGATACGTTAAATACAGTTCTGTAAGCAACACCTTACTTTCTGGCAGTGCCCCTCCCGAGACTAGACTCTGGATCCGCCCCTGTTCTGCAGGGGGTTGCAAAAAAACTCAGATAAAAGGAACTTAATTAACTTCCTGACTTTAGTACTGCTGCTGGATAGCATTAGTAGCTCACTGAATACTTGCACTTGTTATCTCAAATTGCTCCTAAATACTTGATTATAATTATTTTAATAACTATACATATAAATAAAATTAACTATGGTGTATAAGAAAATTGCTGACACAGAAATCACTAATATATTTGCAAAGAGAACAGCTATTCCCTTGAGTGTGCTTTTTTTTTTTTTTCTTTCATGCATGTAAGGAGGTAACTCTCAACCAAGTTTTGATCTACATGCAGGAAACCAACATCAGACAACATCCTGTTTCTCTCTCTGAGTATCCTTTTTACCATTCAAACAGTGCTCTAAATGAAACATACTGGCCATTTGTAACCTTCAGCACAGGCACTTTTTTAGCTTCAAAATAAACCCAAATTTTTTTAAACTAACACAACCCTAAAATACATACATTTTTGGCAATTTTATCCTGAGTTATCCGATTACTTCTTGGGGGGTCAGTAAGGATCTTTTTCCCCTGCTGGAGCAAATTGGATCAAGTTTTGCTGGGGTTTTTTGCCTTCCTCTGGATCAACTGTGGGTATAGGATTGTGTATATGGGATTGTAAATAATTCTTTATTGGTTGAACAAGATGGACTTTTTCAACCTGACTAACTATGTAACTATGAGTTATTTTTAAATTACTACCACCTCATCTTTGGTGACTTGTGGCTAATGGATGTCTCAGTCAAAAATTAAAGCGATATTAAAGTCTTGTTTTTTTTTTTTTAAATAAAAAACATGTTATACTTACCTGCTCTGTGCAATGGTTTTACACAGAGCAGCCTCCTCTTCTCGGGTCCCCCGCTGGCGCTCCTGGCCTCTCCCTCCTGTCAAGTGCCCCCAGAGCAAGCAGCTTGCCCTGGAGGCACCCAAGAAAGCTTGCTCCCAAGTTGCGGCTCTGCGTGTCCATTCACACGCAGAGACATGGATCGGCTCCGCCCCCTCCCTTGCCTGATTGGTTCGCTGGCTGTGATTGCCTCAGCCAATAAGGAGTGAGAGTCCCCGGAGAGCCGAGGCTCTTCTGCATATCGCTGGATCGAGATGGGGCCCAGTAAAGTATTGGGGGGGGGGGGCTGGGAGGGCTGATGCTCACAGAATGTTTTTTAACTTCATGCATGTTCAAAAGGTATAATATCTCCCAAGAGTTAGGCTGATCTGTAGTTAATCAATGGATACTACTCTAAAACTTCATGCTTTTATTGACATTCTTATTAAAGAGGTTTAAAAAACATAGCATGGAATCTCATGCAACCATTTACCCAACAATGATATACTGTATGCAGAACTCTACATAACTCTCACTGGTCCAACTGGAACAAACCATATTAACAAAGAATTGTTTGTTCTATTTGGACCACTAAGAATTATGTATAGTTGCATAAATATGATTGTATGTACATTTTTGATAAATGGTTGCATGTTTTTATTAAGCTCTTTTAAATTTAAATAAATTTAGCGAAGAGCTCCAGTTTCCCCCTAAAAAAATTAAAGTCAGCAGCTACAGTATTTATATTTAATATAAGAACACTTACCTCTCCAGGGATCCAGTGCTTTCCTCACCCAAGCCTGATTCTTCAATCGGCTTTGGGTCCAGGTGCTGGCAACTTAACTAAGGGAAACTGACAATGAAGCCTTGCGGTAAATGGTACCAAAGTCTTCTAAGACCTGTGATGTGTCCCAGAAAGTTTAGGGGAAGGAGAGGGGGGCTGAACTTTCACTTGGATTGCCGCAGCGATCCAACCAGAAGTGGGAGCAGGTACCTGTCAAAACCAGGTACCCGACCCCCCCCCCCCCCCCCCCAAACAAAGTGGTAATTGTTAAAGATGAGGGGGCATGCAAAAAAGAGAAACTTCCCCTTTTGTGTGATGTTCCACTTTAAATAAAATAATTAAACACCTTCCCACCCGGACTATAGCAGAATGAAGGCGGGGCAGGGGCTCCATTGTCCTGACTGGATGTCATATGACGTCTTTCAAAACAAGCTGTTGTGTGCCCCTCGCTCAGACACACTGTATCTCCGATCACAGTAAAGAGCCTATAACGTAGATCAGCTGTGTCCAATTACAGCGTATCAATGTGCAAATAGGAAGTGCCGGTTATCAGCATTCCTCTATTCACTGCTGACAGGGCGTGAGTAGATGAGAGCCGATAAGTGGCTTTCCTGACGGGGGGGTGTTTGCTCATTCGCAGATTATCAGTGCAGTGATTATCAGTGCAGCCCCATCAGTGATGCCTGCCAGTGCCCCCAGTGATGCTCACCTGTGCCAACAAATTATGCCCACCTGTGTCCACCAGCGATGCCCACCTGTGCCTACCAGTGAAGCCAATCAGTGACCATCAGTGGTGCCAATCAGTGCCCATCATTGATGCCAATCAGTACCCATCAGTGGTGCCTGTCAGTGCCTCCTAATCAGTGCTGCCTATCAGTGCCATCTGTCATTGCCGATCAGTGCTGCCCATCAGTGCCGCCAATCAGTGCCCATCAGTGCCACCTATCAGTGCTCACCAGTGCCCATAAAGGATGCCCATCAGTGCATATCAGTGCCGCCTATCAGTGTTGCATATCAGTGTCGCCTATCAGTTCTCATTAGTGCTGCATATCAGTGCCGCCTATCAGTGCCCATCAGTGCTGCATATTAGTGCCTCCTCATCAGTGACCATCAATGCAGCCTATCAGTGCCCATTAGTGCAGCCTCATCAGCACACATCAGTGAAGAAAAAAATTACTTATTTACAAAATTTTGTAACAGAAACTAAGAAAAGTTTTTTTTTTCCAGCATTTTCTGTCTTTTTTAAATTTGTTTAGCAAAAAAATAAAGAACTCAGTGGTGATTAAATACCACCAAAAGAAAGCTCTATCTGTCTCAAAAAAATGATAAAAATTTTGTTTGTGTACAGCATTGCATGACCACGCAAATGTCATTCAAAGTGCGACAGCGCTGAAAGCTGAAAATTGGCCTGGACAGGAAGGGGGTGAAAGTGCCTGGTATTGATCTGGTTAAATAAAAAAATTTTGTTTTAGAATAACATAAATTGATTTGCTACTATACAGTAGATCGGCGATGATCAATTTATAATGTTTAGAGAGTAGGGATGAGCTTGATGTTTGAGTCGAACGTAAGTTCAACTCGAACATCAGGTGTTAGCCTGTTCTCAGAACAGCGAATATTATGGGACGTTCACGGCAAATTCGAGCACCGCAGAATGCCCTATAATGCACTGCGAGATCGCAGTGCATTGATGTTTGATGATTGGCCAAAGCATGCACCTGACCTGCATGCTCTGGCCAATCACAGCGTGCTCTGCTGAGAAAGCCATAATTGGCCAAAGGCAGAGTGCCTTTGGCCAATCATGGCTCAGGGGGACTAAGTCCACGCCCCACACTATATAAGGCTGCTTACATAGTGGCCGTGTATAGCGTGTGACTGTGAACGGAGATAGATTGAGCTAGATTAGGCAGGCAGGTTAGTTAGTGGCAGTGAATTTAATATATATATATATATACACACAGTATATATATATATATATATATATATATATATATATATATATATATATATATATATATACACACTCTGCATTTAGTGTAGACTAGATATTCAGTGTAGACTCTATATTCAGTCAGTGCAGGAAGTGTAATATATATAACACAGTATATTAAAGTGATTAAGGGGAACGCCGCGTCAAAATTTTTAAAAAAATTACGTGGGGGGGGGGTGGACCCCCCAAAATCTATACCAGGCCCTTCAGGTCTGTTGTGGGTTTTAAGGGGAACCCCACGCCGACATGTAAAAAAAATGGCGTGGGCCCCCCCCCAAAAAACCATACCAGACCCCTATCCGAGCAAGCAGCTATGGCAGGCCAGGAAAGGAAGGGACGAGCGAGCGTCCTCCCCCCTACTGAACCATACCAGGCCACTTGCCCTCAACATGGCTGCCCCCCCTTTCCTGGCCTGCCATGGGGCTTACATCAGTATCCCCATCAGGATCCCCCCTTACATATGGTTTGTCATCAGATTTCCCCTTACGTCAGTATCCCCATCAGGATCCCCCCTTACATACGGTTTGTCATCAGATTTCCCCTTACATCAGTCTTCTTATCAGGATCCCCCCTTACATACAGTTTGTCATCAGATTTCCCCTTACATCAGTCTTCTCATCAGGGTCTCCCCTTACATATGGTTTGTCATCAGATTTCCCCTTACATCAGTATCCCCATCAGGGTCTCCCCTTACATACAGTTTGTCATCGGATTTCCCCTTACATCAGACTTCTCATCAGGATCTCCCCTTACATACGGTTTGTCATTGGATTTCCCCTTACATCAGACTTCTCATCAGGGTCTCCCCTTACATATGGTTTGTCATCAGATTCCCCCTTACATTAGTATCCCCTTACTTCAGGGAGCATTGCTCTAGAAGCAAGGCAGAAACTTGGAGGCAGAGCAGGTCTGGATAGAGGAGGTTCCATCCTCTTGTGAATACTGTGGCAAACAAGTAGTAGCTGCTACGTTACTGGAGGTCCTACCAATGACAGGGATGATGACAGAGAAGGTGAACCTGCGCTGGAGGCTGCAAAAGGGATGTTAGGGGAGGAAAAGCAGAGACCATAGGCAGCCTCTACTGGCCTGAACCCTTATATTGTGCACAGTGAGGATATGCCACTGACCTTAGCTCTGGAACAGATAGAATCTTATAATGAGCTGGATGTGGCCCACAGGCTGTAGTATGGAGCCCCCATTCTATTGCATATGAGAAGGATATGATATGGCATTAGAGGTTGGGTTTATCTCTCCTAATTTATCTATTGACAATGTTTGTTCTTGTTCAGTAAAACAACTTATTCGAATTCCCATCTAACAGTAGAAAGGGATAATTGGTTTGGTTCCACCTATTGATATGGAACAGAAGGGTACGAAGTGATTAGCCTTGCATACAGTAGCCCATCTTTTTTGGAATCCTATTCCCATGAAGCACTTCCAGTTTATAACTTTCTGGCTGTTCCAATAGAGAGCGGGGCACCGTTAGCAAGTGTTTTACTAGCTAATAAAACTCAGTTGCTTTAGGGGATGTTTTATTTGTTTATTTCACGTGTATGCCTGTTTTGAAATGGACTAAACACTTCAGTAAACAGAGGTAATTAAATTTAAAGGCAGCTTCTAAAAATACTCTATAACCTGGAGCTATATGTAAAGGTCTGCCAAGGTAAAAAAAAAAAAAGGCCAGAACAAATTAACCGTAATACAGAGTGAATATAAACTATTGTAGCCTTTTTTTAAAGAAAATAAAAAGTTTTGTGCTAATCATAAAGAGATTTTCTGTAATAACAACTCAATAGTTTTTCTTGCGTGCGTTAGTGTATACATACCCATTTTTTTTTTGACAGAATGGGGAAAGGTTAGAACCCCTGTCAGGGTTTACTGCTATCCTAGGCTCACTTTCTGCTATGGGGACAATGTTGTGAGAGAGCATCTGCAACAAGGAAAAAGTCAATAAAAAGCTCACAGGGGTTCTAGCACTCCCCTACTTCAAGTGGATGTAAACCCTCACATATACCCAGTGAAGTGAATAGCCTCAGATGATACATAGAGATGAAACAAATCCCTCTATGTATGTTTTACTTGTTTATTTGCAGTCTTCTCTTGTCTACAACCCTTCAAAAATGCAGATTTGTCATTAAATCCTTATGTCTCTGTGATGAGTACAAAGGAGGGGGTAGAGAGCTGCAGTTACAGCACGTAAACATTGTGTGATAGCTGATTGGAGGAAAAGGACACCCCCCCCCCCCCCATCCACATAGGCAGAGGAACGAAGGAACATGCAAAGTTGTGTTCTGAATAGACAAGCTGTGTGCTTATCTCCCTCCTCGTCACAAATTTTATCTCATGTGTCAGAAAAACTTCTCAGAAGTTCCAGACTCATGCTGATAACAGAGGAACAAAGCACCAGAGAGAAATGACACTTAGAACTTTGGAGAGAGATAGGTAAACACTGCATATACTGTATATGTGCTTAGTTCAAATTTCATGACCAGTCGGGGTTTACAACCACTTTAAAGTGGACCTTCCCCCTTTCACTAAAAATCACCTCAGCATACATGCAGATAGGAAATCACCTTACATTCATTAGTTACATTTTTTTAGCTTTCAAATGGCTCATTTATGCTGTGCGGGTCACAACGCTAGTGTAAATGAGCACTTACAATCACATTTTTTTTTACTTCCTGATTGAGTGAGACACTGGTGATGTTGAGTGAGGCACTGGTGATGCATCCTGGGAAGTTAATGTCACATGTTTCAGTAGGCAGACCCAAAGTTGCTAGCAGAGTTCCAGCAAGAAAACGAAGATGGATTAATCTGCCCTTAGGGTGCCCTGAGCCCCAAAGCATCATGTTTCCACCTCTGTGCTTGACTGTAGGGATGGTGTTCTTAGGGTCATAGTCCACATTTTTTTCCCTTCAAACATGGCGAACCACAGCACATTTTCCCATTCCTTCTCTGAAAGATGTTCATTGGCATAACTATATGTGCTTTCTTGAGGAGGGGGATTTGCCGTGTTTGGAGGAAGAAAAATGCTGACTATGACCCTAAGAACATCATCCCTACAGTCAAGCACAGAGGTGGAAACATGATGCTTTGAGGCTGTTTCTCTGCTAAAGGTACAGACCGACTTTGCCGCATTGAGGGGCCAATTGACAGGGCCATGTATTGTAAAATCTTGAATGAGAACCTTCTTCCCTTAGCCATAACACTGAAGATGGATCATGGATGGGTCTTTTAGCATGACAATGACCCAAAACTTACCACCAAGGCAACAAAGGAGTGGCTCAAGAAGAAGCACATTAAGGTCATGGAGTGGCCTAGTCAGTCTCCAGACTTTAATCCTACAGAAAATTTATAGAGGAAGCTGAAACTTTGAAGTGCCAAGAAACCTGAAGGATTTAGAGAAGAACTGTAAAGAAGAATGGACCAAAATCCCTCCTGAGATGTGTGCAAACCTGGTCACTAACCACAAGAAACGTCTTAACTCTGTGTTTGCCAACAAGGGTTTCTCCAATAAGTCATGTTTTGCTTGGGGATCAAATACTTATTTTACTCCCTGAACTGCAACTCAATTTATAACATTTGTATCATGTGTTTTTTTTATGGATTTTTTGTTGATATTCTGTCTCTATCATTTAAAATACATCTATGATAAAAAAATTAAAGACTCTTCATTTCTTTGTAAGTGGGCAAACTTACAAAATCTGCAGTGGGTCAAATTATTATTTTCCCCACTGTAACTGCAAACTAAAGAAAAATGTGATCCCAACTTCAGTCAAACTTTTTGTTCGTTTTAAACACAAAAAGGTAGGGATAGAACCATGGATTTAAGTACTTTCATCGTTCCCATTGGCAAGATATTATCCCACTTCCTGTTGGGAAAGGATGTGATGAGAAATCTCTCCAGTAGGGACACAGCCTGCAACAAACCTTTTTTCCTTCAGTAAAATGAGGAAGGGTCAGATTTTCTTTCAAGTTATTATTATTATTATACAGGATTTATATAATTATTACTACTCCAGTCAAGGTAAATAGCAGATGAGTGTAACTTCACTTTTTGCAGCCAACTAAAACAAGCAGGTCTATCCGTACCGAGTTGCCCCCAGGGCTTAATACACAAAGCTATATACTTTGGCTGTAAAATGTCGCTAGTGGACACAAAGTAGAAGAGAATAGATATACAGTACCTTACAGCGATAGGATAAACAAGATGAAATCCACTCTGAAGAAGTCAAGAATAGCAGGTGACAGCAGGTATAATCCGTCGATTTAGCAAAGGTCAGGGCATACAGCACACAGTAAAGGTATCCATTTAATGTAACAAACATCAGGATGGAGAGCAGGCAGCGGAAGTATTTATTAAGGATAGCAAAGGTCAGGGCGGGCGGCAAACAGTAGAGGCATCAATTAAACATAGCAAAGGTTAGTAGCAGGATTAAACTGGTAAAATACAGATGCAATTGGTCAGTAATAAAATGCTATCACAAACACCAAGTCATAGGTTGCCTAAAATAAGGGGCCTCTTGCACTAGGAACCATTCCAAGAGCACAGAGGTGTGTGCCCAACAAAACATGCAAGATACAAGGCAGCAGCAAGCAATTAGGGACAATAGCCAGGATACTAGCCAAGAGGAGGAGCAGCGCTGCATCTCATTGATCAGTAACTGGGGCACAGGAGGTTGCTGGGAGGAGAGAGCACTGGATTTAGACATTGGTGGCTGCTAGTGGACAGGGAAAGATTCTAGGCATCCTGGCAATTTCTTGTCCTGCTGTCACAAACTATCACTCTGTGGGGTAATGAACAGCAAGGAAAACTTGATACAAATATTTACTCTTCCCAAATCTGCTTGGTGCAACCCCTAAAAACCATTCGACATTTCCCTGATCAAGGAAGCATTTTTCTCATTACCCGTCTTGTCCCACCTGGATTACTCCCTGCCATGTATCCTAGGGGCCATGTCTCAGAATTTGGGTCAGTGCCATGCTTTCTCAATGCTCAGCCTCCACCAACCAACCAGGTAGATCATTGCCCCTTTTTTTTTGTTTTCTCCTTTGGACTTTGGAGATAAAATTGGCAATGAACGAATGGTGACCCTGGTTAGCTGGGCTTCTTTTGTGGTTTATACTGACCACAAAAACTTGGAGTATTTCAAGAATGCTTTATTTTCTTCACTTCTTTTTATTCTACTATCATTTATTACCCGGGACCAAAGAATGTCAAAGCAGATGCCCCTTGTTGTAGTTTTAAGCCCCATTCCAAAGAAAATCCTGAAGTGTAGACTATTCTTCTGTTCACACAAGTATACATGTGTACCCTCTCTCTAGACCAGGGGGGGCAGCAACCTGTAGATCGCGATCTACCGGTAGATCACAGGCAGGTGACTGGTAGCTCACGGTCTGGGCTTTCTGACCCGCCATCCCAGAGCATCAGAGTGCAATGCAGAGGGACTATTTGAAAAGTTGGAGCTGTAGTAAGAAGCAAGAGCCGCATAAGCCGATGCCTCCTCTGTAGTGCTGGCTCCTGTCCCATGCAGAGTGATACCAACTGCACTTCACCTTTTATCCCGACTAGCGATCTCCAGAGTGGTGCCATTAGCAGGAAAGAAGAGCTATTCAGGTCAGTGTGAAGCAATACACTGAGCACAATAGTATAGGGCTGCTTTCACACTGATGTGCTGTGGTTTACGCACACCGTGGGTGCAGTGCAGTGTACCTGCAGCTTTCCCGCAGGTTTGCTGCTCTTAGTCATACACTACTATTATATCCAGCGTGTTTGGTGCACTTTCTGAATGCAGGAATTTTGGTGTGCTTTCAGAAAGTGCACCACACCTGCAGGATATAATAGAAGTCTATGGCAAAGTGTAGCAAACCAGGAAAGTCGCAGATGCACTGTGCTGCACACGCGGTGCAGGTAAACCGCAGCACACCAGTGTGGAAGCAGCCTTATAGGGGGTTTAGAACAGAAAGGGTTCATTTACATTTACAGTTTTGGGGGTGGTAAAACCCCATAGTTAAGACATTTTTGCCTCTCAACCACCTGATTTAAACCCATGATTGCTGTGCCATGATTGTGATATGGTAGTACCGCAATTAGAGGTTTAAATCATGTGTGAGGAGGCAACACTGTACCCAGTGATCTTTGCCTTCCCCCATGTTGTTCAGGTGGATCTCCTCCTTGTTAAGGTTGCCTACACCTTCTCTAGACTTTTCTTTGTCTATCATGGAGGCTCAGCCTGATTCTCCCACTGATTTTCCTGATGGAAAGCTGTCTAACTGCCTAACTTGAGACTCCAAATGCTTATTGAAAAGCATGATTCCAAAACAGATGATTACCCCGGCATTTCAAAGGTTTTTTTCCTGGTTCCTGGTTTCCCCCAACCTGTGTTGGCCCACTTCGGGGATCAGTAAAAATAGCTGCATCTGCTGCTTTTTAGCTCTCATTTGACTTTAAAACTGCTAAGAATACTCAAAGAGTAATTTATGATAGTCAATGTCTGAATAGACTTACTCTGAAGTTATTTGGACTCTGGAAAACAACCAAAGACCAGGCAAACTTTGTAAGTACCTTTCACATTAAGCGTTTAGCTCCGGTGCATGGGGCACAAGCATTTAGCCGCTGGTGGAGGGCACAGTTGGCCCATCCAGCCCCGCAGCCAGCAAACTGCCAAACCCTATGAGGGGTGACAGCTGCTCTGGCTGAATGAGGCTGGGTGGAGCACTCAGTGGTACTTATGATTAGGGCATTATGTGCCCAAGGATGAATGCCCAAAATACATTCTCTAATTAAAAAAATTAAAATCCTTACCTCTATGAAAAATGCTACCATTTTCTAAAGTTCAGATCGCTACAAGATTGTTTACATTAAAGCACATTGTGGCTACAGTTTTGCATGTAAATGTTTAACTGTGAAGTTAACTGACTCCAGTGATGATCACTTTCAATCTGCCAATACTTAGATTGTTGTCTCATTAACTGGAAAATCTCTGATCAGAGCGAGTCTGTGAGTGTAATTGTCACATCCTGCTGGCAGTGATGGGATTGAGACTGCTGCTGTCAAATTCATGCAAGTTAATTTGGACACTTCAGATTGAAGTTGTCTAATTGTGTTGGACTTATTACTTCTAACTTTTTAGATCACTGTATTACATAAACTTAATATGTTGTGATTTTACATGAATTCTGAATGATTGGGTTACACTGATTTGGGATGTTATTTTATATGTGCCAATGTATTTCTGTAAACTGATATGATTGTATATATTAAGGTGTGCTGCTCACTACATTTACATTATATTAGGAGCAGGATAAGTATCACTTTGTTTATGAATTGTGGATGTTACTTTCCTTTGCGTCACATAGACCCCTACAGTACATATGAACCTCAATTTCAGAAATGTGGATTTTTATTAAACCACAAATATCATTTAAATTTAATAGATTGTATATTTAATAATCAGGTTTTCTGTCATTTTCACAAATTTGATCTTCAATTTCTTCTTGAAGGAGACTGATACCACATCTGGCTTTCATATTATAACTGTACATTTTGTGGACTCTAAAATGCCTTAGCAATTAAGACGTTTCTACATTCTATAAATAAACATTGTGTTTTCTCAAGCTATAAACTGTACACAGACCTGTGATCGTTTTAATAAAGAGCCATTATCTATAAATCCAAGGTTTAGCGGCTCCAAAGATCTTAAATTTACAAAGACATTACACATCATGTGATGTACAGTTCAGCAAAACTGTTCTATAAACTCTAACAAAGCACTATTGTGCGCCTAGATTAATTCCAAGTTTTGCAAAGAATAATTTTCATCATCTAACAGATGTGTGTGCCTCTAATCCAAGTGGAATGTTGGTTACAAATGCTACAGTGTTAAGCCCAGTTCTTTAGATAACTCATACTAATGGAAATTCTTTATTTATTGAACATTTTGTACAGTATAACAGTGTAACTACAGTTTGGTTTTAAGACACTGTTTCTAAAGTTGGACACACACATTACAATTTGTACAATTTTTTGTGCAATCTCCTCAAATAGGCACTCACACCAGGGGCGGATCCAGGGGGGGGGCAACAGGGCAATTGCCCCCCCCGAAATAATAGCACACACACTCTTAATGTAACTGTCTCCTGCGCTCCGCTGCCGGCCCGAGTCTCTCTCACATGTGCCGATCAGCGGCGCCGAGAGAGAGACTCGCGTGTGGTATGTACGGGTGGCGGCGGCGGTCACTGACACTGAAGGTGGGTGGAGCCTCTTCCCTGCTCTGCACTCGTTGCTAGACGCCAGGCGGCCCTGGCATTAGCAACGAGTGACGTCACGGTCAGTCACACTCACACTGCAGTGAGTGAGTGAGTCACGGCGTCACGTCGGAGGTCGGACTCGAGTCTCTCAGAGCCGACCGACGTGACAGTGTGACAGGGCCTGGAGCGGGCGGCTGCTGTGTGACTGAGGCTGAGCGAGGCAGCGAGCAGGCAGGTGTTGAAGCCGCTCCCCTTCTGATAATGTGACTGAAGGGACGTTGCGTCGCGGCCATCTTGGTACTCCCGCACTTGTCCACAGTAAGCCTAGTGTTTGTAAGTCGGCAAGCGGACATCTTTATACACCCACCAGAGTCTTGCTTATCATAGTTATTTTCAACAGTAAACTCAACTTATATTTCACTAAATAAGCTGAGTTTACTATTAAAAATAACTGTGAAAAGCAAGACTCCGGTGGGTGTATAAAGATGTCTGCTTACCGACTTCTAACTCTAGTCTTACTGCTGACAAGTGAGGGTGTACCAAGATGGCCGCAATGCAACATGCTTTTGCATGCATGTTCTGATGAGTTACAATATCTCTCACTGCCCGCCCTCACTCTAGGACACATCCACTGGCAACTTGGCAAGTGACAATCCGCATGTTGTGGCAGGCGACATTGGCAAGTGACAATCCGCATGTTGTGGCAAGCGACATTGGCAAGTGACAATCTGCATGTTGTGGCAGGCGACATTGGCAAGTGAAAATCCGCATCTTGTGGCAGGCGACATTGGCAAGTGACAATCTGCATGTTGTGGCAGGCGACATTGGCAAGTGACAATCCGCATCTTGTGGCAGGCGACATTGGCAAGTGACAATCTGCATGTTGTGGCAGGCGACATTGGCAAGTGACAATCCGCATCTTGTGGCAGGCGACATTGGCAAGTGACAATCCGCATCTTGTGGCAGGCGACATTGGCAAGTGACAATCCGCATCTTGTGGCAGGCGACATTGGCAAGTGACAATCCGCATCTTGTGGCAGGCGACATTGGCAAGTGACAATCCGCATCTTGTGGCAGGCGACATTGGCAAGTGACAATCCGCATGTTGTGGCAGGCGACATTGGCAAGTGACACGCTCAGGGCTCCCAATGATTCTGCATTATGGTGAGTTGAACGATTTCATTTTACATTACAATGTAATAATATAAATAATGCGCCTCAATCATCCTGACACCACATCAACCATGGTGCTGTTATGATTGAAGCGCCAACACCAGCCATTGCCCGACAAATTGCCCGCAAAATTTTATGGCAGTGCCCCTCCCGAGACTAGGCTCTGGATCCGCCCCTGACTCACACTTACTCTAAAGATGACTGCATTCATATTCGCAGAGCTAAAGAGAAACTTGGTAGAGCTGAAGCCCACTCTATGGCCCTGGAGGCTGCCTATGCCTCTACCCAGGAACATTCTGCTGCCAAGCCTATACCTAGAATTTAAGGTCCCCGTGACCAAATAATCACCTGCCCAATGCTTTTCACAGAACAATTCACTAATTACTACTGCAATCTAATGCACACACCACCTGACTTGGACACCTTTTTACATAACATTTCCTTAGCCTCATTGTGTCCTACTCAGTGTTCTGACCTAGAGACCGATATCACCCCAGATGAGATACTTCAAGTCATCACAACATTACTATCTGGAAAACCCCCTGTGACAGATGGCCTCTGGGAGGAATATTACAAACACTATGCTGACATTCTCATTTCTTGCCTGCACAAGACAATTTCACATGCTTATCAAACTCAGACCCGCCCAGCATCCTGTATGAAGGCAGTCATTGTTGTGATACACAAACCAGGGAAGGATCTGATAGGTGTTCATTTCTCTTGCTGCCCCATCTCCCCCATCTCCTTAACGTGGATGCAAAGATCCTGGATCCTAGCTGGTAGATTCAATTCGGTTATCAACACCCTGTTTCATAAAGATCAATCACGGTTTATCACGGGCAGGGGCACTGACATCATCCTGTGTCCTTTATTCACCCATCTCTCTGTTCAGCATGACAATATAGGCACCACAGTTATTGCCTCTCTAGATGCCAAAAAAGCATTCAACTCAGTGGAGTGGCCATACCCCTGGGTGACTTTAACAAAATTTGGTTTTGGGCCTAAATTTATACAATGGGTCAAGTTAATATATTCATACCCTAGAGCGAGAATGTTTGCAAACAATATTCTGTGCCTTACAAGGAAGTACAACACAGGTTTTTCCCTCGTTTCCAGGCCCTTTTGCTTTCGACATGGAACCCCAGGCATCTTTGATTCGTGTTAATTCTCAAATTCGGGACTGTGTGTGGGGGAAACTGGAGAACAAGTTATCATTGTACACCGATGGTGCGTTGCTATATCCTAATGATGCTTAGTCCTCTCTTGAATGATTTTGGGTATTATTTGGGTATATGAATAAACTGGTCCAAATCTACCCTTTTTCCCATAGAAAGGGAGCAGTCATGGCCAGCACGTCAGGTGGCCACCACTACCCCCTTGCAATGGCTTCAAAAGTTTAAAAATTTAGAATTCATGTTTCCCTAGAGCCTAAGTCCTTTCTGAACACCAATGTCACACCACTGCTAGCCCAACTTGAAGCCAAATGTAAGACTTGGTCTGCTATCCCCCTTTCAGTAATAGGATGGGCTAATTTAATAAAAATGCTGTTTGTCTTTAAAGATGATTGCATTAAAGATTGTAACAATCTTCCTTAGGCTATATTCACACAGATGGGCAGGGGTAGATAGAGTGCTGCATTCGGATGAGCAAATACATGCGATTAGCCGGGTTCACACTGCTCCGACATGGAAGTCGGATGACTTCCAGTCCAACTTTGCCCTACAACTTCATGTCTGACTTCCATACGACTTCAATGAACGGGATCCGACTTTGATCTGACAATATCAGGCCCTTTGAGTCTAGATGGATCTTGAGGGGGGGAACTCCACGCCAAAATGAAAAATGTCTTCTGATTCTCACTGTTGTGTCAGCTCCCACTGTCTGCCATTTCTTATATAGCCATGGGACGTGCCCATCCAGTGATGTCATCCGGAGACCCCGCCCCTTGTGACATCACCACCACATCATTCCCTGGGTGGTGGCGTCACAAGGGGGTGTGGTCTTGAGCGGACATCACCAGATGGCCATGCCCCATGGCTATATAAGAAATGGCAAACAGCGGAAGCTGACACAACAGCAGGGGCCAGCGGAGGAAGAAAACATCAGCGGAAGGAAAAGAACCGGAGGGAGAAGGACTGGAAGGAGAAGAATGGAAGGAGAAGAACTGGAGGAAGAAGAAACGTTGGAGCTGCTATGGGAAACATTCTTCATTTTCCATAAAGGACTTTATCAAAAACCTATGTACTGTTTTTATTTATTTTTTTACACTTTTTGGGTGAATGAGTAGGGGTACAGTGTGTTTAACAGTGGGGCCCGGGATCTGCCTCCCCGTTAAAGGGGGCTTCCAGATTCCAAAAAGCCCCCTGCCCACAGACCCCCACAACCATCACCCAGGGTTGTCAGGAAGAGGACCCTGTCCCCATAAACATGGGCACAAGGTGCTTTGGGGTGGGGGGCGCATAGCCCCCCCTACCTTAAAGCACCCACCCCCCTCCCCATGTTGAGGGCATGTGGCCTGGTATGGTTCAGGAGGGGGGCTTTCATTTGTCCCTCCCTTTCCTGACCTGCGGGGCTGCATTCTCGGAAAAGGGTCTGGTATGGATTTTGGGGGGGACCCCATGCTGGGTTTTTTGAGGGGGATTTTGACGTGAGGGTTCCCCTTAAAGTCCATAACAGACCAAAGGGTCTGGTATGGTCTTGGGGGTGCCCACGCCATTTTTTTTTTTTACTTTGCCGTGGGTTTCCCCTTCATGATCCTCAAAGGACAAGTTGCATGCCACAAGTCGGATCAGTTAAGATGATGATCTGACTTGGATGCGACTTACATTCAAATCAGTGGGCTGAAACCGTGCCCAAGTCAGACCAAACTAGTGCAGGAACCTTTTTCAAAGTCGGACTGACTTGTGTCGGACCAGTTAAAATAGCTCTCATAGGGAACCATTGATAAATACATGTCGTGCGACATGTGCTCCCAAAGTCGGACCGACTGGCACATCAGTGTTAACTGGGCCTTAGCGGTGGTGCCAGCCATTGTACAAAGCACAAATCTGACAGCCACTGCTGACAGCTGCTATTTGCACACAGTGTTTGTTTTTTTTTCTAAAGTTGGAGAGTGCAAAATCTGGTGCAGCTGTGCCAATCAGCTTCTAACTTCAGCTTGTTCAATTAATCTTTGACAAAAAAAAAAAACTGGCAACTGATTGGTTTCTTTGCAGCGCTGCACCCATTTTTGCACTCTCCAGTTTTAGTAAATCAACCCCAGAGTTTGTATGAAGCCTTTAGAACCACCGGCAGCAATCTACTTATTCTTGCCCCTGGCTGCCCATATGGGGAGAGGAAAAGGGTGCCACACCTTATATTTGAATTTCTGCTTGGTAGGTAACAGAATTGAGCAATTTTTAAAGCATGTGCACAAATGTCTGATACATTAGTAAATATGCCGTGTTGATGGCGAGAACAAAATTGCCTTGCTTTAGGAAACACAAACACCCTTTCAGTAATCCTACTAACACGATGTCTCAATTGAAAGGCTGTTTTTGAAAAACCCAAAAACTACTTTTAATTGGGTGCTCAATTAAATGGTTTGTTTTTCTTAATGTTTAACCTTGAACTATGCTTTATGTCTTATAGTAGTCATGTTCCCGTTACCATCTGCTAGATGCCTTAAAGAAATTACACCACGCTAAAAGAGTACCTGTCAAACATACTATACTATACCATAAACAAATACACTAGGAGTGATTTACTAAAGAATACATTTTTACTCAAAGTAAAGTGAGCCAGCATTTATTTCCAGCATTTATTCAAGTGCAGAAGTTCTTGTTTTTACTATTATTGTATACACTATCATGTGTAGGAAGTGTAACAAGTAGTTATTTAGTAAATCATCCCCACTGTATGAAAAATTATGTTTTAAACACAGTCACACTGTACTCTGGAGCATTAGTAAGGTTGCAATTCATTGTCTGGCAGAAGCATGTATACCTTGTTCCTTGAACTAAAAACTGTTAGCTCTTAGCATAACATACTTTATATATCTAAAAACAATAAAAACGAGATCTAAAACAAATCAAAAACACATCAGTATTTTATAATCTTATATTAAGATTGTCCACATCAAACGGTCACCAGTTATTTGCTGTTATATAACCAAAGGGATGTGCCATCCATTAAATGTATATATATATATTTTTTACTTGTAATCTGGGTGCAATCGGAAAACCATCATATTTCAGCTCCACAACAGTGAAAGTTTCATTGGCCACACTTTTTTTTCAAGCCATAATGTATATACAGTATATATATATATATATATATATCTAATACAACTTTCTATGGTACAGACACTCTACGACACTCTACGGGTAGTCGAGCTTGAGGCAGAAAAGCATGAGGTGTGTAATGTCATATGTAATGTCATATATATAAATATATTAAACAGAAGACAACATTTTAAATTCACAATTCACGTTTATTTTAGTTTGTTTTTTATTATTTTTTGCATTTTTTGGTACAGCTCAAAATTCTTGCAAAATAAAATATCTTGTTCCCTCCCCTCTTTTATTAAAATAAATAAATAAAATTACTTGGAAATTGTAACATTAATTTTAATCTCTAACAACATCTCCTTTAAGACAAAATAAAAATTTAAAACAAAACATAGATGTTCTAAAGAAACTTAAACCAAAGATTTAAGAAATAAAGAATGGACAAAAAAAACAGCAAATGGTCTGTAAGAAAATGGAGGTATTATAATTGCACTTTATTTACCAAAAAAAAAAAAAAGAAAACAAACAATGAAATGTGTGACCTTGATAAATTTAGTGCAAGTACTTCTCCTAACTGCCCCCAGTGACAATAAAGAATTGGTTAAAAGTGCACTTTGTCCTATTAACACTATCAAATGAATTGTAACAATTCTTTCTTGAATGTCTAGGTACAATTTTTCGTAATATTAGCAAGCAAAAATGATTTCTCAGAAATGTCCATTATTAAAAATGCTTTGTAAAATACTGCATACCATTTGCGCATTAACAGACATTTTTAAGGCAAAGATTAAAAAAAAAAAAAAACTGTGAAGTACTGCAGTCAATTAGGATGAACCTTTCACTTATGCTTTCTTGTGACCCAAATTAGTCGATAGCAGTCTAAGCTAACATTTCCAAGGAATAGTTAAATGATATTTTCCCTCAGAAGTCAATATGCCTCCAAACTGTGTAAATAATGCAGATAACTCTTGCTACATTTGTGGCGAGGTTACATTTACATCTCAAAAGTGCAGTATGACATCAGTGGTAAAAAAGGCATACCACCTATATTTTGGATGTAGGACAAGAGTTGGGCCCCTCACTATTTTTGCAATACATGTGCAACTTATCTGCGTCATTGGCTAAACAAGAAGAAAAAATCCATGCCTTTTGCAGTCCCAATGGTGTGGAGGGAACCCACTAATCATAGTAGCGACTGTTAATTTTGCATGGTTCCCTGAACTGTGAGAGGGATCTAAAGAAAGAAAAAGTGGACCATGAAATATCCAAACATTCCATCCACACTGCGTCCTTTACCCCATGGTGAGGACTTGCCAATTCCAGATCCACCAGAATCCTACTCTCTAGACTCAGATGATGATAAACACGATGCGCAGTCGATGTCAACGGACCCAAACTTGAACTTTTAGTATCAATAAATAGATACATTTATATTGATTGGTGTGGCACCATTCTCATTGCTATATAACATTTTGCAGAAAAGTTATGAAGCATAATCCCCCCCCCCCACCCACCTCGTCATTTTGAATTATTTTGGTGCAATTTTGACCTGAAGCTGTATTTTGGATACTGGAACCAATTAATACCCAGGAATTGATTTTCCTTTATTAGTGACCTGATTCTGGTAAAATTTAGCTACTTCCATCTCCGGGGCTTTCTCTGTGTAGACCAGTGTGACCTGCAATATGGTCGAAAATATCACATTAGAAATGAATCTGTTGGAACAGCCAGCCTCCCTTTCTACATTTAGGCTTTAAATTCAGATGGACTTCAGAAGAGAAGCTGATAAAGCTAAACTTGTATAGATGTATAAAAGAGTGAAGGCACCACAGCTGTAATGTCAACAACTTTATAAATACTGAAAGCGGAAAACAAAGGATAAAAGCTTTAAGAACAGCAGATTTATATGTATGCTCACGATAAATAAAAAGGATGCATATACAACATGTCAAAACATTCCTTCTTCATAAAACTTTCTAATTTCCTTACAAAAATATTTACATTATACTTCCTGTTACATCAGACTTGTCACTCCTACCAAAACTTGATTTAGTATTTTGAACTCACCAAAGACCCGACTTGCATGCTTAGTGCCATGTATGATGCATGAAGTCAATGTGATAAGTAAAAGGATGAATGTATTAATGTGTTTTATGGGTTTTATAAAATATATTTCCTTTTCCAGAATGGGTTGTGCTTTTTAGTCATTTTTGTACCTCAACCTTTCAAAGTTTACAAAATATGCTGTGATTATAATGGTAGAAAAAAAAATTGCTTGCCTGGTCTTCCAGGGTACTTGAAATGCAACAAGCAAGAGAGATTGCTTGTTGCTGGGCCTTTTTTCTTCATATAACTATTGCTACATACATGATTGACAAGCCATGCACAAAGGCAGGGGGCCTACATTTTGATTTCCAATTTGTCCCATTTGCCCATCGCTCTCACTCTCTCATACTGGTCACTGGAAGTTCAACATGGCACCCCATGGCAAAGAACTCTCTGAGGATTTGAAAAAAAAAATTATTGCTCTACATAAAGATGGCCTAGGCTATAAGAAGATTGCCAAGACCCTGAAACTGAGCTGCAGCACGGTGGCCAAGACCATACAGAGGTTTAACAGGACAGGTTCTACTCGAACAGACCTCGCCATGGTTGACCATAGAAGTTGAGTGCACGTGCTCAGTGTCATATCCAGAGGTTGTCTTTGGGAAATAGACGTATGAGTGCTGCAGAGGTTGAAGGGGTGGGGGGTCAGCCTGTCAGTGCTCAGACTATACGTCGCACAATGCATCAAATTGGTCTGCATGGCTGTCATTCCAGAAGGAAGCCTCTTCTAAAGATGATGCACAAGAAAGCATGCAAACAGTTTGCTGAAGACAAGCAGACTAAGAACATGGATTACTGGAACCATGTCCTGTGGTCTGATGAGACCAAGATACATTTATTTGGTTCAGATGGTGTCAAGTGTGTCTTGCCTACAGTCAAGCATGGTGGTGGGAGTGTCATGGTCTGGGGCTGCATGAGCGCTGTTGGCACTGGGGAGCTACAGTTTATTGAGGGAACCATGAATGCCAACATGTACTGTGACATACTGAAGCAGAGCATGATCCCCTCCCTTCGGAGACTGGGCCGCAGGACAGTATTCCAACATGATAAGGACCCCAAACACACCTCCAAGATGACCACTGCCTTGCTAAAGAAGCTGAAGGTAAAGGTGATGGACTGGCCAAACATGTCTCCAGACCTTAACCCTATTGATAATCTGTGTGGCATCCTCAAATGGGGGGTGGAGGAGAGCAAGGTCTCTAACATCCACCAGCTTTCTGATGTCATCATGGAGGAGTGGGAAAGGACTCCAGTGGCAACCTGTGAAGCTCTGGTGAACTCCATGCCCAGGAAGGTTAAGGCAGTGCTGGAAAATAATGGTGGCCACACAAAATATTGACACTTTGGGCCCAATTTGGACATTTTCACTTAGGGGTGTACTCACTTTTGTTGCCAGCGGTTTAGACAATAATGGCTGTGTGCTGAGTTACTTTGAGGGGACCGCAAATTTACACTGTTATACAAGCTGTACACTCACTACTTTACATTGTAGCAAAGTGTCATTTTTGCAGTGTTGTCACATGAAAAGATATAATAAAATATTTACAAAAATGTGAGGGGTGTACTCACTTTTGTGAGATACTGTATTTTTAAAAATGCATTGGGTGTTAATGCTGGTGTTTGTAGAGTATAGAACTAATGAGTGATGGATCTAGATCACCAGTTAATACTGCACATTAGTGTAGAAGAAAGTGGTTACCGAGAGCGGCTCCAAATATCACTTCTCCAACATAAATCTATAGAGAAATTTATAGGCTGTCCCTACTTGTCCGGGTTTCTTAAGGACACACTATTAATGATGAATGCTATAACTATGCTGTAACAGTATGATCTTGAGAAAAGTATATATAAAGAAAAGACAAGGTTCAGATTTGCACCTTAACGCTTAGTAATTCATGGAAACAGAACTGCGCTGTGCTACCTCTGTCTTTATTCAGAGCTGTAAAGGTCTTAAGGGACGTCTTGGTATCAGGAATACACAGAGGACATTATAGTGCCCTTGAGGAGCAAAACACAGTGAAAACTATCTTGATGGTAAATTTATAGCATCTACAGAAGTGTGAACCTGAATGAAGCAATGTATATACAGGCCTCTCTCTTAATCAGAGGCTTGCTCATTGCCAGAAATGACCTCAGCAAGGCTTGCTGGGAAATTACATAAAGGGACATTTATCAGGGGAGTTATCAAAATAGCTTCTAAGCTTCACCCTAAAGAAAATATGCATTATATGCAATGGTGGTGATGGGGGGGGGTTATAAAAAGGAATGACCTATCTGTATTCTTACTTACCGGTAGTTCTATTCTGTATATAAATGATTCCTAATACTGTAATGTAGATTCTAAAAACTTTATTTTACATTCAGAATTCAGAATATGCAACGAACTTGGAGTTGTATTTTTTTGGTGGCCAACTCACAAATTTGTAGTGGGGATGCCTGCTACTTCAAGTGTCACCAAACCCACATCTTAAAAACTATCGAGAAATGCTGTATTCCATGCTGTTCATACTCACTAAGGCTGGCCATACATTATACAACTTTCTTGTACAATTTTCCTTTAGATTTACCAATATGAGGTCAAACCTAAACACTTTCAATGTGTATGCAATGAGGCAGGCCCTTGCACTACATAGTTAAAGGTAAATCTAAAGAAAATTGAATAAGAAAATTGTATCATGTATGGCCAGCCTTAGTCACTATGAGATTTTTTTTCTACACTCTGCAAAAAAACCTGGTTAATCCTGCTGTTTTCTATATCCACCTTCTGTTCATGTCCCCAATTCAACTAGGGATTTTGCAGTTGTGTTGGCAGCTCTGCACATGCTCAGTTGTTGGTGAGTTTCTAAGCTGAGCATTTCCTCCCTATCACATCTGAGCAGCCCATGTGACTATAGAGTCACACATGTGGGCGTATACACAGTGTTGAAAAACAGCCCACTCCCCCCTCCTCCTCCATGCCCACTAACCAGCAAAACACAATGGAGGTGGAATATTACATGTAGATTAATGGAGGAATCACCTCCCTGTTATTCTAAGACACAGGCTGGAGGGGCGTGACACAGCCTGTGACTGTCAGAAATAGAATAGACAATGTAAAGTAAACAGTGTGTCTTTAGTATCATTAAAAAAAAAATCTTTATGCTATAAGCCAAAGATCTTCTCTCCCCTATTCTGTATTTTCCTACAGAAAAGCAGAGAACCCCAAGTCATATACCGTAACATTTTTTATTCTATATCTCACTCTAGATTATAAATCCAGCCTCACTGGATATTAAATTACACATCATCCTTACTGTACAATTACTAAATAAAGACATTCTTTTTAACTCATGATAGCTAAAAAGAAAACCTGAGACAGCTGTTCGCTTAGTCGCATGTACTGAGAGAACATTTTTGTCTGTTCTCCTCTATTTAGCCAGATGCAGTAAAACAGATTAGCTTTTGTCATTTTAGAATGAGAATTTTCAAAAGCAGAATAATTAGGTATCTGAATAAATGTTTTGCCTCTTAACTACTCTGCTATACTACCCTTGGAGAAAGATAACTATATGTGAGAAATGGTAAGATCTAAAAGTACCACAATCCCTTAATAAGCTAACCAGGCAACTGAAAGGACAGAACCTTCAAGGTACATTCAAGGGACTTTCAAGGTACCACCCCCTCCCCATTATGATCAAATATAAATGTCAATCTTTAAAATGATCTTGAATTAATCACAAACCCGATATAAAAACTGATTAAAAGGCTCAATGCACATACATTACATGCTTGACATCCTGGTCATACAGCATTTACAAAGTCCTGCTTATCCCTTACGACCTACTTCTCATAGATAACCAATTTTATATTCATTACTTTACAAATCAGTAAGCTGAAGCTTGCAGAGAAGTAAAGATAGTTCTCAACCTACCTAGATATTCAAGGGAAACACCGAAGTTTATTGCACATTAGGTTAAATGGTTGCACATGATTGATGTAAGTGTAAGCATACATGGAATTTGTACTATTTTGACATTTAGTATGGTATACTAGATGATCTATGTTGACTAATATGATTTCTGATACAATATTATAGATTTAACCATTTCCTGTTATAGCCCTGATGAAGCAGATTAAAAACTTGGGAAACGTGTTGAGAACTATTCTCACTCATCTGGTACACATTTGTAACATTGGATATTTTAAGATCTTGTAGAGTTATTCCATGTGATGGCACAAGCAGCAATGGCTGTGTGGAAAGTACCTTTTCCACTGTGAAATTCCTTACCAAACAAGTCTTTCTCTGGCTAACCACTTTTGCTGGACAGTACGCCACTACACTGTCCAATGCTGAGAAAATTCAGAGGTTGTTCTTGATGAAGTATTCTCTTTTTTTTAAGAATATATATTATTTATAAGAACAAATTTGTGTTAAACTTAGTGGAGTTTCAGCTATGTTGCCCTAAAGAAACATGTCTAGTTAGTGCACAGATGCTGATTTTTGTGGTTAACGCTTTAGAAAACAAGGTTTACCATGCTGAATATGGCACCACATCTTTTTGCCAGATCTAATTCATTCCTAGGGCAAGTGCACCTTTAACCAACCCATTCAATAGTCATTCAAATTTCACAAAACCCTAATATTTTAACAAGGAATGCTTAATTGAATCCTTAATTTACACATATAGTCACATGTAACCAAATAGAAGGACATGAAAAAAGACTGCAGTTATGGGTCCCCAGATCTTGATGGAACTGAATGTCAAAGACACTGAAAATGTTTGTGGTCACTGGGACAGGTAAGACAAAATTATTTAATGTAAAACATTTATGCTACAAAAAAAAAAGAAAAACCTTTCTAACTTTGGCTCCTTTCCTTCGTCTGGTCCTGTAGTACCCACTGCTCCATGGGTTGGCCCAACTTGGCATGCCAGTCATGTATGCATGAAGAACATAAACAACCGAATATAACAAAAACCTCCTTCATAAAATAATTAAATTATAGTTTATTCACTGCATTTAACTAATTTTAAATGTTTGGACAAGACCAGCTGCCCTCTGCCCTGTGCTCTAAGCAGTCCTACTGAAAGGCATTCATTATCTCATTACAGACCTTAAGGAACAGAAGAGACAGGTGAGGGGTCTGTATACACTTTATGGAGTGTTAGAATAAACCAGAGTGAGAAACAGGTGGTGCGAATTGACTTCCTCCGGTGTAAAGTATCATTTGTTTTCACATGCAGAACCTCAACTAACGTTGTATGTTAGAACTTCAAGGAAACAAGACACATAAAAAAGTACAGAAGCTGGGTGTGAAACTGCATTAGCTGAGAAAGCTGGGCTATGGAAATTAATCTGTTTTATTTTTCAAGTGCAGCTAAGCTCTGGGTGCAAAAGTTCATTCCCAATCAAATGCACTGCATTTATATGTCTGTTATCACATCCAGGGCACATCTGCTAGAAATATTTCCAAAAGCTATCTTCCCAGGTAAGGAATTATCAAAAATCTATTTTTCTTTCAATCAAATGGGCCTTTTGAATAGTTGAAAGGTTGCTTGTATCTAAAGTCTGGATGTTATGGACATTCTGAGAAGCTGCTATATGTAGCAATTTTAGGTCTGCAGAGTCCTTCAAAAGTTCAACTCTTTGGGTGTGTTTCTTTAGTGCAGAAAAAAAAAACAACTTTGATTCAGCTTTACAGATTGACCTGTTCTGGGGAGAGAAAAAGAAAACTCTTCTTCCAGGCAGTTTTCTATACATCAGCAGGAATCATCCACTTTTAAAGCCAATCCAGAAAATCAGCCCTCAGCATCTTCCCCTGATATTGCATTAAGAAGGAAAAGCTTCAGATCCGGGCCATTGCCAAATGACGGCAACAGCGCGGATCTGAAATACCGGGACTACGTCTATTGACGTCATCCCCTTTCCTCTCATGAGCGCGCCTCGGGGAAAATCTGTGTTGGCCGTGTCCCTTGGACACAGCCAATCACAGATCGCTGTAAACGGCCAATCACAGCGGCTGTTTACAGCGCGATCGCCGCCTCCAATGAGAGATGATCTAAAAGGTAAACAATTGAGATCATCTCTCATTGCCGGTTCTCTCTCTCCTCATACAGAGACAGCGTGTGAGGAGAGAGAGCTTCTGTGAGTAGTTATCAGTAGTTATCAGTATAAAAACAGCAAAAAAGTGCCCAACAGTGCCCACAGTGACACCAATATAGTGCCATCTGTGCCCACCTGTGCACATCAGTGCCCACTTGTGCCATCAGTGCATCATCAGTGCCCATCTGTGCCCGTCAGTGCCCATCAGTGCCCGTCTGTGCCCATCAGTGCCCGTCTGTGCCCATCAGTGCCCGTCTGTGCAGTGCGCATCTGTGCAATCAGTGCGCATCTGTGCCAACTCATCAGTGCCCATCTGTGCCACCTCATCAGTGCCGATCTGTGCCATCTCATCAGTGCCCATCTGTGCCACCTCATCAGTGCCCATCTGTACCAATCAGTGCCCATCTGTCGCTTCAGTGCACATCTGTGCTGCCTTATCAGTGCCCATCTGTGCTGCTTTATCAGTGCCCATCTGTGCCGCTTCATCAGTGCCCATCTGTGCCACATCAGCGCATATCTGTGCCCACCTGTGCCGCCTCATTAGTGTAAATCTGTGCACATCTGTGCTGCTTCCTCAGTGCCCATCTGTGCTGCCTCAGTGCCCATTTGTGCCGCCTCATCAGTGCCCATCTGTGCGATCAGTGCCCATCTGTGCCGCCTCATCAGTGCACATCTGTGCCATCAATCAGTGCCACCTCATCAGTGCAGGCTTAGCACACAGCTGTGCAATCTCATAACCACCAGCAGCCATGTCCAAAAAAAGCTTTTCCGCCGAGGAGGCATATCAAATTCTTTCTACGGCCGACGAGAGCAACGCGGAGCTCTCTTTTTCAGATTCCCTTTCCAATTCGGATTCTGACGTAAATTACGAGCCAGTCCTCAGTAGTGAAACACTTACAGACTCAGAGGAGGAAGAAACTCGGCCCGCCAAACGAAGGCGTTCTAGTGAGGAGGCAGTGGCATCCACATGCACCGCAGTGGCATCCGCCAGCACCGCAGTGGCATCCACTAGCACTGCAGTGCCATCCACTAGCAACGCAGTGCCTCGGCAAGAAAGGCCAAGTACCAGTGGGGTGTCACCCCAGCCCCAAAGGGTTAGGTCCCATGCCAGCCTTCCCTTTGCACTTCAGAACCCCTTGTGGCTTCCTCCTAATTCAGGAGAAGCTAGCGTTCCCCCTTTCACGGCCCAGCCAGGAGTCCAGGTGGATACAGGGAATTCCACCCCAATTAATTTTTTTAATTTAATTTTTACGGAGGACATGTTGGCGTCAATTGTGGCCCAGTGCAACCTGTATGCACAGCAATTTATTTTGCAAAATCCCACATCATGTTATGCCCGTCCCTATGAGTGGAGAGACCTGACAGTGGAGGAGTTCAAGGTTTTTTTGGGCCTCACATTGAATATGGGGCTCACCAAAAAAAACGAATTCCGTTCCTATTGGTCAACCCACCCCCTCCACCACATGCCGCTCTTCTCCGCGGTAATGCCCAGAACCAGGTATCTGATGATAATGAGGTTCCTACATTTCAGCGACAATACCCAGTGCCCTCCCCGAACTGATCCAAATTTTGACAGGCTTTACAAAATTCGCCCAATATTAAATTATTTTTCCAAAGTATTCCCCCAGCTGTTCACCCCGGACCAACAAATATGTGTAGATGAGTCCCTTGTGAAATTTAGCGGCAGGCTTAAAATTAAGCAATATATCCCCAGCAAAAGGGCCCGCTATGGGGTGAAGGTGTACAAACTATGTGACCGAGCCACAGGGTACACATATTCCTTCATAGTGTACGAAGGGAAGGACACCCAGCTGCAGCCTCCTAATTGTCCGGACTACTTGGGAACCAGCGGGAAAGTTGTTTGGGACCTCATATACCCCCTACTCGACAAAGGATACCACCTGTATGTAGATAACTTCTACACTTCTCTGCCCCTGTTCCACAACCTTCATCGGAAGAAGACGCCAGCATGTGGCACCGTGAAAAAAAATCGGAAGGGCTTTCCTCAAAGTCTTGTTAATAAGAAGTTGAGAAAAGGAGAAACGGCATGTCTGCGTAACAAAGAGATTCTGGCAGTGAAGTGGAGGGACAGAAGGGATGTGTATATGTTGTCTTCCATCCACAACAACACCTATGTGGAAATCCCCAGAAGGAATGGCCCCATCCAGAAACCCACATGCATCCATCAATACAATTTGTTTATGGGGGGGAGTCGACTTCAACAATCAAATGTTGGAACCATATCTTGCCTCAAGAAGGACATACCACTGGTACAAAAAAGTAGTGATTTATTTTTTTCAATTGGCCATATACAACTCCTATATCATTTACCGCAAATCCACCCAAAACCCCCAACCCTTCCTTGGCTACCAGGAGGAAATTTACACTGCCCTTATATTCCCGAACGGCCCACCAGTAAACATCCGATCAGATGTTGTTACTCGCCCCCCCCGAGCGCCACTTTCCAGATAAACTCCCTCCCAGACCAACAGGCCAAAGACGTCAAAAAAGATGTAAGGTGTGTACCAGAGCAGGAGTCAGAAGAGACACATCTTATTATTGTGCAGAATGTCCAGGCCTCTGTATAGGTGAATGCTTCCGCCGTTACCATACTTCACTAAATTATTAGTGAAGTATGGTAACCGTAATCCTCAGTTCCTGCCTTCACACCCCTTATGCCACTGCCTGCTCTGTAACTGACCCTGGCTTGTTATTTGACCACGCTTCTGCCTGCCGATTTTGTACATACCGCTGCCTCATCTGAAACTGACCCTGGACTGTTTTTTCGACCATGCTTCTGCCTAACGATTCTGTACATACCTCTGCCTGATATGGAACTGACCCTGGACTGTTATTCGACCATGCTTCTGCCTAACGATTCTGTACATACCTTTGCCTGATCTGGAACTGACCTTGGACTGTTTGACCATGCCTCTTGCCTGCCTCTTGGACTGATCTTGTACCCTGCAACTGGACTAGTGGGATTCAACACAGGGGTCTCACATATGTGAGGGGCTCCAGAATAGTTTTTCTGGATGAAGAAAACAATTTTCTTTGTTTTCTCATTCCTAGATTAGGGTCTGGAGACTCGGAGGCTTCAAAGAGATTTGGGTGGGAGAAGCCTCTACCCCTGTCCCCATTCTGTCCTGAACGAGGCCCTACTTCTGCCTGCTGCCTGTAGGAGTTACTGCCGTCATGCCTCTGTTTGTCGCACTGACCATAGCACATGGACCTTGTTCCTGCCTACTACCAAGACCAATATTTTGGCACTGCTGACAATCTCTGCCTGCACTGACCCTGCACTGCACTGACCTATGGACAGTATCCCTGCCTGCTGCCTGTACTGACTATGGACAGTATTTCTGCCTGCTGCCTGAAAAATTGTGTTCGCTGTTGCTGCCTGGACCAGTGCTATCCTCCTGTGGACAACTGTACTACTAAAACCACAGGTAATCTTTTGTTTCTCTTTGCTCAGCATAATGTATTTTGGGGTGTAATTCTTGGTATATGCATGCTATGTGTCCCTGGAACACCTAATGGTGTTCCTTGCATGGTGGATCTCTGTATGTGGCCAGGCTGTGTAAAGGTCTCACACATGTGGTATTGCCATACTCAGAAGGAGTGGCAGAATGTATTTTGGGGTGTCATTTTTGCTATGTAAATGCTATGTGTTGGAAATATCCTATAAACTGACAACTTTGTGTAAAAAAAATGCGTTTTCATTTTTTTTTCCACATATTCCAAAAACTTCTGGTAAGTGTAATAGGTGGGTGAGAAATGAGATGTGTAATTTATGCTCGTAGAACGCCTGAAAGTGCTACTTCAATATTAGGCCTCTGTATGTGGTCAGGCTGTGTAAAACACACATGTGGTATCGTTATACTCAGGAGGAGTAGCAGAATGTATTTCGGGGTGTTATTTTTGCTATGTAAATGCTATGTGTTGGAAATATCTTATAAACGGACAACTTTGTGTAAAAAAAAATGCTTTTTAATTTTTTTCCACATTTTCCAAAAACTTCTGGAAAAAAATGAACCGTTCAAAAGACTCATTATGCCTCATAGATTATACGTTGGGGTGTTAGCTTTCCAAAATGGGGTCATTTTGTGGGCATTTCCATTGTCCTGGTGCTCTAGGGCCTTCAAAAGTGTAATAGGTAGTCAACAAGTTAGATGGGTAATTTATGCTCCTTGAACACCTGATGATGCTCCCTGCATGTTGGGCCTCTGTATGTGGCCAGTTAGTGAAAAAGTCCCACACATGTGGTATTGTAATACTCAGGAGGAGTAGCCAAATGTATTTTGTGGTGTCATTTGTGGCATGCACATTCCATGTGAGAGAAATAAGCTATTACAATGACAATTTTCTGAAAAAAATATAAAAAATTAAAAAAAACCTTAATTTGCAAAGAATTGTGGGAAAAAATGACAACTTCAAATGACTCACCATGCCTCTTACTAAATACCCTGGAATGTCTACTTTCCAAAAAGGGGTCATTTGGGGGGCATTTGTACTTTCCTGGCTTGTTAGGGTCTCAAGAAAGGAGATGGGCCTCAGTACATCAGGTGTGATCAGATGTGATCATTTTTTTATGATTTGTACCATAGCTTGTAGACTCTATAAATTTCACACAGACTACATAATATCCACTAATTTGGGTTATTTTTACTAAAGATATGTAGCAGTATAAATTGTGGCCAAAATTTATGAAGAAAAATTACTAATTTGCAAAATTTTATCACAAACTAAGAAAAATGCGTTTTTTTTCAAAATTTTCGGGCTTTTTTTATTTATAGCGCAAAAAATAAAAAACCCAGAGGTGATCAAATACCACCAAAAGAAAGCTCTATTTGTATGAAAAAAAGGACAAAAAATTCATTTGGGTACAGTGTTGCATGACTGAGTAATTGTCATTCAAAGTGTGACAGCGCTGAAAGCTGAAAATTGGTCTGGGCAGGAGGGGGGTTTAAGTGCCCAGTAGGCAAGTGGTTAATTTAGGAAGCAATTCAAAAAAAATGCACACAGGCTTTTTAGATGGCACATAGTGGCTCAGCAGGTGCAAATTGCCCCCCTCCCATCTGCCTCCCCTGTTTCAAGCACTAAGTCCAATGGCAGTTTATTCCCGATACATAAATAAGTTAAATACGAGTATATTACGTTACCCAAAAATTAACCCTGTCTTCAAGCAAACTGATAGATCGGTTTTTAAGTGTCTCTAAGTCACTTGCCAACTTGTAGCCAAACAACCTCATAGCAGGTTCACAGACTTCCTGTACTACCTGGGCTAATTTGAAGGGTATGCTGAAACGCCACTTCTCAAACTGTTCTGAAGAGTTCTTTTGGGTAGAATATACGCCACTGTTGCCCTGGGAAGCTTGCGTGTTTTTGATAATCCATTCTTTCACTTGTGGTGTAAGTGTGATTTCAGCAAACTTGTACATTTCTTTGGCCTTTTGAAGAGGATGCCTTGCTATGTCTTCATATCGTATCAGCATATACCGTCCTCTAAGCCATTTGGGTTGGCGCAAGCCTAATTCTGCAGACAAACGGATGTTATCACAGTTACCCTTCAGTTTTTGAACTTCATCTTCAGGTATGGGGGCAGCTCCTTCCAAAGCCCATTTTTTCCATGATTCATATTTTCCAGAGAAAGCTACCATGCGTGATGCCAAAACAGCTCTGGGGTCACGCACAAGTTGTATGATTCTCATATCAAGACGAGGATCTTCTACAAGAGTTTTCAGAAACTCCAATTGTCTAATTCGTACTGCTTTAATAGCCACATGATCTTTATTCAAGCATGACTCCATTGCCAGTGTCATATTTAGGGGTCCACACCGGCGATTCTTACAATGATATTTTTCGGAGGCTTTTTTAACAAGGGGGGTGCATACTGGATCTTCACACAAGGACTTGCTGGAGCCCCTACGGAACATAAACCTAGTAAGATGGTGTTCAGGAGTTGGGAAGATAAAGCTCTCTAAGGTGTGAAGATCACACAGAAGAAGTTGATGGAGAACATCTCTGTACACAATTGCTGAACCTACTGCATTGGCTCCCATAGATTCAAATGTCACAGTTCTTTCAATATGCCAAAGAGGTTCGAACAAATAAAATATATTGCCTTGCTGGTTAAAGAACTCTCCCACAAAGGATGAACCAGTGCGTGTGGTGGCCATCAGAAGTATATGTTTTCGAGTAGATTTTGGAACATCCGAAAGAAATGCGTTGCTTCCTCCAAACTGTAAAGTGACATTTGCCAAACGTTTCCTGAACTGAAAGAAGGCAGAGTCCAGTTCACTCAGCGATGTCAATGAGCCATTCTCTGCGTAGATGATATTGGAATCTGTGTTATTTATCTCAAAAATGTTCTGTGGCATCTGCTTCAGGTTAAGCTTGTCTGACACCCTGTAAATAAAAAGAGAAATTATAGTCATTACGACAGAATCATACTGTTTTTTTAATCCTTATTAATTGGGTGGAACTATTGTTTCCTGATATTCAGAAACCGTCTGCCTTTATACAGCATCTCACAAAAGTGAGTACACCCCTCACATTTTTGTAAATATTTTATTATATCTTTTCATGTGACAACACTGAAGAAATTACACTTTACTACAATGTAAGTTAGTGAGTGTACAGCTTGTATAGCAGTGTAAATTTGCTGTCCCCTCAAAATAACTCAACACACAACCATTAATGTCTAAACCGCTGGCAACAAAAGTGAGTACACCCCTAAGTGAAAATGTCCAAATTGGGCCCAATTAGCCATTTTTCCTCCCCAGTGTCATGTGACTCTTTAGTGTTACAAGGTCTCAGGTATGAATGGGAAGCAGGTGTGTTAAATATGGTGTTATTGCTCTCACACCTCATGGTAAAGAACTCTGCGGATCTCAAAAAAAAGAATTGTTGCTCTACATAAAGATGGCCTAGGCTATAAGAAGATTGCCAAGACCCTGAAGCTGAGCTGCAGCACGGTGGCCAAGACTATACAGTGGTTTAACAGGACAGGTTCCACTCAGAACAGGCCTCGCCATGATCGATCAATGAAGTTGAGTGCACGTGCTCAACGTCATATGCAGAGGTTGTCTTTGGGAAATAGATGTATGAGTGCTTCCAGCATTGCAGCAGAGGTTTAAGGGGTAGGGGGATCAGTCTGTCAGTGCTCAGACCAAAAGCCGTACACTGCATCAAATTGGTCTGCATGGCTGTCGTCCCAGAAGGAAGCCTCTTTTAAGGATGATGCACAAGAAAGCCCGCAAACAGTTTGCTGAAGACAAGCAGACTAAGGACATGGATTACTGGAACCGTGTCTTGTGGTCTGATGAGACCAAGATAAACTTATTTGGTTTAGATGGTGTCAAGCGTGTGTGGCAGCAACCAGGTGAGGAGTACAAAGACAAGTGTGTCTTGCCTACAGTCAAGCATGGTGATGGGAGTGTCATGGTCTGGAGCTGCATGAGTGCTGCCAGCACTGGGGAGCTATAGATCATTGGGGGAATTATGAATGCCAACTTGTACTGTGACATACTGAAGCAGAGCATGATCCCCTCCCTTCTGAGACTGAGCCGCAGGACAGTATTCCAACATAATGACCCCAAACGCACTTCCAAGACGACCACTGCCTTGCTAAAGAAGCTGAGGGTAAAGGTGATGGACTGGCCAAACAGGGGTCCAGATGTAAACCCTATTAAGCGTCTGTGGGGCTCTAACATCCACCAGCTCCGTGATGTCATCATGGAGGAGTGGAAGAGGACTCCAGTGACAACCTGTGAAGCTCTGGTGAACTCCTCCATGCCCAAGAGGGTTAAGGCAGTGCTGGAAAATAATGGTGGCCACACAAAATATTGACACTTTGAGCCCATTTTGGACATTTTCATTTTAGATATTAATGGCTGTGTGTTGAGTTATTTTGAGAAATTTACACTGTTATACAAGCTGTACACTCACTACTTTGCATTGTAGCAAAGTGTAATTTCTTCAGTGTTGTCACATGAAAAGGTATAATAAAATATTTACAAAAATGTGAGGGGGGTACTCACTTTTGTGAGATACTGTATGTATATATGCACTCGATGCAGAAGTACATCCAGTGCCGTTTTATTGGGGCAGCTGTGCTCAAAACATGGGAAGGAGCTTGTACAATAGGAGTAATTAGCATGTTACTGGTCAAACACTGCATAATATTCTTGGGGCTGCAACACCATTCCCACCTACATGTGTGCTCAGCTATTTAGTTCAGTAGAGTTTATCAGGCAAGATGTTTTATGGGAACTTGGCGGTGGTCAGCTCCCTGCTTAAATGCTAGTCTGAACAAAGCCTTAAAGTACCAATTACTCAATTCAAATCAGATAATGACAGTCCTTTATATCTGTTCTGCAGTACTGCAGTGGGCTTTGGATGTGATACCAAATCTGGGTTCCACCTGTGGAAGCTGAGCTAGAGACTTTAATAATGTGTCTGTATAAGTTTACACAGGGTGCTCAGTTTACATCCAGAGTTCAAAGACAAACTGACAGATTAATTGGCTTCTGCCCATGACGCTATGTATGATTTTGTGCACCTGGGATAGCACATAACCTGAAAGCTTCTATGAGGTACTGATATAATTAAAATATTTGACTGCATGTTGTTACTTAAAAGACATCTACAACTTTTATTTTTCTCTACATAATTTAGCAAACATATGTCATAATTTCTGGACATTTGAAATCATTCTTCTATACAAGAATGGCTAAAAAATAATTTAATTAAAATTGGCATGAAACATTACTAACTGCAAATTGACAGAGAAATATTAAAAAAACCTAAGTGAAAAAAATGTGAAAAATTAAGAACAATCAAAGCTGAACATCAGGAATATAAAAGAGACACAATATTGCAGTTATGCATGCCTTAATAAATCACTGCAATATTTTTTTTTAAATTAAACTAGTATAAGTAACTGCATTTGATTTAAGTAGCCGTTTGCAATCCATTGTACAGCTGCATTCAACTTTGGAAAAAGAGAGGAGCAGGATTAGGAGCCAGTCATGTGGTGTACGCAAATTTGATGACAAGCGATGTATGCTGTCAGGAAGAAAGTGCACAGTGAGCAGAGAGATAACCTCATCAGTCTGCTGCTGCTCTTTTTCTATCTAGTCAGCAGGCTGTCTGTAGGGAGATAACACTACTGAAATGCAAATCCTTTGGCAAGAAACACAGTTACCTTATATGCATTTAATTTGTGTTTATGAGCTATTTGCCTGGAGATCACCTTTAAAGCTAACTCAAAATGCAAATAAAGTTTTGGTTGGGGTCCTTCTAAGTGGACCCTGAAAAACAAAAGTGAGAAATAGGTTAGAATATTTCTGACATCAGAGCTGTATGATGGCTATGTGCCCAACTTCAGCAAACAATACAAATCCAATTGCCAATTGCTAATTTAGTCAAGGGGCAGATGATTGGGGTGTAAATACTTACCTTATTCCTCACACCAGCAGGCTCCCTCCAGCGTTGTGACCGGTCCCCCTCATCTCCTCTATAAGCTGGCTCAAGTCTCATAAATGTTAATGTCCTTGTGATGTATGTGATGACACAAAGACTCTGCCACAGACTGGAGCTTCAGGTGGAGAAGGAGAGTTCTAGAGCCGGCTGGAGCGAGGAATGCAATCTGCTAGACATAAAGGGGTTGATTTACTAAAACTGGAGAGTGCAAAATCTGGTGCAGCTGTACACAGAAACCATCAGCTTCCAATTTCTTTGTTGAAACCTAATTGAACAAGCTGAAGTTGGAAGCTAATTGGCTACTATTTACTACAAGATTTTGCACTCTCCAGTTTTAGTAAATGAACCCCACATGTGTGATTAAATTGGAATTCCATACACTTTTTGTTAATGCTTTTATGTTTTGGTAGTCTGGTCTCAGTGGTTGCTCATTTGTTCCATTTGACAAGGGAGCTCCACCAGTCTTATAACCAGATTTACACACAGTTAAATGGAGTGCCTAAAAATACAATAATGGGGGAGGGGTGTACCTTCGTCATATCAATTTGGAGAAAATATTTTGTATTGAGGCCACAGTGGACTTTAATGGTACCATACAAACGCTTGGGAAACAAATAATAAATAAAAAAGTAGAATTGTATTCAATTTACAACAACATATTAAAATATGTACATAATTTATTTATAAAAGCTCTGTAGAATATCTCAGATGTAACTACAAGGACTGAGTTTACCAGTTTACCCAGTAGAAACTGTATTTAGCATGCTCAATAAAATTCAACTTTTTTTCTTATTATTTGTTTCCCAAGTGTTTGTATGGTACCATTAAAGTCCACTGTGGCCTCAATACAAAATATTTTCTCCAGATTCACACACACCTGATGTTTTTCTTTGAATGATTGTGGCAGCCGATGATGCATACCCCCCCTCCCCCGTGTCGGGATCTCCATCCCCATCATTAAGCTCTGAGGGGGCTTGGCCTGCTGGAGCCCAGGCTGAGGTTGCCACATACCATCACTAATGGATCTGCTTCGATATGCGGCTACAGGGACATCCACTTCAACACACATTGGAATTCCAGGCTATGGCTACCTATGCACCTGCTTCCACCCCCCACACCCCTTTTCAAAACCTATTCTAACTACCCTGTGAAAGGAATATGCTTATTCTTACCTATTGTGAGGGTGCTCCAGTCCGGTCACATGATCTCCCCAGTGGCCAGCTTCAGGGGAGAGGAGAGATCAACGACAATGGCTTTAATGCCTGGGCTTACGTGGAGCATCCATTGTTGGCTGTCCCTCCTCTCCCCTGAAGCCGTCGCTGGGAGTCGATCACGTGACCAGACTGGAGAACCCTCAAAATAGGTAAGTATAAGCACCTGCCTTTCACAGGGTAGTTAGAATAGAAGGGGTGGGAGCAGGTTTAGGCATAGGCAGCAATAGCCTGGGATTCCCCTATAGCTCTTGCAGCACAGGGGCAACTACGAGGGTGGATTTTGTAAAATTCCTGAAGTTGGGCTTTAAACCGGCCTCAAACAGACAATGATGAACAGGAGAAATACAAAAAATAATACATGGACTGAAATACTTTCTGGAAATAAATGCCACTCCATGCTCCCTTGTGTAAAGGCCAAGGCACTCGTCACATGGTTTGGGTTGTGAGCCTTCTCCTGCACCACAGATTACATGACCAATTGCCTATACCTTCAAATATATGGCAAACACTGAAGAAAACCGGGAGAACACATGCGAGAATAGGTACATGTTAACATATCAGTATGAGATAAAAATATGATTTACTTCAGAAATTCTAAACTGGTAGGTGGGTAGAGGATAAATAAGTAACTACCACAGTCCCTTCTTTTTTGGACTCAGCTAAGCTAGGTCCCAGAATTACTTAGTGCTTTCTATTCAAACATTATTTGTAGTTCTAGAAGCACAACTAATTAAGTGGAATTAAAGTTGGTGCCCCGTTCCATGCCTCCACCAATTTTCAGTCCCGGTGCAAACATTTCTAAATAAAGAAATTATTGGCATGCATTTTCAGCACCTGGCTCAAACTTCAACTGGAAATGGGTAGTATATTATGAATGCACAGAGATAACTGACTAACATTTAGTGAGAGCCACACATCATAGTATAGAAACAATGGAGAATTATTTCCTGGCAATAGTAAGGTGAATCACATGTTGCGGTAAATGAAATCTACACAGAAAGAATATTGGCAAAGTATATACACATTTCAAATCTGAGTGTGTTAAGCCGATTATACTAGAATGTTGTTTGTTTTCATGTAAGGTCTGCTTTAAGAAAGCCAGGAGGGGCATGCAGGTAAGGGACCAAATATCTCAGGCTGGGACTTTGAAACTTCAAGTCGGTGAGGAGAGACCAAAGGTAGCATGAAAGGCCAGTCAACCAGCATTTTCACAAGAATAGGTCAGAAACCTTCTTCTTTTTTTTTTCCTCTTTGAATTAGCTCTTGCTTCAGATCAGGGGTCCCGAAACTCTTACAGACCCCCCAGCATGTCTTCATCCCACTTTTGCTAAAATGAAAAAATCATCATCATCACCACCACCACCAGTCCTAGTAGGCACAAGTATATCTCCAAAACATGTCAATAGCTTGGGTTTACTTTACATATGGATAGCTAAGAGCAGAACAGCTGAAAGAAAATCATAAGGATTTTATCATTTATACAAAAGCTAGAAATCACAACTTCACAAGCTAAATACAGCTAGGGAGTTTTTTTGCTGTTGTTTTAGTACAATCAATATATGGCATATTTACTGATAATGTTACTTAGGGGTCTATTTATATATATAAAAAAAAATCGCTGTGCTTGAGCATTCGCACTTCCGTTGTGATTGATCCCTGTAATGTGTTTAAAATGTTTATTTCCTATGATTGTCCTCTAAATCTAGTTTCCATAATGCAATATTTTCCTGAAATACCTCAATCAATAATAATACGTTATGGCCCTAGATAGAGCTGATGATCATAGAAAATAAACATTATAGGGATTATTCTCAACAAGTGAGGCATTCGCACAGCAAAGTTCTTTTATAGATAGACTCCTAAATGTCATCTGACACATAAAACAGATTTCTCAATTTGATTTCAGATGAAATAATGAGGACAATCCTGTTTTTTATTATTATTATTCATATCATCAGACATCCAGTACCCCCCTTCATTTGGTTTCAATCCCTCCAAATGCTATGTTTCAGATTAAAATAGACCATGTGTCATCTAGTAAGGACAAAGATGTGCAGGTTAACATTTAGGAAGATGCGGCATGTGACTCCTGCATGAATCAAAGTCGAATTACATAATTAGGTGGATATTATGTGCAGTTATTTGTAACAAAAAATATATATATAAACTAATTAACAGCTGAGTAGTTTCATGTGTTTCTCACTACATCATGGTAGCTGACAGTGAGTCACATCTAGCCAGCAGAACAAAGTACCCCGTACATTCACTGAACTATCCTAAATTAAACTGGAAAAACATTTTCTTGCAGCTGCAGTGACCAATCTTTCAGCATCTTTAGGCTATATATGCCTGAACAAGTCACATCTTTCACAGAGATTATATCTGGGACAGATAAAAGCAAAACTCTACTTACACTACACTAATTAGTTAGGGTCCAAATAGAAAGGCTTTTGTAGAATTTCCCCTTAACTATAGCAAACGAATGTTGATTTGCAAAATAATGTTGAAATACATCTATCCTCATGCATTCACTTATTTGTGTTTACTTCCTTTAAATAAAGCAGAAAGGAACGTTTTAAATCTTTTATGTGCATATCTTAAAAATGAACGCTATGCACACAATACAGGAAGTGAGAACAGAACCATCCAAAAAGCTAACTTTATTTTGCTGTCTTTTCATCATTGACATACCTACACTAAATGCGTTCGAGTACACTGGCACATCTGGATGTTTATGTGTCACTTTCTTGTAGGATCCATTTAAAGTGACACTAAATGCACACTAAAAAATACATATATATATATTCTATGTATTCCTAGCTCAAAAACAAACTACCTTCTGTTGCTCTCAGCTGCCTCCAAATTCTTTTTTTTTTTTTGATCCGACTTCCTGTTATGCCACGTACACACGATCGGAATTTCCAACAACAAATGTTCGATGTGAGCTTGCTGTCGGAAAATGCGACCGTGTGTAGGCTCCATCCGACATTTGCTGCCGGCTATACTGCCGGCAAAGGGCCTCTGCAGAGGCGTTTTGCGGTGGTTTTTAACCATTTCCCGGCCGCTAGCGGGGGTAAAACCACCCCGCTTGCGGCCGGGGTTAAAAACCACCGCAAAGCGCCTCTGCAGAGGTATATAGCCGCGCTGTCCCATTGATTTCAATGGGCAGGAGCGGTGAAGGAGCGGTATACACTCCGCTCCTTCACCGCTCCGAAGATGCTGCTAGCAGAACTTTTTTTACCGTCCTCCCAGCGCACCGCTCCAATGTGAAAGCCTCGGGGCTTTTACACTGGAGACAAAGCACCGGCACTTTCGGGTCGGTTTGCAGGCACTATTATTAGCGCAATAGCTCCTGCAAACCGCCCCAGTGTGAAAGGGCCCTTGGGGTTGTACTCCCTTTTGTTGCCAGTGGTTTAGATATTAATGGCTGTGTGTTGAGATATTTTGAGGGGACAGCAAATATACACTGTTATACAAGCTGTATACTCACTACTTTACATTGTAGCAAAGTGTCATTTCTTCAGGGTTGTCACATGAATAAATATTCACAAAAATGTCAGGGGTGTACTCACTTTTGTGAGATACTGTATATTAGGTGAACGGTGAAGTATTAGTTTACATATTGCCTTACAAATGGCAGTGTAAATTATCCCTTTGGTGTTCAATTACACTTCCCTGGAAGTGACCAATCAGCTTGTCCGTAAAAGGTTCTGTTGTAAACAAACAAACTGCCTTTTAAAGTGCCTTTTAAAGGTACTAATCAAAGAGAATCTGAGTCCAGCTGCTCCAGGATCCATTTGAACTAAGTAACAAAGGGCTGTCTGATGATGGTTATGTACATCACACTATAAATTCTGCATTTCTGCCTCTCTGTTCTTTTACAAGAGCAACTTCAGTTGTTACCCTGTATTGGTCCCCTACTGACTCCCAGGTGGTCTGTTTTACCAGCCATGATGAAGGAAGCTTGTTGTTGAAATGGTCTACTTATTCTTAAAAAATAAAAAATGTAATATAATTTCTAAATCCTACATTCCTTCCTGAGAATTTGGTACCCACGCCATTTACATATAGGTACACCTTTTTGTGCCACCACACTACAAGTCTGCTACCACTGAACTGTTTTAATTTGATTCAAAAGTTTTATCTCCTTTTATTCTCAGACAGGTACAATGTCTCACACAAACTGAACACCACAGACAGCGTGCCAACAATACAGACATGCTAATGCAATTGAATATGGCCAGTTTTAGTCTATTGTTCTGCCTTGTAATCATGTCCAAGCACTATACTTTTCTTGTATAAAATATATAAATAAAAGTGTTTTTTGACCATAACAACAAATTCTCTTTTCATTGCCCCTCCAACATAATAAAATATCAGCTTAATGTGGGAATGTTAATAGTTCAAGAAATGTCCCTATTTGGAGCCCAGCATGCTTCTTTTTCATTCATTTGCATTCGTGTAACAGGCAGTTTCTGTTCACCACATAAATTGTTTTCTAATGTCTTACTTTGAGATGATCTTGTTTTCCTTCTCAATGATGACCAGCACCACCACAAGGACCAGGAAGAGAGCATATTTGGCCTTCAGCTTAATGGTCCTCAGCAAATTTCTGAGGTCCATGGGCAGGTTTTGTAATCTATCCATGGTAGAAAAATTTTCCAATGGAGCTTTCCCTTTTTTCTTCTGGATGGAAAGATTTGCCTTAGCCCCTTCATTCAGAATATTTCATCTCATTGGTTCTTCTAAAAGATAAAACAGCAATTGTGAATATTTTATAAAGACTATACAGAGTCATAAAGAATGTCAGATTCCCTTGTAATTTTTGATTAGCAATCTAATTTTTGAACCCATTAAGGGCTCGGGTTAGGCTGCATGTTTTCCCGTACATTTTTCTACCATACATACATTCATATACTGTGCATTTTGTTGCTGACTGTGCTGCCTTAGCTTCAGAATAACAATATTTTTTTATGGGTACTTCATATGGTATTAGTACATTTTATTTTACATTCAATATAATGTTTATATGCATTTAGAGGACATTTTTAAATGTACATATTGTAAATGCAGGTAATGATTTTCCAGTGGTGCCATTCAAACTGAACATTTAGGCAGGCCATACGCAGAGCAAATTTGGGGTTGCAGGAAAGAAATTTGCTTGACTCCTCCATCAACACAGACAGACAGGGAACCCCTCCCACTGAACCATTGTATTCTCCCAGCGGGGATAACCATCCCAAGGAGCCATTGTATTCTCCTGGCGGGTGAAGCCGTCACCGCCGGGAGAAGACAATGATTATTGCTAGTGGCTATACCAGCCGCTAGTGATGATCATATGTAAAATCCGGCAAGCTGGTTGTACTCAATTTGATCAATCGATCAACTTGGGTACATTCAGCCTGCCCACACTTGGTTCGAATCTCCTGCTGAACCGGCTGGGATTCAAACCGTCTATGGCTGGCCTTTCCTGCATTTAGGTGTGGTCAGTTTAGCTCCATGTAGAGAAGACAGAATTCTGTGCAACTTGGAATTGATTAGAAATTCTAAACTTGACTAAATACAGTTCAATGTGGCTAATGTATAAATGCAGCTAAAAGCTTTAAAGCAGGAAAAATAAATACATAAATAAATAAATAAATTAATTAATTAATTAATTAAAAATAAACTTCTTATATAACTTCTCCTTCATTTATAAAAGCTACATTTAGGAGTGCCAGTGTGAATGAGGCTTAAGTGTGGATTCCACTACCCTTTCTTTTGAATATCAGCTGTGTTAGTAGGTTGATGAAGATATTTATTAGTGAACAGGAGCTCTGTGATGTCTGTTGTGACAATGAAAAGACTGCACTGCAACAACTCTTAATGAAACTGGAAAAGTATAGGTGCTTTAGACAGAGCAGCCAGTTGGGAAGGAGAACTGGCAGGTGAGATAAAAAAGAATTCAGTGCTTTAAAACTTGGGTTAGAATGATGACTTTGCATTAGCACGTTCCTGATTAGTATTACTGAGTGAAATGAATGTTGAAGGCAAATTATGAGGCTGTAATTGGTGGACAGACATAGGCTTTATTTGCATTATCATCATTTTCTATCCACTGTTAGCACTGGAGAGAACATGGGAGCAGCAGGCTGAATAGACCCTAGTCAGTATTAGAGCCAGAGATCTCCCAAAAGGTTCCAAGGAATTCCCAGACCAATTAGGAGGCTAGTCCTCGAGAGCCAGTGTTTAATCAGGAAAACAGTGAACATGATAAACACGCGAATAACCATATGAACCTTGTGCTGGTTGACAGTACAACGGTAATCACTGTAGTATTGGGGTGTGAGTACAGTGTTTCAGCTTATCAATCATTTTCCCAGTGGGAATTCCAGTAACTACTGTATATGCCTGAAGTCTGCCTGATGTCTTGTGCTAATTTATGCCTGGGAGTCTGTCAGCAGACTTTTACATTACTTCTCTATCATCCTTTTCCTGGAAAGGAAAAAGACATATGGATCTTATTGCAACACAACCAGACACATATGGACATTTACCCTGTGTGCAATACAATTACATCTTCAGAAATCTTTATGGTGTCCACATGATTCATAGAAAACGAAGATCAGGTTGTAAAGCTGAACAAGTATTGATTTAGAACAATAGTTTGTACTGTAAGCCTATTCTGTAACAAGTATTAACCTGTAATTTTTTCCAAATGATGTCTACAGATATACAATTGCCACCCCCTATCTACTCCAAGGGCTGCTCATCTCCAGCAGAAAATGTGGATGGGGGCGGTAATCAAACTGTGACAGGAGGCAAGAGCACAACACAGCACACCTCCTCCTCGCTTTGTAGTGGCTTCCCCATGTAAGTTGGGGGGGGGGGGGTGGCTATCTGTGCTGGAAAGTGTAATGGGGATTTGGGTAGGGGGGATATGTGCTAGACGGAAGAATGGGGGGGTATGTGCTAGGGGGGTTTGGGGGAGGGAAGGTTGAGCCAGGAGAGGGGATTTTTTTGCTAGGAGGGGGTGGGGGATTTGGGTAGAAAGGAAGAATTTGTGCTGGGAAGGGGAAGGGGGTTGTGCTAGGAGGAGGGATGTGTGGGAATTTGTCCTAGGAGGGGGATTGAAGAAATAAGATTTGTGCTGGGAGGGGAGATGGTGAGGGGGGGGTTTGTGCCGGGAGGGGGTGGGGGAATTTGGGCTAATAGGAGGGATTGGGGGGATTTTTGCTGGCAGGGGGGATTTGGGAGGGAAGATTTGTGCTGGCAAGGGGGATTTGGGAGAGAAGATTTGTGCTGGGAGGGGGGATTGGGCTGAGATTTGAGCTGGGGGCGGGATTGGGGGGGCAGGGATTTGTGCTGAAAAGGGGGGATTGGAACTGGGAGTTGGTGTAATATGTGCATTATTGGTTGGGGAAAATTTTGCCTTGAAGATGGGATTTATGTTTTTTATGCATGACGGAATGTTTGTGTCCATTGTGTCCATGTAATAATGATTTTCATGTATTTTTAGTGAAAATAGGGGCCTGTCAGGTAGCCGGTACGGGGTCCCCTGATTTGTAACAGTGGCCCTGAAAAGGAAGCAGGAGATTTCCTGGTTGCAGCATCAGAGGTCTGACTCAGTAGGGGCATGTCAGAATTTTGCACTGCTTCCCAAAACAGGGAAAGAGTCTCACTCTACATCTGCTGGCAGGCAATATATTTTTTTACTCAGGCTGTGGCTGTTTTACAAGGAAAACAAACTTTGACTCTTTTACACAGGCATTGAATATAGGTGGTTGGGTTGCATTTTTACTGCTTCACTGCTTTATTACTGCTTTACTGCCTATCAACACCACCTAAAAGTGTTAACATAGGATGGAGGTATACAAACTGCAGCACTAGCGTTGCTTTGTTTCACGGTGAGGCAAAAATAATGTTGCCTGCAGAGTTTGGCAGAGGTTGATGCTTTGCAAATGCCTTCGTTTACTTCTACTGAAACGCAGCAAAGGTGCACTACAACCGTACTGAAAAAGCATCAAAAAGTGATATTTTTCCATTTTAGCATTGTAAAAAAACAAAAAACAAATCTCAAAGCATGTTTGAGGAGCATTGCCTGAAACGACTTGAATGCCTTTGCAATGCATCTGAAATTCTCGTTAAAGCTATAGGTGCATTAATTCGCATTAAAGGCTGCTTTAAAATTCAGTGCCGGTGTGAAAGAGACCTAAGGGCTAGGTCACGTTAGCATTGCCTTAAATTACATTATTTGACAACTGGTAAGGAAACAAAGCAATGCTAGTGCTGCAGTTTGTATACCTCCATCCTATGTTAACACTTTTAGGTGGTGTTGATAGGCAGTAAAGCAGTAGTAAAGCAGTGAAGCAGTAAAAATGCAACCCAACCACCTATATTCAATGCCTGTGTATCTCATCACCATATTCTTTAACCCCTTGAACCCCGCACTAGGTGCCCCAATTCAGTTAAATGGGTCAATGTGACACCGGGGATAATATTTGCCATGCATATATACTCCCCTCAAACTGTGGTTGCAGGAAAGAAAATCGCTCCGTCTACGGCCAGTCTTAGGCTTTGCACACCTTTTGTTTTTATGTAACTAGAATACATTTTGCTGATTTAAACTAATGATTCAGTTGAGCTTTAGTGTACAAAATGCTAATCGTTTGGCAGGTAAAACAGCCCAATGAGAAATATGACTCACATCAATGTTTTACCATAGCCCAAAATATATGGATGCGGTCAAGTACTTTCTGAGACACTAATCTGGATCTAGCATGGAGATCAGGAAAATAAGGATGAAGTCAGAATTTGTCATCTACACACTTAATCCAGGTCGGTGACTGGGAATGTGCTTAAGCCGATGGATCAGTGTGATGGCCAAGGAACTAGTATTTTCAAGAGGAATCAGCAATGATGACCATGCTTCTTCTGTACAAGTTTAAAGCACACAGAATATGTTGCCCATTATAGAATCCACAATCAACCGGCATAAAAAAAAGGCATAAGCCACCATAATTTTGCAGCAAAGCAGATGATAGACATTTTATTGCAATATACAGATGAGCAGGGACAAATCATTTTTATAGGACATCTCAAGATTAAAAAAAAAAAAAAAAACTTAATCTTGATTACTACCACCACAGCTTTATTATAGCTGCTCGGATAAAACTCAAAAACATTGAAATTTTTTTTTTAATTTTGCATTTTTATAGTTAATGAACCATTTCATAAATCCTATATTCATACATATACAATACATTGCCTGTGAAACACTCAAACACTGTCAGAAAAAAATTGTATCATACAGCAGCTGCACAGAAATAGGATTAAAATGTGTTCATATTTTGTTAACCGCAGTGAATAAATCGTGAAGAGCGAGCACAAGACATAGTTATTCTTCAGCCACACATTGCTGACCAAAACTGAAAAGATCTTTCTTATTTTATTACCCAAAAGGTATGCAAATTTAAAGGGGAACCCCTCACCATAGTCCTGATTGTCGGGAGCAAATGATGCAAAATATCATAACCTTCCTGCCTTTATCTTGTTCTATGCTGCATCATTTTGGATGTAGTAATCCTCCAAATACTAATGCTTTTAGAAAATGTTTCCTAAAGTAGACTGTGAAATGTGTGATACCAAGACACAGGTCTTCTACCTGGAAAACTGTGGACATGTTATGAATGCAGGGCACCATGGCATCTTAAGAGGGCGTTGCCACAATACCATTTAATCGATATGTATTGAAGCAGAAAACGGAGCTGACATCAATGTGTGACTTGGAGAAGAGGCAACGACAAACAAGACCCAGTGGGAGAGATTTACTAAAACTGTAGCTCTCAGAATCTGCTACAGCTGTGCATGGTGGCCAATCAGCTTCTAACTGCAGTTTGGTTAATTAAGCTTTGATAATAAAACCTAGAGGCTGATTGGTTTCTATGCACAGCTGCACCAGGTTTTGCACTCTTCAGTTTTAGTAACTCTCCCCCACCATCCCATGTGTCACACGAACACTAAAAAATAACTGAAAAAGGTAAGAAATAAAAAATAAAAAAACAACACGTGGAGGCCTCTATGGGTGATTATGGACTGCCATCTATTTAGAGATTACACCTACTTTAAGAGATGGTTAATATTAGAGTGTTGGATTTAAGGTTAGTGGAAAGGTTAGTGTTAGGCTTAAGGGAGTTATTATGAGGAGGACAATCAGCTACAACATCACTGTCTACACTGGGACCTCTGCAATGTAAACTGAAGCTGGCCATACACTAGTAGAATATACACTAGTAGAATTAAGACCATTTGTTCATTTTATTAATTGTTAGTGGGGTCAAATGGTCAGTCATTTTTGACTGCAGTAACGAAAAAAATCAATGAAGCAGGATGTACATTTATTTCTCAAATAAACACAATTCTAGCAGTTAATGCGGTTTTTGTTCCAAAAAGTCTATTTGTTCCAAAATTGAGTACTCAAAGCAATAAAAATGTTGAAGTGCCTTTGAACGACATTTGCCAAATCATCAAATGTACTTGGAATTTTTGTGCAAATATCATCAGAATGTCTACTAGTGTATGGCCAGCTTAACAGTGCAACCTCTTAGTGTTAAAAATAAAGTATCATCTCCTACGGATAATGTCCCAATATAAGGAACCCACTAAACAAACATTTTCGATTATAGAAGTAAGCGCCATGGTATGTGCACACACATCTAAGCCACAAAACTAAAACAAACTATAAACTCACAGTAAATATGTCAATTTCCAGATTGTTTCTCCTGTGCCCCATCAAGCGTATCCATCGTTATACTGGGCACAAAATACTAGGCAAAGGAATCAGAAACTAGACAAAATAACAAACAGGCACTGTTTTAACAAGAGTACAAATCATTATTACACTCCATTGGGACAAATGTATCAGAATCTTTATATGAAAGGTGAAGGCACATGACACCATAGCAGTGGATAACTAAAGGGGTACAGACTTGTTTAGTCAGCAAAGTAAATATTCACCGAGCATAATGAAAAAGATGAAGCTGCTGTGTCCACCTAAATTAACCAATCATGCTAGCAAAATAGTTTTTCTTTTTGTTTTCCTTTTGCACATGATTGGTATTTAAATTGAACCTAGGTTCACCCTATTTACTATCATTCACTTTGCTATGTTAACAGCCCATACTCCTTTAGCAAATCAACCTCCCTTTGAAGTCTAGTTTTACTGGTGGCTACCATTTCTTACCTGCTTCTGATGCCAGCTGCCTGACTGTTATGCTGACCTTCTGACTTCAGTACAGTTTGGCTGATGCACCACCTTGCATCCTTGTTTTGGGTCAATCATGCAAACTATTGAAACCCAAGTGTTAGCATGACAGCCAGGCAATTTGAATTTGTAGAATGAGAAATCAACAACAGAAGCATCAATGTTTCTCTTAAGGAAGGGTCTTCCTCAGGCTCGGTTCACACTGGGGCGACTTGTCAGGCGACCTAGCCGCCTGACAAGTCGCCTCCCGTTCTGTACAATGGAACCGTTCTAATCGGAGCGACGCAAGTCGCTCCGACTTAGAAGAAAGGTTCCTGTACTACTTTGGGGGCGACTTGCATAGACTTCTATATAGAAGTCGTCTTGCAAGTCGCCCCGCAGTCGTGTGCAGGTCGCCTCGGTGAGGGGACCTGCAGGTCGTGCCGCGTCTAGTGTGAACCGGCACTAAAAAAAAAAAAAGAGACCAACTGAGGCCTATATTTTTTCACCATACAGCTAATGAACATTTATTATGTTTCATGCTTGTATGTCTTGATATCATTCCTCCCATTACATTTACATTTTGTTTGTATATAATATATTTATTAACAAAGTGTATCTATTATTACTGTTTCAGCTTCCATATGTTCATATGTCTGGCAAGATTTCCTAGTGTACCAAGATTTATATTTTACAACGTCTTTTTCTCTTCAGTTAGTCATCAAAGGTATCATGTTGACAATACTTCTCCCCGTTCAAGTCAGAATTTGTTCCTGGCTAACACACTATAATAATCTTTTTGTTTCTGATGGACAAAATGACACGAAAGTGCCTTCAGTTCTAGAAAAAAAATGATACTGCTACTTACAAATTCACTTTGCTGATTTAGAATCTTCACAAAAACTGTAAAATTTCCAGATTAACAATTTTTGTCTTAATTCATTTTACAACCCAAAGTTGCTTTGGTCTCTGTGTTTGGCAAGCCAGTACAAATTCAAAGGTGAACTTTTTTTTTATTACAGAAAAGACATGCAATGGATTCTCACTTTCCTCCTTGCAAACTCTTTACACTTGGCACTGAGCCACGCATGTGCAACTCAGCATACAAAGTCAGCATCTGCCGGATTTCAGAATGAATTAACTCCCTGTTGCAGGTGCGGGAGTTATGTCATCTCAGCCTAGCCAATCAAAATTACCTAAGATCCTGAATCCAGAAGAAGTCAACAAGGTTGCACCCATCGCATTTCTGTTGGAAGGTGAATATATTTCCTCTTTAAAGTGATTGTAAACCTCTAAAATGAAAAAATGAACAAAGCATATCCCTATAGTGTGCACTTCAAAACTAATAGGGGGCGTTACATAAACAAATACTGTATATCAATCACAAATATCCTTACCAGTAACTAGTTCCAATACCAAATGTGAAATCTCCCTAAAAAGAAGTATATGTATACCATATATAAGTGAATGTATACACATATACCATAAATAGATAATACTATATTATCAAAAGTATTGGGACACCTGCCTTTACAAGCACATGAACTTTAATGGCATCCTAGTCTTAGTCCATAGGGTTCACTATTAAGTTGGTCCACTCTTTGCAGCTATAACAGCTTTAACTCTTCTGGGAAGGCTGTCCACAAGGTTTAGAAGTGTGTCTATGGAAATATTTGACCATTCTTCCAAAAGTGCATTTCTGAGGTCAGGCACTGATGTGGACAAGAAGGCCTGGCTCGCAGTCTCCACTCTAATCCCAAAGGTGTTCTATCTGGTTGAGGTCAGGACCCCAAAATCGCTCATCCATGTCTTTATGGACCTTGCTTTGTGCACTGGTCCAAATCATTTGGTAGAGGGGGGATTATGGTGTGGGACTGTTTTTCAGGGGTTGGGCTTGGCCCCTTAGTTAAAGTGAAGGGAGCTCTTAAGGCATCAGCATACCAAGACATTTTGGACAATTTCATGCTCCCAACTTTGTGGGAACAATTTGGGGATGACCCCTTCCTGTTCCAACATGACTGCACACCAGTGGGCAAACAAGGTGCATAAAGACATGAATGAGCGAAAGCCTTTGATCTGTGCATTTTAGAAGGTTGTAGAGAAGAGGGAGAGCTGCAGATAAACAGTTACAACGTGTAACTAGGATAATGTATTTAATATCTGTGTATCACCTGAGGCTAGCCACTTATATAAATGTTTGCAATAGCTTTAAGTAAAGGCAAAATATATTTTAAAAAAAATACAGATATAAACACTGTCTATAATTTTATTAAAAATCTGCTCAAACAAATGAATCCATATTGGCTCTATTGGCAGTGAATAACAAAAATGAGTTTATTTATTAAAGTAAAGAATGCTCACTTAGCTTAGTGAATATAACTGAGTTGTGTTCACTCTGAAGACTAAATCACGAGCAAGGAAACATCATTTTTGCTTGCCCTTAACTAGATTTTGAAGTGAACACTTTACTTTATTCACTAACCTAATTATGTACATGCTCTAATTTTTAAATATTTTTTTCCCAGAAAGATGTCAAGTACTGGTATGAAAAGCACATGAAAGTGAAAAGGCAGGCCTTAGCTGGTCAGGATTTACATAATATAGCAATTGGGTTCTGAGCCTTTTGGCGTGCTCTGCAAGGTACAGGAGACTATACCTCAATATGCTTCCTGTCAAAACCTGGCAAAGATAGAATAACTACAGGGTTATGTAAAGAAACATGCAATTTTTTCAAATGAAATTTTTTTTGAGCAAGGATATTTTGTAGAGTATATATTGTAGCCATACTGCCTAAGCAGCCTGTGTTGCTGCACAAAGGTACAAAAAGGCCAAAGGAATTCATAAGGGAAAGCAACTACTGTGTCCAGGATAGAAGAGGTCCTTTCTTTCCACTATATAGTGTATATGGCCCTTTTATTGATGAGCTAGGCTCCAACAGGAATGGAAGGGCTACAATATGAGGTAGGATAAAATGGAAAAATCATGAAGTTTCAGAATAGTTTTTTTTCAGTGCAAATGAGCTTGGTGCTGATGGAAAATGGGTGGTGAGATGTTTTTGGGAACGCAGGCATGAAGTGCAGCTGCATTCCCATGCATAACACATTACAGGTGCCCTGGAATTTCTCAGCTGACACAGACTTTGCCCAGGTGACGCTATTTTACGAGTGTACACTCATGCATGAAGCAACAATGAGAAACATTTCTGAGTGTTTCACAGGGACCCTTTCACAGTCCTTTACTACCTCTATATTCCTCTGCAGGTTTCAGTGAAAAATGTCTCACGTTGCATTAAGACTTCTGACTACTTTGTTCAAGAGACATCCAGATAATATGGCCACACAGACATAAGTTGTTTTAATGTGTAATCCTTAGCTTCACATTTTATTTTTTTTTAACGTCCTTATTATCCTATACCTGTCTCTCTATACTGTGCTTAAAATAAACAGAAACCAAACAGTTGACCAACGTATATTCAAAAATACAAGGTCTCTGATTATCAAGTAACATGAACTCTGAATCAGCCTGTAATCAAACTCCATAGTGCTGCATTTATTTGGCATTTAATCCAAATGCAAAATAAACAATACTAAATCTGCAATTATGGGTTTCAGCATTGCCAAGATTACACAGAGTACACAAATAAAGTAAGCTAGAAAATAATCTGTGGGAGGACATAAAAGTATTCTCTTGAGTATAGACTTACAAAGGGTTTAGATCATCTTAAAGAATACATTTGGCAAGAGAATATGGAGGTTGCCAATGCTGACCTGTCCTTCCGACAATGCATGTTTTCTGCCTGTCATGCTGTTCCAATGGCTCAAATACTTTCCAAAGCTCCAACTAGTATGCGGATCAAGAGCTGTGACTTCACTGACTTTCTATTGTGCATGCTGTTCCAAGCCAGTAACTGAGAAAACATTGAAGCCAGAGACAGCAAGGCATATAGAATTCCTGGTGGGTTATCAGAGATAAAAGCGCTATGCTTTTCTGAGGAGAGCAAACCACAAAGCCTAGAACATTGTATTACAGTACTTTTAATGTTATAATCTGATACAAAATCAAGGGAGCAGGGCCCCTTAAAGAAAATGGTGGGCCCAACTATCTCATCGACAGGAGCCCCTCATTTCATAAAAGAACCACCAGACCTTCCAACAACCCACAATCTGGGGGCATAATTCATAATGCCACACAGAAGTACCACTGCCCTTTACTGACTGCACTGGTCTGGTGGGGGGGCCTCAGGCAATTTTCCCATTTTTATTATGACAGTAGAGAGTATTATTACAGTAGAAAGACCAGAGGGACATCATGGTTCAGGAAGAAGTGCTTGTAGAAATTTACCTGGAAAAAGAGTTGGGCCTAGACAGTTAACGACTAGCACAGAGGTGTCCTAACCACAGTGACGGGTTTATGTGTTCCTTCGTCTGGCTCAAAACAAGGGGGAGGCGATATGTAGCCAGGTGACACCTTGCCACTGGGTAAAATGGTTGTTTACACCAGATTTTGTAGGAAGCGAGTACACTAATGGCACAGCTGTGCGCTGGCTTCATATGAGACCCAGAGATGGAGCTCAGGGCCCAACCCACCCAAGGAAGTCAGCGTGTGAAGGGAGCCCTGAGAGGTGCTGGTATGCACCATAGCGTCCAGGACCGGACAGACGAAGCTGGAGAGAGAGTCCAGGAGGGATAGAACAGCTAGGGAGGTGCGGGAGTAAAGACGCAGAGCTGAGGTACAGCGTCTGTGCACGAACACTGAGATGTGTTTGATAGTCTGAAGGATCATGTGGTACTACTCAGAGCAGTAAAGCTGCCACAAGAGAGCCAGAAGGCTAAATGTTATAATTGTTGGATTGATGGTGAGAACACCCTGTGTGGGAAACTAGTCAAGTGTGAACGTTTTGCTGTGTTTTAAATAAAAGTGGTCAGAAAAAGCCCTGAAACATACTTCTGGCATGGAGTAAACTCACTGTTTGGCGCTACCAAGGAGCTACAAATTCCCCAACTTGTCACGGTTAAAGCGACACTGCATGTGAGAAACATGACAATTGAAAAGGCATTTCTTTTTTTGATGCTATGACAATAAGCAGGTTGAAAAAAAAAAGACCAGATCCCCCCGTCCACACACTTGATGTAGATGGGGCAATCACCCCACTTTGCCATTGTGTTCTGACAGAGGGGGGCCTTCCCTGTGGTCAGAACACACTGATCTGTGTTGGCAGCATCAATCTTTCAAGAAAAATCTGACAGCCTGGATGTGCATAGGTAAATTGGTAGATCGACTTACCTGCCCATACATGGATAGAAATTTGGCGGATTCAGCAGGGACCGATCCAGAAAATCTGATCCTATCACCTTAAGGGAGCTGTGAGATTCAAGCGATCTGCAGTGTTAGATCACTCAGTTCTCTGTCTTAGAGGCGCCGGGGGACAGATGCAGCATTGGACCGATGCTGCATCCACCTAAGGAAGTGTGATTCAAGGAAAAGAAAATTCCCATACATCTCTTTTAAGATAAAGAACCCCCTGCACAGTGATTCAACCACATTAATGAAACAATGCACCTTACAGCTTCTCTCCATCATCAAGTAAAACTTGGGAAAACTTGGTATTATTGGCAAAAATTACACACTGCCCCGGAAGACAGCCCCATTTCACTAACACAACCAATCTGGATCTTAAATGATCTCCCTACTCTTAACTGATTTCTCCTCCCTGTCCTGCCACAAGCACTTACCCCTCTCCCCCTTTCAGATCTTCCACCTCCTGCTACCCCTCCCCTGACCATTCCCTCCTCTCAGCCTACCCTCCTGTCTTGTTGCAGCCCCTTTTCTTCTCCCTCTCCTGCTCTTGAGCTTCCACCTTCTCCACCTCCTCCCCTCTCCCCCCCCCCCCCTGCCCCCTTCATTTTATTGTTTCATTCATAGCTTTGCTTTGGTTCCCTACTTCTATCCTTCTGTATAAAATCTCTCCACTTTAAAATGAGGATCCTTAGAGCTTAGAGATGCCAACCCCTAAACAAGAGAGTGTCTACAGCTTGGACCCACTTGATCATATTGGACCTTTGGCTCTCTTTGGCTGAGCTGCACACATATACCTTGCTGCTTTGTACTATTTCCACCCTAGAAGTGTCTTGCTACTGATACCAAAATTTTCTCTGTATTTGTTTTCATCTTTATCTTGCATTATGTTGGTCTTTTTTAACTCTGTCTTCTGATTCTTTTCAATAAAAAAATCATAATTAAAATAAATAAATACATACATAAATAATAATGGTATATTATTTAAATAATATGTATAAAATGATTTACAAATTTCATATATTTACTGTTTTACAGAGTTGTAGAAGCTTCCTCTGATCTTATTATCAAAATGTAATTCAGCACCCCTGCTGAGCAACTGCAAAATGAAATAAATTACAGAATACGCAGTTTGCAGATTTTTTAAATTTTTTTTAACAGTATAAGGTTTATATTAAAGTGATAAAGGACAAAATGGCAGTGTGCTTCTAAAGGCTCAATGCTATTATAGTCACATTACCAGTAATCCTGGGCTACTTCTGCCTTCACTGCAGTCAGCAATGGAATTCACTGTATGAACTGTGATGGAAGCTTGAGGGAGAAGTGAAGCCACACCCTCCATCATGTGAGGGTGTCCCAGCCTATCTACTGAGTGCTAGGCCCATGCACTGTCAATAGGAGGAGGTCATAGAAAGCAGTGGGTTTTCTATTCAGTAAAGGCAGAAGTGATGTGGGATTGCCTATAATGTGAGTATTACTGGGGTGGGGGTGGGGGGCTTTAGAAACACAATCACGTTCCTATTCAACTGTCTCTTTAGGAGAGATAAACCATAAAGCACAATCACTCTGCTGCATTACTAAGCATATACAGTATATGCAACAAGGACTATAGTTGCACTAATGAACTATTATGAGTACATTTTTGTCAACATTATCTCATAGAAAAGATTATAAAACAAGCATTTTACCAGTAGGGATGGGCGATCGGTTTGGCCCGAGCATAAGGTCGGGCCGAACTTTGGTTGTTCGAACGTTCGGCGAACACCGAACAATATGCGGTGTTTGCGGCAAATTAAAAAGCCGCGGAACACCGTTAAAGTCTATGGGACACTAACATGGAAAACCAATAGTGCTCATTTTAAAGGCTTATATGCATGGTATTGTCATAAAAAGTGTTTGGGGACTCGGGTCCTGCCCCAGGGGACATGTATCAATGCAAAAAAAGTTTTGAAAATGGTCATTTTTTCAGGAGCAGTGATTTTAATAATGCTTAAAGTGAAACAATACAAATGAAATATTCCTTTAAATATTGTGCCTGAAGGGTGTCTATAGTATGCCTGTAGTTTTCCCATGTTTAGAACAGAACCACAGTAAAATGACATTTCTAAAGGAAAAAAGTAATTTAAAACTGATCGCGGCTGTAATAAATTGTCGGGTCTCAGCAATATAGATAAAACTCATTGAAATAAATGGCACGGGTTCCCCCCCAGTCCATCACCAGGCCCTTTGGGTCTGGTATGACTATTAAGGGGAACCCCGAACCAAATATAAAAGAAAAAATTGCGTAGGCTTCCCCCCCAAAATCCATGCCAGGCCCTTCAGGTCTGGTATCGAAATTAAGGGGAACCCTGTGCCAAATACAAAAAAAATGGCATGGGGTCCCCCCAAAATTCGTACCAGACCTGATTTTAAGGGGAACCCTGCTCCAAAATTTAAAAAAAATGGCGTAGGGGTCCTCCCCAAAATCCATACTAGACCCTTATCCAAGCACGCAACCTGGCAGGCTGCAGGAAAAGAGGGGGCCCCCTCCTGAACCATACCAGGCCACATGTCCCCAACTACCTGGACCTTAAGGGCCTGGTATGGATTTTGGGGGGACCACCACACAATTTTTTTTTAAATTTTTGGTTCAGGGTTCCCTTTAATATTGATACCAGACCCAAAGGGCCTGGTAATGGGGGGGAAGCCATGCCATTTTTGTTCTATGAGTTTTATCTATATTGCCGAGACCTGACAATTCATTACAGCCGCGATCAGTTTTAAATGACTTTTTTCCTTTAGAAATGTCATTTTGCTGTGGTACTGTTCTAAACATGAGAAAAATGCGCCACTTTATAGGCATGCTATAGACACTATTAAAATCACTGCTCCCGGACAAATGGATGTTTTTAAAACTTTTTTTGCATTGATACATGTCCCCTGGGGCAGGACCCGGGTCCCCAAACACTTTTTATGACAATACCATGCATAGAAGCCTTTAAAATGAGCACTTTTGGTTTTTCATGTTCGTGTCCCATAGACTTTAACGGTGTTCATTTGTTCGTCCAAATTTTTTGTCTGTTTGGATGTTTTGTTTCGGCTCATCCTTATTTACCAGTTTAAAACTTTTTTGCATTGATACATGTCCCTTGGGGCAGCACCCGGGGCCCCAAACACTTTTTATGACAATAACTTGCATATAAGCCTTTAAAATTAGCACTTTTGATTTTTCATGTTCGTGTCCCATAGACTTTAACGGTGTTCGTTTGTTCGGCCAAATTTTTTTGTTTTGGTTCGGCTCATCCTTATTTACCAGTTTACAGTTGAGATATTGTGGTTCTCTGTGAGTAGTGTATGTTTTTCCATATAGCTTTCAATAATTTAAAACTTTACATTTTTTTCACACTTAGTGACAATTAATTCTTGTTTTTATAGCCAAACTGACACTTTAATGAGCAGAGTTTTCCTGCTTAATTACATCTAATGTCAGAAGGCCCTTTAAATTGCTGTAATGTAAACATTCAATCAAGCTAGCCTTTGATAATAATTACATCATAAACATCAATTGTTACTTAAAGGATTTCTGTTCCGCCACATTTTCACATACCATAATTGGAGTAATGGGGTTTCCTAATAAAATCTGAATGTTTGCTGGATGTTTTCAATATGACACAGCAGCAAAGAAAACAGAAGTTGGAACATGTGCCGTCATTAGTATTGTGGTCATCTTGGAAGCATATGTTCTATGAAGTTCTATGGGATTGTTTGCCAAGACAAAGTTGTTCGGCTTTCTATGCACAAGAGCTACATTTGCCAATACTTTAACATTACAAATACTGCATGAATGAAACAATGGCTGATTAATTCCTAAATTCTGATAACTCCTATATATAATCATAGTATAGAGATATAAGAAAGGATTTTATGGCGAGCATAAACATCCTATTTCCTTTCAAGTCCATCGAGAAGCACAAGTATTCTTAGACTGTCAGGACATTGAAAAGCTGTTCAGCAGAGGTGTGGACAACACAGCATCAAAGGATAACAGAACAAAGAAAAACAACAGAACACTGGGAACTGCCTGCAGCCCACAGAGACACCTGAAGGATCTTAAACCTGAATCTTGCACTAGATGAGACCTGAATATCTGTCTGTCAGAATTAGAAAAAGAAAACAGAAGACAGGATGGTAGTCTTGCAAACTAGGAGAAGCTGCTTCATGCCAAAGAAGCAGCACTCCCAGATCTAGTAGAGCGGGTTTTCTCAACTAGGGTTGCCTTACGGGTTGCTAGCGGGTTCCTTGAGCAATGAGAAATTCTGGCTCTCAGATAAGTTCCCACTGACAGCATTGATCTTTTTAGCAATTTGTAAGGGAGTAATGCTTCCCTTTACCACATGTGTAAGGAACATTTTTCACAGTGTCCATCAGACTAATGTATCGTGAGTTGTATATATTGTCATTTTTAGCAGGATTTTCCTGAGACTGGAAAATTATTTCAAGGGTTCCTCTGCACTGCAAAGGTTGAGAAAGGCTTAGCAGGCTTCACTTGTAGTGTAATGTGGCTTCACAAAAAAGAGTGAGTCCGATTCTTAAGACCAGAGGTTTGGTTGATGGTCTGCTTGAAACATCTAGAGATAGTGGAATGAAAAGCTGGTTGTATTCTTATCCGGACAATGAAGATAAGTTTTCTTTTAGTGAACTGAAGCCAGTTAGAGGGATGAGAGAACACTTTCCTGGCAGAAAGGCAGAACTACCTTAGGCAAAAAAAGGCCTGGGCTTTAACATCACCTTGTCTCTATGGTAATTTAGAAAGGGTTCTTGCAGGTAAGGTCGCTGAGGTGACGGCTTCAGGACACACCCCCTTGTAGATGAATGAAGAGAAAGAATTGCCTCTAATGGGTTCAAACTGCAGTCTTTAAAGCATAGAGAAAACCAGATTTCGAATGGGACAACTTTATAGTCTGCCCCATAGATTTTCCCCCTAAATTCTAAGTTGTCACTGGAACAGGAGTAGCGGGATCATCTTTCAATTGGGACACTTGTTCTACTGACAACTGTGTATGAGAGCATTTCCTTTATTTGGAGACATCTTCCCAACCGCACCAAAAGACCACACAAAAAGGCTTGTCAGCGGTTTTAATCATTCCCTAATCTATCCAAAATGAAAAAATGCTTTACAGTTATTGTTAAAAGAACTGCAGCCACAAATAATTTTCTAGCTTTGAAATGAGTAGAGAATAATTAAAACCTTTTTCAGGTTTTTATTAACAACCTCAATACTGCCATATGTATATATTTGGCTTCGTATTGAGGTGGTTATACCGGGATCATGGTTAAGGCCACAACCGTGATCCTGGTACAGGCGCGCAATCATTTTTACCGGCAGCGGTAGGGGGTCCCCTGCTGCCTCTCCCCTTTCCTAGGCACTCCTGTCCCACTGGGGAGCTCAGGACCAATCCAACCAGCGGCATTGGCTTCTCGGCACACAGTGAAAGGAACTGACATTGTTCCTCCCACTGTGTGACATCAGAGACTGAAAGCGACTAGGATTTTGCCACTTCTGTTTTGTTTGTTTGTTTACAACTCGTTACTGGCTTGTAAAGCATCTGATCAAACTGATCTCAGTTTGATCAGATGCTTTGGAGGCCAGAGCAGAGATATGGGGTCTGATAACATCACATCCACAATGATCAATCAAAAAATCAGCTTTTAGGTGCTTAGATTTGACAGGCATTACTGATTGTCTTAAATATACTCATAAGTACCACTAAACATAGGTATTATCAAAGACAGGAAGGCTTTTCTATTCATATCTTAGTAAAAGATTCTGTCTAATATAATATGCGAAAGAACAGCTTTAAAAGTGGAGGGTGTATGCACAGAATAAGAGCTGTGATGGGTATAACTTCATTTTATCTTGTGAGTATTTTCCAGCGGATGTCATAACTTCCTTTTTCTTGACCACTTACCTAAGACAATTGCTGCTCTTATTCATTCAATTATTTTGACTACTTTGCAATGCTCTCGGGAAAGCAAGCTTTCTCTGAATGGGGATTATGCTGCACTGCCAAACGATGAAGTTGAAAGGCAGGACGTTAGTCATAATGTGCTTTTCCTCTGTTGTCTAGATCTTAATCGCAGAATTCCCAAACACGACAGACCTTGTTGCTGTAATCTACCAAACATTTCAAAGAGTTCTATTTAAATATAAAATGGCATTCTAATAGTATCCGGCACAGTTTGATAAAAAGGATTTGTTCTGTTTCCAGTAGATAAAAAAGCGATAAAGTGTTAAAACAGATGTTGAGCTGGCTAGTAGAGTTGATCTCTATGATAATAAATAAATATTAATATTTAATTACAGGAGGTGCATGGTTCTGTATATTGCATGAACGCTAACACCTACTGTAAACAGGCTGAAAAACATTGCCAGTAACAAAGGGACAAACAGACATAAGAATGAATAGGCAGTGGTGGGCAAAAAATGAAACTACTGGTGTACAGAATCCCCCCAGAAATCTTATTTCCTGCTTATGTGAATGCCTCATTGTTTCTTTCTTAAACGGAAATGTATTGCAGCTTACAGTCCTAAGATGTGGTGGCTGTATTAGTTTTCTTTTTTTTTTCTTTTAAAGCTACAAACATTTTTTGCAAATACAGAAAATACTTATTGATGCATTGTCCTTGTCACTTCCTGTGAGCTGCACCAAAGAATATCTTTTTTCCCTAGCTATCATCTGTAAATTACTAATTGCTCTGCCCCCAAATCTTGAGAAAAGAAAATGAATGCAGCCACCATAACAAGGACTAGTGAGCTGCAATATTTAAAATGTTTGTTTTAGGTTCAAATACTTTTAGTCTGTACCAAGATACAGGTCACATTTAAGAAATCTCCTTGAATGGGAGTTTAATTTTTGGTGATATACTTACTAAAGGGATGAACACACTGTAACTTTCCACATTAGAACACTGTTTTTTTTTTTACTAAAGGCAAATCCACTTTGCACTACAAGTGCACTTGGAAGTTCAGTTGCTGTAGATCTGAGGGGGACATGCAAGGACAATTAAAAAACAGCATTTTTGCTTGTACATGATTGGATGATAAAATCAGCAGAGCTTCCCCTCATTTCAGATCTTCCCCTCAGATCTAAAGTGACTGCACTTCCAAGTGCACTTGTAGTGCAAAGTGGATTTGCCTTTAGTAAATCAACCCCACTGAGCATTCATTATAATAAAGGCTGACACTCCTGTTTAGAAATTCACTTCACAGAGCACATGGTGACTAGACAGTCCTATCTTTTGAATAGAGAAAGATATGAGTTTTCAAAAAGGTTCTCTAACATTCTGGCAATGTATGTGTAGATACCCTGTATTTTAGTAGGTGTCTAAATGTATTATGATTTTTACAGATTTTTTGCTTGGAAGTGCCTTAAATATATATCTATCTCTATAATTAGGCTGCTCCCTATTCTCCAACTCCAAAACTCTGTACTGGCGGACCTGAGTATAGGCCATGCCCTTAGCACAAGTATCCTTACACAGACTATATGGCAGAGGAAGAGAATTGGTGTTTAAGTTTCTGCTACTGAGTACTGAATACTGGGTCTAACTGTGTCTATTGGACTGTAACATCACAGTAAGCAATGCTGATCCCTTTTTTGTTATTTTCTTGAAGTTGGTGTGACCAGGAAAGGTCTACAGCTGCAGATTGCTGCTGAAATACTGGTGGGGAAAGCCAGTCCTTCATTCAGTAGAAGTATTTAAACTTGTCCCTCACATGAGTCCCCAACACTTAACCTCAATAATGATTAACACACAAATGAACCCCCAAACTCTAATCGTTAAACTAATCCTTCAGTCAGGACTCTTAATTATCCTCATTTCTAAGGAGATGTGCACCTAAAGATGACTGTCCCTTGATGAAAACTGACAGAGCGTATCTCCCGGCTTTACCAAAAAATGAATTAAGCTTAGTTAATTAAGTTTAAGTCAACAGTAGACCTTGGAGGTTGTGTGAAGAAGAGTGATGAATTGAAATTTGCTTGCAATTTTCTCATCCATTGTCTGTTAAAGAATGTTAGCTAACGATTTAACATTGCATTTCTTAATCAGCCATTGGCAAACTAGAAAAACTATAAATTTGAAAACTACTGAGTAAGAAACTGATGACTTTTTTTAAAAAATTGATCATCGAGAAATCTTGGGCAAATGTGGATATTGAGGCTAATGTGACCACCTTGTACAGGAGAAGATATTTCTATTCTGAAATTCCAAATCTTAAGTGTTTTTCAAATATGGCAGCTCCGTAAATACACCAAATTTCAATAAAGACAAAACAATTTGCAAAAAAATAAAAAAATAAATAAACTGTTTTATAAATAGGCTAAAAATATACGAGAAAACACAAAGGTTTGGGAAACATTGGAGGAGAAAAAAATGGTTAACTTTTTCTAACAGCCCTGTTTGTCTCCATGTAAAGTAGGAAAGGCCACTTCCATTTTAAACCCTCAATTGAAAATGTTCTTGTCTAGGTTGGATACAATTTACATTGTTAATGGGAGACGCGTATATATAAACTGGGTAACCCAGGTCACAGTACTGTGCCCATATCAGCATTTCACTGATGTCAGAACATGTCCTTCTGTTTATACAAATATAAATTTCAGGAAGTACCACAGAAACCTAATAGAGTTGTTATAGCAATGATAATAATAGTAATATACACACACAAACAGGCTCTAATATTTGTCAGGTTGCTACTTTGAAGGCTTCAGTTGATTTTCTGAATTGCAACAGAAAACAACCGTAATTCATCCAATTTAAGTCATGCTCCATTTCACTTTCAGAGCTGTATTCCTGGAATTTATAGCAGTGCTGCTTCGTTGAGTTTGTTTGAGAATTTACAGAGTAATAAATAACTAATGGGATGTTATCGTAACATTGCATTAGCTATTTATTAGCTGCAGTTTTAGCACTGTGTACATTAAACTGTATCCTATATGAAAATTACACTCCAGTCAAACATTTAGGCTGACGCAGGAGACAATCTATTTGCTAAATGGCTCTATTATTTGTGCAGTACATTGATCTTGTACTGACGCTACTGCTTGCTAATCCCTGTAGATCTAAACAGGCCTTAAATTGAAGACAATTCAGGCCATTGGGGTTGATTTACTAAATGATGTTTTCCCAGAGCTTAGTGACTGCAGTGAAATTTAAAGAGTATGTAAACCCAATATTTCATTTCTATTTTAAAGTGAATGGGTTATTTTACAAGGTCATTGTTTACATATACTTTAACGTTGCAAAGAATACCCAATCACATGCAAGCAAAAGTAAAAAAACAGCATTTTTGCTTGCACATGAATGGATGACAGAATTCAGCAGAGCTCTCATTTACTAAGCTTTGGGAGGAAATTCCCTTGCAAATTGTAACACCCCTGGTAAAGTGAACAGTATATTTGCCTTCAGTGCTCATGGGTTCTAGAGCATCCAATGAATTCCATCTCTGGATGTCTAAAGCCAAAGCTTTTTTTTATTTTTTTTAGAGAGTGGTGAGGGGTTAGAACTGCTGTCAGGGGTTGCTGTTGCTGCCTGTGTTAGGCAGATTATATAGATTGCTCTCTCCCTCTCTTTGTTCTGGTGACCACTGTCAATGGAACAGAAAACATGTGGAAATCTACAATTTTGAGCTGCTATACAAACAGTAAGGGCTGAAATGCGCTACTGTGATACGATTTGGTATGGCAATATTTTTGTTACTGCAACACATGTTACGTTTAATTGTACCCAATGCACAGCTTGAATGCACATGCATTGCAGTGTGCTGTGTTAAAAAAAAAAGTTGCATGTCTTTTCTTAAGCCTCGTACACACTATCGGATTTTCAGACAGGAAATGTGTGATAACAGGCTGTCGGTGGAAAATCCGACCGTGTGTATGCTTTTGTTGGCAATGTTGGGCAACTTTCCATGGACAAATGTTGGATGGCAGATTCATAAATTTCTGTTGTCGGATTTTCCAAGCGTGTGTACACAAGTCCAACGGACAAAAGTCCAAAGTACAAACAGGCATGCTCGGAAGCAAGGACGAGCCAGAAGCGGCCGGTCTTGTAAACTAGCGTTCGTAATGGAGAATTAACATTCGTGACGTGGAAAATTATGAAATCTCAAAATGCAGCGCACATTCTCTTCTTCTTTAATGGGATAATAATGAAGCTGCTTTGCTGGTAATACTGATGGAGTTTTTTTCTAGTGATATCAAGAATAATTATATTATGCTTGTTTTTTTGGGGGGGGGGGCAAATTAACACAACACCATTATCCCGTAGTTTTTATATCAAAGATACAACTATGTTGGTGTCCCTTGTTAATTTTACATTTATAATTTATTTTTAAATGTAACTGCCTACTCCCAAACTGTCATTTGAAGTAAAACACATAGCCACGTATTATTCTCCACAATTTTTTTATTGTGCATTAAAAAAAGAAAACAAATAAAATTAGACATGCTATCTGCCAATAGAACTTAAACAAAAAGTGTATTTTATGCATCCAAAAATATAGAAAATATACCAAATCAAATTGATATTCAACCAAGAAATAATGTCAAAGCAATAACTCCAAGGCCAATAAAAAATAACACGTTATCTCCTCCGATCCCGTAACCTGTCTGGTTGACGAACGGCCGTTCAGAAACTAACTGAAAACCACGAAATGAAAAACGCAAACTGAAAAGCGCTAAATGAAAAGCGCAAAAAGAAAAGCGTGAATCAACACTCACCAGATTTCTATTAACATGAAATTAGCAGAAGGAGCCCAAAGGGTGGCGGTAAAGAGCTGAAAAACAACTAGTATGTCACTACGTTCGTATTTGTTGGCCAACAATGGTGTGGCCGTGTGTATGCAAGACAAGTTTGGGCCAACGCCCTTCGGACAAAATTCCACAGTTTTGTTGGCCAACAATCTGATCGTGTGTACGAGCCTTTAGTCTGCTCTTGTGAATTGGCAGTTCAATGCCAACTAAATGGGTTGCCCTAATGCAACGCATGCTGACACATGACACATTGCACATAATGTTTGTGCGTTAACACAATGCACAAAAACAGCAAATTGTGAATGGACCTTAATAGAGAGGAAAGGGACAATAGGGACACTTGTTCCAGTGGAGAGGATGTGCAGGAAATTCTCTCCAATGGCACACAAATTGAAAAAAAAACCCATAACAGAGGATTTAAAGGTCAAAACTTTTAAACAAAGTTTCTTTAACCCCCCTGGCGGTATTCCTGAGTCTGGCTTGAGGTGGATTTTCAGTACCAAAAGTGGTAACCCCGAGCCAGACATGGGATTGCATCGCAGGATCCATGTTACTTACCTTGTCCTCTGGATCCTGTGATGTCTCCCTGCTGTGATCTGCGAGCCGCCGTGTCTCGCTCGATTCACAGTGCCGAGCTCCATTCCCTGCGAGCGTTGCGACGCACGGGGACGGAGTTCGGCGCCAAATTCAAAAAGTAAAAAGCACAGTATAGATACAGTACACTGTAATCTTACAGATTACAGTACTGTATCAAATAATTACACATCCCCTTTGTCCTTAGCGGTTTGTCCAGTGTCCTGCATGCAGTTTTATATTATAAAAACTGTTCTTTCTGCCAGGAAACTGGAGATTATCCATAGCAACCAAAAAATTTCCGTTTACGTCAAAAGTGCTTTTAGACCAGCTAGAAAACAACGATAATAAGTTAGAATCACTTGCAGAATTAAGCGATAGTGATTTGTGGGGAGGTCCGTCATCAAACACTGAAAGTAACGAAAGCGACAATTCTGCAACTGAGCAAATTTCAGTGTTTTTGATTTGATTACATTATTGAATATTTTTTATTATTATTTTACTATTTGTTATAATTATTTATAGTTATTTATTATATTATAATTTTTGATTTTGTTTTTTAAACTTTATCACACCCGGGAAGTCTACTAGACTCTTGTTTGGACAGATTTGAGTGAGTTATTCCTAAGAATTACAGGCCTACAATATAAAATGCCAAATTTCTGTGCAAAATAATTGTACCACTTTCAGCATCAAAAATCTGAAATAATCATACCGCCAGGGAGGTTAACAGTCTATCAGTTTATTAATCAAGAATGACAGAAGATAAGAGAAAGAAAAGACCAAAAAACACCCAAAGTACTAGTCTTTAAAATAGTCTTTAGAATAGTGATCAGCTTTTGAGCTGGATACCTATCATATTAAAAGGTAATTCCACTCTTGCGCAGAAAAATTAGCAAATACAAAAAAAATTTTGGAATATACAGTACAGTTGCTATATAAGCCAAATTGCAATTGAACGCTACAAAAAGGTATATTTCCTTTTTAATCTGCGAGTGCATCAGTTGATTATTCATAAATTGATGCCCTTTAAGTGGCATTATGCTCATGAGACCTTATTGTAATGACATTATTTCTTCATATTTATTCCGATTATTATTCACACAAATCTTCTTTTATTACGGTGGTGAGCAGTCTGCGAGGAGAAGTGGAACACAATCTCTTCACTGCAGCAAATTGATGTTGTATACAGGGTCAAAAACAGCTGAGAGTCCACAACATGTTTAATAAAAGTGTTTGTTCAGCAAAATAATAAAAAACAACCAACACATTTGTGTATAAAATACCTCTTCCTCTGGGCTACAAAACAAATAAAGACTAGCTACCCAAAAGGTTGTAAATAAACAATAAAATTGCCACTAAAAGACATATGCAACAGAACAAAATGCTGATATAATCTAATCTCATGTAAAACAATATATAAAACTCTTGGAGAAAAAATCCTACTGCAAACAAAAAGGATATTAGGACATTGTCATTATAAAAATATAACAAATATATAATGCTCAGCTGTAATGAATAAAAGAGGAAAAATAGCAAATAAAAACAGTATAGCATATACAAATTGCTACACAAGCCATATTGTAACTGAATGTTATTAAAAACGATCTTTCCTTTTCTGTCTGCAGTACCGTAATTTTATGAAAAATTCAAAGCAATATGGCAACCTGGAGGCATTCTGTACACAGTTGGTGTGTGGAACGCCCCATGAAATTAAATGTCCTACTTGTGTGATTTGCTCAATGACTTTCCCAGAAGCCTGCGCTGAGATACAAGTTAGATTTTAGGCATCCTCTGCAACAAATTTTTTTTTTTTTTTTTAGATACTCCCAAAGGGTGATTCACATTTACAGGGATGCAGACCCTGCAGCTTTCCTCAGTAGAACACCGGGTGGCATTGTGCTCCTGAGACCTTATTCTAATGACATAATTTCTATCACCAGATTATTATTCACACCAATCTCCTTTTATTACAATAGGGATTATTATGCCAGGACAAGTGGGATACAAACTCTTTACTGCAACAAAGTTATACAACTATCACACATATATAATGCTCATCTGTAGCTAATTAAAAAAGTAATACAATTGATACAAGGTCCTTTGTGGTTGTTAATGCACATAACCCTTAAATATCAAGATTGACATACAGCAAAATCATTGGTTTTAGAAATATCGAGTTTAATCAATAAAGGTATTTTATGAATCACTGCTAAATAAAATGGTTTTAAAAAGCCATATTCACTGTAACTTTTAATAGCCATGGATGAATGTAACCACAGAATGAACTACAGTAAGTGTTGAGAGTGCAATAGGATCTAATATTAAGATACAATATTAAGCTGAGTTTCAATAAATATAAAAGGTTTGTGAAACAAAATCAGATATTGTATAAACTTGGGAGAATGCAAATTGGCAGAATCAGCACAATCTGCATGTAAAAGAACACAGTGAACAAAGAATACAATGTTAAAACATAATGCTGTGTGGAGCATCTAGAACTAAAATAAAAGCCAGCTGCACTAGTAAAATGTAACTTACTGTTCCATGCAAAAAAGTGACAAAGTGCCCAAGAGCAAATTATCAGCAGCCGCCGCACGCTGCCAGTCCTGAACAATACTGATTTAAACAGCTAAATGGGCACCAGAACATTGAAATAGAACAGGAATTGGGAGGGCTTAAAGCTGACAGAAAGATGCGGACACCAGTACTGTAGAAGGTGAGGATCGTTGGTGGGAGGGATTAAGGGTAAATGACAGGTGCTGCTGAACTTGAGGCTGGATCAATTTTGTTACAAAGTCAGATAACATGACAATGAAGTGGGGAAAAAATATATGAAGGTGGGGGTGTGTCAAGGTAAACAATGAGAGAACTGAATGACAATGCCAGTTTGGGTGCACTAAGAGTAGGAGACAGGATGACAGAACAGTAAAAAATGTGTATCGAAATTGACATGAAATTATGTCATTAACTGATCGCATGCAAGATAAAAGGCTGGTGAAAGAGTTTGACCAGAAGTGGTGTGGCCAAAAGGGAACAAGAAAAACAGTGAAAGATATGGGGGACATGGGTATTGTGACAGTTAAAGGATAACAGTGGAGAAAAAATGACAGCATCAGTCATTCCATCCCAAATATTTACACCATTTGTATCTCAATTCTGTATTTGTTTTGTAGCCCTGAAGATGGGGGGATACTTTTGAACCCCAAAATGTGTTGGCTGATTTTTTATTGTCTTGCTAAACGAACACCAATATTAAATGTTTTTGAACTCACAACTCATTGATTTGGTGCCCTTTTTTGGACTTTGCATAGATAGCTTCCAAACTTGAGGTCCCCTATTTATAGGGACATCCTGTTTGTTTTTAACCTCCCTGGCGGTATGATTATTTCGGATTTTAGGTGCTGAAAGCGGTACAATTATTTTGCATGGAAATTTGGCGTTTTATATTGTAGGTCTGTAATTCTTAACAATAACACACTTAAATCTGTCCAAACAAGAGTCTAGTAGATATCCCGGGTATGATAAAGTTTGAAACACAAAAACATAAATTATAATATAATAAATAAAAATAAATAATTAAAAAAATAAAAATAAAATAATAATAAAATAAATTTCCCCATAATTCACTATCGCTCAATTCTGCAAGTGTTCTAATTTACTATCGCTGTTTTCTAGCTGGTCTAAAACCATTTTTGACGTAAAGGGACACTTTTTGGTTGCTATGGACAATCTCCAGTTTCCAGCCAGAAAGAACAGTATATATAATATAGAACTGCATGCAGGGCATGGGCCAAAGCACTGGGGACAAAAGGGATGTGAAATAATTTCATACAGTACTGTAATCTGTAAGATTACAGTACTGTATGTGTTATGATTTTTACAGTTTTTTGAATTTGCCGCCAGGCTTCGCCCACGTGCGTCGCGACGCTCGCAGGGAACGGAGCCTGGCACGGAGAGAGGCTTCGGGCAGAGGACGGAGCCCACGGACACTGCGGGGGACATCGCAGGATCCTGGGGACAAGGTAAGTAACGCCGCACCAGGATCATGCAATGCGATCCCGAGTGTGGCTCGGGGTTACCGCTAATGGGACTGAATTTTAACCCCGAGCCACACTCGGGAAAACCGCCAGGGGGGCTACGGACAGCCTCATCAGGGCAATCGTGCCCCATAAGAATATATATGACCTTCTTTAATCATGATCCATTGATGAGTCAAATTCAGCACTGCCTCAGTTACACATATTCCAGTAGAAATGGATATTGTGGCACACATGTGCAGGGGAAATAGATACCGATAGAAAATATTTGAAAAAGAGTCTGTGAGCACCAAGCAGGCTACACGTTGAAGGATTGACCGAGTTAGTGTGTGACTTGTCAAGGTGAATAACACAAGGCATTGGAGCCCACTAAGTGAAACTTTACAAAAAATTGAGTGATGCCTTAAAGCTAACTTGAAGGTGGTCTATTTTGTATGCTGCTTCTTGTTATGCAGCCATTTTCCAGCTTCTTTGTGTAGTACTCAGTGTTTACTGATGATACGAAGCTAAGCAGGGCAATAACTTAACAGCAGGAGATTGAAACTTTACAAGAAAACTTCAATAATATAAAGGGGTGGGCAAATATATGGCAAATGAGGTTCAATGTTGAAAAATGTAAAGTAATGCACTTGGGGGCTAAAAATATGAATGCAAGTTACACAATAGAGGGAGGACCTCTGGGGGAATCCAGGATGGAAAAAGATCTGGGGGTCCTAGTAGATGACAGACTCCAGGCAATGCCAAGCTGCAACAAGCAAAGCAAGCAGAATATTAGCGTGCATAAAAAAGGGTATTTACTCAAAAGATTAAACAATAATCCTACCAATTTATAAAACTCTGGTTTGGCCGCATCTTGAGTATGCCGTCCAGTTATGGTCACCCATCCTCAGGAAGGATATGCTGGAACTGGAGAGAGTCCAGAGAACTGCGACCAAGCTAATAAGGGGAATGGAGGAACTCAGTTATGAGGAAAGACTGCAAACATTAAACTTATTCTCCCTGGAGAAGAGACGCTTAAGAGGAGATATGATAGCGATATACAAATATCTTAATGGTGATTCTAGCATAGGGAGTAAGCTATTCAGTCTCAGGGAGTGTAAGAAGACAAGGGGCCACTCAATGGAATTGGAGGAGAAGCGGCTTAATCTGCATAGGGGTTTTTTCACTGTCAGGGAGGTAAGAATATGGAATTCTCTTCCACAATCGGTGGTGTCAGCTGGAAGTAGAGATAGTTTCAAAATACTCTTGGATAGACATGGAACACAGTATACAGGGGTATGGAAAATGGTATTTGGCATGAACACCCACACAGGTTGAACTTGATGGACTTGTGTCTTTATTCAACCTTACCAACTATACAACTATGTAACTATGCTCTACTAGCCTGAAACCAATGACTGACTTAAAAAGGATACTACAACCAGAGGATGCATGGCTTTTCTGCCTTCTTACCCCTTCTTACCCTCCAACCTAACTTTTGGCCATTTGGGTCACCCATCTAAATGCTGGTTAATAGAAAGGTGTGGCCTGTAGAAGGGGGGAGCTGACTCTTGCTGCAAATTCCTTTGTTACACACCTTTGGATTTGCAGGCTATCGGGGCACTCTGCAGGTTCCTGCTATCCACAGCAAAAAGAAGCTAACAATGTTACACCACTTCCTATTTATATTTTAAGGAATAGGAGCTGCTTATATGCATTCAGATTGTTGCATTCAGATAGATCCCTACATCTATAACTTGCAGACTACTGAATGTCATACTATTTTGCGACCTACTTGCTGTGTTGTTTATACCTATTTGTAATATGTACCTTGTTCTTTAATTAAAAAAAAAAAAATTAAATAAAAAAGATAGATCCCTACACAGATGTTGCAAGGGAAACAGAGTTTAAGTAAGCTAGTTGTGGAAAGTCCCACCATATGTGCATAAAAGTATCTTCCTAGCCACCCTTGTCACAGTATTGTGCATCATGGTATGGTATGGAATGCTGGCACTGCATTCTATACCAACTAGAGGCGGGACACTTGTAATTGTTTTCCTATAACACTGTTTGTTCCTTGAAATGACAGAGTGGAAAAAAAAATACCTGAAATAAATAGGTTAAAAACACATAAAATTGGGTTATTCGAAGGACCTGGCAGTTGTTGTAAGTGTGAGCCGACTTAAATAGAACTAACAATAGGTACCTGGAAAGCAAAGACAATCTGCACTCATCGCCTTGACACTGGCCCTTTATAACTAGATAAATGATACGCACTTGTTCTTTGTATTTGTGTGTGCTCTGCAGTTGTTCAGAATACATCTAAGAAAAATTAGAAGGCTTGCTTTAATTACTTCACTGCTCACTGCTACAGAAAAGGATGCCAAATGTTGCATCAGGCCAAAAAAACGTCAGCATGCTCTGTGCCAAAAAATACATTTGCCTTTTTGGGTGCAGGTCAGCAGCTCTATTTTTTGTTCTCTGACATTCCAATAGATTGCTAACTAGTGACTTAGCAAGCGGCCAAGGCACAATGAAGAATGAACAGCTTCCTTGACCTGGCAAAATAGCAGTCTTAACTGTCATTTTTATTGTGTCTGAATAGGCCTGTCATCTATAATTCCTCAATCAGCTTACAATACCTTAAGTAGATTTAATTTTGTTTCCTTTGTGTGCTTTGCTTTTTTTTTGTAGCATTTCATGTAAGCTAATATGACCACTGTGTTTTTTTTTGCTCGGCACAATAGATTTTTTGTAATGTTTCTCCTCATTACAGACGTTATGGGTCAGTGTGTAGCATATTAAAGCCAACCTGATAGCTCCAGGTTCACATGAGAAAGCATCAGGTGCCACAACTCACAGATATAAAAAGCATGGAAACAGCCCCGTGCTTGTGTTTGTATATAATGTATATATAGTGTTTTTTTTTTTTGTTTTTTACATCAGCAGCACAAACAGACCCTTTAATCTCAAAGTGAAAGCAGACCTCTGTAAAATGATTTCAATTAATTACTCTAAAAAATATAGCAAATAACTGACTGCATAAGTATACATACCCATCAAGTCAGTATTTAGTAGAAGCACCTTTGGCAGCAGTTACAGTAAGTATAGATTTTTATTAGCTTTGCAAAACCTCATTCCTCTTAGCAAAACTATTCAAACTCAGTCAGAATGTATAAAGATGGTGAGTGCTATTTCAAGTCTAGTCTAGTTACACAATCTCTATAGGACTAAGATGTAGACTCTGACTTGGTCCATCAAACACATCTTATGTATTGGATTGGAATGTAGACTCTGACCTGGTCTATCCAGCATATCTCATCTATTGGATTGAGATGTAGACTCTGACTCCAGCACATCTCATCTATTGGACTGAAAAGTAGACTCTTACCTGGTCCATCCAGCGCATCTCATTTATTGAATTGAAAAAGAGAACCTGATTCAGTCCATTCAGCACATCTCCTCTATTGGATTGAGATGTAGACTCTGACTTGGTCAGTCCTGCACATCTCATCTATCAGATTGAAATGTAGACTTTGACTCGGTCCATCCAACACATCTCATCTATTGGATCGAAATTTAGACTCTGACTTGGTCAATACTGAACATCTCATCTATCAGATTGAAATGTAGACTTGGACTCGGTCCAGTCCAGCACATCTCATCTATTGGATCAAGATGTAGATTCTGACTCAGTCCACAAAGTGTTTTTTTTCCCCTTTATTCTTGTTTAGTTTTGGCTTTATGTTTTGGATCACTGTCTTGCTGGAACACAAATATCCCCTGGCTTGTGCTTTTTAATAACGTTTTAACATAGTTGCTTGTAAAGTTCTTTTGCCTTCATGGTTATTGATATGCCAGAATACTGACTCACCAGAAGCTGGAGCTTCCAGATACACAAATATTTATAATACGATCACATGAAGAGTCTTCACTACACACATTTGGTCTTAACGTATGTGGCTTTGGAATAGGATTGGCTGCACTAGTGATGATTTAGGCATGTCATATTAAAGGAGCGTATACTTATGCAATACAGTTTTTTTATTGTGGTATCATTGTAATTACTTAAAATTACTCTGCAGAAATCTCTTTTAGCAATAACTTGAATTTTTTTTACTTTTTACGGGAACTATAATAATGGTTTCTTTATTGTAATTTGCTGTCTTTCCTTGCATTCCCTCTGTATACATCTCAGTGAAGACTCAGAACTACAACTCTATAATTCTTAAATCAAGTGTTTCCTTTAAGATAACAAGTGCCTCCTTTATGATATGAGAAGATGCGAGATAAGCTGGCAATGGGTGTAATCACACATTTAGAACTACCTGGCTTTTGAGATAAAGCAAACTTTGTGATATGAGTAAATAAATACAGTATACTTTCTCTCTCTATAAATAATATCATTTTATATTATTTCATTGTTTGGATAATAGCTTATAGGTGAATCTACCATCACTATTTTCACATGAGCTGGAGAAAAAATTCAGATTTGCTAGTTTATGTCTTGTATTGGTTATGCTGTTTTATCTGTGCTAATTAATGGTTAGGTAAAATGATAAAAAAAAGTAAATTAAATTACATACCGTTTAGTTTGTAAGTTCTCTTCGGTGTACTTTACTTGGAACAACAGGAATCTGCAATGTGTGAAGAAGATGCCGCGGTCAGACAAAAGAAGAACATCAAATAAATAAATATTGTTTTCAATGCATGTTTGCCCAATAAGAACAACTTCTTCAGAATAAAGCTTGGCTCTGCAGCCACCACAGTACAGTTATAGCACAAATGATCTGCCTTTGCTTCCTGTTTATGAGTATAACCACTTTAACTCTTTGTGAAACACATGGATTACTCAGAACTGTATCTCCATAATTCACCCTGTAAAAAACATGCCTGGTCAATTATCTCCTCTACTTAAACCCCAAACCTAATAATCCCTCTTATACCCCTAACTACCAATCCTTTTTAATCTCGCTTAAAGCGGAAATTTACTCATAACAACTTGATTAAAAAATATGTTCTTTAGCAAGGAACATACATTCGACATTAATAAATACGCTACCAAAATTAACGTGTGCTGTAAATTTCCTCCAGCATTGCTCCCATTTCTTCTTGCTAGAGGCTGCCATTTTGCTGAGGTCCAAAGCCCCTGAACAGCAGTAAATCATAAAGTGGAACTAAACTGGCTGTAAAGGATAGGAGGGCCTAATTCCGCTTTGAGGCCGCCAGCCTCTACAAATTCAGCAGTGCCTAAAAATAGAGAGCAACTGAGCATGTGCAGAGTAGGGTAAGACAGTATATTACTGGATTTTTAACAGTATAGGCACTTATTTTTAATGTTTTACATCGGTATGTCTGGAAAGGGTGTCTATTGTGACTATATTTTTTGACTAAAGTTCCACTTTAAGTAAACATGTCTCTACTTAAACTCCCAAACCTCTGTGACACACCTATCCTCCAACCCCAGCTTCCCTTGCAGATAACTTTTCTGCACTAGTATCTCCTCTACCTAAACTCCCAACTGTCATAACCCTTCTTCTGCAACTAACCTCCTAGCCTTATAACTCATCTGCAGTTAAAGTGTTACTAAACCCACAACAGTAAAATCAATCTGTATATGCAGTAAAGCATGCTTGTTATACTTACTCACTGTGGAACCTAAGGGGTTAATCATCTGCATTGTGTAAAAACGTTGTTTGATCCTGTATGCACAGATCCTCCCCTTCTTGCATTGTCTCCAAAACATGTCCGGATAAGACAGTTACTGGAGTCAGGCTGCACATGCTCAGTTTGGTGTGTATTGCTAGAGAGTTGTTTTTTTTCTTGGGAGAGTGCATGTGATCAGCACAGGGCCAGTCAGCACTGTTCAGACAGAGGGTCAGGGGTCCTGCATCCTGATAGGACAGCCAGTGCAGTATAAAAACACTCCTACTAGCTTTAACCAGGCACTGATAGAAGTCATAAGACTGCTATGTACTGCTGATGAGAAAAGGTATTTGGCAGTTTATATTTACTAAAAATATTGCTGTTCCATGTTCTGTGTACTGTGGGAGACCAGATATAGTGAATGCAGGGTCCTGGGTTTAGTAACACATTAATATGCCCACCTCATGAACCCCTCCAACTAAAATCATAACCTCTCATATAATCCTAACCAGGGCTTTTTTTCTCAAACAATAGGTGCTGGAACTTAACCACGGCCCCACAAAACCTCTCCCCCTACACACACCCTCCAAATCACATCAAATAGTAGGTGTGTTCAGTCAAATTTCACAAAAACAGAAGGAGGGTCTTAAAGGGGCATTAAATACCAGGATTGCATTACATACAGAGTGCAGAGCTGTCACTTGTAAACACAGAAACCGGACTTCTGTGTTTACAAGTGATTGTGGTGAGCAGGCACCAAAGGGTCTGAGCCAGAGGTGGTGGAACCGAGTTCCACTAGTTCCCCCTGAAAAAAAGCCCTGATCCTAACTGCCCAACCCCTATAAGTCCCCCTGCTGTTCACATGCCTGTGCAATTACTGCCTCTACAATACATTTTGTCGTTTTAGATAGAGTAGGGAAAAGGTAAATCAATGTTATGTTTTGCTTTTGCTGTCTGTGCACCCTTGTGGAAATGTTCCCTCACTTCCTTTCCTAGAAATGCAAAGGAATTTGTAGATAATCTTCTAAAGCAGGGGTAGGCAACCTTTTGAGCAGTGTGCTAAAAAATGTTTTCAAAGAAATTGAGCATGCCGATTTTATAACAAAAAAAATCAACTTCACACTCTCAATCATGAAAAGGATTTTTTATAATGTAAATACTGTAAACTACTTGAGTAGTGAGAAATTAACATCCTGCACTCTCATGCCTTAGATTAGCCCCAGTTCCTGCAACTCCACACTTCAGATCAGCCCCAGTTCATGCACCTTCACACCTCAGATCACCGTCCCCCCTGCAAATCTGTTTCATCACTGTACCCCCCTGCACATCTGTCCCATCACTGTAACCCCCTGTACATCTGCCCCACCACTGTACCACACTACTCTTCTGTCCCACCACTGTAACCCCCTGCTCATCTGCCCCACCATTGTACCCCCTTTCTTATCTGCCCCACCACTCTAACTCCCTGCACATTTGCCCCACCACTGTAGCCCCCTGCAAATCTGCCCCATCACTGTACCACCCTACTTTTCTGTCCCACCACTGTAACTCCCTGCACATCTGCTCCACCACCGTAACCCCATGCTCTTCTGTCTCACCGCTGAACCATCCTCTCATCTGTTCTAACACTGAACTTCCTGCTCCTCTGCCCCACCGCTGTAACCCCCTGCTCATCTGTCCCACCTATGTACCTCCTTTCTCCTCTGCCCTGCCACTGTATCCCCCTGTACATCTGCCCCACCTTTATGCCCCCTGCTCTTCTGCCCAACCACTGTAACGAACTGCTCATCTTTCCCACCAATGCACCTCTTTTCACATCTGCCCCACCGCTGTACCACCCCTGCTCATCTTTTCCACCACTGTAACCCTCTTCTCATCTGGCCTATCACTGTACCCCCCTGCTTTTCTGTCCCACAAATGAACCCCCCTCTCATCTCTCCCACCACTGTACCTCCTGCTCATCTGACCCACCACTGTACCCCCCTGCTTTTCTGTCCCACAACTGATTCCCCTCTCATCCCTCCCACCATTGTACCTCCTGCTCATCTGCCCCACCACTGTACCCCCTTGCTCTTCTGTCCCACCACTGTAACCCCCTGCCCATCTGCCACATCAATGTACCCATTTTCTTATCTCACCACTGTACCTCCCTGCACATCTGCTCCACCGCCGTATCCCCATGCTCTTCTGTCTCACTACTGAATCACCTTCTCATCTGTCCTAACACTGAACCCATTTGATCATCTGCCCCACCACTTTAACCCGCTTTCTCATCTGCCCCACCAATGTACCTCCTGCACACCTGTCTCATCTCTGTACCCCCCTCCTCTTCTGCCCCACTTCTGTTCCCCCTGCTCTCCTACCCCACCACTGTAACCCCCTGCTCATCTGTCCCACCAATACACTTCCTTTCACATCTGCCCCTCTGCTGTATCCCCCTGCTCTTCTGTCCCACCGCTGAACCCTTTTCTCATCTGACCCAAAACTAAACCCCCCTGCTCATCTGTCCCACCATTGTAACCCCCTTCTCATCTGCCCCATCACTGTACCCCCCTGCTCTTCTGTCCCACTGCTGTACCCCCTTCTTATCTCTTCCACCACTGTACCTCCCTGCACATCTGCCCCACCGCTGTACCCTCCTGATGTTCTGTCCCACCTCTGAACCCCTCCTGCTCATTTTCCCCACTGCTGTACCCTCCTGCTCATCTGCTCCACGACTGTACCCTTTTCTCATCTATGATATGCGTGATATGCAGAGTGGTGAAAGGAAGCAGAGATGAGACGCATCTACCTGTCCTGGCACACTCATCCTGCTGATCCACCTCTCGCATCCAGCCCACGTGCTTGTATGTATGTATGTATGTAATGTATGGGATGTATGGGATGTATGTAATGTATGTGATGTATGTGATGTCACATACAAGCATCTGGAATGGATGCGCAATCAGGAGCTCAGGTCAGGAGCATTTTCTGAAAGCAATGGGCCTGTGTGCAGGATCAAAAGTTGGGCCCCCACAGCTGAGAAAAAGTGCGGCGCTCTGGGCCACAGGAAAAGTCTGGTGTGATTTTCATTGTGCTGAATACTGGCTCTGGCTTAAAAGGAAACAGAGTGCAGGGGTAAGTAATAAGTGATGAAAAGGTTGAGAAATAATTTCAACAAAGTTCCCAGCAGCTCAACAGTAATTCCACAAACTGTCATCTGATTGGGGTTTTCTCAATCTCAGTGAAATCCCTTCTTTCTGAAATTGGTAGTGACAACCATGTGAGGCATGTTCCACCAGATGGTAGACGGTGCTAGCAGGATTGTGATTGGCTTTAGCAGTGGCCAATGACAGTCCTCCTCCTGGAAACAGGGATCGCTCCCACCCTAGTAGAACTGCACCCAATCTCTTCCCCATCGCAAAAGCTGACGATCACAGCTACAGCAAAATTAGAGAACCAAACAATGTGTCCCAACTTTTACAATGTGGGGGGGCACAGTGCCTCCCCCTCAGTGCAGGTGCAGTGTGGGGAATTCTGAAATTGGAATGCATTAGTTTCTAACTGACACTTCCCTGCGCTGCTCTGCTGATGGGGAGGGGGTCAAGTGCCGGCAAAAGAGGCTTCGTGTGCAGCTTGCGGCACCCGTGCCGGGGGTTGCCTACCCCTGTTCTAAAGTGAGGGAAATTCCCCTTTCAGACAGTTAAGAACAGAACTGATGCCCGCATTGGTACATTTCACTTTACCTCTTAGTCTGGTGACAACCTTCAATTTTTGGATGTCTCCTCATTTTCTATGACCATGATCACCAAATAGAGCGGTAAATCTCCCTTATGGTAACTCAGGCAAATAAAAGTTTGAGACCCCCTGATGACCTGCACCCTCCGTCTCTATGCGAAAAACAACAACAACAAAAATGCTTGTGAAATAAATGAACACAACAAAAAAAGGTGCAATACACAGCGGGACTTTCAGCTGCTATAAAAAATTGCCCTGGCTAGCCAAAGATGTGGTGCAAGAAAGGCATAAGGTGATGTGATCTAGTGCCAGAGAAATGGTGTGGTGCAGCCCATAAGTGTTTTTCTGGCATCCCCGGGGACGCCACCCCCAGGGGGCACATCACTGGAAGTTCCTTTAACCTTCCAGCCCCAGGCCAGACAAATGCAGCCCTATTCAAATCTGAAAGGCTTTAGAACTTAGAGAAAGTCCTGTCATCAATGGTGGACAAGCCCGGTAAACAAGGCCAGATTCAACACAGGAGGAAAAGGGTCCCCCCCACAGTTCTCAACATATTGCAGCAGGAAAATACCAACCAGTACCCTGGTTCCACCTGACAACTGATAAGAACAAATACTAAACTTGATCTTAGCCAAAAGACAGATAAGCAAAAACCTTTTATACACCCAACTCCTATGGCCCCTCTGCTTTGAACATATTGACCCTTCTCCACTAGTAGGAGTGATTAAGCTGCACACTTCCTCAAGGTGATGGCAATGGAAAGGGTGATTGTAAATGGCTCAGAATGTTCTATACACACTCCAAGACTGGGACCTGTTTGCAACCACAACCTTGGCTACCCTATATCACTGATGACATGTATAGGATAATGCATGAAAGAAGAAAGCTAATGTGGCTTAATCTGCATTCCTAATTGATGATAACCTTAGGATCACTATTAATACTCTGTTATACTCTATGAACTTTACTGTGCAGATTTAAAACCACATGTTTATTCGAGCTAAAGAAAAGGAAGCTCCCTCGTTGAAGAATCCAACCTACCCTTAAAGTGGAGTTCCACCCAAAAGTCCTGACTCCCTGACATGCCACATTTGGCATGTTATTTTTTTTTTTTGGTGGGGGGGGTGGGTACCTAGTTTTGACAGGTCCCCAGCTTCCACTTCCGCCCGCGCTACCTAGGTGACCTCCCTCCCTGCAATCTTCTGGGACACGTCACAGGTCCCAGAAGATTGTCATGCCATTCAGGACAGCGCAGCGTGACTCGTGCATGCACAGTGTGCACCTGGCTGTGCAGCCTCAGGATGTCACAGCCGGGTGCCCACACTAGTGATGCTGGCACAGAGGAGAGGTGGGGGAGAAAAGCGAGGCTTCGGGCGGCCGCAAAGCTGGACCGTGGGACAGGTGAGTGTATGTTTATTAAAAGTCAGCAGCTACACTTTTTGTAGCTGCTGACTTTTAATAAGCTGAAAAACGGGTTCTTCCCTCTCTTCACTCTGTGGTTCCTTCTGCTGACCCCTTTGTTGCTGTATTATGATTTTGGACCTATTTTCTCCTTTTTTATGCTCGTGACTAAAAATATATTTTAGTTTGTAGTCAGCATGTGGAGCTTTATAATTCTTTTCACTTTTTCTGTTTCCTTACTCCTTTGTTGTAAAAATAAAACTTGCTGTGATAGAGCTCAATAGCTCAAGATTAAATTAAAACACACCAACTCCCAGAGAAGTTTTAATGAGACACATGATGCCTGAATGGAGATGATGGGTGCATAATCTGGTGAAGCTCTGCATGGTAGCCAACCAGTTTCGAACTTCAGCATGTTCTATTAAGCTTGCAGAGCTGCACCTGATTTTGCTCTCTCCAGCTTTAGTAAATGAACCCCATTGTTTGGTGTACTGACTGCTTAACAAACGATAGTGCACTATGAATACTTTATCATGTAGTAAAGTTTTAAAAACAAAAATTGTTTATAGATTGTAAAACTAAGCAATAAAGTAACTATTCAGCAACTATTCAAAAATGTATAAACAGTAAAGTGTATGTTTTTGATAGAGTACGGAAATATTCAATCCACTGCCAGGTATTTTTTTTTTAATCTATAAATAGCATCCATAGTTAAAGGTTATTAAATTATGATGGCATACAAGTGGCCGTAAACTGATCTTCCTATAAGAAAATCAATGACTGACGGGTTCTCCCTGTCAGTGATTATGACTATTACTACTGCTGGGGTAATCGGATACTTCTAGCAGTAGTGGATTCAGTTACCGAACAGTCTACTTAGCCATATGCAATAGCCCCTTTGTTGCCGTGTTACTGTGCTCCATTATTTTTTATGACCTGCTTAATGTGCTTTTTTTGCTGCTCACTAAAATTAAGATTTATTTATTTATCCTTGGTGAAAAAACCTCATGATCCATTGTTTAAACTGATATATATACACCGTATGTACTGTGCAAAAGTTTTAGGCAGGTGTGAAGAAATGCCGTAATTAAGAATGTTTTAAAAAATATATATTTTAATTGTTAACTTCTATCAATTTACAAAATACAAAGTGAGCAAACAGAAGAAAAATCAAAATCAAATCAATATTTGTTATGACTACCCTTTGGCTTCAAACCAGCATCAATTCTTACACTTGCAAACTTTAGAGTTACTAAAGGCAAATAGACTGTGGACTTCACAAAGTGCAGTTGTACTCTGCAAGTGCAGTTGCTCCAGAGCTTAGTAAATGAGGCAAACCTTCACTTTGCAAAAAATACCCAATCATGTGCAAGGAAAAAAAACAACATTTCTGCTTGCACATGATTGGATGATGGAAGTCAGCAGAGCTTCTTGTCATTTACTAAGCTTTGGAGCAACTGCGCTTTGCAAAGTGCACAGTCTATTTGCTTTTAGTAAATCCACCCCTTTGTTCACTTTGACTTTGACACAAAGTCAGGGATTATGATTAACCAATTATACAAACCAGGGGCTAATGATCATTAATTTCATATATAGGTTGAAACAACAGTCATTAACTGAAACAGAAACAACTGTGTAGGAGGTTTAAAACGGAGTGAGGAACAGCCAAACTCTGCTACTAATGAGGTATTAATGGAAGCCAGTTTCATATCACAGGTCATACATGATGGCAAGACTGAGCACAGCTACAAGACACCAGGCAAAGGGGACCCAGGTACACTCATCTACTGTCTGGAAAAGTCTGGCCAGGGGTGGTCTTCATGGAAGAATTGCAGCCAAAAAGCTATACCTCCAACATTGAAACAAGGCTATGCGACTCAACTATGCATGAAAACATAGGAACTGGGGTGAATAAAAATGGCAATTTTAAATATTTGGCTGTAGCAGGAGGCAGTTTGTTCACCGAAGGGCAGGAAAGTGGTACAATAATGAGTGTCTGCAGGCAACAGTGAAGCATGGTGGAGGTTCCTTGCAAGATTCGTACTGCATTTCCTCAAATAGAGTTGGAGATTTGGTCAGGATCAATGGTGTCCTCAATGCTGAGAAATACAGACAGAAACGTATCCACCATGTATAAAGATTGGGAGGCGTGGATGGTGTGATATTGGTGCCTGCATAGCTGTGGGCATACAGGGTGCTGGAAGGGGCCTGGTTCCCCATTAAGGATATATTGAGAGGGGTAGATTGAGGGTGTTTTCTCTTTACTTGGGACTGAGGCCTTTGTTGCTGGAGATCCATGCGCAAGCACTGGGTAAATATTTGATTCTGGTGGCACTTTTACTCAATTACACTAGACATTCACATGGCACTTTTAATCAATTACCCTAGACATTCACATGTATTAATTTTTTTCATGTCAATTAGTACTTTGTTGGTGTTTAAGGTATTGATTGCTATTATCACCTTTACACTGTATATATTTATCATTCATGGTCCACCCATGTTGGTTCTGTTTTGTCGTTCTGTTTCACAGGTTTCACATTCATACAGTAGAGTCACTATCTTTATGTATAAAACACTTTTACATAAAGTACATACTGAGGTTTTCCTCTGTCTTTCTACGCTAGCACTTGGCAGTGTCTTGTACACATACAATTCTGTCTCATTACAATTTTTTTTTATAGGTTCATTGTTTCATTTTTTTAAGAACTTACTTTATCCATGCATCTTCCCGTGCTGCTACTTGGTTTGCCTCTTAGGTGCCATGGTGCTCTCTCACAACTTTCGGGTCAAACACTTTGCAGTGGTTGCCAATTGGAGGTGTCATTTTAGATACATTTTTAAGCTGGTTTGTAAGTTATGCTCCATTGATATATTTTGTGAATTTGTTTTCTAATGTTTATATCTTACATTAATGGCATTCACTTCTGATGAAGTGAAGCAACATTCACAAAGTGCATTGAGTTTAAGGCCCCTTTCACACGGTGGGACCGTTCAGGTCCTCCTATCAGTTTTGACGGCGGATCTGAACGGGCGCTCCATGCTAGTCTATGGAGCGACGGATGTCAGCGTTGACATGTCCGCTGACATCCGACCCGGTCCAATCCGCTAAAAGCAGACGGATGCCTCTACGTTCAGATCCGTCGCTGGCAGATCGGATCCGTGAGATCTGATGGAAATGGACAAGCTGTCCGTTATCGTCCGATCTCTCCATAGAAACCAGTGGTGCTTGATAAGCCCCTCCCCGCTTAGTGAGCAGAGAGGGACCTGTCATCCGCCGGCTCAGTGGAGATCAACGGAGAGATCTCCCGCTGAGCCGGCAGACAGAGGCAGACTCTGTGGAAGCAGATCCGCCTCGTGAGAATGAGGCCTTAGAATGCATTTTTTGTTAAGTTTTAGTAATCTGGTTATGTAAAACAATATTAGTTTGTTGTACGCTGTACAACAGGCATACTAGTTGGAACGTACCAGTTTGGTATTTTTTAATAAGTCTCATATGTATAAGATCCTCATTCATTGTTCAATAAAGGATTATTTTTTTACCAGTATGTTACGCCTCATTTAAAGTCCCATGGGCAAATTTATTGTTCTGTGTATGACTTATCCATCATGCTATACCATCGGGGAGGCGTGTGATTGACCCCAAATATATTATGCTATTATGCAGCAGGACAATGACCCCAAACATAACATGACATTAAGAACTATCTTCGATGTAAAGAAGAACAAGGAGTCCTGGAAGTGATGGTTTGGCCCCCACAGAGCTCTGATGTGAACATCATAGAGGCTGTCTGGGATTACACGAAGAGACAGAAGGACTTGAGGCAGCCTACATCCACAGAAGATCTGTGGTTAGTACTCCAAGATGTTTGGAACAACCTACCTGCCACGTTCCTTCAAAAACTGTGTGCAAATGTACCTAGAAAAATTGATGCTGTTCTGAAGGCAAAGAGTGGTCACACCAAATATTGATTTTAGTTGGATTTCTCCTCTGTTCATTTACTTTCTATTTTGGTAAATAATAAAAATAAACTATTTAACTCTTCTATTTCTGAATGAATTCTTATTTACAGCATTTTTCACACCTGCCTAAAACTTTTGCACAGTTATATGTAGCTAGGTGCTTGGCTAGAGACAGAGAGCGATTAGGGACACCATGCTGCAGTGCTTTCTGTGCTCCTAATGGACTTCAGCTGAATGGGTAACCTCGCCTCCATCCACCATGGAGAGCTGACAAGCAGAAGGAGCTCAGAAAACTTAATGGTTGGCAGCACTGTATCATGGGAGATGAAGTTCAGAAAGAAAGACGACTGGACTACAATCCTCAATTCAAACTGGGTGTAATGAGACAGAGCTGTTTTTTTCACCGGCTAAATTCCAAGGGACTCTCTCTTTGTTGTGAGGAGACCAAGGTGGCCAGATCACTGCCCCTGTGTGCACATCAACCTGCCACAATCTGTGGCTGTGTGCTGAGGATTGGAGTCACTCCAGGCAGATTCAGAAGTGAGCTGACATCTGAAAAAGGAGACCCCTGTTGCTGTATTGCTGGGACTGGTAGGAGGACACCGCTGCCATTAACCTGTTGCCGCTAGCAGAGACTGAGTACATAGGGACTGGCCATCTAACTAGAATCAATATGTACTGCATGCAGACTTTACTGGGACTGTACACATGTACACCACCATAAAGACTGGGCTTCAATGCTAGTGGGCTAATGAACTAGGGCTAAGGACTTTCTGAAAGTGCACCAAACACAATGGACACAATATAACGTTATGAGAAAGGTACACAGGTAAGCTGCGCTGCACCAGTGGTGCTGGAAAACTGCACCGCAGTAGCATGAAAATGCCCTAACAAAAAAAAAAAACGAAAAATGAGATTGACCCATACTAGAACTTTACATAGTGGAAATCCTCTATAATAGGAATATATAAAGCAAAACAAAAATATCCACTGACAGTTTTAAAAACTACTGAATTTACCAAAGGAATACAGAATGTTCACTTAGGTCAGTGAGTGAGGGGAAGCTGTGTTCACCTGAAATAAAAAAATAAAAAACAAATAAAGATTTTTGCCTTGTGCATCATTGGATGATCAAGTGAACGCTGCTTCCTTTTATTTACATATCTAAGTGAACAATCACCTAACAGAGTGAACACTTTATTTTTTTACTAAATCAACTCTTTTAGGCAAATCACCAATTTTCCTTAATCAGCTTCTTAGTTTATTGAGTAGAATTAAATGTCTGCATTTTTTAAACATTACATTCTAATATCAAGCAGACTTTCACCCTTTATATCAAGCCCCCCCCCCCCTCCATTCTTCCCCCCCTCCTCTACATAAATCAGGCAGTGTTTTTTTCCCCTTTTTTTTCTGGCAAACAGCACAGCCCTGCCCCTCAATGCATGTCATTCGCCTAGACCAGTGGTTCTCAACTCCTGTCCTCAGGACCCACCAACAGGCCAGGTTTTATGTATTACCTTGGGGAGATGCAGACTAGAATACTGCATTCACTGAGCAGCAAATTATATCAGCTGTGATGTATTTCAGTTATCTTGCAAACCAGGCCTGTTAGTGGGTCCTGAGGACAGGAGTTGAGAACCACTGGCCTAGACAATGACGTGCATAGTGCTCGCTAGGCCTATCACATATCCCAGGAGGTCTTTAGTCATTCGTTCAGTAAGTAGGGAGGGGTGGACCTAGCCGCATGTCATTGTGGGACCCCATTGGCTAAACCTGGAAGAGCCAGCGGGCCTCTCGATGATGTCACAAGTAAGATGGCGGTGCCTACAAAACCACCAGGTAAGCAGGGGCTTTAAAAAAAAGGGGGGGTAACCTGAAGGTCCTCTTTAATGTGTTTTAAGCTACCAATCTCATCTAAAGCATTCCGAATTCACATTTGAATTTGCACTGTGTGTGCCTAGGTCTTCTTGTTTTTATTCGCTGTGCTGGTGGAAACCCCAAGTGGAAAAATACATCTAGGCTAGTTGCTGTTGTTCCCACAAATTAAGGGTGCAACCAAGGATGTCTCCTCAGTTTATAAACATGCATGTTGTGATGGTGTTTGTTGTGCACTTAAAATCTCCCTGTGTGCCATGTGCACATCTTTTACAACCAAAGACTGGTACTTTTTAAAAAGTGATCTGAGCATCACCATTTCTGTGATAAAATTTTACATTTATAGGAGTCCCTGTAGATGCGTGAATTTCTATAAAGAATAATACAACAAAAATGGAAACAGTTTGAAAACCTTGTAAATTAAAACAATAAAAATAAAATGATTGTTTTCCTTTATACGGGATACAGGAAAGTATTTTGTTGCTATTCCACAAGTACTCAGATATTAATTACATCCTTTGGTGATGACAGAACTCTGAGCTATGCACGGGAAATCCAATACATTTTGCAGAATGCAGCCTGGAATATATCCTAGGAAATCAGCAGATTTGAGACTAAAGAATATTTTTACATACTTATTTACTATGTGTTTTATTAACGCAGCTATGATAGGCTTTATATAAATCAAATTCTACATACAGTAGAACAGGTTTATTGTTTAAATTGTCCTATTCGTGTTATAGATTTAGCTTGTTAGCTTGTTGTATCTATAGCCAACTTTATTTTATTTTTTTTTATGTTTTGTATGGAGTGGAAAGGCTAGAACCTTCGACAGGTTTTACTGCTATCTGGGCCTCACTTTCTGCACTAGGGGCAGATTTTACTAGAAAGGAGGTGAGAAAAGAATCTGCAAAACACAGACAACAATAAAAAGCTGACAGGGGTTCTAGCCTTCCCCAACTGAAGCAGAGTAAATTTTATTTTTTGGGATTCTAGCCCTCCATAGGTACTGTGAGTGAGCCATTGTCAAGAGTTGTGTTTCTGGCAGGATTGTCAGTTAGTAAAAAGATAAAAATACAATGAATATGGTTACCACATCTAAGGACTGGTGTAGCACCCTCTAGCGCTATAATAGGTATAGGAAAATGTACTTGGCTCAGGACTGGTAGTTGCATGAATCTGTTATTGGGTGAGGGTTCAGATTTAGGTCAGGCTGGGAGGCTCTGCAGACCAGGCCTCTATCGCCTCCCCCGGATTCTGGAGGTTTCATGGAAACTTCTAGAAGCTAGTGGGCAGGGCTATAGAGACAGGGATATGAATATTTATGGGAAGCTGGGTGAGGCCTGGCAGGGTGACTGAATCAGCTAATAAATATTGTGGAGCCTGGCCAGCAGGGGAGTCGGATGAAATATGGATGGTTGAGGTGCTGCTGTGTGGTCTGGGAGGGGGCCTCGGAGAAGGGGGAATTGTTGGAGGAAGGGGGAAAGCTGAAAGAAAGAGCTTAACTGCCCTGAAGTCCACTGGGGAAGGACAGCCTCCATGGCCTGGAAAGGAACAAGCTGAGCAGAAGGCCTGAAAGCAGTTCTATCCATAGCTGCAGGACAAGGACAGTGTTAGTACCTGTACTCCCCCAGAACCTATAAGGGAGAAGTCTGCTAGATGCTAGAGTTCTTGGCAAGTCTTCAGGGGACAGTTTATTGTTTACCCAATCTCTTACCTTGGGATCAGATACTGTAGCCAGGTGGGAGGTATTTTTCATAAAAGGGACTGAGAGCTCCTACAAGTTGGGACTTTGCTAAAAATCCACTCCGTTTGCCAGAGAAGGAAGTTGTCCTCATTTTGTTGTTCTTTGAGTCAAGTTGGGTATCCCATAATCCCTTTTACCCTATCCAAGTTGAAGTACCTAATAAATCCTAAAAACCAAGTTTCTTGTGTCTGGATGCAAGTTGGAAAGTGCATGTCGCCTGGCTGTGCAGACTACAGGGGGACCCAAAACTCTGCAGCTCTTAAGGGGGTAGCGTTACACTGGCAAGCTGCAATATATTACGTTTTTGTTCTTTAGATACGCTTAGTCAGACACAGCTGCACAGAGGTTACATTAAATTGGTACTTACAATAATAATGATAACTAATATAAATTCTGTATAGTATGCACCATAAACTTTTTAGGGAAATTTGGCTGTACGCTTAGCGCACACCATATCTCCTGTGCAAATAAGCACACATTTCGTCTAATGATAAAATGCATCTTACCAATCACTCTATTTCCCGTATATATCCCCAAGTAAACAGACATCACCAGAGCTTATGTTCTCAGTTCCATCAGCATGACTGCCCCAGCGACCAGTGTGCTTGGCTTTTTATTCGCAAATCACAAAAGCACTGACAAACAGGAAGTTATGGCTCCAGCAGCCAATCGCTTCCTCGATGGCAAATGACATCACAGGAAATCCTTCCAACAGGATGAGTTAATACAAACAACCAATGAATAATAGCTAAAGGAGTCCTATGGGCGTGTCTGAGCAGAGACAGGGTGCATGCATTTTTTCCTGTCCCCTGTATCTGGAAGCTAAACAAAAGAAGCCGCATGGCTTTCAAACATGGACTCCGTCTCTGACCATAACAACTCAAAGACTCCCGTATTTCCGCTGATAGGAATCCTTATTCTGCGTTGTTTCAGAGGACAATGCATACCCGGATTATACTACTGTTCCTTGTGGATGGGAGGTTATCTGCAGGTGCACACTACAAGTCCCGACATGTGCTGATCAGACACAGCAGAGACAAAAGCGTACATCCGCCTATAACTGATAATGTCCTTGCAGAGCGAACATATCACGTCGGACGATCGTCCATGCAATGCACAGGGGCCCTTTTGCTGGCGGACATATCCCCACTCTGCAAACACCTCTCTCCCATCCCAGGAAGTTTTCCGCTACCAGACAGGACTCAACCAGAGTCAGTCTGCCCCTGTCAGCTCTTTAGAGAGGGCTGTGGGAGTACTAACACTATGACAACACATATTAAATACATCCTCATAAAATTTCCACAACAAAGTGCACAAGCATTCTTGCAGTACTAATGTGCACCCCTTCAAAGTGATGCTCCAGCTCCCAACACACCATCTTCTGGGGTACCTACCCTTCCCCAAGGTAGAGTCTCATGCCTGGGCAACCTATCAGCAAACTGAAATACAGCAGGACTGGCATTACTTTAACCTAATTGGGAATAGATCACTAGAATGTACTAAAATTGTGCATTTTTTCTAGTGCTTTTGGGGAAGAAAAAGACCTATCTGAGGCTTGATTCACACCTGTGCATTTTTAGTGCTTTTTGCATTTTGCAGATTTAACATGGTTTCCTATGGAACACGTCCTGTAGTGAAAAATGCAAAAAGCACTAAAAATGCATAGGTGTGAATCAAGCCTAAGAGTCTGGTGTGATCAACAATTAATGGCATGTGCCAGCAGCAAGCATTCAACATCCCATTGCCCACAGTCAGTATAGAAGGGTGCAAGGTCAACGGTGGCAGCGCATGTATCCTAATTAAAGAAATAGCCAGCCTTCCTTAAACACTATGTATTAAACGCATAGGTGTTAGTAGCATTGATTTGCAAACCTATGTGGAAGCTACACTTGGTTTCTGCATCTATGCTTTCTTTTCCACATATAATTGTGTTTCTTGTAGTACAATGACATAGACATAAAGCAGAGCCAAAAAAGAACTGCATACCATGTTGAGATACAACACTGAGAGCTGGCTTCCTTAAAATAACATCATACTTTCATTTACAGTCGTTATTGCAGACTTATAAGGCAATTAAATTTCAGTGAGTCAGTCTTGCCACGTGTGTTTGTCTAGCCATTTAACAGCCCAAACATTTAGCCAGACACAACCGAAGCTTGACGTTAACACCCCATTAAGGTGACCTGGGTAAAACTTCACACCTCCATTGTTCCTGTTTTTTTCCAAAACATTTGAACCTGCAGCGGATGGACCAAAATAGACCTGTTCCCAGATTAATTGCTTGGTGTAAAAGAAAAAAATATATATTGCAGCAAGGCCAGGGTAGCTCTATGTGTACAAAAAAGCTTCTGGTTTATTTCATACAAGTAGAAAATGGCTGATACTTTACTTAAAACCTGCCAGTATGACAAGCGCTATGTCCAACATTGTAAGAGATATATATTTGGGGTAGAAGAAGATATACTCCAAAGAACATCAGTAGTGTAATATATAGTGTAATACATTTGCCGTACACTGCTTCATCTTTTCTTTTGACACCACAGTAAAAGGCCATGGCATAAAGAGTAGAAAACAATGAGCTGTAGTTTCCACATAAATGATATGGTGGAAGTCTCATTAGAAACAAGATAATGCAAACAATTCCTGGGAAGTAAACCTAAAAGATGGGCTAATTAGTATTTATAGGGGGTCCTATTGGTTGCTGCATATTTTGAAATATTGTTGCAATGTTTGTTTTAGTCACTTGGGTAGCAGCCTGTTCCCCCATTGGCCATGATTTTGTTTTCAGTGCTGTGATTTACAATTACTCAGTCAAGCAACACTGTACCCAGAATAATTTTACATTATTTCTTTTTTTGCGACAGGTAACACTTTCTTTTTTGCAGTATTTATTAACCACAGTTTTTTTTTGTTTGTTTTTATATAAAGGAAAAAGACCAATACATTGGGATTTCTTACATTTACCTTTCATTTCTTTACTTTTTTTTTAAATAGTGCCATTCTCACTGGTGATCGGTGGCAGTTTAACTATCCCCCACACATACCTTTAAAAAAAAAAACACAATCATTGGTGGTCAGTGACACTTTAAACCCCCCACATTGTGCCTTTGGTCTTAGCTGTCCAACGACAGCTCAAATAACAGCCATTCAGAGGTGCACTGGCTGCCCAAGTGTGTATTTCAGTGCTCCAGAAAAACCCGTCCACCACTGTCTTACAATGGTGGAAGTTAAGTGGTCTGTAAGGTCTTTTTCAGGTGGGTGGCCGAGGAGGGGGGCTGTTGAACCATGGTTTAACCACTCCCCCCAGGCGCCCACATGAGCTGTAAAATAGCAGCTAGATGGGGCAGCACACCACTGCTGCAGCTGTAGAGCTTTGCAGCCATAACATTTTTAACTCAAGGTGCAGAGGTAAAACTCACGGTGATGCCTCTCAAACTAGCCCATTAAGTTCAGTGGGGCCATTGGTGCCAAGCTGTCCCAGGTCTCACCCTGCTTCTTCTTGGTCAACTGACTGTCAAACTCACCCATTGAGTTCAAAGGGGCTGCACCACAACCACATGTGTAGAGGAACTGGATTGGACAGCCAATGGCACCAAGCTGTCCCAGGCCCTGCCTGCTTCTTCTTGGATGGGGCACTCATGTACCTGTTGTCTATTGTCTCCACCATCTTCCACATTTCTCATGGCCATAGACCTGCTCCCTACATTCCCAACCAGAAGCCCCGAATTGGAATAAAGGAATGTCCACTCTTAGATGCAACTTCAGCACTTTATTGCAATTAATACCTCTTCCAATAATACATCACATGAGACATACTGGCAGAATCTTTAGTACAGAACCACATTGGAAAAAAATACATCCTGCAGCAACCTTTATCAGTACAGCTCCCCATTAGAATAATCAGTCCCAGGCCCCACTAGATCAATCCTCTGAGGATCAGGGGTGGAAAGGTCCCCCACTGGCATCCTGCTTGGTCTCATAATGTCTCATTCTGTCGTGCCCAGCCAGGCCCTCAAATTTACTTTTTATAGGATGAGCTCTACAGGATGCAGCACCAGGGTGTTCTGTTCCCATACCCTGCTCTAACTGGGCCCAACCCACAGTTGGTATCATAGGGGCACTAGCTCAACCCATGACATCACTACAGGAGGGGCAAATCTTAAAGGCGCACTAACAAAATGGCCAACACTTGCTATGTGTCCAGCGTGGTAGTGTGGCATTATAGGGTTAAATCAGGTGGTGAGGAGGCAATATATAAAGTCACCTACCCGCTTGTCAAATACCCTCTGAAAATGATCCAATTGTGGATCGCTCTACAGAGGGCATTACACTTCAACACAAGTGTAAAAAAGCGCTAAAACAGGAAGCAGAAAATCTACAAAAAATCAATCCCAAATCCCTACACCGCCACATATTAGCTTTCAGTTTAGTGAAGTCCAAATAGTGAAAAATGATTAGGAATATTTCATAAACTTACCGGTCAGAGTTTGAGAACACATGCTATAATTTGGCCAAACTTTTCGTCCTATCAGAGGCCAGGGCTGTATGGGCCTAGCTGGTGTCACAAGCTTTACAACCCCTGTTCCTTTGAGCGTCATTCACATATATGGGTATATGTGTATTTTCTGCACATGGAATGCAGGTTCTTGCTGGCGGAGCTAGCAGAAGATCCTGAGTAAAATACACACCTAAAGCGTTTAGACATGTACAGCATTTAAATGCTTACATTTCTTCTAATGACCCTACGTATGTAAGCGTGCACGTGTTTACACGCATATACATGTCAAATCTGCGAATGTGTATGCCCCCAGATGCAGATTTGTCCTATTTTTATGTAGGCCTCTAAATGTAGCACGCATTTTAGTTTGCAGATGCAGCTGTGCGTATGGTCCCAATGATTCCTATAGTGCTGCGTTTAGATGTCTGCGCTTATATAAAAAAGCATTCGTCTACACCGGTGCACTGTGAGTTTATCCATTTCTTTATACATCAGGCTATTTTCTACACTTTATTTCAAGCTAGCACGGCAGAGTCAAGAACACAGCGCACTACTGTATAAACCTCAAAAACCAAAAGGTATATACTGCGCTATCCCATAAAATGTTCAATAAACAGAAAACATGTGTCTGTGAAGACCAAAAATATTATTGCTGCTGCAACCCTAAATGTGAGACAACCTCCACTTCAAAATACTATACAAAGAAAGGCTGCGCTGCTGTAAATGAGTGAGTGTGGTCATGAACCATTTATATGACCACAACATGTACACCTATATTTGATAAAAAACAATTAATGATATTTGGAAAAGGGATGATGATACCTGGAACAAACATTAAACCTAATTAACACAAATATGGGACATATAAGATTACTCCTTATATATATATATGTGCAATCAAACATCCAGTATGTTAAACAAAGTCCATATATAAACGTTCCTTTGCTGGAAATGTCTTTCACCAGTAGAGAATGAAAAAAGATATTAATAATAATGGTAATGAATAAAACACCACTCTTCTGCTGATGTGAAGCATGCACTGTTGTCACCCTGAAGAGTGTGATGATAGGGAAATTCCTCCACCAAACAAAACAATCTGCCCCTTACCAGATCTTTTGATCTCTTGTTTAAGGAGATCGTATGTGCAGGTGGCTGTGTCCCCCAGCCACTGGGTCTCTGTCAGAAATATGGCTCCAAGGGTCAACTCTCAAGGGGTCCGCTGGATGATAAACTGGCACTCAAATCCCCCCTCCAGCAGAAGTACTACTCCTGGAGTCCAGGCTTTGGATGGAGTAGTACTTCTGCTGGAGGGGGGATTTGAGTGCCAGTTTATCATCCAGCGGACCCCTTGAGAGTTGACCCTTGGAGCCATATTTCTGACAGAGACCCAGTGGCTGGGGGACACAGCCACCTGCACATACGATCTCCTTAAACAAGAGATCAAAAGATCTGGTAAGGGGCAGATCGTTTTGTTTGGTGGAGGAATTTCCCTATCATCACACTCTTCAGGGTGACAACAGTGCATGCTTCACATCAGCAGAAGAGTGGTGTTTTATTCATTACCATTATTATTAATATCTTTTTTCATTCTCTACTGGTGAAAGACATTTCCAGCAAAGGAACGTTTATATATGGACTTTGTTTAACATACTGGATGTTTGATTGCACATATATATAAGGAGTAATCTTATATGTCCCATATTTGTGTTAATTAGGTTTAATGTTTTTTCCAGGTATCATCATCCCTTTTCCAAATATCATTAATTGTTTTTTATCAAATATATGTGTACATGTTGTGGTCATATAAATGGTTCATGACCACACTCACTCATTTACAGCAGCGCAGCCTTTCTTTGTATAGTATACTGTATAAACCTGCCTGGGTAAACAAGCTGACTTCAGTATATTTCCATCCTGCTGCACAAACGACAGTACATTATCCAGTTACAAATAAATAATGCAGAACAACTATACTTTTAAAAAGCAATTGCTGACTTCAACAGCACCAAGGTTTGCTTTCTTGTTTAAGTAGAAGTATTGTAAGGACCACATCTGTGTTAGAAACAAGGAAAGCTTATTTCTTCAGTTTAAAAACTGTGCTATTGACTTCACAGTGTACCCGGGATGAGTATGATTACAGAATGTTCTGTGCTCCTTCTGCAGTGCTGGCCAACGTTCGCCTGGGATAGGTCACACTACAGAATTATATACTCATAGCTGCTTTATTAGAAAGGAAAAATGGTTAAAGCCAGGAACACAAAGAGAAAAAGGGATTTATGGAAAAGATTCCTTTTGTACTCTTTGTGAAGGTACATCCATGTCTATGTTTCTAGCCATGGTGAATGAGCCTGGCAGCATTTTCAGAAGTGATTTTGTCCCAATCTGGGGATGGGAAGGTGTTATGATGAATCTAAAAGGTAGACGGGTAGTATACTAACCCAGCATTTCTCACCCTTTGCTCAGTCACGACACCCTTTAAAAGGCATCCCAGTCTAAAATGTAAAGAATTTAAATTTTACTTATTAATAAGAAATCAGAGCCTGGGACAACGCACACAACAGCCTTAAAGCAGTTGTATACCTGCATCTGCAAGGCAAAGGCATAATGAGCTAGCATGCAACGCATACTAGCTCATTATGAAATACTCACCTTAGACCGAGGCCTCGACATCTGATCCCGGTCCACGCCGAGGAAGCTGACATGTTCCCTTGGCGTTTCTTCCGGGTATTGCGGCTCCGGCGCTGTGAGTGGCCGAAGTCTTTTTCTTGGCAAGGTCCGGCAGCGTCTGCAGGACCTTCGGCCGGCAACGTCTGCCGGACCTTTGGTTGGGCCTTCATGGCGCATGCGCCAATCATGTCAGTGGCAGTGTGCAAAGTAAATATCTCCTAAACCGTACAGTTTTAGGAGATATTAATTTTACCTACATGTAAGCCTTATTATAGGCCTACCAGTAGGTAAAAGTAAAAAAAAAAAGGATATACAACCGCTTTAATGAAATTAGTTCACATCAGTAGCCAGCGTCTCCCTATCACATCAGAGTCTCCCCATCACAACAAAACCCCCCCATCAACACCACAGAGCCTCCCCATCCTATCAGGGCCTCGCCTTTACATTAGAGTCTCCCCATCACAACTGAAAACCCCCATACATCAGAGGACCCCCCATCACCACCACAGAGTCTCCCCATCACATCAGAGTCACCCTATACATGAGAGCCCCCATCACATCAGAGTACACCATCACAGAGTCTTCTCATCCATCTCTGACCCACTGCAATCTTGGTCTCATGCTCACAGCACCCGAGGGGAACCCAAATGGCACCCCGACTGACGTAAGGTGGGCGCATAAGGTGTGCCTGGGCACACCCTAATCACCCCATGCGGCGCAGATTCCCTCTGCTGCCCGTCCCCCACCTGCGCTGCTGACTTTCCTCCTCTCGGGAGATGTGGAAAGGATAGAGGATGGAGAGTGGGGGAAGGGGCTGGTAAATGACATATTTACCGGCCCCTTCCCTTTCTGAATGAACACAGTGAGTGATCGGTACTGATCACTCTCTGTGTTTATTCACAACTGAAGCATAGTAAACTGTGTTTACTGTTCTTCAGTTTGTGAATGAACAGGTAGCCGCTCAGCACAGAGCACTTCCCATTCATTCACTGTCCACTGCAGTGCAGCTGAGACTGCAGAGAAGGAACTGGGGAATCTTTGTCCTCAGTCCCTTTCTCTGTCTCAAAAGTGAGAAATTAGGGGATATTTCACCAAAGCCCCCCAACGGGACTCCTAAAAGTAAATTGTAGAAAAATAATAAAAAATACATTTAAAAAAAAACTGTAAAAACATTGTAAAAAATAATACTAATGCTCTCTACTGCTCCACTGACATCACCCACTGCTCTACTTGCACTGTCCACTACCCTACAGACACAGTTTTAATACATTTTAAAATGGTCTGTTATTTATAAGAGTGTGTGTCTGTGTATGTATGTATATACTATATATATATATATATATATATATATATATATATATATATATATATATATATATATATATATATATACACACACATACGTCTTGCCTTTCATGTCTATTTTAAACTGCATGGATTGTTTTACAAGGTGAGGGTTCACATATACTGTAATGCAAAAATGGAATAAATGCATATTTTTATCATTATTATTTTACTTATTTGCAAAACACGAACTATGTCTTTAAAGTGACTGGCTTAGATGATCTGATTTCTGTTCATCAGCAGCAAAACACAATAACATCTCATAATGTGTGTATCTGGGATTTGACGTCAGTAGTTACCATTAAACTGGATGTAAACCCGAAATTTTTTTTTTTATATATATCATACGGTAGAGTATAAGATTTGCTATCATTTGAGCCCAGTCTTGCCACACAGAATTAATCCATCTCTGAGCAATCCTCTTATTGTTCAGTGAGAAAAATCTTGACAAACTGAGAAAAACTTTGTCAAATCCTCCCCCTTGCTGTGAGTGACAGGTGATTTACATATTGTGCTCTAGCCTAAGACATGCATTATTTTTTAATTCCCTCCCACTCCTTTCTTCAGCAGCTCTGCCAGGATTGGCTGTTCCACACCTCAGAATGATTTGGCATGCTGAAGTCATCTGGTTACTTTCCTGTCTTTTCACTGGATATTAGAGATCATAGCAGAAGTTCAGTGTTAGAAATACACAGGAGATCAGCGATTCAGTGATCACAATGTTACAGCGAGAGCAATGTTTCAGAGCCTCACAGGATCCTTCATCAGGCATGTCTGATGAAGGGGTCCTACAAGGTTCCGAGACAGATATTGGAGACAGATATCCAAGGAAGAATTTAAAGTACTTGAATCTTCTTTTTTTATATAATTCTGCAATGAAGCTTTATGAAAGTGATCTAAATAACACATGCTTCTGGAACAACCAGAATTTTGCATATGGTGCCTTTTAACTGTAATTGTTCTATAATTTCCTGCAGGATCCTATTGAGCTTTTCTATGCCTTCAACATTTGCTAACATATTGTAAATGTATCTGATTTATGATGTACTTAACCAGTTCCTGACCGACTCACGCAGATATACTGCGGCAGAATGGCTCTCCTGGGCGAAATCCCGTATATTTACGGCTTTGACCAGGAGAGCCACCAGAGTGCACGGGCGCGGTTGCCGCTGGCCACGTGCGGTCGCGTGCACGAGAGCCAGCATGGGGATTTGTGTGTGTAAACACACAAATCCCTGTGCTGTCAGAGGAGAAAGACAGATCGTGTGTTCCTACAAAGTTGGGACATCGATCTGTCATCTCTCCTAGTTAGTCCCATCCACAAACAGTTAGAATACAGTGAGGGAACACACAGTTAACCCCTTGATCGCCCCCTAGTGTTAACCCCTTTCCTGCCAGTGACATTTATACAGTAATCAGTGCATATTTATAGCACTGATCACTGATATAAATGTCAATGGTCCCAAAAATATGTCAAAAGTCTCCGATCTGTCCATCGCAATGTCGCACTACCGCTAAAAATCGCAGATTCCCGCCATTACTAGTAAAAAAATTTAAATAAATAAAAATGCCATAAATCTTTCCCATAGTTTGTAGACGCTATAATTTTTGCGCAAACAATCAATATACGCTTATTTCGTTTTGTTTTTTTCTACTAAAAATATGTGGAATACATATTGGCCTAAACTGATGAGGAAATTTGTTTTTGTTTTTTAAATTTGGGGGAAATTTATTATAGCAAAAAGTAAAAATATATATTTATTTTTTGAAAATTGTCACAATATTTTTGTTTATAGCGCAAAAAATACAAACCGTAGAGGTGACCAAATACCACCAAAAGAAAGCTCTATTTGTGGGAAAAAAAGGACGCAAATTTTGTTCGGGTACAGCCTTGCATGACCGCGCAATTGACAGTTAAACCGACGCAGTGCCAAATTGTAAAAAGTGCTCTGGTCAGGAAGGGGGTAAAATCTTCCGGGGCTGAAGTAGTTAAACCAAAAACTCAGTAACTGGACAATTGTGTACATATTGGTTGGTTTCTCTTGTGCCTGTATAATAAACCCTCCATTCTCCTCTTTAGGAGAAAAAAAAATTAGGAAATGCATTACTGTTTTTACTGTTTGGTTTTGCTGTTATTTACATGGAGTTTGCACCTTATTGCACTGGTCTGCTTGTATTATTTTCTCCTAAATATATAAATAAATAAAAAATGCATATATAATATTATGTGAGTATTGGTGTTAAAAAAATGGTCTGACAATAGGGTTTTTTTTAAAAGTGGACATTCTCTAGAATTCAATTTTTCCTCCCTGAATGCCCAGCTTCCTTTTTTTACTCCAGTCCTGCCCAACTCACCATTCCGATCCCCCCAGCCCTACCTCCACCGCCACTGAATCGCAAGAATTATGTGTGTTCCTGCTCCTGCAGTCTCCCTGGATATGCATATCACATATCACAGGAGGTGCAGACCTGGTAATCAGGAGCTGGGTGTAAGAGACAGCCAATTTCTAATGGCATAGAAAAGAAAGATGGTGGTGTGGGACCCAGAAAAATCTCTTGCAACATCAAAATTCCCTTGTAAAGTGAAGTAAGTCAACTCCAATATGTCAGTTGTTGCATATATTTTGCTTAATATATCCTGTACGTATATGCTAAGCTGCTGTAGTAACTAAATGTTGTCCTCAGTTTCCTGTCTAAACCCTCATAAACAGTTCATGTGTCTATTATATGAATTTAGTTTGAGCAGAAAGAACATGGGCTGCAAATCTAAAGTCCCATATTGTTAGAAACTGTTTCTGAAAGATAGACTTACATATATCTACACTTTATCTACACTTATCTACACTTTATTTGATTACTTCTGATGCACTGAGATTATTAACCAAAAGTAAAAGTGGTTCGCTTAATAAAGTGATTTCTCCCTTTGCAAAGAGAATGTTATGCCTCGTTTCCACTGAGCGGATCAGTTCGGTTCTGTACGGTACGGTACGCTATTTTGGGTGTTTCCATTATGAAAGCGGCCCATACAACTGAACCGTACCACTCCATTCAGGGTCCTGCCTCAGATTGGAGGTATGGCTAGAAAGGTTACACTAGATACAGCACCTCATCCCGAAATATCAGTTTAGGAATTTGGGAGTATAGAGGGATTATAACGGTGCAAGGAAGAGGGAGGAATGAGAGTTCAGATAAAATTAACAAAAATACTTTATTAGCAAAAATTAACACATACAAAAAGACAGATGATTAAAATTGTGGGTGCAGTTCACACATAAATTGATACAGGGCAATTACAATGGAGTAGGCCTGGTGAGGAGGGCCTTCAAAACAGGTGCTCAATTCCTACATGTTTCGCCAAGACATTGGCTTCTTCAGGGAATAGTATGAGCCTGTAGCAACATTAAAGATCTATACATAGGAACAAAAAAGCAAAATGAGGAACTCCCTTAATTATTTGTTTATTCTTTTTTGTGTTATAACTGGGTCCTAATCATTCTCTATGAACTTGCTGGTCTGTGTGGCTGGACTTACGCAGGGCAGCGCGCCTGGGACTCCCCTACCATTCCCTAGGGTGCTGGATTTGGTGGGGGGGTCCGTGCCCGGGTGCTCTCCCTCGCGTCTTCCCTCCCCGGGTGGCCCTTTGCCCCCTTCTTCCCTGTTGTGCCTGTCCGCCTTCCCCTCCCCAGTGTGGTGTGGCTGTGGCCCCCTGCCCTGGCCTTTCGGTTTGCATTGTTGTTGACTGTATGGACGCCCAGGGCAGCACTTCTAGTGTCTGCCTATCAGGCTTCAGTGCTTATGCTCGTGCCGCTCTGCCCCGCGCCTACCATCAGGCCCAGGTATATGGAATCGCTGTTCTTTCCATTGATTGACAGCGCTCTTCCATTTGCCTCATGGGCCGCTCTGACGCGGGTCACGTGACTCGGGCATTTGCCCGCGGTGCACCTTGGACCTTGTAGGCTCTAAGGATGTCGCCGCGGGCGCATGCGCAGAAGCCCTTCGTTGCGTCTGTACACCTGATCAGCTGCGCCGATCAGGTGTGGGGGGCGTACATAAGCCGGCCTGTCCTGTATGCCAGCTGGACACGAGGAACGCCTGTCATTACTGTTGGAATACTCTCATGGTACGTTCTATCTGCTCCACACTCCCTTTCATTATTCTAGCTTTTTTCTTCCCCCTTGGCTTCGAGCTTACACCACTTGTCTCATTTCAGGAATTAACTACCTTTGCCGCTGTTTAAATCAATCTTATCCCGTGCCTTCTATACACGTGCAGGGTACCTACAGGGTGCCTTTGACACTTTTGATCCACCTGTAATTGCTTCCTGGGTAAGCTTCTTTTCAATCATTGTCTCTATCTCTTACATACCGTGTGTATGTAATCATTCATAATTGAATTATCGTTTCTCTATGGTTAACTTGTACTGGTTTTGGATTTTTTAGATAAACATCCATACTTTCCATTCCGTTTTTGAGTACATCCTTCCAACTTCCTTCAGGCGCTCCCCTTCAAACATATTTATTTTAAATTGTAAGTTACTGCGGCTATGTTAGCCCTATTAATTTGATGTGGTGATAATTATCCCACTTATCTGGTTATGTCCTTATTTCTTCTCTTTTTTCCTTGATATACACTACCTAATAGTATTATACTTGATTGCCAGGTCTTTTGTGTGCCCTCTGCAGTCATAGACACGGTGTAACCTATCTGGCCTCTGGTTGGGGTGCCCCTTGCTGTGCCTCGCTCTGGGTGTCTGACCTTCAGGTACATCCTTGGATGGGGGGGTTTATGGCCACTTTTTGGGGATCTAGCTCAGCCACACAACCTAATCTCTGTTTTATGTATTATATCATCAACACTACCTGCTTTTATCTTGTTCCTCATTTTGTTTTTTTGTTTCTATGTATAGATCTTTAATGTTGCTACAGGCTCATACTATTCCCTGAAGAAGCCAATGTCTTGGCGAAACATGTAGGAATTGAGCACCTGTTTTGAAGGCCCTCCTCACCAGGCCTACTCCATTGTAATTGCCCTGTATCAATTTATGTGTGAACTGCACCCACAATTTTAATGATATGTCTTTTTGTATGTGTTAATTTTTGCTAATAAAGTATTTTTGTTAATTTTATCTGAACTCTCATTCCTCCCTCTTTCTGGCACCGTTATAATTCCTGTCCTGCTTCAGATGTGGGGCCATAGAAAATGGAACGGTTCGGTTAGGGCAGAGCTACGATACATTCCGCTGATTGGCTGACAGAAAACCCTCTGCTGTGCTATGCCGAGGCATTTTTTCTAAACCCTGTATGGCCCCTTGTGGTCCCACTTGCAGTGGAAACGCTCACCAGAATAGACCGGACCATTCTAGGCCATTCAAACTGTACCGCTCAGTGGAAACGAAGCATTAGTAAACGTGCTAACTTTCAGTACCAAATCATGTCCTTGCAAATATCCATTTTTTTTTTTTAATTTCCCTTGCGCAGGATTGGATATTCAAAGGGAGAAAAAAGGTTCACCTGTTTTTTACCAATTTTAATTTTGCAAATAAAATTCACTTTAAACAGTCACCATTCACACCTGAGACCTTGTAACACTAACGAGTCACATGACACCGGGGAGGGAAAATGGCTAATTGGACCCAATTTGGACATTTTCACTTAGGGGTGTGCTCACTTTTGTTGCCAGCGGTTTAGACAGCTGTGTGTTGAGTTATTTTGAGGGGACAGCAAATTGACACTCTTATACAAGCTGTACACAAAGTGCTTTACATTGTAGAAAAGTGACATTTCTTCAGTGTTGTCACATGAAAAGATATACCGGTAATAAAATATTTACAAAAATGTGAGGGGTGTACTCACTTTTGTGAGATACTGTTTATATATATAAATATACAGTATGTGTTTGTGTACCTATAGACAGGATCATTTTTGGTGCTTGTGAAGGAGCCTTTATCCAAGCTTGCATTTTTATTTTTTAATAAGCCGAATCCATCCACTCTAACTCATCTTATACACATATTCTGTGTGATTCAGTGCACTTCCAGTTCACTCTACGACATCAAGGTGTACGCCAGCGCCTGTCTCACTCTCACAGTTAGTGGGGACAGCGCCACTATTTCATCTTCACTATTGAGGGATGGATTCAGTTTTTATATTTATATAATTTTTAAAGTGGCAGCTCCAATTGGGTCGTCTTTTATCATTTAGAGCGCAGAGGTGGTAGCACGGGTCTTGGGCGGTTTTCACCTGTTTACCTACAGTTTATATTTTTATTTTTTAGTCTGGAAAAACAAACTTCAGGCAGTTGGCTCATTCTCACCAATCCTGGCACCCTCCGCAACATTAAAATACAGCCAGAAGGGGCCATACACATGGCACGGCTGTGATGCTCTATGATGCTCTGCATCGAGGCCATGGCAAATGTATTTGTCGAGTTGACAGGCAGCACTGATTGTCAAACTTACCCAGTCAAATCATTAGAACCACACTGCAACAGTGAGCCAAATGGATGTGGTGTGTTAGTTCCATTTTAAACTAATGTTCAGCAAAGAAAAAAAGAAAAAACAAAAAGGCATTCAGGGGGTGCCTTCTTAACACCTATTTATACCTAGAAGCTGCTGCTTAGCCACAGTGTTAAATATGATCCACCACGGATTGCTTTTCAGAGCAAAGGCCACAAAGCGAAGCTAGACCATCAGGTAAGCTGCAATGCACAAACAACCTGACAAAAGAAAAGAAAAGGAGTGAGTGGAAAGACAACCTGATCAGTTTGCCGCTGTTCCTTCACTGTCCAATCACAGGATGGCGTTAGAGAAGTGACCAAGCTATATTAGAAAAAATCCAGGTCACCAATCTAGCTCTGCTGTCTGAGAGTGCTGTGTATATGTTGGGGCTGGCTGGACAAAACCTTTGGCAAGTAAAAACAGCTCAGGAGGGAGACTCCACTGCCTGCCATAATTTTACTTGAAGTGCTTTTTTTACTACAGAAATGTAAGTTGTTTACTTGTTTTAAATAAATTCGTTTTACAAACGGTATTATGCTATGTGGCCCCTTTTTATTTCATATGGGCTATTCCCCTGAGATGATCCATTGGACGGGTTGCCATCCATTATAAAGAGGGTTCCCTCATGGTTCTGGACACGTTTGGAGTTCTGCTGCCATCCAATTGAGAGGTCCTTCCTTTTTTTGCCTGTTGGTGATACAAGCTTGATTGGCTCATCGAACATATGTTCCTATGAGTCCAATCCCTCTGGAAAGCCTTCATTCTTTCCGTGTGGAGGGTCCATCACACTCAATTCTCTGCATGAGTTATCCACGGGGTGATTAGGAAATTGCATGCAACCATTGGATTAGCAATAAATTTCCGTATTTGAAGTGACATCTGAAGATCACCAGAGACTGTATTTTTGCATACTGTGGACGGATAGAGACTTACTCTTTTCTTTTTCATATTTTTGTTATGTATACGTTATATCATAAGCTTGCAAAATCTCTAGCGCTACACTTGTTTGTGCACTTGTAATTTTTAGACAAAATTCTTATTTGTTGTGTGAGCTGCTGACTTGTTGGGTAAGCGCAGGGTTAAACTTTTCTCTTCTAAGTAAAAACAGCTCCCCTCAACGTTTTTCCAGCCGTGTAGTTAACAACTTGTATGGAGTTAAGCTGTAAATGATAAGTTCACCAGAAAGTGATGACATACCTTGTTGCCAGTGAAGTCAAACATACTTTTCTTTTTGTATAATGTTGGAAATGTCGCACCTCAATTGGACCCACAGGAGTGCTCTGGGAAGAGATAAATGAAAAGACATAAGAAGGCACGTCTTGGCTGTTAGAATTATTAATTAACTAGATACTGTTCTGCTACAAGAATAATTGAATACATTCATCATTATAGACAAGAGCTAAACATTCATTTTAATCAGGTATACCTTTACCTAATATTTTACAGAAACGAAATTAGGATGTGGTTGCTGTCATTTTATTTTCTACTGGGGTGTGGGGACCTAAAATAAGCACTGGCTGAAAACAGCTTCTGCAACCTGTGTATATTCATCAGCACATATTTTTAGTTTTTTTTGTTTGTTTTTTTTTTCTTTTTGCAAAGTTGCAAGCTTTACTATATTGTATGGTAAATAAGTAGATAAATTGTTTCTGGAAAACACATTAACTTGTACTGGTTTTATAAAGATATCCAAGTCTGCTTTTGAGAAAAGTACTCAAAGGTGTGAAGCCATGACATTACTAACCTGCTACTTAAGGCTGAACTCCCTTGGGGAACAAAAATCCTCCTTTTCTGGGGGGATGCCCCCATGCTGCAAGGGTTAAATACTTGTTTAGGTCTAGGGTACACCTCCTGCAGGCTCCCTCTGTGCTTCTAGACCAGGGGTCTTCAAACTGTGGCCCTCCAGGTGTTCAGGAACTACAATTCCCATCATGCCTACTCATGTCTGTGAATGTCAGAGTTTTACAATGCCTCATGGGATGTGTAGTTCTGCAACAGCTGGAGGGCCGTAGTTTGAGGATCCCTGTTCTAGACCAATCTCTGCAAGTTCTTTTCCTCTACAGTAGGACAGTCAGTCCTCTCACCTCATCAAGTACAATGCAGCATCCATAGCCCAGCAATGGACGTGAACATGCCATGGGACAGTCTACTGCCAGAGTGTAGGGTTGCTACTGTGGATCAGGTAAGTGAATATCTTTTGCTAGTATCCTTGATGTAAACAAGCATTTGACCCTTGTAGTGGGGCTGAAAAAGTAATGTGATCAAGTGACGCAACGCATATGGTGGAACTGATGACGTCACGCTGCAACCAGAAGTGAGCTAAACGCCATCTTGGAGAGGTACCAACAAGCTGTATTTTTAAAGGGTAACACAAGCTGTGATCTCTAAAGTGCACCAGATCAGTGCACAAGTCTATGTGAGTGGCATTTTAAGTGGTTTGTGGGAAAACAGTGAGCATTATTACTGGCACTATTACTGGTATCATTCTTTTTTGGATGATACTATCCCCATTGATAGCTAAGGATGGAGGTAGATTAAGTAAGTTGGCACTTATTGACCCTAGTTAAAGGTGAAGGCACATCAGACCTGATTAAGTTTGGGTCAATTATAGAAGGTGAGAGCAGAATTGTGTATGAGCACACAAGCAATACATTAACATGTGTGACTTCATTGTAAAGGTGTATACCTCATGTATGATTCATACCCTTCAAATAATGTTTTTTCTATATTTCTGTATATCAGCTTAATATTATATGATTGTGTCATACATTATCTTGATTATTTCATGGTTTATTTTTTTTAATTTCATAGTTGATTAGATGCCACAGTATATCTCCTGAAGAAGCTTAAGAAAGCCAAGTGGTATCAAGCATTGTATTATACTTTTATCCTAACTGTTTTGTAAACATAAATGTTTAGTTTTTTGTCTGTCTTTTTTAAAACAGATTTATGAATAAAATACATTTTTTTATCTTTAACAAATTTCTATTCTGTTGATTAAGCACCGTTAAAGTCCTGGCCTATCCATGGCCAAAAGTCCCTTCCTCTTACTCTAATATGTGTGACTTCACTTCAGAGAAGAACTGAGTTGCAGAAGTAGAATAAGGATATGGACTGTGATGCATAAGAGTTTTTTTTTACAAATAATAAGTCCACATTTATGGACGCAAAGCAAATAACACATAAGAGGTCATTTTATAGTTTGATTTGTATGTGAGAGGCTATATGCAGTTTATTAGTACTGTTTATGTATAATATCACATAGCGGTATTGTGCGGCACTGTTTTGTATTTATTACTGAAAATAAGGATTTTTCCTTTTCCTGGTGATAGGCTTAATAAATCCTGAGCAGAGAACACAAATGTGAAGCAACCGCTGTATTCTATCCCACAACTCATACATGTGACAATGCAGAGCTTTTGTGTAGATATATTTCCTTCTGTTAGGTAATGAATTTTGCTGACATATTTAGGTAAATTTAAATGTAACTAACCCAGATGGCTCTTTGCATGTAAACCACAAATCAATTTTTCAGTATGTTTGGCTTCATGCCTCGCTGTACAGCTTTCATGAGCAAATCATTTTTCGTGAACCTGTTGTAAAGTTTCATAGGCCTCACCGGCAATGACAAACCTGCACTTTGATGTGTTTGTAAGAATTTTCTAATATTTTTTAAAGAGGAAATAAACCCATAGATTTAATAATTTTAAAAAAACAGTTACGTTCACGGCATGCCGGAAATGCTAACTGTTGCCTTGGTTGTGCTCTCAACCAAACTGTCAAACCATCCAATGGCTGGTGTCATTACTGATCACTTGTGCAGCATCATAGCAGTTGAAGATTAAACAGAGGCCAAGATGGCAGCTTCCTTGGCTGAAAATGATAGGGGGGTTTACTTCCACTTTAAACACTTTTTAATGGTGTAATTCCCACTGTGTGTTTACCCACATTTAGGTGTGCTCATTTTAGCTGTGTTTAAAAAAAAAAAAGAGTTCTGTGAGTCCAGGGGTGTGTAAATACATTTAAATGCTTGTAAATGTAAATAAATTAAATTTTGTTAATACTTTCCAGATAATTTATCCTGCTTGCAAAGCTAGTTTGAATGTAGCTTTACCTGTAGATTCTGCCATTAGCAGCTCTTTCTGTTGTAGATTGACAACGCTAAGCCACTGCCTTGCAATTTGCATCAACGTTGTCAGGCTGTCATATGTGCTTCTTCCTATCTGATAGACCTAATTGAAAGCCCAACCACCACTGTGGCAAATTGTGAGCCAATGGCTTAGCTTTGTCAGTCTGCAACAGAAGTGTTGATACTGGTAGAACAGAAAATGTTTTCTTAAAGAAGAACTATTGTTATTTTTTTTATTGTATTTCATAGCTCCCAACTGTCCCTGATTTTGGGGAGAATGTCCCTGATTTGGAACAAAGTCCCTCTGTCCTTCTTTCCTCCTCATTTGTCCCTCATTTTGGTCTGATCTATAAAGTTATATATGAAGTGCACTATTTATCTTTCAAAAAGTGTTTCCCAGTGCTAAACCTTTTATCCAATTTCTAAATTACTGCATTCGTAAATTTCAATAGCCAGTATAAAGGAATAGTAAAAGGAAAACACTTGTGGCTTTAACTAATCATTTTTTTTTATAGTTCTCCTTTAATGGGGTGTGGCAAGGGGGGTGTCCTAAGCCTTTATACTTTTGCTAATACGTGTCCCTCGTTCTCATCTCCAAAAGTTGGGAGGTATGATATTTGACTGTCCATGGGACCAAATGCATTTGGCACTTGGTTCCATTCTGACTGATGGCCCCTGTTGCTCCCAAAATCCACTTCTACAAACTGACTGCAGCCCCACCCTCCTTTAAAGCCTAAATTATTGGTGTTCCTGTGGGGAGATGTACAGCCAGCACAAAGCCCCGACCAGAAGCGGCTGATCCATAAGTGGCGCAGGGACGTTGCCCCCTAGTTTGCATGCAGGCGCCGGACTCATAGAATTCTATGAGTTTTTTTTTCAAGCCACATGATTAGAGCCGGAGGCTCTAATTTGCTTGAAAAAGGTTGGGCTCGGGGCGCAATGTACTGCCCACCCAATATTCGCTCTTTTCTTCCAGCTTCCCGGCCAATCAGGACAGGAGGCAGATTGGGTTGGCCGGGAGGAGAAGCCGAGGAAGCTCTGGAGGGGCTGAGTGCGGGGGACCGTAAAGGTCTAATTGCGGACCTGGGGGGGTTTGTTTGCTGACCCCCCGAAAAAGTTTAGCACCACCTGCCACTGGCCCTGACCCCTCTCTAAGCTGCTTGTTCATTCATAATAGCAAACGATCACTCAATGATCAGAGTTCACAAGTTTCACCTTCACTTGGCTAGACAAACATCATTGGATACATTCCATACACTTTGCCAACATTTTGGACTGTTTGAAGATGCTATTTCAGCACTACAGATTCCAATGCTAAGTCACAGCCTACTGTTAGATCTACCTCTCAATATATTGATATTTTTCTTCCCATGACGTATCATTTAGCCTAAGAGCGGTGATTTCGAAGGAAGTGGAGGAGTCAGTGATGCTAGTCGCATACATATCAGCCTTGAACAGGGCAAGTATTGCTCAGCACCTTATGACCCCCTACCTAGACCTTTAAGGCTTAGATAGAAGGATGTCTTTTGAGGTTATTGCTTGTTTGTGTGAGTGGCGCCCTATGAGCTGAGTGTTAGTGACAACTCTTTTTTAACCCATTTTTTCACAGATGTTTGGAGGAACGGGCCATTGTGCCTGCTAATTTGTTTTTTGCACATAATAAAGTCAAAACTAACACAATACCGTTGTTGGTTCTCCATATGCAACTCTTGTTTTGGGGGGTGACCTCACGGTACCCCCACCTTTTCCTCTTCCCTGTCCCTTGATTATTTCTACCTTGTGCTTGGTCTCCTGGGTAGTTAAATAACAAAAAGCATTTTTTATGTTAGTTCTTTTTTAAGAAAACTGTTTGAGACATAATGCCAAACATACTGAAAAATAAATTTTGGGTTTACATATAAATTCCTACAGGACAAATTTAATCTTTATACAACGCTAAACATTCCACATGCTGCCGCAGGTGAGAATACATTCTACACTCCATAGTTACATCTCAGATGCTGGCTCAGCTCATCCCCACTGAAGCAATCAATTATACCAACAAGAATGCCGCACACCGAGGTGCAAAATCATATTCCTTCTTTATTAAAATAGCCAGCAGGAATACGTTTTATTCCGACTACATAGGCAGAGCACTTTATCAAAGACATTTTGTTACAATTATATATTATTTTTAGCGTCAGACACCCAGAACTTATTTCAAGTATTCTGCTGTGCATGCCTCAGAGATGTACAGCCTTCCTGTAGGAATAATTGTAGATTGCCACAAGCATGAGCAGGAGGAACAGAGACTGGGAGAATCTTTTTGAAGAAAAGGAATGTGCACAGTGGGAGGCACAGCAAAGTTTTTGGTATAGCTGGAATAGGTACTTATAACACATGGAAGGGGTGATGGGGGTTGGTGTCTGACACCTAAGGCCCTGTTCACACTGGTTGCGACAAGAAAGTTAAGCGACTGTTGGTCCGACTTTGCCCTGCGACATTGGTTCGACATCGATCTGACTTCCATGCGACTTTAATGAACGGGATACGATTTGGATCCAACTTTGAGATGAGTGTGACTTGGGTCTTGAGGGGAAACTCCATGGCAAAATAAAATAAAAAATCGGCGTATCCCCCCCCCCAAAACCATACCAGACCCTTATCCGAGGATGTAGCCCAGCAGGCCAGGAAAGGGATGGGGGGTCGAGCGAGTGCCCCCCCTTTCTGAACTATACAAGGCCACATGCCCTCATCCCCAAAGCACCTTATCCCCATGTTAATGGGGGCAAGAGTCTCTTCCCCACAACCCTGGGCTGTGGTTGTGGGGGACTGCGAGCAGGGAGCTTATCAGAATCTGGAAGCCCCTTTTAAGAAAGGGGGCCCCCAGACCCCTGCCCCCCCATGTGAATGAGTATGGGGTACATAGTACTACTACCCATTCACCAAAAATAAAAAAAACATGAGGCAATTTTTGACAAGTCCTTTATTAAAAATGTCCCCCGATCCAACGTCAATCACGATGGCCATCAACGCCGCCACCACCCCAATAAAAAAAAAGTTCATCCCCCGACGAATGTTCCCGCCGTTCTAGCAGCTCCCATATCTGACAGTTCTTATATAGCTATGGGGCGTGGCCATGTGGTGACAACACCTAGAGACCCCACCCTCTTGTGACGTCACTGCCCCGGGCATGAGGGGTCCGTGACCTTCCAGATTCTGATAAGCCTCCGGCACGCAGACCCCCACAACCAAAGTCCAGGGTTGTGGGGAAGAGAACCTTGTCCACATTAATATTGGGCCAAGGTGCTTTTGGGTGGGGAGGGCATGGTATGTGGCCTGGTATGGTTCAGGAGGGGGGCGCTCGCTCGTCCCCCCCCCTTTCCTGGCCTGCTGGGCTGCATGCTCGGATAAGGATCAAAGTCGGAGTGCATGTCGCACCAATTTGAACTGGGCCTCAAAGGAAAAATGTATGTAAATTACATTTTGTCCTTTAAACACTTCCCCTCTGGAGCCTTTATTTTCATTTCTCGCACACATTAAAGTGGAGTTCCACACAAAAATGGAGCTTCTGCTTTTTGGAACCCCCCCCCCCTCCGGTGTCACATTTGGCACCTTTCAGGGGGAGGGGGGTGCAGATACCTGTACAATAGTATTTTGCACCCGCTTCCAGGAATAGACCCCCGCAAAATCTGCGGGGGGTCTACGCCACTTCCCATCTCCCCCCCCCCCCGCTATCTGCTGGGAGACACACAGGTCCCAGAGACAGCAGGGACCATTCGGATTGCGCAGCGCGACTCGCGCATGCAGAGTAGTGAACCAGGAAGTGAAGCCGCAAGGCTGATTCCCTTACCAAAGATGGCGGCGGCAGCATCCTAAGGGCCGAGGGACGGTACGGCCTCGGGTGCCGACATCGTGGGCGCCCTGGACAGGTAAATTTCCTTATTTTGCAGTATTTGTAGCTGCTGACTTTAAAAAAAAAAAATTTGGCGGACCTCCGCTTTAATTTCAGCATTTTTGTCTATAAAATTACTTAAACCCCCTAGAACATTATATATTTTCTGAACACAGAGGCGTTGTAGAATGAAAAGATGGTAGTTGCAATTTTTTATGTTGTATCATATTTGCTTTATCCAGGCTATATTTCCAAGAAAAAATATGCTAATTTTAATGTTAGTGCACACAAACACAATTTTACCTCCAATTTATTTGTACAAAATAAAAGATAAAGTAGTGTTAAGTACAGTACATCAAGCCTCAATACTGCATGCGTCCATGAAGTGGTAAAACAATTAGGGTACTTAAAATTTATCAGCAGGTGACCCTTTAAATGCCTGTAAATGCCTGTGGACCTTGAACCATTACTCCCACTCTTCGTTCTTCGATATAGTACAATATTGGCACACAAGTGTGCACTCTAAGCGTGCATTTACGTTTGTATGTGTGGGTGGAGTGATGAGGTATTTTCATCTTTAATTCACTTTATTTTATTACATGCAAGAAAAGTGTTAAAAATTAAAATATAACTTCATTACTATACCAAGGAAGCTAACAAGCCCCCTATGTGATACTATTGTGCAGGTAACAGGTACATCAGGAGTTTGTTAGACCCCCTCTCTCCTCTGTCCCCTGCTTCCACCAATCAAGCACAAACTGTGCTTGATCAGCTGTGCAAAAAATGGGGGGTAAAAAGTCCTTGAATCCACACTCACCAAAGTAGCAAACAGCAAATGGAGTACCAGCCGATTCGTCAATATGTGACGGGATACCTGCCCTAAAAGCAATGGCACTATATCAACAACAGAAAGAGGAGACAAGGGAGTCCCCAGAAAGCAAAAAAGGGGAATGGTCAACTACGGCTTATGGTACAAAAATGCAAAAAGGCTTTATTAAGGGTAGGGGGGGTGGGGGTATTTATATATACAAAAAATTCCAAATATATGTAAGATAAACAATGTATCTAAATAACACAGTCCGTCTCACTACACTAAACCAAAATTAAAAACCATGCTGCAACATTGATGAATAAAACTGCAGAGCGTGCCTGCAGGCCAAAAACGCATGCAGTGTCCATTTGAATCCAAAGAAAAAAGTATTGCACCAAACATTACATGGAGTAAGCTACTGATGGGATATCAAGTCTTATGTGGTCTAGTATTAACTGTGCATCAGATTGAGCAGTACTGAGAAAAAAAAAACCCCACATATATCCACACAGACAGGACCTTACATAGCTGAATTAGGTGGGGTTTTAAAAAAAAAAAAAAAAAAAAAAAAAAAAACCCTCTATTAGAAGGAAATCCTCCACAAGCAGCTTCCAACCTCAGTGCACTAAATGTGTGTATACACCAGTTGTTTTGGAAATGGAAAGACCAGCGTTCCTGTTACTAGGTATGTCCAGTGCACAAACACTATTTCCTCAATGCAGCATAAAAGGAGCAAAGGACAAACCACTCCAAAGAAAGGGCTTAGTCTCTTTTCCAATCTAGACCAGGATGATATTTATACAGTTCATCAGTTTCAAGTGTGTCAATCCATGCAGGAGGGTGAATGGCAAACAGATGCAAAGACTATTGATAAGCAGGTAAGGAGGGAAAGAGAAACTGCCCATTGGGCTCTCACCTCTTTCAAGTACTGGGGATGTCCTCAGACTCTGCTGTCTTGCTGTTTGGCATGGAGCGGCTCACAGTCAGTTCAGAGCAACATTCAGTGTGTAGTCACAGCACACCATTCTCCTCAATAGTAGACACTGCAGACTGTGTGATCACATGACCGGTAACATGGTTAGGAAGAGACCAGGAACCAGGAACTTTGCATTCAATTGCTGATGCGGAATTAGCTTGTGAAGTATGGTGCTGTATGCAAATCACAGGGAAACCCTTTTACATTGCTGGAAAAGGAAGCATGTTGAAGGCCTGCTGACAAGCCCTGCAGGGGCTGCGTTGACGTTTCGTACGCCTCCGCGTACTTCTTCAGATAGAGGTATAGAACAAGTATAGAGATAAGGAATGTTGACAGTTCCTGACACGCCTGTGCTGCATGCTTGCTCCGGGTCTATGACTCAGAAATATTGAAGCCAGGCCAACAACCTTTTCAAAATTAGGTAAGCAGCGTTAGCTTTCATATTTCTCTCATGACAGGTGCACTTTAATCTTATCACATAAATTCATATACAGTATATACTATATATATAGGTAACAGCGATCACAGGTCAATTAGTTTCAGTATAAATCACACAAATATGAGACATGAAGGGAACACAAAGACACTGAAATTCAAAAGAGCCAACTTCCCTAAACTACAAACCTGGCTAAAAGGCATAAATTGGGATAAAATGTTAGGAACAAAGAATACAGAGGAGAGATGGGTTTGCTTTAAGAGCATATTAAATAAGGGCATTAGCCAATGTATCCCATTGGGTAATAAATTTAAAAGAGCGAACAAACATCCTGGATGGCTTAACTCCAATGTAAAAATGCATATAAAAGCAAAGGAGAAGGCCTTCAAAAAATACAAGGTTGAGGGATCATCCACAGCATTCAGAATTTATAAAGAATGCAATAAGAAATGTAAGGGTGCAATTAGGATGGCTAAGATAGAACATGAAAGACACATAGCGGAGGAGAGCAAAAAAAATCCCAAGAAATTCTTTAAGTATGTAAACAGTAAAAAAGGGAGGACAGACCATATTGGCCCCATAAAGAATGAGGAAGGACATCTGGTTACAAAGGATGGGGAGATGGCAGAGGTATTGAATTTATTCTTCTCCTCAGTCTTCACAAGTGAATCGGGGGGCTTCAGTAACCAAAACTGCAGTGTTTACCCTCATGACACAACACAGGAAGCACCTACATGGTTAACAGAGGACGGAATTAAAATTAGACTTGAGAAACTTAACATTAATAAATCACCGGGACCAGATGGCTTGCATCCGAGGGTACTTAGGGAACTCAGTCAGGTGATTGCCAGACCGTTGTTCCTAATTTTTACAGACAGTCTATTGACTGGAATGGTACCAGCTGATTGGAGAAAAGCCAATGTAGCACCAATATTTAAAAAGGGCCCAAAAAACATCCCTGGAAATTACAGACCAGTTAGCCTAACATCAATAGTATGTAAACTCTTGGAGGGGATGATAAGGGACTATATACAAGATTTTAGTAATAAGAATGATATCATTAGCAGTAATCAGCATGGATTCATGAAGAATCGTTCTTGCCAAACCAATCTATTAACCTTCTATGAGGAGGTGAGTTGCCATCTAGATAAAGGAAGGCCCGTAGACGTGGTGTATCTGGATTTTGCAAAAGCATTTGACACAGTTCCCCATAAACGTTTACTGTACAAAATAAGGTGCGTTGGCATGGACCATAGGGTGAGTACATGGATTGAAAACTGGCTACAAGGGCGTGTTCAGAGGGTGGTGATAAATGGGGAGTACTCAGAATGGTCAGGGGTGGGTAGTGGGGTCCCCCAGGGTTCTGTGCTGGGACCAATCCTATTTAATTTGTTCATAAACGACCTGGAGGATGGGATAAACAGTTCAATCTGTGTATTTGCAGACGATACTAAGCTAAGCAGGGCAATAACTTCTCCGCAGGATGTGGAAATATTGCAAAAAGACCTGAATAAATTAATGGGGTGGGCGACTACATGGCAAATGAGGTTCAATGTAGAAAAATGTAAAATAATGCATTTGGGTGTCAAAAATATGAATGCAATCTATACACTGGGGGGAGAACCTCTGGGGGAATCTAGGATGGAAAAGGACTTGGGGGTCCTAGTGGATGATAGGCTCAGCAATGGCATGCAATGCCAAGCTGCTGCTAATAAAGCAAACAGAATATTGGCATGCATTAAAAGGGGGATCATCTCCAGAGATAAAACGATAATTCTCCCGCTCTACAAGACTCTGGTCCGCCCGCACCTGGAGTATGCTGTCCAGTTCTGGGCACCAGTCCTCAGGAGGGACGTACTGGAAATGGAGTGAGTACAAAGAAGGGCAACAAAGCTAATAAAGGGTCTGGAGGATCTTAGTTATGAGGAAAGGTTGCGAGCACTGAACTTATTCTCTCTGGAGAAGAGACGCTTGAGAGGGGATATGATTTCAATTTACAAATACTGTACTGGTGACCCCACAATAGGGATAAAACTTTTTCGCAGAAGAGAGTTTAATAAGACTCGTGGCCACTCATTACAATTAGAAGAAAAGAGGTTTAACCTTAAACTACGTAGAGGGTTCTTTACTGTAAGAGCGGCAAGGATGTGGAATTCCCTTCCACAGGCGGTGGTCTCAGTGGGGAGCATTGATAGCTTCAAGAAACTATTAGATAATCACCTGAATGACCGCAATATACAGGGATATGTAATGTAATACTGACACATAATCACACACATAGGTTGGACTTGATGGACTTGTGTCTTTTTTCAACCTCACCTACTATGTAACTATATATTGTCAAAAGTATTGAGACACCTGCCTTTACATACACATGAATTTGGAACACAGAACAGAAATGGGAATTCTTCAAAAAGACTGTTTGAGCCCTCACTGTAAAGTATATTCCCATGGGTAATAAGTTTAAAAGGCTAAAAACAAAACCTATGTGGCTCACGGCCAAAGTTGAAGAAGCTATAAACAATAAGAAAAGAGCTTTTAAAAAATATAAAAATGAAGTAACACTAGTGTCGTTTAAATTTTACAAAGAATTTAACACATAGTTGCATAGTTACATAGTAGGTGAGGTTGAAAAAAGACACACGTCCATCAAGTCCAACCTATGTGTGTGATTATGTGTCAGTATTACCTTACATATCCTTGTATGTTGCGGTAACACAGGGCTTGACAAATTTGCTTGGAATCTAGAAACCAGCTAAAAAAGTTAGGAGCCAGGTTTTTTTTTTTTTAAACGACCGACAAAGCTTTATTTTCAATATAAAAAATAACTAATCCTAAATTTACACAGAAAGACCGCCCCGCTAGAGGCCCGAATAGCGTCACTAAAACAACGGTAAAGCAGCACTAAAAATAGCGTTGCTTTACCGCCGACGCCCCCTGCGGCTCGGTGTGAAAGGGCTCTAAGGGTCCGATCAGGTCCGCCTGAAAAACAGACAGGCGAACCTGATCAGACAGCCCGTGTGAAAGGGGCGAAGCAGGGAGATAACAAATAAATTCATTTTAATTAGGAAAAAAATAAATAAACAGTTTTTATATAAATATAAATAAAAAAAAAAATAAAAGCTATTACAAAAAAAAAAAAGGCTATCCCCACATTCACTTCCTTCTCTTCTCCACTTTGGGAAGGAGATGGGCGGGCAGTGAAAACAGGCAGGTATTTTGCATTAGCATTGCATTAGCATTGCTGGTTGTAATACCAACGGCCACCACAAGATGGCGCCAGATTCCAGAAGTACTCCAGAAGGACCGAAGAAGGCCGCAAAGCCCCGGCCTCAATTACCGCGCGGCCCGCGATCGCACGGGGCTGGTCGGAGTCCGCACAGAGACGGGATAACCCCCAGCTGTGCCGCCCCAGGCGCCAGGTCGCTAATTCTAGTCGCAAATGCGACCTGGCGCCCGGGGTTTGTCGAGCCCTGATTTAACAGAATATGTAAAAAGGAAATCAAGGATGCAAAAATTCTAAACGAACGACAGATTGCAAAAGATAGTTGGACAAACCCCCAAAAATTCTTCAAATATATTAATAGTAAAAAGGTCAGGTCTGAGCATATAGGCCCTTTACAAAATAATCTAGAGGGGGTGACTGGGGACAAGGAGAAGGCTAATTTATTAAATACTTTCTTCAACTCTGTGTATACAAAAGAGCATGGGGGAGCTCATGTCCATAATGGGGGTGGTATTGACACAGCCCTGAATGATCCACAATAGCTCAAAAGTGATATGGTCCAGAAATATTTAGACAGAATAAAGGTGGATAAAGCACCTGGACCTGATGGCATCCACCCACGGATCCTAAAAGAATTGAGCTCTGTCATTTCAAAGCCATTGTATCTCATTTTTAGGGACTCTGGAATACGGAATGACAGGAATAGTACCACTGGATTGGCGCAGGGGGAACGTGGTGCCTATATTTAAAAAGGTATCAAAGTCTTTACCAAGTAACTATAGACCTGTTAGTTTAACTTCTATAGTCGGGAAGATACTGGAGCATTTAATAAAAGACCACATAGACGAGTTCCTGCTGGAAAAAAACATTTTAAGCAACAGACAGCATGGATTCATGAAAGGCAGAAGTTGTCAGACAAACCTGATTTCTTTTTATGAAGAGGTAAGTAAAACCTTGGACAGAGGGGTGGCTGTGGACGTGGTATACTTGGATTTTGCAAAAGCATTCGACACAGTTCCCCACACGCGGCTCATGTGTAAGGTAAAGTCTACAGGCATGGAAATATCAGTTTGTAAATGGATAGAAAACTGGCTAAAAGACAGAATTCAGAGAGTAGTGGTTAATAATTCTTACTCTGAATGATCTAAGGTTATCAGTGGTGTACCCCAAGGTTCAGTGCTGGGACCCTTACTTTTTAATATCTTTATAAATGATATTGGGTCTGGGATCAAAAGTAACATTTCTGTCTTTGCCGATGACACCAAGCTATGCAGTGGAATAACGTCCTTACAGGGTGTCTCCAATTTACAAGCCGACCTCAATGCACTGTCTAATTGGGCGACTATGTGGCAGATGAGGTTTAATGTTGAGAAATGTAAAGTTATGCACTTGGGGGCTAAGAATATGCATGCATCATACATACTAGGGGGGAGTACAACTGGGGGAATCTGTGGTGGAGAAGGATCTGGGGGTTTTGGTAGATCATAAGCTCAATAATAGCATGCAATGCCAAGCTGCGGTTTCCAAAACGAGCAAAGTCCTTTCTTGTATTAAGAGAGGTATGGACTCCAGAGAGAGATATAATTTTGCCCTTGTTCAAATCATTAGTAAGACCTCATCTGGAATATGCAGTTCAGTTTTGGGCACCAGTTCTCAAAAAGGATATCGGGGAACTGGTGAAAGTGCAGAGAAGGGCAACCAAACTGATAGAGGCATGGAGGAGCTCAGCTATGAGGAAAAATTAGAGAAGCTGAATTTATTCACTCTTGAGAAGAGGAGAATAAGGGGGGATATGATCAACATGTTCAAAAATATAAGGGGTCCATATAGTGAACTTGGTGTTGAGTTATTCTCTTTACGGTCAACCCAGAGGACACGGGGGTACTCTTTACGTCTAGAGGAAAAGAGATTTCATTTCCAAATATGAAAAGGTTTCTTCACAGTAAGAGCTGTGAAAATGTGGAATAGACTTCCGCCAGAGGTGGTTCTGGCCAGCTCAGTAGATTGCTTTAAGAAAGGCCTGGATACTTTCCTAAATGTACATAATATAACTGGGTACTGACATTTATAGGTAAAGTTGATCCAGGGAAAATCCGATTGCCTCTTGGGGGATCAGGAAGGAATTTTTTCCCCTGCTGTAGCAAATTGGAGCATGCTCTGCTGGGGTTTTTCGCCTTCCTCTGGATCAACTGAGGGTATAAAATTGGGTATATTGGATTGTTCGATATTTGTTATTTTATTTATTTATTGTTTTTAGGGTTGAACTGGAAGGACTGGTGTCTTTTTTCAACCTGACTAACTATGTAACTATGTAACTTTGTAACTATGAACTTTAATGGCATCCCAGTCTTATGCCCCGTACACACAATCGGACATTGATCAGACATTCCGACGGATGTTGGCTCAAACTTACCTTGCATACACACGGTCACAAAAAGTTGTCGGAATTTCCGAACGTCAAGATCGCAGTAACCTACGACGAGCCGAGAAAAATGAAGTTCAATAGCCAATGCGGCTCTTCTGCTTGATTCCGAGCATGGGTGGCTTTTTGTACGTTGGAATTGTGTACACACAATCGAAATTTGCGCGAACGGATTTTGTTGTTGGAAAATTTAAAAACCAGATCTCAAATTTTATGTGACAGAAATTCCGATGGAGCCTGCACACGGTCGAAATTTCCACCAACAAGCTCCAATTGCACATTTTACGTCGGAAAGTCTGACCATGTGTACGCGGCATTAGTCTGTAGGGTTCAATATTGAGTTGGCCCACCCAGCTATAACAGCTTCAACTCCTCTGGGAAGGCTGCCCACAAGGTTTAGGAGTGTGTCTATGGAAATGTTTGACCATTCTTCCAGAAGCGCTTTGTGAGGTCAGGCACTGATGTTGGACAAGAAGGCCTGGCTCACAATCTCCGCTCTAACTCATCCCAAAGGTGTTCTATTAGGTTGAGGTCAGGACTCTGTGCAGGCCAGTCAAGTTCCTGCACTCCAAACTCGCTCATCCATGTCTTTAAGGACCTTGCTGCGCAGTCATGTTGGAACTGGAAGGGGCCATCCCCAAACTGTTCTCTTAAAGTTGGGAGCATGAAATTGTCCAAGATGTCTTGGTATGCTGACGTCTTAAGAGTTCCCATCACTGGAACTAAGGGGCCAAGCCCAACGCCTGAAAAACAACCCCACACCATAATCCCCCCTCCACCAAATGATTTGGACCAGTGCACAAAGCAAGGTCCATAAAGACAAGGATGAGCAAGTTTGGGGTGGAGGAACTTAACTGGCCTACACAGAGTCCTGACCTCAACCCGATAGAACACCTTTGGGATGAATTAGAGAGGAGACTGCAAGCCAGACCTTCTTCTCCAACATCAGTGCCTGACCCCACAAATGCACATCTGGAAAAATGGTCAAACATTCCCATAGACACACTCCTAAACCTTGTGGACAGCCTTCCCAGAAGAGTTGAAGCTGTTATAGCTGCAAAGGGTGGGCCAACTCAATATTGAACCCTACGAACTAAGACTAGGATGCCATTAAATTTTATGTGCGTGTAAAGGCAGACACCCCAATACTTTGACAATATAGTGTACATCATATCATACTCTAGGAAAGAATAAGAAAACTAGAAAGGTTTAAAATATTTGTGTCACATTTGTGACTTCCGTTTAAAATAAATGTATGACTAATGTTCTTCTCCAGCCTTTTACTGTTGAGAATTACACAGTAGTGTGATGCCTGAACAGGTCAGAGGTTGCCCAAAGCCATCTGAGACACAACTATGGAACGTATGGAAACCTGCTAAACTCATCAGTGAAACACAAGGCAGGCACATAAATGTCCAACAAGAAATCCAACGATCACACACATATATCATAGGTTAGAGGATTAACTAATCTATGGCCATACAGTACATTCTGAAACTACACATCAAAAACTTAAATCAATTCTTTTATCATCCACAATTCATTTCTTGTTTGCACTCTTTTGGCCCGCTAAATATATAACTGAAAGCATTTTGTTATATATTTTCATTGCAATAAATATCTGCTGATCCTGCCAGAAATTTAGTTGGAGTCTTCCTTTGCTCTCCGCCTGTGCTGCTATGTTACGGAGTACAGGAGCATTTTGTAGTCTTTTCCCAGGATGAGAATCCTGCTCCTCCATGAATGCAGCACACCAACTGAATGTTGTCACCTCAGACAGGAAATGTATTGACAGGATCACCAGGTTAAAATACAATAAAAAAAGCCTGAAAAAGAAAACAAATGCAGGGATCTAATATTCCTTTCACTGGAACTAAGGGGCCAAGCCCAACCCCTGAAAAACAACCCCACACCATAATCCCCCCTCCACCAAATGATTTGGACCAGTACACAAAGCAAGGTCCATAAAGACATGGATGAGCGAGTTTGGGGTGGAGGAACTTGACTCCCCCTGACCTCAACCTGATAGAACACCTTTGGGATGAATTAGAGCGGAGACTGCGAGCCAGGCCTTCCCCTCCACATCAGTGCCTGACCTCACAAATGCCCTTCTGGAAGAACCTTTGCAGCTGAAGTCAATATTAGATATACCTCTTATTTGATTCTACAGGCTTTTACAATGTTTCAGTTCCTTGTACAATGGCAAAAAGCTGGAGTTCGAGAATATTGCATGCTGATATTAGAAGCATACTGAACTTCATGAAAAACGTGTGCTATTTATTTCAGTTATTGTGGTAAGACAACGTAGCGCTAGCGGCAGGCTAGTTTACTGCCGTTTAAATCGACTTTTGTTACTGATCCCCCAAAGCCCCTTTTCCAAGACGCTCCAGCTGGTGGTCACACTCTGATGTCATCAAATACAATGCAAGGCAAACAACCCTGCATTGTACACGAGGACGGTGAGAGGTTCGCCCACAACTTGAAGAGTCAGGGAGAAGAGGAAAGGGGTATTACTACTTATTCCTCTATGCCTAGACTTATGCCCTGTACACACGATTCAAAAATCGGACAACAGATCGACTTGGTTTTTTTTATTTATTTGCATGATAGTCGTATATCGAACCTAAAGTTATGAAAATTCTGATACGACAGAATAAAAAAATCCGAAGTGATTGTAGTGTATTTGTATTGTATTTTCGGACGACAACTGTACTGATTAAAGGAAAATCGTACGATCTGGTATTGTACAAGGAAAATTTTCAGTCCTGTCCGATCAAATAATATCGGATGAACTGTCATGATTGGCTCTCGAAAAACTCTGTAATAATGATCCAATTATCGTACGATCACGTCAAAAGTTACATTACTTCTCCATGTTCCTTTATCTTGTATCACCAAAACATGTAATAAAAATTGTTATTTGAAAAAAAAAAAAAAAGTTACATTACATGCCAGGAATGTAAATGTCACATTGGTTGTGCTCTCAACCAAACTGTCAAACCATCCAATGGCTGGTGTCATAACTGAACACATGTGCAGCACCATGTCAGTTAAAGGTTAAACAGAGGCCAAGATGGCAGCTTCCTTGGCTGAAAACGATAGGAGGGTTTACTTCCACTTTAACAAGCATTTAACCCTTGCGGTTCAGGAGGGAAGGCCTACTATATGGGTAGTTTTTGTGCAAATCCTGGGAGGAAACTGCCCCCTCACCAGCAGCACATACCTTTTCCTCTGTTCCCCACCATTCTGTGCAGCATACAGATGCAAAGAAATATAGCACTGTGTAAGCTCTGAATTGTTCCAATCAGAGCTGAGGGATCTGCCCGCCCCATGTGACAAGCTGGGCCAATCACCCAGCACCTGCACTGCTACATGGAGTGAGCCCCGTGCTTTTCCATATCCTGAAATACTGGGTATATCCTTTGCTACTTAGCAGTGGAAAAACAAAGGAAAAATGAGTATAAACTATCACTGGAAACATACAACATATACATGAATGCTAAAATCTCCCTCCAAAATGAAATAACCAAAGGGGTTTGCTGCTTTTCATAGTACACTAGTAAGAGGAAATGTGTGAAGTAAAATACTGTGTAAGTTTTATAGTGCAGAAGCCTCATAAAAAGAATTCTATTACACAAGCCGCAGTAGGAATGTATTGTGTCTTACAGGCTAATAAATCAGCAACACAAAAGCCATGTAAAGTTATAATTGTCACATGATCCATTACTGTCTTTTATTCAGATAACCAGGCTGGAAGGTATTCAAGACCAAACCACTGTCTGATCGCACCCGTATAATTTAACGCGCTTCAATAAACGTCGCAACAAAAACACTTCTACCGCAATAAAGCTGCTTCATTTAAGAGGGTGAGCAGATGTATTGGTGATCTAATAGACCAGAGGCACTGAGTCATTTCGAAGCAGTTCCTGGGAACCGTGCAAGGCACTAACATACAAACCTTGCAGGCTGATTTACACAACTGGCAATAGAAGTGTCTCAGTTGCCTACAGTAACCAATTGAATGATCGACTGAGCAACACAGACACTCTACGTTCACACCAGATGCGTTATTACTACACTGACAGCTTCTTCTAGCATAGCCCCAATGCATGGACAAAGCAAAATGTCATCTTACCTATGCTGTACTCCTACAGAGTACTTTTTCATCGCAATGTCACTACAGTAAATAGAACGGACACTTGTGACATTTTAATAAAGCTCTATGAAAAAAAGTAAACAGTGGAATGCAGCAGGATCAGAATTGTGTCTCCAGGCATACACTAGCGTGGCTCACTGGTATATATATAAATACTTCTTTTATAGCCTGTACACAGGTTTTCTTTAAAGTGGCTGTATTATCTGCATTAGGGAAAAAAACCTTCTGTGTTAAGATACCCCCAGCACCCCCTATAATTACCTGAGCCTGATCTTGTTTCAGCGATGTGTTAGAGAGCAGCGGCTCTGTCTGCTCTCTCTACCCTCACCGGACATGGAGGCAGCAGCGAGATCCATTGGCTCCTGCTGTTGTCAATCAAATCCTGTGAGAAGGGAGTTGGGGGTGGGGCAAAGCTGGCTTAGGATTGAGCCTGCATGAGTGCCTCCATAGAAAGTGGCTTGCTATGAGGGCACTCGGAAGGGGGGAGGAGCCAGGAGCGGGGACCCCAGACGAAGACCCCAGGACCCCACTGCTGCCATCTTTTATCGGTACAGCGCTGTTTTTAACGAATTTACACGTGAGTGTATTTCCTTTTACAATAAATTTGTTATACATTTTCCGTATGGGATTACACTATGTGGCCTTTTTCTGTTCTTCTTTGCTCATTATAACCAACCCATTGAGGACATCACCCCTAAGACTCACACTGTTTCACACACCATCTCTGGACCTCCTTTCATCCTCCACGGAAGTCCATCAGCCGATGAGGATTCAAGCTTGTTTGACCCAGTTCAACGTAAGTTGTATTGGGTCCACATGTTCCGGGAAGCCTTCTATATGTTGGTGATGGTGTATGTTTGAAACAGTTGTGTCTGTGTTTGGCGATATGTGCAATAAGAAGCCATATATACATTGAAGACTACTACCAATTTACAAGATACACTTTCTGTGGACTCTTAAGACTTTTATACCTTTCGATACATTGTCTATGTTCTCTCCATATGCGAAATATGTGCATTTGAGAAATCCATTGCTTTTCATATTATACAACATATGGTTCTTTATTAGCGCTACACTATCTTTTGTTATTCGACCCCAGACGAAGAGGATCAGGGCTGCTCTGTGCAAAACTATTGCACAGAGCAGGTTAGTATGACATGTTGGCTATTAAAAAAACAAAATTTCAATCACAGGTGTCAAGAGAGCATTTTCAAACTTGTTAAATGCTTTATATATATCGTTTGTTCTTCAGATCAGCATTTACAAGGTAATACTACAGTGGAACTCCAGCCAAAACCTTTTCTTTCATTTTGGATAGCATGGGGAAGGGTCAAAAACTAGGGATGCACCAATAACTTTTTTTTAAGAGCGAGCACGAGTACGGATGTGCTCAAGTACTCGCCAATACCAATTACCGATAATGTGTGATGCAGTGGAATTTGAGTCCATAGAAAATGAATGGGCTCAAATCACACTGCAAAAAATTCCATGTGATTTGTACAAGAATGCGGTGCAAAGCCTGTTGGAATCACATGCGTTTTCTCACACCGCTTCTGTGTGAACCCAGCATGAAGTCACTATGTGAAGCCAGGGTTTACACAGGAGCGGTGCGGGAAACCGCATGTGATTCCAACAGGATTTGCACCGTGTTCCTGTTCAAATCACATGCAATTCTTTGCAATGCGATTTGAGCCCATTGATTTTGTATGAGCTCAAAGGCATCACGCACACGCAAATGCGTCAGTTTTAGGTATCGGAGCATTTGCATGAGTACAAGTACCAGTGCAAATGATTAGAATCGGCACAGATACCGATACTAGTATCCGTGCAACCCTAGTCAAAACCCCTGTCAGGTTTTTGAAGCTGTCTTTATCCACATTGTAGAGATCCCCCCTCACTTCCTGTCCAAGGTACCACACAGGAAGTGAGGGGAAAATCTCAATGGGACACAGCAAAAAAATCAGCCCTCACTGATCTCTGTAGCTGCAAGCACTGTGGGTCCCAGACATTTGATTCTGTGTACATTATAAAATAAAAGACTGGAAGCCTACTAAATCACTGCTGGGAATGGGGAGAAGGGGGACTACTGGGAGGGGAAAGCAGGGGGAGCTGCGCTCCTCCAAGAACAACTGATTCTTTGTGAATTTCAATGATGAATTGGTCCAAGGTGACTGCTGTAACAGGTCTCAATGAGATATTGTTTTAGAGATTATTTTCTGCTTGTTAGGAATATACAAATACTTACTTAAATGTCCATAAGCTGGGCACAGGTTCACTTTAAAGAGTCCTTCAGGTCCAGTCAGGGAGCACTGGCAGTAATAATATTTTAGCAGGGTTTTAGCTATCATCCAGAATTCTTTTTATCTACACTGATAAGACTAGATTGTGTGACTCTGGGTGCAGCTGCACATGTACACTATATTATCAAAAGTATTGAGCAAGTTTGGGGTGGAGGAACTTGACTGGCCCGCACAGTCCTGACCTCAACCTGATAGAACTCCTTTGCGATGAATTACAGTGGAGACTGCGAGCCAGGCCTTCTCGTCCACATCAGTACTTGACCTCACAAATGCGCTTCTGGAAGAATGGTCAAACATTCCCATAGACACACTCCTTGTGGACAGCCTCCCTAGAAGAGTTGAAGCTGTTATAGCTGCAAAGGGTGGGCCAACTCAACTGAGCTATGAATAAGCGCCATGATGGGGCGTGAAACATGTTAGCTATCTTTCCTGTTCCTCCCTGTACATGAGGTGACTGCATTTGGATTTTATTTCTTCATATCAATAAAGATGTCTTCTATGGTGTGCGGCCGTCCAGGATATTTTTCTCTTTCCTTGGGCCAACTCAATATTGAACCCTACGGACTAAGACTGGGATGCCATTAAAGTTCATGTACATGTAAAGTCAGGCGTCACAATACTTTTGGTAATATAGTGTATATGGTCAAATCTGAACAACCCAGATATTCACCAACACTGCATTTCTGGTATGCTCAAGAACAAAAGAAATGTTTTACAAAAACCACAAACTTGTTATCTGGGCCAGCCCAAGACATTGTGCTGCCTGGGTCCAAGAATGAATTGCTCCCCCCCCCCAAAGAAAAATTAATGCCCACCAAAAGGCCCCCACATTCATTATTTTATATCATGATAATAAAAACTAAAATTACATTCATCAGGAAGTCAGATTTACATGCAACATCGCCTTGTCTATGTGCAAAATTATATGACACACCATTATGTTTAATTCCAAAGGGGGGCTAGGGCAGTATAGGGGCAGGCTAGGGCAGTATATAGACAGGCTAGGGTAATATAGGGGCAGGCTAGGGTAGTATATATAAAGACTAGGGTAGTATATAGACAGGCTAGGGTAGTATACGGACAGGCTAGGATAGTATATAGACAAACTAGGGTAAAATATGGACAGGCTAGGGTAGTATATGGACAGGCTAGGGTAGTATATAGACAAGCTAGGGTAGTATATGGACAGGCTAGGGTAGTATATGGACAGGCTAGGGTAGTATATAGACAAGCTAGGGTAGTATATGGACAGGCTGGGTAGTATATGGACAGGCTAAGGCAGTATAGGGGGACGCTAGGGTAGTATATAGACAGGCTAGGGTAGTATATGGACAGGCTAATGCAGTATAGGGGGACGCTAGGGTAGTATATAGACAGGCTAGGGTAGTATATGGACAGGCTAAGGCAGTATAGGGGGACGCTAGGGTAGTATATAGACAGGCTAGGGTAGTATATGGACAGGCTAAGGCAGTATAGGGGGACGCTAGGGTAGTATATAGACAGGCTAGGGTAGTATATGGACAGGCTAATGCAGTATAGGGGCAGGCTTGGGTAGTATATACACAGGCTAGGGTAGTATGTAGACAGGCTAGGGTAGTATACAGACAGGCTAGGGCAGTATAGGGGTGGGCTAGGGTAGTATATGGGCAGACGGAGTGGCCAGGGGGCAGCTGTCATCATGACACACAAAACTGCTAGAAAAAGAATGTTGGTCGTAAATTTGCTGGGTAAATAGAAGAGAAGGAGAGGTGGCACTGGTTCAATTTGCTGCCCCTCTCAAAGTGCTGCCTGAGTCCAATGGACCCACTGGGACTCATGGTAAGGCCGGCCCTGCTTGTTATTGAGTAACAGGAGTTTCCATCCCAACTAAAGAACATCCAAACTACTAATTAGTATGTGATGAAGTCAAGGCATCCCAAACACAAGCCAGTTAATAGCAAAAAAAAGGCTAAAAGTATATTTGCTGACATTTTTTTATCTGTGCAGTGAAGACGTGCCATGACTGCAAACAATCATGGATGATTCTGTAACTGAACTCAGGAGACTATCAATCAAACAGTGATGAGCTTGAAAACTGGACATGAAGACCAAATGACAGCATGCCCAACCACAAAGAAGATTGAGAGATCTGGACAACGGTTATCACATAAAACTTTAAAGTTCTGAGATATCTTTTCTTAGCTGATACTGGCTGATTGGTGAGAACAGCACTCATTGGGTCTCTATAGGTGTAGCAAATATCCCATAAGTCAGTGGTCTCCAAACTGCGGCCCTTTGCTTGCCTTTATCCGGCCCTTGTGGCGCTTTTCATTCCACTGATAAACTGACACTATTCCTGACACTATTCCGCCCACTGACGCCAGCAATGGGGCAAAATTCCTACTAACGTCAACAATGGGGCACTATTTCTCCCACTGACGCCAACAATGGGGCACTATTCCTCAAACTGGCACCAACGATGTGGCACTATTAATCCCACTGACACCAACAATAGGGCACTATTCCTCACACTGACACCAACGATAGGGCACTATTCCTCCAACTGACACCAACGATAGGGCACTATTCCTCCCACTGACACCAACAATAGGGCACTATTCCTCCCACTGACACCAACGATAGGGCACTATTCCTCCAACTGACACCAACGATAGGGCACTATTCCTCCCACTGACACCAACGATAGGGCACTATTCCTCCAACTGACACCAACAATAGGGCACTATTCCTCCCACTGACACCAACGATAGGGCACTATTCCTCCCACTGACACCAACGATAGGGCACTATTCCTCCAACTGACACCAACGATAGGGCACTATTCCTCCCACTGACACCAACAATAGGGCACTATTCCTCCCACTGACACCAACGATAGGGCACTATTCCTCCCACTGACACCAATGATAGGGCACTATTCCTTCCACTGACACCAACGATAGGGCACTATTCCTCCCCCTAATACCAAAGATGTATTGTTTCTACTCCCAATGACCACAGTCCGGCCCTCCTACAGTCTGGAGGACAGTGAACTGGCCCTTTGTTTAAAAAGTTTGGAGACCCCTGCCATAAGTGTTCTGAGACAGCAAGCAAAGATTGGGGAGGGGGTAAAACCCTTTAATAATAGGGTTGCATCGATACCAGTATTGGTACCGGTGCCGATACTAAGCTTTTGCACAAGTGTATCAGTACCCATGCAAATGCTCCGATACTTGAAACTGATACTTTCAGGCTCTTTTAGCTGTCAGCAGGATTTTCCCACTGACAACTGAAATGTAAAAAAATAAGTCAGGCAATTATTAGTCGTTAAGGAGCGGGACAGCCGCATCCTTAACTACCCATGATTCATTCTGCTGTCAGGGGAGTTCCCCTGTTGAAGCTGAAGTGTAAACAAAGTCCCAGCAATTGGAGCTGTCATAAAAAAGCAGCCGGGCAATGTTTATCAACAACATTGCTCAGCCTGAAACAGAAAGATAAAAACAGAGGGGTTGATTTACTAAGGCTACTTTCACAATGAGGCAGTTTTCAGGCATTTTAGCTCTAAAAATAGCGCCTGTAAAGTACCTGAAAACTGCCTCTCCTGCCTTCCCAGTGTGAAAGCCCAAGTGCTTTCACACTGGGGCAGTGCGCTTGTGGGACAGGAAAAAAAGTCCTGCAAGCAGCATCTTTGTGGCGGTGTAACAGCACTGTATACAGTGCTCCTACACCGAGCCCCTGCCCATTGGAATGAATGGCGCCTGAAAAGCGCTTCGGAAGCGCCGCAACTAGGGTTGCCACTTTTTCTTCAAGTCAAACCCAAACACTTTAACGGCACACAGCAATTTTTTAGTTTTTTTAGTATACACTATAGGATTGTAACAGACCTGGGACACCTTTGGGCACTCCAAAGAGAATAGTAATGAGCGCATAGTGTCCCCTCACCCTCATGTCAGGCCCTGTTCCAAGCCACATGCCTGTCTGAATAATGTCGGTCAGTCTGGGTTTTGAATCATGTGTCCGGGTTTCAGTCCAGCTGAAACCTGGACACATGATTCAACATCCGGGCTGTCCGGGTGAATGCCGAACAGGTGGCAACCCTAACCGCAACACGGGCGCTTTTAAACCCTTCTCCTGAAAAGCGTAGCTTTACCGCTAATGGACCTGCCCCAGTGTGAAAGCAGCCTAAAGGTAAATCCACTCTGCATTACAAGTGCACTGCAAGATCAAAACAGTTGCGGTAGGTATCCCTAATTGGTATCGGAGAGTACTAAAAAAAAAGTATCGACACTCGTACTCGTATTTTAAAAACAGGTATCGGTGCATCCCTATTTAATATTATTAATCTTTTTAGTAATATGGGTACTAAAATAAAATAAAAAATTCTTTCTGGAAATGTTGGTTGCCTATCTGTCATATTATTCCAATGGCTTCACTACTTTACAGGTCATTTAGCTGGAACAGCTCTGCAGATCAGGCCTTTGTGTTTATTTATTACGTGTCATTGTAGGTAGTGATCCAGTAAGTAGTGATGTTGGAGGACCAAAATAACCACTGAGCAGTTCTCATTGTCAGAGGGAGGACCACGATGACAACTTCCTTTCAACACAAGCGTCTTTATTTGATTATGACTATCTATTATTTGTTTTAGTCTGCATAATCATATTAAATGTCTGACCTGCTGTGCAGTCATTTGAAAGTCTGATTCCATCACGCTGCAGAAATTCTGAAGGCCGTAACGGCAGTTAATGATCTGTGAATGAGCGTTCCAAAAACATTTCAGAAAGGTTTATTCGCTGACAGATCACTGCAAAAAACCTTTGCTCTTACACAAGTTAGGCATTAAAATATTATTAACACCTTAATTCACTTGACTGGGAATAATAATAATAATAATAATAAAATGATTGTAAACTGGAGGTGTGCAGAAAGCAGAGGTGTACAGAGTACATGCTGTGAGGATATCACCAGGAACATCAAACAGCATTAAAACAATATCTACTGGTAAATGGGAGACATCTATGCTCCTTTTACCATTATTTCTAATGCAATCCATTCAACAAACTGAAGCAGTGCGTTCTGTACCCCCTTAATCTGTACCAATAAGAAGGGACAGTTTGGTTGCACTCATGATTGACCCCTGGAGTTGCCCATAATGGCTTATGCCGCGTACACACGGTCGGACTTTTCAGCTACAAAAGTCCAACGGACGCTGACGGACTAAAGCTGGCTGGTAATCCGATCGTGTGTGGGCTTCTCCGGACTTTCAATGTACTTTTTTAGCCTCAAATCCGACGTACTTTAGATTTGAAACATGCTTCAAATCTTTACGTCGTAACTACGACGGACCCCGAAATCCGCTCGTCTGTGTGCTAGTCCGACGGACAAAAAGCCACGCTAGGGCAGCTATTGGCTACTGGCTATCAACTTCCTTATTTTAGTCCGGTGTACGTCATCACGTACGAATCCGTCGGACTTTTGTGTGGTCGTGTGTAGGCAAGTCCGTTCGTTAGAAAGTCTGCAACAAGTCCGCCGCAAGTCCGCCGAAAGTCTGTCGGACCGGCTGTCGGACTTTTGTAGATGAAAAGTCCGACCGTGTGTACGCGGCATTAATCTGCTCCATAGCATCCTATGACCAAACCTACAGTCACGATCATTCTTTGTTTTCAATACTTATATAGTGCCAACACAATAAAAAAGCATTTGACAGGGTACACTGATCTGGTCAGTTCAGTCTGTGTCTACAGAAGCAGAGCACAGCTCTCCACTATATGCACAATAGGGACAATTTGGAAGGGCGTTAGGTATCACATTAGCCTGTTTCTGAATTATGCAAGCAAATATGGGGTAATTCATTGCTAATTCCGCAGAAACAGAGTGCCCATGTACACAGCTCCAGCAATCCTAGAGAATGCTTATGCAATGTAAAATTTCACATTTTTCTTGCATAAACACCAAGCTTGGTGGGGTTTGTTGGGGCTGAGCTGTGTTGGGTTTTTTTTTTTTTTGGCTAATAGGAATGTATGACTGTTCATGGAATGTTACTTGGATGTGACTTTATAATCTCTGGCACTTAAGTCGCATCAAAGTAGTGCAGGAACATTTATGTGTCCCAAGTCCCATGTTAGGGTTAGAATAAAGGGCTAGGGTTAGGGTTAAGGGCTAGGGTAAGGGTGAGGGTTAAATGTTACTGTTAGGGTTAGAGTTAGGATTAGTGGTAATCATTAGGATTATCAGTAAATGTTAGGGTTAGTCTTAAGGACTAGGGTTGTGGTTGGGGTTAGGGTTAGCAGTAGTTGTTAGGGTTAGCGATAATTGTTAGGATTAGCATTCTAACCTTAACAATTGCCACTAACCCTAACAACTATTGCTAACCCTAACCCCAACCACAAACCTAGCCCTTAAGCCTAACCCCAACATGCGACTTTGAACACATAAAGGTTCCTGCAATACTTTGATGTGACTTCAGTGTCAGCGAGTGTAAACTGGCATCAAAGTCGCACTCCATGAAAAGAACTGTTATACTTTTCTTTTAGCCGAAAAAAAAATGCATCAAAAACGCAACACTTGTGTTTTTGGTGTAGGTACATTAAAGTCTATTACATGCAAAATGCAATCGGCTGCAGGAAAAAGTCCCTGACCCTTTCCAAAAAACGCACCAGCTCAAAACACACAGATGTGAACTAGATCCATAGGAAAGCAAGTTAAATGGACAGTAGGATTTCTACAAACTTCACTAAAAAAACACATAAGTGTGAACCAAGTATTAAGGCTACCTGCTGAAATCATCTGTAACCCATAGAATGCCATAAATGTTCTCTAAACCTGTCAAAGATATTGGTCTACAGGCTTCTAAGGACTATAGTTATTTTAAGTCACACAGATCAAAAACAGCATATATAGGACTATGACTTGCCATGCATGGTCCATTAAATACAAGCAATGTGAGCATGCTAAAAGTCACTTGTGATTAATGGGATATGTAGAACTGTGATGACAAGGGCTTCCTTTATGCTGAAAAATCTTTATCCAAAAAAAGATCACGTGCCCCGTATCCATCTACTGTTAAAACAGGGAAGTAGATGACAGCAAGAAACATTGTTGCACTAAAAGTTTAACAGATGACTCACTGCCTGCCACTATAAATCTCCTAACCTATGTCCCTTCCTTATGTAGCGCTGGTAGATTTGCAATCTACCACAGATTAGGTAAATTTAGTAAATTGTGTGTTAGGAAGGATAAAAGTTCGCCTCTGTTCCAGCTTGGCTGACGTTGTGTGTGCTTCCGTGCTGACCGGTGGGTGTCGCTGTTACCACTGGTCGGTGTTGGAAAGGCAACATGTCGAAGTGTATAGTTGCTCCTCTGTCCCGGAGGCACGTTCGGTGGAGGTGGTTCTCCGAGTTGTATTCTGGGAAGGGGGTATTTATGGGACAGATGCCATGTTCTAGGGTTCATTTTACAGCCACCTGCTGGCCTTCCTGGCCGACAGGTATGCGTTAAGGAGCTACCTCGCGGTCCTCCAATCGGGAGGCCCGCAATACAGTGGCGCAGGGGTGGGTCCAGAGGCTTGTCTGGGGCCTACCACCGCGGCCAAGGAATGGTCCTGAGCTGTCGGTCCTGTGTGACGAAGCTGGACAACCGAGGAGATCCCAGGGGAGGACCCGTCTTGGAGAGATCACGCGGTGAGCTGGTCTATAGAGGGGCCTGGTGACTCGGTTGGAGGACGTATCCAAAAGAAGTAACCATACAGCATAGTGTTGCCGGTTCGGCTTAAAGGTTTAAGCACTGTGACTGACTTTCATTCCAGAAAAATCTGATACATCCTGTGGCAGAGGATCGTACGGATTTACCCCCCAAACAAGTCTGTGGCAGAGACTTTTAATTCGTGCTGCGTACTGGCTGCTAGACCGGTGAGAGAGGCCTATCCAGACGAGCAAAGAGTGTGTGCCACGAGGGGAGCGCATTTCACCTAATTATCTGAATTCTACCAGGACATTTGTCGCTAAGATTCTATAAGAAGATATTTGAGTTTCTCCTGAAAGTTTCCTTTTCCGCCTCTTTCCTGCTACTCCCTAAAGTTTGTTTGTTCAATAAAGCATTGAAAACGTACTCCAGTGTTGGTGCGTGTGTCGTCCAGAAGTAAACTCAACGGAACCCCTAGACTTGGTGCCGGTAAAACCAAGGGAAGCAAAGTGAAGGTAACAGACCCGCTTAAACCAGCAGCTCCACCGTGAGTTAGTGCTACACTTATAAAAATCAATTAAGACTTAACAGAATGAGATGTAGTTTGCTAAAATTGTTTGTAAAATAAACTATGATACTTTTTAAATGAATTACTTGTTTACATCCTGTTTTCATCATCACCCTGTTATCTACTTCCTGCCATTTTGCACTTGCTCCAGCGCTGGCTGCATGATATTTTCCAGCATGGTGGTAACAGAAATGTTTGTTGAAACTGCCACTTGTAGTCTTCATCAGAAGCCCAGGTTGGCAAAGTTGAAGAACGATTCAGCCTGCCACCAGATGCAGCGCCACTTGCCACCTGCAGCCATGTCCCTTGCCACCCACAGCCTGCCACCAGATGCAGTGCCACTTGCCACCCATAGCCTGCCACCAGATGCAGTGTAACTTGCCAGCCACTAGCCTGCCACCAGTCTGACACACCGGAGCCCCAGGAAGGGAATGCCCCTTCTGCCGCTGGCTGCCAATGTGACGCTGGGGCCAGGGGGGTGTCACATCTTCAAGTCTGAGGGGTTCATGCTGGGACCTGTAGTCCTTCACTTTTGGGGGGGGGTCACATCCCCAAAGAGTGAAGGATTACAAGTTCCAGCATGAACCACTGATACCTAAGGATATGTCCTCCTGCCATCCCTCCAATGGTGTCATGTCATTTGTCAGTATACTCTCCTCTTCTGCCAATATACTTATCTGCCGAGTCCCAACCGTCCCCTCAGCAGTCACAATCTTTCATCTGCATCTATGTTGCTGGAGAAGATACAGGGAGGAAGTGGGTGGAGCTAACTACTAGGCGAGGAGGTGGAGTAAGTTAAATTAACCTCCGCTATGAATGCTGGGGCCCCACTCTCCTCCTCGTCATGTTGTCACTGGTTGCTAGACGCCAGGTGGGCTGTGGCTAGCGACCAGTCTGGGCAGTGAGCCAGGCAGTGGCCGGTGGTGAATAACATATAGTAAAGCGGGTCTCAGCCAGGAGTACACCAGGGCAGTGAGTGACAGCAGTGATGCAATGCCATTTTTATGGGCATCAGATCGTCCCAGAGGGCAATTCCGGGACACTGTATTGTCCCGGAATAAAGGTGCCCAGGACCCGGGACAGACCTCCCAAATGTGGGACTGTCCCAGGCAATCTGGGACATGTGGTCACCCTACCCCCCCCTCTACTAACTACTGGTATTGAAAAAAAAACTGTCCAAATGCCTGAAATCACAGGCATGTGATGATCCTTCTCCCTTCTATTTACTTCCTGGCAGAGGATCGTACGGATTTACCCCCCAAACAAGTCTGTGGCAGAGACTTTTAATTCGTGCTGCGTACTGGCTGCTAGACCGGTGAGAGAGGTCTATCCAGACGAGCAAAGAGTGTGTGCCACGAGGGGAGCGCATTTCACCTAATTATCTGAATTTTACCAGGACATTTGTCGCTAAGATTCTATAAGAAGATATTTGAGTTTCTCCTGAAAGTTTCCTTTTCCGCCTCTTTCCTGCTACTCCCTAAAGTTTGTTTGTTCAATAAAGCATTGAAAACGTACTCCAGTGTTGGTGCGTGTGTCGTCCAGAAGTAAACTCAACGGAACCCCTAGACTTGGTGCCGGTAAAACCAAGGGAAGCAAAGTGAAGGTAACAGACCCGCTTAAACCAGCAGCTCCACCGTGAGTTAGTGCTACACTTATAAAAATCAATTAAGACTTAACAGAATGAGATGTAGTTTGCTAAAATTGTTTGTAAAATAAACTATGATACTTTTTAAATGAATTACTTGTTTACATCCTGTTTTCATCATCACCCTGTTATCTACTTCCTGCCATTTTGCACTTGCTCCAGCGCTGGCTGCATGATATTTTCCAGCATGGTGGCAACAGAAATGTTTGTTGAAACTGCCACTTGTAGTCTTCATCAGAAGCCCAGGTTGGCAAAGTTGAAGAACGATTCAGCCTGCCACCAGATGCAGCGCCACTTGCCACCTGCAGCCATGTCCCTTGCCACCCACAGCCTGCCACCAGATGCAGTGCCACTTGCCACCCATAGCCTGCCACCAGATGCAGTGTAACTTGCCAGCCACTAGCCTGCCACCAGTCTGACACACCGGAGCCCCAGGAAGGGAATGCCCCTTCTGCTGCTGGCTGCCAATGTAACGCTGGGGCCAGGGGGGTGTCACATCTTCAAGTCTGAGGGGTTCATGCTGGGACCTGTAGTCCTTCACTTTTGGGGGGGGGGTCACATCCCCAAAAAGTGAAGGACTACAAGTTCCAGCATGAACCACTGATACCTAAGGATATGTCCTCCTGCCATCCCTCCAATGGTGTCATGTCATCTGTCAGTATACTCTCCTCTTCTGCCAATATACTTATCTGCCGAGTCCCAACCGTCCCCTCAGCAGTCACAATCTTTCATCTGCATCTATGTTGCTGGAGAAGATACAGGGAGGAAGTGGGTGGAGCTAACTACTGGGCGAGGAGGTGGAGTAAGTTAAATTAACCTCCGCTATGAATGCTGGGGCCCCACTCTCCTCCTCGTCATGTTGTCACTGGTTGCTAGACGCCAGGTGGGCTGTGGCTAGCGACCAGTCTGGGCAGTGAGCCAGGCAGTGGCCGGTGGTGAATAACATGTAGTAAAGCGGGTCTCAGCCAGGAGTACACCAGGGCAGTGAGTGACAGCAGTGATGCAATGCCATTTTTATGGGCATCAGATCGTCCCAGAGGGCAATTCCGGGACACTGTATTGTCCCGGAATAAAGGTGCCCAGGACCCGGGACAGACCTCCCAAATGTGGGACTGTCCCAGGCAATCTGGGACATGTGGTCACCCTACCCCCCCCCCCTCTACTAACTACTGGTATTGAAAAAAAAACTGTCCAAATGCCTGAAATCACAGGCATGTGATGATCCTTCTCCCTTCTATTTACTTCCTGGGCTCCTTCTTTGGGTGTCTACATTACTGTCTAAATCTGGTGGAGGTGGCACTTCCAGTGCCTGGGTCCTCTCTCATAGGCTCCAGAGGCAGGGGAACTCAGAGGGCTGGGAGGGGACCTGTGCCCAAGAAGGGAACCAGCAGGGATAAATTAATGGTCTCCAGGGCAGAAAGTTAGCTTGGCTCATGAGTATCCTCAATGATGGACGTTTGACGCACACAAAAAAATATGTAAAAGCCACTGCTGTAATTCTCACCCATGACTAATGTGCTCTACCATTGTCGGATGATCATGTATCTGTAGATGCCAGTTGATATTACTACTTTTTGCATATGCATATTCTTTTGATGTGGGGTGATAGTTGTTGGTAACTGCTTGTGCCACATGTGTACTCTTATGATCCTCTACATGCTGCCTGCTGTTCTATCATGTTGCTGGCTCACTGGAACTCTATTGTACAAGACAAGGTCTTTTAACACCCTTTTTATATACTGACCCTGTCATGGACATCATATGTGTTCACATGTTCTGCAGATGGCAGAATGAATATGGATGCAGTCCCAGCCTATCCCAGAGAGGCAGGCTCTGAAGGTGGGTTGGGTGACTGTATTTATTCTGTTGGCACAGTGGGCTCTGGGTCACAGAGTGGAGGAGTTCAGTCTGGGGAGGGAACGCTGCTCTCGTGAGGCACAAGCTACTGAAGGAGGCCTCAGATGGGCAACCTGAGGGGAGGAATACAGAGACCCAGGTGCTTTAAAGAAGCTGACTGAGGGGAGCTCTCTTCCATAAGTCTGTCTGGTATCACTGGAGGGTATCACTTGGAAGATTGGAAGGAGGCATCCATCTGTCCTTGGGCCATGTGAGTATAGACATGGGAAAGATCTTGGGGCCCTTATGCTCTAGCTACCCCTCTGGTGCCTAGTTATAGTCTATTTAAAAGGGACACTGGTTGGTGGTCCTGAAGAGCTCTGTCCAAATATTTTCCACTAAGAAAAGGGACTTGGCTCTACTAGTTCTACTACTACTTTTTTTACTCAATTTTGGAGTATCCTACCACTACCCTCATCCCTATCCAAGTTCTCCAAAAATAAAAACAACAAAAACATCATTCCCTAGACTGGCCATTGAAGAAACGAGTGAAAGTGTTGTGCGTATCTGGCTGGAAATCACCTCGTGCCTGGCTTCGGGGCTGAAGTTACCAAAGCAAAATACCCGCGTCTCCAACAGGAGTAGTGCTACACCTATATTATAGATGTGAACTGGGCACAACACAAGAATGTGGTTACTACTACCGGTATGTCTTTTTTAACTTTTGTATAATAAGTATGGAATTTGATGTTATATATTTCAGTTTTGTTGGTTTTGCTTGCTACACACATGCCCTTTTACAGTTTCTTTGCTACAACTGACATTCTGGTATATATATTAGTGGGATATGGGCATACTAGCATGGTATCTTCTTCCCCATAGAGGAAACTGTGACTTTCATCGATTACACTACAGGATGGCTTATGAAGAGGTGTCAGTTATGCAAAATACACTATTTCATTTCATTTTTTCCCTGGGCTTTATAGACATTAAACAAATTCACTTGCCAAAGATCTGAGATCAAACAACATATGATTTAAAGTCAAGCTGAAAATATATTATTTCACTGTCTGTAAACTTGGAAGATGATAATTTTACATCTATTTATACATTTCTTCCAACACACAGGGAAGAAGTACTCTATTGAACACATAGCCTGTCATTTTTTCCTGGACCAGACCCTTAGAGCGACTTTGCGGTAGCCTATTTCCAGGTATTTATTCTATTTATACCCAATTAGAGACTGCTCTTGTGGTTGGCGAGACGAAAAATTACATTGCTAAAAAACACCTACTCATTACTCCGTTCACTGAGCAACAACTGGGACCCATGACTCAGACAAATAAGGTGAATGTTTGAACATGTCGACCTTTGGGAAGGCTGTCACGGAAAACATCCACCGAGCAAAATGTTACACATAATGTACTGAAGTGAGACCAAGATCAGACGCTACATCAACACAGATGTAGAGGCTCTGCTAGGTATAAAGCTTCCAGAGAAACGGAATCATAAATATATCTTTCTATACATCTTTCAAGCCTTTGCTGTGCTGCACTTTGTGTGTGCCGGTATAGAATTGAAGAGACTGTACTACCACCTACCATTGTTTACAAGAAATTAAATACAATTACTTCAAAAGCCAAACAAGGATCACCAAAAAAAAACAGAAACACAAATAAAAATCATTACCAGAGAAACAGTTTGCATTTCCTCTCTTTAAATGGTTTAATCTATAATTACTTCAAATAGGCTAGTAACCAGACAGATTTATAGATAAGTGGGATGGATGGAAAACCACCAAAGGGAAGTAACAATGGGAAAATGCAAAAAGAAGAACAAACACGAAAGTTCCAGTGCCAATACAATTTCCACCATTGTGGTACAGGTTTCATAAAGGCTGACATATTGGGTGTGCCGACTGGATGTCCGAACCCATCCTTACCTACTGCATCTATGGCATGGGTTCTTAACAGTGGGGTATCCATGTATCTTGGGGTGTGAGAACCAAATGGTGGGCATACACTGTATAAATACAGTTTTTGTTTGTTTGGATAAAGATTTAACCCAAATGAACAAAAGCTGACCATTGTGTGCACCCCTGTCAGTGGTAAATGGTTTGTCTCAACCCTTTAACTGCCACTTTTGCTAGACAGCTTGGTCAATTAAATCTGAAAATTGTATGATATGCTTACCTTAATTTTCCTTTTCTAGCGCCAATTCATGGCAGCATACACGTGGCAGTATTCTGCCATGTTGGCACCAGGAAAACGGAAAATTGTATCAAATACTTACCGTAATTTTCTTTTCCTGGCAGTGCCAATCCTTGGCAGCATAATACCACATGTATGCTGCCATGTTGGACCCAGGAAATGAAGTTAAAAAATAACAGATTTACTGGCTGTATCATCAAATGAAAACAGAGGGAAACGGCCTAATAAAAGAAATCTAATGCAGCCACCACATCTAAGGATTGGTAAGATGCAATATATCAGGTTATACTGTACCATTCATACAGGGCAGCACAGCTTGCACATGCGCAATGGAAAGTCGGCTGCAAAGCCACAAGAAGTCACAGCCAGCTTCCCTTAGTAAAGATGTCGGAACCCGGGGACCTGAAGACCAGCAGAGAACCAGCCTGGGTGAGGACAGTGCTGGATCCCTGGACACGGGGAGTGGAGTAAACTCCCATGTATGAATTTTACCTATAGGTAAGCCTATAATAAGACTTACCTATAGGTACTGTAAATATCTCCTAAATATGCATAGTTTAGGAGATACTTTAGATGCAAACAGTCACCAGGGCATGCGTTTTAAAGGAACGGCATACCCGTGCCGTTCCTACAGAGCCGTGCCGTAAATGTGGGTGGGAGTGACGTCATCAATGGCTCAGCCATTCATATCACCGAAGCCAGCAAACCCGGAAAGAAGACTGGGTGAAGATAAAAGCGCCTTTAGTAGTGACAGCGCGCCAATGGAGGGCTTCGTGTTCTGGTAGGTCTGTCATAATGTGCTAGTATGCGATGCATACTAGCACACTGTGACAAACTGCCCGGGGCCTGATTTTTTTTTTGTTTACTACCGTTTTAAAAGTCAGCAGCTACAGTATTTGTAGCTGCTGATTTTTAATTTTTTTTCTTTCTTTATGCTGAAGTTCCATTTTAAGGATGAGTATTAAAGAAATAGTACAAAAATTTGCTTTATCAGAATAGAGCTTAGTCTTTGTCACATTTTCATGTCTGAAGAATACAAGAGTTGCAATATAAAATCCATTTAATATCAAAAAAAAAAAGAAGACCCATCCACCTTCATTGTTTCCTCTACACATACAAGAAACGTAATCAAGGCTGTTGTGTCTGTATCTATGCAGCTTACAATCTGTGCTCAGATCATTACAGGACAGGCTGATCCAAGTCTTATTTTACATTAATTATATCCTTTAAAACATTGTTTGTCAAAAAAGAGCTGAGCTCAGAAAAATGAATCATACTATACCGTCAAGGTGCATAACACTCTAACAACTTAAGCTCAGATTCCGTTTTCAATGTGAAAGATAAATGAAATGCAGTGAAATTACCTTTTGGAATAAATAGGATCGGTTTATCTCTCTTGCAGCATATGGATCTGTCTGGTCGGTGTATGACAGCGTACACAAATTAATGCTGAGGACAGGTGATTGTCTTCCCAGCACATTTACCGGGGCATCCAATCTTTCCTCATCAATTTGAGTTGGTTGGCACTAAAACTTGGCAGTCATTTATATATTTTATAAATACTGCAGCTGAAATATTCAACCATATCATTGCACGTTTGCTAGTTAAAAAATTGGGTTGAGCTTGAAATTGATAATACTGTATATATATATATATATATATATATATATATATATATATATATACAGATAAATATTCCCTTAACCACTTAAGGACCGAGCATCTTTCTGAGATTTGTTGTTTTATTTGTTGTTAAGTTAAACAGTTTATTTTGCTAGAAAATTACTTAAAACCCCCAAACATTATACTTTTTTTTCTAACACCCTAGAGAATAAAATGGTGGTCGTTGCAATAATATCTGTCACACCGTATTTGCGCAGCGGTCTTACAAGGTGCACTTTTTTTGGAAAAAATACATTTTTTTGAATTAAAAAATAAGACAACAGTAAAGTTAGCCCAATTTTTTTTTATATTGTGAAAGATAATGTTATGCCGAGTAAATTGATACCCAGCATGTCACGCTTCAAAATTGCGCCCGCTCGTGGAATGGCAACTAACTTTTACCCTTAAAAATCTCCATAGGCGACATTTAAAAAATTCTACAGGTTGTATGTTTTAAGTTACAGAGGAGGTCTAGGGCTAGAATTATTGCTCTCGCTCTACTGATCGCGGTGATACCTCACATGTGTGCTTTAAACACCGTTTTCATATAAGACATAGTCACGTATACGTTCGCTTCTGCACGCGAGCTCGTTGGGACAGGGCGCATTTACATTTTTTTTTTTTCTTATTTATTTTAACTTTTTTTTTTATTTTTACACTGTTTTTTCGAAAAAAAATGTGTCACTTTTACCCCTATTACAAGGAATGTAAACAACAAATGACAGGACCTCTTAAATATGAGATCTGGGGTCAAAAAGACCTCAGATCTCATATTTGCACCAAAATGCAATAAAAAATATAAACATGAATTTAAAAAAAGCTTTAACCAGACACTGATAGAAGTCACAAGACTGCTCTAACTGCTGATGAGAAAAGGTATTTAGCAGTTTATATTTACTTAAACTATTGCATTTCCATGTTCTGTGTACTGTGGAAGACCAGATATAGTGAATGCAGGCTCCTGGGTTTAGTAACACTTTAAGTTCTTTGGAAATGTATCAAAGATGTCAAACGACTAGATTGTGCTTGTGTATGGTCACATCTATTAAAAATTGGCCACCTACGATCAAGCAGTCTTATTTTATATACATGGTCAGTGTATTGGCTGATTGCTTGCTTTGGTTCAATTTCAGTGGCACCTAAATGCTACATGAGCCTACATATAGTCTCTATAATACAGTACAGTATAATATATATAACACAGGAGCAATCTGACACGTAAGAGCCTTGCATACACATACTGTAAGTTATTTTTAGGTGTAGATTCCATTTCTGTGGTAAGTTTGGATCCATAAACAGCTTTCACGCCTGCAGCTGGGTGTTATATAACTTATCTTGGCATAGCTAAAAAAGTCATGAGATTAGCAACTCTGCTAAAGGAATGTCTCCTAAACACCAGGAATCAAAAGTGAAACAACAGCCCACAACCCGTTCCTTTGTTCACTATAATGACAAACGTAATTGTGCCGCCTACTCTTCAAATTCAAAGCTCAGATTTCTAAGTGATTTCTTATGCTGAACAATGAGCTGTCAGCCTAGGACATCTGTGACTAACCACAAGATGGGCTGTCAGGCGTTTCTTCCTCTTGCCTGTCATAGCCCCGGGGCAGAGAAGTTCCATTCATTTGAGGTGTGTAGGCCACATTCTGTCATAGACCCAATCTGCATTGGGGAGGCTCTAGGCGTACAGCGCTCTGGAATTTGGCCATCTGCCTGTATCCTGCATTCCCACTCCCCCTGAATTGTACAGAAATAGACATGGAAGGATTTTCCTCATACATCTCCAGGTTCCTCTATTTCGGCCAGAGTTCATCAGAGGACAAGGGTTCTCTTTTAGTCTTATGGACTTATCAGTGACAGGGATGTGCCTTTAAAAATGACCTCTGTGTGATATTTATCAGAGCTGCATGTGAAAGCACTTATCTATGTAGGTCTGAGGCCGGTGATGTCATACTGTGATTCAGACTAAACACAAGTAAGAGGACCTACAGATCTTATATTCCCCACTGTGCCTTCTAACCGAGTCATGACTAAGTCATTCCCCAAGACTCACATACACATGGAAAATGTTATTCATGTAGCATGTTTTACAGCTCGGAATTTCAGTTTATTATTGCCATAGAAACCCATAACAACTCATCAAATGGCATTTTAAACAAAATGATATGACATTTGCTCGCTTTTGCATGTATCCCTATGCCTGCCTCCAAATACACTCCAATTCCATAGAAAATACTGTAATATTCAGAAATATATAAGAAGTAAAACTAAGGACAATACTTTTTTCCATTTTTTATAGAGTAAGGGAGGAATATAGCCCCCCGGTAAGGTTTAATTTAGTCATCTGTGCCCCATTGGGGAGATTTCCCTCCACTTCCTGTCCCATAGTCAAAACAGGAAGTGAGAGGAAATTCCTCTAGTGCAGTGGTCTCCAAACTGTGGCCCAGGGCCCAGATGTGGCCTTTTGTTTGCTTCTATCTGGCTCCTGGGGCAATATTTCATACTCTGACCCCACCATTGGGACACATATCCCCCCACTGACACCGATGAAGGGGCATAATTCCTCCCCATGACACCAAAGATGGGGCATGATTCTTCCCACCAAATAACACCAACGATGGGACACAAATCCTCTCAATGACACCAAAGATGAGGCATTGTTTACTCCCACTAATGTCAGGACTTTTTCTACTCCCAGGGGCCACAGTCTGGCCCCTCACAAAGTCTGAAGGACAGTAAACTGGCACTTTGTTAAGAAAATGTGGAGACCCCTGCTCTAAAGTGAAGAAATCCTTGATTGTCACTAGGGTCACCAGAACTGGTGTCCCCTTTGGAAGATATCTCCATTATTCCTGTTCTAGGGACAACCCAAAATTTGGGATTTTCTTTTACTTCAACTTTCAATGATAATGGTAAACAGGCCTAATAGAGCGGGTGAATCTCCCTAATTGGGACAAGACAGTAATAAAACCTGTTCTAATCCCTCTCCACTCTATACAAAACAAAAAAAAAGTCTATCTCCCCCCCCCAAAAAAAAAACAACATTGTAGTGCTGCTTCCTCCTGCCACACTGAAATTGTTGGGCAGGCCATATACTGCAGGAACCGGCCGAGATTCAAACTGTGTATGGGCAGGCTGGATGTTCCAAGTTGATTGATCGATCAACTTGGGTACAACCAGCATGCTGGGTTTTACCTGCGATTATTGTTAGCGGCTGCTATAGCCGCTAGTAATAATCACTGTCTTCTCCCAGCAGGGACGGCTTCCCCCACCCTCCCGCCAGGAGAAGACAATGGCCGGGAGAAGACTGTCTGTGTTGATGGGGGAATCTAGGGAATTTCGCTCCGTGTATGGCCGGCCTTACATGTTTGTTTTAAAGGGACTTACCTCCTCCATCCCTATTCTGTACCTTTCCCAAAAGCATACTCACAAGCCTAGCGATCTAGCGGTGTTCCCTCTTGGTCACAACACACCTGATCCCTTGTTACCACCTTCTTCTGATGCCACCAGGGGAAGCCAACTGTCTTTTCTGCATTGTTTAGCATTCCCTTAATAAGGGGGCAGCTGCAAAGACCATGAATAGACAGCTGGTGCTCCTGATGACTTGGCACATGTGCCATAGAGTACCTGCGGTCTCCTGGGACTCCTGACATGTTTAGCCCAGGAGGATGCGGGCATTGTACACATCATTCTGGCCTTTGCCAGAAATAAGGAAGTGTGGGTAGGAGTCCCCAAAAAAAGATATTTCTGCCACTCCCTTTCCAAAAAAATGAACAATTCTGTTGGCAGAGGGGGGGGGGGGAGAATTATGTAAAGTTGCAAGGGATGGTAAACTTCCACTTTAAGTTCAAGAGGGTTGCAAAGAGGCTGTATTGCTTTCTTCTATCCTCAATTCAGCAGGGTCCCTCCAGTGTTGCAAACGGTCCCTTGCAGCTTCATCTCTAAGCTGCTATTAGCCATGGTCACATGCTTTCCCCCATTATGTACAATACAGGGTTAAAAACCCTGTATTGTACATGATGACGCTGAGGGACTGCCTACAGACAGACGTTTGAAGGGGAGCAGGAGAGCGCCAGAGTCCGGAAGTATTATGTGGTTTTGGTAAATCCAGAGGCGTAACTATAACCTTTAGGGCCCCAGTGCAAGAAACCATGAAGGGACCCTGACCCGCACTATGATGGGGGGGGGGGTATTGTGAAAGGATGAGGGGCAGTATGACGGGGTATTTTGACAGGAGGGGCAGTGTGACCAAAGAAGAGTATCTGGAAAGTGTGACCAGAGGGGGGAGTGTGATAAGAGGGGGCACTGTGAAAGAAGGGGGGCAGTGTGACAAGAAGGGGCAGTACGATGGGGGCAGTGTGACAGGAGGGGGCAGTATGACAGGGGGATATTGTGACAAGAGGGGGGCAGTGTGACAGGAAAAGGATACCTGGGAAGTATTACAAGAGGGGGGAAGTGTAATGAGGGAGCACTGTGAAAGGAGGGGGACTGTTTAACAAGAGGGGGGTAGTGTGACAGAAGGGGGGTAAATATGACAGAAGGGGGCAGTGTGACGAGGTAGCAGAATGATGGAGGGGCAGTGTTACAGGAGGGGGAAGTATGACAGGAATGTATTGTGCCAAGGGGGCAGTGTGACAGGGGACAGTGAGACAGGTGGGGGCAGTATGATGGGGAAATAGTATGACGTGGGCAGTGTGATAAAAGAGGGGCTATGTGGCAGGTGGGTGGCCAGTGTGACAGGGGACAGGTGGGGGGGCAGTGTGAGAGGGGACAGGTAGGGGGGGCAGTGTGAGAGGGGACAGGTGGGGGGGCAGTGTGAGAGGGGACAGGTGGGGGGGCAGTGTGAGAGGGGACAGGTGGGGGGGCAGTGTGAGAGGGGACAGGTGGGGGGGGCAGTGTGAGAGGGGACAGGTGGGGGGACAGTGTGAGAGGGGACAGGTGGGGGGGCAGTGTGAGAGGGGACAGGTGGGGGGGCAGTGTGAGAGGGGACAGGTGGGGGGGGGGCAGTGTGAGAGGGGACAATGTGTGGGGGGGCAGTGTGAGAGGGGACAGTGTGAGAGGGGACAGTGTGTGGGGGGACAGTGTGAGAGGGGACAGTGTGTGGGGGGGGCAGTGTGAGAGGGGACAGTGTGTGGGGGGGCAGTGTGAGAGGGGACAGTGTGTGGGGGGACAGTGTGAGAGGGGACAGTGTGTGGGGGGACAGTGTGAGAGGGAACAGTGTGTGGGGGGACAGTGTGAGAGGGGACAGTGTGTGGGGGGGCAGTGTGAGAGGGGACAGTGTGTGGGGGGGCAGTGTGAGAGGGGACAGTGTGTGGGGGGACAGTGTGAGAGGGGACAGTGTGTGGGGGGACAGTGTGAGAGGGAACAGTGTGTGGGGGGACAGTGTGAGAGGGGACAGTGTGTGGGGGGACAGTGTGAGGGGGGACAGTGTGTGGGGGGACAGTGTGTGGGGGGACAGTGTGAGAGGGGACAGTGTGTGGGGGGACAGTGTGAGAGGGGACAGTGTGTGGGGGGACAGTGTGAGAGGGGACAGTGTGTGGGAGGGCAGTGTGAGAGGGGACAGTGTGTGGGGGGGCAGTGTGAGAGGGGACAGTGTGTGGGGGGGGCAGTGTGAGAGGGGACAGTGTGTGGGGGGACAGTGTGAGAGGGGACAGTGTGAGAGGGGACAGTGTGAGAGGGGACAGTGTGTGGGGGGACAGTGTGAGAGGGGACAGTGTGAGAGGGGACAGTGTGTGGGTGGACAGTGTGAGAGGGGACAGTGTGAGAGGGGACAGTGTGTGGGGGGACAGTGTGAGAGGGGACAGTATGTGGGGGGGCAGTGTTAGAGGGGACAGTGTGTGGGGGGACAGTGTGTGGGGGGACAGTGTGAGAGGGGACAGTGTGTGGGGGGACAGTGTGAGAGGGGACAGTGTGTGGGGGGACAGTGTGAGAGGGGACAGTGTGAGAGGGGACAGTGTGAGAGGGGACAGTGTGTGTGGGGACAGTGTGAGAGGGGACAGTGTGAGAGGGGACAGTGTGTGGGGGGACAGTGTGAGAGGGGACAGTGTGTGGGAGGGCAGTGTGAGAGGGGACAGTGTGTGGGGGGACAGTGTGAGAGGAGACAGTGTGTGGGGGGACAGTGTGAGAGGGGACAGTGTGAGAGGGGACAGTGTGTGTGGGGACAGTGTGAGAGGGGACAGTGTGAGAGGGGACAGTGTGTGGGGGGACAGTGTGAGAGACTGGAGTCAAGCCATGAGACAGTTGCAAATCAGTGGTCATGCTATCAGACAAGTTTTTTTGGTTGGATATTCAACACAGAAAAACTAAATATAACGTAATGTAATATATAAAATAATGATTACACAGAGTTGTCACACATACATCACCCTCTCTAACATTTACAATACGGTAGGATTATACTGTGGATATTTAAAGATACAGAGCCCCAAATACCAACCCATTGGTTACAAAGTGACATTTTTGCAATATTTCAAATTGGGTTAAAAAAAAATTCTCCCATTGGACCAATACGTTTACAATGCAGATGTGTCATACACACCCCCCTCTATGATATCTTACAATACGGTATGAATTTACTGTGGAAATTTAAAGATACAGAGCCCCAAAAACCAACCCATTGGCTACATAGTGACATTTTTCCAATACTTCTAAATGGGTTCAAAACCAATTCTCCCACTGGACCAATACGTTTACAATGCAGATATAAACACCCAAATATCTGTACATTGGCTACTATATATATATATATATATATATATATATATATATAGAGTCCAAAGGGTTGCTGCACTTAAAAACTTTCGGTTGCTTTATTTCATGTAGTCACATGGAAAAAATACAAAGTACAATCTTTCCAGACGTAATCATGACATTAAATGCCTATATAATGCAGATATGGATGGGTTACGTTTCGGGCTAGTATGCTTGCGCCCTTCCTAAGATCCGTCAGAGCATATCTAACAGGTTTACTGCAATCAATCCTTTAAATACAAATTAGTGGTATACATCACATGTGGAAACAATATGGTTGATTGATTCAATTCATAGTATATTCATCACCTATGCAGATACGTGTTTTTTACACCATAAACACAAGATCTAACAATTAGCGGCCGATATCCTTATCTCATCATTCTTATTCTCCAAATGTGTTATATGAACCTATGAAAAATACATACATAGATAGAATGAGCATACCCATATACAGACCTCCCTATTTCGAAACACATTTCTATGTTTTTTTCATTTTTATTATCACTTATAAATCAATACTGTTAGATCCAAATCAACATTTAAACCATATGGAGCAATAGTATTTAGAAAATTCCCTTAGTTCCTCTTGATTTGAACATTGTTGTAGTTGTTCTTCTAATTGGATAATCTCCTGCTGTAGAAGAGTTCTTTCTTGTTGCAAAACTTGTACAGTTAATGTCATGATATCAAAGGAACATTTATTTAGAATTTGTGCAAACTTGGTTTTGAAGTCCATATTTTGTGAAAATAAAGTTGGAATTAAACGAACTCTTAATCCTCTGGGGATCATTTGCATCTTATAGTATTCCGCTAGTGTTACCTCGTGTAGTTCCATTGTAATAGCTCTCTGTGTAAGCTTCTCCATTTTCTTGATTAGTTGTATTGGGGATGACTGGGTCAGGAAATCTCTAGATCCCATAGTGTCTGTGAAGATCCTTGAGGCCTCAGTTTCAGAGAAAGAGTATAAGCCACTCGTTGCCATCCTTGTGATGATTCCACACAAAATAGCCGGTGCTCGTTCTCAAGGGAAGAATATATTCAAATCGTAGAGGAGAGCCGCACCCAGCTTACGATTCACTGCCAGCAATCAGGTCTTCCCACCGACCTTATATATAGAAAAAGAGTCCAAAGGGTTGCTGCACTTAAAAACAGGAATTCTGCTTACGTTCAGAGGTGGGAGGAGGACCTGGGTCTAACATATGGCTCACATCTAAGTCATCTTCACCCAACATCTTAGCACTGGAGACAAATTATAAAGTCCTAACTCGCTGGTACCTTGTACCCGCTAGAGTGGCAAAATATTCACCTAATACCTCAGCTCTTTGTTTTCGAGGATGCCCCTGAAATAGGCACACATTTACACATATGGTGGACGTGCCCAGTAATCCAAACCTTCTGGAAGGAAGTCTTCGTGATTGCATCTAAAATATTTAAAAAAATAATACAACCAGATCCATATTTAACTTTACTTAATCTAAAACCGGAATGTTTAACACTCTCTCAATTCAAACTTATGATCCAACTAATAACGGCTGCAAAACAAACAGTGGCCAAGGCATGGAAATCTCCTACATTGGTACTAGCAGAAACAATTCACAGAATGAATAATACAATGTCCCATGCTAAGATGGTAGCCATCGATCAAAATCAAATTCCAAAATTTGAAAAACTTTGGCATCCTTGGATAAAACAACAGTTCCTGTCAAACTTCAATGACTCTGTCCTGTTGCCATGGTAACAGATTAAATGACTTACAGAGACACCCATTCTAAGGCTTCAAAGAGAACTAAAAAGAATAATAAACTGACGAGCGGGACAACCTTGTGGACCATACCTCTACCTTTCTACCCTTTTTCTTCTTTCTCTTTCCTTTTCTCCACCTTACGATTAAAGCTCATTATCAGAATTTATTTGACCTATATACACTCTACTTGTAAACAATATGTATAGTAGGAATAAATCATTTAAATACCTACAAAAGTAACTAAGGAAATGATATATATCTTTAATTTAGGTTTACGTGAACCCAATGTTTAATATTTAAAATTTCATGATATTTACCTATATAAACCCTACTGTAAAACAATGAGCTTACTTTATAGATCCTTGTAAACTTACTTTATGTATCTTTATAATATTGTATACTCAATAAACTTCTTTTGACAAGGAAAAACAGGAATTCTGGAATCCCCCCATGTCCTCATATAAGAAAGGTAGAACAATACGGGACCGACTAATAAAATCGGACCAACCCACATCCACATTTATTAAACCAACTTTTTTAGGACAAAAAAACCTTGGATCGTATCCCTGTTTGTCATGCATACAATGCAACTCCATGATAAAAGAAAAAGTTTTTGCACATCCACATAGGGGCTTCAATATCCCTATACGTGGGTATTACACTTGCCAATCATCATATGTCATATATGCCATTAAGTGCCCATGCGGTTTAGCGTATGTTGGAGAAACTACACAAAAAGTAAAAGACAGGATAGCAAGACACAAATATTCAATACGTGACAAACTAACACGACTACCATTAGCCAGACATTTTGTGGATTATGGACATAATGCATCACAATTAAAGTATATGGTCCTAGAGGGAATAGAGAAAAATAGGAGGGGGGGTAACCGTGAAATAACCCTGAGAAAAAGAGAAGTTTATTGGATACATTTTCTAAATACTATTGCTCCATATGGTTTAAATGTTGATTTGGATCTTTATTTGTTTATTTAACAGTATTGATTTATAAGTGATAATAAAAATGAAAAAAACATAGAAATGTGTTTCGAAATAGGGAGGTCTGTATATGGGTATGCTCATTCTATCTATGTATGTATTTTTCATAGGTTCATATAACACATTTGGAGAATAAGAATGATGAGATAAGGATATCGGCCGCTAATTGTTAGATCTTGTGTTTATGGTGTAAAAAACACGTATCTGCATAGGTGATGAATATACTATGAATTGAATCAATCAACCATATTGTTTCCACATGTGATGTATACCACTAATTTGTATTTAAAGGATTGATTGCAGTAAACCTGTTAAATATGCTCTGACGGATCTTAGGAAGGGTGCAAGCATACTAGCCCGAAACGTAACCCATCCATATCTGCATTATATAGGCATTTAATGTCATGATTACGTCTGGACGTACTTGCTTTGTAATTTTTCCATGTGACTACATGAAATAAAGCAACCGAAAGTTTTTAAGTGCAGCAACCCTTTGGACTCTTTATATATATATATATATATATATATATATATATATATATATATATATATATATCTATCTATTTATAGATAGATAGATATAGATATATATCTATCTATCTATAGATATATATAGATATATATTTATAGATAGATATATATAGATATATACATATATATATAATTATGAAAACATCAATTTCGATGAATGGGCTAATATTTAGGGCATATATTGATTGTAACTAGCCAATGTACAGATATTTGGGTGTTTATATCTGCATTGTAAACGTATTGGTCCAATGGGAGAATTTTTTTTTAACCCAATTTGAAATATTGAAAAAATGTCACTATGTAGCCAATGGTTTGGTATTTGGGGCTCTGTATCTTTAAATTCCACAGTAAAATCATACCGTATTGTAAGATATCATATAGGGGGGTGTGTATGACACATCTGCATTGTAAACGTATTGGTCCAATGGGAGAATTGGTTTTGAACCCAATTTGCGATTATGTCACTATGTAGCCAATGGGTTGGTATTTGGGGCTCTGTATCTTTGAATTTCCACAGTAAAATCATACCGTATTGTAAGATATCATATAGGGGGGTGTGTATGGCACATCTGCATTGTAAACGTATTGGTCCAATGGGAGAATTTTTTTTGAACCCATTTAGAATTATTGGAAAAATGTCACTATATAGCCAATGGGTTGATATTTGGGGCTCTGTATCTTTAAATTTCCACAGTAAAATCATACCGTATTGTAAGATATCATAGAGGGGGGTGTGTATGGCACATCTGCATTGTAAACCTATTGGTCCAATGGGAGAATTTTTTTTGAACCCATTTAGAAGTATTGGAAAAATGTCACTATATAGCCAATAGGTTGATATTTGGGGCTCTGTATCTTTAAATTTCCACAGTAAAATCATACCGTATTGTAAGATATCATAGAGGGGGGTGTGTATGACACATCTGCATTGTAAACATATTGGTCCAATGGGAGAATTGGTTTTGAACCCAATTTGCAATTATGTCACTATGTAGCCAATGGGTTGGTATTTGGGGCTCTGTATCTTTAAATTTCCATAGTAAAATCATACCGTATTGTAAGATGTCATAGAGAGGGGTGTGTATGACACATCTGCATTGTAAACGTATTGGTCCAATGGAAAACATTTTTTTGAACCCATTTAGAAGTATTGGAAAAATGTCACTATGTAGCCAATGGGTTGGCATTTTGGGCTCTGTATCTTTAAGTTTCCACAGTAAAATCATACCGTATTGTAAGATATCATAGAGGGGGGTGTGTATGACACATCTGCATTGTAAACGTATTGGTCCAATGGGAGAATTTTTTTTGAACCCATTTAGAAGTATTGGAAAAATGTCACTATGTAGCCAATGGGTTGGCATTTTGGGCTCTGTATCTTTAAATTTCCACAGTAAAATCATACCGTATTGTAAGATATCATAGAGGGGGGTGTGTGTGGCACATCTGCATTGTAAACGTATTGGTCCAATGGGAGAATTGGTTTTGAACCCAATTTGCAATTATGTCACTATGTAACCAATGGGTTGATATTTGGGGCTCTGTATCTTTAAATTTCCATAGTAAAATCATACCGTATTGTAAGATATCATAGAGAGGGGTGTGTATGACACATCTGCATTGTAAACGTATTGGTCCAATGGAAAACATTTTTTTGAACCCATTTAGAAGTATTGGAAAAATGTCACTATGTAGCCAATGGGTTGGCATTTTGGGCTCTGTATCTTTAAATTTCCAAAGTAAAATCATACCGTATTGTAAGATATCATAGAGGGGGGTGTGTATGGCACATCTGCATTGTAAACGTATTGGTCCAATGGGAGAATTTTTTTTGAACCCATTTAGAAGTATTGGAAAAATGTCACTATATAGCCAATAGGTTGATATTTGGGGCCCTGTATCTTTAAATTTCCACAGTAAAATCATACCGTATTGTAAGATATCATAGAGGGGGGTGTGTATGGCACATCTGCATTGTAAACGTATTGGTCCAATGGGAGAATTTTTTTGAACCCATTTAGAAGTATTGGAAAAATGTCACTATATAGCCAATGGGTTGATATTTGGGGCTCTGTATCTTTAAATTTCCACAGTAAAATCATACCGTATTGTAAGATATCATAGAGGGGGGTGTGTATGGCACATCTGCATTGTAAACGTATTGGTCCAATGGGAGAATTTTTTTTTAACCCATTTAGAATTATTGGAAAAATGTTACTATATAGCCAATGGGTTGGTATTTGGGGCTCTGTATCTTTAAATTTCCACAGTAAAATCATACCGTATTGTAAATGTTAGAGAGAGTGATGTAACATATAATATAATGATTATACAGAGCTGTCACACATCCATTATGTTATATTTAGTTTTTGTGTGTTTAAAATCCAACCAAAAAATACTCGTCTGATAGCATGACCAATGATTTGCAACTGTCTGATGGCTTGACTTCAGTGTGTGGGGGGACAGTGTGAGAGGGGACAGTGTGTGGGGGGACAGTGTGTGGGGGGACAGTGTGAGAGGGGACAGTGTGAGAGGGGACAGTGTGTGGGGGGACAGTGTGAGAGGGGACAGTGTGTGGGGGGACAGTGTGAGAGGGGACAGTGTGTGGGGGGACAGTGTGTGGGGGGACAGTGTGTGGGGGGACAGTGTGTGGGGGGACAGTGTGTGGGGGGACAGTGTGAGAGGGGACAGTGTGTGGGGGGACAGTGTGAGAGGGGGCAGTGTGTGGGGGGACAGTGTGTGGGGGGACAGTGTGAGAGGGGGCAGTGTGAGAGGGGACAGTGTGTGGGGGGACAGTGTGAGAGGGGACAGTGTGTGGGGGGACAGTGTGTGGGGGGACAGTGTGAGAGGGGGCAGTGTGAGAGGGGACAGTGTGTGGGGGGACAGTGTGAGAGGGGACAGTGTGTGGGGGGACAGTGTGAGAGGGGACAGTGTGAGAGGGGACAGTGTGTGGGGGGACAGTGTGTGGGGGGACAGTGTGTGGGGGGACAGTGTGAGAGGGGACAGTGTGAGAGGGGACAGTGTGTGGGGGGACAGTGTGAGAGGGGACAGTGTGTGGGGGGACAGTGTGAGAGGGGACAGTGTGTGGGGGGACAGTGTGTGGGGGGACAGTGTGTGGGGGGACAGTGTGAGAGGGGACAGTGTGTGGGGGGACAGTGTGAGAGGGGACAGTGTGTGGGGGGACAGTGTGTGGGGGGACAGTGTGTGGGGGGACAGTGTGTGGGGGGACAGTGTGAGAGGGGACAGTGTGTGGGGGGACAGTGTGTGGGGGGACAGTGTGAGAGGGGACAGTGTGTGGGGGGACAGTGTGTGGGGGGACAGTGTGTGGGGGGACAGTGTGAGAGGGGACAGTGTGTGGGGGGACAGTGTGAGAGGGGACAGTGTGAGAGGGGACAGTGTGCGGGGGGACAGTGTGCGGGGGGACAGTGTGAGAGGGGACAGTGTGAGAGGGGACAGTGTGTGGGGGGACAGTGTGAGAGGGGACAGTGTGAGAGGGGACAGTGTGAGAGGGGACAGTGTGCGGGGGGACAGTGTGTGGGGGGACAGTGTGAGAGGGGACAGTGTGTGGGGGGACAGTGTGAGAGGGGACAGTGTGTGGGGGGACAGTGTGAGAGGGGACAGTGTGAGAGGGGACAGTGTGAGAGGGGACAGTGTGCGGGGGGACAGTGTGCGGGGGGACAGTGTGAGAGGGGACAGTGTGAGAGGGGACAGTGTGAGAGGGGACAGTGTGAGAGGGGACAGTGTGTGGGGGGACAGTGTGAGAGGGGACAGTGTGAGAGGGGACAGTGTGTGGGGGGACAGTGTGCGGGGGGACAGTGTGCGGGGGGACAGTGTGAGAGGGGACAGTGTGAGAGGGGACAGTGTGAGAGGGGACAGTGTGTGGGGGGACAGTGTGTGGGGGGACAGTGTGAAGGGGGACAGTGTGAGAGGGGACAGTGTGTGGGGGGACAGTGTGTGGGGGGACAGTGTGTGGGGGGACAGTGTGAGAGGGGACAGTGTGCGGGGGGACAGTGTGAGAGGGGACAGGTGGGTGGCCAGTGTTGTGCTTTACTTACATGAGAAGCAGCATGCTTCCTTGTCATGTCTGCAGGATGTCCCTCCAGGGAGCACAGTTCACTTCCCGAATATCATTGTATCCAATGGAGAGGGGAGGGGCCTCTGACCCGAGTGTGTATTGGCAAGACTCAGAGTGTCCAAGCAGAGGGACAAACTTGTGCACTCAATCTGGTGTCTGCTCTGGTCAGAGGCCCCTCCCCTCTCCATTGGATACAATGATATTCGGGAAGTGAACTGTGTGCTGCCTGGAGGGACATCCCGCAGAGCGCAGACATCACATAGCTGCCGATCGCCCCCTTACGCCCCCCTCTCCTGTATAGTTAGATGCCAGCCAGGGGAGGTGCGGCGTCTTGGGGCCCCCCCACACTGGCAGAATTCCAGGGCCCAGTCGCAAGTGCGACTGTTGCGACCCTGGAAATTCCGCCACTGGGTAATTCTAAAGAAAAATTGTGCAAGAGAATTGAATAATGTATGGCCACCCTTAGGCTTTAGAAAAAATGTTAACGATATACTTAATTGAGACATGTACATGGCTAGGAAGCACAGGATGAACTTGGATGTAGTCGGGGATCAGCAAATATTGTCTAAAAACTGGAGGCATGCGTATTCTTTTTGTTGTTTTTATGAATTTTGGTGCGCTTTGTATTTTTCTTTCAAATCTGTGCAGGATTTCTATGTGAAACAGGAGCTTCCTGTGATAAAAAACCAGTCACTGCTGTTCTTGGTCCTCGTGCAGAGTAACTGGTCTTGTATCCGCCCCTGTCCTGTAGGTTCCTATAGAAAATCTGCAGTGGGTGGTGCCTACTGAGTCCCTCCCACAGCTCTACTCTCGGCACAGGCTATATACAGCATAGTGATGATGTCACTGCTACTTTTACAAGGTAATAACTGGGTTTGCAAAGGCATTGGTGGATACAAAAATGGATTTATATAATTGTAGTTACTGAGGAATATATTTGCATGAACAATTTGGAGTTCAGCTTTCAATTAGGAGAAAATTATATTTGCAAAAGATGCAGTAGAGCATGAATACAGTAGTAAATGATGGCACTTTTATCAGCTGATGCTGCTGAGCGCCCATGGTGAACTCCTGGTGGCTCCATAGTGGAATGCCATGGGGTGTTTGTTGGAATGCAAACACACAAACTCATTGTTTTAGACTGCAGCACCGGCCTGTATGACACTATTGTATTACACTGAGACCAGATGCTTCATAGCAGCTCATATGGGTGCTCTACTGTTGATAACCCTAATCCAATAATACATAGCAATCATTATATTATTATTATACAGGATTTATAGCGCCAACAGTTTGCGCAGCGCTTTACAACATAAGTGCAGACAGTACAATTACAATACAATTCAATACAGGAGGAATCAGAGGGCCCTGCTCATTAGAGCTTACAATCTAGGAGGGAGGGTCAAGTGATAAAAAAAGGTAATAAAGAATACCAACTGAAGCTCTATCCTGCAGAGGAAACATCAATTTTATTCAAGTGACGCTAAACTCTGGTTTAAAAAATAAAAAATTGATTCAAGTATGTATTCTTAAAGCTTTATTAGACCCAAAAGCAAACATTTATTATATTGCAGGTTATTGTTTCTTAAATATATAAAAAAATATATAAAAAAAGGGAGTTGCGCTAGTGCATGTGTAATCATAAAAATGTAACCAAAAATGAACAGAGTATAATAATACGTGCAGGCACAGGTGAAAACAAATAACAATTGAATGTGATCCACCAAAATGTCCCATCCAAAATAAAAGTTCAATGTAAATGGTAATGACTCCAGATAGCCCACAGATAGTGTAGAAAAAGTCCAGGTGATAATTGGTACTTATTCCGTGACTACAGAGGAGGATCCACCACCGAAAAATGGAAGGGGTTAATGCTTACCAAATGGCCATGACCCCCCACCACAGAGGGTCACAGATAGCAGAAAAACTTTAAACAGACAATGGGAGCTCCTATCGACATCCACTAGAGGTCGTCACAGCGCCAGCCACACCAGCAGAACTCATAGCGGGGATATACCATAAAATACAAGAGGGGAGCTCACATAGTGTAAAACTGTAAGGTTTATTTTAAAATAAAGTACATGAATGGACACTTACAAACGTGCGGAAATGAATAGCCTAAAGTCAGGTTCCTTGGCCACAGGACCGCGGACAAACCCGTCCTCTTAGGAAGCAACGCTGTTTGGGGGTGACGTCAGCGCGTCGTCTGGCTCCGCCCTACGCGTTTCGTGACATCATCACGTCTTCCAGGTTTTTCTCAGATTTCTTTCCTTTACTTTCACATGGTGATCCAGCCAGTAAGTCTGTTGTTTTTTTTTTCAAAAGAACAAGCTCTCCAGCAGAATGTTTAAGTTTACAAAGTTGAGAAAGTTTTTTAGACAGGGTTGCTTGCAATGATCAGTTTTATTCATTGATCCAAAGCCTTTATCCCAAAAGAAATAAAACTATTTGATTTATCTGCTTATAAAAGATTAGCTGGAGTTCAGTGTTCATGTGTTTAAAAGAGAAGTAAGGAATTTTTTTTTTTTTTTTAGAATCGTACTTACCTAGGTGGATGCAGCATCGGTCCAATGCTGCATCTGTCCCCTGCTGGCTCTAAGTCTGAGAACAGTTCTCAGAGCTCCCGGTTGGTCTCCGTGTCTCTACTCTGCCCCTCCAGCGCTCACTGGAGCGCAGGGCTGTGGAGGGGTGGGGGGAGAGCGGCCAGCTCAGGCAGCTGAGCAGCTCACCTGAACCAGCTCTGTGACGTCAGCTGACAGCGGGATTCAGCCTGTTGTCTGCTGAATCCGTGGGAGAAGTACAACCAAACAAGCTTTTGCTGTACTTCACTTTTAAATCTGCTAGTACATGTAACCCCCTCCCCCCCCCCGACTGAAAATGCTGCTGTCCAATGGTGCCCTCTGTTCTTCATCCAGTTTGGAGGCACTCTAATACTGTGTGTTACTGGCTGGAGGGGAAAAGCCTAAAAAAGAAAACGAATGCAGCCACCACATCTAAACATTTTTGGTTTTTGGTTTATTAGCACTGTAACCTAAAACGTCTCTTCTATTGCTCTAAAGACGATCGAATTAAGATCCTCAACTAGATCTGGATATGAATGGATAGAATAGCCACCACCAGCACCCAATACTACTGACTCTTCCCATCAGTGTGTAGGGTACACAGAATAAATGTATTAGGTAATGGCCTCAACGATCCTCCTGCACCGATCGATCCACTCCACCGAGATCTAGGCTAATCCTCTTCCCAATAGGCAAAAGAACCCAAAGGCCACTTCCATACATTAATAATTTCAACGGATAATCTCCAGCATCCACATTAATATATAAGAGAAAAGAACGCTCATTGCGCAGGCATCCAGGTAATAAATGTATTGGAGAAGAAAAGCTGGTTCATTCACATGTTTAAAAATAGTGACAGGCATATGGAAACAACCAGCGTTTCCAACCGACAAAATGGCCGCCGTGTCCCCATTCGCATCCTATGTCACACGTCCGTGGTTAGATTTAGGCCTCATGCACACTGAGTGTACAAAACACCACTTTAAGGGCATTTTACTTTACTAAATGGCCCTCTATGTTAGTCTATGGGGTTGATTTACTTAAGGCAAATAGACTGTGCACTTTGCAAAGTGCTGTATTTTTATTTTCCTTGCATGTGATTGGGTATCCCTTGTAATGTGAAACTTTACCTCATTTACTAAGCTCTGGAGCAACTACAAAGTGCACAGTCTATTTGCCTTTAGTAAATCAACCCCGTATGTGTCCATGCACACATTTGTGTTTATAGGCGTATTAGAAGAGGAGCGTTTAGAGGCTGAAAAACAAAAAAGAAAACATCACTTGCACATTCAGGAGAGGAACTCTTGAGCAGAAAAAACGTTTAGATGTGTTTAGCGCTTGAGTGTTCATTAATTTCAATGGCCAGAATAAATTATTATGTTCCAGTGGAATGAATGCCAAAAAAACTTGAAAGTTTTTAAGCTGCATTTCTCCTGCCAGGAGAAAACGCGTTTAGAGGAGCTGGGCCAACGCAGAGTGTGCATGAGGCCTTTGTCTGTTTTATAAATAGTTGAAGAAAGCAGATGGGGCATTACATGTGGTCTCTGGATTCCTATAAAGGGTCCACCATAATATAAGTGCTCATTATGCTTGGCAATAAGGAAATATGAAATAATGTTTTAATTTTGACTTAGTGTCCTAGCTCTAATGTATTTAAATACAGTAGAACTTTAAACCATCAGCACTGGAGATTTAAGAAGGCCATAGACTACTCAATTTTCTTTCCCTTCACCATGGGAAAAAGGAAAGAAACTTGCTCGATTCCCCATCAACACATTCAGTGTTGGTGGAGGAATGCTTCTTGCGGTTCTATTGTATTCTGCCAGCACTTGCATATCAAAGAAAGTTTCCCCATAGAAGTCAATGGAAACAAAGAAAATTTGTTTCGCATTGACTTCTACTGCATGCAATACCACATGTGGCCAGAGGTGGGGGGTGCCGGAGAGCCTCGGAAATACTCGGGGACAGCCCGGCTGAACTCAGAAACCCTCGGAAAGGCTCGGAAACACTCGGATGCAATAATGCATGTGGCCAGAGGTGGGGGAGACACCGGAGAGCCTCGGAAATACTCGGGGACATCTTGGCTGAACTCAGAAACCCTCGGAAAGGCTCGGAAACACTCGGATTTCCGAGTGTTTCCAAGTATTTCCGACTAATTCCGAGTATTTCCGAATGCATCCGAGCGGCTCTGAACCGTTCCGAGTGTCACCGGCGCCCCCGCACCTCTGGCCAAATGCGGTACTGCACACCACATTAGCTTGAATTCTGCTCGTTTTGCGACACAACACTTGTAAGCCGAGTCAGGATTTTTTAAAAAAAGTTGCTCATCTTCCAAAACGCTTGTTAACCGCGGGACAGTGTGGGGGGACAGTGTGAGAGGGGACAGTGTGTGGGGGGACAGTGTGTGGGGGGACAGTGTGAGAGGGGACAGTGTGTGGGGGGACAGTGTGTGGGGGGACAGTGTGTGGGGGGACAGTGTGAGAGGGGACAGTGTGAGAGGGGACAGTGTGTGGGGGGACAGTGTGAGAGGGGACAGTGTGTGGGGGGACAGTGTGTGGGGGGACAGTGTGTGGGGGGACAGTGTGAGAGGGGACAGTGTGTGGGGGGACAGTGTGTGGGGGGACAGTGTGTGGGGGGACAGTGTGAGAGGGGACAGTGTGTGGGGGGACAGTGTGTGGGGGGACAGTGTGAGAGGGGACAGTGTGTGGGGGGACAGTGTGTGGGGGGACAGTGTGAGAGGGGACAGTGTGTGGGGGGACAGTGTGAGAGGGGACAGGTGGGTGGCCAGTGTTGTGCTTTACTTACATGAGAAGCAGCATGCTTCCTTGTCATGTCTGCAGGATGTCCCTCCAGGGAGCACAGTTCACTTCCCGAATATCATTGTATCCAATGGAGAGGGGAGGGGCCTCTGACCCGAGTGTGTATTGGCAAGACTCAGAGTGTCCAAGCAGAGGGACAAACTTGTGCACTCAATCTGGTGTCTGCTCTGGTCAGAGGCCCCTCCCCTCTCCATTGGATACAATGATATTCGGGAAGTGAACTGTGTGCTGCCTGGAGGGACATCCCGCAGAGCGCAGACATCACATAGCTGCCGATCGCCCCCTTACGCCCCCCTCTCCTGTATAGTTAGATGCCAGCCAGGGGAGGTGCGGCGTCTTGGGGCCCCCCCACACTGGCAGAATTCCAGGGCCCAGTCGCAAGTGCGACTGTTGCGACCCTGGAAATTCCGCCACTGGGTAATTCTAAAGAAAAATTGTGCAAGAGAATTGAATAATGTATGGCCAGCCTTAGGCTTTAGAAAAAATGTTAACGATATACTTAATTGAGACATGTACATGGCTAGGAAGCACAGGATGAACTTGGATGTAGTCGGGGATCAGCAAATATTGTCTAAAAACTGGAGGCATGCGTATTCTTTTTGTTGTTTTTATGAATTTTGGTGCGCTTTGTATTTTTCTTTCAAATCTGTGCAGGATACTATGCTAGGAGAGAAATCCTGTTGAGATGGAAGGGCACAGATCTCCCCACAGTTGCCTCATGGTGAAGCGCAATTAATAAAGTCCTTCCATTATATAAGATCACATATGAAAGTAGGAACTGCCCCGCGAAATTTGAAAAAATATGGTCACATTGGTCTGACGCCTGACTGAACTCCTACTACATGCAAATGGGATTGTATTGTATATATTAGCTAATAGGAAGCTGGGAGTAATTGCGGAGCAGCCCGCTGACTCCGCGTTTCCCCCCCCCCCCTTGACTTACCCCCCCCAACTGAAAGTACTTCCCACTCTTTATACCTCCAACAGAGGAACGTTAGGATTAATCTTCGATTAATCTAGGACCACCGTCCGCCTTATAGAGTATACACTCCCCTCTTCTTGTTCTGTACTACTAGATATTTGTAATCAACTATAGATATAGTCTCATATTACAGGCTGCTTTTCACCCTGACTTCAATACCGCCTGGTAATAGCTACATTCCATAGAGATGTAATCTGGTGGCAAATACTGTACTGTTTATGTCAATGCTGTTTGTAATTTTTTTTTTTCTTTATGATTTCTAAATAAATAAAAACTCTTACTGTCAAAAAAATCTGTGCAGGATTTCTTTGTGAAACAGAAGCTTCCTGTGATAAAAAAAAACAGTCACTGCTGTTCTTGCTCCTCGTGCAGAGTAACTGGTCTTGTATCCGCCCCTGTCCTGTAGGTTCCTATAGAAAATCTGCAGTGGGTGGTGCCTACTGAGTCCCTCCCACAGCTCTACTCTCGGCACAGGCTATGTACAGCATAGTGATGATGTCACTGCTACTTTTACAAGGTAATAACTGGGTTTGCAAAGGCATTGGTGGATAAAAAAATGGATTTATATAATTGTAGTTACTGAGGAATATATTTGCATGAACAATTTGGAGTTCAGCTTTCAATTAGGAGAAAATTATATTTGCAAAAGATGCAGTAGAGCATGAATACAGTAGTAAATGATGGCACTTTTATCAGCTGATGCTGCTGAGCGCCCATGGTGAACTCCTGGTGGCTCCATAGTGGAATGCCATGGGGTGTTTGTTGGAATGCAAACACACAAACTCATTGTTCCAGACTGCAGCACCGGCCTGTATGACACTATTGTATTACACTGAGACCAGATGCTTCATAGCAGCTCATATGGGTGCTCTACTGTTGATAACCCTAATCCAATAATACATAGCAATCATTATATTATCATTATACATGATTTATAGCGCCAACAGTTTGCGCAGCGCTTTACAACATAAGTGCAGACAGTACAATTACAATACAATTCAATACAGGAGGAATCAGAGGGCCCTGTTCATTAGAGCTTACAATCTAGGAGGGAGGGTCAAGTGATAAAAAAAGGTAATAAAGAATACCAACTGAAGCTCTATCTTGCAGAGGAAACATCAATTTTATTCAAGTGACGCTAAACTCTGGTTTAAAAAATAAAAAATTGATTCAAGTATGTATTCTTAAAGCTTTATTAGACCCAAAAGCAAACATTTATTATATTGCAGGTTATTGTTTCTTAAATATATAAAAAAAAATATAAAAAAAGGGAGTTGCGCTAGTGCATGTGTAATCATAAAAATGTAACCAAAAATGAACAGAGTATAATAATACGTGCAGGCACAGGTGAAAACAAATAACAATTGAATGTGATCCACCAAAATGTCCCATCCAAAATAAAAGTTCAATGTAAATGGTAATGACTCCAGATAGCCCACAGATAGTGTAGAAAAAGTCCAGGTGATAATTGGTACTTATTCCGTGACTACAGAGGAGGATCCACCACCGAAAAATGGAAGGGGTTAATGCTTACCAAATGGCCATGACCCCCCACCACAGAGGGTCACAGATAGCAGAAAAACTTTAAACAGACAATGGGAGCTCCTATCGACATCCACTAGAGGTCGTCACAGCGCCAGCCACACCAGCAGAACTCATAGCGGGGATATACCATAAAATACAAGAGGGGAGCTCACATAGTGTAAAACTGTAAGGTTTATTTTAAAATAAAGTACATGAATGGACAATTACAAACGTGCGGAAATGAATAGCCTAAAGTCAGGTTCCTTGGCCACAGGACCGCGGACAAACCCGTCCTCTTAGGAAGCAACGCTGTTTGGGGGTGACGTCAGCGCGTCGTCTGGCTCCGCCCTACGCGTTTCGTGACATCATCACGTCTTCCAGGTTTTTCTCAGCTTTCTTTCCTTTACTTTCACATGGTGATCCAGCCAGTAAGTCTGTTGTTTTTTTCCCAAAAGAACAAGCTCTCCAGCAGAATGTTTAAGTTTACAAAGTTGAGAAAGTTTTTTAGACAGGGTTGCTTGCAATGATCAGTTTTATTCATTGATCCAAAGCCTTTATCCCAAAAGAAATAAAACTATTTGATTTATCTGCTTATAAAAGATTAGCTGGAGTTCAGTGTTCATGTGTTTAAAAGAGAAGTAAGGAATTTTTTTTTTTTTTTTAGAATCGTACTTACCTAGGTGGATGCAGCATCGGTCCAATGCTGCATCTGTCCCCTGCTGGCTCTAAGTCTGAGAACAGTTCTCAGAGCTCCCGGTTGGTCTCCGTGTCTCTACTCTGCCCCTCCAGCGCTCACTGGAGCGCAGGGCTGTGGAGGGGTGGGGGGAGAGCGGCCAGCTCAGGCAGCTGAGCAGCTCACCTGAACCAGCTCTGTGACGTCAGCTGACAGCGGGATTCAGCCTGTTGTCTGCTGAATCCGTGGGAGAAGTACAACCAAACAAGCTTTTGCTGTACTTCACTTTTAAATCTGCTAGTACATGTAACCCCCTCCCCCCCCCCGACTGAAAATGCTGCTGTCCAATGGTGCCCTCTGTTCTTCATCCAGTTTGGAGGCACTCTAATACTGTGTGTTACTGGCTGGAGGGGAAAAGCCTAAAAAAGAAAACGAATGCAGCCACCACATCTAAACATTTTTGGTTTTTGGTTTATTAGCACTGTAACCTAAAACGTCTCTTCTATTGCTCTAAAGACGATCGAATTAAGATCCTCAACTAGATCTGGATATGAATGGATAGAATAGCCACCACCAGCACCCAATACTACTGACTCTTCCCATCAGTGTGTAGGGTACACAGAATAAATGTATTAGGTAATGGCCTCAACGATCCTCCTGCACCGATCGATCCACTCCACCGAGATCTAGGCTAATCCTCTTCCCAATAGGCAAAAGAACCCAAAGGCCGCTTCCATACATTAATAATTTCAACGGATAATCTCCAGCATCCACATTAATATATAAGAGAAAAGAACGCTCTTTGCGCAGGCATCCAGGTAATAAATGTATTAGAGAAGAAAAGCTGGTTCATTCACATGTTTAAAAATAGTGACAGGCATATGGAAACAACCAGCGTTTCCAACCGACAAAATGGCCGCCGTGTCCCCATTCGCATCCTATGTCACACGTCCGTGGTTAGATTTAGGTCTCATGCACACTGGGTATACAAAACACCACTTTAAGGGCATTTTACTTTACTAAATGCCCCTTTATGTTAGTCTATGGGGTTGATTTACTTAAGGCAAATAGACTGTGCACTTTGCAAAGCGCTGTATTTTTATTTTCCTTGCATGTAATTGGGTATCCCTTGTAAAGTGAAACCTTACCTCATTTACTAAGCTCTGGAGCAACTGCAAAGTGCACAGTCTATTTGCCTTTAGTAAATCAACCCCATATGTGTCCATGCACACATTTGTGTTTATAGGCGTATTAGAAGAGGAGCGTTTAGAGGCTGAAAAAAAAAAAGAAAACATCACTTGCACATTCAGGAGAGGAACTCTTGAGCAGAAAAAACGTTTAGATGTGTTTAGCGCTTGAGTGTTCATTAATTTCAATGGCCAGAATAAATTATTATGTCCAGTGGAATGAACGCCAAAAAAACTTGAAAGTTTTTAAGCTGCATTTCTCCTGCCAGGAGAAAAAGCGTTTAGAGGAGCTGGGCCAACGCAGAGTGTGCATGAGGCCTTTGTCTGTTTTATAAATAGTTGAAGAAAGCAGATGGGGCATTACATGTGGTCTCTGGATTCCTATAAAGGGTCCACCATAATATAAGTGCTCATTATGCTTGGCAATAAGGAAATATGAAATAAAGTTTTAATTTTGACTTAATGTCCTAGCTCTAATGTTTTTAAATACAGTAGAACTTTAAACCATCAGCACTGGAGATTTAAGAAGGCCATAGACTACTCAATGTTCTTTCCCTTCACCATGGGACAAAGGAAAGAAACTTGCTCGATTCCCCATCAACACATTCAGTGTTGGTGGGGGAATGCTTCTTGCGGTTCTATTGTATTCTGCCAGCACTTGCATATCAAAGTGAGTTTCCCCATAGAAGTCAATGGAAACAAAGAAAATTTGTTTCGCATTGACTTCTACTGCATGCAATACCGCATGTGGCCAGAGGTGGGGGGGTGCCGGAGAGCCTCGGAAATACTCTGGGACAGCCCAGCTGAACTCAGAAACCCTCGGAAAGGCTCGGAAACACTCGGATGCAATAACGCATGTGGCCAGAGGTGGGGGGGGACACCGGAGAGCCTCGGAAATACCTTAGCTGAACTCAGAAACCCTCGGAAAGGCTCGGAAACACTCGGATTTCCGAGTGTTTCCAAGTATTTCTGAGTGATTCCGAGTATTTCCGAACGGATCCGAGCGGCTCCGAACCGTTCCGAGTGTCACCGGCGCCCCCGCACCTCTGGCCAAATGCGGTACTGCACACCACATTAGCTTGAATTCTGCTCGTTTTGCGACACAACACTCGTAAGCCGAGTCAGGATTTTTAAAAAAAAGTTGCTCATCTTCCAAAACGCTTGTTAACCGCGTTACTCGTTAATTAAGGTTCCACTGTACATTGCTTACTGCTAGCGGCTATAGCCACTGGCAGTAATTGTATGAAGAAAATTTTGACAGGCTGCTCAAACATGGATCGAAATTCAGCCGGTCCCTGCTGATCCGGCAAAATTTCAATCCATGTATGGCCGGCTTTAGTCTAGTACTAGTCAGCATTTAACCAAAGAAAGCATTAGTACTGCCAATCTTAACCACTTCAGCCCCGGAAGATTTTACCCCCTTCATGACCAGAGCACTTTTTACAATTTGGCACTGCGTCGCTTTAACTGGTAATTGCGCGGCCATGCAATGCTGTACCCAAACAAAATTTGCGTCCCTTTTTTCCCACAAGTAGAGATTTCTTTTGGTGGTAATTGATCACCTCTGTGGTTTTTATTTTTTGCGCTATAAACAAAAAAACATCGACAATTTTGAAAAAAAAAAAGTATTTTTTTTACTTTTTGCTATAATAAATATCCCCAAAAATGTTTTTAAAAAACAAATTTCTTCATCAGTTAAGGCCAGTATATATTCTTCTACATATTCTTGGTAAAAAAAACCCGCAATAAACGCATATTGATTGGTTTGCGCAAAGGTTATAGTGTCTGCAAACTATGGGAAAGATTTATGGCATTTTTATTATATTATTTTTTTTTCTTACCAGGAATGGTGGCATGCTGCGATTTTTTTCACGATTGCGACATTGTGACGGACAGATCAGACACTTTAGACACATTTTTGGGACCATTGACATCTATACAGCAATCAGTGCTATAAAAATGCACTGATTACTGTGTAAATGTCACTGGTAGGGAAGGAGTTAACACTAGGGGGTGATCAAGGGGTGAAATGTGTGTTCCCTCAGTGTGTTCTAACTGTATGGGGATAGGACTGAGTAAGAGAGGAGACATAGCATTGTTCCTATTTACTAAGAACAAACGATATGTCTCCTCTCCCCTGACAGCACAGGGATTTGTGTGTTTACACACACAAATCCCCGTGCTGGCGCTCGTTCATGCGATTGCGCGTGGCCAGTGGCGATCGCGCCCGCTGGCCACATGCATCGGGTCCTCCGACATGCAGCGGGCGACCCATACAGGATTTTGTGCACCCCTGCCACTTTGCCGACGTGTATCGGCGTGAGCCAGTCGGCAAGTGGTTAAACCAAAAAACGAAGATGTAATACATTGTAGCTCAGTGATTCAGTGATGGAGAGCACAACTAACATGATAGTTACATTCCCAGCACATTTCGGTAATGTAGCTGTTTTTTGAAACTATTAAATCGATGGGTTTAGTTCCACTTTAACAGTACTTCTTATCATAGGGTCAGGAGGGGCCATCAAAGATGTAATACAGGGCCAGCAGCTGAGCACCATAAAATAACAAATACCAGGAGAAACCTGCCAAACATCTGGTATTATAATGGGGCCAATAGTATAAAGTTGCCAAGACCTGTACAGGGTTATGTAATACCAAATGTGGTCCTTGGTTTCCATGACAGATGCTGGGCAGAGGATGCTAGAAGATGAGATGACCTCTACTTGCTCTGTTTAGGTCGTGGGATTTTTCTTATTGAGGCTTTGCCATGTAAACTGATTTGGGATTTGCCTCCAGCTGTGTTTTACCCTTGTGTTTACTAGTCAGGACATTTGCTTTTTTTGTCTAGTAAAGGAAATGTACTTGAGAGGAGACAGCGGAAAAGCTCTGAATGGGTAGATAGACAATGTTGGTGCAGATTCTTAGTGTTCTCTATTGTCACAGAATTCAGTGAGCAAACTGTGCTGGTAAAAGTATGTTCACTCTAAAAAGGCCCATCACTATACAGCTTGGATGGAAATTATTATTAATATTAATATACAGGATTTATATAGCGCCGACAGTTTACGCTGCGCTTTACAACATGAGGGCAGACAGTACAATTACAATACAATTCAATACAGGAGGAATCAGAGGGCCCTGCTCGTTAGAGCTTACAATCTAGGAGGGAGGGTCAAGTTATACAAAAGGGTAATAGCTGTGGGGGATGAGCTAATGGAGAAAATAGTGCAGTTGTTAGATGGAGGCAGGATAGGCTTCTCTGAAGAGGAAGGTTTTCAGGGATCGCCTAAAGGTGGATAAATTTGGAGACAGTCTGACAGATTGGGGTAGGGAATTCCAGAGGATGGGTGAGGCTCGGGAGAAGTCCTGGAGGCAGATATGGGAGGAGGTGATGAGGGAGCTAGAGAGCAGGCGGTCTTGGGAGGAACGGAGAGGGCGATTAGGTTGGTATTTTGAGACTAGGCTAGTGATGTAGCTGGGGGCACAGTTGTGGGTGGCTTTGTAACTTATTAGTAGTATTTTGAATTTAATTTGTTGGGCGAGTGGCAGCCAATGGAGGGATTGGCAGAGAGGGGTAGCAGACACTGAGAGGTTTGTAAGGTGGATGAGTCTGGCAGCAGCATTCATAATGGACTGAAGGGGGGATAGACTATTTAAAGGTAAGCCAATGAGGAGGGAGTTGCAGTATTCGAGGCGAGAGATAACCAGGGAGTGAATCAGGAGCTTTGTGGTTTCATTGGTTAGAAAGGGACGTAGTTTAGAGATGTTGCAGAGGTTGAGGCGGCAAGCTTTGGAAAGTGATTGGATGTGGGGCCGAAAGGAGAGTTCAGAATCCAGGATAACACCTAGCACCCTGACATGTGGGGACGGGTGGATGGTTGTGCCATTGCTCTTGACAGACAAGTCAGGGGAAGAGGCACGTGGGGGAGGAAATATTATAAGCTCGGTTTTGGACAAGTTGAGTTGGAGGAAGTGATGTGACATCCATACAGATATGTCGTTTAGTAAGTTAGTGATGCGTGAGGAGACTGATGGAGTGAGTTGAGGGGTGGAGAGATAGATTTGTGTGTCGTCAGCGTAGAAATGATATTGAAAGCCATGAGAAGCTATCAGCTGACCCAGGGAAGAGGTGTACATTGAAAATAATAGAGGTCTAAGATACAGACCCTTGGGGGACCCCGACAGAGAGGGGAAGAGGAGTGGAGGAAGTAGAATTGTAAGTGACACTGAAGGTGCGTTGGGATAGTTAGGATGAGAGCCACTGAAGAGCAAATAAATCTATAAGGAGGTTACATGTAGAATATTTGGGCAAACTCGAACACTACACTGGCCATACGTTGCCTGACATGAATTTTCATTTTTAATATGTGGCATATCAGAAGTTCAACAGATGTACAGATGGAACCCTTATACAACCACAGCTGTATGGTTCCCTGCAGTTATCTATTGTCCTGGAATGGCAAAGATAGATGAAAATGGTCCAATAATAAGCTGGGAAAGTAAGTCCAAAAATACTTATTTATAACATATAACCAACCCAAGTATTGGCACCCTTATTTAGCCTGGTTTGTTGCTCCCGGTATGCCCCATTGTTGGTGTCAGGGGCTGAAATAATCCTTTAAGAGCCAGACAAAGGCAATCAAAGGGTCACAGTTTGGAGGTAGGTAGTACATACCCCTGGTCACTGAGAATCATATTTTTAGGGCTCAACTGAGCATTCAACTGCCAGTTGTACATTTTTAGCTCACATAAATCCCTCAGATTTCTCCAGTGATGTAAATCTGGTGCACTGCTAGCAAGAGCCCAGTAATGTATTTACATTAGAGTGACATTAAACGATATCCTCATTCTTAAAAAATAATCCATAGATATCTACTTCTTAATGGCCCTGTAATCTATTTTTCATGAAATCTTGGTAGCAAGCAAGAGAGGGTGGCTACATTTCTAAATATAATGGGCCCATGGAAAATGAACAGAATGTCAGATCACAGCAGCAACAATAAAAAAAGACATTTGGAGATTTAATAGAGGCTGAGAGTAATAGAAGGCACTTGTTTGAGTTCAATCACATACTTGAATAGAATTTCTTTTTTTAAACCAGAATTTTGTGTCATTTTAGGGTCAAGTCAGACAGGGGTTTCTAGAACCATATTTCTTTTCATGGTAAAACATATCATTTTAAAATCCCATCTCAGTAAGGTTCGCTACATCGATAAGTGTGGAGGTTTGATATTGGGGGGTCATTAGGGAGAATATACTTTTTATTTTAAATAAAATTTCCTTTTACAGGAACATATTAAAAGCTGACGCTGTTGGAAACCAATGTCTGCACGGCATCCATTAAGATAAAACAGAGAGCTCTTGCACCTTTCTGTAATATAAACATTACTCTTTCCATTGGTGTAAATGGGAGAAATAGCATCCTGAGAAATAAACCAGCAAACAGTAGCCCTGAATTAGCCAATGCTGGGATAACAACACACAGCTGTTTCCCAAGCCATTGTGTTCACACACATGTCATCCAGTCTGTTTTCCCCAGCTAGAAATGACAATAGGATAATACGATGTGTGCTGCTAATCCTGTTTTCTCAATGTGTGCATACCCCAAGCAGCAAAACACTTCGCACATCACATAGCGTGAACAGATTTATCAGGCCACACATGTGGACATTTGGAGGGTCAATTAGATGGTTTCCTTAAGCCTAGTACACACTGCTAGCCCGGTGGGCTGAAGGAAAAAAAAACTGACATCTCAGGTCAGAGCCGCTGTACTAACAATCTGATATTAGTACAACAATTTTCCATGCTGCTCAATTGTGTTCTGACAGGGGGACAGCCCCCCCCACCACCACCACCACCACAACACTCCGGTCATTGCTCTCAGCCACTGGCTGAGAGCGCTGTTCGGGAGCCAGCCGACAGACCTTTTTCAGTCATGCCGCATTCAACAAAAGCCAGTCGAACGACCAGCTTCTGTCAGACCGGCTGCAGTACACATGAGCTGAATATCAGCCGGTTTCTTTTGATCCGGCCGTAGCTGCCCGACATTCAGCCCGTGTGTGGGGGTTAAAGTCAAAGCCCTCTGTTTGAACTTCCACTCCTCTATACAGGAAATGGATGCAACATCTGTGAAGTCCAAGGAATGGTGCCTGGATTACTTCATAGAACCCATGATGGATGCAGAAAAAAGTGTGCAGCATTCACGTAATACCTGCAGTGGCTTCTAGTCTACAGCAAAGCACTATAAGGTTGATTTACTAAAACTGGGGAGTGCAAAATCTGGTGCAGTTGTGCATGGTAGCCAATCAGCTTCTAACTTTAGCTTGTTCAATTAAGCTTTGAGAAAAAAAAATCTGGAAGCTAATTGTTTTTTTTATGCAGAGCTGCACCAGATTTTGCACTCTCCACTTTTAGTAAATGAACCCCTATGATTAATGGTCATGATCACCTGGTGAGAAGACATCGAACTAGTCTTGCAATTACCTCCACCTTCTTGATATGGTATCAATGATCACGGGATACTGATGTGCAAAGGTCCAAAGTGAACATTAAGCCTTTACACATGGTGGGTTTATCGGAAGATTAGGCCATTTAACCTTATTCTACCAATAACTATGACATAAACTCCAAATCAATATCTGACCATCAATAGTCACAGGCTGAAAGTCTAAATGCAATGTAATTTCATGATTGATATCATATCTTGTGTGAACCAGGCATTTGGCTTAAAGTGGTCGTAAAGGCATAAGTTCCATGATCAGCTCCCACCCTCAGCCCTCACCCCAAGTCTTATCTTGATCCAATGCTGTGCCGAGAGCAGTAGCACTGCTCTCTCTGCTTACAGAATTCAAAGGCAGCAGTGGGAGTCATTGGCTCTTGCTACTGTCAATCAAATGCTCTGAAGAGGGGGCATGGCCAAGCTGCACGTGTCTATAGACGCACGCAGCCTGGCTCAGGATTGCTATAAGGGCATTTGGAAGGAAGGAGGAGCTAAGAACAGCGGCGAAGGCCCCAAAGGAGGCGGTAAGGGAACCACTCGCAATGTGCAAGTCAAACACTCCTTCATCTTACAGATATAGATAAATTAAAGTATAAGTAAAGGCAAAACTTTTTTTTTTTGGATAGAGTGGAGAGGGATAGGGTATTTTATTTTTTTGTGTCTGTGCCCTCATTAGGGAGATTCATCCTTCCTATTTGTCCTGTTTACCATTATCATTAACAATGAAAAGAAAAATCTAAAATTTTGGGTTGTCCCCAGAAAAGTAGTTCTGGTGACCCCAAGGGACTCCTTAAATTTGCAGGGATTTCCTCTCACTTCCTGTTTTTGCTATGTGACAGGAAGTGAAGGTAAATCTCCCCAGTGGGACAGAGATGGCAGTAACAAATCTGACAGGGGTTATAACCCTCCCTTAGACCCCATACACACTATACAACTTTTGTTGTCTGATTTCCTTTAGATTTACCAAAACTATGTAGTGAAAGGGCCTGCATGATTGCATACAAATTTAAACTCTTAAGGTTTGACCCCATATTATTTGGTTTTGGTAAATTTGAAGGAGAAATCTACAGAAAATTGTATAGTGTTTATCCAGCTTTACTCTATCCAAAATGAAAAAGAAAATTTTTGCTTATAGTTCTACTTTAATATAAATATATATGTTGGTAATATTTTCTACAAGCTATTTCCTACGCTATAAGGCCCAATCCAGAATAAAGAGGAGCCTGAATGATCATGCTGACTGCAACATTTTATTTCCCATATTTCACCTCCCCCATCTACTTGCAAAATGGCAAAATAATCCTCAGTTTAAAAACCATTTGGAAAAATATAGCAAAAAGGCAATTATTTTTAATAAAAGGTCATTTCGTAATATTGATGAGCGTGTTTTTCCATCACTTTAAATTTATTTCAGAATTCGCATGCTTTTGAAAACTTCACAGAGGTGGTGACATTTTCCATTTCCTTACCGCCTTGAATTTCCATTAACCACATTTTTCAAAACACAGAGCCATCACAGAAATGGCTGTAGTAGGTGACACCCTGACGCTGGTTGACAGTTCTCAATTGTATGGAAAAGAGTTTAAAGCTTTGCAGTCATTTCTCTTTAAAGCCACTGTTTACATCTATTTTTAAAAGTATTTCTTCAGATAAAATGACAGCATGTTGATGTGGAGTACTGAAAAGCTATGCTAGCAGCTCAGCAGGGTGGTATTCTGGGGAATATTGCAGTGTGGGATAACTCAGCCGAACATTTAAATGCAGAACTTTTTAAAGTGAACCTGTACTTTGCCCATGGCTTCCCTAAAGCTGAATTAAAGGCCTTTTTAAATTGCCAGCAGGTGGGCTTTTATTTCAGAAATGAATCTGGATGTATTTTCAGCAATAAAAGCTTCTTTTGTGCCTGCCTGCAATTTCCTTCCAATTTTACGCTAATCTGTGCATGTCGGTGTACCATCTTGGCATGCTGTGGGTACCAGCATAGCTCCCAACTCCCTGATTTGGAGGGACTGTCCCTGATTTGGAGTAATGTCCCTCTGTCTCTCATTCCTCCTCATTTGTCCCTTATTTTGGTCTGATCTATATAGATGTATATAAAATACAATTTGTATCTATTAAAAAATGTTTTCCAGCGCTAAACCTTTCATCTGATTTCTAAATTGCTGCATTTGTAAATTCCAAAAGCCAAAATAAAAAAATAGTAGTGGTAAAAAAAGCACTTGTGGATTTAACCAATCTTGTTTTTTGTACAATTCTCCTTTAAGGGGGCGTGGCAAGGGGTGTGTCCTATGCCTGCTTACTTTTGCTGATAGGTGTCCCTCATTCCCATTTCAAAAAGTTGGGAGATATGGTGCCAGAACAAGGTAACTCTTATATGCATGAACAGAAGTTACAGCATCTCAGACAAGCTGAAGACTCCAGACCCTGAAGAAGACTGTGAGATGTCAGTGGTGGCAATGGAGTAAAGAGGGGGAGTGATGTTGCTAGAGACATTAGAGAAAATTTTCCATCTCTTCTGGTTTTGGATACACAAAAGGAATCAGAAATCTCCCTGTAGTAATCTTCTCGCTTGCACAGTTATCACCTGACCAATTCTGTTCTGGTGACAACACTAAACGTTGGATGTGTCATCACTTTTAGTTCCTGTCACAATGGCCACCAGGACAATAGGAGAAGGAGAATCCCTCCTCAGCCCAGACAGGAATAAAAACTTGATCACTCCATCCAAAATAAAAAAAAATGGCTTATTTGTTAGTATTTACTTATCCCTTAAAAACTGAATGAGAGATAAAGAGAAATTGACCGCACACCACCATGGAGCTATTGCAAAATGAATCCTTGTATTGTCGTCATAGTGGGAGAAGCAAAACAGGACAATTTGTTAATGCATTTCACACTAACATCTCAAAAGCAGATGTCGAAGACACAACTATTTAAGTGCACACCCAACCGTAATGCACCTGTTCCAGCTTTAGTTCTTGACTATCTTCTGCTGACCATTTGGACACAATCATTTACTACCATTAATTAGTATTGATCAAGGTTTCTCAACCAGAATTCTGTGGAACCCTAGGGTTCCTCCAGGGGTTGCTAGGGGTTCCTTGAGCATTGACAATTTCTGCCTCTCAAATAAGTTTCCACTGACACCATTGATCTTTTTAGCTATCTATAAGAGGGGGGAACGCCTCCCAATGACCACAAGTGTAAGGAGCATTCTTGCCACTTACCACCACACTAATGTATCACGAGTTGTAGATATAGTCATTTTTAGCAGCGGCTTCCGAGACCGGAAAGTTATTTCAAGGGTTCCTTTGTGTTGAAAAGGTTGGGAAAGACTGGTATAGATGAACAAAACCAAAAATATACACAAATCAGTGAAAAACATGTAGTGAAGAAAGACAAAAAAAAAGGAAAATATATAAGAAAGTGAAAAACAATGCATAAGGATGAAAAAAAAAGAAAAAAGTAGTAATGAATGTGGATAAGATCAAATATAGACTCAAGTTTGAATATAATCGCTATCAAGGGACCATAAAATCAAAATTTGTATACGTATGTCCAGGTACCTGGATCTTATTTCTAATCCACAACCGACTGATATAAATATCTTTTATCACCCATCCAAAAAACTAGCAGTTACCACATTAATAACATAGAGGGGTAAATAAAGGAGTTAATATCATTAAACAGTCGGTGGATGAAAGAGCATTTGAAAAACGATGTGCAGAGGGGCTCAAAAGAGATGATCACCACAAACATTGAGAATTTCAGAGGCAAAACACATATATTAAACAAAGCAAAATGAAATAAATTAAAATGAAAAAAATGTAATTATAGTGGGAGACCAAGAAACAGAGAGAATATTCCAGGAAAAGGTCCTTCCTTACAGTGCATGGGCAGCTCCACTGTAAGGTAGGACTTTTACTTTTTCCAAAGTTGGGCTTTAAAAAAACAGCTGTGATTACTGTCTCATACAGGAATTTCTTCCAATGTGTTTGGAATTTTGTAATTACCCAGAGATCATATGGAATTTTGTAATTACCCAGAGATCATATCATCTATAACACTAGAAGGCTTTAAATACCAAAACAGAGGACAGGGGTTTGTAAGCTGGAATTAAGTCATTTGGTCCGGATTTGTGGCCAAGTTAACAGCACAAATCGGCACAATATGAAAAGTTTATTTTGTACAGAGCAATTGCTTCACAAACAGTGAAATTGGAATGGTGTGAACCGTTTGGTATAGTGTCTTATTAAATTAACTAAATCTGCATATTTGTTAGATGTTTACTAGTGTTGGTGGTGTCGCTCCTGATAACTGTGCAATCTGCTGCAAACTGTAAGATTGTCAATTATTATTAGTAGAAATTGTAACAATCCATACCCATGATTAGAATTCCTGATGTAATAGGCCTTCATTACAGTCCCAATCTGGGTAACAGTTCCACTGGGCTGTATTGGTGATACACATCTACCACTGCTGGTACCACCAAGGCTTGGGATGTGCACTGCATAGCGCCTCCTTGTGCCCTGCCTAGTGTTTTGCACAGCTATTCTCTGCAGTGACCCCTCCTTCTAGGCTGCAGCTCTCATAATAAAAAGCAGGGATAAGTCATTATGTGAAAACTATTTGTATAAAGTAAAGAAGAATTATCACTACATTTTTACATTATTTTTTACTTCCTAGGTGTCCTAAATCAATAGCTACAATGTCAGAACGGACATCTGACAACACTGCTAGCAAAGAGACAGCTGATCTGTTTTGTGGCGCCTGTCTCCAATTTTCAGCAATTGCACCAAGGCGAGGCGCCCTGTCCAGCATCACAGTTTAGGGCATCTAGGAAAGTATAGAAAATAAAAAATGCCTGTATAAATCAATGACAGGCTGACACTGTCAGCGCACATCCACCCTTAGAAGAGAAGTTGGGCTTTTTCTTTCAAAAATCATTCTTACCTAGGTGGACGCAGAATCGATCCGATGCTGCATCTGTCCCCCCGCTGGCTCTAAGACTGAGGACCGAGCGATCAAAGACCGCTGATCGCACATTTCCCACGACTCCGTGAGCAGGGAGTGCTGGGCTGTGGAGGGGGTGAGAACGGGAGGCTCGCTGAGAGGCTGAGCCGGGTACCGATCCATTTATTGTCGTGATCTTGCCCCGAGCCTGGACCGGCTCTGTGACGGCAGCCGACATCAGGTCACAAGGGGTGCAGAACAAACTGCACTCCTGCGATTCACAGAAGAAAAACAGCCAAACAAGCTTTGGTTGTACTTCTCCTTTAACTACAGGTAATCGCTCCATGTGCCCAGGGCCGTCTTTAAGGCAGGGCAAAAGGGGCAGCTTCCCTGGGCCCTGTCATTTTTGTGGGGCCCAAAGCAGCTGCCTCATACTTGCCAACTATCCCAGTTTAAATTCCCTTGTCGTTTGAAGTTTGAGTCCTGTGCTGTGTCCCAATATCTCAGTGTGAAGTCCTGATACTAATGCTGCCCAGCTCTGCCTTATTGTTGTGTACAGGTGACTCACCTGCAGACTCTGTGTTTGTATGTAAATAACTGGCATTCATATGTAAATAGCGGCAGCATTCATTAGTAAATGGCTGCGGCCGGCGGTATTGATATGTAAATAAAGACGGCATTCATATCTATATCATGCCCCCCTGCAGTGAGGAGATGATGCGCTGTAACCTCTAGCAACCAATCAGTTAGCAGTAATACTGTACAGCATCTCTAGCAACCAATTAACAAGCAGAAATCATTTGCTGTAACCTCTAGCAACTAATCAGTGAGCCGTAATGTGTGCTGTAACCTCTAGCAGCCAGTCAGTAAGCAGTAATAATATGCTGTAACCGCTGGCAACCGCAATTGCTGCCTGATCTGATATAGTAAACTGATTTTAAGTCTAGCTGCTATTTATTGTATGTCTCAGAGCAGGTGGAGAGTGAAATTAAATGGGGGGCCCAAGAAAATGTTTGCCCAGGGTCCAATCAATATTAAAGATGGCCCTGCATGTGCCATAACGTGCGAACACCTGTAGACAGCCACAGACAGTGTCAGCCTGTCACTGATTTGTTTCTGCCTGCGGTTGACTGGAAACACCTGGCTATGCCCACCACAGAGATGTGCTGAGATGGGTGATGTGTGGCCCTAAAAAGTCCTGTTATGGGCTGACAACACACAGCATTTTGGTAGAGTGAGGGGTGTCCTTGCTGCCCAGTGCCTTTTGCTAAACTACTACTACCTCCCATCTCTACAACATAGATGCTAATCATTCTGTAGTCCAAGATAAGAACTAGGAGGGCTAATTAGACTTCCTGAGGTAAAACAGGAAGTGTGCACAGGACACAGGAAAACTGTGAACCTTTTTGCACTTATCCAACAAATATAACAAAATGCTTTCAATGCCATATTTAACAGGCAAAGTTTATTGTTAGGAATTACATGCACTTTAAAGCTACACTCTGCGCCAAGCTCTACCTGATATGTCTTTTTTTAATTAATAATCCGTTTCGTAGCTATCTTCTGGCCAGTCACATGACAAGCGGGCCCTCTTCCTCTTTTTCTTCCCTCCGGTGGTGGTGTCCTTGGTGCTGTGTGGACAGCGATTTGTGAATATCGTTCTGTACAGCAAAAGTGTGAGCCCAGGGCAGCTATATAAAGAAAATATTTCCTAAAAAAGATATGGGGGCTGGCGTCGCTGAACTCCTTCTGAAAATACTAGTTACCCGGCTGTTATGCTGACGTCCTGGCTTCAATACTTTGAGATACCGACCCTGAACAAGCATTCATCAAAAAGGAAGTCAGGGTAAAGTCAGACAGCTACAACTTTATACTTGTTTTGGGTCAGTAACTCAATGTGTTGAAGAAAAAGAGTCAGTAAGACAGCCAGAGACCTAGCGTTAGTAGAATAAGAAGCCCACAATGGCAGCCTTCATGTATCCATCGGGAAAGGTTTAATTTCTCACGGGCTCACGAAGAGCAGCGGGCCTCGTACTAGCAATCAGGACCCGAAACTCCCGATTCTGAGTCACCGGATCACTGTGATAACCTCTGATTGGCTATCCTCAGACCCTTTCACACTGGAACGTTTTGTTATAGCGTTAAAAATAGCACCTGCAAACCGCCCTAAAACAGCTGCTGCATTCACTCCAGTGTGAAAGCCTATGGGCTTTCACACTGGAGCGGTGCGCTGGCAGGGCATCAGAAAAAGTCCTGCCAGCAGATTCTTTGGAACAGTGAAGGAGCGGTGAACTCACCGCCCCTCCACCGCTGCTCCCCATTGAAATGAATGGGGCAGCAATGCGATACCGCTCCGGCAACATTTTGCAGGCAGATTTAACCCCTTTTCGGCCGCTAGCAGGGGGTTAAAACTGCCCCCCTAGCATCCGAATAGCGCCGCTAAAACGACGGTAAAGAAAAAAATAGAGCCACTTTACCGCTGACGCTGGTCGCAGCACAGTGTGAAAGGGGTCTCAGTGATCAGTCACTGTAAAGCCCACCCCTGTGTTTTTTTCTCTGTAAATGGAGGACAGAGATGCATTGTATCATTCTCTCTCCTTGCAAAGAAAAATGAAAGAAAAGAAAATGTGTGTAAAAAAAAAATAATAATAATAATAAAAAAAAAATCAATAAAAAAAAAAAAATACCTAGATCAAAGTTTGATTTAGGCCAGTGCCAGGGTTAGTGTTTGGGTCAAGGTCAGGGTCAGTGTTTTTTTGGACAGGTTTTTTTTTTTTTAATTAGTACCAGTGTCAGTGTGTTTTAGGGAGGATAAAAAACAAAACAAAACGTGCACTATTGTTTTTGGGCTATACAAACAACAACTAAAATACACATATGTGGTATCGCTGCGATTGTCAGGAGCAGGAGAATTTAATTTGGGTTGTTCTTTGGTGGAAGGTTATTGGAGTACCAAGAAATATACAGCTAAATTTAAAAAAAAAAGATTTTTTTTTAATATTTTGTGCAAGTTTACCTTTAATAATAAAAAAAATCAGGAGATATCCATTACCATTTACTACCAAAAGAAAGACCAATTTGTCCTGAAAAAAAGCGATATAATCCACCTGGATGCACAAAGTAGTTGTAACGAGCAGGGCCCTCCGATTTCTCCTGTATTGAATTGTATTGTAACTGTACTGTCTGCCCTCATCTTACTGTAAAGCGCTGTGCAAACTGTTGGCGCTTTTTTTAAAATCCTGTATAATAATAACAGTATTGATATGTACAGTTTTAGTAACACATGTCAAACTTGCAAAATTATGCTAATGCATTAAGATTTGTTTTACCCTTAGGTGCGAAGGGGTTAATATATAAAATGACGGTTAAGATAGATGAAGTGTGTGAGCACGTATGTAGACAGTGCTCGTGTGGGCTGACGGGAGACGGTAGCAGCTGTCTGCTGACAGTAGGTGTGAGAAGGAAGGATATGAGTAGAATACGATTCTTCCACTTTCATCACCTTCTTGTTGTGTCAAGGGTGCTGATGAGAGTGTAATGTGCACGCCTGCTGGCAGACATACACTATGCCAATGACTAGGCGTAGAAATACAAAGGACTTTTTATCACCACGCATAATTTAAACTTATTGAAAATGCTACATTTACAAACTGGCTTATGTCAAAGTAGTTTAATGATATTTGTGAACAAATATGTAAATTTCAAAAACATACTAGCACTGAACGTAAATTTTAGTATATAGCGCTCTAAGTGTGAAGTCATTTTTTCCATCACACAGCAAACTTCTTGCCCTGAAATAGCACAGAGGAATAATTCCAGCTGTCACAATCTGAGACATGTAAAATACTGTAGCTCATTTTCTGTGCAGCTCTGAGTGCTTTAACACATGTATTTATGAAGCTTCTTAGCAGATTGTTGACATAAAGTAACGTGTTTTCAGGTATTTTAGTGTGCTGCCTAGACCTTAAAGCAGACGCTCGTCCTCCCCATACACATTCTCTCATTCCCCGTTTTTAGATATTTGTATTTATTATGGAAAACACCTTTCTCAGGGACCCCTCCCCGCACTTTCTGGTTTCTCGCCTAGGGGAGGACTATGTATACAGTTGTCCACAACCTCCTGGGACACTAACATCACACATCCTAGAAGGCCGTAGGGTACTTTACAGTGACCCATCATCGAGGAGTTGGCTGTCTCTATGGTTTTTGCAGCCGGCCCCCCTGTTAATATGGTGCATGCGTGTCATCACGGGGCTGGCTGCAAGACCCTGGAAGAGACAGCCGGCCCCCCTGATGGTGTCAGAAGAAGATTGTACTGCAGGAACAGGTGTGTTACACCACCTCCCTAGGGAACACCTCTGGATCACTGGGTATGTGAGTATGTTTTTTGTGCATAACCAAGCTATTAAGGTAAGAGGAGGGGTGTTAAGGGGCAGCAAAGTTTTCTTCAAGGATTCACATATTTTTCCGATTCACTTTTACAGAGATTTCCATTCAATTTCTGTCACGGTAACAATGGTTCTACCAGACCAAAAGTGAAGGAAAATCTGCAACAGGGACATAGACAATGATAAAAGACTGATTGATAGGGATTCCAGCCCACATACTAAAAATAAGCCTTTTTGCTTTTCTGTGTTGACCTTGAAGATTAACCATGTCAACAGGACAGGACGTGAGGGGAAGTCTCTCTAACAGAAAATGTCTGGACATACAATTTAATGTCTTCTGTTATCCTACAACATTGGATAAGTAATTCAAAACTAAGCATATGCAAATATTATGAGTTAAAAGACCTTTTAATTGCTAAGCATTAAAAGGCCAAACTTGGGTCACCAAAGATTTTTGGTACCTTTGACCACCTTGGAATCATATGCAGATACTAGAGCATCAATGCCACAGTGCCAGCAATTTGATTCCAGAAGCACTCTTTAAAAATATGTTTCCTGTTTCATACTGATGGAAAACATTCCAGAATTTCAGCAGTCTTATAAAATATCAAAGATTATTCTGGGAATTAACAACTGATGGCAGAATTTCACAAGATACCGGTCCTGGAGACATCACTATATCTCACCCCTCCGAGCAGACATGTCAAAAATAATAATGCATGGGATCTGTGATCTGTTAGTTTCTGTGAACTTATTGTGGTTTTAAAACCTCAATGTTCCCTGTCACTTTACATAGTTTGTTTGTTCAAGCTGGTCCAAACAAACTATTTCCTTCACTAAATGCTGCAGTGTCTCTAAGCACTGTATGTACTGCATGTAACTTCAGCTATATACAGTACACAGTGCTGGGTTCTGGCTGTGAGACAAAGAATTCCTATCTCACACGGAACAAAAACAGCGTCTGGCTGAGCCGTCCTCAGCCTTTCATAGGCAGCTTTGTATTCTGCGAATGATTACAAAGTTTCCTCTGATTGAGTCTGAGAGCATGATGTCATCAGCCCGCCCCTCCCACTCAGCCTATCAGAGAAAGCTTTGTATTCACTCACAGAATACAACGCTGCCTATGAATGGTTGAGCACCGCTTTGTTCCGAGTTTGAGACGGGCTTGGTCTTTTTTCAACCAGACAAACTATGTAACTATGTAAGAATAGCATTACTGAGTAGGGAATCCTGGGGATGTGTTACCCCAGTTATAGGAGCTATAACAAACACTAATCTGGAATTTTACACTGCTTTACATATTTAGCAAAGTAGGACTAAGAGGGACCGTAAGGGGTCCTAAGTAGCTTCAGGATGACAATTAGTTGTCTCTCTGTAGAGAGTCCAGAGAAGGGTAACCAAGCTAATAACAGGGCTGGAGGACCTCAGTTATGAGGGACAACAACAAACATTAGACTTATTCTTCCTGGAGAAAAGACGCTTACAATGAGATATGATTGCAATATACAAATATGTAAATGGTGATTCTAGAGTTCGGAGGAAACTACTTAACCTATAATCTCTAAAAAATACATGCGGCCACAAAATGGAAACAAAATCACAAAGTCGGATGAGAAGCGGTTCAATCTTAAAGCGGTTGTATAGCCGCACAAGAAAAAAGAAAAAACTGTAAGGCAAAGACATAACGAGCTAGTATGCACCGCATACTAGCTCATTATGAAATGCTTACTTTTGATCGAGGTGTTGGCATCGGATCCCGGTCACCGTCGAGAGAGCTGTCATTTTCCCCTTGGCGTGTCTTTCGAGTTCGCAGCTCCGGAGCTGTGAGTGGCCGGAGACCACTGTCAGCAGCTGCATGCAAGGTGAATATCTCCTAAACTGTACATATTTAGGAGATATTCATTTTACCTACAGGAAAGCCTTATTATAGGCCTACCTGTAGGTAAAAATGTAAAAATATGGTATACAACCACTTTAAGGACCAAACAGATGGGCTGTTTCCTCTCAACCATGATGGAGTGTTCCTGCTATTTTCCACTTCCCTCCCTAGATCTTTACTCCTTCCCTCTTGCTGTTCTTTTCTATCCTTATACTCCCCCCCCCCTTTTCTTTCCCCTGTTGTCTTTGCAAATGCTTATGCTAAATGAGTGTAATGTGAATAATGCACACATAGATGTATACTATTCCACTTTAATAAATAGTGATGCAAATATTTATTTATACGTTAGTCTGGTGATCTACAATCTTGTTGCACACTAGGTGTACACTGTACTTTGAATGTATGTAAATTTTCTCTACACTTGAATTCTTCTGTCTACTGTAAACTTGATTTCTGTTTCAAATACTTGAAAAACTTTAAAAAATAAAATTGAACAGAGGATTTAGAAGGCTTGTAGGGAAAAATATGGAGAGCCCAGTAAGACTCGGGAGGGGAGCCAAGTGAGGGTCAGCCAACCTTCTGGTCACTGTCATATACCGTAATCAGGACTCTCAGATTGGGATGCGAATAGGCTATCCATGAAGACCAAATTTCTAGGAAATTCCCATGTTTATCTAATAAGAAAGCTGTTAATTTTTCTTTGATTGTCCTTTAATTTAGTCATATTTTGCCCTCTTGGAAGCTTAGTATGCAAGATTTCCATAGTCGGGCTATGGTTTGTTTGGTGGCACCCAAAAAAAATATTTTTGCCATTTTTAGATGCCTTAGATTGGGGCTCATTAGGGTCTTTGCACAGGTTACAATTCAAGGAAAATGTTCATTTTCTAACAGGAAAATGTTTTCTATACCTGGGTTATGTCTGGATCAAATGCAACTGTGGAGTTCCAGAGGCAACAATATCTATTTGCAATTGTGCTTCAGGGCACATACTAAAACTACAAAATCAGGAGTTTGCTATGGGCACCAGATGTTTAAATCAGCCACGAAAAGGCTGAGGCAGTGAGAACTAAATGATGACTTCTACATAGTAAGCTGGTAAAAGGCTTTTAACCAAAAAAACTACCTAAATGATGTTTTACCTGTGATATTAGTAAGATGTGATCTTGTAGTATAAATAACTAAATGACTGCACAGGCAGGTAAACTAAACCAATTTATTTAATTACCCAATAATTAACCCTACTAGACTGTCCAGTAATATATTATCATAGCTTTAGCTACACTTTAATGGGGTAGAAAAATAAGTGAACATTGCTCTGACCTGCTCTAGTACCTTTGAACCCTGTGCCCTGGAGAAGCACAGAGGGAGAATAAAATCTACTAAAGTAGGAAATGATTCATTGTATGTTAGGTAGTAAACTTTAGTGTCCCCGGGGTGTGAAAATACAAAGCTAGATAGGATTCACAGCTTTGCACTGCCGATTGCTTTCCTAAATAACACCATAACTTTGGTTTGGCCAAGAAAATAAGACATCATTTTGTTTGTTCACACATATATCAAAATGGACAGATCTACCGATGGTATCTTGGCAGTCTTAAAGGGTCCGTCCACACCAAAATGCAGCGTACAACATAGACAAGGCAATTTGCCATGCAATATTTTTTTCAGTGCAGTGTGTTGTGACGCACTACAAGGCATTGCAACGTGCTGTGATTAATAGAAGTGAATGAAATGTCACTTTGTAACAGTTCAACAAAATTAGAAAAAAACAACAAACAGTATGATGCAATGGCATCCGCTCTTTGGCACTCACCATTCGTTACACTACTGGCACTGGTGTGAACCAGTTCTAAGGCCCCATTTAAATCTAGTGATTTGTAATCGTGTGCAGAGTCCTAAAGGGGAAGAAACTCTCTTTTCACTGTAAATGGTCACCATGGGTTTTTTTATACTCTTCATTTTCCATGTTAAAGCATATATAAACCTTAATAATGAACTTCTCTTTTGATCTGCTATATATCAATGAAACGTTTTGTTAAAGCTGTTTGATCAATGCAGAAAAATTTGAATCTTGTAAAAAATTCTGCGTTGTCCTGTTCTACTATCCTAAGGATAGTAATTAGCACCACCCATACCTCCCCTCACTCCAAATATCTTGGAACTACAGAATGATTACACTTTATATCGTAGAGCTAAGACAGTGAGTAGGTCTTAGTAGCTTAGCAAGAGAAAATGAGGCAGGACTGACACCAAACATGCTGTGTGTTGGTGTGTTGTCAGCCCACAACATAACTTTTTTTATTTCATCCTGACATACACTTTAAGCTGGCCATAGATCCTACATGGTGGGCACTCAGTGTTGGGTTATCAGAGGTAGAATACCATTGTTCTAGTCTGACATGACCAATTGCTACTTCACTCTTTGTCCAGTGCAGTCTGAGGGTAGTTCATTAAGATTTGACAGTTAGACTGGAATCTTATGTCTGTGAGCAGACCTGTAGAAGAAGGAAGAAAGTGGTGATAAGCAATCATGACAGATGCTTCCAACACCACTAACCTTGAGAAAAAGACTAAAGCAAGTAGGGTAGGTTTTCTAACCTACCTTATGTTTAGCCCCCTTCCCCGTGACATCAGAGATCAATGACGGTCATCTGATGTCTAGAGGATTGGTTGGTATGTAGCAGGACCTACCTTTATGTCACACAACTACAGTATTTCTGATAAAACAAAGCAGGATCTACCTGTTGTGGCCCTTACTAGTGGTTCCACTTTTCCTGTGGGTTTCTGTATTGTCCTAAACTTCATTCAGTTTCTTTGAACTGGCCGAAATTCAGATTTTTTTATTTATTTTATGTACTTATATAGCGCCGTCAATTTACGCAGCGCTTTACATATACATTGTACATTCTCATCAGTCCCTACCCTCAAGGAGCTTAAAATCTAAGGTCCTTAACTCACATTCATATATACTAGGGACAATTTAGACAGGATCCAATTAACCTACCAGCATGTCTTTGTGATGTGGGAGGAAACCGGAGTACCCGGAGGAAACCCACGCAGGCACAGGGAGAACATGCAAACTCCAGGCAGGTAGTGTCGTGGTTGGGATTGGAACCAGCGACCCTTCTTACTGCTAGGTGAAAGTGCTACCCATTACACCACTGTACTGCAGATCATGGGTGGCCCTGCTGACATCCCCCAGCTTAAAAAACTTTGATTGAGAAATTGAAGAAACTGAGTGAAAAAATGTCAGCACTCTATCATTTACAGTCATTGTTCAGTTATTCTGACAGCCATGCATTCCAGCTTTCAGAATACAATTGCCATCAGCAGGAGATTCATCTATCAATGCTGTTTAACATGGAGATGGGGAAATCTATGGATTTTTCGTGTTCAGCCCAACATAAAAAGTTACATTTTGTTGATGTCAAATATGCGTTGAATGACCCTGTAAATACAGTTTTGATTTATTGGTGTCCTTTGTCTAATTTTGCTTTCCCCTTCCAAAATGTCACACAAAAATTCAATACAAAATAAAATACTAAACAAAACTGACTTTTTTCTGTACTCATATGGTTTTATAATTATTAAAACAATACAAAAAAGCAGCTTGAAATGTTTGTTGTAACTGATTAAAAGGCACAAGCCTCAGCCAGTGTATTATTTCCCATACAAATATTTGGCTCAGATATGGGGACATGTCAAACTGGAAATTTGTTTAAAAGCTTGATTAACTCTTTTGCATACAGAACAAACAATGAAGTGTAAAGCTATGACAGTCACTTCTTCGCCGTTTAATGGAGCAATTATGAAACAACACAAAGCAATCTACAACATACCGCTCGGAGTCAAAGAAAATTACCTTTAAATAAATTCCTTTGGGTGTGTTATTAATATGTAATTAAGTATGGCTAATTTTCAGCATAACGTGGCCTACATACTTCAGGTCCAGATGTTTCAGAGATGTACTGCAGCACCATTGCCAGAGGTTCGTGCTGCCAACAACATCCATAGTACATCATTCTTGGCATTGCAGATCATAGCCTGGAGATGGCTAACGTTAATACTACCGCTTTACTACCCAAAAACACTGCTTGGATCTGTAGTGAATGAATATGGAAAGGAGGAAATCATCCACATCTGGGATGTGAAATCTGATGTGAGAAAGGAAACAGTCCTCCTCGCATCTGGAAACTCGAGACATAAAAACTTCATTCTTTTTGACATGAAAAAGTAACTTAATAGCTTTAAACAGTTTTTTCCTTGTTACGCAGAGTGCTTTTAAACACAAGCTGTATGTGAATACTGTGTAAAGACTAGCAGGATGTAACACAAGCAATAGGTGTTTAAAACAGCTTGTGACCGAATATACGCCTTCATTCATAGACAATTATTCAGCACTTTGACTTGTGTTTCCATACTGAAAAGGCAATGTGCAGCCATCTGATCTCCTAGACTGTTATTGCAGTCATTCTTATCTCCAGATGTCCACATTTGTCTTTTACATACTATATGGGAGAGTGTGTCAAAAAATGAAGATACTTGATGCCTATCCTGACAGTAATCACCATGTACATGTGGTAAAGATGCATCCAGCAGCTGAATGATAGGTGACTGCCAAAGGTTAGATACTAGAAACACAGCTTTCTTCATATGTGAACATTCTTCATGGGTTTTACTTCTCTTCAGTATGGTTTAGTTTTCTGGCACCAAATGGCTTAATATACCCAAGTTTGATGTATATTTGACCACCTGAAAGTCAGATCCTTATGTATTGGCCAGAAAAACAGCAGAAATGTGTACATTGGACCTACTTTATCTGCCGAGTATGGCACCATCACCTTGGTGACCCAACATTTCTCTACTGCCGTTAAAAGCTAAGTTCACCTTTTTCAAAATATAGCCAATGCAGTCAAGGGGTCCAAAAAGATATTAAGAAATTGGGCAGCTTTGTAAAATGTTCAATCTTTTTTTTTATTATACCTGTAGGACATTTGGGCCTCCCTGGAAGCCTAGCGGAAAACCTCCCAGTGAACAATTTCCACACCCTGCCTTGCTGCTAGGATGTAAAAAAACATTGGATGCTCACTCCCAGCATTACACTTTCATATCCTAGCAAAAAGGCAGGACGTGGGGATTGCTAACTGGGAGTTTTCAGCTAGTCTTCCAGCGAGGCCCAAAGGGCCTACAACTATGACCATAAAACGAATGAACATTTTACAAAGCTGCACAGTTTTTTTTACTAAATACTGGGCCCCCTTGACTGCATGGGCTATTTTCTAGAAAAGGTGAACTTAACTTTTAAGCAATAAACTAGGTTCCCCCCCAAATGAAAGAGACTTATGATCTCACCACTATAATAACTTCTTTTGTAACCACCTGCACCTGTAGCATGTCTAATGCAGACATACACATATCACCCGTTTTTATGTCTGGGTGCATGCTGCCTAAATATGGTCATACACTGCTCGTATTTTGCTGGCTCCATTCAACGGCAGGCACTGTTTGGGTAGCCTGACTTTTTGGAATCATGAGCAATCTTTATAGACCCCACCGGTGTGGAACATAAGTTTTTTATGATCAGTTTCCTACTTTACTTTGGGACTATTTAACTTTTACTGAAGTGCAAACAAGACCCTCTCTTCTCTATACACTGAGAGGTCACATAAACAAACCATATATTTCTAAGCTGGGTACATTAGAACTCCACTCTACAATTTTGTAAAATTCCTCAATGGTGTACCTCTGGGTCCTGTCTTCTTACAGATTTTGTGACTTGGTTTAGAGATTTCCCAGAGACATTTTTGAGTCCATCACTAGTGAAAAGAGCCTTAAGACTATAAAGAGAGGATCAGAGGCATAGAAGGTGAATGAGGTCACCATAGTAGGCTTCTCTCACTATCCACACCCTGTTCTGTTCAACTAAAACCTTCAGGCTGACCACAAAGACATACAATAGTCTGCAGCTAGCTTGGTGGTCCAGTACAGCCTTTGCACATTAATTATGAATGAGGTGAGCCTAAAAAGGAAACAACTTCAATGGGTGCATTTGGCACTGTCTGCCACACGTGACATGCCAAGTTTTATTGGCCACACTGCAAAACATCACAACTGTGCAATGTAAACAGACAGGAGTGACTGCCATGTTGTTTTGTAGGTAGGTGACTGTGGTGTGGTAAAATTGCAAATCACCCACTTGTTTTTACTGAGCTTTTGCTGCTCACGAGGGCAAAACCTTAGGGTTCACATTTACTTTTAGGGCTCATTTAAACTAGAACGCAGTGCGGAAAACCCGTGTTCTGTGCGCATTTCCTGCACTGCATTCAAAATTCAACGGGTGTGTGGTCTGCTGCAGGTGTCGATGTATTCCTAATGACACCCCAAACAAAGATCACAAATGCATACGTTTACATGCACCGGATTGCATGGTGCCGCAGTACCATGCAATCAGGCGCAGTGCATTTTTAAAAAGTAGTGCATACATTACTTTTGGCGCGATCAAGTGTGATTTCAGCCCAATGGGCTAAAAATTGCACTGCAGTGAATCTCACAGAAACATGGACTGCGTGTCAGGTGTGAACTGACTGTAAATGCTTATTTGCTATATACATCATATCATATGCCAATAGCTCCCAGCTGTCCCTGATTTTGAAGGACTGTTCCTGATTTGAAACAATGTCCCCCTGTCCCTCTTTCCTCCTCATTTTAGTCTCATCTATAAAGCTGTATATAAAATGGACTATTTATCTTTCAAAAAGTGTTAAACCTTTCATCCAATTTCACAATTTCTGCATTTGTAAATGTCAAAAGCAAGTATCAAGGAATAATAACTTGTGGTTTTAAACCGGAGTTCCGTCCCAAAAAAAAAAAAACCCTCAGCAGCTACAAATACTGCTGAAATAAGGACACTTACTTGTCCAGGGCGCCCGCGATGTCCTCAGCTGAAGCCGACCCGTCCCTCGGCTCTGGGTGGAGGTGCCAGCATCTTCAGTAAGGGAATCAGGAAGTGAAGCCTTGCGGCTTCACAGCCTGGTTCCCTACTGTGCATGCGCGAGTCGCACTGCACATTCTGACTGGTCCCTGCTGTCTTCACTTCCTGGATCTGTGTGTCTCCCAGAAGACAGCGGGGGGATGGAGGAGGGGCTGGACATGGCATAGATCGCTGCAGATTCTGCGGTGATCTATCGCTGGAAGTGGGAGCAAATACCTGCATTAGACAGGTGTTTCTTCCCCCTCCCCCCTGAAAGGTGCCAAATGTGACGGAGGAACCGGATAAGCGGACGTTCCATTTTTGGGTGGAACTCCGCTTTAACTAATCTTTTTTTAATGTATAATTCTCTTTTAAGGGGGCGTGGCAAGGGGTGTGTCCTATGCCTACATATTTTTGCTAATAGGTGTCCCTTGTTTCCAATGCAAAAAGTTGGGCAGTATGTGTACCTAGAGTATGTAGTAAACAAATAGAAAGAAAAAACTTTTATACACATCATTTCCGAAAAATTACCCAAGCCCTGTTATACAAAGGGCGATCAAGTCAAACCGGGACTTTTGCGTTTAAATAATAAGAACAAATTTCAAGGAGTGCAAACTGCATAAATTTTTCGACATATTCCCCTGCTACATTTATACGCTTATCCCAGCGTTTAACTAATGCCTGGAAAGCTTTGGCCTTGAAAGATGTATCAGTACACCTAAACCATCCTAAGACAGCCTGCTTTACGTCGTCATCAGAAAGAGTCATCTCTTGTGCAATTTCAGGTTATGCACTGATTATCCAGGATCAGACGTTCTGTGCGCTGAATGTTTACAGGAATGACTGCTGTGGGCCGAGATGGTCACTGACAGACGTACGACCATTTTTGAAACATTTACATCATTCAAATGTCCTACTGCAGCTGAGCGTCTCATCACTGTACTGTGTTTGAAGTCTTCTGTAGATATCAGCGGGTTTTACGTGTTTGTTCACAAGAATCCTCATCACTACGGGCTGTTCCATGCATGCACTAAGACTGTTGTCTGCTATCTTGATTAATCATCTCTGGACTGGCCCACGACATGTGTGCCGTCTATCAGTAATAAGACACGCTTGCCACTTACTACTGCGTGTAGCATTTTTTCTATACCTGTAAAATGTAAAGTCGCAGATTGACTTGAACATCCCTCAGAGTTTTGCTTTAAATATAACTTTTCAGGGTACATGGAATGACACACATGAGTCCCTGAAACAGCATATACTCTCTAGAGCAGCTTTTCTCAACCTTTTCAACACAGAGGAACCCTTGAAATGACATTCTAGTCTCAGGGAATCCCTGCTAAAAAGGACTGTATGTACAACTCATGATACATTAGTGTGACGGTCATTGGGAAGAATGCTCCTTACACTTGTGGTCACTGGGAAGAATTACCCCCTTACGGGTAACTACAACATTCATTGGTATCGGAGGGAACTTATCTGAGAGGCATAAATTGTTTATTTCTCAAGGAACCCCTAGCAACCTCTGGAGGAACCCTAGTTCTCTAGGGAGAAACCCTGCTCTAGAGCCTTTGTTGTCAGATGTATAACTTACCACTAGTTTTTGGATTGTGAAAAGAAAGCGAGAGCGGCTAGCTAAAGGAAATCCATGAAAACACAAAAATAACATGCAGTTCTGCAAGCAGAAATACTGCATTGCTGGTGGGAGACAAAACCTAGGGCCCCAGAATAGGGCTAGAGATTGAAGTGTAATGCTCTGTTGAATAATTTAGCACTATATAATTACTAAAAATAAAGACACAGATAAGCCATCATCCTATCCTAAATACAACGCTAATTGGTTCACTGATTTACATCTCCTTGCATATTGCTTTTTTCTTATTACCTATAGGCCATCATCCTATATAGGGATCCCCCCTATACACACATGGTCCTGAGCATAATGTAAAACACATCTGAGGTCAAAAGTTTGAAATAGCTACACTGCAGTTAGTTTGAAAGGCTCTCTTAGATTGTAAACGCTAACAAACAGGGCACTCTGATTCCTACTGTATTAAATTGTATTGTAATTGTAATGTCTGTCCCTATGTTGTAAAGCACTCTGCAAACTGTTGGCGCTATATAAATCCGGTATAATAATTCTTATGATCATCATGTCTTACATCCCTATGCCAGAACAGTTTGGACCAGCCTTTCTCAACCATGGCTCCCTGGAGCCCTAGGGTTCCTCCTGAGGTTGTGAGGGTTTCTTGGGCAAACTTTTGCCTGTCAGATAAATAACCACTGAAAACAATGATCTCTTTAGCTATCTATAATGGCGGCCACACACTTCGTTTTTATTACCCGATCAATGTGTGATTCGATCAAAACAATCAAATAGCCATAGCTTCGATTTCAATCAATTTAGAATTGATTTTGATTGGATTCGATCAAACTGAGGCGAACAGCCAGGGTGGAACATTATTGACCATTTTGCATTGATTGACAGCACTAAGATACTTTGCTCATCATGAATATGATCGAATTTTGAGTGATCAAATTATGGGATTTCATGGTGGAAACAGAAATACAACTAATAATTTACTATCATAGGTTACGACTGTATCTTAACTATTGATCAAATCCACTTCCTTCTGAGTAGCATAATGATAAAATAGGTTATTGACTATAGATTGATTAATCCTATCAGAAGAAATTGATCGGAAGATAAATGAATCATTTATCAAAGCGTGTATGGCCACCATTAGGGTGTGACTCCTCCCAATGACCACAAATGTAAGGAGCATTCTTCTGTGACCATCACACTAATGTATTGTGAGCTGTACATATAGGGGGTGGTTTAGTAAAGCCAAACAGGTTGATTACTTTGCAAGGTAACTTTCCCCAGAGAGTGAATGTGGTGAAAATTCACTTCGTAGAGAATACCCAACCACGTGGAAAGAATTTTTGGATTGGATGATGGAATTCAAAAGAGCTTTACCACATTCACTAGGACCTAGGGAAGATTCCCTTGCAAAGTGAACATTCTATTTGCCTTTAGTAAATGAAACCCTTAATAATTATTAGCCGGAGTTCACTGAGCCCAGAAAGTTATTTTAAGGGTTCCCCAGTGTTAAAAAGGCTGAGAAAGGCTGGTTTAGATAGTATTTCATGGTATTCTAGATAGCAAGAGGAAATTCTGTACAGCAATGACAAACGACCAGCAAAATGTGCTGATAAAAACAGCAGGTCTGCAGCCTTATAAGGAGGTAAAATAACATTCATTTATTTTTCTCCAGACTTCACAGAAAGTAGATTTGATTACCATCTACCCCTTAGATTAGAGCAGGGACATTTGTCAAGATCAATTCTGTGCTTGGGGCATGTTCTTAGTATACTTCTTTTCTAAATGATAACTGTCAACGCAGCTTTCTGTCTTCTGTTCATCAGGAATACACAGACCTAAATCCTGGGCTGCCATTTCGGGTAGTTCAGTGCAGATCATTGCATTTTGTAAGACAACTTTCATCACACGTGAACTAAAGGAACAGGTGGTTCTGTACAAGATGTGACAATTTTCATGCTTTCTAGACTAAAAACAACAGTTGAATACAGAAGCGTAACTACAGATAACAGGGAGTCCATGGCCAAATTTGGATGGCGCCTACCAACTTGTTGGCCTTTTAGTGACCTTGTTTGGCACTTACAATTGGTGAACATTTAATAATAGCCTACAATAGGCTCAATTCACCCAGCTAAACCATCAGTGTACATACAGTATCCCTTTTTTTTAATTGAAGATATTTTTTAACTTACCTCAACAAGATTTTAAAATTGTAGTCATGTGACTAAAATAAAGATCCTTAAACTGGCCATAGATGATTCGAATCTCGGCAGGTTTAGCAAAGACCGGCCAGGATTAGATCCATGTATGGGCATGGGTACAACCAGCATGTTGGAATTCTAGTATGTGATGGCTCCCTGGTCCCCCTGTCCGGGAGAACACAATAGCTCTGTGGGAGGGAGTCCAACCCATAGTTGCAGGAAAGAAAAGCACATCATCTATGGCCTGCCTTAGCCTTGTGCTAAAGCTTTATTAATTGAGCCTAATATCTTTAAGACATGATCCCCAAAAACACTGGTGAACATGGCTTTTTTCATAACCCTAATATATGTATTTCATCATCGAAAACAACATAGACTGCCTCTTCATTACAGAAAGCTGGCTAACTTCCGACTGCAACACCATCCTAACTGAATTGGTGCCCAAGAACTACAGTATCCTATCTGAGCATAGAATAGGAAAAAAAGGAGGAGGTCTAGCAGTGATTTTCAAATCGCACCTGGGGTTCACCAAACCAAACTTACAGAACTCAGTGCCTTTCATGGAAACACTCTCACTGCATCTTCAAACAACACCTCAAGACACCATTCACATACTACTATGCTACAGACCACCAGGACCAAAGACCAATCTCCTCACACCGCTCACTGAATTCTTCTCAATGCACACCTTGAAAACCAAAAACCTTCTGGTACTTGGGGATTTCAATCTGTGGGCAAACTCTGCCCAAGACCCTATTGCAACCGCCTGCGTTAACCAAATGGAAGAACTTGGCCTGCAACAACTGATAAATGCTCCTACGCATGGTTCAGGACACACGTTAGATCTCATCTTCAAACAGAATATGAACATCGACGTATTGAACAACACCCCACTACCATGGACGGACCACCATGCTATCAAATTTAAAATCACCACTAACACCACCCTCCAAAAACAGAAACGGGCAACAGCAACACACTGGAATAGATCTCAGAAGAAACTACACTCTGAACTCTTCAAAACTACATTGTCGAGCAAAATTCTTCTGCTAAACACAAACCTCTCAACGGAACAAACACTCAACTCCCTAAACAATGTTTTACTACAAACAGCAGACTCCGTGGCGCCAAAACGCAGAACACCCGTGCGCACAAAAAACTCGAGTTGGTTTAATGGCACTCTCACCCTACTCAAGCAAGAACGCAGAAGAGCTGAGAGAACTTGGAGAAGAAATCCCACCAAGGAAAACCATGCTAACTACAAAGCACTCACGGTGAAATACCACAAGGCAATCTTCAAAGCCAAAAAAGAACATTTTGCAGACACCATCTCATCCGCCTTAAACCGCCCACGGGAACTTTTCAAAATAGTTGCTCAATCAATGAACCCGACCTGCCTAGAGCCCCCTGCAAACGATACTCAAGAATTCTGCAATGAGTTATCAGATTTCTTCATCGACAAAATCGACAAACTTCGGAAAGCAATTCATCAGAAAATAACAACCAACCTCACCCAACCAATGCAAAAAGAGGATATCGACACGAACATCACTCAACCACCGAAGTTCTTTTTGTCCCCAATCACTACGGACACGACTAAAAACATCATCGGAAGCCTTCGCGACAGCACATCACCGAACGACATCATCCCCACCAAATTGTTCAAAGAATGTTCCGACATCCTGGCCCCCACCCTAACACATCTCATAAATCAATCATTCAAAGAAGGGACTGTGCCATCCTCCCTCAAGCAAGGCATCGTCAAACCCCTGCTAAAGAAACCTAATCTCGACCCTAAAGACCCTAACTGCCGCAGACCAATAACAAGCCTCAACACCATCTCCAAGATTATAGAGAAAGCAGTAGTACAGCAGCTACAACACCACCTGGAGACACACCACCTCCTGGACCCTCTGCAATCAGGCTTCCGCCCAGGCCATGGCACAGAAACAGCACTTCTCAAAATATGGGACGACGCCCTCGAAGCAGCAGATGACGGGGAACCGAGTCTCCTGGTACTGTTAGACCTCAGCGCAGCATTCGATACAGTGGACCACAATACTTTACTTGTCCGCCTCTCAGAAGTTGCAGGAGCCACAGATTCTGCCCTAAAATGGTTTACATCCTTCTTAGAGAATCGCTCTCAGACAGTGAAACTGGGAACATTCACCTCGGAATCTCGGGCAGTCTCCTGTGGAGTCCCTCAGGGCTCACCCTTGTCACCAGTGCTATTTAACATCTACATCCGCCCGCTTCTCAATATCATCAGGAAAACGGACCTCTGCTTCCACTCATACGCAGACGACACCCAACTCTACCTTCGCATTAACGGACAAAAAGATCATCATCAGCAACTACAGAAATGCCTCACTTTAATCAATGACTGGATGACCGCCAGCTCCCTCAAACTTAACGAATCAAAAACAGAACTTCTTCTCCTGCAAGCCAACAAAAATTCCAAAATTAAGACTCCGTGGACACCACCCTCCATCTTCGGACAGACCATCTCCCCCAACACCAAAGTCAAGAGTCTCGGAGTCATCTTTGACTCAGGAATGACAATGGATGCACAAATAGGATCGGTGGTGAGCGGATCCCACCACCTCCTCCGCCTGCTTCGCAGACTCATCCCCTTCATCCCAGAAGAGGACAAAGTGGCAGTTGTGGGAACGATCATCAATTCCCGACTCGACTACGCAAATTCCTTCTACGTAGGTCTACCCCAATATCAGCTTGCGCGCTTGCAACTCATGCAAAATACGGCGGCAAGACTGTTAACAGGAAAAAAGCCATGGGAATCCATCTCCCCATCCCTAAAAAGCCTACATTGGCTAACTGTGAAGAATCGGATCATATTCAAGACCCTCTGCCTCACCCATAAATGCATACAAGGAAACGCTCCGCAATATCTCCGGGAAAAAATAAAACACTACACACCGAATCGCAGTCTTCGATCAGCTAACCAAAACCTCCTCCTCATTCCCAAATACCGCTACAAAGCAAAGGGAGAACGTAGATTTGCAGTCCAAGGACCTCGACTATGGAATGCTCTCCCAACTAACCTCCGCATGGAAGAAAACCACCAGGCCTTCAGGAAAAAACTAAAGACCTTCCTTTTCTAGAAGCTGGCTACAGAGAATACATCTAGCGCCTTGAGGCGATTCAGTTCGCAATTTGCAGCGCTTTACAAATCATTCATTCATTCATTCATTCATGTTATTAACACTGGTGGCCAGTTTCTCATTAAAGGAGAAGTATGGCTAAAGCTTGTTTGGCCATACTTCTCTTCTGGGTCACTCCTGTGCTTGACCAGCAGCTGCCTCAGCCTCTCAATGTGTCACAGAAAGCCTGAGCCAGCCGCTCCCACCCCCTCCCCAGCCTGGCACTCCAGTGAGCGCTGGAGGAGCTGAGCAGAGAGCCAAGGACTGACAGTCACAGTCACCTCTCTCTGCACAGTGAAGACCAAGAACTGAGCTATCAGCAGTCATGTGATCTCTCAGTTCTTGGTCTTAAAGCTGACAGAGGACAGCTCCAGGATTGGATTGATGCTGCAGCCATATAGGTGGGAACATATGTCTGTTTGTTTTTTTTAATCCCACATTGTTCCTTTAAAACTGTCACATCAAGCCTACCTGCCAAGCTGCTTGAACTAAAAACTCCACCAGGCTTGGCTTTGGCGTGGCTCCCATTGCTACCTATGTCATGTGCCAAAGCACCTTAATCCCCTATGGCAGCTGGCCCATACGTGCTTTGGGTGGATGGATTAATACACAGAAAGAATGCTCTGCTCTTTAGGGCCAGCTTAATGGATTTTTTTTTTAACAAAATGGGGATGTAAATGACCAGAGCTGGTAGTAAATATTTTAAAATACTGATTTGAAATATTTTTAAATACTGATTGATTACTGATACAAAATTTCTGATCTACTCATTGGAAAATCGGGATGTGGGGATTTTTTGTGTGCCAACTAATGCAATGTCCATTAAAAACAAATACATTTTTTTTATACATTAAAATACAATGCAGTTAAAAAACCATATCAAGTAGAATCACCAAATCCATTAAATGATACAAATTCCGTGAATCTTAGTTGATCAGATCCACTGAGCCCCTTTTCACACTGGAGCAACTTTAAATCTGCAAAAAGTGTGCAGATGAATGGTTTCATCGCTGACAATGGGGGTGTGACTTGTCATGCGATTTGTAACTCTCAAATCACATGGCAAATCATAGCAGTGTGAATGGGGGCTAATAGTGATTCTACTGGTTATGTTTTTTTAACCGTTATAATTTTAATGTATAAATAAAATGTTTTTTTTTTTAATGGATTTGTTGGCACACAAAAAAAAATCCCCACATTCCGATCTTCCAATGGGAAGATCAGAAAGACGCTTTTTCTTGTAGACCTTAACAAAGGTCCCCCCTGACCCCAAGTCCCCCTAGACATAACACGCATTTAACCCTTGCAGTGCGGGGAGGGGGCACTGCAAGGGAAGATTTTTTTTTTAATTCCTAGATTTGCAGTGCAGGGGACCCCACTGCAAGGGAATGTTTTCGTTCCAGCCAAGAGTTGAGCTTTAAGCAATCTGTAGAGTAACGCCTGTGCTGCTCATATAAATGAGTATGAAAACCAGTTACAGTTGAGAAAGAAGAAGCGGAGGATACTTGATCCTCCAGTAGGCATTCCTCCAATACTGAAGAAAGAATAGGTAATCATTGCTATACAGTGCTCGCTTCTGCAATCATCAGGAGAATACCAACCAAATGTTCAGGGGTTAAACAGGCAGTGCAAGTTCATATACCACCGCAGGCTGCATAATGAATGGCTTTACACACAAGCTGGTGCCACCCACTTCCATGTATACAAATGCATTATATCAAGCAACCCAACTCCCCGTCTCATGGCCCTACTGCCTTCTTCTGCTTCATTTATCAGATTACTGACAAGTTGTATGTATCCAGTTTCATGGAATGTATCAATGAATGCAAATATTTAGGTTTACAAATTAAGTGTTAAAAGCGTCATTACAAAATCATTTGTTTCCCAGAGTTTTTTCCCTTGGGGCAATGTTCATATCCCAAGGAACCCCTCAGCTAGAAAAACACTCATCTATTTATCCTTCATGCTTCCTCATTCTGTTCTACCCCCCTCTTCTGTTTATGTGGTCGCTCTCACCATACGTGCTCAGACTTCCTCACTTGGGTCTCCTTCACACAGGCAGCCGGAGGGGGTAAAAACAAGCCACATTTATACATTATTTACTAAATTAACTCCTTGGCGCAGTCTGTACGCAAATATGCGGCCTCTCTGCACCTGGTCCTTGGCGCCGAGAGGCCGCATATATGCGTGAATTGCTGTCACTGATGCTGTGCTGAGAGCGCGCGTGCTGCACGCTCCTGGTGCAGTTACCGGCACCTAACCGAAAGCTCCCGACCACTGCTTAGGATCGGGAGTTTTCAGATCACGTGACCGCCGTGAAAGCCAATCACAGTGGTCACGTGATCTTAAGCCCCGCCCTGCCTCCCAGCATCATAAACCTCTTAAAGGGCTGGGAGCTGCCTGCGCAAAGAGGTTAAAGTGGTTGTAAACTCTCCCCGACAACTTTGTCCCATGTAAATCAGCATAAAAACCCTAATGAACACTGCTTGTAGATGTCTCCTTACTTGCTTAGTATTGTAGTAATCCTTTTTGTTCTTTAGAATGACTTCACTGAGCATGCCCAGATCTCCCCTGATTTACGGCACACTCTGTGTACTTGTCTGTCTATTATCAGATCTTCCTACGGCACAACTCTGAAATCCCACGAGACTGCATAATCACTCAGAGCTTCATACTACACCCCATGTGACCATGTGACATCACATGCAGTGTAAACTTGGGCATCGGACAGGATTACTGCAGCCTTATCAGCTGAAGCTGATAAGACTGACACAGGCAAACACTAGATAATCGGGACAAGTAAATACTATGAAATAAAACAAGTCAGCTATGAGCAGTGAAACAGGGTTGCCATAGAAACGTTGGATTGAGAAGGAAGCTTGGTTAACAGTACAGGAAGTGCTCAATGTAAGGGCAGAAATACACTCTACTGTGGACTCAGAAAACAATACTTAAGATGGCGCTGCCTAACCCCTGGAAACAAGTTTTTTAAAGTTTCTTTAGACAGTAAGTAATATGTGATTTGGGCTGGATTACAGTGGCTATAGTTTGATAATTACTTATTATAATGGACTAAATGAAAAGCAGCATCAGAGTGGAAGAGTTTACTTCCTTTTTAAATATTACATTGTCTACATACAAAATACCAATTCAGCTGTCAAAAAAAAGTATCTCCTCCTGAATCTGACAGCCGCTACTCTACCGTCCGCTGAAAAGCAATCCTCTGTGGATGAAGACTACTTGCATTCCGGGGATTTTGTCCCTGGACACATATTCCCCAAAATGTTAGTACCACCCAGTTCACCGTCCAGCTGCAGCAGCTTTCAGCCTCTCATAAAGTTGTACAGGCTGCCGGCAGTAGGGCTACACAACCCCCTTCAAACGCCACGATCGAATGCACAGGGGCTACACGCTCGGTGTGCATGAGGCCTCAGTGGGAAGAGCACCTGAAGATTTGAAGCACCTCTATATTTTGAATTTGAAATACATTGCTGAATTACTTCCAGCTCTAATGACGTCACCTTATCCATCACAGCCAAGTGATAATGAATATTAGCACACATAGGACGGTGTTATCTCACACCAATGTGTTACATTGCCAAGATAGATACACAGTGTGATTCCACACTGGAGTGCTGCCGATGTGCTAAATCTGTGTAACCCTTTATCTTATAAATCTGGTGGAAGTTAAAGTAAATCTGCCAGTACTATAAATATGCTGTACAGGCTGCGGCAGTACATTGGCTAGAGATCTACCGAATATCAGCCAAAAAAAAAACTGACCAGCTATTACAGATTTAGGAGATCATACATAAGATTGCTTCATGGGCAAACATAGAAAATTAGCTTTTTTCCACCCGTAATGGACAGATAGGTGCTAACCTGGAACTGTCAAGCTGTAAATACCAACACTGCGTGTTGTGCACCTAGCAATGAATTTACAGAAACATTTTACTATGTATTAAGAGCTTAGTGAAAAATGTAAAGCCACATCCACTTCAAATATACTATTTTCAAAATCAAAAAATTGCTTTTTTTTTATTTGGTTGGGTATCTAAAGTGATCACAGCTTTATTTATCATCAAAGCCAACATTCTTAGTTTCTTGGATAAATTAATCCCAAAAATCCATTTTTCAGCAATATCTGATAAATTAGCAATACACATCTTTTTTAACTATTTATTTATATTTTTCATTTACTTTTATTAAACTGTAAATATATAATAAATATATAGTAAATAATTTATCAGATATTGCTGAAGAACAGGTCTTTTTGAGGGAACAGCAAATTTACACTGTTATACATTTTAGCAAAGTGTCATTTCTTCAGTGTTGTCACATGAAAAGATATAATATATATACTGTATATATATTTTTTTTATGTTATTTATATTGTTTTTAAGTTAATGTGTCGGGTTATAGCTGTTAAGTAAAACTTCCAATGTTCCTCCCTTCACTGGAACTAAAAGCAATCTGGTGGCCTATGCAAGCTCTTTATATAGCTAGAGGCCATATATAATATGCAAAACAGAAAAAACAAAACAGAGTTCATCAGGCCATGCAGATAAAAACACCTTGTAATAAATCAGAAGAATAAAATTGCATTTACAATAAAGTGGCTTGATCAGGGCATATCACCAGGGACAGGCCCCCTTTCTCAGATCAGGGTTCAGCTCTGAGGAAGGGGCCTGTCCCCCGAAACATGTCAGCTTTCCAACCACAGCATTTTGGACATCACCTATGCTGGAGTTGTGATTTGACATGCTTGTATCTTCTCATGGTTGTATGTTTTTGGAGATTTTATTAATAATTGGTGTTGGTGATAATGCGCCTGTATAACCTGGAGCAGCCTTTCTCAAACAGGGTTCCATGGACCATAAGGGTTCCTCCAGAGGTTGCTAGGGGTTCCTTGATCAATGAGCAACTTCTGTCTCCCATATGAGTAACCACTCACATCAATGATCTTTTCTGGCTACGTGTAGGGTTAGGTTCTTCCCAATGACCACCTATATATAAGGAGTATTCTTCCCAGTGACCGTCACACAAATGTTCTATGAGCTATAGATATAGTAATTATTAGCAAGAGTTTCTTGAGCCCGAAAGATTATTTCAAGGGTTCCTCCATGGAAAAAAGGTTGAGAAAGGCTGATCAGGAGTGAACACTGCAGGAACCATGGAGTGACCACATACAAGAATGTTCCCTAGGATCGCTAGAGGGGGCTGACCCTGAACCCTGGGTAAACAGAGATCCTTCACTAACAAGTTTCAGGACCCATGCCCCTTCATCGGAGTCCACCTAATTTATTGTTAAGTGCAATTTTATTCTTCTGCTTCATTAAAAGATGTTTTTATCTGTACAATCTGACACACTCTGTTTTATATTTCAGTTTCTAGTGGTTTTTCACATCATCACAGCAGTTATTAGAGCACTTGTCTGCCACTTGTTTAATGACAATAACTTTTAGAGGAGCATAGCAACTGAACACATGCTGTGCAATAATATATATTTTCTGTGGTTACAAACAGCAGTCTTGGGTTATTTCAGTTGAGCTCCTGCTCTTCTGTGAATCTTGCAGACACATGGATGCGCTCACAAAGGAACCAAAAGACATCACAACTTTGCTTCTTGTTGCTTTGAAGTTGCTTTTTCCTTTTGGCATGTTTGAAGTGAATGCAAAGAGTTCACATAGGGCTTTAATGCTCAACAAACATCCTGGAGCCCCTGAGCTCCATTCATGCCCAGACTGCTCTGTGGTACATTGAGAAGATCTCTTCCTAGCTTAGCGTGTGGAGTCAATTACTCAGCAATTATCCCCCCCCCATGTCCATTATTGAGACAGGCTCTAAAATGCTGTATAAACTGTCCCGCTTCCCAAATGACTGCTATCATACTTGGATGAATTATGCAAGATCACTTATGAGTCATGGTAATATGGCTGTCTAATGATAAGGGGGAAGTACAGTTAGGATTGAATGCACTAGATGGATGGAAGCTGCTGTCTCATGTGAAGAAGGATAAAGGACATGATGTAGAGTATCAGTGGTATGGGTTGAAGAATAAACCATTACTCAGTAACATTCCCTTTAAATAAATGAGACGTGTAAAACATGCAGAGCCACGTCCCACTAATCTGCAACCTTTATTCTTATAGCTACAGCCTGGCTCTGATACCACGTAACTATTTAACTACTCACACATACTGCACAGCGATCCAGAAATCACAATACACAAATACTAAGCAAAAATTATTCTTTGGGTTCGTTTACACATTTGGCAGCTCTCCCAATGAACATTTACTATTTTTAATCCTTATGCTGCTAGGATTAGGAAATAGATAGGAAAGTATATCATATTTACTTGTTTTTTTTAAATATTTCTTTAGTTACGTTCTGGTTTCATGCATAGGCAAATTATTTCATATATTCCAGGAGTCTTCAGGAGAGGAGGCGAGGAGGAGAGGAGGAGGGGTTTTCTCAGCTAAGCACATTAACCTGCATGCATGCCTGAGCTAAGGGCAGATAGATTCCATGAAGTAAATGCTACACATGAATCATTTGCCCTTATAGCACATTTCTGGTTCTACCGGCCAGAAATGCACAGTAGAACTTCACTTTCCCAATCAACATTGACTATTTTTAATCCTCATGCTGCTAGCATTAGTAAATAGATAGGACATTTTATCATATTTACTTGTTTTAAACCACTTTTTTTGATGTAGCACCCTAGGGTTTAGTCAGGGAGCTCCTTGTCAAATTCCTTGTCAGGAGTAGCTACTGTAGTTAATTACTAGGGATCCATTGACTTCTCCCTAAGTTTGACCTGGTTGTACTTTCCTCTTCCACCACCAGGTGGCCGGGCACTTGGAGGTATTAGATTGAGAAGGACAACTCAAGGTCAGGTTATGGGTATATGGGGTATCTCAGCCAATGGGCAGGGATTTTATTGAATCCTTTGGCCTGCTGGGAGAGCCTATATATTCGGGTGAGGTCAGGTGATCCAGGTTCTTGTGTGCCACCCGTCTGGGTGGACGCGTGTCATCTGCTCCGGGCTGCTAGGCCGGGATTGGGCCTATCCCGAGGGCATCAGGCTGCCAGGCTGTCTGAAGGCCTATCCAGAAGTAAGAGGGCAGCGCAGGGTTGGGACTGTGGCTGGCAGTCCAACCAAAAGTGGCGGTTCTAACGGCCGGAGAACCTGTCATGGTCAGAGATAGAAGGGAAGCTGTCGCCACTAGGAGGCCAATCCCCATTACCAGGGGCCACAGTACTGAAGCAAGTACCGTAGCAGCATTCTCACCGAACGGGCACGGTAGAGAATCGGGAAATTTCAAGCGGTGATCAATCATGGACCCAACCAGCGGAGGTGACGCTTGCAGAGCAGCCTTGTGTGTCAAGCCAGGGACCGAGCCGGTCAGCGGGGGTGAAACTTGAAGGTATCCGAAGTGCCAAGCTAGGGAACCAGCAGGGAAGCGTGGGTGGCGCTTTAGGGAGATACCACTGCAAAAGTCTTAAAGAGCTCATGGGATTCAGAGTCAGTGAATCAGAGAGTCCAGTGAGAGACCAGGAGCTCAAGGGGCTGAAGAACTACAAGAAGAAGTTGTAGTACAGCTGAGAGAATTGTTACTTTGAGTTAGGAACTGTTTAGGTACTTTTGCCATAAGAGACAGCAATCCTGCAGGTGCAGAAGTGGCACCTTGCTGGAGCCTTTCTCTGTATGGCTGTTCTCCTGTTGAAGTCTTTGAGGCTGCCATTTAAAATTGCTACTACGTAAGGGCCCTAACCCTCTTTCCTTTGCAAAATATAAAAAGGACTGTCAAAGAAATAAAACCTCTTTTACATCCAAGAAGTGTCTGGCGCCCAATGACTTTTACCACCTTTGCACCCACTATGCCTCACAACCCACTACATATTGAAGGATGTCAGCTATCTTTGGCCTTAAATGTTTTCATTAGACTGGAGGAGGTCAGAGATTCTGCTACATTTACATATTTCTTCAGTTACTTCTTGGTTTCTTGCCTAGGCAAATGATGTCAAATATCCAGAGAGTCTTCAGGAGAGGAGGAGGGGCTTTCTCAGTTAAGCACACCCTCCTGCATGCATGCTTGAGCTAAGGGCAGATGGATTCCACAAAGTAAATGCTACAAAACCACTGGCAAAAATGCTAGGGGGGTGTTTTTCAAAGTGATTTCTCAACAAAATAAAGCATAGAGACATGGCTGGGTTGGGGGGGGGGGGGTTGCTTTGGATATTAAAAAACAAATTAAATAGAGTTTTTGGTTTGTGGTGCTCAGATGCAGTGAAGATCCACTTTAATTTGCAACATAATGCAATACACACAGTTGCAGGGCAGTTGTAGCACAGCCTTATTCACCTGAATGGGTCACGTTTGGTAAGAGTACTGCCCACTGCACCTGCCATTTTTGCAGTGGCCACAAAGCAGAGCAGCTTATAGGGGATGGTACATGCCTACACGCCTATGCAGCTTAAGGGGCATGTACATGTACAATATATATGTAAAGCACTGTCTAAATTCTAAATTGATGGCACTACATAATTACCTGTAATAATAATGTACATGCCTATGCTGCTTAATAAAAGGAAGTGTGTATGTGTGTGTGTGTGGGGGGGAGGGGGTTAAACCACAGCTTAACCACCTATTTTTGTCACCCCCTACTGCAAGTGGAACTAAACCTTATTGCAAAAAAACAGCATTACAAGAACTAAGAAGAGGCAGCAGTAACTAAAGCCTAAACAGTCAGTGCTGAGTCATCCATTAACCGGCCATAAGAGGCTCGTATTTTGGGACACGACTCATATTTCAAGTGATCTCTTTCACTCGGTCTTAATTCGAGTTGTGGGAGACCCTGACAACACCACCCAGCTCCACAAACATTGACTAGGGAATCAGTGACTGCAGCCAATCAGATACAGTGGAGCATTCTGACAGCTGCGGGTGCTGGCTGTCACAAGACAATAGCAGGGAGTGGGAGTTTCATCCATCCACTCAGTTTACTTGGATGGGGGAATCTTTGGATAGCATTTTCAGGAGAATGTCAGTGATGGCAGTCTCCATATTTCTTTTAATGTAGAAGAAAACGAGCAGCAGGGTGCTGAGGTCAGTACCAAATAAAAAAGACACTTTATTAAAATAAGCAGCACACTTACATTGAAGTTAGCATGAAACAACGTGGATAGGGAACACATGAGACCAAGCAGCTGTGATCAGTGTGAGGCTGTAGGCATCACTGAGCAAACAGAGACCGAGGATGACAGAGAGCCAGCCAGCTGAAAGTATGGATATTAGCTTTCTAGGCTGCACACGGGGATGACAGCTGTCAAAATGCCTGGTGGATGTCGGGATAGGGGGTGTGCATGACGCATTTCCAGGGACTTTGCCCTCTTTTTCAAAAGCAGTCATTTGAAAAAGAGAACAAAGAGGGCAAAGTCCCTGGAAACGCGTCCATCCAGTAATATCCATACTTTGAGCTGGCTGGATCCCTGTCATCCCCAGTCTCTGTTTACTCAGTGATGCCTACAGTCTCACACTAATCACAGCTGCTTGGTCTCAGGTGTTCCCTATACATGCTGTTTCATGCTAACTTCAATGTAAGTGTGCTGCTTATTTTAATAAAGTGTTTTTTTTTTATTTGATACTGACCTCAGCTCCTTGATGTTCGTTTTCTTCTACATTGAGGTGATCCTACCCAGATCTCCTGCAGGAGCTGCAGAGGTTCCAGTCTTGGCCCCTTCTCCTGTTCAGTCATCCATCCATCCAGTTGCCTCATCCATTTCTCTACCCTGTTTATGGTCTACAGATATATATGAAAGTGCCAATGGACCAAGGGAATTTGCACTACTCCTAGGAGCGCTGTATGTACTGTGTACTTGTTCACTCTTTGGATTTTCCATATTTCTCTCTCTTGTTAATGGCAAGACTCTCTGTACTCTGCTCACACACCCAACTTGGAGTCTCAATCCTTCTGCTGCAAAACGGGTGTTTTCACTTTTCCTATAGCAATGGGCCAAATATAAGTTAAAGAAAAGGCACTGAAATCCTGTAAAAGGAGGCAGCAGGAGTTGAGAACTGGGAGATCATGGGCTGACCATAACCGATTGAACTCCAGCATCTTACAAGTGAAATATCAGTTTGGGGTGGGCTGACCCTTTAAAAGCTAAGTGACATCTGTCATCACTCCTGATCAGCCATTAGAGGAGACATTCCACAATGACACATTACTGCTTCAGGCGACACAGAGTCAGTGTACAGCACAAAGTCACTATATTTTCAACTGCAGGTTAAGCCTAAAGAAGTGTATGGACATATTGCCTGTAAGATCTGCCAGTCTACGGCTGCCCATATCATTTGATTGTACAATCTCCTTTATATTTACCATAACTTTGGTATGTGAGGGAGGGGCTACCTGTACAATCTTTTCAATTTGTATCTAATCATGCAGGGTATTTAAATATATAGTTATTGGTAGATCCACAGCTGGTCATGCACTATATAATATGGTAGTACAATCACCTTTAAACCGGCCATACATGATACATGGATTCAAATTTGGTCAGTTCAGCAGGACCGGCCAAGATTTTATCAATCTATGGGCAGGCTGATTGTACCCAAGTTGATCCATTAATTGACTTAGGTACAACAAGCCTGGTTTTGTTATGCCGACCGGGATGGCTCTCCGTGCCCCCAACCCCAATTTTCCCCCAATCCGTAATTTTCTTTCCTGAGAGATGGTGAAAAGGAAAGATAATTGAGTCATATATAGCCTTTCTTAGGCTCCATTCACACTAAAGTCGCATGATTTCCAGTGCGACTTTGGAGCGCAAATTTTTTTTTCAACATTCTTTATCTTAATTTTTACAAAATGGAGCCCGACTTTGATGTGACTTTCAGTTTGACTTTACCCTAAGACTTGGTTCACACTGCCACGACTTGGGATCTGACTTGTAAAACCCCAAGTCACGTGACATGTGAAATCCCATGTTAGTCATGAGAGCTGTCTTGATTAGCACTACTGAAGTTGCACCCACTTTAGAAAAGGTTCCTGTACTACTTCAAGGTGACTTCTATCGGACTTGTGCCCATAAACCTTAATGGAAGTCGCCTCCAAGTCAGATCCCCATCTATATTGATGTGATTTGGATGCAGGGAGATTACAGAGCCATTCCCTGCAGTGTAGCCCCTCCCTCGCTTCAAAGTTGCATCAAGTCGAATCAAAGTAGTACGCCAAGTTTCACAACTTTCAGGTCGCTGTAGTGTGAACCGAGCCTAAATGGATCTAAGTCGCATCAAAAGTCACACCAAAGTAGCGCAGGCACCTTCTCAAAATCGCTGCGACTTCAAGTCACACTGATCAGAATGTGTGCCATTGAAAAGAATGGCTGTGAATTTTCATGCGACGTGCCATGTTCAAAGTTGCATGACAAGTCATGTTAGTGTGAATGGAGCCCTGAATTTAGAGAACAATGTAGTTTGGGGATGAACCTAAACACCCAATTCAACCTGTATCCCCATCCATGTTAAGCAGCGCTGCGTAAACTGTCGGCGCTATATAAATCCTATATAATAATAATAATGGAGAAATCTCCACTGCTGGCTAATGTTTTCAGCAGCCTCGACGCCCGCGGCTGCCTGAATACAGTGGCCCTACCATATATTGGCTGTATCTGATAGGATGCAGTCACTGTTCGACCAATGATTTCCAATCTGACTCAGCTTTTTAAATCAAATTTGATGCCAAATTTCCATGGATTCAGCAGGAGTTGCCCAAATTCTGAGCTGTCTATGACCAGTAATAGAGTGCTGTGTGTATAGGATATACTGTAACATAGCCAGCCACGCAGTACTTTCACACGTTGCTAAAGAAGAACCACTGCCAGTAACAGAGTCACATGAGTAATGGGGTCACATGTAGCAAGCTGCCGGTGGCAATGGATGGCAGACATGAGTAGCTGTCAGACCAGCACCAAGTCACGTCTAATGCCCATCTATCACCTGGCACAGGAAGGACTGACAGCCAGCTGGGAGGCTGACACTTGCAGAAACGTGTCACAGCTCTTACAATATAACTCCTGGAAGGAAATGACGTCTATAGCTATATCATGGCTTGTATTTATTGCTTTGCCACTTAATCTTACCTGGGTGACATTTAGTTTGCTAAAGCACTGTGTAATATAAATGATCACCATGGGAATTTTACATAAAATGCTATTTTAACCTTTATTTGTTTTTGCATATCAGTGCTGCTGATCTCCTCCAGCCTCTTTCAACCACTTCCTATCAACATGCACTTGCTCTAGCCTTGGCTGCACATCATTGCTCTGGACTGGTTTCCCCACAGTGACATGATGGACCATGCCTTTGCAACGTGTCAGTGCGACTGCCTGTAGTCTCCACCAAGGAAATGGGACAAAATTGGAAGAAAGGTGCTACCCCATATCAGGAAGTGTCTGAACAAGGAACCTTCATGGCAGGATCATCAGGTGGTTCATTTAATAAAAGATGCTTATTGAATAAAAAAAACTTTTGAAATGACACTATCATGTAAAACTTTTCATGAGATGTTAGTGGGATTTAGGTCTACTCTAAACAGATTTCTTCTCCAGGAGTGGCCCCTGAGGGAGGAGATGGAATTATGGCTCGTGGCAGCTATAAATCTCCTGTCTGGGATTATAGTACAATTGGGAACAAATTACAAGGCGGAAGCAGCATGTGAAGTTGTGATGGGAGGCAGCCAAGCTTGCCCCTTCCTGCTAGAAGTGAAACGTGTACTCACTGTGGACAGCAGCATCCAGTCCCTGGACCTAACTGTGGATGGGCAGCATCCAGTCTCTGGATCTTCTCACTGTGGACAGCAGCATCCAGTCCCTGGATCTAACTGTGGATGGGCAGCAACCAGTCCCTGGATCTTCTCACTGTGGACAGCAGCATCCAGTCCCTGGACCTAACTGTGGATGGGCAGCATCCAGTCCCTGGATCTTCTCACTGTGGACAGGCAGCATCCAGTCCCTGGACCTGCTCACTGGTCCTTAGTTATCCAAACCCTGGAAATTCTCACTGGTGTTTAATCATTCAGTCCCTAGACCTCCTAACTGTGGACAGGCAACATCCAGTCCTTGTACCTCGTGACTGGCTCTCTGTCAGCCAGTCCCTTGAACTTCTCACTGGTTCTCAGCCATATAGTCCCTGGATCTTCTCACTGGTCCTCAGACATCAAGTCCCTGGATCACCTTATTGGTTCTTAGTCATCCAGTCTCTAGACCTCTTCACAAGTTCTCAGTCATCCAGTCCCTAGATCTTTTATTTGGTTCTTAGTTGTCCAGTCCCTGGAACTCCTCAGTGTGGATAGGTAGCTTCCAGTCCCTGAATCTTCTCACTGGACCTCAGCCATGCAGTCCCTGGACCCCCTTACTGGTTCTCAGTCACTGGACCTCCTTACTGGTTCTCAGTCACTCAGTCCCTGGTCCACCTTACTGGTTCTCAGTCATCCAGTCTCTGGACCTCCTCTTCTCATTTGTCCTTAGCCAGTCCCTGGACCTCCTCAGTGGTCCTCAGTCCTGCCACCCGGCCACAGCATGTCAGCAGCTGCTGCTAAACCCTCCAAAGCCCCTTCCCTAGGAGAGGAGGAATCCAGATGCCAGACAGAGGTCCTGTACACGGTGGAGAGCTGTGCAGGGAGGGAGTTTCCGAGGCACAAGGGGGGCTTTTCATCAGACACCTCCACTTCATAGTCTTGCTTGTCGCCTTTGAACTGCTGTCCCCAGTGCAGCCCCTCACCTCCCCGTGTATGAAGTTGTGCGGGGAACTTGCTGAGTGTTGAGCCTGGAGTACATCATCAGTGAGATCGGGGAGGAGCCTAGACCCCCTTCTCTGCCTGTCCTCCACACCCCCTTCCCTGCCTGTCCTCCCCATCCTCTCCACCCCCTCCTCTTCTCCAGGGAGCCCGGGGAACAACGAGCCTTCTGTTGGCTTTGTCTCCGCAGGTCTGCCCGGCACTGTGTGTTATAGAACGGATCGGCGGTGTCCTCTCTTGTCCTCACATCCCCGGGACAGGACGGGCTGTCTGCGGACAATGGCGTCCATCCGGTATAAGGCGGCACCGTGCCGGGGTGATGGACCGGTCAGCCGCTTCCAACTTCTCCCGGGATTATGGAGGGGACTGTCCGGGAAGATTGGATGGAGAAGAGCAATGAAGGGCTCTGATGGTCGGATATTTGTGTTACACAATGTTTATATACAAATATAGAAATCACTGTTTCAAAATATCGCTCTGTTTATAAATAAAACTGTCAGCTCCGGTCCTACATCATAGTCATAAAGGTCTGATGGGTGGGAGACCTCGTTCATCAGTGCAGCCTCACCGGTGCCCATGAATGCAGCCTGACCGTGTCCATCAATGCAGCCTCACCGATGCCCATCAGTGCAGCCTCACCGGTGCCCATCAGTGCAGCCTCATCAGTGCAGACTCACCGGTGCCCATCAATGCAGACTCACCAGTGCCCATCAGTGCAGCCTCACCGGTGCCCATCAATGCAGACTCACCAGTGCCCATCAGTGCAGACTCACCGATGCCCATCAACGCAGCCTCACCAGTGTCCATCAATGCAGCCTCACCAGTGTCCATCAATGCAGCCTGGTCATTGCCCATCAATACAGCCTCACCGGTGCCCATCAGTGCAGCCTCACCGGTGCCCATCTGTGCAGCCTCACCGGTGCCCATGAATGCAGCCTCACCGGTGTCCATGGATGCAGCCTCACCGGTGTCCATGGATGCAGCCTCACCGGTGCCCATGAATGCCGTATCACCAGTGCCCATCAATGTAGCCTGACCGGTGTCCATCAATGCAGCCTCACCGGTGCCCATCAGTGCAGACTTACCGGTGTCCATCAGTGCAGCCTCACCGTTGCCCATCAATGCAGCCTCACCAGTGTCCACCGATGTAGCCTCTTCAGTGTCCATCAATGCAGCCTCACCAGTGTCCATCAATGCAGCCTGGTCATTGCCCATCAATGCAGCCTGGTCATTGCCCATCAATACAGCCTCACCAGTGCCCATCAGCTCAGCCTCATCAGTGCCCATCAATGCAGTCTGATCAGTGCCCATCAATGCAGCCAGATCAGTGCCCATCAATGCAGCCTCACCAGTGTCCATCAGTGCAGCCTGATCAGTGCTCATCAATGCAGCCTCACCAGTGTCCATCAGCTCAGCCTCACCAATGCCCATCAATGTAGCCTCATCATTGCCCATCAATGCAGCCTGATCAGTGTCCATCAGTTCAGCCTCATCAGTGCCCATCAATGCAGCCTGTTCAGTGAATGGGGATTAGAGAGAGGAGAGCCACTGGATTACACAGAGCAGGAATTTTCCACTTATCTGGTGCGGCTGCTATCATACAAAGTCCCACCTCCTGAACCAGCTCCTGTGATAGACATCACCAGTGTGTGACACTTGCCCCTCCCCTTCCCCTCCAACGCAGCACAATGGGCTCAGTGGGACTCATGGTAGGTCAGCCCCTGGGGGCCCTCCCTCTGCCCGAACTTACGGTGCACTCACCCTGGATCGTCCCTGCAAAGTGGGGACAAAACTGGGGACAGACTTAGTCCAGGGACGGTGTCCTCAGTCCCGGGACTGTCCCTGGAAACCGGGGACATTTGGTCACCCAAAAGGCCAGCAGGACCCACAGGCCATGACCAGTGGCCAGCAGGACCAACGGATCAGCTCCCAGCAGGACCAATAGGTCCGTGACCAGCTCCCAGCAAGACCCACAGGCTGTGGACCCCGCTGGCCACTGACTTGTGGGTCCTGCTGGCCATGGCCTGTACGTCCTGCTGGGAGCTGGTCATGGCCTGTGGGTCCTGTTGGCCGCTGGCCTGTGGGTCCTGCTGGGAGCTGGCCATAGCCTGTGGGCCACAGGCCATGGCCAGCTCCCAGCAGCCAACAGGACCCACAGACCATGGCTAGCTCCCAGCAGCTTTCAGAGTGTTGAGGGTTATTTTGAGGTTACTGGGTGGGCACTGGGGCAGGGTAAATGGGGTGTATGGAGGGAGATAGATGGGATGTGGGGATTATCTGGCCCTTGGAGTGTTAGAGTCTCTCACCTCAGCAATAGCAGCCGCCAGTGTCATCTCAGCAGGTTCTTGCCTGGCCTCCTCCTGTACTGGGGGGGTGATGCTCCTGTCCTGGGGTCAAGTAAAGTTGCGCCCCACCTCTGCCTGCCTCCAAGATCTGGGAGTTGTAGTTTCCTGTCTTCTCCACCCACCGGGAGCTTGAGTGTGCGCGGACTACAACTCCCATAATACAACAGCGTGCATCAGCTATTTGGCGACTGGCCGCCGTGGTTGTGTCCCCGGCCCGAATTTCTCTAAGAAAAAAAAATTGTCAGTGGGCAGCGAGCGGCCGGCCATTTTGCCTATAAGTTAGGGCCACCTGGGGGGCAATTGCCACCCTGCCCCTGGCCCAACCCGCCCCTGCTTGGGGTACTAGCCATCCCACTGACACTAATGATGGGGCACTATTCTTCCCAACGACACCTATGATGGGGCCTTATTCCTACCACTGATACCAGTAATGGGGCACTATTCCTTCCACTGATACCAATGATGGTGCCCTATTCCTCCCAATGACACCAGTAATGGGGTATTATTCCTCCCACTAACACCAACGACACCAACGATGGGGCACTATTCCTCCCATTGATACCAATGATGGGGCACTATTCCTCCCACAGATACCAATAATGGGGCACTATTCCCCCTACTGGTACCAATAATGGGGCTCTATTTCTCCCACTGACACCAATAATGGGGCTCTATTCCTCCCACTGATACCAATAATGGGGCACTATTTATCCCACTGACACCGCGAACAGGCAAAACATGAACATGTGAACCCCTTTAAAGGCTATGGGACACAAACATGAAAAATCAAAATTGCTAATTTTAAAGGCTTATATGCAAGTTATTGCCATAAAAAGTGTATGGGGACCTGGGTACTGCCTAGGGGAAATGTATCAATGTAAAAAGAAGTTTTTAAAACAACAGCTTTTTTCAGGAGCAGTGATTTTAATAATGCGAAACAATAAAAATAAAATATTCCTTTAAATATCGTGCCGGGGGGGTCCCCTTGGTCTGTCTGTAATTGGCGCATCTGTGAAATGTGTAGAACAGTGCTGCAGCACAATTACATTTCTAAAGGAAAAAATGTAATGCAAATTTGCTCATGGCTGTAATGTATTGCCGACTCCAAGCAATACAGATGAAATATCAAGGGAAAAAACAGGGTACCCCCCGAAGGGTCTGGTATGGATTTTAAGGGGAACTCCATGCCAATTTTTTTTAAAAATTGGCGTGAGGTCCCCCCCATAATCCATACCAGACCCTTATCCGTGCATGTAGCATGGAGGTCAGGAAGGGGGGGTGAGCGAGTGCCCCCCTCCTGAACCATACCAGGCCACATACCTTCAACATGGGGAGGGTGCTTCGGGGTCCCCCCAAAGCACCTTGTCCCCATGTTGATGAGAGACAAGAGCCTCTTCCTGACAACCCTGGCCATTGGTTGTCAGGGTCTGCTGGTGGGGGCTTATTGGAATCTGGAAGACCTCTTTTACAAGGGGGCCCCCAGATCCCCCCCCCCCCCCAATGTGAATGGGTATTTTACCTTTACCCGTTTACTAAAAAATGTGTCAAAAAGTATAAACCACAACAGACAGTTTTTGACAATTCCTTTATAAAAAAGAGGAAAAAAAAGTGTCCCGCGATCCAATGTCAATCATGCCGCCTGACGGACCTGAAAAATAGAAAAAGAAAAAGCTCAGCCTTGATGGGAGGCCTCCTGGCGACTGCTGTCTTTTAGCTTTGACAGCTCTTATATAGTCAAGGGTGTGGCCACGGGATGACGGAACTGGATGACCCCACCCCCTCTTATGTCACATGATGACACATGATGTCAGAAGGAGGCGGGGTCATTCGGTTACATCACCGGGTGGCCCCGCCCTTGCCTATAAAGCAGCTGTCAAAGCGAAGGGACAGCAGTCGCCGGGAGGCCTCTAAGAGCTTTTTAATTCTTATTTTTCGGGTCCATCGGGCGGCGTGATTGAAGATAGATGAACATCGCGGGACACTTTTTTAAAAAAGGAATTGTCAAAAATTGTCTGTTGTGGTTTTTACTTTTTGACACTTTTTTTAGTGAATGGGTAGGGGTACAAAGTACCCCTACCCATTCACATAGGGGAGGCTGGGATCTGGGGGTCCCCTTGTTAAAGGGGGCTTCCAGATTTCAATAAGCCCCCCGTCCCCAGACCCCGACAACCAATGGCCGGGGTTGTTGGGAAGAGGCTCTTGTCCCCAACAACATAGGAACAAGGTGCTTTTGTGGGACCCCAAAGCGCCCTCCCCATGTTGGGGGGAAGCAGCCTGGTATGGTTCAAGAGAAAGGGGGGCACTCGCTCCCCCCCTTTCCTGGCCTGCCAGGCTGCTTGCCTAGATATGGGTCTGGTATGAATTTTTGGGGGGACCCCACACCAATTTTTTTACCTTTTGGCATGGAATTCCCCTTAAAATCTATGCCAGACCCAAAGGACCTGGTATGGATTTTTGGGGGGACCCCACGATGTTTGTTTTTCTTAATTCTGTCATTCTCCACTGTAATATATATATATATATATATATATATATATATATATATATATATATATATATATATATATCATATTATACCCCCGTAGGGGCCTGCTGAGTGTTGTGGCCCACACTATATAATACTAGATCTGTATTATATATACTATACGGACTGCACTGTATACTCTGAACTGTATAATATATACTATTATATATAATATATAATACTATATACTCTGATGGCACTATATACTCTTCACTGTAATATATATATATATATATATATATATATATATATATATATACAGTGGGGACGGAAAAGTATTCAGACCCCCTTAAACTCTTTGTAATATTGCAGCCATTTGCTAAAATCATTTAAGTTCATTTTTTTCCTCATTAATGTACACACAGCACCCCATTAATGTACACACAGTCAATGCACTGCAATCTCACAGTGCATTACGGGGCGCTCCGCAGCGCTTGAATTTGCCAAGAACATCCCATATGTTCATTTGTTCTGCGAACAAATGAACATCAGGACCATCTATTCCTCCCACTGGCACCAATGATGGGGCACTATTCTACCCACCATAACCAATGATGGGGTGCTATAACTTCCACTGACACAAATAATGGGGAATTAATCCACTGATATCTATGACTATTTACTATTTTCCCCACTGACAAAGGATGGGACTCTATTCCTCTCACAGACACCAATGATGGGGCACCATTACTGCCATGGACACCAAGGACGGGGCACTAATCCTCCCATAGACAGTGACACATTCCTCTCACAGATACCAATGATGGAGCACTATTTCTCCAACAGACACCAACAATGGGGCACTATTTCGCCCACAGACACCAATGGGGCACTATATCTCCAACTGACACCAAAAATGGGGCACTATTATTTTCACAGACACCAACGATAGGGCACTATTCTGGCATTAACAATGAGGCACTATTCCTTCTATAGACACCAGTGATGGGACACTATACCTCCCACAGTCACCAATAATAAGGCTCTATTCCTCCCATTGACACCAACATTGGGACATCATTCCTCCCACTAACACCAATTACAAGGCGCTATTTCTCTCACAGACACCAATGATGGGGCACTGTTTCTTGCACAGACACCAATGATGGGGCACTATTTTTTCCACAGACACAAATGATGGGGCACTATTCCTCTTACAGACACCAACAATGGGGCACTGATTCTCCCACTGACACTAATGATGGGGCATTATTCCTTGCACTGACATTAACAATGAGGCACAATTCTTCTCACAGACACCAGTGGTGCAGCTCTATTCCTCCCAATGACACCAATATTTGGGCATCATTCTTACCACTGACACCAATTATGGGATTATTCCTCTCCCTAACACCAACAATGTGGCACTATTCCTCTCACTGACATTGACAATGGATCACAATTTATTCCACTGAAACAAACAATGGGGCAATATTTCTCTCCCAGAAACCAATGATGGGGCACTATTGCTCCCACTATTTTATCCATTGATACCAATTACAAGGCACCATTCCTTCTATTGACACCAACTATGGGCACTGTTCCACCCACTGACACCACCAATGGGGCACTATTGCACTGACACCAATGATTATGCACTATTTCCCCACTGACACCAAGGAGAGGGTGCTATTCCTCCCACAGAAACCAGTAATGGGGCACTATACCTCCAAATGACACCAACAATGGGTCACTAGTTTACCAGAACACAGTGATGGGTCTATATGCCTCCCACTAAAACCAACTACCACTGACTGTAATGATGGGCACTATTTTTCCCACTAACACCGACAATGAAGCAATATTATTCTTACCGATATCAACTATGGGCCTATTTCCCCCACTGACTGAAATGATAAGGCTCTGTTCCTCCCATTGACACCAATTTTGGGGAACCATTCTTCCCACTGACAGTAGTTATGGGGTATTATTCTTCTCACTGTCACCATTTCCCCCACTGATGCCAACAATGGAGCACTATTACTTCCACTGACACCAATGATGGGGCACTATTCCTCCCACAGACATCATGGAAGGGGCACTGTTTCTTCCTCTGATACTAATAAAAGGGCACTATTCCTCCAACTGACACCAACCATAAGGTTCCTTGCACAGACACGGATGATGAGGCACTATTCTTTCAAATGACATCAATGATGAGGCACTATTCTTGCCACAGACACTTTTACAGACATCAGTGATGCAACTCTTCTACTCACATTGACATCAATACTGGGGCATCATTCTTCCCACTGACAACAACTATGAGCTGCTGTTCCTCCCACTGACACCAATGATGGGGCACTAATCCACTCACTTTAACAATGAAGAGGCAAAATTCTTCCCACGGACACTATTTCTTCTACTGACATCAACTATGGGACACTACTTCTCCCACTGACATCAATGATGTGACCCTATTCCTCCCATTGATACCAATGATGGGGCACTATCCCCCCCCACTGACATCAACAATGGGGCAATATTCCACTGACCAATGGTTATGCACTATTCTCCCCACTGATACCATAGATGGGATGCTATACCTCTCACAGACACCAGTGATGGAACACTATTCATCCCACTGAAAAAAACGATGGGACACTATTCCTCCCACTGATAGCAATGATGGGACACTATTCATCCCACTGATAGCAATGATGGGACAGTATTCATCCCACTGAAAAAAACGATGGGACACTATTCCTCCTACTGATAGCAATGATGGGACATTATTCCTCCCACTGATAGCAATGATGGGACACTATTCACCCCACTGATAGCAATGATGGGACACTATTCACCCCACTGATAGCAATGATGGGACATTATTCCTCCCACTGATAGCAATGATGGGACACTATTCACCCCACTGATAGCAATGATGGGACACTATTCACCCCACTGATAGCAATGATGGGACATTATTCCTCCCACTGATAGCAATGATGGGACACTATTCACCCCACTGATAGCAATGATGGAACACTATTCATCCCACTAAAAAAAAACGATGGGACACTATTCCTCCCACTGATAGCAATGATGGGACACTATTCATCCCACTGATAGCAATGATGGAACACTATTCCTCCCACTGAAAACAATGATGGGACACTATTCCTCCCACTGACAGCAATGATGGGACACCATTACTCCCACTGACACCAATGATGGGACACTATTTGTCCCACTGACACCAATGATGGGACACTATTCGTCCCACAGACACCAATGATGGGACACCATTCATCCCACAGACACCAATGATGGGACACCAATCGTCCCACAGACACCAATGATAAGGTATTATTCCTCCCACTGTCACTAATGTGTTAGGACAGCATCATGGGTGTACAATAACTTTTCTTTGCCATAGAGATTAGGTTTGTTTTAAAGTGCTTGTAAATACTTTTTTTTTTTCAAATAACAAACAGGTTTGTACGTACCTGCTATGTGCAGTGGCCCTAAACATCCTCTTCTTGGGCCCCCCGTCGGAGCTTCTGGCTCCTCCTCTCTGGCAAGTGCCCCCATAGAAAGCTGTTTTCTAATGGGCCACTCATGCGGACTTGCTCACAAGCCTTGCTGTCTGCGTCTATAGACACAGACAGTTGGACACAGGCCTGCCCCCCACTCTCATGTCACTGGCTTTGATTTACAGCAGTGGGAGTCATTGGCTCTTTAGACACAGACAGCTGCACTCAGGCCTGCCCCCCACTCTCATGTCACTGGCTTTGATTTACAGCAGTGGGAGTCATTGGCTCCCGCTGCCTCGGCAGAGCCTGTGAGACCAGGAAGTGAGGGGAGAGAAGCTAAAAATATTTAGGCTTTATAACCCCTAGAACACAGCTACTTACTTTACTAAAATCATATCTGAACCTGCTTGAGAGGGCTAATGCATGTGCCTAAGTTGGCTCAATATACACTGAATAGTGAATTTGAATGTCTGATGAGAAAAGAAATTGAATCCTTCATAAATGAACAGTCATTTTCTATCATGTAAAGCCCCCCCCCCCGATCCTTTGTCTAAAAACAGCAAGAAGGACTGAGGCTCTGCTTTAAAAAAATAAAAAGCTTTGTACTGCCACCATGCACTCATACAAGACAAGGTTCTCTGAGCTCCTCTTCTGATATTATTCATTTTGTTTGACACAAATAATTTAAAAATGTAATTGAAAAAAATGGTGTGCAAATGTCTCAGCATCAAAAGTCACAAATAATGCCCGTAATGTTTATGTGTGAAATGTCAGTTTCTATCTGCTGGGCAAATGTAACATCCCCTAGCATTCAATCTTAAAGTGGAGTTCCGCCCACTTTTACAACTTTGTCTTAAAGAAAAGACAACCCTCCACCACTCGATTTTGGATTTTTTTTTCTTACTTACCTTTTATATAGTACCTTGTGTACTTCCATCCTAGCTCAGCCACGGCCCAGTGCGTCACGTCCTCTTCTCCCCCGTTGCCTTTTGGGACCTGTGTGTGTCCCAGAACACGACGGGGCCATTCAGGAAGCACCGCTTGACTCACGCATGCGCAGTAGGTAAGCGGCGGTGAAGCCTGAAGGCTCCACTGCCGGTTTCCCTTAGTTGGAATGAGTGGTGCCTGCACCAGATCTGATGGACGGATCGGCCTCGGGGGGGCTGACATCGCAGGCTTCCTGGACAGGTAAGTGACCTTAAAAAAAGTCAGCAGCTACAGTGTTTGTAGCTGCTGACTTTAAAAAAAATGTTGCAGCCTTAAGAGAAAATAACCTTTAAAACATTTCTCTAGAACAGTTCAATATCATTCGACCAATGGGAAAATAGCTTAATACTACAGGTTGAGAAGAAGTAATAAGTAGTAAGGAAAAAGTTGTCCCTGTTTGTTTTTTTTTGCTGTCAAGTTGGACATCCAATTCCCTTTTTCCCATTCAAGTTATTACCACTAATAAAATATCAAAACATAGCTCAAAGACTGTTCCTTGTCTCTGGATGAAAGCTGAAAATGCTATTTGCTTGGCTCTGGCTGTGTAGAAGTGGGGAACCCAGTCATCTGCAACCCCTACTGGGGTAGTGCTTCGTTTAATTTAGCTGTACTTTAGCACCACAACCACAAAACAGCATAAAGAGCTAAAAATGTGTGTTTACACATAGTGCCTGTTCACACCATCATGTGTGATAGCGCAACACACCAAGCCCAACACATCTACAGAACGCACACGTATAGGTCTGCTGCAAGAAGATAAAAATTCCTCCTCAAAATGAATGGGCTGCACTAACACATAAATGTGAATGGATCCCTATAGGAAACATTTACTAAGGCTTGATTCACACCTATGCATTTTTAGTGCTTTTTGCATTTTGCAGATTTGCTCTGCAGAACGTGTTTCATAGGAAACCATGTTAATTAGACTTTAGTGCAAATCTGCTAAATGCAAAAAGCACTAAAAATTCCTAAAAATGCATAAGTGTGAATCAATCCTAGGAGACATATGGAGGCTGCCATTACTTACCTCTCATTCTGAGGATGCCAAATTCCTGGTTATCAGGCTGCTCTAATGACCTCAGCATTTCAGTGTCACTAATCCAGGACAGTAATGAAGATCAGTTGCTCTGACCTCACACTGAGATTTCTTACACCCAAGAAATACGAATTGGCAGCCTCCTTTTTTCTATTAACGTGTAACTAAAAGAAAACTTTTTTTTTCCATTTTGGATAGCGTAAGGGGGGGGGGGGGGGGTTATAACCCCCATCAAAGTTTTCTGCCATCTGTGTCCCATTGGGGAGATTTCCATTCACTTTCTGTCCCATAGCCAATATAGGATTTGAGAGGAAGTGAGGGACATTCTGGCGTGTCACCAGAATTAGTGTCCCCATTGGAAGATTTCTCCTCTACTCCTGTTCTGATGTTCCAAAAATGAGGATTTTCTTGTACTTTCACTTTTGACAATAACGTTAAGCGGGACAAATAGAGAGGGCGAATCTCCCTAAGGGGGACAAAGGTAGCAATAAAAACATAATGTGTTCTAATCCATCTCTACTTTGTTCAAAACGAAAAGACAACAACTTTTGCCTTTAGTTATACTTTACCTCTTTTCTAGAGCAGCTGATTTTGTTTGCTTTTTTTGTACCAGCTGTTGAATTCCCTGTAGAAGATTTACAGCCACTCTACAGATCCCTTCTACATGTACAGGTGTTGCCGCCTCGTCCCCTATTTGACCCCCCCACCATGTGCCCCGGATTTATCTACTTCTGTCACCAATCCCCCTCCCAACCAACAACCGTAGACCTTTGGCAGACAGTGCATGAAGAACAATAGGGATTAGTACAAAGTTCTAATCTGCTTGACCAACTGTTCCCCCAGCACCGGCCAGCAGGTCAGGGGTCTCCAGCAGACATAAGAGTGTCAACCAATCCAGTTTCTGGATGGGCAACTGTCATTAATAATTTTGACAATTCTGCCAGGGCTCCACCATAGCCATATTTACTATGAGCTTCTTATAAGCAGAACAATTTTCATAAATGATGCCACGCCTCTGAGAAATACTTGCAATGATCACTGCAATGATGTAGGAAAAAACAAGCACTTGCAGGTTTTGAAAGGGCTCATTATAGCAAGCAGACATTTATCAGCATGTTGGAAAATCTCAGCAACCCTTGCACTATCATCCTCTGTAAAAAATGAAACCTTCAACTATATTGGCACCAAAATAAAAAAAAATTCTAAGCCCGCGAGAAGAGTAATTGTTGGCTTTATCAGCGTGACAATTCAGTAATAAAATGGGCTCATCTGTCATATGTTATCATTTAGCTATTAGTCTGTGTGTGTGCCCACCCTAAGACGTGATGGGTGATTAATAGGTGAGACTGGACATGACTTAGACAATTTACATATTTTATTTTTCATTGTCAGGACTAAAAAAAATTACATTTTTAATAATTATTCTTTATATAAATATCATGAAGTGTTAAGAAGATCGAATGCATGCACAAAGACCTATGCGTGCGCACCCTGCAGTGATGTACATATGCCAAAGCACAAGCACATTACCATGAATTAGGTTAGCACCCAGAGCCTTGAAAGCACAGCACAACTAGACAGCAAGAACTGTCAGTCGATGCTTTGTGCTCTGCCCCTCCAGGACTTACTGGAGCTGCTGCTCTCAGCAACACGCTGCCAGTCAGGCATCTGGGGGGATCCCGATATTATTGTCAGGATCTGTGCAGAGCATGGACTAGCTGTGTGAAGTCAGCCAACAGACTTTTTTCCACTGTCGGCTGAATCTGAGTCACAGGAGTACAGAACTAAGTGCACTCCTGTGACCCATTGGAGAAGTATGACTAACAGAGCTTTGGCCATACTTCTCCTTTAAGGGGTCCTCTACAATTAAGCCCTATAGAGGTGAAATATGTTAGAGTGGCATGGCCATAGAAGGGAACTGTCAACTCACCAGCCAGGCACAACAAACACAAATGGAGTGGGGGCATCAGTGTGTGGCTCTTCTCTGCTTGTTTACTGCACGTTGAGCCAGGATAGCACCTGATAGACTGTAGACCGGAGGATTCATTGGAGCTTTGAGCGCTTGCAGTGGTGATCTTCAACTTTAAGGGGTTCATTTTTAATAAACGTTTGCTGTATGAATGGAAAAAATTCCCAGAGCTGCATAAAAAATTGCTGTATTTTGTGTGATATGCTTATTTCCTATTATCATATGTACCACCCAGTGGCCATAATGCAGTATTTTTCCTGTAATACTCGGGGTGGGTGCCTGAACAGAGACTGAAGCAGCAGCAGGGACAACCTGCAACACAGGTTGTACCGGAGCAGCAACAATGGGAGATTCCAGGTGAGCCATGCGACTCGGGAGCGTTTGTAACGCCATGGCAAACTGATCCATGCGGGGACCCTGCTCATCCAATCTGGAAAAAATATTACCAACAAGTGGATTCATTGCATCTTCTGAATTCATGGCCTTTGCCTATTGTCAGAAACCATGACTTAGGGCCCTTTCACACTGGAGCGGTTTGCAGGCGCTATTGCGCTAGTAATAGCGCCTGCAAACTGACCCGAAAGTGCCACTGCTGTCTCTCCAGTGTGAAAGCCCTCGGGGCTTTCACACTGGAGCGGTGCGCTAGCAGGACGGGAAAAAAAGTCCTGCTAGCAGCATCTTCGGAGCGGTGAAGGAGCGGAGTGTATACCACTCCTTCACCGCTCCTGCTCATTGAAATCAATGGGACAACGCGGCTATACCGCCGGCAAAGTGCCTCTGCAGAGGCGCTTTGCGGTGGTTTTTAACCCTTTCTCGGCCGCTAGCGGGGGGTAAAACAAAAGCTTACAATAGCTGCGCTTTACCGCTAATGCCGCCCCAGTGTGAAAGGGCCCTTAGACCGAGACAGACATACAGTTAAATCACACTTGTTTAATAATAAAAGTAAATAGAACAAACGTAGTCAAAACATAGCCAAAGTTCGGTAACCGGAACGGATAGTCAGACAAGCCAGAAAGTCAGGGATCAGCGTAGTGGAACAGCAAGCAGGATCTGGATCCAGAAGGAATGTCAGCCAAGCAAGTCTTTAACAGGAACGCAGGAGATGTGTCTCTGTGATGTTGACCAAGGTGAAGGCAGAGATCATCTGGGCTGGACGGCTTAAGTAGGCAGGAATGACGAGCAGGATATCATCAACAGGTGAGTCACTGTGGAGAGATAGGAGCTGGCAATTAGCTGACAACTGAGCGGCCAGCTCAGAGAAGGAGAGGCTGAGCCCAGCCCGGACAATAATAAAAAGCATGCTGCTCAATCAATCAAACATGCGCAATGATTTCAGTACCAAAGCTCCATCTCTACGTGTTTTGTCAACATAGATGTGTGCTTCTTTAATGCTGTGTATCTGTGATCTCTTGTAAGTACATATATATTCTAATAAAGGAGGGGTCTATGGGGTTATGGGGTCATACCTTTTGGTAAGCAGGTGGAGTGTGTCTGTGGTGTTGGAGCATTGAATCTGCACTAGTAATCGTTCACATTTGTAGTTCACAAATCACAATTGATGGACTTGTGTCTTTTTTCGACCTCACCTACTATGTAAATATGTAACAAAGACTGTTTATGACATTAATTCGTGTTTATAAGTTATTTATTATTACACTGTATGTTTGAGCATGTTATGTCACCATACTAGTATCATTATATTGACTGTAATTTGATGCTTATGATTTAAAGGGACAGTGCATCTATTTTTTATTACAGTTTTGTGTTTGGTGTCCTGACCCTTTATAGTGTGCAGCATCCCCTATTACACATTTCAAATATACTTCTTTTGAATCATTTATACGTTCACCTTTTACACTAAGCGCAAGGTAGTTAATTTTTTACCGTATATAGTATTCTACATATTTGTAAAGCAATACAAAAAAAATGATTCAAAGTAACATTTAGGGCTGGATTCACACTAGTGTGAAACGGATGCATCCAATTTGCATGACAGGAGATTGTGACTGTCTCTCTATAGACACATATCTCCGTGGAGGCTGCAGAGCGGCTTGCACAGGGGTCCTGTGCGTCTTTGGCTCCGTTTTAGGGACGAATTTAGGCAAAAATTCAGCCCTGATAAATCCCTGAAAAGGAGAAGAGGGACGCACCGGACCCCCTGCTGCGAGCCGCATCTGGCAGCAGTGTGAACCCAGCCCTAAGAAAAAAAAACAGCTCAAATAAAATTGATCCAAAACCATTAAAATTCTCCTATAATTATAATTCAGGGAGCAAAGCCAGCAAACAATGAACACTGTAGGAACTCATGTCATAAGTACATGAAATATTTCAGCCCTTGGATTATTATCTGCTCATCTACTGAATAGGTGGTTTAGCAAAATCAACAGAACAAGTACAGCATCTGCAGTATTATGCACGTCATTCTACTGGCCTACTAACAATCAGGAAGATGGGCTTGTGCTCCTAAAAATTTTAATATCTAGCAGTTTTGATATCTAGCAGTTTTGATATTTTGTATGCATGGGCAAACCTCTACAGGCCGTACAAGGCCAAGTCAGCTGGGTGGCCCAATCTTGCCACGTGTGCGTACATTTATCCGGTGAAAAATAGGGGCTGGCTGTCCCTACAGTAACACAGATATACTTCTAAGCACTTTTGCTGACTCTCACAATAGGCATCCAGTATTACCCTATCAAGGCAGAGCCCGCTACACTCCAGGAATGCACGGAGAAGAATACAGCATTTAGGCAATTTCTGTTTGGCACTGAATTTTTTTTAAGCAATCGGTTTCAGTTTAGAATAAAGAGAACCTGTCAGATGCCAAGGTTTTTATCTTTGGAATCTTTTATTAGACTTTGCTCAGTATTAATTACTGCAGGCTTGATGAAGTAAAGCAGTGTACCTGTCAATCCCAAGCACTTGTGGCAGGAAACCTGAAATGAAGGCAGCTGGAAAGCTGCAAAATGTAGCATATCTACAAGACACGAGGTGTTATTTTTGCAAGCACAAGTAAAACAGTGGGGGAGGTGTTTTTATCGTCAAGCTGGCTACACATGGAAGGAGATTGTCCCATGATAAACTTATCTGAGAGCAATCATGGTAAAGTATCACAGTCTATCAAGTACTAATGCAGACTATTGCTGCTTAAAGTGGCACCAAACTCTGGTTCAAAATAAGTATGTATGCTTAAATTAAAAAAAAAAAAAAAAACCTTCTACTGCTCTCATTCTCCTCCGAATTCCATTTTTTGTGCTGTGATCTGACTTTCTGTTCATCCATGAGGCAACCTAAGAAGGAGCCTAAAGCTGGCTATGCACTAAGCTAATTTAAGCAAGTTCAATTTTGTGTAATATGATTAAATTCTGTGGTTGTAAATGCCATCTAGTGGCCATAATGCAGTATTTTTCTTAAAATACCATATTTAGGAAAATGCTGCATTATGGCCACTAGATGTAGCTTACAATCATAGGAAATAAACATACAGTATTATACAAAATTTAGCAGTTTTTTTGTTGCAGACAGCATATTGCATAAACACAAACAATGTATGAATATTTGTATTTAGTCTACAGAGAGGGGTGCAGAGGCAACATACATTGCTGGTTTGCCTTGCAGGAATCAATGAGGTTTTCTAAGCTGTTTAATTGTTTCCTGAATGCACCCATACCTGTTGGTTACAGAACAAAAGGGAGCAAATAAGAGAAGCTCATTGTTAGTTTTAACATACACTTAAAAGCGGTAGTAAACCCCAAAACAGAAAACAAAAAATTCCTCTCCCTATAAGTCAGGGGACGGCAACCTACGGCCCGCGCACCAAACCCGGCTCGCCACCATGGCCCGACGTCAGTGCACATGGTGAATTCACATGCACCTGGCCCGCAGACATTTTAACCCCGGTCGGCTTTCTTGGGATAACAACCGATGCGGCTAAAAGCCGCTCAGCTGTTATCCCAAGGAGCAGGAGCTGATGTCCCCACCGCCTTCCGTGGCTCTCCCCGGCTCTCCCGTCCTGGCCAGAGACCCGAACGAACCCGCAATCGGCTTTGAACGGGTCTCAGATCTACAGAAGAGGAGCCAAATTTTAAAAAAAATGTCAGTATTCAAAACTGCTAAACTTGGCGTTTTGAATACTTTTAAGTGAAAAGGAGATACTTGAGGTCTTATAGACCGCCAGATCCCTCCATAAAGAGTACGTGTCACTGACTATTTCTGTCACAAGGAATGTTTACATTCCTTGTGACAGCAATAAAATTGATCAGAATTTCTTTTTTAAGAGACAGTGTAAAAAATAAAAAATAAAGAAAAGAAAATAAAGAAAAAAATAATAATAATAATTTAAAGCGCCCCATCCCTCCGTGCTCCCACGCAGAAGTAAACGCATACCTAAGTCACGACCGCAAATGTAAACAGTGTTCAAACCACACATGTGAGGTAAATCCGTGCTCGTTAGAGCGAGAGCAATAATTCTAGTGCTAGACCTTCTCAGTATCTCTAAACTGGTAACCTGTATACATTTTTAAAGCGTCACCTATGGGGATTTTTAAGTACCATAGTTTGTTGCTATTCCACCAGCGTACGCAATTTTAAAGCCTAACATGGGGGGCTGTGTACTATGCAGGGGGGCTGGGTAGGGGGGAGGCTGTGTAATATGCAGGGGGGGCTGTATAATGTAAAGGGGTCCAGAGATGCAGGCTGTGTAATGTAAAGGGGTCCAGAGCTGTGGGGGCTGTGTAATGTAAAGGGGTCCAGAGGTGTGGGGCTAAGTAATGTAAAGGGGTCAAGAGGTACGGGGGCTGTGTAATGTAAAGGGGTCCAGAGCTGCGGGGGGGACTGTGTAATGTAAAGGGGTCCAGAGGTGCAGGGCTGTGTAATGTAAAGGGGTCCAGAGGTGCAGGGGCTGTGTAACGTAAAGGAGTCCAAAGGTGCGGCGGCTGTGTAGTGTAAAGAGGTCCAGATTGTTATCTTCATTTATTAGCAGGTAAATGCGACCCTCCATGCATTCACATACATTCAATCCGGCCCTTAAGTGGAAAAAGGTCGCGGACCCCTGCTGTAAGTTAAGAGCATAATGTTCTAGTATGCACCGCCTTCTAGCACATTATGAAAGACTTACCTGAAAACAAAGCCCAACAGCGGAGCGCTATCATGGCTCCCCCGGGACTTCCATCTTCACCCGGTCTTCCTTCTGGATTCACGGGCGGTGCACATTTAGGAGATATCTACTGTACCTATATGTAAGCCTTAGTATAGTCTTACCTGTAGGTATAAATCATTACAAGGGCTTTACTATCACTTTAAAAAGGGAGGTGTTGTATGGGATGAGCCATGCCAGTAGAAACAATACAAATCATTATCTATGTCTATAATCAAGAGCTGGGGGGAGTACAGCTGGGGGGAGTACATCTGCTATCATGTGTAAGGCCCATTCTGCATCAAAGTAAATCTAATCCCAATCACGGAAATCTAATCTGAGGTTTAACATGTTAAAATGTCAATATAATTTAAAATGTTTTTAAAACTTCCTAATCAACAGCTTTCATTAAAATAATACCTGGTTCTGCCATGAAGGTCCTTATTTAAAGAGGAGTTCCACCCAGGGGGTCCATTAAAAAAAATACTGCAGCTGCTGACTTTTAATTGGACACTTACCTGTCCCTGGGTCCAGCGATACGGGGGATCGAAGCCCTGCTCGTTCCCCCCCCTCCGCTCGTCGGCCCGGCATTTCAACTGTGGGCGCCGGGCTGTGGCTTCACAGCCTGGCACCCACTGCGCATGCGCGAGCGGCGCCGCGTGCCGTGATTGGCCGCTCAATCACCTGGGACCTGTAATGGGTCCCAGATGATTGACAGGAGGGAGGGAGCAGAGCCGAGCCCTTCCTGTGCCGAGGGGGAAGTGATGTCACCAGCCCAGGCAAAGGAAGAGGCAGACTACGAGGGACCACCTAGCAACAGGCATTTAGAGGTAAGTAAAAAAAAAAATATCCAAATGTTTTTTTGGTTTTTTTTTTAGAATTTTTTAGGTATTTTTCTTTTTTTGGGTGGAACCCCACTTTAACCACTTCCTTTTAAGGGGTGACAACTATCTTTCAATTGTTCTCTTGCATTGTACCCTGTCAGACGATCCCTGGTAGAAACTACAAGTGGCTGTACTGACACATATTGTACAAGGTATAGTCCAATATTGTCACTCTTAAGTCTCGCACACACGATCGGATTGTTGGCCAACAAAACCGTGGACTTTTGTCCGAAGGGCGTTGGCCCAAACTTGTCTTGCATACACAAGGTCACACAATTGTTGGCCAACAATCACGAACGTAGTGATGTACTATGTGTTTTTTCAGCTCTTTAGCGCCACCCTTTGGGCTCCTTCTGCTAATTTCATGTTAGCAGAAGTTTGGTGAGTGTTGATTCACGCTTTTCATTTCGTGCTTTTCATTTCGCGCTTTTCATTTCGCGCTTTTAAGTTTGTCCTTTTCATTTCGCGCTTTTCAGTTTGTGCTTTTCAGTTTGTTTCTAAACGGCCGTTACTCAACCAGACATGTTGCAGAATCGGAGGAGATAACGTGTTATTTATTATTGGCCTTGGAGTTATTTCTTTGACATTATTTTTTGGTTGATTAATGATTTGATTTGGTATATTTTCTATATTTTTGGATGCATAGAATGCACTTTTTGGTTAAGTTCTATTGGCAGATAGCATGTCTAATTTTATTTGTTTTCTTTATTTGTTTTTTTTATTTGTTTTCTTCTCCACAAAAAATTGTGGAGAATAATACTTGGCTATGTGTTTTACTTCAAATGACAGTTTGGGAGTAGGCAGGTACATTTTAAAAAATACAATGTAAAATTGACAAGGAACACCAACATAGTTGTATCTTTGATCTTAAAAACTACGGGATAATGGTGTTGTGGTAACCAGTGTTAATTTTGTCGACTAAAACTACTAAAACATTTTAGTCGACTAAATAAAATACTATTTATTCGATTAAAATACGACTAAAACTAAAATGGCATTTTAGTCAAAAGACTAAAATGGGATTAAAAATAAAATGCCATTTTAGTCAAAAGACTATGACTAAAACTAAATTGAAATTTGACTTCAAAATGAACACTGGTCTGTAGTGCATGTTCATACCTCAATACCATAAATAATAAAATAACATATTAGATTTTTCACTCCAGCAGTATATAATGAGTTTGGAAATTGTAGAGAAAGGTTAACTACTGCATTACAATTTAATTACACCCATTAGATTTTAGACTGAAATATGTTTTAGTCGACAAAAATGTACTGGAGATTTAGTCGACTAAATATGACTAAAACTAAAACAATTGCAGAAGACACAATGGGACTAAAACTAAAATGCCATTTTAGTCCTAAGACTAAAACTAAATCGAAATTTTCCAAAATTAACACTGGTGGTAACTTGCCAAAAAAAAATAAATAAATATTATTCTTGATATCACTAGAAAAAAAAGCCTTTGAAATTTTTTTTTTGCAATAACTTCATCAGTATCACCAGCAAAGCAGCTTAATTTTTATCCCATTAACCACTTCACATCCGCGCTATGGCCGAATAATGGCCACAGCGCGGACCTGAATTCCCGGGAGGCCGTCATATGACGGCCTCCCCTGTGCACGCGCCCTGCGTGCGGTCTGCAGGGCGCACGTAGAGCGCGCTGTGATCACTGAGTCACTGAGACTCGGGTGATCACCATTCCAAGTAAAGGGCCGGTCCCGGCCCCTTACCATGTGATCAGCTGTCAGCCAATGATCACATGATGTAAACAAAAGATCGGCAACCGTTTTTTTTTTCTACTCACACTGACAGCGTGAGTAGAAAAAAAAGCCGATCACCGGCTCGGATGTGAGGGACATCGGTCCCGAAGTGGAAGAGGCACATCTGCCTCATCAGTGCCACCTATTAGTGCCACCTAACAGTGCCCACAGTGCCACCTAACAGTGCCCACAAGTGCCACCTAACAGTGCCCACAAGTGCCACCTATCAATGCCAACAAGTGCCAGCTATCAATGCCCACCTGTAGTGCCAATCAGTGCCACCTAGCAGTGCTGCCCATCACTGCCACCCATCAGTGCCCATCACTGCCACCCATCAGTGCCCATCACTGCCACCTATCAGTGCCCATCACTGGCGCCTATCAGTGCCCATCACTGCCGCCTCATCAGTGTACATCAATGAAGGAGAAAAATGACCTGTTTTAAATTTTTTATAACAAAATATAAAAAAATAATTTTTTTTTTTTTTTTTTTTTATTCAAATTTTTAATTTTTTTTTAACAAAAAGTAAAAACTGCAGAGGTGATCAAATACCACCAAAAGAAAGCTCTATTTGTGGTGAAAAAATGCTAAAAATTTCATTTGGGTACAGTGTTGTATGACCGCGCAATTGTCATTCAAAGTGCGTCAGTGCTGAAAGCTGAAAATTGGTCTGGATAGGAGGGGGGTTTAAGTGCCCAGTAAGCAAGTGGTTAAGGAAGAAGAGAATTGTGCGCTGCATTTGGAGATTTCATCACGTCATAAATGTTAATTCTCCATTACGAACGCTAGTTTACAAGACCACCTGCTTCTGGCTCGTCCTTGCTTCCGAGCATGTGTGTTTGTACTTTGGACTTTTCTACGAAGGACTTGTGTACACACACTCGGAAAATCCGACAACAGACATTTGTCCGCGGAAAATCTTAAAACCTGCGATCCAACATTTGTCCGCGGAAAATCCGACAATTGTCCGATGGAGCATACACACGGTCGGATTTTTCGCCAATGGCCTGTCATCACACATTTCCCTTCAGAAAAACTAATTGTGTGTATGAGGCTTTAGGGAACAGCTAAGCCTGGAAGGAAGCTGTCAGTGCTGGGACTGCACTCAGGTGCAGGGTGGGGAATGCTTGGGATGCATCATGATCTGCCTGTTTGGGAACTGACAGCTTTCTTCTGAGTTCAGCTGAATACTGGTTCAGACGGAACCCAAGCTCAACTCAAGCTCATCCCTAATCGCTATTAGCAAGCTGATTCAAGGCAATGACGTGCAAAAAATGCAAAAAAGATTTTAAAAAAAATAAAACTAGAAAAATAAACCTATTGGTTGTTTATGTTACCTACTGCTTTAGCAAACTCAATAAAATACAGTTAGGGTTTAAAAATACCTTAATCTATCTCTGATGTTATCCTATGTCTAGTTACTTTACCTAAAGTGTTTGTAACCCCACCCCCAAAAAAAAATGATTCTGTTCTGTTTCTCAACTGCAATCCTCAAGGCACCCCAACAGATCATGTTTTCAGACTGACCGTTATTTTGCACAGGTGATTTGATCAGTTTCACTGCCTTAGTAATTACCACAGTCGTTTCATCTGAGGGATATCTTGAAAACATGACCTGTTGGGGTGCCTTGAGGACTGGAGTTGAGAAACACTACCTTACAGCATATATAAAAGCACAGTGCTTGTGCTGTTTAATTTGGCTCTTTCTTTCAGCTAAAATACCTGGCTGACCCTGCCCGGTTCTGCCCTCCCCCTTGTACACTGACCGCGGTTTATCATGGCTGCTGAGCCCTGACAGTTTAAGTGCCTTGTCATCCGCAGCTCTCCTCTGTCCTCCTCTCCCCCCTCCCTTCCCTGCCTGTCAGCTAGTCTGTGCCACTATGCTCCCCGCCCCTTCCCTTCCTGCTGCTATAATATCTGTTTTATAAACATACCATAACCTCTGTTAGCTACCATTATGTGTCCTAGTGTATGTGCTGAAAAAAATGCCAATTATACCTTATAGCAGAGCGTCACATGACTGCTCGGCTCTCTCTCCTTACTCCTCCCCTCCTCCCTGGCTGACTTCAGCAGGAGTTCTTGGCCTCTCCCGCTATAGCTGTCAGCCTGGGAGAGGAGAGAGCCGAGGAGTCATGTGAGCACCAGGAGACGCTCTGATATAAGGTATAATCTGTATTTTTTTTTCAACACAGACACTGGGACACATAATTTTAGCTAACAGAGGGGATGGTATGTAGGGATGAGCCGAACACCCCCCGGTTCGGTTCGCACCAGAACCTGCGAACGGACCGAAAGTTCGCACGAACGTTAGAACCCCATTGACGTCTATGGGACTCGAACGTTCGAAATCAAAAGTGCTCATTTTAAAGGCTAATTTGCACGGTATTGTCCTAAAAAGGGTTTGGGGACCCGGGTCCTACCCCAGGGGACATGTATCAATGCAAAAAAAACTTTTAAAAACTGACGTTTTTTTGGGAGCAGTGATTTTAATGATGCTTAAAGTAAAAAAAAAAAAGTGAAATATTCCTTTAAATATCGTACCTGGGGGGTGTCTATAGTACGCCTGTAAAGTGACGCGTGTTTCCCGTGTTTAGAACAGTCCCTGCACCAAATGTCATTTTTAAAGGAAAAAATCTCATTTAAAACTGCTTGCGGGTTTAATGTAATGTCGGGTCATGGCAATATGGATGAAAATCAGTGAGACAAACGGCATGGGTACCCCCCAGTCCATTACCAGGCCCTTTGGGTCTTGTATGGATATTAAGGGGAACCCCGCACCCAAATTAAAATAAGGAAAGGTGTGGAGCCACCAGGCCCTATATACTCTGAACAGCAGTATACAGGCGGTGCAAACAAGACAGGGACTGTAGGTTTGTTGTTAAGTAGAATCTGTTTGTAATTTTGAACGGGTACATTTTTAACGTGTTTAGCTCCAGCCAAAAAATCTTTTTTAAGATTTTTGGAAAACATAGGGAAGGGTTATCACCCCTGTGACATTTGTTTTGCTGTCTTTCCTCCTCTTCAGAAGATTTCACCTCACTTTTTGTCCCAATGAAAAATGTTTTTTGAAAATTTGGGTTTTTTTGTGGAACAAGGATTGGAAAGCATCAGTGGAAAGGAGAATTTTTTTCCCATATTAACTCTTACAGGAGAGAATTTCCCTTCCTAGGGGTAGATTTCATCACACTTCCTGTTGTCTCCTTCCGTTTGCAAGTAGGAGTCGTTTGTAAGTTAGATGTTTGAAAGTAGGGTCCTGCCCTATATACTCAGCAGAATTTTGGGCCTTAGGTGTTGCTGTGGCCACAACACTGTAAGCCCTCGCAGGGCCCTGCTGTGAAATATTAGATCAAGAATTGTAATTACATGCCCCTGTTGAACAGGAGCTGAAAAATTAGGCCTTAGGCACTGGTGCCACAACACTGCAACCCCTTACAGACACTCTAGTTGGAACGCAGGAACGAGCCCTGCTGCAAAGTATTGCATCAAAAATTGTAATTACACGCCCCTGTTAGACAGGAGCAGAAAAATTGGGCCTTGGGCACTGGTGCTGGTGCCACAACACTGCAACCCCTCACAGACACTCTAGTTGGAATGCAGGAACGAGCCCTGCTGCAAAGTATTGCATCAAAAATTGTAATTACACGCCCCTGTTAGACAGGAGCAGGAAAATTGGGCCTTGGGCACTGGTGCTGGTGCCACAACACTGCAACCCCTCACAGACACTCTAGTTGGAATGCAGGAACGAGCCCTGCTGCAAAGTATTACATCAAAAATTGTAATTACACGCCCCTGTTAAACAGGGGCTGAAAAATTGTGCCTTAGGCACTGGTGGTGGCGCCCAGAACCAAAAATGTTCTTATAAGCTATCAGCGTGATGATTGAGGAGGAAGAGGATAATTACTCAGGGATAGTCACTCAGCATCAGCATAGGCAGTCTTTGAAGGGATCTGAGATTTTAAAAAAAATTATTCGGTTACATCAGCATCAGGTGCTTGGTAGCTGGTGGTGATCCAAGACTGATTCATTTTTATGAAGGTCAGTCGATCGACCGAGTCGGTGGACAGACGCACCCTGTGATCGGTTACCACGCCTCCAGCAGCACTGAATGTGCGTTCCAAAAGAACGCTGGATGCAGGACAGGCCAGTAGCTCAATTGCATACTGTGCAAGCTCTGGCCAGTGATCCATCCTCAAGACCCAGTAACCCAGAGGATTTTCGGTGGGAAAGGTGTCCAAGTCTGATCTTGCCCCTAGGTATTCCTGAACCATGTAAAACAGACGCTGGCGATGGTTGCTGGAACCGATCATACCTTGGGGCTGCGGACCAAAAAATTGTCTGAACGCATCGGTCAGACGGCCACCTTCTCCACTGCTCCTTCTTTGACTGACCGAAGCCTCAGCAACACGTTGTCCAGAAACAGGAGTTTGTAACCTCCCAGTCTCTGGGAACACGTTGCACAGACCTTTCTGCAAGGCCTCCCGAAGATGTTTCATCCTCTGCTCCCTCTGCGATGGCAAGATAAGGTCCGTAACCTTACCCTTGTAACGTGGATCAAGGAGGGTTGCCAGCCAGTATTGGTCCTTCTCCTTGATACCACGAATACGAGGATCCTTACGCAGGCTTTGCAGGATCAGGGAGGCCATGCAGCGTAGGTTTGCTGAGGCATTCGGTCCGGAGTCCTCTGGGTCACTAAGGACGATATGGTCCGCAGCCACCTCCTCCCAGCCACGTACAAGTCCATGTGTTTCTTGGGACTGATCCCTTAAAGACTGCTGCTGATGCTGAGTGCCAGGCTCCACCTCCATACTGACACAATCTTCCTCCTCCTCCTCCTCCTCCTCCTCCTCGTCCTCTTCCTGTGTGATCGGCGGGCACGCAGGAACACTGTCTGGATAAAGGGGGCCTTGAGAGCTAAGGAAGTCCTCCTCTTCCTGCCTCTGTTCTGCCTCAAGTGCCCTGTCCATTATTCCACGCAGCGTGTGCTCCAACAGGTGGACAAGGGGGACAGTGTCACTGATGCATGCACTGTCACTGCTCACCATCCTCGTGGCCTCCTCAAATGGTGACAGGACAGTGCATGCATCCCTGATCATGGCCCACTGGCGTGGGGAAAAAAAACCAAGCTCCCCTGATCCTGTCCTGGTACCATAGTCGCACAGGTACTCATTGATGGCCCTCTGCTGCATGTGCAGCCGCTGCAGCATGGCCAACGTTGAGTTCCACCTGGTGGGCATGTCACAGATTAGGCGGTTCTTGGGCAGGTTAAACTCCTTTTGGAGGTCCGTCAGCCGAGCACTGGCATTATATGACCGGCGGAAATGCACACAGACTTTCCTGGCCTGCCTCAGGGCATCCTGTAAGCCCGGGTACCTGCCCAAGAACCGCTGCACCACCAAGTTAAGGACGTGAGCCAAACAGGGCACATGGGTCATTTGTCCCTGTCGGAGGGCAGAGAGGAGGTTGGTGCCATTGTCGCAAACCACCATTCCTGCCTTAAGTTGGCGTGGCGTCAACCACCTCTGAACCTGCCCGTGCAGAGCTGAAAGAATCTCTGCCCCAGTGTGGCTCCTGTCCCCCAAGCACACCAGCTCAAGCACCGCATGGCATCTTTTGGCCTGCGTACTTGCGTAGCCCCTTGAACGACTACGGAGCACCGCTGGTTCCGAGGAAGAGGCCATGGAGGAAGAAGAAGAGGAGGGGGTGGAGGAGAGAGGTGTGTCACAATCATTAGCATTTTGGAGGCGTGGTGGCGGAACAACCTCCAACACTACTGCACCTTGTCCTGCATCCTTCCCAGCTGCCAGCAGAGTCACCCAATGCGCCGTGAAACTTAGGTAACGTCCCTGTCCATGCCTGCTGGACCATGAGTCAGCGGTAATATGCACCTTACCGCTGACCGCCCTGTCCAGCGAGGCATGGACATTGCCTTCCACATGCCGGTAGAGAGCCGGAATCGCCTTCCGTGAGAAAAAGTGGCGTTTGGGTACCTGCCACTGAGGAACCGCACATTCCACAAACTCACGGAAGGGGGCAGAGTCTACCAACTGAAAAGGCAGCAGTTGAAGTGCCAGCAATTTTGCCAAGCTAGCATTCAACCGCTGGGCATGTGGATGGCTGGGAGCAAACTTCTTTCGGCGGTGCAGCAGCTGGGGCAGGGAAATTTGCCTGGTACAATCTGACGTCGGTGTACCAAAAGCAGATTGCCCACAAGTACTTGGCTGTGACACACCTAATTCTACACCTTCATTCCTCTCAGTGCAGGTCTCAGAGAGGACTGAAGGTCTAGTGGGGTTGGAAATCTCAGCTGATGAGGAGCAAGGAGAGGTCCTCTTTGTTCTTTGGTGTGGGTCTTTTAGATGCGCTTGCCAACGAACTGCATGGCAGGTCAACATATGTCTGGTCAAGCATGTGGTACCCAAGCGGGAGATGTTTTGGCCACGTGAGATACGCTTGAGACATATGTTGCAAATAGCAGCGGTGCGATCTGATGCACTCGTCTCAAAAAAGGCCCACACCAAAGAACTTTTTGAATAACGCGCAGAGACTGCAGCGCCCTGCACATGTGATGCAGTCAATGTGCTGCCCTTAGGCTGGCCCCTGGAGGGCATCCTGCCTCGTTGGTGATGTGCCGCCTCCTCCTCCTCCTCCTCCTCCTCTCTCCTATCAGGCACCCACGTTGAGTCAGTGACCTCATCATCCCCTCCCTCCTCATCACTGGAGCAAACCCGGCAGTATGCTGCCCCAGGGGGAGCATGACTGCCAGATTGCTGTCCTTCTTGGGCACCCCCTCTGTCCGTGCTCATGTTACTGCCTTCATCGAGCTCAGTATCATCATCAGAGCCTTCCAAATGCTGGGCATCCTCCTGGAGCATGTACCCAACACTGTGGTCAAACAGTTCGAGGGACTCCTCAGGAGGACATGGTGGAGCTAGGGAAGGAGTCACTGATGACATTGAGCCGAGGGAAGAGGCCGCTGCTTTGCCAGACAAAGCACCCTGGGCATGGGTGAGAGAGGATGAGGAGGATGAGGACGGCTTGGTCATCCACTCGACCAAGTCTTCCACATGTTGCAGCTCAACACGGCCAGCTGCCGAAAAAAAGGCCAAGCGTGTCCCATGGCCACGTGCTGATGAGGATGCACCGTCTCCATGACCAGCACTAGACACAGAGCCTGCTTGCCCTCTCTTATTGGCTTGTGACTGTCTGCCTCTCCTTCATGGCCTTCCAGACATACTAATGGCCTGTAGCTGCACTAAGCTGGGATATATATATATATATATATATATATATATATATATATATATATATATATATATATATATACTGCAGCTAGCAAAATCAACTACCTGCCTGTAGTATGAGAACACCACCAACCTTCTACAGGTAGCTTTAGTTGAATACTGTAAGGTGGACGCACCCCACTAACTTGTAGGTTTAGCTGAACACTGTGAGCAGGACGCACTGCACTAACTGTAAATAGTCTAGCTGCCTGACCGTGGTACTAATAGGATCAAAAGAACACCAGTAATTTTCTTTAGGTAGCTGTAAATACTTTAACAAGACAAGCCTGCCTGTCAGTAGGAAGATAACAGGAACGGATCTAGCTGAACACTGTGAGCAGGATGCACTGCACTAAATGTAAATAGTCTAGCTGCCTGACCGTGGTACTAATAGGATCAAAAGAACACCAGTAATTTTCTTCAGGTAGCTTTATATACTGTAACAAGACAAGCCTGCCTGTCAGTAGGAAGATAACAGGAACGGATCTAGCTGAACACTGTGAGCAGGACGCACTGTACTAAATGTAAATAGTCTAGCTGCCTGACCGTGGTACTAATAGGATCAAAATAACACCAGTAATTTTCTTCAGGTAGCTTTATATACTGTAACAAGACAAGCCTGCCTGTCAGTAGGAAGATAACAGGAACAGATCTAGCTGAACACTGTGAGCAGGACGCACTGTACTAAATGTAAATAGTCTAGCTGCCTGACCGTGGTACTAATAGGATCAAAAGAACACCAGTAATTTTCTTTAGGTAGCTGTAAATACTGTAACAAGACAAGCCTGCCTGTCAGTAGGAAGATAACAGGAACGGATCTAGCTGAACACTGTGAGCAGGACGCACTGCACTAAATGTTAATAGTCTAGCTGCCTGACCGTGGTACTAATAGGATCAAAAGAACACCAGTAATTTTCTTTAGGTAGCTGTTAATACTGTAACAAGACAAGCCTGCCTGTCAGTAGGAAGATAACAGGAACGGATCTAGCTGAACACTGTGAGCAGGACGCACTGCACTAAATGTAAAAAGTCTAGAAGATAACAGGAACGGATCTAGCTGAACACTGTGAGCAGGATGCACTTTACTAAATGTAAATAGTCTAGCTGCCTGACCGTGGTACTAATAGGATCAAAAGAACACCAGTAATTTTCTTTAGGTAGCTGTTAATACTGTAACAAGACAAGCCTGCCTGTCAGTAGGAAGATAACAGGAACGGATCTAGCTGAACACTGTGAGCAGGACGCACTGCACTAAATGTAAATAGTCTATAAGATAACAGGAACGGATCTAGCTGAACACTGTGAGCAGGACGCACTGCACTAAATGTAAATAGTCTAGAAGATAACAGGAACGGATCTAGCTGAACACTGTGAGCAGGACGCACTGCACTAAATGTACATAGTCTAGAATTTAACAGGAACGGATCTAGCTGAACACTGTGAGCAGGACGCACTGCACTAAATGTAAATAGTCTAGAAGATAACAGGAAGGGATCTAGCTGAACACTGTGAGCAGAACGCACTGCACTAAATGTAAATAGTCTAGAAGATAACAGGAACGGATCTAGCTAAACTGAATACAGTGTATATATATATATGCAACACCTGGGATGCATATATATACATAATACACTGTAAGTGCAGCTAACTGACTGACTGTTCTGCCTAATCTATCTAACTCAAATCAAACACTGTCTCTCTGTCTATCTCTTTCAATGCCGGAACACACACTACACAGGGCCGCCGTGCAGGCGGCCTTATATAGTGTGGGGCGTGTACTAAATCCCCTGAGCCATAATTGGCCAAAGCCTCCTTGGCTTTGGCCAATTACGGCTCTCTGTTCAGGCGGCGCTGTGATTGGCCAAGCATGCGGGTCATAGTGCATGCTTGGCCAATCATCAGCAAGCAATGCACTGCGATGCCGCAGTGAATTATGGGCCGTGACGCGCCACACGAATTTGGCGCGAACGGCCCATATCGTTCGCAATTCGGCGAACGACCGAACAGCCGATGTTCGAGTCGAACATGGGTTCGACTCGAACACGAAGCTCATCCCTAATGGTATGTTTATAATACAGTGGCTTCACAACCACTTTAAGGTTCAAAATATTGATTGAAATATCATCAATCGAGTAATCCGTGAATAATTATTATTTATGTGATCACAAACGGTAAGCTTTTTTATTCAGTAGACCTGAATTGTATTTCAAGGGTCTCTCTTCAGCAAAAATAGTTGAGAAAGGCACTATTTTTGTTTTAATACATTTTAATGTAACTCTCAAATATTTACATTTTATTGTATTCACAAATTCTCCCTCTAGTGGCCAACTGTGTTTCATTGCATTCAGTAGTATTCAGGCAGCACAGTTTAGAATGTGGTTAGCACTTACGCCTAGCAGCACTTGGGATGTCGGTTCAAATTCTAAACACTGCACTAGCTGCCTGGAGTTTGCATGTTCTCCCTGGACTTGGGTGGGTTTCATCTGGTTTACTTCCACACTCCAAACATATGCTGGTAGGGTAAATTGCTTCTGTCTAAATTGGCCCTAGTATGTGAGATAAGTGCCTTAGATTGTAAGCTCCTTGAGGACAGCGACTGCATGATAAATATGTAATACCTGTATTTATTATGTTTTATCTGTAATAAATAAGTTTAGTAATGTTTAGTACTTGGCTACTGCTGAACCCTCTTAGCTGCTCAGAAGGTGCAATTTTCAGTTAGTCGGGTGGCATGCCTCCCCAGCATTGCACTGGTGTCACCAAGCACATTGGGTGGTGGTATGGTCATGTGATTTTAGCTGTTGACAGAGGAATATTTGAGGGAGCTGGCAAACTCCTAATGTGGCATCCTAGTAGCTATATGGGACAGAGATATTATGACAAGGGATGAATCAGTAAGAACAATATAAGAACAATATGGGAACAAGGGGGCTGTATTGATAATTGCTAATACACTGTTAGTACTGGTTACATGAGGGATATAAAATACTACATATGGGAGCTCTTTTGGGAGGCTGACATTACAGGGTAGCCCCATAGACATGTGAGATTTGTTTCCTTACCAATCGAAATTCAGACGCAATTTTCGTTATTTGGAGATTAGGATGTATGCAAATCTCTGAATCACAATAGAGACGAATTTCAATTAATTTGAAATAAATTATAAGGAAGCAAGAAATTCATCCCTATTCATTTGTTTCATTCGGATGACATGATGTAATAATTTGAACCACTTGTTAAAGAGGAAGTAAACCCTGGTGGGTTTTACTTCCTCTTTATTTCCCTGCAAAGGTAAAGCATAATGCATCGCATAGTAGCCCATTCTGTGTCACTTACCTGAAAACGAAGTCTGCGATGTCACCGCTGTCCCCACTAGCCGCAAGCTTCCAACTTCACCCCTCTTCCTTCCGGGGCCGCGAACTCCAGCTCTGTGACTGGCCGGAGTCGCGTGACGTCACTCCCGCGCACGGGAGCCGCCAGTCACGGCATGACCCCCTTTAGAAACGGCACGATCTGCCCTTTCTAAAGTTCGCATGCGCCATAGACATCGGCGCACGGCTTTATTGTAAATATTTCCTAAACCGTGGAGGTTTAGGAGATATTTCCAGCACCTATAGGTAAGCCTTCATATAGGCTTACCTAGAGGTAAAAGTGGTTGTACAGGGTGTACAACCTCTTTAATGTTTGAAGCATCCGAAATAAAGTAACATCATAACGAATGATCCGAATTGATTCAGATCCATTTTGTTTTTATGTTGCATTACCATTTTTCATTATTATTAAAAATGCACTACTTATGAAATGGAAATATATTGCAATAAATACAGTAAGGTATAAAAGTGAAATAAGACGATTCCTACTTAGGCTTAATGTACACGGGACGTTTTACAACCTCTCCTAAACGATTTAACTTGACAGATAGTAATCGACATTCAAAAACATCAGTTTTGCCACGTTTACATGCCGTGTTTAGCTACGTTTGCATTTAGAAGCGTTTTTTTTTCTTTTTTGCAAATAGTCAAAAATTAAGTAACATGTGGCTAAACACGAGTTACCGCATTTACAAGCTGTTACAGGCATTTGGCGTTTCAAATGCCTCTGAACATCTGTCCTGAATGCATTTTTTTGCTTTACAAAAAATGCTTCTAAACTCAACTGCCTAGAAACGACTATAAACGACCCTGTGTAAATGTACTGATAAGATAACATAGAGGAGAGATCAGGGGCAGCTGAAAAAAAATGCCCAACTGCTCCTAAACGTCAGATTATCAGCAGCAGTGTACATGAGGCCTTATTGTGTTTGGGTTGGACGGAGGTAGATCTATCAGAATCTCAGAATCATAACATAATGAATGAATTCAAAATTAATTTTGTTCCATTTGTTATGTTATGATTTGGAGATTCTGATTGGTTCACCTCCATTCCACCCAGAGTACATAGGTAACCTCCCGAAATAATAAATTAACACGTTAAAAAAATATATAGCCAATCTTCTGAAATAACTTCCGGAATACGAATCGATTCGGAACAACGAATCATTCTAACATAATGAATATGACGAAACCTAACAAATGAATCTGAAATGAAATAGAAAAAAAATTGCCGTTGTACACGTCCGTCGTAGCCCCCTTTTTTGGGGGTGAGTCTATAAAAAAGATCACACTAGACTTTTCCACAAAGCAAACCCTGCAATAGGTATACAATGATTTTTATTACTTCTCTATAATTTTGTTATGCCAGGAGTGAGCTATCTTTTTATATTGGTTCCATGCATTCCTTCATTAGTGAACTGTTAGATCTGCAATGAGTACACATAACATGTAAGTTGGTAAATACTGTATAAATACGCTTTAATTCCAAAGAAACATATGTGATGTATAAAATAACCCCCAATACTCCTGAAGAAGCAGACTTGTTCTGCAGAACAAGATTGATGAGATCTGATTGGGTATTATTAGGAGGTCATCTGTAAAGATGTGGTTGGCATTTTTTATAGCAGGATTTTTTGTTAACTTGTTAATAAACACTAGCTTTATTTATGCTAGAAAACGTATGTATACTATTTGCTTCTAACTACCGTAATTTGAAATAAATTATAAGGAAGCAATAAATGTATTTGTATTCATGTGTTTCATTCAGATGACATGATGCAATAGGTTGAACCTCTTGTTAATGTTTGAAGCATCCGAAAAAAAGTAACATTATAAGGAATGATCCAAATTTATTTGGATCCATTTTGTTTTTATGTTGCATTAGCATTTTTTATTATTATAAATAATGCACTACATATAAAATGGAAATATAGTGCAATAAATACAGTAAGGTATGAAAGTGAAATAAGATGATACTATACATTTACTATACATTTATTGATACCCTTAAAGTCCACATATTTTGCCTATTTTTTGCTTTTCGGACCTGACTGGGAAGATTTGCAGTGAGAACATCAAGGCAAAACTACCGTATGGCAACAAGCAGGAAGCAAAGCCTGCATATGTAATAAGGAAAAATTGCAGTTCCCATGTACATAGATTGTATATTTACAAACCATACAGTGTAGCAAGGTTTTTAACCATTTGTTGGTACTGGGCTACATAGGCCCCCCCAAAAAATTTATTGAAGTACACAGGGCATGTGTAGTCCCACTGACACCCCCCCCCCCATAACATTTTGTTGTAATTCTCACCTATCTAAATGGCAGCCAGGAGCTCCTGTGTAGATACAGCAGCTATCACATTGCAATCATATCCGCGTGTACCATGAATACGCGTTTCTCCACATTTTTTTGCACGTTTTTTCATCTGAATTGACTGCCCTACGCATAACAAATGTGCTAAAGAAGTTCCTGTAGCTTTCTAGGAGTTGAGCTTCATGCGTTTTTTTAACTGCACATTTTAGCATGTTTCTTGCATTTTAACGCATGCAAAAACAAATATCTGGTTGCTGCATTTGGGGTGCATTAAACTGAATTAAATTGAATGGCACTCAAGCGCAACATGCATTCCATAAACGTACACCTTCCTGGAATGCTTAGGTGTGAGCTTTGTTCCTGTGCGATCTTCTGCAGTGTGATTTGGCAGCCCCCTTTTTTTTAATCGGCTGCAAATTGCACGGCCTGCACAAAAAGTAGTACATACATTACTTTTGAAAGATACGCTGCACAAAATCACATGGTACTGCATTGCGTTTGCAAACTGCATTTGGGGTGTTGTTAACAATGCAGAAAGCCAAGGCAGTGCGTTCTGAATACAGTGTGGGAAATGTATACGGAATGCATCTTTACAGCAGCGCATTCTGGTGTGAACCAGCCCTTAAAGTGTTACTAAAACCACAACAGTAAAATCAGTGTGTATATGCAGTAAAGCATGCTTGGTATACTCACTGTGGAGCCTAAGGGGTTAATGTGCAGTAAATTATAAGGAAGCAACACATTTATTTGTATTCATTTGTATTATGCAGTAAGCATGCTTGTTATACTCACTGTGGAGCCTAAGGGGTTAATGTGCAGTAAATTATAAGGAAGCAACAAATTTATTTTTAATCATCTGTATTGTGTAAAAAGGCTGTTTGATCCTGTCTACTCTGATCCTCACCTTCTTCCAGTGTCTCCAACTCATCTCCGGATAGTACAGAGGGTAGGGGGCAAGCTGCACATGCTCAGTTTGGTGTGTATTGCTAGAGAGTTTTATTTTTTCTTTGGCGTGCATGTGATCAGCACATGGCCAATCAGCACTCTCCAGACAGAGGGTTAGGGGTCATGCAGTCTCATAGGACAGCAAGAGCAGTATGAAAACTCCTCCTACAAGCTTTAACTAGACACTGATAGAAGTTAAAAGATTGCTATATACTGCTGATGAGAAAAGGTATTTAGCAGTTTATATTTACTAATTTACTAACTATAATTGCATTTTCATGTTCTGTGTACTGTGGGAGACCAGATATAGTGAATGCAGGTTCTGGGTTTAGTAACACTTTAAGCTGATGCTTTTAAAAAAAACAGACCTTTTGACATCCAGACACAAGGTAGAGACATACAAAGTAATATTATTGTTACTTATGTAACAATACGCCTTTATGCTATCTGACTGCTGGAACCCCGGTGTGTGGAGATTGCCTGCTTGGGAAACCTCTCTGTGCATCTTTAATGCAATTTTACTGTGGAGAATATGTAAGTGCACTTCTATTATTAAAGATACGAAGATGTCGTTTTCTTGCTTTGCATTACATTATGGGGAGAGTTCGCAGGATGAGGAGTGACAGGAAGAAATCCTGGTTAATTTAAACACTCTGTCAACCAATATGGCCCACACTATCTGGTAGGGAGCCAACCTTATCTTATATCACAGGTGATATCACTGTGGTGATCAGCATTGGATGTACTGTAACAACTATCTATTTCTTGGATTGCTTATACAGTATTTATTGGATAAGAGTAGCATTCACTTGCACTTGGTATGGGACTATACACCTTATATTTTTTGGGATGTTGCACATGAAATACCCATTTAAAAAAAAAATTAATTCACGAATTGGGACTTATTGTTTGTTTATAGGATTTGAATATTGTTTTTTCAACACACCAATTTTGTTATGTTGGTGATTTTTTATGAAATGGAAATTTGCATTTATTTCACATTTTGCACTTTATAAGTTGAGATTTTTCTCATTAATTTATATTAGAGTTTTATGTACATTAAGTACGGTATATTTTATTTTCTATCATGTTGTATTAATTTAGCGCCACACTATTTGATTTATTTGAACAGGTGAGAGAGCTAAAGTGGTTAAAATACTGCACATTTGTAGAATTATTCAAATAAATTGGATTATTTTTATGTGTATAAAAAAAGACAATGATTTTCTTTTCACATTTTCATAGAAAGGCACAACCCCAACTTAATGGACGGGGATAATAAAATAACACCCTTCTGATTGGATGCAACGACCACATGAACTCAATCCGTTATTTCTGACAGAAGTACACCATAGACAGCCAGACAGTGAAACCTGGGGCACAGACTACAGTGGATATGCCGATCATTAGCATCATAGTGGAAAACGTATTATACTCACTTTAACTGCCAACTACACAAGGATAAAATAGTGGTGTCTGCACATCAGTCTCCAAGTCTCAGCTTCATGGTCTTTTTATGGACCCTGGTAAGGTGGCTACCTATGTTTGCTGTTCTGGAGATTGAGAGATATTTAAAGTTTCACGCTACACAGAATAAAAAACATACAATTTTTTTATTTTTTTTTAATTTTTTTTAATCAAGAAAAAAAGTTTATTGAACATAAAGAGAACTTAGCACTTACAAATAAAAAGAACATTTAAAGAAAAAAAGGGGCCTGTAAGTGCAGAAATAAAACTTTATATTTCCCAAAAGGGTTAAAAACACTTACAAAAGGGTGGATGAGTAGGAGCACAACTTATTAGTAATATGGCAGGTGGTCCAGCATTCTGGTATTCCCAAGGAGTCTCAGGGATTTCCGGAGGTGTAATTCTATGGCTGGCAGATGGAAGCCACAATTCTCCTGGATACTGTGAAGACAGCTAGGCTGTCTGAGACAGCATGGAAGCTGAATCCAGGAAGTGACCTCAGCAAGAAGGGACCAACAACAAGCGTGGACAGCAAACCGGAAGTGATGTCATCAACATGCGATGCGTTTTCGGAACAGCTAATTGGTTCCTTCTTCAAGCAATGACTAAAGGTTACTAGAAGCAGAGCTTCTTATGGTTTGTGGGAGGGGTTTGGGCGGGACTATGGGTGGACATGAACAGGACAAAGTGAAGCACTGATCTTAGAAAATGACGTAACGAATATAAAAAAACAGTGTACTGGGGACACAAAAAGGAAAAACAGAAGACTAACATACAGGGCAAACTAATGCAAAGACATAATGCAAAAACAGCAAGAGTGATGCGCAACGCAATTAGCTAATATCACTACATGCACATGGAGCATAGCAGCTTGATGGCACGTCACTCGCTGTGTATGTATACATCAACAATAAACACTAAACTGGTGAACAATATGGTGAGCAATATACATCAATGGATCTATGGTATATTATATTGAATATATATGATAAGGAAGGTAATCATTAAAAGATATATTAAAAGGAGTATATTAAAAATTTGTGAAGGGGGAACCACACATAAAGGCAACATAAAATGCTGTATATATATATATATATATATATGCACAAAAAACACGTAGGATATTATTGTCCACTATGGGACATGTGGAATAAAATGATAAGCACTAATGGATATGAGCAGCGCTATATGATATAAGTATGTTACATAGTCATTGTGAGAGGAAAAACACACTAATCTCAGAATCCTCATTTAACCCTCCAGGTGCCAGTATGTCCAAAGAGAAAATCCAGTACATTTCTCTTTGGCGGAGCTTGCGGAAGCGCTTAGCGGGAGGGAGGTCTCTAGGCATTGCCTCAATAACCCAAACTCTCAAACCATCAAGAGATTTGTTATGGTAATCAAGGAAATGCCTAGGGACACAGTGGGTATCCAGTCCTTTAGTGATGAAATGGTGATATTCACTGAAGCGCTTCCGTAGTGGCCTTAATGTTCACCCTACGTAGAAAAGCCCGCAGGGGCATGTCAAACAGTAAACTACATGATCGGTTGAACATGTGTAAAAGCCCTTCGAGATGATATGTTTTTCCTTTTACACAAAAATCCTTCTGGCCTTGTTTGACCAAACTGCAAGTCTTTCACAAGGGTTTTCGAAAATTGATACATGCCCGTCATGGAAGGGAATGACCTGGAGGTAGTGGCACCTTGCTTTTGATGTTAGGAGCTTTTCTATAAGCACATTTAGGCTCATTGGACAGGGTAGGGAGGAGATGCTGGTCTAGTAGGAGCAAAGACCAGTGTCTATGCACAATATTTTCTATCTGTTTATGACGAATGGAATTGGGTGATAAAGCGTAGTTCATCCTTATTTGTATCTGTGTGGATGGGGAGACATGGTAAGGAAGATGTATCTATGTAATGAGAGTTAGTGCCGATTCACACAGGGGCAACACGACTTCAGCGCGACTTTGCAAGGCGACTTCAACGCGATTTTGGGCGACTTACAACACGACTTCAAGTCACCCCAGGACAAGCGACTTTGCCTGTGGCCAATCAGAGCTAATCAGCTCTTGTGACGTACAGTACCTCCTAGGGGTGCAACGGATCGTCATCGATCCGTGACCCGTACGGATCAACCTCCACGGATCGGGACACCCGCGATCCGCGGAGCGCTCTGTGGCCTCGGCCATAGGAAAGGCCGCGTCTTCGGCCTAGCTCCGGAGCGGCGGCCATTTTGGTACACCCGGCGGCCGTTTAGCACGTGATCGCTCTGTCAAATCACTTGTAACAAACCGGCGTCATGTCATGACGCCGGTTCCTCTCTCCCCTCTGTGTACTGATCTGTAAAGTGGAGGGGAGAGATCGGATGGCAGCAATGCCCTGCTGCAATACTCTGCAATGCCCTGCTGCAATACTCTGTAATGCCCTGCTGCAATACTCTGCAATGCCCTGCTGCAATACTCTGCAATGCCCTGCTGCAATACTCTTCCATACCCTGACAATACTCTTCTATACCCTGCCAATACTCTGCAATACTCTGCCATACCCTGCCAATAGTCTGCCATACCCTGCCAATACTCTGCCATACCCTGTCAATAGTCTGCCATACTCTGCCAATACCCTGCCAATACCCTGCCAATACTCTGCCAATACCCTGCCAATACTCTGCCAATACTCTGCCAATATACCCGCCAATATACCCTGCCAATATACCCGCCAATACCCTGCCAATACTCTGCCAATACTCTGCCACACCCTGCCAATAGGGAAATTGTGGATATTACAGTGGGGGAGATTTTTTTTTTTGTTGATCCGAAAATGATCCGAACCGTGACTCCTGATCCGAGGAACGATCCGAACCATGAGTTTTTTGATCCGTTGCACCCCTAGTACCTGCCCACGTGCGCTGGTTCTCGGTGACAGGGTACTGTACATCTGGCGCTCGCTGCAATAGGAAAAACACATTTTCCTATTGCAGCGAGCGCAAGAGGGAATTCCCCTCCAGGAACATGGCAGGCTCTTAGGTCTGGTATGGATGTTAAGGGGATACCAGACCCTTATCCGAGCACGCAGCCCCACCGGTCAGGAAAGGGGGTGGGGACGAACAAGCGTCCCCCCCTTCTGAACTGTACCAGGCCGCATGCCCTCAATATGGGAGGGTGGGTGCTTTGGGGAAGGGGTAGTGTTTTTTTATTGACACTTTTTTTCCCCCAGGTGAATAGGTAGGGGTACGATGTACCCCATACTCATTCACACAGGGTGGGGGGTTGGGATCCGGGGGCCCCCTTATTAAAGGGGGCTCCTGGATTCCAATAAGCCCCCCGCCCGCAGACCCTGATGACCAACGGCCAGGGTTGTCGGGAAGAGGCCCTTGTCCTCATCAACAAAGCACCCACCCCTCCATGTTGAGGGCATGCAGCCTGGTACGGTTCAGGAGGGGGGGGGGCGCTCGCTCGTCCCCACCCCTTTTCCTGATCGCCGGGCTGCGTGCTTGAATAAGGGTCTTGTATGGATCTTGGGGGAACCCCCACGCCGATTTTTCGGCATAGGGGTTCCCCTTAACATCCATACCAGACCTAAGGGCCTGGTATGCCCCTGGAGGGGGAACCCATGCCGGTTTTTTATTTAAAATTTGGCATGGAGTTCCCCCTCATAATCTTCTTTTTCCTGTAAAGTCGCTTCACTATAAATGAGGATCCGACTTGGAGGCGACCTCCATTGAATTCTATGGGTACAGGTCGCCTAGAAGTCGCCTTGAAGTAGTACAGGAACCTTTTCTGAAGTCGGAGCGACTTCAGTAGTGTACATTAAGACAGCTCTCATTGACTATAATGCAATTCCCAATGTCAAGCAACTTGGGGCGACTTGAGGGCTCACAAGTCGGATCCCAAGTCGTTGTAGTGTGAACCGACCCTAAGCTGTTTTCACAATATCAGCTGGAAAACCCTTTTCAAGAAATGTATCTTTTAGCAGCTTACTCTGGGTGTCATAGTCCATACTTCTGGTACAAATCTTCTAAACCTACAGGACTGCCTTTTGGGTATATTATTGAGCCATTCGGGATGGTGGCAGCTCTTACAATGAAGGAAGGAATTGCCTGCCGTTGGCTTGGTGTAATTTGCGGCATGAATATCCTTATCAACAAAATATAATTCTAGGTCAAGGAAGGACAATTTCTCCTTATCCATGACCGAAGTGAAGGTCAGACCCATGTTTTTATTGTTAAAGTGTGCTACAAAATTCGAAAATAGACGCATTTCTATCTCAAATAATGATCACATCAATATACCTGCCATAAAACACGATGTTGGACAAAAAGGGATTTTTGTGCCAGATATGGGAGGATTCCCACTGTCCCATGGTGAGATTCGTGTATGATGGCGCAAAGTTTGGGCCCATAGCTGCCCCATTTACCTGTAGAAAAAAACAATCATCAAATTTAAAATAATTATGAGTGAGGTAAAAAGAAGCGCCCTTATACATACTTTTATTAGCACTTACAAATAGTAGGCACAGAGAGAAATATGTTCCAGAGCATGCTGCCCAACATAGGGGGTACCAAGATCTAAGAAATATCGCCCACTGTAGATATATTGCGGCAGGGCGGCCATACCTAGTACGTGATCTGACACTTCCAGGTCTGGGGCGTGCACACCGCTGGCGACCCGCTCCTGCTGTGATCACACACAGCGGGAGCCCAACGGCGGGCACTACAGACTCGATGTCTGCCAGCACCCATCGATTACACAGGACACAGGCAGAACAACAAACGGTCTATGTAATCAAGGCGGATTGTAGTTTGGAAGGGAAGGCATTGATCCTGGTTTCTGCTAAGCAGGAACACAGATCTTTGTCTCCCCCAGTCAAAGCACCTTTCCCACAGTGAGTAAGCACAACTTAGGCACACAATCAACCCTGTGATCGCCCTTAATGTTTACCCCTTCCCAGCCAGTGTCATTAGTACAGTGATAGTGCCTATTTTTTAGCACTGATCACTGTATTAGTGTCACTGGTCCCCAAAAAGTGTCAGAAGTGTCAGTTTGGTGTCCGATTTCTCCGCCGCAATATCACAGTCCTGCTATAAGTCACTGATGGCCGCCATTACTAGTAAAAAAATAAATAAAATATCCCATAGTTTGTAGATGCTATTACTTTTGCGCAAACCATTCAATATACACTTATTGGGATTTCTTTTAACAAAAATATGAAGGAGAATACATATTGGCCTAAACTGATGGAGAAATTAGATTTTTTTACATTATTCTATTGGGTATGTTTCATAGCAGAAAGTAAAAAAAGGGGCAGGGAGGTGACCAAGCCATATTACCTAGAAAAAAGTCTGATCAGCAAACTGGCTGCGCTATCTAAAATATGACGTTATGCATCTGTATGAGGTAGGGCTCCCTATTAACTCAGAGCTAGAGCTTTTTAATCAGCAGGCAACATGAGCTTTGCAGATTACCTTAAACCCCCGAATACTAAATAAAGGTACAGAAGCTGCTGCCAGTTTATAGATAAAAGATATCAATATCAATCCCATCTTTTGGCTAAGATTTAATAGCTGAGCATACTGGCAATGAACGGGTTAACCCCCAATGTCATGAGTGGGAGGGCGATGAATAAACATCAATGCTAAATAGAGTCTATTGCTTCATTGTTTCTGCTCCTTTGGTGCAGGAATCCAATGGAGAAGACGCAACAGTTACAGACAATGATTTACATTCAAAACCCAGTGAACCATAATTGGGAGCCAATGACCTAAAGCTTGTTTGACCCCAAAGCTGCCATGTATATATACTCTGAGACACCATAAACAATTCTAGGAACAGCTATTCCAAACAAGCCTGTCCACAGCACATCAGACAACTGAAACGCACAATCCAATGCAAAGTAAATATTTATACCAATTCCACAATATTTTCTTTTGAACATTTGACTATTCATTCAAATGTCAACATTATATAAATAAGAATGAAATAAATATAGGAATTTCCTTTGCCATAATTGGAGGACTGAAGTGACTACAACTTTTCCAAGGGGTCTATGTACAAAAAAAAAAGAAATTACATGCAAATGTCTTAAGCATTTGCACAGGAGCCATGAATGATTGTCAGCTCCATCTTGTGGCCATAATGCAGTATTTTTTTTTTATTGAGATAGTTCAGGAAAATGCAGCATAATGATCACAAGATGGAGCTGAAGATCATAGGAGAAAATTACATTACAAACAATAAAGTAATCATTTGTGCTGCTTGTGCAAATGCTTAAAATGATAATAAAGTCTTTTTTTTGTATAAAAATAACAAACAAAAATAACAAACGTCACAAACAAAACCGCCACACCTGCTCTGTGTAGTGGTTTTGCACAGAGCAGTCCGGATCCTTCTTTTCTCAGGTCCCTTGCTGGCACTCCTGGACCCTCCCTCCTACCAAGTGCCCCAACAGCAAGCAGCTTGCTATGGGGCACCCGAGCCAAGCAGCTGCTCTGTGTGTCCATTCAGACACGGAGCCGCAACTCAACCCCAGCCCCTTTCTCTCCTCATTTGCTCACTGACTTTGATTGACAGCAGTGGGAGCCAATGGCGCACACTGTGTCTCAGCCAATCAGGAGGGAGAGTCCCGGAAAGCCAAGTCTCTCGTGCAACATCGCTATATCGAGATGGGGCTCAGGTAAGTACTAGGGGGGCAGAGGGGGGCTGCTGCACACAGAAGGTTTCTTATCTTAATATATAGAAAAGTCAACAGAAAAATCCATATAATTTGTTGGTACCAATACCATTTTTGCTGATTAAGCAGAAATTAGCCAAAATATGATCCATGTATATAGCCAGCTTGAGTCACTCCCATAGTGAAGTCAGTCTACAAGTAACCTTCGGGAAATTATACTAATTTGAAAAGCAAACTTTGCTACTAAAGTCAGTGTGTGCCTCTAGCAAGCAAAATAAAAAACAATCACCTTCTAATAACTATTCTGTTTTTTTAAATTCCTTGACTGATTTTACAGCACTATGCTTGAAGCAAAACTGTGTTGAAATTACATTTTATAGTTATACATTTTTATAGTTTAGGAGTTTAGATTTTATAGTTTATACATTATTACTGCTTAGAATTTTTACAGTTTATAAACAAATCTCTTACCTTACGATACCTAATTTATTAATTTTGGAAATAACATTGAAACTAGGTTCCTTCCATGACCCTGTGCTTGCAGAACAGTCACAGTTTTCTAATGTGATCATCCAGTAATAGCTTGTGGACTGTCTCTCTATAACTGAAACTTTATACAGAGCTGCATAAAATAGAAACAGTGAGATGTCTTTTGCTCGACCATTTAGCCGAGAGCGATCCGATGCTAGCGGTAGCTAGGTATGGAGAAGAGTGAGGCCAAGATGGCTGCGACTCGTCTCTATGTCCTTGAAGGACCCCAACGATATCTGAAGTCACTTCTGGTTCCCAGGCCATAGTAAAGAATTCTAAAAATATATTACCACTCCTAAAAAATATACAAGTGCAAAATAAGACTATCCTTAATAACATGCTGTTCTGTGTTCACTATTGTGTATCCAAATTATCTTACAACACATCATAATCCTTATGCAAACATTACCACTGATGAAAAAATACCTTACGGTACTGCCAGCAGCTATTAAAGTGCAAGTGCCAAAAAGTACCGGTAATTAAAAAATGAAATACGTGCCAATGTTACTCTCTGACCATTAAATCTCAAATGTCAACATATAAGTGTACAACACAGTGCAATAAATATCCTCAACATACAGTAAAACCTTGGTTTGCAAGCATAATTAGTTCCAGAAACATGCTTGCAATCCAAAGCACTTGCATATCAAAGCATTTTCTTTACAGGCTATTAAAGAGAAGAGAGGCACCTCTAAGTGTAGCAATAAGTTGCTAAATGTTGTACCTTCATTAACCACTTGCTGACTGCCTAACGCAGATATACTGTGGCAGAATGTCACGGGCAGGCAAAATCACGTACCTGGTACGTGATCTGCCTCCCGCGCGGGGGGGGGGGGCGTCGCGGCCTCCCTATGCTCAAGGCGGTCGGCATCATTAGGGGAGCGATCAATGCTGAGGGGGAGGGCACTCATTCGTGGCCACCCCCTTGCGATCGCTCCCAACGAATGACAAACTTCCTCTGCCTCTGTAATGTAAACAGCGGCAGAGGAAGTGATGTCATCTCTCCTCAAGTCGGTCTTTTTCGTTCCAGCGCCGAGGAGAGAAGACATCCAAGTAAGTGCACCAACACCACACGTACAGTAGAACACTCTAGGCACACTTTTCACCCCCCATCACCCCCCGATCATCCCCCTGTACCCCCTGTCACAGTGACACCAATAGCATTTTTTTTTTTTTACTGATTATTGCATTGATGTCAGTTTGTGACAGTTATAAGTGGTAGGGCAGTTAGTGTTAGCCCCCTTTAGGTCTAGGATACCCCCCTAACCCCCCCTAATAAAGATTTAACCCCGTGATCACCCTCCGTCGCCAGTGTCACTAAGCAATCGTTTTTCTTATCGCTGTATTAGTGTCACAGGTGACGCTAGTTAGGGAGGTAAGTATTTAGGTTCGCCGTCAGCGTTTTATAGCGTCAGGGACCCCCATATACTACCTAATAAAGGTTTTAACCCCCTGATTGCCCCCTAGTTATCGCTTTCACCAGTGATCACCTTATAACTGGTGACACTGGTTAGTTAGTTTGTTTTTTATAGTTTCAGGGCACCCGCCGTTTATTACCTAATAAAGGTTTAACCCCCTGATCGCCTGGCAGTGATATAAGTTAGGTTTTAGGGTCAGATAGGGTCTGCGACGCCCCAGGCAGCGTCAGTTTAGTGCCAGGATCGCTAACACCCTCGCACGCAGCATACACCTCCCTTAGTGGTATAGTATCTGAACAGGTCAATATCTGATCTGATCAGATCTATACTAGCGTCCCCAGCAGTTTAGGGTTCCCAAAAACGCAGTGTTAACTGTATCAGCCCAGATACCTGCTAGCACCTGCGTTTTGCCCCTTGGCCCAGACCACCCAAGTGCAGTATCGATCGATCACTGTCACTTACAAAACACTAAACACACATAACTGCAGCGTTTGCAGAGTCAGGCCTGATCCCTGCGATCGCTAACAGTTTTTTGGTAGCGTTTTTATACAGTCTCTAAAAGTCAGGAGCTTTTTTACCTGTGAGTCTCACTAGTGTACCACTAAATTTAGAGCCCAAAATGGCAAATCGAAGGTACACTAGTGAAGAGGCCTACATGTTTCTGAGCATGACAGATAGTGAAGAAGAAGTCACTCATCTGTCAGATTCAGGCTCAGAATACGATCCTGTAGACGACAGCTGCTCCATGACAGACAGCTCTGACGACGGAGTTGTGGTCCCTGCCAAGGTCAGGCGTACCAGACCCCGAACTTCTTCTTCTGTCGTTGATGTGCAATAACCGCAGGTCCCTCGTACGGAGCAGAGCAGTACTAGCTATTCCTTCTGGTGAACTGGCAAGCACCAGCGGCCTAGTACACTCTGGTCATACATCCAGCACTGCAGTATCACGTGGTGACGTGGCGAGTCCCATAAGTGCAGTTCAAGCTGATAAGTAGCAAGCACAAGTAGTGTCCCACTGCCACCAAGAAGACGAACACAGGCCCATTGTGCCCATAGTGCCCTTCCTGCTGCATTTGCCAATCCTAATTGGGAACCCACCACTTCTGCAGCACCTGTACTTCCCCCATTCACTGGCCAACCCGGCATTCAGGTGGAAACAGTTGATTTTACGTCACTTGATTTTTATTCGCTGTTTTTCACCGTAGATCTCTATAGATCTATTGTGGACCAAAGCAATTTGTACGCTGGTCAACACATCGCCACTATTCCCCAGACCTCCCTTGCCAGAGATTGGAGATCAATTACGGTCTACGAATTTAAGCTCTTTCTGGGCCTTTCCCTCAACATGGGCATAACTAAAAAGAGTGAGTTGCGGTCATATTGGTCCCATGACCCAATTCACCATATGCCCTTGTTCTCTGCCTCCATGACCAGGGTACGATACGAGCAGATCTTGCGGTTCATGCACTTCAATGACAATGAACTCTGTCGTCCTCGTGGAGACCCTGGATACGATCGGCTCTACAAAATTCGGCCCCTCGTAAACCACTTCAACCAACGTTTTGCAGACTTGTTTACTCCACATCAAGTTGTCTGCATTGATGAGTCCCTGATTAGGTTTTCTGTCCGCTTGTCATTCAAACAGTACCTTCCCAGCAAGCATGTCAGATACGGGGTCAAGATGTATAAGCTCTGTGACAGGGCCACAGGCTATACATGTAGTTTTATGGTTTACGAGGGAAAAGATAGTCACGTAGAGCCGACAAACTGTCCTGACTACATAGGAAGCGCTGGCAAGATTGTGTGGGACTTGGTGTCACACATATTCGGAAAGGGGTACCACTTATATGTGGACAATTATTACATGAGCGTGCCACTTTTTAGTCACTTGTTTGATCAGCAGATTGGAGCATGTGTCACCATGTGACCTAATCGCCGGGGCTTTCCCCAGCGGCTTGTGGATTCCCGTCTTAGGCTGGGGGAGAGAGCCTGCTTGCAGTGTAATAATTTGCTCGCTATGAAGTGGAGGGATAATAAGAATGTATTCGTTCTTACCTCCCTTCATGCAGACAGGGCGGTCCAAATTACTACGGCGACTGGTGTTGTGGAGAAACCCCTCTGTGTCCATGAATATAATCAAAATATGGGAGGGGTGGACCTCAACGACCAGTTGTTGGCGCCGTACCTAATTGCCCGTAAGGCCAGATGCTGGTTCAAGAAAGTGTCTGTTTATTTATTTCAATTGGCTTTGCTGAACGCTTATGTGCTATACAGAGCTTCAGGATGGATTGGATTCTTCCTTAAATTCCAGGAGGAGATCGTCAGAGCCCTTCTGTTTCCAGACGGTGCTCCACCTCACCTTCCCCAACCAAATACAGTAAGCCAGCTGCATGAGAGGCATTTTCTTTATGTCCTCCAGAGTATCCCTACCCAACGAGCCCCCCAAAGAAGATGTCGTGTCTGCAGCAAGCGCGGATATAGGCATGACACCTGCTATTATTGTCCCTCCTGTCCTGACAATCCTGGTCTTTGCATTGGTGAATGTTTTGAACGCTACCATACACTAGTTGAGTATTAGCATAGGGTACAGCACTGCACAGACTAGGCACACTTTCACAGGGTCTCCCAAGATGCCATAGCATTTTGAGAGACCCAAACCTGGTACCGGTTACAGTTGCAAAAGTTACAGTTACAAAAAAAAGTGTAAAAAAAAACAAACAAAAAAATATATAAAATAAAAAAAACAAAAATAGTTGTCGTTTTATTGTTCTCTTTCTATTGTTCTACTCTTTTTTACTGTATTCTATTCTGCAATGTTTTATTGTTATTATGTTTTATCATATTTGCTTTATAGGTATGCAATTTTTTTATACTTTACTGTTTACTGTGTTTTATTGTTAACCATTTTTTTGTTTTCAGGTACGCTATTCAGCTGCAGAGCGGATTTATTTATCTTGACAGCAACAGCATTTGCTCCCACAATACATAAAACCGTGAAAAAAAGAGTATATATGCCAAAGCATGGGGGCAGCAGGGGCGGAGGAGCGATTTACTCCTACCTTTTGCGGCCATGCTTCGGTATATATATATTTTAAGCACAGGTTGCATTAAAAAATGTTTTATTTTTTACTATGTTTTTTTTTGTATTTGCTTTGCAGGTATAGTAAGTCTTACTGTTATACTGTAATGTTACTTTGTTTTATTTTTAACCATCATTTGCTTACCAGGTACGCCATTCAGTTGTAGCGCAGATTTATTCATCTTGACAGCAACAGCGTTTGCTCCCACGATACATAAAGCCGTGACTCCAGCGATGTAGGAGGTTATTTCACCACCACAGTTAAAAAAAAGAGCATATATGCCGAAGCATGGGGGTAGCAGGGGTGGAGGAGCGATTTGCTCCTACCTTTTGGGGCGGATGCCCCCATGCTTCGGCATATATAAACGGTGCATGTATGCCCATCATTAGAAGTGGGTGCATGAAGGGAGGTATTCTAATGGTGGGCATACCCACTGATTAATCTCTTTTTTTCATGCAGCCCACAGGCTGCATGAAAAAAAATTTACAATATATGCCTAACAAGGACCAGCAACGTACTGGTATGTTGCTGGACTTTGAGTGGCTATACCAGAATGATGCCTGCAGGTTTAGGTATCATCTTGATATCGTCCTTTTTAGCCAGCAGTCGGCTTTCATGTAAAAGCAATCCTAGTGGCTAATTAGCCTCTAGAATGCTTTTACAAGCAGTGGGAGGGAATTCCCCCCCCCACCATCTTTCATGTTTTTCTCTGGCTCTCCTGTCCCAACAGGGAACGTGAGAATGCAGCCGGTGATTAAGCCGGCTGACCATAGAGCTGATCAGAGACCAGAATGGCTCCAAAAATCTCTATGGCCAAAGAAACCGGAAGCTACTAACATTTCATGACTTAGATTTCGCCAGATGTAAACAGCGCCATTGGGAAATTAGGAAAGCATTTTATCACATGGATCTTGGTGTGGTCAGATGCTTTGAGGGCAGAGGAGAGATCTAGGGTCTAATAGACCTCAATTTTTTCAAAAAAGAGTACCTGTCACTACCTATTGCTATCATAGGGAATATTTACATTCCCTGAGATAACAATAAAAATGATTAAAAAAAAATGAAAGGAACAGTTTAAAAATAAGATAAAAAAGCAAAAAAATAATAATAATAAAAAAAAAAAAGCACCCCTGCCTCCCCCCTGCTCTCGTGCAAAGGCGAACGCAAGCGTCGGTCTGGCATCAAATGTAAACAGCAATTGCACCATGCATGTGAGGTATCACCGCAAAGCTCAGATCGAGGGCAGTAATTTTAGCAGTAGATCTCCTCTGTAAATCTAAAGTGGTAACCTGTAAAGGCTTTTAAAGGCTTTTAAAAATGTATTTAGTTTGTCGCCACTGCACGTTTGTGTGCAATTTTAAAGCATGTCGTGTTTGGTATCCATGTACTTGGCTTAAGATCATCTTTTTTATATCATCAAACATTTGGGCAATATAGTGTATTTTAGTGCATTAAAATTTTAAAAAGTGTGTTTTTTCCCAAAAAAATGCGTTTGAAAAATCGCTGGGCAAATACTGTGCGAAAAAAAATTAAACACCCACCATTTTAATCTGTAGGGCATTTGCTTTAAAAAAAAATATATAATGTTTGGGGGTTCAAAGTAATTTTCTTGCAAAAAAAAATAATTTTTTCATGTAAACAAAAAGCGTCAGAAAGGGCTTTGTCTTCAAGTGGTTAGAAGAGTGGGTGATGTGTGACATAAGCTTCTAAATGTTGTGCATAAAATGCCAGGAGAAATCCTGAAGGCGGTGATTGGTTTTCGGGGCCCCATATGCAGCTAGGCTCCAAAAAAGTCCCACACATGTGGTATCCCCATACTCAGGAGAAGCAGCAGAATGTATTTTGGGGTGTAATTCCACATATGCCCATGGCATGTTTGAGCAATATATCATTTAGTGACAACTTTGTGCAAAAAAAAAAAAATTGACACTTTCCCGCAACTTGTGTCAAAATATAAAATATTCCATGGACTCAACATGCCTCTCAGCAAATAGCTTGGGGTGTCTACTTTCCAAAATGGGGTCATTTGGGGGGGGGGGGGTTTGTGCCATCTGGGCATTTTTTGGCCTTCAAAACTGTGATAGGTAGTGAGGAGTGAAATCAAAACTTTACGCCCTTAGAAATCCTGAAGGCGGTGCTTGGTTCTCGGGGCCCCGTACGCGGCTAGGCTCCCAAAAAGTCCCACACATGTGGTATCCCCATACTCAGGAGAATCAGCAGAATGTATTTTGGGGTGCAATTCCACATATGCCCATGGCCTGTGTGAGCAATATATCATTTAGTGACAACTTTGTGCAAAAAAAAAAAATTGACACTTTCCCGCAACTTGTGTCAAAATATAAAATATTCCATGGACTCAACATGCCTCTCAGCAAATAGCTTGGGGTGTCTACTTTCCAAAATAGGGTCATTTGGGGGGGGGGGGGTTGTGCCATCTGGGCATTTTTTGGCCTTCAAAACTGTGATAGGTAGTGAGGAGTGAAATCAAAACTTTACGCCCTTAGAAATCCTGAAGGCGGTGCTTGGTTTTCGGGGCCCCGTACGCGGCTAGGCTCCCAAAAAGTCCCACACATGTGGTATCCCCATACTCAGGAGAATCAGCAGAATGTATTTTGGGGTGCAATTCCACATATGCCCATGGCCTGTGTGAGCAATATATCATTTAGTGACAACTTTGTGCAAAAAAAAAGTTTGTCATTTTCCTGCAACTTGTGGCAAAATATAATATATTCCATGGACTCAACATGCCTCTCAGCAAATAGCTTGGGGCGTCTACTTTCCAAAATGGGGTCATTTGGGGGGGGTTTGTGCCATCTTGGCATTTTATGGCCTTCAAAACTGTGATAGGTAGTAAGGAGTGAAATCAAAAATTTACGCCCTTAGAAATCCTGAAGGTGGTGCTTGGTTTCCGGGCCCCGTACGTGGCTAGGCTCGCAAAAAGTCCCACACATGTGGTATCTCCATACTCAGGAGAAGCAGCAGAATGTATTTTGGGGTGTAATTTCACATATGTCCATGGCATGTTTGAGCAATATATCATTTAGTGACAACTTTGTGCAAAAAAACAAAAAAGTTTGTAATTTTCCCACAACTTGTGTCAAAATATAAAATATTCCATGGACTCAACATGTCTCTCAGCAAATAGCTTGGGATGTCTACTTTCCAAAATTTGGTCATTTTGGGGGGTTTGTGCCATCTTGGCATTTTATGGCCTTCAAAACTGTGATAGGTAGTGAGGAGTGAAATCAAAAATGTACGCCCTTAGAAATCCTGAAGGCGGTGCTTGGTTCTCGGGGCCCCGTACGCAGCTAGGCTCCCAAAAAGTCCCACACATGTGGTATCCCCATACTCAGGAGAAGCAGCTAAATGTATTTTGGGGCACAATTTCACATATAACCATGGCATGTGTGAGCAATATATCATTTAGTGACAACTTTTAGTATTTTTTTATTTTTTTATCATTATTCAATCACTTGGGACAAAAAAAATAATATTTAATGGGCTCAACATGCCTCTCAGCAATTTCCTTGGGGTGTCTACTTTCCAAAATGGAGTCATTGGGGGGGGGGGGTTGTACTGCCCTGTCATTTTAGCACCTCAAGAAATGACATAGGCAGTCATAAACTAAAAGCTGTGTAAATTTCAGAAAATGTACCCTGGTTTGTAGACGCTATAACTTTTGTGCGAACCAATAAATATACGCTTATTGACATTTTTTTTACCAAAGGCATGTGGCCGAATACATTTTAGCCTAAATTTTGGTAAAACAAAATGTAGAAAATATAATTTTTTCTCAAAATTTTCGGTCTTTTTCCGTTTATAGTGCAAAAAATAAAAACCGCAGAGGTGATCAAATACCATCAAAAGAAAGCTCTATTTGTGGGAAGAAAAAGACACAAATTTCGTTTGGGTACAGCATTGCATGACCACGCAATTAGCAGTTAAAGCGACGCAGTGCCAAATTTTAAAAAGTTCTCTGGTCAGGAAGGGGGTAAATCCTTCCGGGGCTGAAGTGGTTAAATGTAACCATATTGCTATACATAGAGGCTCCTCTCTTCTTTTTTATACTCAGCTGTGACATGACGCTACTCTTATATCAAGACATCGCTTGTATATCAAGGAAAAATTTATTAAAACATTTTGCTTGTCTTGCAAAACGCTCTCAAACCAAGTTACTCTCAAACCAAGGTTTTACTGTATATGTGTACATCACAGTACACTTAATGTCCTCAGTGAGTTATCATTTCTGTGCAAAAGTGACGTCCTTCTCAATATAAAGTGCTTCTTAACGTGACTTCACCACCACCTAGTGCAATGGCCACTCACCAGATATATTTAGAATATGCGCCTTTGGTTCATTTATTTAGGATAACCACTCTGTTTATGATGGATCCAGTAGCAGCCTTTCCAAGCAGTATAGCAGAGCCTCTTGCTCTGTTTAGTTCTCATAAAAACATATGGATAGCCATCATAGTGTAGTATGTAACTCTCGTTTTATTAAAAAGTTAAAAACATAGTTGAACTCACATCTTATAGTGCCTTTAAGCCGGCACCAAGCTAATCCAGCAGTGTGTGTGCAGAGCGGAGTCTCAGTTTGTCTCTCCCGAGCCTTAAACAAAAAGTTTCAGAAAAGGCCTGGTCAGCAAGTGGTTAAAAAGAAATTACAAAAAAAATGTAATATCTAGTACAGAACAGCCTAATAAATGAGAACATATACAAAACATCTATTTTTTAAAATAAGTTCTTTATTTTTGAAAAACTTCGTACAAGGGCACACAACTGTTACAAAAACATTTAATAATTTCCTTCAAACCATACAAATACATAAAACAATTCAGGACATTAAATGTATATATTTTTTTAAACTTTCTTTGCAGTCTCCCCTTAAATAGCAATGTTTAGTTAGTACATGTCCCCCATTGTGCTTGTAATCAGTGGGATTCCACAGCCTGTTGATTTTGCTTTTGTGTGCCACCTGCAAGTGAGACTTGTCATTCATTTTCTGTATACTTGTGCAGTGTGAGGAGCTCCTGATAAGCTGCCATTCAATAAAGCTTTCTTGTTGCTGTATAAAAGCTTTTGGCATCCTGGTAAAGAATGTGAGAAAAAAAATTTACATGCTGATTTGGATTCCACTTGCATGCACTTTAACGTGGAAAATTCACTGTATTCATTATAGGGGAACGTGCGGGGAAACATTATGAGACATGTAAAAACTTTGTTAAAATACATTGTATGTTGTTCAGCATGAATACTAAACATGGGGTACAGGCTCTGTGAACCCGTGAATGTCCTCATTAAACGTTATTTACACAAATTTATTTGGTTGGCATTTAAATAAATTCTAGTGTAAATGATGCATTCCAGTACTTGGTTTATTTTATTTTTGGCTGCATTAAAACTCCATTACATTCTGTCCCCCCCCCCCCCCCCCCCTCAATCCTGGAGTGCCCACTTTCCTCACATTATTTTTTTTATTTATATTATTGCTTTTTTAGATGTCCTGTTTTCAGGCCCTCTTCTCTGGCCCTAAGCGGCCCTCAATGATGCAGAGAGCGGTGCACATGTGATAACATCATTGTATGTCAGTACAGGGCATTATGGCAATGTCCACTGGGGGGTGGGACCATGGCACTCTATACTCACAGGAAGTGAGCTGAAAGACACCCAGCATCATCCAACATATTCAACCTAGAAGAGGGCTAGTTCTGAATTAGAGAGTGATGGATCTGCAAGTGACGTCAGTAGAGAGGAGGTGAGTATTACAGGGAGAATTACCTTTTTTTTTGTAATGTAAGTAAGAAGGTATAGAGGGGGAAGACTGCTGTGGCTTTCATAAGACAAGCTTGGAATGCAGGGCAAAGCCCACCAACAGCTAAAGGATATCATGGTGAAAGGTGTGATTAGCCATAGCTCCCAACTGTCCCTGATTTCAAGGGACTGTCCCTGATTTGGAGCAATGTCACTCAGTCCCTCTTTCCTCCTCATTTGTCCCTCATTTTGGTCTGATCTTGTCAGAAACCATGAAATCAGACCGAGACAGAAGTACAGTTAAATCACACTTGTTTAATAATAAAAGTAAATAGAACAAACATAGTCAAAACATAGCCAGAGTTCAGGAACCGGAATGGATAGTCAGATAAGCCAAACATGACGGACCCGGAGATGAGCGTAGTAAAACAGCAAGCAGGATCTGGAGCCAGAAGGGATGTCAGCCAAGCAAGTCTTTTAACAGGAATGCAGGAGAGTGTCTCTATGATGTTGACTACGGTGAAGGCAGAGATCCTCTGGGCTGGACGGCTTAAGTAGGCAGGATTGATGAGCAGGATATCATCAACAGCTGAGTAACTGTGGAGAGATAGGAGCTGGCAATTAGCCAACAGCTGAGCGGCCAGCTCAGGGAAGGAAAGGCTGAGCCCAGCCCTGACAGTACCCCCTCCTCAACGACCCCTCCCCTTCCCCCACCCAAGAGCGTTCCTCCGGACCGTACCCTTTCCAATGCACCAGGTACTGTATGTGCCCACGGAACCTATGGGAGTCAACAATAGACAGTACTTCATACTCCTCATGGTTCTCAACCTGTACAGGGTGAGAATGTGGCACCGAGGTGGTAAAGCAGTTGCAGACCAAAGGTTTTATTAAGGAGACATGAAAAACATTTGAAATACGCATATTAGAAGGAAGGTCTAATGCGTAAGCCACTGGGCTAATCCTGCGAAAAATACTGAAAGGCCCAATAAATCGAGGTGTGAACTTCAGGGAGGGAACAGGAAGTCAGAGGTTGCGAGATGACAGCAAGACCCAGTTCCAAACCTGGTAGGAAGGCGCAGGCAGGCGTCTGCGGTCAGGATGGAGTCTGTACCTATCATTAGCATGTCGCAAAGCCTCCTGGACTTGTGCCCAAGTGGAACGAAGACCACGGAGATGCTCCTCTAATGCAGGAATACTCTGCGGAACAACGAGTCAGGCAACATGGAAGGTTGGAAACCATAAATCGCCATAAACGGGGACAATCGGGAAGCAGAATTCAAGGCACTGTTGTGAGCAAACTCTCCCCACGGTAATAGGTCTGACCAGTTGTTTTGATGGTCAGAAATATAGCAATGTAGGAATTGCTCCAAGGACTGATTGGCTCGTTCTGTGGCGCCATTATACTGCGGGTGATATGCAGAGGAGAAAGCAAGCTGAACTCCCAACTGTGCACAAAAGGCTCACCAGAACAAGGACACAAACTGACTACCCCTGTCTGAGACAATCACCTTGGGTAGCCCATGTAAGGGAAAGATCTCCCGAGCAAAAATGGAAGCCAGTTCCTTAGAAGTGGGCAACTTCTTTAGTAGAATACAATGACACATCTTTGAGATGGTCAACCACCATAGGGATAACTGTGTTGACCTGGGAGTTGGGTAACTTCACAATGAAATCCATAGACAGGTGGGTCCAGGGCCTCTCTCCATTGGGTATGTGTTGTAGGAGGCCCACTGGAAGGTGTCATGGAGTCTTACTCTGAGCACATATGGAACAGGAAGCTACGAATGTGGTTACATCAGCACGTAGACTAGGCCACCAGAATTGTTGGGAAATGGCCCAAAAGAGTTGATTCTTCCCAGGGTGGCCAGCAGCCTTTGGAGAATGGTAAGTCTGGAGCATGGCAGTACGGAGACTCTCTGGGACAAAGCAGCAGTCACAAGGTTTCTCGGAAGGAGCATGGACCTGAGCAGCAAGAATTTTGTCACCCAAAGGAGAAGTGAGACTGGTGCGAACCGTAGCCAGAATATGATCAGGAGGAATCACAGGAACCAGAAACAACTCCAACTTGGATGTGGAGGAAAATTGCCGTGACAAGGCGTCAGCCCTTACATTCTTAGTACCGGGTAAGAATGAGACAATGTAATTGAAACTTAACAAGAAAAGAGCCCATTGTGCCCTTCTGGGAGAGAGGCGTTTAGCCTCAGACAAGAATGTGAGATTCTTATGGTCAGTAAGAATGAGAACCGGCACAGTGGTACCTTCAAGGAGATGTCTCCATTCTTTCAGGGCTAAAATGATCGCCAGCAGCTCTCTGTCACCAATCTCCGCAGGTGACAATTTGTTGGAAAAGTAGCCACAAGGATGCAAGGTGCTCTCAGAGGTAGGACGTTGAGACAGAAGGGCGCCAACACCAGTCTCAGAAGCATCAACCTCAGGGATAAAAGGTAACATAGGATCAGGATGTGCCAACACAGGAGCAGAAACAAAGGCAGCCTTGAGACTCTCAAAGGCCTTAACGGACTACGGAGACCAACTCTGTGGGTTACTGTCCTTTCTGGTCATATCAGTCAGGGGCTTGACCAGAGATGAGAAGTTACCAATAAACTGTCGATAATAGTTGGCAAAGCCCAGGAAACGCTGCAGAGGATGTAAACTCACGGGTCGGGCCACTGTAGGACTGCAGAAAGTTTCTCTGGGTCCATCGAAAAACCAGCAGTGGAAATGACATAACCCAGGAATTGAACCTGTTCACGATAGAACTTGCACTTCTCCAATTTACAATAGAGATTGTTCCCTCTTATTTTCTGAAGCACACGACAGACATCTATGTGGTGGCTCTCCAGGGACTTGGAAAATATGAGGATATCATAGAGATAAACCACACATAACTGCAAGAAATCTCGGAGGACATTGTTAATGAATTCCTAGAAAACTGCCGGGGCGTTACAAAGGCCAAAAGGCATTACGAGGTACTCATAATGGCCTGTTCTGGTATTAAACGCAGTTTTCCACTTGTCGCCCTCCTTAATCCTCACGAAATTGTATGCCCCTCTCAAATCAAGCTTCATGAAAACCGTCGCTCCATTGAAATGGTCAAATAACTCTGTAATCAATGGAATCAGATAGGCATTCTTAATCATGAAACGTTTGAGACCCCTATAATCAATACAAGGTCTCAGTTCATCACTCTTCTTTTTCACGAAGAATAAAACAGCACCAGCAGGGGACGGGGATTTGCGGATGAAACCTTGAGAAAGTGCGTCTGCAACATACTCCACAGGACCTTGGCTACCTTCTGGAAGTATGTCTTACTGCATTGTGGCGACCAGGAGAGAACCTCAGCATGGAGCCAATCAAAAGAGGGGTTGTGCCTCTGTAACAAGGATAACCAAAAACCAGCAGAAACTTAGGTGAGGAAATAACTTGGAAATGGGTTATCTAATGGTGAAGAGCCCCTGCGGCCATGGACAACGGAACCATCTCATTAATCACATGGGTAGGCTGTAGGGGTCTCCCGTCAAGAGCCTCAATGGCAAGTGGAATGTCACACAACTGCAGCGGAATCGAGTGCTTTGATACAAAGGCAGCATCAATGAACAGGCCTGCAGCCCCAGACTCGATTAGAGTATCTCGATGGACGACTCAGCCCAAGAAAGGGTGACCGAAACCAGGGGCTTATCTTTCTGCATAACTGGGGACGAAATAACGCCACACAAGGTCTGTCCATGACAGGACCTCAAGGTTCGGGCATTCCCTGGACGGGTAGGACAAGACTTCAAAAAGTGACCTGCCTGACCACAATAAAAGCACAATCTCTCCCTCCTCCTAAAGGTTCCCTCATTCGCAGAGAGACACGTGAAGCCCAAGTGCATGGGTTCATCTTTACTGACCGACTCGGTACCAGGAGGCATGGGTGGTGAGGGAGGCACGGGTGGGACTGCAAATCTCGCAGGCAAACGTACAGGAGGCTTCCTTAAAAGAGAGTCTTTCTCTGAGTCTGGAGTCAATGAGGATGGCAAACGTGATCAACTTCTCCAGCTCAATGGGTATATCTTGGGCTGCTATCTCATCCTTGATGGAATCTGAGAGACCATGAGAAAAAGCAGCCACGAGGGCTTCATTGTTCCGAGCAACCTCTGCTGCCAGAGTACAGAATTCAATGGCGTAGTTGGTCAACAGTTCTCATACTCTGTTTGATGGACATGAGGCACTTGGCAGCAGAAGCGGAGCATGTCAAATACCATTTTAAAGAAAGGCCACAAACTCAGGGTAACTCAAGACAACAGGTTTTTGCGTCTCCCATAGAGGGTTTGCCCAGGCCAAGGCTCTCTCAGAAAGCAAACCTACTTGCTTCTGTCCGTGGGAAAACGCCATCTCAAAGTTTATCTCAACCTGGTTGAGAAACCCTCTGCATTGCACTGGATCACCCAAAATTGCTGGGGAAGCAGAGCGAAACCAGACATCGAGGCGGGTGCCTGCACAGAGACTGGCGCAGCAGCAGGGACAGCCTGCAACACAGGTTGTACCAGAGTAGCCACAGTGGGAGATTCCAGGTGAGCTGTGCGACTCAGGAGCGTTTGTAACGCCATGGCAAACTGATCCATGCGGTGATCTTGCTTATCCAATCTGGAAAAAATATTACCAACAAGTGGATTGATTGCATCTTCTGAATTCATGGCCTACTGTCAGAAACCGTGAAATCAGACCGAGACAGAAGTACAGTTAAATCACACTTGTTTAATAATAAAAGGAAATAGAACAAACATAGTCAAAACATAGCCAGAGTTCAGGAACCAGAACGGATAGTCAAACGTCAGGGAGCCGGAGATGAGCGTAGTAAAATAGCAAGCAGGATCTTGAGCCAGAAGGGATGTCAGTCAATGCAGGAGAGCGTCTCTGTGATGTTGACTAAGGCAAAGGCAGAGATCCTCTGGGCTGAACGGCTTAAGTAGGCAGGACTGACGAGCAGGATATCATCAACAGCTGAGTAACTGTGGAGAGATAGGAGCTGGCAATTAGCCGACAGCAGAGCAGCCAGCTCAGAGAAGGAAGGACTGAGCCCAGCCCTGACAGATCTATATAGTTGTATATAAATGCACTTTTTATCTTTCAAAAAGTGTTTCCCAGTGCTAAACCTTTCATCCAAATTCTAAATTGCTGCATTTTTCAATTTTAAAAGCCATTATAAAGAAATAGTAGTGATAAAAAAAGCACTTGTGCATTTAATTAACTTTTTTTGGTTATTTCCAATTTAAGAGGGTGTGGCAGAGGGCGTGTTCATATGTTTGCTAGTAGGTGTCCCTCATTCCCATCTCAAAATGTTGGGAGGTATGTGATTAGCAACCAAAACGATTCTCAGTACTAAGGGGTACAAAGTGTGCCAAGAAAATATCCTCATACCATTACACCACCACCACTAGCCTAAACCATTGATAAAAGGCAGGATGGATTCATGCTTTCATGTTGTTTACGCCAAATTGTGACCCTACCATCTGAATGTCGCAGCTGATAATCGAGACTCATCAGACCAGGCTACATTTTTCCAATCTTCTATTGTCCAATTTTGGTGAGCCTGTGTGAATTGTAGCCTCAGTTTCCTGTTCTTAGCAGAGTGGTCTTCTGCTGCTGTAGCCCATCTGCTTCAAGGTTCGATGTGTTGTGCATTCAGAGATCTCAAACCAGTCTGCCCATTCTCCTCTGACCTCAACAATGCATTTTCATCCACACTGCCGCTCACTGGATATTTTCTTTTTTCTGAGTATTCTCTGAAACCCTAGAGAGGGTTGTGCTTGAAAATCCCAGTAGATCAGCAGTTTTTTAAATACTCAGAACAGCTCATCTGGCACCAACAACTATGCCACATTCAAAGTCACTTAAAACCCCTTTCTTCCCCATTATGATGCTCTGTTTGAACTTCAGCAAGTCATCTTCACCATGTCTAGATGTCTAAATGCATTGAGTTGTGTCAGGGCTGGGCTCAGCCCTTCCTTCTCTGTGCTGGCCGCTCAGCTGTCGGCTAATTGCCAGCTCCTATCTCTCCACAGTGACTCACCTGTTGATGATATCCTGCTCGTCAGTCCTGCTTACTTAAGCCGTCCAGCCCAGATGATCTCTGCCTTCGCCTTGGTCACATCTCAAGAGACGCTCTCCTATGTTCCTGTTAAAGACTTGCTTGGCTGACATTCCTTCTGGCTCCAGATCCTGCTTTCGGTTCTACTACGCTCATCTCTGGCTCTCTGACGTTTTGGCTTGTCTGACTATCCATTCCGGGTCCTGAACTCTAGCTATGTTTTGACTACGTTTACTCTGTTTACTTTTTTTTATTATTATTAAACAAGTGAGATTTAACTGTACTTCCGTCTCAGTCTGATTCATGGTTTCTGATAAGTTGCTTCCATGTGATTGGCTGATTAGCCATTTATGTTACCAAGCAATAGAACAGATGTACTTAATAAAGTGGCTGGTGAGTGTAAATATCCTATGATTTCAAATCCAACCAGTAAATGGCCTTTTCTCTTGTTTTCCAGGTTCCCCTTAACTGACATATTCTACAAAGACCTGAATGGGGATAACTTAGTGGAAGAGCAGGGAAAGTTCCCTCAGCTTTGTGAGGTAAAGCTATGAGGTAATCTCTCAAGCATCTCCTGTATCTCGAGCCACACAATAGATTTCTGTATGGATCAAATGATCAGATGTGGTCAGCACAAAAAATATTTTGGCTAGTCTAAAGACTACCATGTGCTATGGCTGTTCAAATTAGTTAAAGGAGAAGTCCAGCTTGAGCTTATTAGGCTGGGCTTCTCCTAAGCATCACAGGAATGCAATTCATTTTGCACTAATGTGACCCGTTTTCAGCGGAGAGCGGTCTGACGGCTGCTTTCCATTGACATCACTGCCATCAGTCGAGTCACCACGTCATCCCGACTTTCCAAGTCTGGATATGCCAGCTGCCTTGATTGATAGCCGTCTCAGTGCCTCAGCAAGCCGCTGAGATGGCCGCTCCCCGCAGCTGATCATGCTAATGAGCGTGGAGAAGCAGAGGAGAGACGCTGACTGACAGTAAGCAGCTCTCCTCTCAGGGATCTGTGAAACCGAGTCATCAGTGATGTTCGGTGGCTCGGATTTCAGTGCAGAAATGGCGGGAGACAGTTGCAGCATCGGTCTCCATCCACATAGGTTAGTATTAATCTAAAATAAAAAAAATTCCCATATTTCTCTTTTAAGTATACAGTGCCTTGAAAAAGTATTCATACCCCTTGACATTTTTCACATTTTGTCATGTTACAACCAAAAGCGTAAATGTATTTTATTGGGATTTTATGTGACAGACCAACACAAAGTGGCACATAATTGTGAAGTGGAAGGAAAATGATAAATGGTTTTCTATTTTTTTTTTACAAATAGATATGTGAATAGTGTGGCGTGCATTTGTATTCAGCCCCCTTTATTGTGATACCCCTAACTAAAAACTAATGGAACCAATTGCCTTCAGAAGTCACCTAATTAGTAAATAGAGTCCACCTGTATGTAATTTAATCTCAGTATAAATACAGCTGTTCTGTGAAGCCCTCAGAGGTTTGTTAGAGAACCTTAGTGAACAAACGGCATCATGAAGGCCAAGGAACACACCAGACAGGTCAGGGATAAAGTTGTGGAGAAGTTTAAAGCAGGGTTAAGTTCTAAAAAAAATCCCAAGCTTTGAACATATCACAGAGCACTGTCCAGTCCATCATCCAAAAATGGAAAGAGTATGGCACAACTGCAAACCTACCAAGACATGTTCACCTAAACTGACAGGCCGGGCAAGCAAAGCATTAACCACTTAAGGACAGAGCCTCGTTTTGAGATTTGGTGTTTACAAGTTAAAATCATTTTTTTTTGCTAGAAAATTTCTTAGACCCCCCAAACATTATATATATTTTTTGCTAACACCCTAGAGAATAAAATGGCGGTCATTGCAATACTTTCTGTCACACCGTATTTGCGCAGCGGTCTTACAAGCGCATTTTTTTGGGAAAAAAATACACTTTTTTGAATTAAAAAATAAAACAGTAAAGTTAGCCCATTTTTTTTTATATTGTGAAAGATAATTTTCCACCGTGTAAATTGATATCCAACATGTCACGCTTCAAAATTGTGCCCACTCGTGGAATGGCGACTAACTTTTACCCTTAAAAATCTCCATAGGCGATATTTAAAAAATTCTACAGGTTGCATGTTTTTAGTTACAGAGGAGGTCTAGGGCTAGAATTTTTGCTCTCGCTCTAACGATCGCGGTGATACCTCACATGTGTGGTTTGAACACCATTTTCATATGCGGGCAGTGCTCAGGTATGTGTTCGCTTCTGCACGCGAGCTCGGCAGGACAGGGCACGTTAAAATATATATATTTTTTTTCTTATTTATTTTACTTTTTATTTTTTATTTTTACACTGTTCTTTAAAAAAAAAATTGTGTCACTTTTATTCCTATTACAAGGAATGTAAACATCCCTTGTAATAGAAAAAAAGCATGACAGGTCCTCTTAAATATGAGATCTCAGATCTTATATTTTTACTAAAATGCAATAAAAAAAAAAAAAATTGTCGTTTGAAAAAATAATTTAAAAAAAATGTCCCTTTAAGAGCTATGGGCGGAAGTGACGTTTTGACATCTCTTCTGCCCTGCAATGGTTTGGAGCCCAGCAGGGGTCATCTTCCCCTCACACAGCTCCATACCACAGATCGAGGACACCAGAGCGGGTGGGGGGTCCCTCTCCCGCCACCGATAAAAGTGACCTTTCTGCAAATCCGCCGCAGAGACCATTTTTATCTGAAAGCCGACCGCCTGCTGAAGAAGAGGACACTGGGATTATGGCAGCTAGCTGCTGCCATAACAACGATACTCCTCTCCAACCAGCTGACGTATAACGACAAGTGTTTAATAAGAGAAGCAGCCAAGAGGCCCATGGTAACTCTGGAGGAGCTGCAGAGATCCACAGCTCAGGTGGGAAAGTCTCTCCACAGGACAGCTATTAGTCATGCATTCCACAAATCTGGCCTTTATGTAAGATTGGCAAGAAGAAAGCCATTGTTGAAAGAAAGCCATAAGAAGTCCCATTTGCAGTTTGGAAGAAGCCATATGGGGGACACAGCAAACATGTGGAAAAAGGTGCTCTGGTCAGATGAGACCAAAATTTAACTTTTTGGCCTAAAAGCAAAATGCCATATGTGGCTAGCACTGCACTGCACATCAACCTGAACACACTATCCCAACCATGAAACATGGTGGTGGCAGCATCATGTTGTGGGGATGCTTTTCTTCAGCAGGGACAGGGAAGCTGGTCAGAGTTGATGGGAAGATGGATGGAGCCAAATACAAGGCAATCTTATGCCGCGTACACAAGAGCGGACTTTACGGCAGACTTTGCCCGGCGGACTTTTCGACGTACTTTACGACGGACTTTCTGAATGAACGGACTTGCCTACACACAATCCACCAAAGTCCGTTGAATTCGTACGTGATGACGTATGACCAGACTAAAACAAGGAAGTTCATAGCCAGTAGCCAATAGCTGCCCTAGCGTGGGTTTTTGTCCGTCGAACTAGCATACAGACGAGCGGACTTTTCGACCAGACTCGATTTCGACGGATTGATTTAAAACATGTTTCAAATCTAAGTCCGTCCAACTTTTGAGAAAACAAAGTCCGCTGGAGCCCACACACATCGAATTGTCCGACGAAATCCCGTCCGCCGGGCAAAGTCTGCCGTAAAGTCCGCCCGTGTGTACGCGGCATTAGAAGAAATCCTGATAGAGTCTGCAAAAGACTTGAGACCGGGGCGGAGGTTCACCTTCCAGCAGGACAAAGACCCTAAACATACAGCCAGAGCTACAATGGAACGGTTTAGATCAAAGAAAATTCTTACATTAGAAAGTTGTGAAAAAATCTGTGCACCCTACATGTGCATCAACTTAAATTAAGTAATATTGTGAACGAGCACTAGATGTCTCCAGTGGATAAACATTTAATAATCAACACGTGAAATCCTATACAATATACACACAGTGCTTGAGTGCAAACAATTGAACAAGATTACCCCCAGATATCTCCAGTGGGTATATAAATGTTAAGTAGTGTCCTTAACCTTCCATTAAAAGAAACTTCCAATAGTGCATGAGTTGTTTTATCCAGTAAAAAAGTGACTGTAGGTCTTCATCCACCAACACCTGTCACACAGCCTACTCACTGGAATTACATGACTCCCAGTACAGGAATTCACATACAGCGGATGACCTCTCAAATGGTGCAACGATTTGGTCAACAGACTCCCAGAACAGGAAAGTGCAAACCACCAGATGTCCAGTCGTCAGCAAGGCATTAAAGGAAAAAACAGCCTCCCATGGAGAAATACATAAAAAATTTTTGTATTGTATTGTACTGAGAGCAAAACAAGTTAAAAAGATAAAAGTGGAAGCAGGGACGCTGTATGCGGTCCACCTGCGTTCCACTGGGCGGAAGTGACGTATCACTCTCGACCACACCCAACGCATTCCGTCAGCACATCTGACGTCATCAGAGGTTCCGCCCAGTGAAACACAGGTGGAGAGCATCCAGCATCCTGCTTCCACTTTTACCATTTTAACTTGTTTTGTTCTAAGTGCTAATGTAGTGCTATTTTAATACAATAAATTCTACGTACTTCACCATGGGAGGCTGTTTTTTCCTTTAATGCTTTGCTGATGACTGGACATCTGGTGGTCTACACTTACCTGTTCTGGGAGTCTGTTGACCGGATCGTTGCAGCATTTGAGAGATCATCCGCTGTATGTGACTCCTTTAATGGGAGTCATGTAATTCCAGTGAGTAGGCTGTGTAGCAGGTGTTGGTGGAGGAAGACCAACAGTATATAATATATAAAAAACTGTGCTAAATTACTTAATTTCTCTTTTCCCATATTCTTGTGTTAGAATGGCCCAGTCAAGGTCCAGACCTAAATCCAATTGAGAATCTGTGGCAAGACTAGAAAATTGCTGTTCACAGATGCTCTCTATCCAATCTGATAGAGCTATTTTTCAAAGAAGAATTGGCAAAAATGTCACTCTCTAGATGTGCACAGCTGGTAGCATCCCCAAAAAGACTTGCAGCTGTAATTGCAGTGAAAGGTGGTTCTACAAAGTATTGACTCGGAGGGGGGGGGGGGGTGAATACAAATGCACAACACACTTTTCACATATTTATTTGTAAAAAAAATTGAAAACCATTTAACATTTTCCTTCCACTTCACAATTATGTGTCACTTTATGTTGGTCTATCACATAAAATTCCAATAAAATACATTGACTTTTTTGGTTGTAACATGACAATATGTGGAAAATTTCAATGGGTATGAATACTTTTTCAAGGCACTGTATATCTCAGGAAAGGGTTCCCTTTAGGTAAAATTGATGTAAATCCTCTCCTATACCCAGTGAAGTGAACAGCATCAGATGATACACAGGGATGAAACAAATCTCCCAAGTTTTACATGTATATATGCTATCTTCAGCTTTCTACATTCTTTAGAATGTGCACATGATGTTAGAAATGTTTCTTCCTGTTTCAACAGTGGGAGGGGAGTCTGGGCATACACTGTGTGTGAGCTGATTGCAGGAAAGGCACACAACCCCCCTCCACATAGGCAGAGGAACAAAGAAACATGCAGAGCTGTGCTGTGAATAGACAAGCTCTCTGCTTATCTGTCTCTAAGTTCCCCCCGACACAAATTTCCAGCTGCTTTTATCACCTGTGTCGGAGAGCTTGTCAGAAGTTATCATGCTGATAACAGAGGAACGGAGCAGCAGAAAGACAGGGGACTTAGTGCTTTGGAGAGAGATAAGTAAACACTACATATATATGTGCCCAGGTCAGATTTAATGAATGTGGTTCACATCCACTTTAAGGGGTGGTAGGTAAGATTCAAATTAACACATTAACCACTTCAAGCCACGGAAGGTTTTACCCCCTTAATGATGAGGCCATTTTTTGCGATACGGCACTACGACAGTTTACTGACAATTGCGCAGGCGTGCGACGCTGTAGATAAAATTGATTTCCTTTTTTCCCCACAAATAGAGCTTTCTTTTGGTGGTATTTGATCACTTCTGCAGTATTTATTTTTTGTGCTATAAACAAAAAAAGACCGACAATTTTGAAAAAAAAAAAAAAAACAATATATTTTTCTTTCTACTATAATACATATCCCAAAAAAAAAAAAAATATAAAAAACTAATTTATTTATCAGTTTAGACCAATATGTATTCTGCTACATATTTTTGTCCAAAAAAATAAATCGCAATAAGCGTATATTGATTGGTTTGCGCAAAAGTTATAGTGTCTACAAAATAGGGGATAGATTTATAGATTTTTATTTTTTTTTAATGTTTTTACTGGTAATGGCAGCGATCTTCAATTTTTTGTGGGACTGCGACATTGCGGCGGACAAATTTGACCCCAAGTAACACTTTGTGGGGACCAGTGACATTATTACAATGATCAGTGCACTGATCAATGTATAAATGACACTGGCAGGGAAGGGGTTAACACTAGGGGGCGATAAAGGGGTTAACTGTGTTCCCTGGGGGTGTTCTAACTGTGTGGGAGCTGGGCTGCCTGGGACAACAAAGAGATTGCTGTCCCTGCTCACTAGGAACAGCAAATCTCAGAGTTGTCCCCTGACAAAATGGGGATCCGCCTGTTTTACACTGGCAGATCCCTGTTCTGCCGCTCCTCATCACGATCGTGGGTGGCCGGTGGACATTGAGTCCATGGGATCCGTGGGACCAGTTTAACATGCACGAACCGATGTACGGGTACGTCAGTTTGCGCAGGAGAGCCGACCTGACTCAGTATATATACTGTGGCTGGTCGGCAAGTGGTTAAGTGCTTGTTCACATCAGGAGATGCGTCTGAGTGGCATGCTTTTTGCAAGCTTTCCCTTCCTGGCAAACTCTCCAAAGTTAAAACAACAAGGGCAGAGGATTTAATAGATGGAAAGATGACTGTAGTTACGCTTTAAGAATCAATGGCACTCGCGTGTGTCTGCAAAAGGCAACCCGTTTTGTGCTGTACGGGAAAATGGGTGATTTTGCATTGCACCTGGTGTGAAAAAACCCTAATAGTAAAAAGAAAAACAAGTAAATTTAACCTAAAATCATTCATTTTAGTCAATAATTTTGTTTTAAATCATAGTGGCTAGTTCATCAACAAGCCAAAAAGAGCTAAGAGACAGGAATGTTATTCAAGGGAGAAAGGAAAAGGGCAGATCAGTAACAAAGTATGAAAAGTATGGAAACCAGAGAAAGCAGATATTCGAGATTAGAGAGTGAAGGCAACAGAATGAGTAAAAAAACCAGTGAGGGTGAAACAGTGAGAACACAGGGAGGAGATGAAACACATAAGAGGGTGAAATAGTAGAAATTAGGAATACAGACACTGAACAGAGAAGTGCAAATGAAGGATACAGCAAGAGGAAGAATTTACTGGTTATTGATGTGTGTGGTGACATTGTAGTCATCTTGGCACTAAAACCCTATCACTGCCATGTATTCATATTCCCTGGTCTTGCATTTTCATCTCAACAGCAAGGGGTCCTATTTATAAAAACTTTGCTGTGTGAAAATCTCAAGTATTTGCTCGCTGTCTAATTAATCCTGTATTTTGCCTAATAAATGTATTTCCTTTGACTGTCAATGCCATCTAGTGGCCATAATGCTTCATCGAGGAAAATACTGCTTTATGGCCATTAGGTGGAGCTGGCGTTAATAAGAAATAAAATATTAGGCAACACACGGGACTATTCGAGACAGCTAAGCGAATGCTTGAGACATTTGCAAAACAAAATTGTTAATTGTTAGATTAGTGCACCATCAATGGGTTTATTATGATTAAAAGGTCAAATACAAACTAATAGAAATATAAAATCACAGAGCTTATCTGCAGCCATCCACATTGGATGCAAGCCGTCCACCAGAAGAGCCGCTTGTGACAGCAAACAGCGTGTTGTCAGTGAGGAAACCAAGTGCAATGGTCCAGGAAGTGAGGATAGCCACTGTAGAATACAGGCTAGGATGACGTCACACCTGGGGTGGGCTGGTTGCTATGGTAAAGCGTTTTAGAGCTCCTTTTGGCATCTCTATCAAACCATTCATTTTGATTTATTCAACTATGGTTTGATAAAGGAGCCAATAAGAGCTCTGAAACACTTTACCATAGCAACCAGTTCATCCCAGGTGTGACCTCATATGCTGCTCTGTGTTCCACAGTGGCTCTCCTCACTTCCTGGAACATTGGACTTGGACTTGGTTTCCTCACTAACAACACGCTATTTGCTGTCACAAGCGGCTCTTCCAGTGGAAGGCTTCTGTCCAATGTGGCATGGATGTAGATAAGCTCTTTGATTTAATATTTGTTTTTTTTATTTTTAGATTAACTGTTCAGTTTCAGACAATGTAAGTCTTAAGTCTAGTACTTACGGACTGAATGTTGGAGGTATTGGCCGACATTCAGCCCATATGTACTGTAGTCAGTCCTACAAAAGCCGGCCATTCAGCCAGCTTCTGCCGAAGGGGCATGATCAAAAAAGCTCCCAACCAGCGTTCTCTGCCAATGGCTGAGAATGCTGACTGGTGTGTTCTGGCGGCAGGGTCGTCACCCTGTCGGAATACAATAGAACAGCAGGGGAAATCGCTGTACTACACTTGGATAGTTAATACAGTGACTCCTCCTAAACTATCAGTTTTTTTTTCGCTCAGCCCATTGGGTTAACCGAAATAAAACTACTAGTGTGTACTAGGCTTAAGGCTGGCCCTATGTGGCTTGAATTTCAGCCGACTTCTCCTAAATCCACCAAAATTTCAGGTGTGGGTGGCCCTGTCGACACCACCTGACTTACCAAAATTAAAAAGTCGAAGGAGCTAAGTGGACATCTGTCCAAACAGCAACTATTCAATCATATGCAGTAATTGTTTTTGTATTCAGACCGTCATAGAACCTTCTTCCATGCTGTTTAGAGTGAATGGGGGAATTGAGTAATTCCCATGGGGCTGAATAAGAGAAATTAAAACAAGCATGGCCTAGCCCTAGTATTATATGGCAAACAGGGCTTTTTTTCTCAGAAAATAGGTGCAGGAACTCAACCATGACCACTCAAAACCCCCTTGACCCCCAAAACAGCATCAAATACTGGTTGTGGTCATATTTCATTAACAGTGGGAGGGTCTTAAAGGGGAATTAAATACCAGGAGTGCTATATGTACAGAGTGCAGAGTTTGGGAGTGCGCTGCATACAGAGTGCAGCATTCAGGTGTGCACTACACACAGAGTGCAGAGTTCAGCCTTCTTACACAGCCGTTTACCTCTGCATCCCCCATCCACATCTCACTTTCACCCCTCTTCCCAGCCGGCTCTAGGACCTCCCCGCACACTGTAAATGGCTCCGCCTCTATCACATGCAGGGAGATTATCCAGTGGGGGTGCCCATATCTGCACTGCACCCCAAGCACCCACATCTCCCTTTTCCCCATCCTGCATTCAGTGGGAGCCACTCGGGAGACCAGATTTGTGGGAGCTGCTGAAGACAAGCTGTCACTTGTAAAGACAGAAGTCGGACTTCTGTCTTTACAAGTGATAGTGCTGAGCAGGGAGCAGAGGGTCTGAGCCAGAGGTGGTGGAACTGAGTTCCACCAAGTTCCAGCTGAAAAAAGCCCTGGGCTAACCTAACACTTTACAAACTGCTTCTAATTCATGCATGCTCGCTGCTTATAAAGATAAGACTGGCTTACCATGGTGCCCCTGCTAAGGATAGCTCAAGCTTTCACTTAGCACTTTGCAAATGTGCCTCCTCATGATAAGCATTTTCACTCAAAGTTGCTAGGATTCAAGAACTTGCAGTGAGAATTTATTACTTCCTAAACAGTCTTCTGACTTACAAGATTTTACTGATTCCACCTCTTAGCTTTATAGACCGTACCTCTGTTTAGAGCATTGAGCCTATAAACTTTCATGGAATGGACATGAAGATTCAAAGCTATAAAAATATTTTTGTTTCTTTACCCCATTGGGAGGAGGCTAGCTGTGCCAAACCACATTTACCTATGTAAAGTGATTTCAGATCCTTCTAATCTCTCCATCAAAACGACTAGCATTTGGGTCCTGTAGCACAATTTCACAGAATTTATTCCGAATCAAGTGTTCTTGAATGAATGTGACCTAGTTGAGGCCAACAGCTACACAGAAGAAAGACTTGAGTCACTGATGAGGAACAACATCAATCTAATCCAATCTCCAGCTACAGTTATCTACTTTAAATCTCGTACTGAATGAGTATGAGAAGACCATTGCATGCTAAGCTGTGTAAAGCTGGCCATACACATATATATGAACATTCGTACAAACGTTCTCATTTGAATGACTTGATGAAAGTCATTTAAGTACATCAAAAAGTTTGCTTTTGACATTCAATTTTAGAGTGAATAGACTTTCCTGAACAAAAACAACATTCACTTCTAGAAATTCGTTCATTTAGGAAAAGTTTTCCATTCTGCTCCTTCGAAATTTCTCATCACTGTGGGCAGGCCCGGACTGGGACAAAAAACAGGCCCGGGCATTTTGGATTGAGCAGCCCATGACATGTTAACCGGCCCCTTCCCCACTCTCCACCCTGACAGATCCCCTGAGAGAGGGAAGGGGGGAACCCAGCAGAGGTGTGGAGGGGGGGGTGCGACCAGGAAAGAGCATGGGGGTTGGATAGCACAGGGAAGAACCTTGAGAACATGGGGTGGGGCGAGAGCACTGGGGAGAGGCAGAGAACACAGGGAGGAAGAGGAGAGCACAGGGGGGCAGCGGAGAGCATGGGGGGAGGTGGAGAGCCTAGGGAGGACAACGGAGAGCATGGGGGATGTGGACAGCACAGGAGGGCTGGCGGAGAGCATGGGGTGATAGGAAGACCGTAAGAGCACAGGGGGGAGTGGCGGAGAGCATAGGGGGAGGTGGAGAGCATGGGGGGAGGTGGAGAGCATGGGGGGAGGTGGAGAGCATGGGGGAAGGTGGAGAGCATGGGGGGGCAACGGAGAGCATGGGGAATGTGAAGAGCACAGGGGGAAGCGGAGAGCGTGGGGGTAATGTGGAGAGCACGGGGGGGGTGGCAGAGAGCACGGGGGGGTGGCAGAGAGCATTTGGGGAGGTGGAGAGCATGGGGGGAGGTGGAGAGCATGGGGAGAGGTGGAGAGCATGGGGGGAGGTGGAGCGTATGAGGGGGAGGTGGAGCGTATGGGGGGGGGGAGGTGGAGAGTATGGGGGGAGGTGGAGAGTTTGAGGGGGTGGCAGAGAGCATGGGGGGGAGGTGGAGAGCATGGGGGGTGGCAGAGAGCATGGGGGGTGGCAGAGAGCATGGGGGGTGGCAGACAGCATGGGGGGTGGCAGACAGCATGGGGGGTGGTGGAGAGTATGAGGGGGTAGCAGAGAGCATGGGGGGAGGTGGAGAGTATGGGGGGGAGGTGGAGAGCATGGGGGGAGGTGGAGAGCATGGGGGGAGGTGGAGAGTATGGGGGGAGGTGGAGAGTATGGGGGGTGGCGGAGAGCATGGGGGGAGGTGGAGCGTATGGGGGGGAGGTGGAGAGCATGGGGGGAGGTGGAGAGCATGGGGGGAGGTGGAGAGTATGGGGGGTGGCAGAGAGCATGGGGGGGAGGTGGAGCGTATGGGGGGAGGTGGAGAGTATGGGGGTGACAGAGAGCATGGGGAAGGTGGAGAGTATGGGGGGTGGCAGAGAGCATATGGGGGGTGGAAGAGAGCATGGGGGGAGGTGGAGACTATGAGGGGGTGGCAGAGAGCATGGGGGGGAGGTGGAGAATATGGGGGGAGGTGGAGAGTATGGGGGGAGGTGGAGCGTATGGGGGGAGGTGGAGCGTATGGGGGGTGGCAGAGAGCATGGGGGGAGGTGGAGCGTATGGGGGGGAGGTGGAGAGCATGGGGGGAGGTGGAGAGCATGGGGGGAGGTGGAGAGTATGGGGAGGAGGTGGAGAGTATGGGGGGTGGCAGAGAGCATGGGGGAAGGTGGAGAGCATGGGGGGTGGCAGAGAGCATGGGGGGGAGGTGGATAGCATGTGGGGTGGCAGACAGCATGGGGGCTGGCAGACAGCATGGGGGGAGGCAGACAGCATGGGGGGAGGCAGAGAGTATGGGGGGGGCAGAGAGCATGGGGGGTGGCAGAGAGCATGGGGGGTGGCAGAGAGCATGGGGGGTGGCAGAGAACATGGGGGGTGGCAGAGAACATGGGGGGGTGGCAGAGAAAATGGGGGGTGGCAGAGAACATGGGGGGTGGCAGAGAGCATGGGGGGTGGCAGAGAGCATGGGGGGTGGCAGAGAGCATGGGGGGGAGGTGGATAGCATGTGGGGTGGCAGACAGCATGGGGGGTGGCAGACAGCATGGGGGGAGGCAGACAGCATGGGGGGAGGCAGAGAGTATGGGGGGAGGCAGAGAGTATGGGGGGAGGCAGACAGCATGGGGGGTGGCAGAGAGTATGGGGGTGGTGGAGAGTATGGGGGGTGGCAGAGAGCATGGGGGGCAGCGGAGAGCATGGGGGTGATGTGGAGAGCACGGGGTTGGCAGAGAGTATGGGTGCGGTGGAGAGTATGGGTGCGGTGGAGAGTCCTGCGGGAGCAGCAGGGAGAAGCAGGATAGGAGGATCGGTGGGGGGTGGCTGCATATAGAAGAATCATTTTCTCCATCTTCCTCCTGCAGTCTCGGAATGCCTGCTTCTCCTCTACCTCTCACAGGCATTCCGATACTGCAGGAGGAAGATGGAGAAAATAATTGTTCTATATGCAGCCACCCCCACCGATCCTCCTATCTAGTTCACAGGGGAGGCTGAACTTACGTTTTCTGTTCCGGTGTCTTGTCAAATACAGTCCCCTATCATATAGTGTCCTCCCTGTACTGCGCAGGAGCAGTACGGAGGACAAACGAGACGCCGAAAGTCTCCGAAGTTTAACAGCTGATCATCAGCTGTACACGGCGCCTGCGCTTTTATTCTCACCCTATGTCCAGGATCATTCCCTACTATCCAAGTGGACATAGAGTGAGAATAAATAGTTGCCGAGCGCAGCGAGGTCGTGCCCGAAGCGTGGCGAGCGAAGCGAGCCCGCGAGGGGCCCTCTTACACAGCCATCGCTAAGAACTGCTGAAGCGCCGTGTACAGCTGATAGTCAGCTGATCAACTTCGGACATTTTCGGCATCTCCTTCTGCTCCGTACTGCGCAAGCGCTGCGCCTGCGCAGTACGGAGCGGACACTATCCGATAGGAGGACAGTATATGGCAGAACATCGGCACCTCTCGACATAACACCGGCTCCAAGGTGTCTGCTCTGGCTCCTCCCCCCGGCACTGACGGCTGACCTATACGTGCGGCCGTGCAGCCGTGGTGAGGCCGAAGGCGTCTCATTTAGCTCCTCCCCCCGGCGCTGATGGCTGAGCTCCGGGCGGCCGCGGAGAGGCTGGATGAGCGGCACAAGCTCAAGCCTTGGGCCATGCAAGGACTTGCAGCCTGGCGGCCCCAGCGGCCGCGGCCCGCTGGGCAAATGCCCGGTTTGCCCTATGGCCAATCCGGGCCTGACTGTGGGCAAAAATAAATGTGGATTTAACCCCACTTACTATAAGAAAATCGAACAAATGTTTGTACAACAAAATCTTCCAATATGAATTCTACTAGTCTATAACCAGCTTAAAAGACACACACACCGAACCACTGAGTGAGTGTTGTGTACAAATTGGATAAGTAATGTTCCTTGGGTTATCCAGTCATGCTCATGGGGACCTTAGGCCAATATTGGCCAGAATATAAAGCCCCGATTATGAAAGGACTTTTACAAATGCGGGAAGTTTAGTAAAATTACTATGTATTGGCTTACACAAATAATTTTAACTAGCGTATACCAAGACTTTTACTGCCATGAAGGGGAAAACTTGCAGACATCCACAAATGTACTTACTTTTCTTTCGCTCTCCTGACACTCCTCTCAGCTGCTGCAAATACAAGGAAAGCCCTCGGTATGCAAAGAGCAACTGACGTCATAGTTTACACAGACCTAGGAACTCTCTGGGTGATCAATGCTGTCACATGGAATGAGTCACATGCTCCTCCATATCCCGCAGGGACGCGCAGACAGCGATTGCTCGTGAGGATGTCCATGGACACCCTCCCGGCAATTAAGGCCAGCGCTGTAGCCATCTTTTGGCATTAGTGTGGGCGGAAAGTAGTTAACAATAAATGTTTATATGGTGCTGACAATTTACATATTATAGGTTTACAGTGCATCACTCTCTGCCTTCAAGGAGCTTACAATCTTAAAATCTCACTGTCACATGCATAGATACACTAGGGCCAATGAGCAATTGACCTACCAGCATACCTTTAGGCTGGGTTTACATATGCTGCATGTGCGATTCACAGCATAGGGTCCGGTGCATCCCTGTTCACCGATTCAGGTTCAAATCAGGTCCCAATTTTTGCCTGAATTCGCACCCGAATCGGAACCAAAGATGCACAGGACCCTTTAAAAATGTGGACTGTGGCCACCCCGGAGATGTGTGAACCGGCTCCATTGAGAGCCGGTCATACTCTCCTGTAATGTGAATTGGATGCAGGAAAATCCGCATCCAATTTGCATATGCATTAACCCGGCCTTAGAGTTTGGGAAGATATCAGAGCAGGGCAAAACTAGACATGCACAGGGAGAACATGCAAAACTTCATGCAGGCATATCATGCTGGGATTTGAACTGTGGGCCCTAGGAATATGCTTCTTTTTATAAGTATATACATTGTGAATATTTCATGTTTACCTTTCTAGCCAGCAGGTTGAGTTCTAGGCAATTTTCAAACTGCATTTCTGTCCATTTTTAGCTTTTCTGCTTTTCACAAAGCTCAATAGCTCAAGCTCAAATTTACCAAGAATTGTGTCACAGTTGCGACTCCTCTTCTTTTCCTCCTCCACCCTATCAGGTCTGTTCAGACAGGACCCTAAGAAGTTTCAAACAGAGAGAGAGTCTGGGAGCAAACAGCTTGTTTCTCTTTAGAAAACCCATAATGCTCTGTGACCAGTATCATGGGAACATCCTGTATTGAAAAGAATATATAGTAATTATGTATGTATTTATTTTTATTTTTTTATTAAAGCCAGGGTTAAAACAATAAAAAGCATGTACAATATATTTATTCTAGTCAGCATTGAAACCCTACTATCAGTTGCTGTCCCTTTGTACAGTAAAAGTTAACTGCTTCTTTAGTCAATGGGGTGAGGATAAAGAAGAAGTACTTACCTTTCCCTCGCTCCTTTAGGCCTGCTCCCCACATCATGCGACTGGTGACCTACTTATTGCCTCTTCTACAGTTGCAGAATCCCTGATGTCATCAAATACAAGGCAGGACCATAGGTCCTGCCTTGTATGTGGGTATGTCGATAGCCCGTCCATGACAGAGAATGGAGGAGTGCATAAGCTGGTGGGGGGTGAGGAAAAAAGGTGAGACTTTGTTCTTATTTATGTACTCCATAGACTAAAAAACTGTTAAATGTTGCTGTGCAGGAGAGAGAAACTGAATAGCAGAGTTTGAATGCTGACCGGAGTTTAGCTTGAAGTCAGTCAGATGAATGAATGGGGCTGTCACAAGCAAACTTAAAATGAATGGAGCTGTCCAGGACTGTGACTGAGGTAAGTTTCCTATATTGGGGCAGAAGATAAGTATAATCCCAGGTTACCTGCACTTAGGGGGTGGGGGAATGTATTAAAGTTTGTTTAAAAATGTATTAAAATTATTTGTTTTTTAAATTATATGATTTTAATGCAACCTAAGGTTTGCAAGAATATTAAAAAAAAGCAGATGTCTTTAAACATTTTTTCAAAAAAGCTCTTTTCTCCTATATGCTGAAAACACAGACATAGGTGAATACTAGTTAATATTTTTTTACTGGATCAGAAGGAGTGTTTTCAGATTTTTAGATAGGGATTTATTCCAAGAGTTTAGAGAACAGAGACTGTCAAGTGTTTCCGTCAAAACAAGAAGCAAGATTTCTGCGTCCCAAAATTCCAATCTAAGATAAGTCTCATGAGGGCTACCATGTTTATTTTTTGAACCAAAGACCACTTTTTTTTACATTTTGTGCAGTGGAGATTCCTGGCAGTTTATTTGCCCGAAAAAATTTAGATCAGAGTAAATAAAACTCAACATATTTGTTTCTTTAGAAAGGCGAAATTGGGGGGAAAAAAGACACATTAACACCGGTGTTGTAACGTAGGTTAATGACTGTACATAACCTATGTTGGGGCAAGATGTTGAATTCTTAATGGCACTACAATGCAATGTACTACCCTGTGTTGTGGTGTGCTAAATTGCATAAAAATGCTTTAGGTCCTTTTTCTGTGCCTTGTCAGCCTATTCAAAATAATGCAACACAAAGCAGACAGGCAGGGAGGGGAAGAGGACAGAGGAGACATAGGAGAACAGGGCTGCGGATGATGGAGGCACATAAACTGACCACGGTGTCAGGGCTCAGCAGCAATTATATACCGTGGTCAGTTCACAGGGGGGAGGGTATAGCCAGGCAGGATCAGCCAGGTTTTTTAGATGATACAGGGGGCCAAATGACACAGCACAAGCACTGTGCTGTATAATATGCTTTAAGAAAACAGGATCTGTTTTTTTTTTTTTTTTTTGGGTTAACAAACGCTTTAATACATTTGGTATCTATTGGCTTGACACAAACATATCTTATATTACCAGAAAATATAGGATTATGTGGTGTTTGTAAGCACTACAATAATTTGAGTCTATTTTTTATTGAAAATATAGATTTGAAAACAATAAGTACAAATATCTTATATAAAAGAAAATTTGAATGCCATAATTTTATTCTACAGGGTCTCTGCTTTCAGGAAATATACAATGTTTTGGGGTTTTATATGTCTTTTCCTGTGAAAAATATGCATTTTAATATGTGTGTGCAGCAAAAGAGTTAAAGTACATCACAGGTTATATATGACAAGCAATCAACTACCATTCTCAGAAGGTTAGGTCAACAATTGCAGCCTACAAACCTCTCCATTAACAGGATTCCTCTAGCTTTGATAAGTTGATAGTTATAATCCACTCTAGTTAACATAGTTTACAACTTTGCAGTTTGGTACACTGGGACCATCCAGTGGCGTAGCGTAGGGGGGCAGGTTGCCCCAGACATAACATTTAGGGAGGTGCAGAGATTAGTCCTCCATCATCTTGAGTCCCACACTGTGACCGTCTGTCATCCTGTGTCTGATCATGGCGTCAGCTGGCTGGTGCACGGTGCTGTGCCGCTGCCCTCTCAACCCAGCGCCAGGCCCAGACTCCCCACAGTGCTTTCAGCGCGGATCCCAGTCCCAGCTCCTCTTCAGCTCCCCACTCCATCCGGCCCACGCATAGGGATGGGAGCTGGCTATGCCTAGTAGAGGGGGAAGGAGGAGGCGGCACACAGCTCAAACCGGATACACCACCGGTCTTATTCCAGGCCAGTCCTCGAAGAACATCAGGCAGTGTGCGGGGCATGTGATCAGAGAACTGCCACTGTCCCGGAGGAATTATTGGGCAGTATGCGGTGGCACGGATCTGGTAATGGACGAAGGTGTAGCGTCGCAAACACTTGACAACCCTAACACCAAGGTGAGACCCCATTACCGACCTGCACAGCAGAACTACCTGAGTGATTTGCCCGATCTCTATATAGATATGAGGAGCCAGGACAGCCAGAGCCTCACCTTACTACACCGACCTACCGATGGGGGTGGTGTGGGTGACCCGACCAACCGGGGGGGGCTGTTAGCTGTGGGTGCACTGTTTGCATTACTTCTCAGGCAGGTTCATGGCATCCCCAAGTAGGTGTTTTAGGAATTATGCATTTTTAATGTTTCCCTTTAAGCACTGATAAAAGGGCGGCTCCCATCTAAACAGTAAATGGTCCCCTAGGGCAGCTCTTTGTTTGACTATCCATTGCCTATTGGCTCAGAAAATGACCATTACTGATTGCCAAGATTCAGCACCATTGATCCAGTACCCAAACTTCAGTAAAGTTTGCTGAATATATCTGATTCCTGAACTGAAACTGGGTGCATTCAGCTCATCACTATTTCAGAGACACTTTCAGAATATATTTTCAAAGATTGGCATCCAGTGTGAGTCTTCTGGAAATTTGCCTGGGAAACTACAATATACATAAGGTGGTGGCTTCCATTACGTTCTCTCCTTTTCTTGGCTATTGTGCCTGTGCACAGCTGCAGCTTGTTTACAGCAGAGAAAAATGATTCTTATCTGTCATTTGCAGATGAATCGACCCAAAGTGGATGAACATCTGTGAATTTCAATTGAATGTAAACGTCAATGAGCTGAGTGGTTTGTGTCTCAGTTTACAGGCAGCGTGAAATGTTTTACTTTGGAAGAATTACCATCAGTAAAATAGGGAGAGTGATTTCTAAGATAACTCATTTCATAATATAGTAACAGTACAGTATTTCATGAAAAGGTGAACTGTTCTCAAAAGTCATCATGTCCCAGCTACAGATATGTTCCTTTAGCTAGGAGTTCCCCTTACCCACAAACAGTGTCTCCCATTAACTAATCACTGCACCAATTAAAAATAATAATACTCTACTAATTGCTGCTGCAATTAAAGCAGAACTAAACCCATTGATTTAACAGTTTTAAAAAAACTGTTACATTACTGGCATGTTGGGAATGCTGCAACATTTGCTTGTGCTCTCCACCAAACTGTCAAACCATCAAATGGCTGGAGACATAACTGATCACATGTGCAGCACCATGGTAGTTGGAGATCAAACAGAAGCTAAGATGGCAACTTCCTTGGCTAAAAAGGATAGGAGGGTTTAGTTCTGCTTTAAAAAAATCTAAAAGTTCATTTTACTTACTTAAAGAGGAGGTTCAGCCAAAAAAAAAAAAGTCAGCAGCTACAAATACTGTAGCTGCTGACTTTTAATATTAGGGCACTTACCTGTCCAGGGAGCCTGTTATGTCGGCACATCTTCAGTTCTACTCCCGTGTTCTGCTGCCGCCATTCCTGGTAAGGAAACCAGGCAGTGAAGCCTTTCGGCTTCACTGCTGGCTCCCTACTGAGCATGCGCGAAGCGCGCTGTGCTTTCTAATTGACCTGGCGGTGGGGAAAGGAGGGGGGCGAACTTCTGTGAGATCGGGCCGCGGCTGTCTCCTGGAAGTGGGGAAGGGGACCTGTCATAAACGGGTCCCCTTTCCCTCCTCCCCCCTAAAAGGTGCCAAGTGTGACAGGTGGGTAGGAAGCATATAAGCGGAAGTTCCACTTTTGGGTGTCACAAACTTTTCGGGAAATGAGTCTTCCTCACTGCAGTGTTGGAGGGGACTTTTATCATTGCTTTTGTCAATGCATGGGTGGACATATCCTATTGATTATACAGTGATCCTATCATGTTTTGAGGACTGCAGTGGTGGTATGACATCATGACGAGGAAATCAGTTGGCAGTGAGTTAAAAACTGGTTTAGAAGTATTGTTTTTTACATTGATTATGAAGGAGCAAGGGAGATGGATTGGGGTGGTTGGGGAAAAGTTTTCTAGGAGATGTGTTTTAAATAAGACACCCAGACCACACAACTATAAAATGCAATGCAAACCCTGTGCCAGTTTTGTTACAACTGTTCAAATGCCATGGGGACTGAGTATGCTCTCATCTAGCTATTGTATGAAGGGGCTAGACTAGCAAGAACAGAAGAAAAGAGAATAGCATGACAAATCTCACTTTACAGTTGACCTGTGCTTCATAAATCCGCCTCCCATGGCAGCTGTACCTTCCATTTGTTCCCCACCACTGTGTTTACCACCAGTATCGAGGAAACACTCCAAGTTGATGCTAGTTAGAACCAGGGCTTTTTTTCAGCTGGAACTTGGTGGAACTCAGTTCCACCACCTCTGGCTCAGACCCTCTGCTCCCTGCTCAGCACTATCACTTGTAAAGACAGAAGTCCGACTTCTGTCTTTACAAGTGACAGCTTGTCTTTAGCAGCTCCCACAAATCTTGTCTCCTGAGTGGCTCCCACTGAGTGCAGGATGGGGAAAAAGGAGATATGGGTGCTTGGGGTGCAGTGCAGATACGGGCACCCCCACTGGATAATCTCCCTGCATGTGATAGAGGCAAAGCCATTTACAGTGTACGAGGAGGTCCTAGAGCCTGATAGGAAGAGGGGTGAAAGTGAGATGTGGATGGGGGATGCAGAGGTAAACAGCTGTGTAAGAAGGCTGAACTCTGCACTCTGTGTGTAGTGCACACCTGAATTCTGCACTCTGTATGCAGCGCACCCCCAAACTCTGCACTCTGTACATATTGCACTCCTGGTATTTAATTTCCCTTTAAGACCCTACCACTGTTAGTGAAATATGACCACAACCAGTATTTGATGCTGTTTGAGGGGTGCGTGGGGGTCAAGGGGGTTTTGAGTGGTCATGGTTGAGTTCCTGCACCTATTTTCTGAGAAAAAAAGCCCTGGTTAGAACTAACACAGTACTAAGGGCCTTCTCCGTTCCCCTAATTGGCAAGCAATTCCTTTGAGAAGCTTTAATTAATTAATTAATTAATTATTTTAAGAAAAGGTCAATGTTGTATACTTTGTTGTCTAATGATTGTAGTATAAACATGTTTTTTTTTTATTAATTATAGGGACATATTGGTATTAATCTCTAATATATAAATATATTCTAATATATACAACATATAAATGATGTAAAGTGATTAGTGTATGATGGTACAATCATTTGCATTTAAAGTGGTTGTTAACCCACAGGGATAAATTTACATTACCCTCTCGGTTAATTCATGTAATGTCCCCCTGTGACTGTGCTTTATAAAAAAAATGCAGCTATATTTCTGTTTACAGAGTGCCGATCAGCGCTCACGTGACCCGTCGGCTCCCTCCTCCCTCTGCCTGACAGCTGCAGCGAAGATACCCTCTGACGTCAGTCAGGAGGGGAGGATGAGAGAGGCAGCCCAGCTCGCTGCAGCTGTCATGCGAGAGAGGAGAGAGGCGGTGGGTCACGTGAGTGCCGATCTGCGCTCTGAATTTAAGCGAGAGTATAACGTCAATTTAACCCTAATTTGAGCAGCAGTAGGAGAAGGGGCAGGCACAGACATGGAGCTGACAGGCAGGGAAGGGAGGGGGGATAGGAAGGAGAAGCGCACAGATGAGAGACAGGAGACACAGCAAATGACAGAGGCATGTAAACTGACCACGGTGTCAGGGCTCAGCAGCAGAAACTGGCAGGATCAGCCAGGTATTTCAAGTGTTTCAGGGGACCAAATTACACAGCACAAGCATTGTGCTGTATATAATGCTTTCAAGTAACAGGATTTTTTTTTTTTTTAGGTTAACCACTAGCTGACCAGCCGCCATCTTTATAGTGCGGCAGGTTAGCGCGAACGGTCCTAGCTGTACGTCGGCCCTTTAAATGTCTATAGCAGGTGCGTGTGCCTGCTGCATGGTGGGGGAGCCGATGCACGTGTAAACACACAAATCCCTGTTCTGTGGGGAGAGGAGAGACAGATCGTCTGTTCCTACTAGCTAGGGACAACGATATGTCTCCTCCTCTAGTCAGTTCCATCCCTCCACAGTTAGAAACACAAACGAGGGAACACATTTAACCCCTTGATCGCCCCCTAGTGTTAACCCCTTCCCTGCCAGTGACATTTATGCAGTAATCAGTGCATTTTTATAGCACTGATCACTGTGTAAATGTCAGTGGTCCCAAAAATGTGTCAAAACTGTCCGATCAGTCCACCGCAATATCGCAGTACCGCTTTTGTTTTTTTAAATTGTTGCTCTTTTTTTGTTTATAGCGCAAAAAATAAAGACTGCAGAGGTGATCAAATACCACCAAAAGAAAGCTCTATTTGTGGGGAAAAAGGACAGCAATTTTTGTGGGTACAGCATCGCACGACCGCGCAATTGTCAATTAAAGCGACGCAGTGCCGTATCGCAAAAAATGGCCTGGTCATTAAGCAGGCAAATCTTCCGGTCTGTAAGTGGTTAACAAACACTTTAATTTAATCAATGTGAATTATTAAACTTGTAGTTGATCATTTGCTAATTTATTAATGTACGTACTTGGGGTGTCCTCCATTGTGAGAAGGAGTGGTTATCAGAACAATAGGCCTCTGATATTTGAATGTTTAAAAAAACTGGCACATGGGCACTTGTGGTCCAAGTCAGAAAAAGCAATAATGACATTCGACCCCCCCCCCCCCCCCCCAGCCTAGATCACTATTACATAGTGGGGCCAATGTTACTTCCTACTGAGGAAAAAATTACAACTCTTTGGGATTATAACTGTAATTTCTACAAAACAACTAAATAAACAAATTGCTTTCCAGCTGAGTGTTAAAAATTTATTCTTTCTTGTATTTTATGCAATTTAAATATGCATTGCTAGATGACAGTAAAATATGTTGTAATTACAAATAAAATACAAGCTGCAAATAAGGCAGTTGAAAAACCATATTTTTTTTTACTATGCCAAGCAGCACATTTAATAGATGCAATTTCTATCCAGTAAAGCTTGCGGTAACGGCACCATCTGTAAATCATCCGGCATCTCTTTTCCCTTGTCTTCAGTATCACAAAAATAAACAAGGGATAATTTCCCTCTATCTGCTCCCCAACACAGAAAACATTTCAATTACAAATACGTTTCCTGTCCAACTTAACCAAAAGCCACGCTGTGAGTGTTTAACTGGGTTTCGCTAATGAGTGCGTACCCAATAAAGAAAAAGTCATAATTTTGACAATGATAATAGAAAGCAGATTTTCTTCTTGGAATTATAAATGGAATTACAGTAAGAAAAGGGGAAAATCAGAGCATTGTTGACCATTATACGTGTCCTGCAGTTTTAGAGAATTCACATCAGTAGGCAGAAGAATGTTATAGCTATATGTGATATGTTGTCATTTTCTTCCCAAATGTATAGGAAGGAAAAAGTAGCAATGAAAAGAGCCAGCATTCAGTTACAGATCCTTTAACAGTCATTTATTGTTAGAGCTATCTCACTGTAAAATAAAAATACAATTTCAAAAGTACTTGTGGGTTGCAGCTAGCCACTGGCGTGTGTTGCTACACCCAAGCAAATTATGGTAAATGGTGTATATGGTAAAGTGTAGAGCTACCCTCTATCTTTATACCAATAAATAACAACTTGTGACTAATGGTGGCAACCTCCCCATCTTGTTATCAGTATTTTACATACAAAAAAAAAAATATACGGAAATATGTAAAACAACTACTTACCTACTCATCCTGTCATCAGTATTTTACATACAAGAATAAAAAAATACTGAAATATGCAAATCAACTACTTATGAATGATGGTGGAAACCCCCAAAATTGCATAATCAACTTCTTACATCAACATATGTTGCTAAATCATATCTCAAACATATATAATCAAAAATATAATTGTATTTCAATAAATCCATATTGCAGTGTACAACTCCAAAAATTGGGATCCACTGAAATTATATAACCATACAATCAAATAATGCAAAGTAAAGTCTTTTTATAAATAAATTTCTTCCCAGTGTCCTTGTGATCCTTTGAAAATAATTGATAAGTTACCACGTGATAACCACCATTAGTCAAACAATTCATTCAGCTCACATTTTTTACCCATATACAGATTGGGAAATACTATTGGGAAGAAAGATGGCCACAAAGTTGGAGGGGCTTACTAGGTATTGGAGGGGGGGGGGGGTCAGAGGAAGACACAGCTGGCAGTGAGTAGGGATGAGCTTCGAGTTCGAGTCAAACCCATGTTCGACTCGAACATCGCATGTTCGACCGTTCGTCAAATCGCGAACGTTATGGGCAATTCGCGCCAAATTCAAGTGGCACGTCACGGCCCATAATTCACTGCGGCATCACAGTGCATTGCTGGCTGATGATTGGCCAAGCATGCACTATGACCCGCATGCTTGGCCAATCACTGCGCCATCTGTACAGAGAGCCGTAATTGGCCAAAGCCAGGGTGGCTTTGGCCAATTATGGCTCAGGGGGTTTAGTACACACCCCACACTATATCAGGCCGCCTGCGTGGCGGCCTTGTTTATTGTGTTGAGGCGGCGGAGAGATAGACAGAGAGAAAGTGTCATTTGATTTAAGTTAGAGTAGGCAGCAGTTAGCTACACTTACAATGTATTATATATATATATATATATATATATATATATATATATACACACACACACTGTATTCAGTTTAGCTAGATCCGTTCCTGTTATTCTCTTCCTACTGACAGGCAGGCAGGTGTTTTTACAGTATTTACAGCTACATGAAGAAAATTGCTGGTGTTCTTCTGATCCTATTAGTACCACAGGCAGGCAGCTACAGTATTTACAGTTAGTGTAGTGCGTCCTCTGCACAGTGTGCACCTACAGCTACCTGAAGAAAATTGCTGGTGTTCTTCTGATCCTATTAGTACCGCAGGCAGCTGCAGTATTTACAGTTAGTGTAGTGCGTCCTCTGCACAGTGTGCACCTAAAGCTACCTGAAGACAATTGCTGTTGTTCTGATCCTATTAATACCACAGGCAGACAGCTTCAGAATTTACAGTTAGTGTAGTGCGTCCTCTGCACAGTGTGCACCTAAAGCTACCTGAAGAAAATTGGTGGTGTTCTTCTGATCCTATTAGTACCACAGGCAGACAGCTGCAGTATTTATAGTTAGTGTAGTGTGTCCTCTGCACAGTGTGCACCTAAAACTACCTGAAGACAATTCCTGTTGTTCTGATCCTATTAATACCACAAGCAGGCAGCTGCAGTATTTGCAGTTAGTGTAATGCGTCCTCTGCACAGTGTGCACCTAAAGCTACCTGAAGAAAATTGGTGGTGTTCTTCTGATTCTATTAATACCACAGGCAGGCAGCTGCAGTATTTACAGTTAGTGTACTGTGTCCTCTGCACAGTGTGCACCTAAAGCTACCTGAAGACAATTGCTGTTGTTCTGATCCTATTAATACCACAGGCAGGCAGCTGCAGTATTTACAGTTAGTGTACTGTGTCCTCTGCACAGTGTGCACCTAAAGCTACCTGAAGAAAATTGGTGGTGTTCTTCTGATCCTATTAATACCACAGGCAGGCAGCTGCAGTATTTACAGTTAGTGTACTGTGTCCTCTGCACAGCATGCACCTAAAGATACCTGAAGACAATTACTGTTGTTCTGATCCTATTAGTACCACAAGCAAGCAGCGGCAGTATTTAAAGTTAGTGTAGTGCGTCTTCTGCACAGTGTGCACCTAAAGCTACCTGAAGACAATTGCTGTTGTTCTGATCCTATTAATACCACAGGCAGGCAGCTGCATTATTTACAGTTAGTGTAGTGCGCCCTCTGCACAGTGTGCACCTAAGGCTACCTGAAGAAAATTGGTGGTGTCCTTCTGATCCTATTAGTACCGCAGGCAGCTGCAGTATTTACAGTTCATGTAGTGCGTCCTCTGCAGAGTGTGCACCTAAAGCTACCTGAAGACAATTGCTGTTGTTCTGATCCTATTAATACCACAGGCAGGCAGCTGCAGTATTTACAGTTACTGTAATGCGTCCTCTGCACAGTGTGCACCTAAAGCTACCTGAAGAAAATTGGTGGTGTTCTTCTGATCCTATTAGTACCACAGGCAGGCAGCTGCAGTATTTACAGTTAGTGTACTGTGTCCTCTGCACAGTGTGCACCTAAAGCTACCTGAAGACAATTGCTGTTGTTCTGATCCTATTAATACCACAGGCAGGCAGCTGCAGTATTTACAGTTAGTGTAGTGCGTCCTCTGCCCAGTGTGCACCTAAAGCTACCTGAAGAAAATTGGTGGTGTTCTTCTGATCCTATTAGTACCAAAGGCAGGCAGCTACTGTATTTACAGTTAGTGTACTGTGTCCTCTGCATAGTGTGCACCTAAAGCTACCTGAAGAAAATTGGTGGTGTTCTTCTGATCCTATTAGTACCACAGGCAGGCAGCTGCAGTATTTACAGTTAGTGTAGTGCATCCTCTGCACAGTGTGCACCTAAGCTACCTGAAGAAAATTGGTGGTGTTCTTCTGATCCTATTAGCACCACAGGCAGGCAGCTGCAGTATTTACAGTTAGTGTAGTGTGTCCTCTGCACAGTGTGCACCTAAAACTACCTGAAAACAATTGCTGTTGTTCTGATCCTATTAATACCACAAGCAGGCAGCTGCAGTATTTACATTTAGTGTAGTGCGTCCTCTGCACAGTGTGCACCTAAAGCTACCTGAAGAAAATTGGTGGTGTTCTTCTGATCCTATTAGTACCACAGGCAGGCAGCTACGGTATTTACAGTTAGTGTACTGTGTCCTCTGCACAGTGTGCACCTAAAGCTACCTGAAGACAATTGCTGTTGTTCTGATCCTAATAATACCACAGGCAGGCAGCTACAGTATTTGCAGTTAGTGTACTGTGTCCTCTGCACAGTGTGCACCTAAAGCTACCTGAAGAAACTTGGCGGTGTTCTTCTGATCCTATTAGTACCACAGGCAGGCAGCTGCAGTATTTACAGTTAGTGTACTGTGTCCTCTGCACAGCGTGCACCTAAAGCCACCTGAAGACAATTGCTGGTGTTCTCATACTAATAATACTACAGGCAGGCAGTTGATTCTGCTAGCTGCAGTGTCAGTATATATATACATCCCAGCTTTGTGCAGCTACATCTCACTGCAGGCCATTAGTATATCTGGAACAATATAACAAGGAGAGGCAGACAGTCACAAGCCAATAAAAGAGGGCAAGCAGGCTCTGTGTCTAAAGGCAACAGTGCTGGTCATGGAGATGGTGCATCTTCATCAACACGTGGCCGTGGGACATGCTTGTCCTTTTTTTCGGCAGCTGGCCGTGTTGATCCGCAACATGCGGAAGACTTGGTAGAGTGGATGACCAAGCCGTCCTCATCCTCCTCATCCTCTCTCACCCAGGCTCAGGGTACTTTGTCTGGCAAAGCAGCTGCCAATGCGGCCTCTTCCCTCAGCTTAATGGCATCAGTCACTCCTTTCCTAGCCCCACCATGTCCTCCTGAGGAGTCCCCCAAACTGTTTGACCACAGTGTTGGGTACATGTTCCAGGAGGATGCCCAGCGTTTTGAAGGCTCCGATGATGGTACCCAGCTAGAGGAAGGCAGTAACGTGAGCCCAGAGAGAGGGGGTTCCCAAGAAGGACAGCAATCTGGCAGTCATGTTCCCCCAGCTGCAGCATACTGCCAGCTTTGCTCCAGTGATGAGGAGGGAGGGGATGATGAGGTCACTGACTCCACGTGGGTGCCTGATAGGAGAGAGGAGGAGGAGGACGAAGCACATCTCCAACGAGGCAGGATGCCCTCCAGGGGCCAGCTTAAGGGCAGCACACCAACTGCATCACGCCACAGAGCTCCACATGTGCAGGGCGCTGCTGTCTCTGTGCGTCATTCCAAAAGTTCTTTGGTGTGGGCCTTTTTTGAAACGAGTGCATCAGATCGCACCGCTGCTATTTGCAACATATGTCTCAAGCGTATCTCGCGTGGCCAAAACATCACCCGCTTGGGCACCACATGCTTGACCAGACATATTTCGACCTACCATGCAGTTTGTTGGCAAGTGTACCTAAAAGACCCACACCAAAGAACAAAGCGGACCTCTCCTTGCTCCTCATCAGCTGGGATCTTCAACCCCACTATACCTTCAGTCCTCTCTGAAACCTGCATTGAGAGGAATGAAGGTGTAGAATTAGGTGTGTCACAGCAAAGTACTTGCGGGCAATCTGCTATCGCTACACCGACGTCAGATTGTACCAGGCAAATTTCCCTGCCCCAGCTACTGCACCGCCGAAAGAAGCTCGCTCCCAGCCATCCACATGTCCAGCGGTTGAATGCTAGCTTGGCTAAATTGCTAGCACTTCAACTGCTGTCTTTTCAGTTGGTAGACTCTGCCCCCTTCTGTGAGTTTGTGGAATGTGCGGTTCCTCAGTGGCAGGTTCCCAAACGCCACTTTTTCTCACCAAAGGCAATTCCGCCTCTCTACCGGCATGTGGAAGGCAATGTCTTGGCCATGCTGGACAGGGCAGTCAGCGGTAAGGTGCATATTATCGCTGACTCGTGGTCCAGCAGGCATGGACAGGGACGTTACCTATCTTTCACCGTGCACTGGGTGACTCTTCTGGCAGCTGGGAAGGATGCAGGACAGGGTGCAGTAGTGTTGGAGGTTGTTCCGCTACCACGCCTCCAAAATTCTACTAGTGGTGATTCTGCCACACCTCTCTCCTCCACCCCCTCCTCTTCTTCTTCCTCCATGGCCTCTTCCTGTGCTGATTTGTCCTCGGAACCAGCGGTGCTCCGTAGGCATTCAAGGGGCTACGCAAGCATGCAGGCAATAAGATGCCATGCAGTGCTTCAGCTGGTGTGCTTGAGGAACAGGAGCCACACTGGGGCAGAGATTCGGTCAGCTCTGCAGGGGCAGGTTCAGAGGTGGTTGACGCCATGTCAGCTTAAGGCAGGTATGGTGGTTTGCAACAATGGCACCAACCTCCTCTCCGCCCTCGGACAGGGACAGCTGACCCATGTGCCCTGTTTGGCTCACATCCTTAACTTGGTGGTGTAGCAGTTCTTGGGCAGGTACCCGGGCTTACAGGATGTCCTGAGGCAGGCCAGGAAAGTCTGAGTGCATTTCCGCAGGTCAGATAATGCCAGTGGCTGGCTGACCTCCAAAAGGAATTTAACCTGCCCAAGAACCGCTAATCTGTGACATGCCCACCAGGTGGAACTTAACGTTGGCCATGCTGCAGCGGCTGCACACACAGCAGAGGGCCATCAATGAATACCTATGCGACTATAGCACCAGGACAGGGTCAGGGGACCTTGTTTTTTTTCCTCACGCCAGTGGACTATGATCAGGAAAGCATGCACTGTCCTGTTACCATTTGAGGAGGCCACAAGGATGGTGAGCAATGACAGTGCATGCATCAGTGACACTGTTCCTCTTGTCCACCTGTTGGAGCACACGCTGCGTGGAATAATGGACAGGGCACTTGAGGCAGAACAGAGGGAGGAAGAGGAGAACTTCCTTACCTCTCAAGTCCCGCTTTATCCAGACAGTGTTCCTGCGTGCCCACCGGAAGAGGACAAGGAGGAGGATTGTATCAGCATGGAGGTGGATCCTGGCACTCAGCATCAGCAGCAGTCTTCAAGGGATAATTTACAGTCTGAAGAAATCCAAGGACTTGTACATGGCTGGGAGGAGGTGGCTGCGGATCATGTCATCCATAGTGACCCAGAGGACTCTGGACCGAATGCCTCAGCAAACCTACGCTGCATGGCCTCCCTGATCCTGCAAAGCCTGCGGAAGGATCCTCGTATTCATGGTATCAAGTGGAGGGATGATTACTGGCTGGCAACCCTCCTTGATCCACGTTACAAGGGTAAGGTTGTGGACCTTATCTTGACGTCGCAGAGGGAGCAGAGGATGAAACATCTTCAGGAGGCCTTGCAAAAAGGTTTTTGCAACGCGTTTGCAGAGCCTGGGAGGTTACAATTTCCTGGTCCTCCTGTTGCTGAGGCTTCAGTCAGTCACAGAAGGAGCGGTGGAGAAGGTGGCCGTCTGACCGATGCGTTCAGACAATTTTTTAGTCCGCAGCCCCAAGGTCTGATCGCCAGCGTCTGATTCACATGGTGCAGGATTACCTAGGGGCAAGATCAGACTCGGACACCTTTCCCACCGAAAATCCTCTGGGTTACTGGGTCTTGAGGATGGATCACTGGCCAGAGCTTGCACAATATGCAATTGAGCTACTGGCCTGTCCTGCATCCAGCGTTCTGTCAGAACGCACATTCAGTGCTGCTGGAGGCTTTGTAACCCATCACAGGGTGCGCCTGTCTACCAAATCGGTAGATCGGCTGATCTTCATAAAAATGAATCAGTCTTGGATCACCAGCTACCAAGCACCTGATGCTGATGTAACCGATTGATTTTTTTTTTAATGTGAGATCCCTTCAAGACTGCCTATGCTGATGCTGAGTGACTATCCTGTTATGCTGAGTCACAATCCTCTTCCTCCTCAATTTGCATGCTGATAGCTTGTAAGAACAGGTTCTGGGCACCGCCACCAGTGGCCAAGGCCCAATTTTTCTGCCCCTGTTTAACAGGGGCATGTAATTCCAATTTTTGATGCAATACTTTGCAGCAGGGCTCATTCCTGTGCTCCAACTAGAGTATCTGTGAGGGGTTGCAGTGTTGTGGCACCAGCACCAGTGCCCAAGGCCCAATTTTTCTGCCCCTGTTTAACAGGGGCGTGTAATTCCAATTTTTGATGCAATACTTTGCAGCAGGGCTCATTCCTGTGCTCCAACTAGAGTATCTGTGAGGGGTTGCAGTGTTGTGGCACCAGCACCAGTGCCCAAGGCCCAATTTTTCAGCCCCTGTTTAACAGGGGCGTGTAATTACAATTTTTGATGCAATACTTTACAGCAGGACTCATTCCTGCGCTCCAACTAGAGTATCTGTGAGGGGTTGCAGTGTTGTGGCACCAGCACCAGTGCCCAAGGCCCACATTTTCAGCCCCTGTTTAACAGGGGCATAGAATTACAATTTTTTATGCAATACTTTGCAGCAGGGCTCATTCCTGCGCTCCAACTATAGCATCTGTGAGGGGTTGCAGTGTTGTGGCACCAGTGCCTAAGGCCCAATTTTCTTGCCCCTGTTCAACAGTGACATGTAATTACAATTCTTGATCTAATATTTCACAGCAGGGCCCATTCCTGCGCCCACCAAGAGTAACTGTGAGGGCTTACAGTGTTGTGGCAACATCACCACCACCACCACCAAAGGCCCAATTTTTCTACCACTGTTCAACAATGGCATGTAATTACAATTCTTGATCTAATATTTCACTGTACGGCCCGTTCCTGCGCCCACCAAGAGTAACTGTGAGGGCTTACAGTGTTGTGGCAACACCAACACCTAAGGCCCCAATTTCTGCAGAGTATATAGGGCAGGCCCCTACTTTCAAACATCCAACTTACAAACGACTCCTGCTTGCAAACGGAAGGAGACAACAGGAAGTGACATGAAATCTACCCCTAGGAAGGGAAATTCTCTCCTGTAAGTGTTAATATGGGAAAAATGTGTCTCCTCTTCACTGATGCTTTATCACCAATCCTTGTTTCACTAAAAACCCCAAATTTTCAAAAAACACTTGTCATTGGGACAGAAAGTGAGGTGAAATCTTCTGAAGAGGTGCACAGACAGCAAACCAAATGTTACAGGGGCGATGACCCTTCCCTATGTTTTCCAAAAAGCTTAAAAATAGATTCTTTGGCTGGAGCTACACTTTAAAAATGTACCAGGTCAAAATTACAAACAGATTCTACTTAACAACAAACCTACAGTCCCTGTCTTGTTTGCACCGCCTGTATACTGCTGTTCAGAGTATATAGGGCCTGGGGGCCCCACGCCTTTCCTTTTTTTAATTTGGGTGCGGGGTTCCCCTTAATATCCATACAAGACCCAAAGGGGGGGGTACCCATGCCGTTTGTCTCACTGATTTTCATCCATATTGCCGGGACATGACATTACATTTACAAGCCGCAAGCAGTTTTAAATGACTTTTATTCCTTTAGAAATGTAATTTTGCTCTCGGACTGTTCTAAACACAGGAAACAGGTGCCACTTTCCAGGCATACTATAGACACCCCCAGGTACGATATTTAAAGGAATATTTCACTTTTATTTTTTCACTTTAAGCATCATTAAAATCACTGCTCCCGAAAAAACGTCAGTTTTTATAACTTTTTTTTTTTGCATTGATACATGTCCCCTGGGGCAGGACCTGGGTCCCCAAACCCGTTTTAGGACAATAACTTGCATATTAGCCTTTAAAATTAGCACTTTTGATTTCGAACGTTCGAGTCCCATAGACTTTAATGGGGTTCTAAAGTTTGCGCGAACTTTCAGTCCGTTCGCAGGTTCTGGTGCGAACCGAACTGGGGGGTGTTCGGCTCATCCCTAGCAGTGAGCAAAGAACAGAGGGTAATAGTGGAGTCAGTAGTGATAATACAGCTGTAACTTCTAATCCTGGGGTGAATGCAAGAACAATTTGAAAACAAAGCACGAGGAAAAGGGGAAGTTAATATGCACCCATACAACGCTGAGAGGAGTATACACAAATGCTAGGAGCCTAGCTAACAAAATGGAGGTCCTGGAGCTGCTATTACATGAGGAGGAGTTAGACTTTGTGGGAATAACTGAAACTTGGTTTGACAGCTCACACGATTGGCTGCCAAATATTCAGGGATATTCCTTGTATCGAAAAGACAGGAAAGGGAGAAGGGGGGGGTGTGTCTATATGTAAAAATTTTTGCAAGGGTGGTAGAGAGGAGTGACACTGTGAATGGGATGAGGGGGGAGGTGGAATTCGTATGGGTAGAACTTCAACGAGAAGAAGTAAGTGGGAAATTAATAGTGGGGGTATGTTATAGGCCACCCAACCTGAAGGAGGAGGAGCAGGACCTACTATCACAGTTAGAAATGGCAGGGAAACAGGGAAATGTCATCATAATGGGCGACTTCAATTATCCCAATATTGACTGGGCTGAGGGAACAGATCACTCATTAAAGGCACATAATTTCATGAATGTCTTACAGGACAACTTCATGTCCCAATTGGTGGATTCCCCAACTAGAAAGAACGCCCTGCAAGATTTATTAATTTCGAACAATCCAAGTCTGATCTCAGATGTGGAAGTACGGGATAACTTGGGATCTAGCAATCATAGGATGATCACATTTAATGTAAAACATAGAAAAATGAGGCATGTGGGAAGCACAAGAACACTAAACCTCAAATGAGCCAATTTTTCGAAACTGCGATCATTACTACATGACATCAAATGGGACCAAATCCTAGATACGTGGGCATACGAGGGCATACGAGGCACGAGGGCATACCCTCTTGGCTAATAGGGGTGGGCAAACGGTTCGGTCCTAGCATAAGTTCGGGCCGAACATTGGTTGTTCGGATGTTCTGCGAACAGTGAACAATATGCTCATTTTTAAGGCTTATATGCAAGTTATTGTCATAAAAAAAAAAAATCGCAATAAACGATTATTGATCGGTTTGCGCAAAAGTTATAGCGTTTACAAAATAGGGGATAGTTTTATGGCATTTTTATTAATAATTTTTTTTTTCTTAAATGGCGGCGATCATCGATTTTTATCGCGACTGCAACATTATGGCGGACACATCGGATATTTTTGACACATTTTTGGGACCATTGTCATTTATACAGCAATCAGTGCTATAAAAATGCACTGATTCCTGTGACACTGGCAGTGAAGGGGTTAACCACTAGGTGGCAGTGTAGGGGTTAAGTGTGTCCTAGGGGCGTGTTTCTAACTGTCAGGGGAATGGGCTGTGTGTGTGACGTCACTGATCTCTGCTCCGATGACAGGGAGCAGAGATCGAGTGACACTGTCACTAGGCAGCATCTCCCCGTTCTTCCTCCCCGTGAGGCGATCACGGGACCCACGACCCGACTCACGGAGCTTGGCGCGGGCACGCCCGCTGGCTGCCTCTCAAAGGGCAACGTACAGGTACGTGGTTTTGCCTGTACAAGCCCTTCTGCCGCAGTATATCTGTGTGAGGCGGTCGGCAAGCGGTTAACAAGGGGACCCCCAGATCCCGGCCCCCACGTGTGAAATGGTAAAAGGGTACAAATATACCCCTACCATTTCACAAAAAAAGTGTCAAAATGTTAAAAACGACAAGACACAGCTTGGGGACAAGTCCTTTATTAAAAAATAAAAAAATTAAAATGTTCCACGATGTCCATTCATCTTCTTATATCGCTCCGCCGACGGACTGAAAAAGAAAAAAAAATCCGCCACTGATCCACCTCCATGGGAGTCTCCCGCCGTGTGATGCTTCATCGTCTTTGACAGTTCTTATATAACTGACGTACCCGGGTGACCCGCCCCCTCTGATGCCACAGGGACTTTCCCGTGGCTTCCCCGTGGTGTCAGAGGGGGGCGGGGTCACCCGTTTACGTAAGGGTTGTGGGGATGAGGCCCTTGTCCCCATCAACATGGGAACAAGGTGCTTTGGGGGTCTACCCCAAAGCACCCTCCCCAAGTTGAGGGCATGTGACCTGGTACGGGTCAGGAGGGGGGGCCCCTTTTCCTGTGGCCTTCCAGGTTGCGTGCTCTGATAAAGGTCTGGTATGGATTTTGGGGGGTCCATACATCATTTAAAAAAAAATTGGTGCAGGGTTCCCCTTAAAATCGGGTCTGGTATGGATTTTTGGCGGAATTTGGTGCAGGGTTCCCCATAATTTCCATATCAGACCCGAAGGGCCTGGTATGGATTTTTAGGGGGACCCCCACGCAATTTTTTTTTTTACATTTTGGTTTGGGGTTCCCCTTAATATTCATACCAGACCCAAAGGGCCTGGTAATGGACTGGAGGGGATCCCATACTCTTTTTTTCAATGAGTTTTATCTATATTGCCGAGACCCGACAATTCATTACAGCCGCGATCAGTTTTAAATGACAATTTTTCCTTTAGAAATGTCATTTTGCTGTGGTACTGTTCTAAACACAGGAAAAATGCACCACTTTACAGGCATACTATTGACACCCCCCAGGCACAATATTTAAAGGAATATTTAATTTTTATTGTTTCACTTTAAGCATTTAAAAAATCACTGTTCCAGAAAGAAACAGCCGTTTGTGAAAAAATAGTTTGCATTGATACATGTCCCCTGGGGCAGGGCCCAGGTCCCCAAACACTTTTTATGACAATAACTTGCATATAAGCCTTTAAAATGAGCACTTTTGATTATTCATGTTCGTGTCCCATAGACTTTAATGGTGTCTGTGTGTTCTGTCAAATTTTTTGCCTGTTCGGTATGTTCTGGTGCGAACCGAACCGGGGGGGGGGTGTTCAGCTCATCCCTAGTGGCTAACAGAGGCCAGAGTGAAGGAAAGCCTTAACAAACTTAATACAAATAAATCACCAGGACCAGATGGCTTACACCCGAGAGTCCTCAGAGAACTTAGTCAGGTTATAGCCAGACCATTGTTCCTAATCTTTGTGGACAGCATACTGACAGGCTTGGTACCAGCTGATTGGAGAAAAGCCAATGTGGTACCAATATTCAAAAAAGGACAGAAAAAAATCCCTGGAAACTACAGGCCAGTCAGCCTAACATCAATCGCTGGTAAATTATTGGAGGGGATGATAAGGGACTATATCCAAAAATTTACTGAGGAAAAAAAAATCATAAGTAGTTATCAGCAGGGCTTTTTTTCAGCCGGAACGCACCGGAACCTTTGGCAGCTCTCTCCTCTCCAGCCTGTCATTTAATACTGAAGTCAGTAGAGGAAATTTTCTGCACAGCTCACTTCCTCTACTGGCTTCTCTGTGCTAGCGCTGCACAATCAGGGCTGCTGTCCTCGATCACTGGTGAGGTCCCAGGTCCCAACCTTCAGCTGCTGCAGTGATTCGGGAGGAAGCTTTCATCCCTGCCTGCCGCTGCTACTCAGCCTTTGTACCACGGAGTCGAGGAGCCCTGAAACACCTCCTCAGCTCTGTGCTACAGTAGGGGGAGCTGCCCGGTCCACTGCACTGTGCAGAAAAAAAAGGATGCACATACCATGGAGAGCGGTGATGGCAGAAGAGGTGAGGGACCTGTCACTGTGAAAATGAGGGAGAACTCTGCAGAGACTGAGTTCATTCAGAGAGGAGTGCACTGTGAAAGTGTGTGGGGGAGGGGAATATGTGCAGAGAGGTAAAGTTTGTGTGTGTTTAGCAGAGGGGAGAGCATTGTACACAGAGGAGAGCTTGGGGGAATTTGTGATGAGCGAAAACCTAAAAAAGTATGTGTGTGTGGAGGAGGGGGGGTCAGCAGAGAGGAGAGCTGGGGGGACTTTTGATAAGAAGGGAGCTGGGGGGATTTGTGATTATAGGGGAGCTGGGGGGATTTGTGATTATAGGGGAGCGGGTGGGATTTGTGATGAGAGGAGAGCTGGGGGGGTTGTGATGAGAGGTGAGCTGGAGAGATTTGTACAAAGAGGAGAGCTCGGGGGATTTGTACAGGGAGGGGAGCTGGGGGGATTTGGATTTGTGATGAGAGGAGAGCTGGGGGGATTTGTGATGAGACGAGAGCTGGGGGAGATTTGTACAGAGAGGGGAGCTGGGGGGGATTTGTACAGAGAGGGGAGCTGGGGGGATTTGTACAGAGAAGAGAGCTGGGGGGATTTGTACAGAGATGGGAGCTGTGCGAATTTGTACAGAGAGAGGAGCTGGGGGGATTTGTACAGAGAGTGATGCTGGGGGTATTTGTACAGAGAGGGGTGCTGGGGGGATTTGGATTTGTGATGAGAGGAGAGCTGGGGGGATTTATGATGAGAGGAGAGCTGGGGGGGATTTGTGATGAGAGGAGAGCTAAGGGTATTTGTACAGAGAGGGGAGCTGGGGGGATTTGTACAGAGAGGGGAACTGGGGGTATTTGGATTTGTGGTGAGAGGAGAGCTGGAGGGGATTTGTGATGGTAGGAGAGCTAGGGGGGGATTTGTGATGAGAGGATAGCTGGGGGGGATTTTGGGGAATTTGCCTTTTGTGATACACAGTTCTAAGCCTTAAGGAAGGTGTGGCTGGGGTTTGGTTGGGGCGGAGTTTGAGGGTGGTTCCTGCAACTTTTCTCTGAGAAAAAAAGCCCTGGTTATCAGCATGGGTTTACGAAGGTGTAAGTAAGGAGGGGCTGGCCAACTCTGGGTCATACTATTATAATTACAAAGGGTTTAATAGTTTTTTTGATGTTGGCAGTGGTGTCGGCGACATATGATTTTCTCTATGTGGACGTGGAGAAGAATGGCCGGATGTCGGATGGTGGAGTTATCGCCCAGACCGAGTTCTAAGGATGGCTCCAGAGTGGTGGCTTGGGATTGCCACCTCCGGAAGACAACGTGGCTGGTCTTCCGTTCGTCTTTGTCACAGATGAAGCGTTTGGGCTGGGTGATCACCTGATGCGGCCGTTCGCGTTGAGGACCCTCACCCCGGACCAGAGGGTTTTTAACTACCGGCTGGCCAGAGCCAGAAGAGTGGTGGAGAATGCTTTCGGGATAATGGCCAGCCAATCGGCCTTATGCCAATCAACATGGCGGAATATAAACTTAACTATATAATCCTTGCACGCTGCATTCTCCACAACTTTTTAAGGAGAAATTCAATGAACTGTGGAATGTGGCCTCAGTTGGGCCTGAGGCCGGATTTGAAGAACAAATCCTGATGGCGCTTGAAGCTGGCCGTCCTGGCTTGTCCCTCCCAAAGCGCCCACGAGGTCCGTCTAAAATATATGGAGTACTTTGCGGGTAGGGGGGCCATTGATATGCCAGAAAATGTTTAAGAAACCTTTTTTTAAAAACATTTGTATTTTCAACTGAATTAATATTTCCTTTGATTTAATGCGTGTGTTTCTTTTAAGCTGCCTTCTAGGTTATCCAATGGGCTTTTTTTTTTTGCCCATTTTCTTCAATAGTTCAAACTTAATTTATTTGATACATGAGGTGCCAATCTCTGTTTCAGCTAACTATTATGTTGTGGGTCTGCTACACACACATATTGTTTTTGTTGTTAATGTATGTAATGCATTAATGCTAAAAATATTCATCATTTTCAGCACCATGAATGTATTTTTTGAAGTGACGAAAATGGCCTGATTGATGCAAATTATAAAGCACTGTGGGTGTTATTTACTAAAGGAAAATCCACTTTGCACTACAAGTGCAAAGTGAATTTGCATTTAGTAAATAACCCCCATTGTCACTGTAAACAACAACTTAAGCAAAAAACTGCTATTGAGCATTGAAAGAAGAAGCCACACATTGTTTTACTCTGTGCACATTCACATGTGCGTTTAGAAAAGGTTTTTTTTTAACAAACCAACATATTTTTGGAATAATTTTTTTTTTTTAACAGTAGAAATATCCTTTTTTGTGGTAAACAGGCATGTTTTTTAAACCATAGAACAATACACAATTCAGGAACTTACAAAGTTCAACTTTTATAAATTGAAGGCAATATCAGACATTAGTATGTCCAAACTGTGTTGATATTGCCTTCATCAGATGGGGTGATGTCACCCCTGTGAAAGCCAAATTTTGAAGATGCACACAAATTGAGAGTCAAAATGTGGATTTCCCTCCTGATCTCATGCCTAATGTCAACATGTGCTAGCTCCCATCATGGGGGATCAATGGACGTGTTTCGGGGGTGCAACCCCTATCTTTCATCTACTTTAGTTGCGAGGAAGGGGTTGCACCCACAAAACACGTACATTGATATCCCGTGATGGCAGATAGCACATGTTGACACACTGTGTGCATCTTCAAAATTTGGCTTCGAAAATTTTTGTGAAAGGTTAGAAAAATATAAGCAATTTGATAAATGTTGGTATGTCTTCGATTCTGCCTAAAACATCTTCTGTAAATCCCGATTGCACACCATGATCTCCCCGAATGAGGATCTGTGCACTTGCACTTGTGAAATGTGTTTCTTCTTCCACAACATCCACATCACCTAAAATAAAAAAACACAACATGTATTATAAATATGCAGGCATACATCTATTACCTGTAGCTGTGGTCTCAGACACTCACCTGTTGTGGTCACTATTTCGCCCACTTCATAAACCTCTCCTTCCTCCACATCTTCTTTATGAGGTGGGGGGTCCCTGGTGACCTCAGACGTCCCGAGTCTTTTCTCCCCTATGTGAATAAAAAAAGGTATACTTAGCACACAGATATTTGAGGGTAGAAATAGTAATATGAAACATTGCTTGGAAGTGTCATACTATTGTCTTTTTTGGCCTTCCAAGCTGGAATACTTACCTTTTTTGTACAATTTTCACACATGGAGACACCCCTAGTATCCACTGAAGCACCTGAGTGGGACACCCTAAAAAGTTTGTTCTGGTGTCCTACACTAATGCTCCTGCGTCCAGATGTGTAAACAGCTGCTGAGTGTCCTCTCCTTACACTGAATAAAGTTTGCATTTCATTCTAGTTACAAACCCATCTAGACAACAATGTACTAAACTTCTTTTAATATAAATAGGCATGACCAAATGTAGTTAACCTGCATCTGCAAAAAACATCGTATTAGTGGGCGAACTAACAATGTTTACTACGAACGATTACTGTGCCCACGAACCTGAAAGTTGCCTTTTTATACTGTACAACAGTAAAGAAAAGCACAAACGTAATAATATTAATAATAATAGGAACACACGACAAAATACTTACTTTTTTGCAGCACTCTCTTGATCCTTCTATACTGATCGTGCTCCCTCAATTTGAGGTCTGACCAGCGTTTCCTCAGTTGACCCTTCGATCACCGTACCCCAAAATTCTTCGGCACACTTCTCACAACTTTAGTCACGATCTTGGCCTTTCTCACATTTGGGTTTGGGTAAGGTCCATGCTTCCCGTCAAAGTCGGCCCTCTTCAAGATGTCCACCATCTCCACCATCTCTACAAAGGCCATATTTGAGGCCTTAAATCTCCTCCGGGATCGTGACGTTCATGGCTCTGGGCTTTTGTCGTTGCTGCTGCTGTCTTCATGCACTTGTTCTTTCTCCAGCATGTGCTCTCCCACTGCGCCGAAAGAGAAGGGGCGGGAATATACTAGATAAAAGGTCAGGGGCGGGCAGAGTTTCACGCATGCGCAGTGTATATAAAAGGTAACCAAATAAGATAGTATAGTGCAGCGCTAATGCAATGAAAAAAACTGTGAATATATCCCAATGGGAAATTGGGGTATATATAAGTGCAAATACAATAAAATAATTAAACCACAATATTGTTGAAGTGTAGATCAACAGTGATAGTGTATATAAAGTGCATATAGTCCATGTATGACATCAAAATGGTGACTATAAATGAGTGTGAACTGGTTGTCTGTAGATAATCCACCACCGCAAGGAAAGAGGCTTACCAGACAGGTTGAACCCAACAAGGAGTGTGCCTGATGAGTCAACCAAGCTTTTGGTGTAACACACCCAAGGAGGTACAGCAACCACGACTTCCAATCTAGACCGAATCGGATGTGGATCCGTCACGATTGTGACATCAGTGAGTATTCACCATATGAATAGCAACCGGAATTTGTGAGCAGTTCCGCTCAGTGTGACATATAGCAAAAGAAGAAAAAATTGGGCCACATAGTGTGATTCCGTTTAGATGTAAAACATTTATTAAAAATGCTAAAATGGTCAATCACATTTGAGAAGACATTAAAAGCATTTGGATAAAATCAAAGCAACGCAGTGACATCAGCAGAACCCGTCCCGAGGTTTCGTCCTAATAAGGCATCCTCTGGGGTGCTGGTCCAGTGCAGCCACTGCGTATTTATAGAGTAAATGATCACCACAAATGAGGGCCAGCTCCATGTCTGCCAAAAAAATTTTCATAAACAGACCACTTCCTGTTAGTAAAGATGGTGCCCATGGCTTGCAATTCAAGCCTCACTTTGGTGTATGACTCAAGCCTCACTTTAATGTGTGATTCAAGTCTCAATATGGGTGTAACTTGATCTATATGTTCTGGGCAATACTTTGCTGTGTTAAACAGAAAAAGACGTCCAAAAACATAATTGGTATAAACTAAAAGTTAAATTCGCTGAGTTCCGTAATAAAATAGTAGATCTTGCCCGACGCTGCTAGCAGAGTCCTCTATTGGACATCACTGCAAATATAGCGGTGTTCCCAAGAAAGTAAACCAAGCCTCATTTTGGTCTCTAATGATAGAAACCAAAATGATAGATACCCGGAAATGAACCGATCGTCAGAATGACTACAGAAACACCCGAAAGTGAGTCACTCATCAAAATGACAACAGAGTCACCGGCCTATCTAAAACCCGGAGTCCCCCAAACCAGGGGTAAAATAGATATATAAAATAATATTAATTAAAAATTATAATCAACAATATATATCCCGGATTAGACACACATATTGAATAGTGATACATTCAGTGCATGATAATCCGGACTTCGCAAAACAATGTGGAGCTGGCACTCACACAGGGATCAAAACAGAAATTGCATAAAAAATATACATAAAATATACATAGTATAAACCGTACATACATATGAAATCAACATATAGAAAGACCTACCCCCTAACGAACGAACAACGGATCAATGGAGTATCGAAAATCCCAATGTTTGGAATATGTGACTTGGTGGTTAGAAACAAACGCATAATGCGGATATATAAAACATAGAAGATATCTGGTTCCCCCCCAATACTCAGATATCTTGATATCACTAGACATATTGTGTGATCTTACATGAGGGAACTAAGCTTTGTTCAAAAAGGCATTTATATCCCATTCTACATTATTCCCCCAAGGTTGGTAAGATTGGAGTTCATATATCCAGTATGTTTAGAGTTGTGAAACCCCTCTGGTTAACGCTCCTCCCCTCCATGGGGGAATGAAGCTGTCAATCACCAAAAAGCTAGTACCTTCAGGTTTGCGGTCATGATGTTCCCTATAGTGTCTTGGGACTTATGTTTAGTGTCCCCACTTTTTATTTTGACGATATTTTCCCCTACTCTGATTGAAAAAGTGCGAGTAGTGCATCCAATATATTGTTTCCCACATGGGCACGTTATAAGATAGACTACGTATCTTGAGGCACACGTGTGGAAACCTTTAATCTGATAGACGCGATTGGTGACAGTGGAGCTAAATTCTGATGTTTTGGACCTGTCATTAATATTGTGGCAGCATACAACACATTTTTTTCAAGGATAGTACCCTTTCAAATTATGGAAAAAAGAAGGGCGAACAGGAGGATTAATTATATTTGAAACGATTTTACTTTGTAATGAAGGTACTCCCCTGAATGTAACTTTGGCATGTTCTGGTATTAGAGGACGTAAAAACCTTGTCCATTTTCAGGACATTCCAATGTCTGTTCAGTATAGTTTTAATATCCTTGTGTTGTACTGAATATGAAGTTTGGATGGCCCAATTATAAGAATTGTCTTGGCCTTTTGGTGGGCGATCCAACAACAGAGAACTCCTGTCTCTAAGACTTCCTGATTTTGTGAGTGTACGGACCTTGGGTCGTACCCCTTATCCAGAAGCTTTTTTGACAAGGTCGCAGCCTGTTTTTTAAAAATCTCTGTGTCCGTACAATTCCTACGGAGTCTAAGGAATTGACTTTTTGGGACAGCTTTAAGCCAAGATCGATTGTGACAGCTATCGATGGGAAAAAATCCATTTCTGTCAGTTGGCTTAAAAAACGTTTGAAACTGAAAACGTCCCGAATTAATCGTGATCTCTAGATCCAAAAAGTGTGGAAAAAAAGGACCTTAGAGAATCAGGGCTGCCGTCCCACAGGAGGAGGATGTCGTCTATGTACCTGGCCCATAGGACCAGGGAGGAACCACCCTCTTGATAGACGACATCCTCCTCCCACTTGGCCATAAACAGATTGGCAAGGCTGGGGGCAAACTTGGCCCCCATAGCCACGCCTCTCTGCTGAATGAAAGAACAGCAGTCAAACCAGAAATAGTTATGTGCCGTCGCAAACTCAAGCAATTCAATGATGTAATCACACTGAACTTGTGTAATGGACACATCTTTACTCAAAAAGTGTGTGATGGCCTCAATGCCCAAATTATGAGGGATGCAGGTGTATAGCAAGGCTACATCTGCCGTAGCCAGTAAATAATCACCTTGTATGTTAATCTTTTCCAATATTTGAATGGTATGGCTTGTAACCCTGAGTTAGGAGAGGATACGTTTTACCAATCGTTGTAAAAAGAAGTCAATGTAGCGGCCTATTCTTGATGTAACCGAGTCAATGCCATTTATGATGGGTAACACTCATGTGTCGAACGTACGATCTGTGAGCGGAGGAAGGAGTAGCGGAAGTGCAAATAGTGATAACGAAGGTACAATTTTAACTTGGGCCTATACTGCTTATAGATTGAGGCCTATATTGGGACAAGATTATGAGAGTTTAGCCTGACATTAGGGTTTGTCTTGTGTGGTGTCTTGCAGAGAAAATGGATATATTGAATGATCAGGACTTTATCCCGATATTCATTGCTATATACAGGGAGCTGCCCTGTCTGTAGCAGGTAAACCACGCCTTTTATAACAATAAAAGAAAGAGGCAGGCAGCGCTGGATCAATTGTTGAAATTCGTGAAGCCACAGATCCCCACGGCAACCATCAACTATTTGAAGGCCACAATTGGTGGCATGAGGAGCATATATAATAGGTCCAGGATTCCTAGAGGTCAGGAACTGCAGCAGATGACATTTATGTACCCAGGCTGTGGTACTATGACAGACTGCATTTTCTGGCAGACCAGAAGGAACCCAGGACAGCACTCTCCAGGCTTCCTTCCACCCCAGCTGAGGCTTCCGATGTCCAACCTGGGCCTTTCAGCCAGGAAGATGTGGGCGAGCCCAGTTTGAGCCAGGTATAGCATTGTTCAACATATTTCTTGGCAAAAAATGAATGATGTTAACTAGATGTTATTATTGTTCACTAATTTCTGATTTAACACAGAGTTTTACATATCAATAGACAGTAGTGGCCACAAATGATTGGGACAAGAATGAAAAATGCTGGGGTCAGAATGATAGTCTTTTCTATTTGTTAACATTCAATTTGCAACAGTCATGAGCTGAAAATTGTGTGTGATTGATGAACTAAAACTATGTCTTTTTCATAAGCAGGAAAGCCACAGCCAGGAGGAGGCTGTGGAAAGTGGCAGCCAGGAGGTGGCGGGGGTAAGTGGCAGCCAGGAGGTGGCCGTCCCAGTAGCCTGACCAAATCCCAGGTCCCTCCCCTCCGCCTTAAAAAAAAAAAGCCCAGGAAGGGGGGTAACGTGGAGGAGGCAGCACTTGGGCTATTTCGGAAGGCTACTGTGGCCCTCAGAACCTCCTCTCAATATTCAAGAGGACTATGCCTGCATGGCAGCCTGCAAAATGCAGGAAATGGAGGAGGGCCAATGCCTCTTCTGTGAGGAAGTTATCCTACAAGCCCTAAATAAGGGGTTGAGGGGTGAACTCACAAGCCAAAGCCAGGTTTGTGAGTTCGACTATCTTCCTCCTCCTCCACCTCCTGCCACAACTCCAACACCAGAGCCACAGCCTGGAAGCAAGCATGTAAGGAAGACAAGAGAATGATGGCCTCGGTTCAGTCTGGTCTGACAAAAGACACAGGCTATTGTAAGACCACAGCCTGGGGACATATATGTCATCTGCTGCTGTTCCTGTTCTCTTGGAGTCCTGGACCGGATTGTGCTCACTATTATAAGGACTCCTCAGGCCACCAATTTTGACTGTAAAATAATTGATGTCTGCCCTGGGGTACAAAAGCTTCACCAATTTCAACTGTTTATCCAGCGTTGTCTTCCTCTTTATTTGGTTATGACCCATAATAAATGGCTATTTTTTGTTCACAAATACTTGCCTATGTGTTTTCGTTCAAAAAGGACAGTTTGTTTGTGAGTAGGTAGGTACATTTCAAAAAGACAATGTCAAATTAACAAGAGACACCAACACCAAACAACGTCCTTGAGGTTAAAAAATACAAGTCAATAATGGTGTTGTGGTAACTTGACACACAAAATGACAAAAAATATTATGGAGATCAGTAGAAAAAAAAATATCTAAAAAAAACGGGATCTTTATAAAAAAAAAAAAAAGTAGATCACTATAAAAAAAATGGAGATCTTCATAAAAAAATGTAAAAAAAGATCACTATAAAAATAAATTCAAAACATTATTATGGAGATCTGACGAAAAAAATAAAAAGTAAAAAGTATTATTCATGAGATCACAAGAATAATAAAGAACTCTGTGTGAATATGAGCAGCAAAACAATTTCATAATTCTAGCATTATAAAGAAGAAGAAGAGAATGCGCTGCATTAAAAGATTAACAAATGCGCAGCGTGACGAATGTGCTCCATTACGAACTCTAGTTTTAACAAACCAAGCGCTTCCGTCTCATGCTTGATTCAGAGCATGCGTGGAATTTTGTGCTTCAGAATTGTCTACACATGCTCGGAATTTACGACAACGGATTTTGTTGTCGGAAAATTTGAGAACCAGCTCCCAAATTTTTGTTGTCGGAAATTCCGAAAAAAAATGTCTGATGGAGCCTACACATGGTCGGAATTTCCGACAACAAGCTCCCATTGAACATTTGTTGTCGGAATGTCCGATCCTGAGGCGCCTCTCTTCTCTTTTATACTTTTTTGTAGCGCCTGCTGGATTTTGCTTCTAATCCCCTTGTGGAGGCTTCAATTTGTGGATGGACATTTTATGGTTACAGATTGCTATAATCTTTTTATATGGACTATAAACTAAACAACCTATGAATAAATGGTTTTGGAACGAATCATTTGATTTTCCATTATTTCTTATGGGGGAAGGTTTTGCTGTATATATGCAGATCCCCAGCGTTGTGCCCATGAATTATACAATTCATACATATACATCATAAATCATAAAAAGTTATTTGTTTGTAAAATTCAGTTGTGCAAAAAATCATCAAAGTCCTCCCAGCAAAGTGCAATAGTGCTTTCTTCAAAGTGCAATCAGTGCTCCAAATCTTATGTGTGATAAGGTCCCATGCTCCCCTTTTGTGCCCTCACTCGCCAAATTATAAATGTAAATGCGCCTGTCACAGATGAATGCTCAGATGTCATTTCTCCAGCTCCTCCACATCAAGTTGCATCAGGTGGTGCTCCTCAAACATCCTATGAGATGTTTCTTTTTTACAAGTCTAAAATGAGAAATTACCACTTTTTAACACTTTGCAACCACACCCTAATTGCATTTTAAATGCCAAAAGGTGCGTTTACAATGCATTTATGGCATTCTTGTTGTACATTTTAATAGAAGTGAATAGAGGCTGTTGCAAAGCTTCAATGCTTACCATCCCTCCAGGCAGTATTATTTTTGCCTTAACGTGATGCAAGGCAACGCTAACACTGCGCTGTGTACACCTCTTTCCACTCCCTGTTACAATTTGAAGTGGTGTTGATAGGCAGTCAGTAAGTGGTAAAAATCCAACTGCCTATTTTCAATGCTTGTGTGAAAGATCCCTTAATTGCTGGAGTGTACATGACCTATTTTGCTCCTGGCCCAGATCAACTGCAGTGCATCTTTGTGACCTGGTAATTATGAATGTGATGGACAGAAAACATATTGTGAGTGTTTAAAGAGTGGTTATGGAGACAAGTCGTTTTAAAGTATTCTTTAACCTAAAGTGTATGTTAAGCCAAATTTTCTATTTTTGTTTCTAATTTCGGATAGAGTAGGAAAGTCAGATTTTTCTCAATATCCACGATTTTGGTAGAGAGGTTAGTCCTCACTTCCTGTTTCAGTAACAGTTTTTGCTGCTGCTGAGAGTTCCCCTAAATTCCTGACTGGTAAAAGGTAAAATACTGTCAGGAAGTTAAAGTGGAATTCCAGCTTAACCCTAACTACTCCTAAAATGATCCCCTTCCCCTTCTAACACCCATGCTTCTAACCTATGTAAGAAAGATGTATATACTCACCTATTTTCATGCTGCTTTGGTCTGGTCACGTGATCTCCCCTGTGTCAGCCAGCGGCGGCTGCAGCAGAAGGGAGAGAGCACGCTGGCAATGGCTGGTAAAGCCTGGAGCAGTGATGTCACCCATGGGCTCCTATGGCCCATCCATTGTCTGCGCTCTCTCCTCCCCCCTGCAGCCACCACTGGCTGACACAGAGGAGAAGCATCATGTTCCTGGACCGAATTGGGCTGAAAATAGATATGTATATAGTAGACATATTTCTTACATAGGTTAGTTAAAGCGGTTGTATACCCATTTTTTTTACCTGTAGGTAAAATGAATATCTCCTAAACATGTATGGTTTAGGAGATATTCACTTTGCATGCAGCCACTGACGTCAGCGGCGCATGCGCTGTGAATGCCCTGCCGAAGGTCTGGCAGACGCTGCCGGACCTTGCCGGGTAGAAGACTCCAGCGTAGCGTGGAAGCCGAAACACGGAAGACATGCCGAGGGCAAATGGTCAGCTTCCTCGGCGTGGACCGGGATTAGATGCCGACGCCTCGTTCTAAGGTAAGTATTTCATAATAAGCTAGTATCCGGTGCATACTAGCTCATTATGCCTTTGCCTTACGGGTTTTTTTTACATTTTTTCTGCGGGTATACAACCGCCTTAACATAGATGTTGGGTGTGAGGGGAGGGGTAATTTAAAAAGTAATTAGGGTTACGTTGAAACTCTGTAACACTTTAATATCTCTAATGGAGCCCCAGATAGCGGTAAAAACCTGATAAGGGTTTTAAACTTTTCCCACTTTGGCTGGACATAAACTTTAAATATACTGAAGAAGCCAATGTCTTGGCGAAACATGTAGGAACTGAGCTTCTGTTTTTAAGGCCGTCTCCACCTGGCCTATTTTACTGCATTTGACTTTGTACAATTTATGTGTAAACTGCATCCAAGATTTTATCTATCTACGTCTTTTTTGTATGTGTTGAAATTTGTTAAATAAAGTATTTTTGCAATTTTATCTTAAATATCCTACTTCTATATTTTCCTCTGGCACCGCTATAATCCCCCTTTTCATTCCCCTAATTATCCATTAACTTTTTTGGGATGAGGTGCTGTATCTAATGCAACCTTTCTAGCCATACCTCCATTTCTTAAATATACATTAGTAAGGTAGCAATAGTTTGATTGGGGATTCCATTTTTTGCCTAAAGGGCTTCTTTTTTTCTGTTCCCAGCTGAGAAGTCACGGCTTTTGTTTTTCAAAATTAATAATTCACATTTTATGAAATAATGCAGATGAGAAATGCACCCTTGCCAATAATATTATGTAAAATAAGCAAGCAAATAAGCATCTATTTTGCTGCTATGCTGGTGTATATGAAATTGTAAAAAAAATACATGCATGGAACACTTAAGACCCAAATATGGCATATTTATTAAAATAAAACAAGATGTTTTTTCATAATGATATTACAATCAGTCACATTTTTAGGGACAGAATTCCAGGGACAAAATTCAGTTAGAAAATGTATTTGCTCAGTCAATGTTGGATCTTCATATGTTACTAACTTTTTAACAATAGTGACATCTAGTGGTAAAGAAAAAGTTTGCTTTCGTGCTTACTCCTGTAGTTAAATTTCTATTGTTTAATACTTTTAATGAGCAAATGGCAGAAGGTTGAATTTGTGTGCCATCCCTATTTGTTTTCATTTTTAATCATATTATTAGTGGACTGCAGGCCAAGTTATAGGATTAAGCTAGTTTAGTGTGCCCTGTCCTGTTGCAGACTGGTAGTGCCCTCTGTAAGTATGCATGTTGGAGCACTTAGGTTTTCTAACACCAAGTGTTTCAACCTTGACTTGGAAAATTGGTTGTTTGCAGGCTGATAGCATGGCACACTCCTTAGCAAAGGCAAGCAGCTCCCAAATTATTTAGGAAGGCCAGGAGGCAGTTTTAAGCCCATATGTATTGTATCTGGAGAGATGCTTCATGTCACAGAGGGAAAAAAGACCACTTCTTAATCAAGAAAAAGAAAGTCAAAAGAGTCAAAAGATGGAAAGCAGGGGCAACACTGAGATAATGTTGTGACAGGAAGGAAGACCAACATCCAGACAAGACAAAAGGCACAAGACAAATAAAGAAAGAGTTCACTGGCGTGACATTTGACCTTATTTGCAGGGCCACCAATGGGGAACAAGGGGACAAATTGGGCAATAGCCCAAGGCCTGCACTGTCTGCTTGGTCTCCAATATTACCCAAGCCTATTGCAGATTTGCAGCAAATAAAAGGGCTAGAATTAGATGTGGTTTACCATAACACTGCTCTATTATCAACAGACAGGGTGAAAAAAGGAGTGGTGGGGAGGCAAGCAGTGCGTAGTATGTGGGTAGATTTTCACATAAGAGAGGAGCCTAGGGAAATTAAGGTAAAACACCCTTCTGTGTGCAGTTCCCACTAAGGCCCCCTTTATGCTTACCTGCGCCCGATCTTGATCCAGTGATGTGCACGAAAGCAGAGGCTCTTTCGCTTCTCATAGGCTCAGAGACAGCAGCACCATTGGCTATGAGGAGGGAGTGGGGGGTGGGCCGAGCCACGCCCTGTGTGTCCACTTTGATTGTTAGGCATTCTTAGCCCCGGTTCACACAGGGGCGGCACGACTTGCAGGTCGCCTCAGCGAGGCGACCTGCAAACGACTTCCGAGGCGACTTGCAAAACGACTTCTGCATAGAAGTCTATGCAAGTCGCCCCCAAAGTAGTACAGGAACCTTTTTCTAAGTCGGAGCGACTTGCGACGCTCCTATTAGAACGGTTCCGTAGCACAGAACGGGAGGCGACTTGTCAGGCGACTAGGTCGCCTGACAAGTCGCCCCTGTGTGAACCGGCACTTATACTCACTCATGATTAATTAACGAACTTCAACCCCACCCTTATAACAGTATAAATTTGAGCATCCTTAAGGGGTCAGCACATTGCTGGGGGAGCACATTGCTGTGGCTTCTATCCTTAAGGCTTCTATCTCTAAGTGATTCTTTCTACAAGTGATATGCACTTCAATCTCTGCACTTCAGCGATTGCACAAAGCAAACAAATATAGAAATCTGCAATGGAATGCACCTAACAGACTGCAGGTGACCCTGTCTCTCTATTAAGCTCTCCTTCCACTCTGTAACATGCACTCTCTACCACTGCTTCTGACACTCGTGTCCTCTCTCCTCAAACTCTCTTACCTTCACCCCCCCTCTCCACCCGCCTGCTTATACATATCACCCTGCCTTCTGTCCTCTCCCTACTTCTGCTCCTACTGCTCATTCTACATCCATATACTGATAAAACCTCCAGTACTCTGAGACATGCCCCTTCACATAAATCACATTCCCACATTACCTCCCTCACCCTCCTGCTTCTCCTAATCTCTGGTGACATATCCCCAAACCCTGGGCCACCATCATCTGTCTTTGCCCAACGCTCCCATCCCCCTACACCCTCTGGCAGGAGCCGCAACCCACAGAACTTGGTCTCTATTCCTCTTTCCAAAACCAGCCCCCCCTTTTCCTGTGCCCTTTGGAATGCACGTTCTGTCTGCAACAAACTCACCGCCCTTCACGACCTCTTTATCACAAATTCCTTTAACCTACTTGCCATTACTGAAACCTGGCCTTATGAATCAGATACTACTTCTCCTGCTTCCCTCTCCCATGGGGGCCTTCTCTGGACTCACTCCCCCAGACCAAGTGGACAGAAGGGAGGTGGAGTGGGAATCCTTCTAGCCCCATGCAGCACCTATCAGGTACTTCACCCACCTCCCTCTCTGACACTCTCCTCTTTTGAGGCACACTGCATTCGTCTATTCTTTCCCATTTCTCTAAGAATTGCTGTCATCTCCCGGCCCCCTGGACCAGTATCAGCCTTCCTTGATGACTTCTCTGCCTGGCTACCCTACTTTCTCTCTTCTGAAATCCCCACATATATGCTCGGGGACTTCAACATCCCTGTTAACACTAACACTATTACTTCTAAACTTCTCAGTCTAACCTCATCGATTGACCTGAAGCAGTGGATACAGGCTCCTACCCACTCCAACGGCAACACCCTTGACCTTGTCTTGTCCTATCTGTGCACTCCGTGCAACCTTTCCAACAATCCACTCCCTGATCACCACCTTATTAGTTTTGCTCTCTCCCTGTCTTCCACCTCTTCTCCCTCCAACCGCTTAACAGTTACACGTAGAAACCTTCGCCACCTCAACCCTTCTCTTCTCTACTCTGCTACTGATCACCTCTATGACAAAATCTCACCTCTGTCCTGCCCCAACCTAGCCACTTTCATCTACAACAGCTCACTGTCTTCCTCCCTAGACAAGCTTGCCCCCCTCACTACACACAGAATTAGGCCCCGACTGCTACAACCCTGGCAAACAGATGACACCAGAAGTCTCAGAAAACGTAGCCGCGCTCTTGAGCGCCTGTGGCATAAGACTAAGATCCAGGAAGACTTCACACAATATAAATCTGCCCTCCTAAAATACTATTCCTGCCTTCACACTGCCAAACAGACCGACTTTATCACACTCATTAACACCTTCTCATCCAGTCCACGTCAACTCTTCTCTACCTTCAACACTCTACTCTGTCCTCCACTGCCTCCACCCACCAACTCACTCACTGCCCAGGAGATTGCCAATCACTTTAAAACTAAGATTGATACAATTCATGAGGAGATCGCCAATGTGCAAAAACCTCCCCCATGCAGCACCCCATGCCCACAGATACAATCATTTCTTCCCTCATTCAACCCTGCTGCTATTACTGAGGTTGCTAAACTTTTATCTAACACTCATCTAACCACCTGCCCCCTGGATCCTGCTCCCTCGCAAATGCTACGCTCACCCTCTGACTCGATTCTACACTCTCTAACTCACATTTTCAACCTCTCCCTCTCTTGTGGCATCTTCCCAAACTCTCTAAAACATGCGCTAGTCACCCCCATACTTAAAAAGCCCTCACTGGACCCCACCAATCTCAACAACTTATATCCCATCTCCTTACTCTCCTTCTCCTCCAAACTTCTTGAAAGACTGGTCTACAACTGACTAAGCGATCATCTGACCATGAATAAATTTCTTACCTACTAATGGCTAAAACTAGTGGAAACTACGCTGTACTACTTCTCCTGGATCTCTCTGCTGCCTTTGACACAGTGGACCACCCCCTCCTCCTCAAAAAACTCCACTCCTTTGGTCTCCATGACTGTACTCTTCGCTGGTTCTCATCCTACCTATCCCACCACTCCTTCAGTGTCACTTACAACTCTACTTCCTCCTCTCCTCTTCATTTCTCCGTTGGGGTCCCCCAAGGTTCTGTTCTTGGACCTCTCCTTTTCTCAATCTACACCACCTCCTTGGGTCAGTTGATTGCCTCCCACGGCTTTAAATATCATCTCTACGCTGATGACACCCAAATCTCAAACTCAACCTATCCAAAACCGAGCTCATGATATTTCCTCCCTCAGGTGCCACTTCCCCTGTTTTCTCTGTCAATATCAATGGCTCAACTATCAACCCATCTCCCCACGCCAAGGTCCTAGGTGTAATCCTGGACTCTGAACTAACCTTTCGACCCCACATTTTATCACTATCCAAAACTTGCCGCCTCAATCTCCGCAACATCTCCAAGATACGCCCCTTCCTAACCAATGTCACCACAAAGCTTCTAATCCACTCCCTGGTCATCTCCCGCCTCGACTACTGCAACTCCCTCCTCATTGGTTTACCTCTAAATAGGCTATCCCCACTTCAGTCCATCTTGAACGCTGCTGCCAGGCTCATCCACCTCACAAACCGCTCAGCGTCTCCTACACCCCTCTGCCAATCCCTCCATTGGTTGCCACTCAGTCACCGAATTAAATACTAACTATAACTTACAAAGCCATCCACAACCTGGCCCCCAGCTACATCTCTAACCTAGTGACAAAATACCAACCTAATCGTTCTCTTCGCTCCTCCCAAGACCTCCTGCTCTCAAACTCCCTTGTCACCTCATCCCATGCTCGCCTTCAGGACTTCTCCAGAGCCTCTCCCATCCTCTGGAATGCTCTACCCCAATCCGTCCAATTTTCTCCTACTTTATCCACTTTCAGACGATCCCTGAAAACTCATCTCTTCAGAGAAGCCTATCTGGCCCCCACCTAACAACTGTACATTTATCTTCTCAATCAGCACATCACCCACGGTTATTACCTCTTGTATCTCTTGACCTTCCCTCTTAGATTGTAAGCTCTAAGGAGCAGGGCCCTCTGATTCCTACTGTATTAAAGTGTATTGTATTTGTATTGTCTACCCTCAAGTTGTAAAGCGCTACATAAACTGTTGGCGCTATATAAATCCTGTATAATTATAATAATAATAATAATATGGAGGCTGAGGAGCAGAGAGGCGCACAGCCGCCACCGGCCACATAGTTAACACAAAGCTACGGGGCGGAAGATGGGACAAACCGGGACACCGACAGGTGCTGGATATATGTTGTGCCCGGGTTTCCAGGGGACAGAAACCCGGGCACAAGTTGCCAAACCCGTACTGTCTGGGTCAATCCCGTACGGGTGGCAACCCTAGCTTCACTGCTGGTTTCCCTTATTGAAGATGTCGGTGCCTGCACCCAAAAACCATTAAAGGATTGTCTCGGGTGCTGATATTGCGGGATCCCTGGACAGGTAAGTGCCTATATATATATATATATATATATATATATATATATATGTATATATATATATATATATATATATATTTATTTATTTTTTAAACCCTGCAAGGTTAAGGCATAATGTGTGGGTATGTATCGCATACAAGCACATTAGAAAATATTTATCTTAGAACGAAGCCCTCCAGCGGCACGCTGTCACTATCTTTGATTTTGATGTGAACCTTTCCAAATAAACAAGGCTAATTTTTAAGAGTGCGGCTGTCCAGAATCAATTCCTGTTTAATGCTGTCACTACTGGCAGGGCTTCCATCTTCAACCAGTCTTCCTTCCAGGTTTGTGTGCTGATGTCACTCCCGCAGACCGTGACATGTTGCTCTGAAGGTTCAGCATGAGTATGCCATCCTTTCAGAGCGTATGCGCCAGTGACATTACTGGCTGCATGCATCTCTTAAACAGCGCAGGTTTAGGAGATATTCCTGGTACCTACAGATAAACTTTATTATAGGCTTACCTGTACGTACAAGTGCAAAAAAAGAGTTTACTTCCACTTTAAAAGTCAGTAGCTACAGTATTTGTAGTTACTGACCTTTATTTTTTTTTTGGGGGGGGGGGGGGGACTGGAGCTCCTCTTTAAGCAGAAAAAGAAAAAACAAGATGGCTTATATTTGGTGAGGTTGCAGTCACCCCATGGGGTAAAGCACAAAACCTCCATGATCGCAGGTTGAGATAACCCGTCTTCACACAGGGTGAGCTCAGTTGCTCTCGAAGCCCTGGGGGTCTCAATCCCGAGTCCTCTGGGGGGGGTGTCAAGTGGGTGGTAAAATTATTGAGTAGGAGAAAAACAAAAAAGCCCATCAGCATTCTGATCAGCAGAGGCCTCTGTTAGAGTGTGTAGTGGGATTGTGGTGTGTATGGATGGATTGGAGTCACGATGTTGGATGTTGGATGCACAACTAAGAGCTTTATTTAGCTGAAAAGATGCATTTTGCGGCTCACAACTGCCACTTCTTCAGTTTTGGGTGATATATAAAAGTCTGCGGGTACAATTCACGTGGAGCATAGCTCATATAAAATAAGGGTTATGGTTTGTTCACCTTTACCAAAAAACACAGATAAGGGGCGTCTGTAGATAAAAACAAACTGTGCAGCTTTTACTAAAGTTGAATAATGGCCTTGCTATAGGTGTATTCCATTTACGTACCTCATGAAGCCTGACTGGAAAACGGCCTATACATATAGCAAGGGAATTTCAACGTTAGTCAGAGATGCACAGTTTGTTTTTATCTACAGACGCCCCTTATCTGTGTAGGAAGTTTTTCAGTCAAGGTGAAGTATGCCTTTAAAAGAATGCACTGTTAAATATGAATATTAGTTTGGAACAGTACTGAGTACAGAAACTGAGAATTACACCCACCATACAGGACAAGAAAAGTAGTAGTACTGTGCAGCGTCCATACATGAAAAATAATGTATAAAGAAGGGTATGTGGGACTTTAAATGAAGCATATGCTAAGCACATGCCTCCATCCCTATATCAGGAAATAGAAGGGGGAAGGTTTGGGACTTTATATGAGACAAGTGACAGACAATTGGGTAAAAAGTATATAGACATGTTTATTGTCATGGAGTGTAAATATGGCACATTGCAATAAATACATGTAAAAAAATAATCTCGTATATACAGTATCTCACAAAAGTGAGTACACCCCTCACATTTTTGTAAAAAATGTATTATATCTTTTCATGTGACAACACTGAAGAAATGATACTTTGGCACAACCCCTCTTTTAATTGGCTCCATGCTAAGGTTTTCTCCTGATTGCTACAATGCAGTAAGACATGCTTCCAGAAGGTAGCCAAGGTCCTGTGCACCTCTTCACTTTTAGCGATGTCTTTGACAAAGGTCAAGCCGGTAGTTTGCCTCCACACCGGTCTTATGATTGCGCAATTGACCTTCAACCTGGTGAAATACCTCCTCGTGGCTGGGTTTACCCTTTGTCGGTTTTGGAGGATAAGGCCTTGGAGGAGTATGTTGCAGACACACTTTCTCGAGGATTCATCCGCAAATCCTTGTCTCCTGCTGGTGCTGGTATCTTCTTTGTGAAGAAGAAGAGCGGTGAACTGAAACCTTGTATTGATTATAGGGGTCTCAATTGTTTCACGATTAAGAATGCCTATCCGATTCCATTGATCACAGAGTTATTTGACCGCCTCAAGGGGGCAACGGTTTTCGCGAAGCTTGATTTGAGAGGGGCATACAATCTCATGAGGATTAAGGAGGGTAACGAGTGGAAAATTGCTTTTAATACCAGAACAGGCCATTATGAGTACCTTGTAATGCCTTTTGGCCTTTGTAACGCCCTGGCAGTTTTCCAGGAATTTATTAACAATGTCCCCCGAGATTTGCTGCAGTTATGTGTGGTGGTTTATCTCGACGATATCCTCATATTTTCCAAGTCCCTGGAGAGCCACCACACAGATATCTGTCGTGTGCTTAAGAAACTGAAGAACACTCTCTATTTTCAAAATGGAGAAGTGCGAATTCCATCATGAACAGGTTAAATTCCTGGGTTATGTCATTTTCACTGCTGCTTTTTCGATTAACCCAAAGAAACTTTCAACAGTCCTACAGTGGCCCCGACCCATGGGTTTACGTCCCCTGCAGCATTTTCTTGGCTTTGGAAACTATTATCGGAAGTTTATTCGTAACTTCTTGTCTCTGGTCAAGCCCCTGACTGATATGACCAGAAAGGACGGTAACCCACAGTGTTGGTCTCCGGAGTATATTAAGGCCTTTGAGAGTCTCAAGGCTGCCTTTGTTTCTGCTCCTGTTTTGGCACATCCTGATCCTACGTTACCTTTCATCCTTGAGGTTGATGCTTCTGAGACTAGAGTTGATGCCCTTCTGTCTCAACGTCCTACCTCTGAGAGCGCTATGCATCCTTGTGGCTACTTGCAGGAAATGAAAGTGTTAAGGTCATGTTCTTTCATTGTTACAATAGATTTGAAACGGCATATTTTCCTATCTTTATTCTAATTAAGACAGCAAACAGCACATTTCTGGCATGGAAAAAAGCCTTTGGATTTCTGAAAAAAAGGAACTCTATTGTGGGCATCCAAAATGTTAGGTGCAACACGAAGTTTGAGGGGAGGGACCCTTCTAAAAATGACTTGTGGACGGTCCGGAAGGACGGGACCCAACACCCTGTCATTTTTTAGAATCGCCCAATGTTTTGAAAATATGTTTTTAATATCATGATACTGATGAGAATACTGTATGTGGTAATCATAGAGAAATTATGATCATTCTCATATGATTTGGATTTATCTTTACCTTTCAAAATCACAGCTCTATCCAAATTGGCCACCTCACCAATCACTTCATCCAACTCAGGAGGTAAAAAGCCTTTATCTATAAATTTACATTTTAGAGAAGAAGCTTGTTTGACAAAATCACTTTTCATCGTACAATTTCATCTCAAACGAACGAATTGGCTTTTATGTATTGATTTTAGCCATGTGGGGTGATGACAGCTCCCCTACCCAATATAGCCATTTCTATCAGTACTTTTGAAATAGGCAGAAATATTAAAACTACCCTCTCTAATCTCAATGTTTAGATCCAAAAAGTAAAATTTTTTGTTCTGGCTTACCTCGTATTGCAGAGAAATACCCAATTAATTATCATTAAGCTGTTCCATAAAGGCAGCCAATGACGTCATGTCACCATCCCATAGGAGGAGGACGTAATTTATATATCTACCCCAGAAGACTAATTCAGGTCTCCTTTGAGTATAGACGAAGTCCTCCTCCCATTTGACCATAAACAGGTTTGCCATGCTCAGTGCAAACTTTGCACCCATTGCGACCCCTCTGTTCTGGAGATAAAAATGTCCTCCAAACCAGAAGTAATTGTGAGCCATGGCAGACCTTTAAAACAAACTTTATCTGGGGGGAAAACAAGTGAACAAATGGCTATATTGGGCAGTGGAGCTGTCATCACCCTACGTGGCTAAAATTAGTACCCAAAAGCCAGTTCATTCATTTGAGACGAAATTGTACCATGAAAAGTGATTTTGTCAAACAAGCTGCTTCTCTAAAATGTAAATTTATAGATAAAGGCTATTTACCTGCTGAGTTGGATAAAGTGATTGGTGAGGTGGCTAATTTGGATATGGCTGTGATTTTGAAAGGTAAAGATGAATCCAAATCATATGAGAATGATTATAATTTCTCCATGATTACCACATATTCTTATCAATATCATGATATTAAAAAAATATTTTCCAAACATTGGGCAAATCTAAAAAATGATAGGGTGTTGGGTCCCGTCCTTCCAGACCGTCTGCAAGTCATTTTTAGAGGGGTCCCGCCCCTCAAACTTCATGTTGCACCTAACATTTTGGACGCCCCCAATAGAGTTTCTTTTTTTCAGAAATCCACAGGCTTTTTTCCATGTCGGAAATATGCTGTTTGTTGTCTTAATAAGAATAAAGATAGGAAAATATGCCGTTTCAAATCAAATGTAACAATGAAAGATATGACATTAACACTTTTATTACCTGCACATCTCAGAATGTGGTTTTTATGCTCACTTGTCCCTGTGGCCTACAATATGTGGGCCGCACAATCTGAGCTATGAATGTCCGAATCAAAGAACACTTGGCAAACATTAAAAAAGGGTTTCCCAAACCTACAGTTTCTTGTCATTACTTGGAATGCCACAATAAAAATCCAGCGTGTACCACATTCACAGCCATCGATTGATTTATACCTCACCGGCGAGGGAGTGTGGCTAAGAGGGAGATCTCACGGATGGAAACCCGCTGGATATATGATTTAAAATGCTATACGTCCCTCAGATTAAACGTTGATTGGGACATGAATAGCTATATTAACAACAGTTGAGTTATGTACTTCTTGGAGAGATTTCTTGTATTTTGTAGTTAGGAAATGCTAGCATACAATGCTGTTTATAACATCTTTCACATTTATGGGTGACAGTTTATTAAATGCCCACTAGAGGGGATATGTTCCTTTTTATATAGTTGGTTTATTTTAATCTGATGTTTTTTTATATGTATTTTTAAATGTAAAAGAATTTTAACATGTTTGATATACATTAAGGCTTACAGGGTGCCTCCAACAAATTAGCTTTATACCCCTAAGCCATATTTATATATGTTATTACTATGCAGCATTGTTATATTAATAATAAGCTTTGTCATTTACATATGTAATTTGAGCACTGACGTGATCGCGTCTAGCAGCCAATAAGCCATAGTCCGGGTTTGCACGGTTTGCAATAGCTGTGACGTATTTCCTGTGACTGGAACGCAAGCGCAGGACATGGTGTGTTCCAGACAATTATTTCCGGTTTTCGCATTATTTCCGGAGGTTGATTCTTCTGGGATTCACATCAGCTGTGATACATGTAAAAAGGGCGTGCTTGTGCCCCATAGCCACGCCTCTGATGATATCCAATAGAATGAAACATGTCAGGCAGGGCCAGGACACAAGCATGCTGAATGTGCTGTTTTGAAGATCTCTACTACTCACTGTATTTTGAGTTTTTAATAAATCTGTTTACTAGCCATACGGGCTTCACTATATGCTGCTTTATTTCTGTCTGGTGACGCTGTTCCCTTGATTGGGTGAGACTACCATTGACTGCTGGAAGCTCGCTGTAGTGTGCTGTTTGGGAACAAGTGAACAGATGCAAGGTTGCAGTGTGTTAAGCCATCCACTTACCAGTGATTGAGGGGCTGAGCCGTGATTCCTTGAGAAGTTTATGCATTGCCCAATATTCTGGTAAGCAGATTGGATTCTCACGTGGTGTGGTGTGCTTTATCTTATGCACTGAAAACTGATGAAGGGATTACATCTCTTCTTCTTCAACATTATAAAGACTGTTGCTTTATATTAGTGCTGCATGTGGACTTTTTATATTTTTATAATTTGGTTATCAACAAATAGTGCTGGCTGCTTTTATTAGATTTCTACCAATATTATTCAACAGTAGCGCAGATACCAACCCATTTACAGTTGTGCTCATAAGTTTACATAATTTTACAGAATTTATGATTTCTTGGCCATTTTTCAGAGAATATGAATGATAACACAAAAACTTTTCTTTCACTCATGGTTAGTGTTTGGCTGAAGCCATTTATTATCAATCAACTGTGTTTACTCTTTTTAAATCATAATCACAATAGAAACTACCCAAATGACCCTGATCAAAATTTGCATGCCCTGGTGATTTTGGCCTGATAACATACACACAAGTTGACACAAAGTTGTGTGAATGGCTATTAAAGGTAACCATCCTAACCTGTGATCTGTTTGCTTGTAATTAGTGTGTGTGTATAAAAGGTCAATGAGTTTCTGGACTCCTGACATCCTGACATCCTGACAAGGCCTTGCATCTTACATCCAGTGCTGCACTGACGTTTCTGGATTCTGAGTCATGGGGAAAGCAAAAGAATTGTCAAAGGATCTGCGGCAAAAGGTAGTTGAACTGTATAAAACAGAAAATGGATATAAAAAGATATCCAAGGAATTGAGAATGCCAATCAGAAGTGTTCAAACTCTAACCAAGAAGTGGAAAATGAGGGGTTCTGTTGAGACCAAACCATAGTCAGGTAGACCAATTAAAATTTCAGCCACAACTGCCAGCAAAACTGTTCGGGATGCAAAAAAAAACCCAGAAATAACTTCAGGTGAAACACAGGACTCTCTGGAAACATGTGGTGTGGTTGTTTCGAGATCTACAATAAGGAGGCACTTGAAGAAAGATGGGCTGCATGGTCAAGTTGCCAGAAGAAAGCCATTACTACGCAAATGCCACAAAGTATCCCGCTTACAATACGCCGAACAGCACAGAGACAAGCCTCAAACCTTCTGGAGCAAAGTCATTTGGAGTGATGAGACCAAAATTAAGCTTTTTGGTCACAACCATAAATGCTTCATTTGGAGAGGAGTCAACAAGGCCTATGATGAAAGGTACACCATTCCTACTGTGAAACATGGAGGTGGATCGCTGATGTTTTGGGGATGTGTGAGCTACAAAGGCACAGGAAATTTGGTCAAAATTGATGGCAAGATGAATGCAGTATGTTATCAAAAAATACCGGAGGAACATTTGCATTCATCAGCCAGGAAGCTGCGCATGGGACGTACTTAGACATTCCAACATGACAATGATCCAAAATACAAGGCCAAGTCATCCTGTCATTGGCTACAGAAGAATAAAGTGAAGGTTCTTGAGTGGCCATCTCAGTTTCCTGACCTCAATATCATTGAGCCACTCTGGGGAGATCTCAAACGTGCAGTTCATGCAAGACAGCCGAAGAATTTACAGGAACTGGAGGCTTTGTGCCAAGAGGAATGGACAGCTTTACCACCCGAGAAGATAAAGAGCCTCATCCACAAATACCACAAAATACTTCAAGTTGTCATTGATGTTAAAGGGGGCAATACACGGTATTAAGAACTGGGGTATGTTATGTTGTCATTATGATTTAAAAAGGATAAACACAGTTGACTGATAATAAATGGCTTCAGCCAAACACTAACCATGAGTGAAGGAAATGTTTTGGGGTTATTCATATTCTCTGAAAAATGGCCAAGAAATTATAAATTCTGCCAGGGTATGTAAACTTATGAGCACAACTGTACATTGTTTCATTCTTTGCAAAATAGCTCAAGCTTTGTCAGATTGGATGGAGAGCGTCTGTGAACAGCAATTTTCAAGTCTTGCCACAGATTCTCAATTCGATTTAGTTTAGGTCTGAACTTTGACTGGGCCATTCTAACACATGAATATGCTTTGATCTAAACCATACCATTGCAGCTCTTGCTTGATGTTTAGGGTCATTGTCCAGCTGGAAGGTGAACCTCCGCCGCAGTCTCAAGTCTTTTGCAACAGGTTTTCTTCTAAGTGTAGCAGCCTGGAGTTTAGTCAGGGAGCTCCTCACAAATTTACTTGCCAAGAGTAGTCATCTTGGTCGATTGATAGAGATCTATTGATTTCTCCCTTAGTTTGGCCTTGTTGCACTTTTCTCTTCTACCGCTAGTTGGCCGGGTGCTTGGTGGCACTAGATGCGAGAAGGGCAACCCAAGGTCAGGATATGGGTATATGGGGTATCTCAGCCAATGGGCAGGGGTTTTCTTGAATTCCTTGGCCTACTGGGAGAACCTATATATTAAGGTCTAAGGTAATCTATGTTCTGTGCCACCTGGACAGCTGTCTGGGTGGACGTGTGTCGTACGTCCCGGGCTGCTAGGCTGGAGATTGGGCCTATCCCGGGGGCATCTGGCAGCCAGGCTGTGTGAGGGTCTATCCAGAAGTAAGAGAGCATCAGTGGAACCATATTCTCACCGAACGGGCACGGTGGAGAATCCGGAAACTTCAGGCAGTGATCAAGTAAGGGACCCAGCCTGCGGAGGAGACGCTTGCAGGACAGCCTTGTGAGTCAAGCCAGGGACCTCGCCGGTTAGCAGGGGTGAAGCTTGAGAAGTATCTGTAGTGCCAAGCCCGGAATACAGATTGTACTATGGAGTATAGGATGAGAGTGTATGGGGCATGCATGGAATGTGCTATGGGGTATAGGAGAGTGTATGGGGCATGCATGGAGTGTGTATGGGGTATAGGAGAGTGTATGGGGCATGCATGGAGTGTGCTATGGGGTATAGGAGAGTGTATGGGGCATGCATTGAGTGTGTATAGGGTATAGGAGAGTGTATGGGGCATGCATGGAGTGTGTATGGGTATAGGTGAGTATACAGACATCTCAAGACTCCCGCATTTCTGCGGCGGCTCCCGCGCACCCACAAGCGCTTCGCAAACTCCCAGGAATGATTTGTGCGGTGGTGAACAGCTGTGGACACCGATCTCCTTTGTATCGATTTTTAGCTGACAGCCGCTTCTCCTTCTCTCCCTCCTGCGGCTGTCAGCTAAAAAGCTATACAGGGAGATCGGTGATCACGGCTGTCCCTTCAGCCGCACCGATCATCCCCGGCTGTTCTGTGTGCTCCTCCCCCAGCCCCCTCTGTGTCCTTCTCCACCCAACGTTCTCCCCCAGCCCCCTCCGTGTCCTTTTCTGCCCCCCCCTGTTCTCTATCGACCCCCCCCCCCCCCCGCAGCCGGCTCCCCTCCTCTCCCACCGGTTGCGGGGGGAACTAGCAATTGGACACAGTGAGTGAGATTGCTCCTGTGTCCTGTGATTACTGAGCAGGGTAAACTGTGTTTACTCTGCTTAGTTTATGAATGAACAGGAGCCTCTGTTTCCTCTCTATTCATCTTTAGTGCTGAGAAAGGGACTGGAGAATCTGTGTCCTCAGTCCCTTTGTCTGTCTCAAAGGGGAGATATCAGGGTTCTGTTTGGACCCCTGACATCTCACCAAAGCCCCCCAAAAAAAAATGTTAAAAAAATTTGAAAAAAACTTCTAAAAAATGAAAAAGTGTAAAAAAAAATTAAATAAACTACTGACACCACTCCCCCCTGCCCTACCAACACTGTCCACTGCCCCGACCCCTTCCCCTCAAAAAGCATTGTGAATTTTTTTTGTAAACAAATTAAATTGTAAAAAAAATAAATTATTAAAAATAAAAAAAACTACTCTGACACCATCCATTTTGCCGGGGTGGGGTGGGGGGGGGGGGGGTGGAGTTGGGGGGCGCCACCTCCCTGAAATGAGTTTTTGCAGGTTGGGATGTCTGAGTATATGGGGCATGCTGGAAAAGGTAACAAGATGCACAATTTTTAACTTACAATTTCAGAGTGTTTGCATTAATAAAGATACTTTAGTTCTGCTTTAAATGCATATTGTCAATCATAAAAAATGATTTAGCTTTTCATTTTTCTACAGCTTTTTTCACACCTGCTTGCATTTGTGTGTTTTCAGGGCAGAAAAATGCAGTTCTTGGCAAAATATTAACCAGTAAAAGTGTTGGCACCATAAGCGGTGTCGGCTGCATTTTTGGTCTGCTGACTTTCATTTTCTCTTTGAGATCAGACCTCTGGGGATCGTGTCTGAAATGTAATTCAATGAAAAAAAAGCCTTGCCTTGCTTCCAATCACAAAAATATTCCCACTGTTTGACTTAAAAGGAAAGACACTGAATGGTGCCTCAGAAAGGTGGTGGTGACTCCGACTTAATGGATAATTTTCTAAATGATCTTTTAAAGTGTTTATAAATGCAAAGCATAAAACAACTTTAATTGATCCTTTTCTGAATGGTACATTTACAGTTGTCTGCTAAGTACCACAAAGTAGCTGTTGATCCTGCCAGCATCTGCCTCTTCTTGCTTCCATAGAATGGGTGACAACATTAACCACAGACTCCTATTATTGTGATATTATGTTGTCAGCCACCTGAGCTCTTTCCCACCCTGGATCTACAGAATGGCAAACTGGCACACAGCATGCCAACACCCCTCACATGCAGTCTCTCTCCAGGAGGAAAAGCACTTCTAAAAGCTGTTTTGACATGGCTCCAAGCCCTGGCATTTAGATTAGGAGACAGCGGTATTGCAGTCACGTGACCACTGAATAAAAATGCAGATGTTGTTTTTCACGGGTTTTTTTGTTTGTAAATGCAAGGCAGTTCCCACTGCAATTGCCCAAAGCATAGGCTATATATTATACTATAAAATAGGGATTTAAAGCAGTATTAAACCTAAAAGCAAACATTTATTATATTGCAGCTTACCAATTCTTAGATGTGATGGCTGCATTAGTTTTCTTTTTTAGGTTTTCTTCTATATTCATCTGGTGATCCAGCCAGTAAGTCTGTTGTTCTTCACAAGCTCGCCATCCGAATGTATCAGTTTACACGGATGAGGCAAACCACTTAAAGGGGAACTGCAGTCTGCTCACATGATTTGTAACAAAAACATCTTTGCCATTCTGAAGCTTCCCTTCAACCACTTTGCATTATATTTTATATATACTGTAATTCTGTACTTGCCAAATCGGCTGTAGAAATCTCCCTCCACTGAGCCTGGCTGCATCCATTATAATTGTGGGCAGCTGAAGCTGCTGCCTGTTCACTTCCTGGATTTACACAGAGGCACACCTCCAGCTCTGCAGCTCTTATTGACCCTCTTATGACTCACCCCCCTCACTTCCTGGCAAACTCTCACGAGAGTGAGAGAGAGAGCTGTGGATGATGTCATAAACCTAGGCTTTTTACCAGACAAGAAATAGGAAGTGGGCTGTAGAAGGTATTTACTGGCAGAAAAAAAAATGTTTTACTATCCAAAGTTAAAACAACAAGGGCAGAAAATGTAATAGATGGAAAGATGAAAACATGACTGAAGGTCCCCTTTAACACTGAGGCTGCATTCACACTTCAGCGTTTTGAATTGTAGGCAAATTTGCTGCAAATCTGCCTGCGATTTGACAGTGTATTGTGTGAAATTAAACATCAGATTTTTGATTGTACAAAGGAAAAGTCTATTTTTCATCAAGGACTGTGAAAACCATACAATGTTGAAAAGTAAAATAAGTATCACAATTGCAACCAACACACATCTAAAATTAAAATGATCCTAAAGGTAAAAGTTTTTTTACCTTAATGCATTAGCTGCTTTAAAGTGGATGTAAACCCAATGTCATCCTTTCTAAACTCCTGCCATAGGGGTTATCTATAAGGATATATATGCCTCCTGCATGTATCTTTACCTGTCAAATGTCTCCCCTCTGTCTGTTATGAGACCCGAAAAACTGCAGATCCTGTGGGTGGGTCTGTTGTCTGGAGCTCGGTGGGTGGAGTCGCGATGTCAGTAGACTCCCCGCCCACCTCTACACTCCCCTTGTCAATATGCATTTTCTCCTGTGTTTTTCTAACACTGAACTTCTGCTATGATCTCTAACATCCAGTGAAAAGACAGGAAAGTAACCACATGACTTCAGCATGCCTAAGAATGCTGAGGTGTGGAACAGCCAATCCTGGCAGAGCAGCAGAAGAAAGGAGTGGGGGAGGGAATTAAAAAATACTGCCTGTCTTAGGCTAGTGCAAGAGATGTAAATCACCTGTCACTCACAGCAAGGGGGAGGATTTGACAAAGTTTTTCTCTGTTTGTCAAGATTTATCTCACTGAACAATAAAAGAGGATTGCTCAGAGCTGGATTAACTCTTTGTGGCAAGACTGGGCTCAAATGATAGGAAATCTTATACTCTATATTATGACATTTTTTTTTTTTGGGTTTACATCCACTTTAAGGTAAAAAACCTTTCACTATCTGTTTGTCTCCCCCTCCTGTCTGGATCCAGAGCTACGCCTGTCTGCAGCAGTGTTGGTCTCTATCGGCACTGGTATTTGTGCTAGGAGGAGGGATGGGGTGAATTTGTGCTGGGAGGGGGGATTTGGAGGGGGGAGAGGATGTGTACTTGGAGCGGAAATTTCAGGGGTAGAGGATTTGTGCTAGGAGGGGTGATTTTTTTACGGGGGGGGGGGGGGGGGGTTGTACTGGGTAGAGGGGGAATTTATGCTTGGAGAGTAAACATGCAGATTAGTGCTCAATTTATTTATTTTTTTGGGGGGGGGGCGGATTGGCATGTCCGCACAGGGCTCTAGATATCCTTGTCCCTACCTTGAGCGGGGGCTCATGCTGCTGTCAGTCAAATCCTGTAAGCAGAGAGCAGGGGTCGGGGCCACACCACGCTATTTATTTCTATGGATGCACACAGCCCGGCTCAGGAGCGCTCACATGTGTGCACTTTCAGGGAAGGAGGAGTGGAGAGAGCACCGGCAGGGACCCTAGAACAGAGGTAAGGGGCTGCTCTGTGCAATATCCTTACACAGAGCAGGCAAGTATTACATTCTTTTCCATTTTAGGTGAAAAAAAGGAGATTTTAATATCACTTTATTACATAGTATTGCATGATCATCCAAGCATAACACAAGCAGGCAAACTGAATAGGTAATAGAATGCCTGGGGTGCTCATATTTCCCAGGAGAAGGAACAATGGGTGATAAAAGCAGGGGAGTCCTAACTGCCATCAGGGCATAGAGCAAATTGGGAGTCCAAAAAGAAAAGAGCATTTAAGTATAGTGTGATCTCTAGAAAGTATTTGTGCTTCTTTGTAATTATTAAGATACACTGATCTTCAATCAACATTTAGATCCTCGATTGTGGCATCTAAATTCTTGCCCCTAGGCGAATGCTGGTCATGTACAGGATCCTGCCCTGTTTACACCGCAAATACACAGTTCACCCATTCACCGTTGCTTGTTTAGTTACATAATTCCATTTCCATTCCCCCTAGAGGTAAAATGTGTCTGTTTACCCACTTACCGTATATACTTGCTATTGGATCAGCTATGTTCAATACACCCAGATCAAGTATTTATGAAACCAGAGAGCTCATTGAATAAATCCTCCAATCTATAAGCAGAACGACTACCATATATATAACAAATTATTTCACCTCTATCTGCAGCTAGTAAGCTAGTAATATATTTGTTGAGGAGAGAGGAAAGATAGCGCTGGACGCGTAGGTTTATTTTACTGGTATTGTTATCTCAAGGTATTAATGTTAGTGTAAATGATCTTGTTCCTGGGCAGGCAGCTTCTTAACCCCTGAGGATCTCCATAGTCTCCTTGGCTAGTAGTGTGATGTAAAAAGAGTTGATATTAAAGTGCCACACCACTAAGAGGTCCAGATACAACTTAATTCCATTAAAGGTCAGGGGTACAAATCAAAAAGTTTCCAACGCGCTTCAGGGGTCCAAGTGCCCCTTCATCAGGGTTTTTCTGGTGGTAATTCAAAGCACAGGCCTAGTCAGCAGCTTGCTTGGCAGCCTTTGCTACCTTTAATGGAATAAAGTTGTATCTGAACCTTCTAGGAGTGGTGTGGTGCTTCAATTTCAACTCTTTTTACATTACAGTAATATATTTGTGTCACACTGCCCAGGTTTGTCCTCAGAGATGCACAGAGCATTACAACTAAACATCTGATGCCTCTAAGGGAAAAAAGAAATTACAACATATGCTGCCAAACTAGAATGGTATTGATCTCTTTCGCTTATCTATATTTGTGTCTGTCCGTGGCTCCCAGATTTAAGTGTTCTTAACCGCTTGCTTACTGGGCACTTAAACCCCCTTCCTGCCCAGACCAATTTTCAGCTTTTAGCACTGTCACTCTTTGAATGACAATTGCGCGGTCATGCCACAGTGTACCCAAATTAAATTTTTATCATTTTTTTTCACACAGATAGAGCTTTCTTTTGGTGGTATTGAATTGCTGCTGGGTTTTTTATTTTTTGCTAAATAAAATAAAAAGGGACCGAAATTTGAAAAAAAATAAACACTGTTTCATAGTTTGTTATACAATTTTGAAAACATGTAATTTTTCTCCTTCACTAATGTGTGCTGATGAGGCTGCACTGATGGGCACTGATAGGAGGCACTGATAGACAGCACTGAGGGGCACATATAGGCACTGATAAGGCGGCACTAATGGGCACTGATAAGCACTCATAGGTGGCACTAAGAGGTGGCACTGATATGGGGGGGGGCATAGCAGGATGTGGGTTTGATAGCTGTAAGTGGTGAGGGGAAGGTTGCAAAGCAGTGAGGTAGATGGGAGAGAAGCAGAGTAGCTTACCAAATACCTGCTGGCATCACAGAGCCAGTCAACATGCCTAGACCTGGCTCATCCTCTCAGTGAACCGCTGAGAGCCTTAGCAAGCCACTTCTGCCCCCTCCAAAGCCCAGCGCTCCAAGGAGCTTGAGGGGACAGAGCAGAGAGCCGTGACTGACAGTCTCCAGCTCTCTGCTCAAGGAACTTTGAGAACCGAGCGATCGGCACTGTTTCAGCCTTAGAGCCGGCGGGTGACAGATGCAGCATCGGATCAATGCTGCATCCACCTAGGTAAGTATAATAGGAAAAAAAGTTGCGCTAGTAAAATGTGAAGCAAAACACAAATAAGTGCCACAAACTAAATAATATAAATAATGAAAGGACCCAAATGGTGTTATATACACCTAAGAGTCAAACACATAAACAATATGAAGTTAAAACAATGTCCATCTAATAGATCCACAACGAAGTGACATATATTGCAAAAATTAGTCCATACATAGAAAAGATATGAAAAATTGAAAAAAATATCCCCAAAGTGATAAGTGATGAAAGTTACATACATAGTAGGTGAGGTTGAAAAAAGACACAAGTCCATCAAGTCCAACCCAAGTTCTTGTTGCAGTGAACAAAAAGTGCGTAGATGGGACCTCCACCTTAAAGAAAATACTGCCGCTTACCAGAGGGAGTTGGTCCCTGATTAAGGGGACCACACTGAGCAGACGGCTGTAACCCCTGCCCGGGATCTCACAGACAGGCACTAGATAGCATCACGTCCAACAGGCTCCACGTCATATATCCCAGCAGAGTAAATGCTGAGTACCGTGTTTAACATAGAAAACGCACAATGCTCCACATAGCGTAAAACCATAAGACATTTATTGAATAAAACTTAGGCCAAATGTACACTTACGAATCGACAGCTAAATAACAGCATAAAGGAAAAGCCGGCCGGTGTTCTGCCGAGAAAGTTCCGCTCGGCGGATAAGGACCCCCCTCTACTGCGCAGGCGCTGAGCCTGCGCAGTAGGATCCGGCGGAAATAGCCAAAGATAAATAGGGGAAAATCAGCTGTACACGGCGCCTGTAAGAGGGCCCCTCGCGGGCTCGCTTCGCTCACCACGCTTCGGGCACGACCTCGCTTCGCTCGGCTCTTTTAGATTCCCCCTCTAGGTCCACTTGGATGGTGAGGAAGGAACCTGGACCCAGGGCGCAGGCTCCGTGTACAGCTGATTGTAGATTTTGTCGTTCGGCTATCTCTGGCAGCTGCTAGTAGTTTTTACTGCGCATGCACTGCGCCTGCGCAGTACAGGGGGGAACTTATCCGCCGAGGGAACTTTCTCGGCAAGACACCGGCTACAAATTCAGCCCGTATCTTCCAGGACTAACGAATAGCGGTGACGTCAGGACGTGGCTCCTCCTCCCTACATCGTTTCGTCACAAGCGGACGTGGTCACGGGATACGGGCAGTGTCCTGACGCACCGCTTAAATAGAACAAAATCCCGCCTTTCTCGGACAAGATAACTTGAGCGCCATCCCACTTAAGGGAAAAACTAAGGGCAGCTATATAATTTCACACTGCCGCCATTGATAAGTATACAAAATTACAATAAAAATAAAAATAAAACACAGAGCCACATACACAGGTATGAAAAGAAGTAGTAAGCATCTGAAAAGTAAAAAATTAAATGTACCTAAATAAATCAAAAGTCAAAATAATTATGCACCGCTGAACTAGGCAGATCCACTATAAAGGGCGATCCCTGGCTTGTATAGCCCGCGTAGATTGGCACAAAACCAAACAGAATCATAACATAAATACTCAAAAATATTCCAACATCATACTCCCTAATGGGCTAGCATGATATATAACCTTACATATCAAAAACAGTGATTCCCAATAGTAAGGTAAATATGATTAAAATTACAATGTTTCCCTGAAGTGAGATGGCACCATCTACAGGAAACTAACAGGTAATACATCCTGGCAAAAATTAAAAAATATTATATAAAATAAAAATTAAACCAGACAATAGATAGATATTGATGGGGAGCATCATAGCCCATATGGGTTCTATTCCCAAATCAGACATGATAGGTCTAAAAGAGGCCTACAATGAACCTTCATACCTACGAATTATCGATAAAGGAATTAACATCTATATCGATGTTAAGGCCAAAAGGGGTGTAAGTCTTGAGCTTATGGACCCAAGCCATCTCCAATCTTGAGATGCTTCTAACAAGAGCACTACCCCTCCAATGGGGCCTAAATTTATCTATTCCCAAGAAAATTGTACCTGTGGGGTCTCTATCATGGGAGGTGAGGTAATGCTTTGAGACCGAGTGCTTGGTAAACCCTCTCCTAATGTTATTAATGTGCTCGTTCAATCGTACCTGCAATGGTCTCTTAGTCCAGCCCACATACTGCAGGCCACATGGGCACTGCAGCATGTAGACAACCCCACACGTAGAGCAGGTAATAAAGGGCTCAATACTGAAAGATTTTTGGGTGCACGTAGAGGTAAAGTTCACAGACCTTCTTGCCCTGCACCCATTAATGGAGCAGACCTGACACCTCCTACATTGATAATACCCAGTTAATTCTGAAAAGAAAGTAGCATAGCACATGTTTCTATCCCGCAGATGATACAGCATGTTGTAGTGCCTGCAACTTAGCTTTAGTTTGTGTGGTGGAGCCGCGGGACGCCCCCCTTATGTCTGTGGGTTGGATCAGTGTGGATAGAGTTGGGCCGGCCGATGCACTCAGGTCCTTGTTTACATCTGTCAGACCTGGGGTATCTGACACCGTTACTACAGCGATCTTGGCATAGATGCTCCGTTACTGATATGTATGGGTAGGTTGCGCTTTTCTTATTCACGGTCACAATAAACCAAATGACATATATGTGATACCTGTAAATATTATTTACACATGATTGTTTTTTGTACTCATTTTGTTTGTATTTCATTGTATAATAGGTCTATGATCCACGACCTGTCTCTGATGAAGGGACATTATGCCTAAGTCCCGAAACGCATAAGATTTCGTGGCAAGACCATTGAATATAGTCTTGAATTTCATACATACAGTATATCGTTGTATAGTTTTTTATAGATTGTATGACACTATTTTTGTTACCCTTTTGTCACAGACTCTTTATGTCTTTTATGATATATATATACTTTTTCTACTGAATAAAATAAATTTTAAATTTTAAATGAGTTGCCGTTAAAGTCCCTTTAACCTGTTGGGGGTAACCTCCTAAATATATTCTGACTTTGGGGATGTTGGCAACAACCATGATATAGTTGAATAGCACTTCCTTTCCTTTAATTCTGAAAAGAAAGTAGACCTAGGAATAGGGGGATCAAAAGTATTGGGTGCCACTTTGTCCCTAAGTGATGGAGCCCCCTAAAAACTACCTGGGGTTTATCTGGTAGGATAGATGTCAGCACCCTATCATTTTTTAAGATATGCCAATACTTATTGATGATATGTTTCACCCTAGAGTGTTGGCAGGAGAAATCAGTAACAAAAGGGCAGCGATATGGAGCATCAGCTGGACCTTCAGCTCCCTCAGCTCGTACAGTAAGTAAGGCTTCACGATCCACTTTCGCTACCTGATCTAAGGTACTAGCAACAAAGTCTGAGGAATAACCCTTAGCCAAAAACCTCTGAGTAAGGACTTGCGCTTGGGTCTGGAAAGTAGCAGCATCAGTGCAATTACGCTTTAGTCTGAGGAACTGGCTTTTTTGTACAGATCTAAGCCATGAAGCATGATGACAGCTATCTTGGGGAATAAAGGAATTCCTATCGGTCGATTTGAAGTAGGTGGAGGTAACTAATTTGTTATTCCGTATGGAAATGGTAAGGTCTATAAAATGGATCTGCTCAGAACTAGCCTCATAATTGAGCTGGATGCCTCTGTTATTAGTATTAAGGAAACACATGAATTCGGATAAATCAGAATCAGTACCGTCCCACAGGAGGAGGATGTCGTCTATGTAACGTGCCCATAAGGTCACCTGGGGCCGACATCCTCCTCCCACCTGGCCATGAATAAATTAGCCAGGCTCGGGGCATACTTAGCCCCCATTGCAACCCCTTTGTCCTGGTGATAGTAATTATCGTCGAACCAAAAAAAATTATGAGTGGCTGCAAACTCTAACAAAGACATGATGAATTTAATTTGTTCCTCAGGGAAACTGGATGACTGATTAAGGTGTGCAGAAACAGCCTCCAAGTGATGGGGAATTACCGTATATAAGGAGGTGACATCAGCTGTCACCAATATAGTCCCTTCCTTGGGTTTCAAATTAGAGAGGAGATTAATGACATCCCACGTGTCTTGTCCGCACTAGTGGCTGTAAATAAAAGTCTATGTATTTGCCCACCCGGAACGTGATGGAATCAATCCCACTAACTATGGGACGTCCCGGGGGGCAAACAAGACTCTTGTGTATCTTAGGCAAATAATATATTACCGGTACCTTGGGTGCCCTAGGGATCAAGAACGCCCTTTCCTTTTTTATTCAGGATACCAAGATTGAAACCCCTAGTAACTAAACCTTCTAGCTAAGGCTTCACGATTCACTTTCGCTACCTGATCTAAGGTACTAGCAACAAAGTCTGAGGAATAACCCTTAGCCACAAACCTCTGAGTAAGGACTTGTGCTTGGGTCTCGGTCTCAAAGCATTACCTCACATCCCATGATAGAGACCCCACAGGTACAATTTTCTTGGGAATAGATAAATTTAGGCCCCATTGGAGGGGTAGTGCTCTTGTTAGAAGCATCTCAAGATTGGAGATGGCTTGGGTCCATAAGCTCAAGACTTACACCCCTTTTGGCCTTAACATCGATATAGATGTTAATTCCTTTATCGATAATTCGTAGGTATGAAGGTTCATTGTAGGCTTCTTTTAGACCTATCATGTCTGATTTGGGAATAGAACCCATGTGGGCTATGATGCTCCCCATCAATATCTATCTATTGTCTGGTTTAATTTTTATTTTATATAATATTTTTTAATTTTTGCCAGGATGTATTACCTATTAGTTTCCTGTAGATGGCGCCATCTCACTTCAGGGAAACATTGTAATTTTAATCATATTCACCTTACTATTGGGAATCACTGTTTTTGATATGTAAGGTTATATATCATGCTAGCCCATTATTGAGTATGATGTTGGAATTTTTTGGAGTATTTATGTTATGATTCTGTTTGGTTTTGTGCCAATCTACGCGGGCTATACAAGCCAGGGATCGCCCTTTATAGTGGATCTGCCTAGTTCACCGGTGCATAATTATTTTGACTTTTGATTTATTTAGGTACATTTAATTTTTTACTTTTCAGATGCTTACTACTTCTTTTCATACCTGTGTATGTGGCTCTGTGTTTTATTTTTATTGTAATTTTGTATACTTATCAATGGCGGCGGTGTGAAATTATATAGCTGCCCTTAGTTTTTGCCTTAAGTGGGATGGCACTCAAGTTATCTTGTCCGAGAAAGGCGGGATTTCGTTCTATTTAAGCGGGGGGTCAGGACGCCGCCCGTATCCCGTGACCACGTCCGCTTGTGACGAAACGACGTAGGGAGGAGGAGCCACGTCCTGACGCCACTGCTATTCTTTAGTCCCGGAAGCTACGGGCTGAATTTGGAGCCGGCCGGCTTTTCCTTTATGCTGTTATTTAGCTGTCGATTCGTAAGTGTACATTTGGCCTAAGTTTTATTCAATAAATGTCTTATGGTTTTACGCTATGTGGAGCATTGTGTCGTTTTCTATGTTAAACACGGTACTCTGCATTTACTCTGCTGGGATATATGACGTGGAGCCTGTTGGACGTGATGCTATCTAGTGCCTGTCTGTGAGATCCTGGGCTGGGGTTACAGCCGTCTGCTCAGTGTGGTCCCCTTAATCAGGGATCAACTCCCTCTGGTAAGCGGCAGTATTTTCTTCAAGGTGGAGGTCCCATCTACGCACTTTTTGTTCACTGCAACAAGAACTTTCATCACTTATCACTTTGGGGATATTTTTTTCAATTTTTTCATATCTTTTCTCTGTATGGACTCATTTTTGCAATATATGTCACTTCGTTGTGGATCTATTAGATGGACATTGTTTTAACTACATATGTGTTTATGTGTTTGACTCATAGGTGTATATAACACCATTTGGGTCCTTCCATTATTTATATTATCTAGTTTGTGGCACTTATTTGTGTTTTGCTTCACATCTTACTAGCGCGACTTTTTTTTCCTATTATCCTGTTTTGTGCTGTATAACACTTTAGTCGCTGCTCCAACTTTTTTATTTTAGATTGTTAGCGCAGTATTTTATTTATAATTACCTAGGTAAGTATGTTTAAAAAAAAAAAAATCTCATACTTCTCATATAAATAACAATCATGTTATACTAACCTCCTCCTCTGGTGTCTCCCAATGGTGCTCTAGGCTGCTCCTCTACCCTGATTGCCCCCATAGCAAACCGCTTGCAATAGGGATACTCTTGCGGGCACGATCCTGATCCAGGTAGTGTATGTATTCCTGTCGCCCCCCCCCGGCCCATAATTGTACAGTGAAGGAGCAGCAAATCGCTGATAAGTTCATCTCCTCATTCTGATTTCTCTTCCTATCAGCACTACACAGTTAATTCTTCTCAGTTTAAAGTGGTTGTAACGGTTTAGAAGATATCCCTGTATTTGCATGTGCCGACGTCATTGGCACATGCGCACTTAAGCAAACTGAAGCAATGCATGTACGTGTCGTTGCTTCAGTTGTACTGTGCTGTTACAGGCGGCTCCGGCTCTGTGAAGTCATTGCGGCTCTGACCAATCACAACCTTGGAGTTGCGATACCCGGAAGTACCACCACCATCTTAGATATGGAAGCCAGCAGTGGCTTCCTGAGGAACACCAGCTGACTCCCCCCTGCACATGTGCGAGATCACGCAGCACTTTGGGAATGATCCTGCAGCCTCCTGGGACATGTCACATGTTCCTAGGAGGGAAGGGAAGGGGCAAGAGTCGTCTTCCTCGCCAAAGTGCGGATTTCAGAAGTGGGAGCAAGTACCACTTTTTGAGTGATGTTCCACTTCTACAGCACAGAGAATTATAGAAGGCTAATACTAAGTTTAAATCAGGTACTTACGCTTGTAGACTAGATGAATTTAAAAATACATTTGTTTTAATACATAACTGCATTGAACAGTGTTTTTCAATACCTGCCTGAAGTTAATGATAAAATACAGTGCATGACCCGTTAAAGCCTTTTTGAAATCTCCAAAACCCAACATTCCTTTGGCATCTTTTTACAAAATAACACAAGATATGTACAAAGGACTGGAACATATACCATGATCCTCAGTACAGGCAGTCCTGTAGTGTCCTATCACCTGATAATATATAACTACCATAAATCCCAAGTGACTGATACCAAACACAAATGACTTGTGTTATCACACAGTACAAAGTACCAAATGAAAACGCACAACAACTCACCTTTCCAACCCCTCCTTCTTGCCATCAGTTTCCTGCTAACACAAAGAAATGAAAGGGATACTATATATTTTATATATACCATATAAAAGAAGAATGTAGAAAGTAAGATGGAGTTTTAGCCTGATATAGAGATTTCAAGCTCAAAATAATTATATACATGGTTCAGTTGGTAAGATAGGTTAAATATTGATGAAGCATGGTAATGAAAAAAAAGTTACTTGTAAAGTAAAAGAAATTAATTTTGTATATTATAAAATGGACTTCTTCTAGAAGCTGGTTTTCCTAATCTAAAACCTATTGCAGTGGCGGCCTATTAGCTCCTAAATGGCAACATTCTGTGCCAATTCCTCTGCTGCCCACTCCCCCCTCATGCAGTCCCCAGTGTCACTTCTATGTGCAATGTTGCCAAAATCCCTCCCATGTATAGTGTTCCGGCCTGTGATGCCATTACTGTGCATGTGCCATAGTGGCATTACAAGTACTGCTTTGGTTCCAGAGGCATAGCTTGAAGCAAATGTTGACCTGAGCCCCCCCATTACTTCCAACGTGTGTGCAGATACATACACGCCAAGATACTCAAATTGGCTTAAGAGTTTTGAGTTCCCAGAGTTCCTCTTTACATCAGAGGACAGGGATTATGGCTGGAGAAGCAGAGGGCAGAGAGTACCGCTGGAGAAGCAGAGGACAGGGATTACCACTGGAGAAGCAGAGGACAGGGATTACCGCTGGAGAAGCAGAGGACAGGGATTACCGCTGGAGAATCAGAGGACAGGGACCCCTGGCAGGTCACTTGGCAGAGCTCCTTTCCCATCCCAGCACTGTATACAGCTCCTCCCCCCCACACTACACAGGGCTGAAATCACATTCCTTTACACTCAGTCTGTCAGTCTTCACAGGGTGAATCTAGCTTTTATGTTGTCCTTCTGACCCGTGAAATTCTCTGGTCGGAACGGCAGTGTAGTTGAGGTAGGCAGATACACCCTGTGCAGATCATGGCTAACTGGCTGTGTTGTAAAGGAATGTGATTTCAGCCCTGCGGAGGAGGAACAGTATAGAGTGCTGTAATGGGAAAGGAGCTCAGCAGCCGGGCATAACATGCAGGGTGAAGGGGGTGGTCAGGGGGCTTTGGGGGGGGGCAACTTAGATCTGGGAGGGCAAAGCCATGTGACATAAAATCTGGAGCCTGCAGCCCTTCAGGGGCCCCCCGAGGAGGTGTTAAGGGATTTGTTTTAGCAATTTCTGAAGGTTTCTCTGTCAGTGTTGGGAAGGACACCTCCCGGAGGTGTGTCTTTTCCCCAGTTGTCAGGGAAGTAGGGTAAGTAGACATCCCCGGGTGGGGGGGTACAGAGAATCCCAACTGGTGACTAGGAGACACTGAGCAGTGTCATACCTCACCAGTGACATCGGTCCCATTGTGGCTACAGGGTGGCACTCTCCTCCTCTTACCTCGCTGAGCTCGGTTACCATTCCATGTTGCCAGCACTCAGCACAGAAACTTCCCCATCCTGGGCTGTTCTCATCTCGTGCTCCTATCCATTCAGGAAATGGCTCACAGCTTCTCCCCAGCCAATGGGAACAGAGGGGTGTGGACTGTGAAAGGCAAAGTAGAAGCCCAGTACTGGAGCGTGGCTGTGGGGCCCTAGGGCAGATCGGAGCTGGATTTTGTGGAGGATATGATTTTGTGGAGGATATGATAATATGACAGGGAGGCTGCAGGGGCCCCCTGAAGCTAGGGGTGGGGTTGCGAATGTGACCCCTGCAACCCCTTATGCCACGCCCATGTTTGGTTCATAGCCAGCCACCAGCTGCTGCTGTAGTGAATAGCAGAGGGGGAGGTAGTGGTGTGCTGGGTGAATTGTGAGAGTGATGAGGAGTGAACTTCCACATCTACTAGCAGCCTGTCCTCTCTCTCACCCCCTACCCCATGCCAGCACTCACCCACCTGCTGCTGCAGTAAAGGAGGAAGATGATAGCCATAGGAAGATGTGCCAGCAGGTATTTGGTAAGCTACTCTGCCACTCTCCCATCTACCTCACTACTTTGCAACCTTCCCCTCACCACTTTGCCAGCTATCAAACCCACATCCTGATATCCACCCCCCCCCCCCCCACACACACACACTCTTTTTATCCTGCAAGCATTCCCCCACCATCTCTACCCTGCAAGCAATTTTCCCTCACTCTCACTACTCTGCAAGCAACTCTCCTCCCAATCAACACTTCTTCTACAGCTGTGCCTGAACAGATACCCACCCTCACACACAACTCTGATGATACCCATCCTCACACACAACTCTGATGATAACAATTCTCAAACACAACTCTGATGATACCCATCCTCACACACAACTCTGATGATACCCATCCTCACACACAACTCTGATGATACCCATCCTCACACACAGCTCTGATCATACCCATTCTCAAACACAACTCTGCCACCCCCCTACTCTCGCTCTCAACACTCACCAGCATATCCCACTGCACTTGCATGCTGACCACTGAGTCTGACCCCCATTACTATACCTGTATGGACAGTAGGAAAAAACACCTATATGAGCTAAGTGAATAAAGCAAATCTACGATTTTAATGTAAAATAAGTTATTGGAACTGAAAATGACAGACTAATGGCAATAGACAGAGCACACCAATGACTGCCATCAGCCACTGCTTAACAAAACAGGCAAAATTATGTGGACTACTTTGTTAGTTTGTTATGAACCTGTGGAGTAACAGAATGGTATTTAAAACAATATTGTACTGTATGTGTACATTTAAAATTTTATTTTCTGAATGAACCATTACACAAATGTTGGAAAGAAAGCGTGAAATACATTTGTTGTCAATAAATCTATTACTTGTACCATTTACAATATCTATATAATTTTTCATATTAAAACATGTTTTTGGTACCTTAGTGTCTATTTGCTTCTTGTGAATCATCCTGAATCCAGGCTTTCAAAGTACCACAGGTATGGCAGATACAATTCTTCTGCTCCTGACTTTTGTAATCACTGTACTTTGTTTGTTTTTTTTCCTTTTTAAGGCTTTTGCAGTGACTGTATTTTGTTTTTTTCCTTTTTAAAGACAGCCATTGAGATTGCTAATTTTACTTTTTACATATAAGATGTCAGCTGTCACGTACACAGTTTTGCCAACTTGCTGTAGGACTTGTTACTTATTTCTGTCTGCATATTCTTTCAATTTGACTTTCCATAAACTAGGATGATCTCCGTACTTGTCTATGTAAAAAAAAAAGGGTCAAATCATGAACAAACATATGTAAATAAAAGTCTAGTTTTATATGTATCTGTATAAAACTACAGCTTTTTTGTAGCTGAGAATAATCGTGGCAACTGTTGCAATGTTTGTCCTTTATTTAAAATGTTCGTTGCGACATGTATGCACTGTCACAGGAGCAAAGTAAAAGCCTCTGCCATGTCATTGCAAGAGTTGGTGGACATAATCCACATTCTAGATTAGCAGACTATGATTGCAAACAAGCAAACTATGCTAAACCCAATACCCACAAAGACTGGATTATGGATAAGGTGGTGCATAGGCTGAATCAACAGTATAGTGTAGAAAGGTCCAAGGACCAGCTGCGCAAGAGGTGGGCCAATCTCAAACACAGAGAGGAGATCAGCTGTGTTAAATGTGTAAAATAGTTGAAAAAAAGTGTGTGAGTCACCCATTATGCTGTAGACACATATTCAAATCTGCAATCGCAATAGCAGGAGATTTTGACAGGCTCTCTACGGAGCCGGTTCGCAAATCCCCATAGCGGGTCCGGTGCATTTTGCACAAAAACGCTGTGCATTTTTTGGTCCGTTTCGGGTCCGAATTCAGAACAAAATTTGGGCTGAAATCGGACCTGAAATGGTGAACCAGGACGCAGCGGACCCCTGCTGTGAGCGCCATGCGGCTCATATGTGAACCCAGCCTTACAGCTCAAACGCTCAGTGCAAACTTGGTGAAGGGCAATGCAGAACTAGAACAGATAAAAAATAAAATAAAAACACATTTCTGAAATACAGGAGTTCTAAATATTCTATTAAAAGTATAACCTTATACATGTGTTACAGATTTCCAGAAATGTAAGCCCTTGTTCTTTTTGGACATCAGGAAAATATAGGCATCCTTCAAAAAAAATGAGCTTTGCAGATTTTACAATAAAAAGTATGTTTGCAACAATGGGGTCTGTGTGTTGTTTAGGTTTATCACACCAGCTCAGTAATATTTCCTTGTTGTTGATTAAAAAATTTATAAATATGAATTAATTCTACCAAAAAAAAATAAATTCCTTTTTAGTGTGCATTGTGAATCAGAAGTGCCGTGTCCTACAAGCCTCCAAACACTGCCACTTGATATAAATTAATGTATTACAAATTTTATTTTAGTTAATGGTACATGGATCATTACAGGAGATGCCAGATATATTTACATATCCTTGCATGTAGCATAGACTGTGTTAAAAAATGTCTTTGCATTATTAAAACATTTACATATCGTACATAAAATGAGCGAATATTGTGACAGACAACGTTTTTACTTTCTGATCTAACCATATCTTGCACAAGCACATTACACTAAGTCACCATGTTTTCCATGAAAAAAAAAAACAATATTTACCGTTAGAATTTAATTCGTTCAGATAAGAAATGAGGAGAATTTTCCACCCTTAACCTTTGATTTTCCTTGTCACTACAGTCAATAAAGATCATTGACTGAAATTCATCAACCAATGAAAAATAGAAGGCTTCCAAAACAAACTTAAAGTGATTGTATATGATCATCTTGTAAAACAACCCATTCCGTTTACAATTGAAATGAAAGACATTTGTGTATATATATAAAAATTAAAAAAAATTATAAATACCTTTTATTCCCTTTTTCGTAAATTATCATAGTACCTCTATTCCCAGCAACATAAGAGCTGGGGGGAGGAGAAACAACATTACACTGAACTTCTAGTGAATAGCTATGCAATGGGGGTGTGTCAGCACAACTCTGATCATTGGAGGAGAGCACACTGAGTTCCTAGCATAGCTAGAGAACTGGTGTGTACTCCTGATTAGTGTGGTCAGTTTTTAATAGGAAAGCAGAGGGACTGGCAGGAACATCAGGGATTTCATATAAAGGAAGCAACCAGCAGTTTGCACAGTGCTTTACAACATGAGGGTAGATAGTACAGTACAGTTACAATACAATTCAATGCAGGAGGAATCAGGGGGCCCTGCTCATTAGAGCTTACAATCTAGGAGGGAGGGTCAAGTGATACAAAAGGTAATAACTGTGGGGGATGATCTGATGGAGAAAATAGTCTTACGCCACAGGCGCTCAAGAGCGCGGATATGTTTTTTCAGACTACTGGTGTCATCTGTTTGCCAAGCGGTTAACAGCGGCGATCTATGCTTACACATGGGAAAGATTCAAACGTGGAATCGCAGTATAAGCTCAGGGAATGAGTCAAAATAAGAACAATTTCTTTATCTAATGGCCACCCAACTGCCTCAGTGATCTGGACTAACAATACATGCTAATTATGAACAAAACCCTGTCTTATGGACATGTTCAATGGACCAGAAACTAATAAGAAATATAAATAGCTATTTATGAATTTTTTGAAAAAATCTACTGGAGCTTAATCCCCTTAAAAAGTCAGTTTTATTCATAAAAAGTAAAAAAAAAAAAATTACCATGGGGATTTAAAACATTGCAGACTGCTGTATGCCTAATTCTATGAAATTCAACAATTAAAATTACAATACATTCTATAATTCCTTAACTAAGCAAACCTTCTGTAACTTTGGCTGGTCACAGATGGGACAAATATTGGGAACTCAACAAATATATATTTTTGAATTAGGTGAATAAACAGCACAGATTGGTTCATTCTTTCCAATCACTTAAAATAGTAGCAGATATTTTTAGTATCCCTATATACTAAACAATTGTTTGCACCAATAACATTCCTTGATTTTAGTTGCCTACAGGAAATTTTTTTTCTTAACAAGTCCTCCTGCATATGGTGATTTGATTGGAATCGCCCAGAGATTTTTTTTTTTTTATCTGAAGGCCATGTGACCAGCCGGAAATCCTTTTAACCGATCTCCCATTTCATCTAATTTTTTCTGTCATTTAAGTTCATTAAATATACTACAAATATTCATGGAACACTGATATTTTCAGTGTGAGGCTGCATTCACACCTTTTTTTTCCCCACAACTTTTTGTGCATTTGTTGTCTGGCAGCCTAGGGCAGCCTATCCAATTGAACAGGCTGCCCTATGTGCAACAAACGCACCAAGGTAGCTCCTGCACCTTTTTTGTCTTTGTACTATTTTCCTAAGATACAGTTTGGTGTGTCTTTTGTGCATTTTGTTGCCCGATTCCGATCCATGTTTGGGGTGCCGTTAAAAAAAATAACATGCATTTCTGCCCATGTTCCTGGAATGCAGAGAGGTGAATGCAGCCTTAGTGTACACGCTGCTCCTTGTCCAAAAATATACATATGCAGTGTGCGAAAGCTGCTGGAAAAAATTACCATTGTGTAAGCATAACTTGGTTTTCTGTTTGGTTTTGTGAGCAGAACACTGTCATTTCTCCTACAAGGTTTAACAAACACAGAAAATCATCTGACAATACAAAAACGATGTGATAAAAGTTATTTTGACAATGCTGTGTGTAAGCAGTGGTCTATCTGCAGATGTCCTACATGCCCCTTGGTGAGTCAGAGCTAGAGCCTTACAATCAGCAAGAGATTTGATGATTACAGAGTTGTAGCTTTGACACAGCAGGAGGTGTCAGAACTTTGCAGAGACCACTGCTTCCATACAGAAAACAAGGGTCCTTCTCTGTAGCATGCTGGCAAGGGACAGGCTTTTCTAGTCAAGTTATGGCTATTTTCTAAAGAAAAAAAGTTACTTTGAACAAAAACTACAAAAAAATAAAAAAAATTGACTGTAGTAACTTTTTTAATATTTTAAACCTTATCTAGAGTTTTATATCAAGTACAAGATAGGCATATATGTACTGCTGGTGGTGAAAATCACCTATAAGCTAACAAATGAGATTGACCTCTATCTTAATTTTATTGCAACTAACATTAAACTGCTCTATACATGTTCTATGTAAACTTTAGCCCGCAAAGTCTCAGTTCCTCTTTCACTTCTCCGCTTGCACAATTAAAACACATGATCTTCACTTTCAGCATTCATTTTGAGGAACTAGCTTTGCTTCCTTTATTACAAGTTATTAATTTACTAATCGCCGTTAAAGTGGATGCACAGGCTACAGTAATATTACAGCTTCTGTCAGAATAAGGAAAAATGATTTGTGATAGCCAAATGGTAGAGGAATTCTAATTTGGTGCTCTCTGAACTCTTTTGTTTCTTCAAAGCAGTGAACACAGGTCAGCCATGTCTGACCTGTGAAAAGTTTAGTGTATTTTCAGTGAGCACACATTTTGGTTTCTACTCCATTAAGGCACATAGCTTGCTCCTTGATATTGTTGTAGCATTGACCCCCCAAAACAGCGGCTGGATTTTTTGGGCTGTCCTAGACTTTCCACTACTCATCAGACTTTTAGCTGCAAGCAAGCACTCTCCGACCTAACAATGGCGACCAAATTACAAACACCCACCTGCTCAATAGTACTGTAGTGGAGACCCTCTTTGCCCAGCTTAATAGGTGCAGGCCCCTTTGATTCCTTTTTCACAATCCTGTGTACTCCCACAATCTTCAGGATTCCTGGACACAGCCAGGGTATATACATTTGACTGTTTCCCACCCTCAGGTGCTCAGAGTGACAACACCTGATTGTACAGCAGTAACTGGGCCTGTTACCTATCACCAGGTAGCTCCCCATCATTGGTAAGGGTGTGTGGGCCACCAGATTAAAGCACTAGAGCACACAACTTCATCTTAAGCCACAGTCATTGTGGTGGGCACTGTGCTATATGGCCCTGGAATACTGCCTTTCCAGTAGGGTAGCTGTACTTAGCTTCCTGAATGCATAACAGCACTAAGCCGCAGTACCCTTCTCAGGAGCCCTCAGCCCTGATGCAAGCAGTGGACTGCCTCTTGGGATTAGGGTGCTCACGTGTCTCGGATTGCCCGGGACTGTCCCGCATTTGTCATGTCTGTCCTGGATCCTGGGCACCTTCATTCCAGGAAAATACAGTGTCCCAGAAAGAAATAGAGGACACAGCCACCCAATCAGCTACATTGCTGAACTGATTGCTAGGACTGTATAGCAACCAGTGTCGTCACACAGATGAAGAATGAGGCCAAGCAAGGCCCACGTCTAGTGCTGCTTGGCTCCAGGGTCCACCCACCTCCTCCTTCCTTCTCCAGTCTGACTCTGGCGCCCGTTGGCTTGCAGAGGGATGGAGTGACTTGCAGCAGGGACTGGCTGGTGTGATCGTCTTCACTGCTGCTGTACTGCTCAGATCGGCTGCCCGACTTCTCTCCTCCTCCCGCCCGACTGAGGGACCTCACCCACTAGTATAGTAATGAAGCATGTGACACTCACCACCAGAGGGGAAAGTAATGAAGCAGGTGACACAGGAAACTGAGGAAATAGTAGTGAAGGTGACACAGGAAACTGGGGGACAGTAATGAAGATGACCCAGGGAACTAAGGGAATAGTAATGAAGCGTTCATTACTATTCCCTCAGTTCCCCGTGTCACCTTCATTACTGTCCACTCAGTTTCCTGTGTCACCTTTATTAACCGCTTCAGCCCCGGAAGATTTTACCCCCTTCCTGACCAGAGCACTTTTTGCGTTTCGGCACTGCGTCGCTTTAACTGACAATTGCGCGGTCATGCGATGCTGTACCCAAACAAAATTTACGTCCTTTTTTTCCCACAAATAGAGCTTTCTTTTGGTGGTACTTGATCATCTCGGCGGTTTTTATTTTTTGCGCTATAAACAAAAAAATAGTGACAATTTTGAAAAAAGCAATATTTTTCACTTTTTGCTATAATAAATATCCCCAAAAATATATAAAAAAACATTTTTTTTCCTCAGTTTAGGCCAATATGTATTCTTCTACATATTTTTGGTAAAACAAAATTACAATAAGCGTATATTGATTGGTTTGCGCAAAAGTTATAGCGTCTACAAAATAGGGGATAGATTTATGGCATTTTTATTATTATTATTTTTTTTTATTAGTAATGGCGGCAAGCTGTGATTTTTATCATGACTGCGACATTATGGTGGACAATTTTGACACTATTTTGGGACCATTGACATTTATACAGCGATCAGTGCTATAAAAATGCACTGATCACTGTGTAAATGACACTGGCAGTGAAGGGGTTAACCACGAGGGGGCGATGGGTACCATTTGCCCACCGTTGCCATTGTGCCGACGTACATCGGCGTGTGGCGGTCGGCAAGTGGTTAATGTCCCCTTAATTATTAAGGTGACACAGGAAACTAGGGGACATTATTGAAGGTGACACAGGGAACTGAGGGGCCATTAATAAAGGTGACACAGTATACTGAGGGGACAGCAATGAAGGTGACATAGGGAACTGAGGGGACGTTAATAAAGGTGACACACAGGGTACACAGGGTACTGAGAGGACATTGATGAAGGAGACAGAGAGAACTGAGGGGGCACTAAAGGATACTGATAATAAATTGCCCGGCCCCCTCCACCTCTATTTGGCCTCTGGCAGCCTCGTTTTGCAGGGAAGCCCCCCAAGGAGCCCCCCCTGTGCCCTCAGCCACATGTGCGCGTGGGAACTCTGCGGCTGGAACGTTTGTCTAAAAATAAATGTGTGTCAGAGAGAGAGAGGTGAGAGCAGAGCGTCAGCAGAGAGCATCATCTGCATGCTACACCCTACATCACATGACTCCCAGGTGCCACACATCATGATCCGGGGGTGTTGTCGGGGGTGTGTCCCTGAATGGCAGTTTGGAAGTGTGGTCACCCTACTTGGGAGGTGTCTTGATGGGTAAATGTCAGTCTGGAGAAGGTCTTCCCTAACAGAATGTATTTGTAAGCAGACTACCCTAGGTAAAACTTACCTGTGAGGCTAAAGACTAGTACACATGGGCCGAATATCAGGCAACATCAGACGGTTCAATAAAACCAGCCAACATTCGTCCCGTGTGTATGGCAGCCAGTCTGACAGAAGCTGGCCGTTCAGTTGGCTTCTGTGGGACGAGCATGCTGGAAAACCAGCAGTGGACCGGCTCCTGATCAGCGCTCTCAGCCAGTGCTCTCTGAGGGTGCTGACCAGAGTGTTCTGGTGGGGGGTGGGGGGCGTCCCCCTGTCAGAACATAATAGAACAGCAGGGGAGATTGACAGGCAAGGTATAGGAAGACTGGGCAGGAAAAGCAGTAAAGCAGACCTGAAATACAAAGGAGAAAAACTGCAAGCAAATTTCAGTCTAAAACAGTCAGCTGTCACATGTAAACTGCAACAAACACAGATTTGTCATACAGATCAACCAGGCCTATCCATATCTCTGTCTTGCAATGCAAAAGTGCAACATCAGCCAATTGTTTTTTATGGTTTGGGGTGGAGAGGGATTAGGACACCAGACAGGTTTTATTGCTGTCTGTGTCCCTGTTAAGGAGATTTATCCTCTCTATTTGTCCTGGTAACCAGTATAACCAGTAGTGTATTTAGGTTTTGTGCTGCCCTAGGCCTGACTAAACTCATGCATCCCCTAATTTAAATATGACCCACTCCTTCCTGTCAAGGCCACACCCCTTGCTGTTTAAGACCCGCCCTGAAATCTTTGAGTGGGGACACTAGTTCTGAGGGCCTGGGGGGGCAATGGATTCCTTTAATTTGCATGGATTTCCTCTCACTTCCTGTTTGGCTATGGGGCAGGAAGTAAAGGGAAATCTCTGTAATGGGACAGGGATGGTAAAAAATAAACTGACAGGGGTTATAATCCTCTCTATCCAAAATGAAAAAAAAAAAGTATTGGCTATAGTTCTAGGACTAAGAAGATATAGCCATGCCAATAGTGCAGCAGAAAACATATAGCACAGTGAGGAAGGTTTGAGGTCCAGAATGATAGGACAGTCAAAATTAGAAGCGGCGCCCCCCCCCCACACCCACCCACAGTTGCCAGACGCTCTCATACCGGAAGCAGTGAGGCCGCTTTATGGGGGCTCTAGAATAATTTGCCTCTCAGCCCAGTATGCTCCATAAGACTGGTGCTACACTAACAGTGTAGCGCAAGCTGGCGGGTACTCTTTCCCTGCTGCTCCCCTGCAAAGTTTTGCCCTAGGCCTGGGCCTTATCAGCCTAGGCCAGGATACAGCGTTGGGTATAAATGAGAGAGAAAGTGAAATAAAACAATACATTTTGAGTTGTCAGCAGAAAAGGAATACAGGGGAAATCTTCCAATGAAGACAATGGTTTTGGTGACAACCAGGGATTTCCCTCACTTTGAAGGGATTTCCCTTCACAGCGAGAGACAGCTGAGCTGCCTATTGAGGAGACGCATACCATACCCTCACGAAAAATATCATACTTGCCATGTTTAGAGCGGTGCACTGACGCACCTATATATTGTGAGTACCCCTTTTTGGGAGACTATCTATATCTTTTAATAAATTTTAAAACAGTATTATACTGTGTAGTTTTATCTTTCCATCTATATACTCTTTACTGCATTGGAGCCTGGGATCTTGTGATCTACTTAGAACCCGGGGTGGTTCACAAGCGTGGTTTGACTTTGTCTAGCAAATTGGTCACACACAGCGCATTACCTTTGGGGTCACCGAATCGCACCATTGCATGGTCTGTGGCACTTTGAGAGTTACTAGCAAGTTTGATTGTATCACCAGTGGACATCACATTTAGGCACCTTTATACCTTTTATAGGACTTTATAGTGAACTATATTTTTTGGTTCTATTGAGGATTTTTTTTACACATGAACTGTGTGACACCAAATTACTTTGTTTTGTTTTTTGCACTTAGCACTTTTTACTTGCTCATATACAGTCAGGTCTGTTAATATTGGGACATCGACACAATTCTAATCTTTTTGGCTCTATACACCACCACAATGGATTTGAAGTGAAACCAGCAAGATGTGCTTTAACTGCAGACTTTCAGCTTTAATTTGAGGGTATTTACATCCAAATCAGGTGAACGGTGTAGGAATTACAACAGTTTGTATATGTGCCTCCCACTTTTTAAGGGACCAAAAGTAATGGGACCATTTACTGCTCAGCTGTTCCATGGCCAGGTGTGAGTTATTCCCTCATTATCCCATTTACTAGGAGCAGATAAAAGGTCCAGAGTTCATTTCAAGTGTGCTATTTGCATTTGGAATCTGTTGCTGTCAACTCTCAATATGAGATCCAAAGACCTGTCACTATCAGTGAAGCAAGCCGTCATTAGGCTGAAAAAAACAAAACAAACCCATCAGAGAGATAGCAAAAACATTAGGTGTGGCCAAATCAACTGTTTGGAACATCCTTAAAAAGAAAGAACGCACCGGTGAGCTCAGCAACACCAAAAGACCCGGAAGACCACAGAAAACAACTGTAGTGGATGACCGAAGAATTCTTTCTCTGGTGAAGAAAACACCCTCCACAATAGTTGGTCAGATCAAGAACACTCTCCAGGAGGTAGGTGTATGTGTGTCAAAGTCACCAATCTCACCTAGAGAAGACGTCACCAGAGTGAATACAGAGGGTTCACCACAAGATATAAACCATTGGTGAGCCTCAAAAACAGGAAGGCCAGATTAGAGTTTGCCAAACAACATCTAAAAAAGCCTTCACAGTTCTGGAACAACATCCTATGGACGGATGAGACCAAGATCAACTTGCACCAGAGTGATGGGAAGAGAAGAGTATGGAGAAGGAAAGGAACTACTCATGATCCAAAGCATACCACCTCATCAGTGAAGCATGGTGGTGGTAGTGTCATGGCATGGGCATGTATGGCTGCCAACAGGGGCGGACTGACAACTCATGGGGCCCCCGGGCAATAGGAGATCCTGGGGCCCCCTGTCCCCGCTCATGTGTTCCCACCCACACTCAAGCCACACCCACACAAATCCCCACCTACATTTTGCACTGCCCACACTACATGCGTTCGTCACAGAATTACATTAAAGAAAGTGCAACAACGGTACCTTTCTAAAACTAAAGTGATTGTAAAGGCTCGTTTTTTGTTTTTTTTAAAATAACAAACATATCATACTTACCTTCACTGTGCAGCTCGTTTCGCACAGAGTGGCCCCGAACCTCGAACATCTGGGGGTGGCTCTCGCGGCTCCTCCCCACATCAGATAACTCCCTAGGAGAAGCGCTCCCCCGGGGGGGGGGGCGGTTACCTTGCAGGTGGGCTCCCGTGTCCAGCATTTGCGTCTATAGACACATGTTTACATACATGTGCTCATCCTACATAAAGCTTTTCATATAGAGCATGTGCGGGGATCATGGGGGTGCTTTACATTTTTTTTTTAATTATTTTTCTTAACTTTATATAATTTTCACTGATCACCAATGTAAGGAACATTCTTCTCACTGATCACCAATGTAAGGGACATTCTTCCCACTGATCACCAATGTAAGGAACATTCTTCTCACTGACCACCAATGTAAGGAACATTCTTCTCACTGATCACCAATGTAAGGGACATTCTTCCCACTGATCACCAATGTAAGGAACATTCTTCTCACTGATCACCAATGTAAGGAGCATTCTTCTCACTGATCACCAATGTAAGGAACATTCTTCTCACTGATCACCAATGTAAGGAGCATTCTTCCCACTGATCATCAATGTAAGGAACATTCTACTCACTGATCACCAATGTAAGGAACATTCTTCTCACTGACCACCAATGTAAGGAACATTCTTCTCACTGATCACCAATGTAAGGAACATTCTTCTCACTGATCACCAATGTAAGGAACATTCTTCTCACTGATCACCAATGTAAGGAACATTCTTCTCACTGACCACCAATGTAAGGAACATTCTTCTCACTGATCACCAATGTAAGGGACATTTTTCCCACTGATCACCAATGTAAGGAACATTCTTCCCACTGATCACCAATGTAAGGAACATTCTTCCCACTAATCACCAATGTAAGGGACATTCTTCTCACTGATCACCAATGTAAGGAACATTCTGCTCACTGATCACCAATGTAAGGAACATTACACCACTGACCACCACTATTTATTTAATCCATATTGAGCACTATATTTGATTGGCTGCTTCTGCTTGGCACACACGCACAATCACAATCACGCACATGATGATGAATTCATCATCATGTGCGATTGTGCATGTTTGCCAGACCTAAGCAGAAGCAAACAGCCAATCAAATATAGTGCTCAATATGGATTCAAGAAATATTCATAGCCATAGATATCATAAATGACTACAGGAGATAACCAGAGAATACGGATGCAACTACAGGAGATGACCAAAGACTGCGAATGCGACTACAGGAAATAACCAGAGACTGAGGATGCGACTACAGGAGATAACCAGAGACTGCGAATGCGACTACAGGAAATAACCAGACTGCGAATGCAACTACAGGAGATAACCAGAGACTGCGAATGCGACTACAGGAGATGACCAGAGACTGGGGATGCGACTACAGGAAATAAACAGAGACTGCGAATGCGACTTCAGGAAATAACCAGACTGCGAATGCAACTACAGGAAATAACCAGACTGCGAATGCAACTACAGGAAATAACCAGAGACTGGGGATGCGACTACAGGAGATAACCAGAGACTGTGAATGCGACTACAGGAAATAACCAGACTGCGAATGCGACTACAGGAAATAACCAGAGACTGGGGATGCGACTACAGGAGATAACCAGAGACTGCGAATGCGACTACAGGAAATAACCAGAGACTGCGAATGCGACTACAGGAAATAACCAGACTGCGAATGCGACTACAGGAAATAACCAGAGACTGGGGATGCGACTACAGGAGATAACCAGAGACTGCGAATGCGACTACAGGAAATAACCAGACTGCGAATACGACTACAGGAAATAACCAGACTGCGAATGCGACTACAGGAAATAACCAGAGACTGGGGATGCGACTACAGGAGATAACCAGAGACTGCGAATGCGACTACAGGAGATAACCAGAGACTGCGAATGCGACTACAGGAGATAACCAGAGACTGGGGATGCGACTACAGTAGATAACCAGAGACTGCGAATGCGACTACAGGAAATAACCAGACTGCGAATGTGACTAAAGGAAATAACCAGAGAGTGGGGATGCGACTACAGGAGATAACCAGAGACTGCAAATGCGACTACAGGAAATAACCAGAGACTGCAAATGCGACTAAAGGAGATGACCAGAGACTGGGGATGCGACTACAGGGGATAACCAGACTGCGAATGCGACTACAGGAAATAACCAGAGACTGGGGATGCGACAACAGGAGATGACCAGAGACTGCAAATGGGACTACAGGAGATGACCAGAGACTGGGGATGCGACTACAGGAAATAACCAGAGACTGCGAATGCGACTACAGGAAATAACAAGACTGCGAATGCGACTACAGGAAATAACCAGAGACTGGGGATGCGACTACAGGAGATAACCAGAGACTGCGAATGCGACTACAGGAAATAACCAGACTGCGAATGCGACTACAGGAAATAACCAGAGACTGGGGATGCGACTACAGGAGATAACCAGAGACTGCGAATGCGATTACAAGAGATAACCAGAGACTGCAAATGCGACTACAGGAAATGACCAGACTGCGAATGCGACTACAGGAAATGACCAGACTGCGAATGCGACTACAGGAAATGACCAGACTGCGAATGCGACTACAGGAGATACCCAGAGACTGCGAATGCGACTACAGGAAATAACCAGACTGCGAATGCGACTACAGGAAATAACCAGAGACTGGGGATGCGACTGCAGGAAATGACCAGACTGGGGATGCGACTACAGGAAATGACCAGACTGCGAATGCGACTACAGGAGATAACCAGAGACTGCGAATGCGGCTACGGGAAATGACCAGACTGTGAATGCGACTACAGGAGATAACCAGAGACTGCGAATGCGACTACGGGAAATGACCAGACTGCGAATGCGACTACAGGAAATAACCAGAGGCTGGGGATGCGACTACAGGAAATGACCAGACTGCGAATGCGACTACAGGAAATAACCAGAGACTGGGGATGCGACTACAGGAAATAACCAGACTGCGAATGCGACTACAGAAAATGACCAGACTGCAAATGCGACTACAGGAAATGACCAGACTGCGAATGCGACTACAGGAAATGACCAGACTGCGAATGCGACTACAGGAGATAACCAGAGACTGCGAATGCGACTACGGGAAATGACCAGACTGCGAATGCGACTACGGGAAATGACCAGACTGCGAATGCGACTACAGGAAATGACCAGACTGCAAATGCGACTACAGGAAATGACCAGACTGCGAATGCGACTACAGGAAATGACCAGACTGCGAATGCGACTACAGGAGATAACCAGAGACTGCGAATGCGACTACGGGAAATGACCAGACTGCGAATGCGACTACAGGAAATAACCAGACTGCGAATGCGACTACAGGAAATGACCAGACTGTGAATGCGACTACAGGAAATGACCAGACTGCAAATGCGACTACAGGAAATGACCAGACTGCGAATGCGACTACAGGAAATGACCAGACTGCGAATGCGACTACGGGAAATGACCAGACTGCGAATGCGACTACGGGAAATGACCAGACTGTGAATGCAACTACAGGAAATAACCAGACTGCGAATGCGACTACAGGAAATGACCAGACTGTGAATGCGACTACAGGAAATGACCAGACTGCAAATGTGACTACAGGAAATGACCAGACTGCGAATGCGACTACAGGAGATAACCAGAGACTGCGAATGCGACTACAGGAGATAACCAGAGACTGGGGATGCGACTACAGGAGATGACCAGGTAGCCAGTTTTAAAATTTAAACTTTCAGCAATGCACAGCTATACAGGGGGGTAAACAACATTTCCAGGGATGGTTTAGGGAAAAAAGGGCTCTACAGGCCGTGTATATAATGTAAGCAGAAGGACCTACCTGACCAGTCGGGCTCACCTCCCGCCCTCAGAGGTCCAGGGGCGGAGCTTTCGTCGGTAGGGGGCGGAGCTTTCGCCGGTAGGGGGCGGGGCTTCCGTCGGTAGGGGCGGTGATCTTTGTGGTCCAGAGCGGAGCTCTCAGAAGTGCAAGAGAGACGCTCTATTTAGGAACAGACTCAGACTACATGAGGAGGGGCGGGGCAGGGCAGGGTCAGAGCGTCAGTGGAGCTCCCTGCCCCGCCCCTCCCTGCTGACAGAGCCTCTCTCAGCCTAAGCCGAGGTCTGCTCGGGAGGGGGCTGGCCGCGGTGCTGGGAGCGGAAATAATCCGGGAGGACGGGGTTTTCGTGCGGTGCGGCGGGCGGCTTTTTTCCGCTGCTGACTGAGCCGCTCATGGGGCCCCTCCTGACGCCGGGCCCTCGGTCGGCGACCGAGTGACCGAATGGTCAGTCCGCCCCTGGCTGCCAATGGAACTAGTTCTCTTGTATTTATTGATGATGTGACCGCTGACAAAAGCAGCAGGATGAATTCTGAAGTGTTTCGGGCAATATTATCTGCTCATATTCCCCAAAATGCTTCAGAACTCATTGGACGGCGCTCACAGTGCAGATCTTGTTTGTTTCATTTCAAATCCATTGTGGTGGTGTACAGAGCCAAAAAGATTAGAATTGTGTCAATATCCCAATATTTATGGACCTGACTGTATATATTCATATTGTAATAGGTACTGTATTTATTGGCGTATAACACTCACTTTTTCACCCTAAAAATTGGGTGCAAATAGCACGTGCGTGTTATACGCCAATACTTCAATTTTAGATGCCTCGGAGGGGACAGGGAGGGGGGCGGGACGAGCGCCATCAGATTACATACAGTGAGAATCTCCTGTTTACTTGGCAGCCTCTGTAAAAGGAAGTCCCGTCTCCTGGGCCACCCCCCTCCCTGTCCCCTCTAGGCTGCAGATAGGCATCGATCAGGCTGCACTGATGGCAATGGCGAGGCTGCTGCATTGATGGCAATGGCGAGGCTGCTGCATTGATGGCAATGGCAAGGCTGCTGCATTGATGGTAATGGCAAGGCTGCTGCATTGATGTGGACTGATGAGGTTGCATTGATGGCACTTGTGAGTCTGCAGATGGGCATTGATCAGGCTGTATTGATGGCAATAGTGAGACTGCAGATGGGCACTGACCCTTATTTTTCTTTAAAGTTCCTTATTTAAAATTTATTTATTTTTTCCTGAAACTTCCCTCTTAAAATTAATGTGCGTGTTATACACCTGTGCGTGTTATACGCCGATAAATACAGTTATGTTTATTTGCACATTTGCACGTTATGCGTTTATATTTTGCACATATTGTATTTAGTTATGCATATTGACACATTTGCACTTTGATGCGTTTATATTCATTTATTCATTGCACTTTCTAGTAATGCTGTGATTCAGTTATGCTTATTGGTACTTGTGCACTTTGATGCATTAATCTGTCATATTTCACATTTGAATTTGCATTTATTACTTTGATGCATTTATATGTATTTGTCATATTTCACATTTGTATTCATATTTATTAGTATTCATCTATTATTAGGTCTGATTACCTTGTAGAGGTATTTTGTTTCCCTCATCCACATGCGTTTATTTAGACACAGTTGTTCTATCATGCTATCATTTAGAAGCATGTCTAACACACTCTAGCGCAGCGTAATCTTTTTTACATTTATGATTAGAAGAGGCTTCCTTCTGGGACAACAGCCATGCAGACCAATTTGATGCAGTGTGCGGCATATGGTCTAAGCACTAACAGGCTGACCCCCCACTGCTTCAAATTCTGCAGCAATGCTGGCAGCATTCATGCGTCTATTTCCCAAAGACAACTTCTGGATATGACGCTGAGAACGTGCACTCAACTTCTTTGGTCGACCATGGCGAGGCCTGTTCTGAGTGAAACCTGTCCTGTCAAACAGAGTTCTTTGCCACGAGGTCCCATGTTGAACTTCCAGTGACCAGTATGAGAGAGAGCGATAACACCAGATTTAACATACCTGCTCCCCATTCACACCTGACACCTTGTAACAATAACGAGTCACATGACACCGGGGAGGGAAAATGGCTAATTGGGCCCAATTTGTACATTTTCACTTAGGGGTGTACTCACTTTTGTTGCCAGCAATTTAGACATTAATGGCTGTGTTAAGTTATTTTGAGGGGACAGCAAATTTACACTGTTATACAAGCTGTACACTCACTACTTTACATTGTAGCAAAGTGTCATTTCTTCAGTGTTGTCACGTGAAAAGATATAATAAAATATTTACAAAAACGTGAGGGGTGTACTCACTTTTGTGAGATACTGTATAACTCAGTACACTATATGACAGGAGTCTCCAAACTATTCAGTATGAGAGCCACGTCATATATTTTACAAATATTAGCAGGCTGAAAAAAAACTTAGTTTGCCTCCTTACATCCAGGAGTGCTCATAAGAGATCCCCCTTATATTTAGGGGAGCCCATCAGAGTCCCCCCTTACATCCAGGAGTGCCCATCAGAGCCCCCATATATCCAGAAGAGTCAAGCAAAGCCCCCCCTTACATCCAGGAGTGCCCAGCAGAATCCACCTTAACATCCATATGTGCCCAGCAGAGTCCTTCTTACTTCAATGTGCGCCCAGGAGAGTCCCCCTTGATTCCATATGTGCCCAACAGAATTCCCCCTTACATCCACGTATGCCCAACAGAATCTCCTTTAAAACCCTTTCATGCCTAAGCAATACCTCCCAACTTTTTGAGATGGGAACGAGGAACACCTATTAGCAAAAAGTATTTAGGAATAGGACACACCCCCTGCAACGCCCCTTTAAGGGAGAATTAAACAAAACAAATATTTGTTAAAGCGGAGTACTGCTTAAAAAAAAAAAATTAAAAAGTCAGCAGCTACAAATACTGCAGCTGCTGACTTAATAATCGGACACTTACCTGTCCCAGGGTCTAGCGATGCGGGGGGTGAAGCCCCGCTCGTCTCCCCCTCCTCTCTGCAGGGCCAGCATTGGAATGCCCCGTACACACGGTCGGATTTTCCGACAGAAAATGTGTGATAGGACCTTGTTGTCGGAAATTCCGACCGTGTGTCGGCTCCATCACACATTTTCCATCGGATTTTCCGACACACAAAGTTTGAGAGCAGGATATAAAATTTTCCGACAACAAAATCCTTTGTCGGAAATTCCGATCGTGTGTACACAAATCCAATAGACAAAGTGCCACGCATGCTCAGAAGAAATAAAGAGATGAAAGCTATTGGCCACTGCCCCGTTTATAGTCCCGACGTACGTGTTTTACGTCACCGCGTTTAGAATGATCGGATTTTCCGACAACTTTGTGTGACCGTGTGTATGCAAGACAAGTTTGAGCCAACATCCGTCGGAAAAAATCCTAGGATTTTGTTGTCGGAATGTCCGAACAAAGTCCGACCGTGTGTACGGGGCATAACTGTGGGCGCACAGCTGTGGCTTCACAGCCGGGCACCCACTGTGCATGCGCGAGCCGCGCCACGTGCCGTGACTGGCCGGGCAATCATCTGGGACCTGTGATGTGTCCCAGATGATTGCCAAGAGGGAGGGGGGAGAGGTGATCTCCCTTCTGGCGCCGTGGTTCACTGGGAGAAAGTGGGATCTGGGACTCTCTAAAAAAGAGGTTATCCGCTCCCCCCAAAAAAAATGACATGCCAAATGTGGCATGTCAGGGGGTCACCTCCCTTAAAGCAGAAGTTCCATTTTTGGGTGGAACTCCGCTTTAAACCCACAAGTGCTTTTTTTTAACCACTAATATTCCTTTATACCGGCTTTAAAATTTACAAATGCAGCAATTTAGAAACTTCATGAAAGGTTTAGCACTGGGAAACACTTTTTAAAAGATAAAAAGTGTATTTTTTTATAAACTTAATAGATCAGACCAAAATGAGGGACAGTGGGGACTTTGTTCCAAATCAGGGACAGTCCCTCGAAATCAGGGACAGTTGGGAGCTATGCCTAAGCCTATTTCTGACATTTGTTGCTTACAAGTTAAATCCATATTAAAATCCAAGTTAAAATCCATATTTTTTTGCTAGAAAATTACTTAGAACCCCCAAACATTTTATATATATATATATATATATATATATATATATATATATATGTTTTAGCAGAGGCCCTACAGAATAAAATGGCGATTGTTACATAATTTTATGTAATACTGTATTTGTGCAGCGGTCATTTAAACGCTAATTTTTGGGAAAAAATACACTGTTATTAATTTAAAAAAATGAAACAGTAAAGTTAGCCCAATTTTGTTTGTATAATGTGAAAGATGATGTTATGCCGAGTAAATAGATACCTAACATGTCATGCTTTGAAATTGCGCGCACTCGTGGAATGGCGACAAACTACGGTACCTAAAAATCTCCATAGACAACGCTTTAGAAAAAATTAATGGTTACCAGGTTAGAGTTACAGAGGAGGTCTAGTGCTAGAATAATTGCTGATTTGAACACTGTTTACATATACGGGCGCGATTTAGGCATGCGTTTGCTTTGCTGCACGAGCTCGCGGAGACGGGGACCCTTTAAAATTTTTTTTTCTTATTTCTTTCATTTATTTTTATACATTGTCTCTTAAAAAAAAAAAATAAATTGATCACTTTTATTGCTGTCACAAGCAATGTAAACATCCCTTGTGACAGTAATAGGTGGTGACAGGTACTCTTTATGGAGGGATCGGGGGTTTAAAAGACCCCAAATCCCTCCTTTGCACTTCAAAGTATTCAGATTGCCAAAATTGGTGATTCTGAATACTGTAATTTTTTTTTTTAAATCTCCCCATTGGCAGCTGAGTAAATCAGAAGTGACATTGCAACGTCGCTTTTGTTTTTACACATAGGAGACTCGATCAAAGCCATTTCTGGCTTCCTTCCAGCCTCACTCTAGCCGGTGGAAGTGTCGGATTGTGGCTCGGGTCCCCCAGTGGGACGGGAGGTTCCCTCCCGCTCCTTCGTGATAACAGCCCAGCTGCTTTTAGCCGCATTGGTTGTTATCCCTTAAGAGCTGACCGTCCACTCTAAAAAATGGTACCGGGGTGATGCCTACAGCTGCAGGCATCATCCCGGTATAACCGCTTAAAGCTGAGGCCGCATATGTGCGTACGGTCGGCGCTAAGGGGTTAACGTCATTGACTGCACTGGTGACCTGGAGGGGGTTACCTCTGGCTGGCAGTGGAAGCGCCAGTCTCTGAATTGTGATACACAGACTGGCGCATCAACTGCAAGCCAACCGGGGTATTTTTATCTTGTAGCGGGTGAGATTAGGCCGATGGGCTGAAGTTAGGGGCTACTGCTATAATATTAGAGCAACTTTTTTTCGGGCACTGACATGCAAAATCCATGTAAAAATAGGTAGAATAACTCAGTTTGATGTACATTATATATATGCTGGCTTATACAAAAAAGGCACAAAAATGCATGCCATAATACAAAATGTGAATTTGGTCTTCAAAGGGCCTTATGTTGTGAACTTTGCAGAGATTCTCTGTAATGTAGCACTCACTTGGTCTGTTGCTCACAGTGGTCAGTGAATATAATGCGCTGCTTTGTATACCAGTCTGTAGAATACTTATGACCTATGACTAGACCTTGTTGCTAAATATAACCCATTGTATACATGCCAGGAAATGTATTTGCAAAAGCTGCCAAATGCCTCTGATTCAACAGAGTTCATACTGTGCCCTCTATTATTGTGGTCAAAGCTTATCTGAATACCCAAAACAAGTGGAAGTTGTATCTATTACTGTTTTCTGTAATGTCAAGTTTTTAAAGGTTGAAAAGATTTTTTTTTAGTTTCCACATGCTGTGTTATAGCACTTCTAATGATGGCATACTATATATTATTTAGCTCATGTCCTTGTTGCCAGGTGCTTGGCTAGAAGATAGGACACTGTGCTGTAGTTGCTCTCTGTCTCTGGTCTATGGACCAGTGGTGGCCCATACATTAAGGGAGCAGGGGCTAATCCATGCGTACGGCCCCCAATCTATATGTAGGGCGCCGGATGCATGGATTTCAAGGGTTTTTTTTTTTTTTTGAAGCACATGATTAAAGCCTGAAGCTCTAATTGGCTTAAAAAAAGGGTGGGCTTGGGGCGCAGAGCACTGCACCCTATGCCCACCCAGTTGTGTGACAATAGCGAATAAATATTCACTATTGTCTTCCTGATTCTCCTCCCAGCCAATCAGGAAGGGGGTCTTAAGACCCGATTTGCCTAGAGGAGAAGCAATTGTATTGGCCGCCAAGGGAAGGCGGAAGGAAGCCACCGAGGACAAAGCCGCCGTGAAGCCGGAGACGCAGGGTGAAGCCACCAAGGAGGAAGCCGCCGCAGAGGAGGAGGAGACGCAGGAAGGAGCCAAACCTGCTAGATGGGGTAAGTGCTGATGGGGGGACAGATGACCGACCGAGGGGGGTGGCAACAGGTGTCTTCTTTGCCGCCCCCCACAACTCCCAAGGAGAGCCAGGCAGAAGGGAGAGGAAAAAGCTGTGCTTTCCCAGGCTATGGGCCGAGCGATTTCCTCTTGCTGCAAGGAGATTTGAGAGGGCACATTTGTTTGTGTGCACACTGCCTTGCACAAACCTGCAGCCAAAGCCGAGAGGGATTAAGCACTGGTATCGTGTGTGCAGAGGATCTGACTTACCTGGGTGCAGAGCCAAGAGGGAGATGACTTCTCTGGGACCTGAGCTGCACTGTGTGTATACAGAAGCAGACCAATTCCTGGACAGTGAGACTAAAGTGGTTGCATCACTGGGACTGGTGAGAGGGCACTACTGCCATTAGCTTGTTATTGCTAGCAGAGACTGAGCACATAGGGACTGGACATTTGACTATCAGCCTCTACCACAGCATGCAGACTTGACTGGGACTGTACTTATGTGCACAAACCCAAAGACTGGGCCTCTAAGTGTAGCAACTCACATGGTTGATGATTAAAAGAGGCACATCTAAGTATGCAGTCATCCGGGGTAAAGCTGTCTGCAATCGTGACCGGGAAGACTACTCTGCAGTAGAGCGATCTGTAAGCAGGGCTTGAACCGCTCGTGGAGCACAGTGTAGAAGGGACGACGTCAATGGCAGTGAGGAGGAAGGTCTATGTGGACATCTTTACCCCGGAAGCCAGCATACTTAGATGTGCCTGTTTTAATCATTAACCATGTGAGTTTCTAAATGTTGTACCTTCATTAAATGTAACTGTATTTCTACACTTAGAAGTGCCTCTCTTCTGTTTTATATTCAGTTGTGACATGACGCTGCTTGGATATCAAGACATCACTTGGATATCAAATCAAAATTTATTAAAAATTTTTGCTTGTCTTGCAAAACACTCTCAAACCAAGATTTTACCGGAGTAATTCTTTGTCTATACAATCATGTTTGACTCACACGCTTCTTGTGTCTTTATGTATATATTGCCATTTACTTTAATTTGTTACAATATAACACATTTGTTCATTTCTAACCAGTCTGATGTTTATTTCCTGATATTGAAACAAAGTTGTGTGCAGGGTATTTATATTTGTGCTCTCAACAATATTGCAGTATCTATTTGGTTAACCGTGTGTGTCAGAGGGTCTGAGGTTGTTCACAAAGTTGAGGTAAAAGAACAGAGAAGACAACCTACCAAGCGGCTCCTGTGGGGTAGTGCTACATCATGTTACAGTAATACATATAAAACACTGAGCTTCACATAATCCAGTAGTTGGGCATTGAACTGATGTTGTTTCTCTCACTGTTTGATGTCAGAAGAAACAAGGATTTTGTCACTTCTGAGTTAGGTCTCATGTAAACAAGCAGTTACCGGCTTGTGAAAGCATATGATAGAACGACCTCAGTTTAATTTGATGCTTAGGAGGCCAGAGGGGAGATCGAGGGTCTAATAGACCCTCGATCTCTCCAAAAAGAGGACCTGTCATAGCCCATGCTATCACAAGGGATGTTGTTTATCTCTTGTAATAGTAATAAAGTTGATTTAAAAAAAAAATGTATTTAATTAAAATTTAAAGCGGAGTTCCACCCAAAAGTGGAACTTGCTCTCATCTGATTCCTCCCCCACTCCGGTGCCACAATTGGCACCTTTCGGGGGGGAGGGGGGACAGGATACCTGTCTTTGATAAGTATCCTTTCCCACTTCTGGGAGCCTCAGCCACGGCTATTGACGTAATGGCTGGGGCTCCCTCCTCCTTCCCCTGTCGCCAGGCCAGTAGGAGAGAGGAGCGGGCCTCGCGCATGCGCAATAGTGTTCCTAACATGAAGCCGAAAGGTTACACTGCCGGGTACTCTTACCTGCAACGCGGTGCCGTCATCGCTGGGCTCCAGGACAGGTAAGTGTCCTATTATTAAAAGTCAGCAGCTGCAGTATGTGTAGCTGCTGGTTTTTATTTATTTATTTATTTATTTATTTTTTGGGGCGGACCTCAGCTTTAATAAATAAAAGGTACAGTGCAAGAAAATTTAAATAAAAAAATTAAAGCACCCCTCCCCCGTGCTCATGTGAACGTTCATTTAGTTCCCGCATGCACATGTAAATGGTGATTGCACCACACATGTGAGGTATCACTGCGAATGTTAAAGTAAGAGCAATCATTTTGGTGCCAGGCCTCCTGTGTAACTACGGTATTTACTTGGCGTAACATTATCTTGAATGCTTTACCAAAAGTTGGGTATTAAATTGTGTTTTTGTTCACTAAAACTCATGAAAGTGTATTTCTTTCTGAACATTTGCATTTGATAAACTGCTGAGTAAAAATTATGCAACATAAAAATTTGCAACTATTTTATTCTCCATGGTCTCTGCCTAAGAAATATATACTGTTTGTAGGTTCTAAGTAATTTTTGTAGCAAAAAAAAAAAAAAAAAATCAGATTTTGACATATATGAGAGAAATGTTAGACCAGGATTGGAACTGGTATGATGTAGTAGTGGAAGTAGTGGCATGGGAACAGGAGGATGTGGAGGCCACTATTGCAGTGACCAAAAAAGTGAGTTTTTCTACTTGAGAAAGGAGGCCCTAGCCCGCTCACCTTTGTGTCAGGACCAGTTAGACCCATCAGGGCTATCCCTGAAAGCAGCCAACAAGTTGCCTATTAGGGTGGAAGGATTCACCTGGGTGAAGATTTGGTTGTTTAACCACATGTTGGAGCAAGTGGGGGTTGTGGTCACATTAAACCCAGTAGTATCCTCGGTACCTATTGTCCTAGGCATGAATGTTATTAAAGACTTGGACTTATCCCGTTTGTTGACAGAGGTGGAAGAGCTCTGCAGAACCAAGCACTGTTGTGGCTTATGAGCTGTCTGGTTCGAGGCGATACAAACCTACGAGGCCTATCACAAAGGAAGCAAGCACCAGACAGAACGAGTTGGGGTTGTAAGTATGCCCCCTTAGCAAAAACTGCTACTAGCCCCTCACCAATAGGTTGTTTGGTCACTCACTACCCATCAGGGCTCACAAGAAACTTTAAGGGGCTATTGTCATGATTGAGTCCCACAGGGACTTGAAGTTACAGGAGAATAGTTAACAGCTCGTATCCAGTGCAAGGTTCACAGGGGTAAAGTTCTGGTCCAGCTAATAAACCTAGGAACCGCTCCCATTCTGTTGCCGAATCATATAATCATCGCAGATCTTTTTGTGGTGCCTAAACATTGCATCGTGGAATACCAAGCAGCGGTCGAAGCCAGCTGCTCCCCACTGCAAGCCACCATGTCATCCATAGACCAACTGGTTATCCCCTTCTTGGACTACCCGTTGTCCCAACAGAGACTACTCCATCAGCTATTGAAAAAGCACTTGTTAGCCTTTGCAGCTGGGCCAAAAGACTATGAATGTACTTGTAGCACCCTGATGTTTAGGCAGGGTTGCTCTTAAATTTATTTGCCAAGTGATAGTTGCCTTGGCCAAATGCTAGGGGGTCAACTGACTTCGTCCTAATTCTGGAATTGCTGCACTTCTCTCTTCTGTCGCTAGGTGGCCGGGTACCTAGCGACATTACATAAGACAAGGGTATTGCAAGGACAGATTAGGAGTATTTGGGGTGTCTCAGCCAATGGGCAGGAATTTTCTAGAATCCATTGGCCTGCTGGGAGAACCGATTTATTTGGGTGGAGTCAGGTGATAGGGGTTTTGTGCCACCTGGACGGCTGTCTGGGTGGACGTGTGTTGTACTCCCGGGGACATCTGGCTGCTAGGTTGTCTGAGGGCCTATCCAGAAGCAAGAGAGCAGCAACCAAAAGTGACAGTTCTGCCAGCCGGAGAACTTGTCGTGGTCGGAGGTAGAGGGCAAGCTGTCGCCACTAAGAGACTATCCACCTTGTTACCAGGGACCACCATGAGTAGCTGAAGCAAGTACCAGAGCAGTATTCTCACGAACCGGGGACGTTGAAGAATTGGGAAACCTCAGCAGGTGTCAAGCCAGGGACCCAGCCAGCGGAGGCAACGCTTGCAGAGCAGTCTTGTGTGCCAAGCCAGGGACCGAGCAGGCCAGTGGGGTGACGCTTGAGGAGTATCTGTGAGTGCCAAGCTAGGGACCCAGCAGGGATGCGGGGGGTGACGCTTGAGGAAGATACTGTGTTCAAAGATTGTAAGAGCTCAGGGGATCCAGTGACAGTGGATCAGAAAGTCTAGTGAGAGAGACTGGGAGCTCAGTTGAGTGAAGATCTAAAAGAGGAGATTGTAGAGAAAGTAAAGGAGTTCGTTACAACTTGTGTTAGAAACTGTTATAAGACTGCTGCCATAGGAGACAGCGATCCTACTTGTGCAGATGTGGTGTCTTGCTGGATGCCTTTCCCTGCATGGCTGTCTGCCAAATTAACATTGCAACTATTAAAGGGTGTCCAGGCCCTAAGCCTCTCTCCCCCAGTTCTGTTTAAGAGACAATAAATCTCTTTGCATTCAAGAAGTGTCTGGCACCCATGAATCTACCTTGCATTACACCCACCATGCCTCGTAACCCACTCTACATAGAAGGATGTCAGCTGTCCCTAACTCTGGAGGTCACCATTAGGCCTAGAGAGGCCTAGACTACATACTGAAGCTATAGACCATACTATACACATGGGGAGCACCCCACCTATTCAGGAAGGATACCATCACATACTACAAGCCCTGCGTCGGATGGTTTAACTATTTGATCAACAACATGCTGCAAAGTGAAATAATCAAGTAAAGTTGTAGTCCTTGGGCTGCACCTATTGTCTTGGTGCAAAAGAAAGCTGCCACTTTACGTGTGTGACCTATAGCAAACTTAATTCTGTACCCACAGGGATGCTTATTAATTGCCTTGGGTAGAGGAATTGCCTATGATGTTGGGCCAAGCCCTTATTTTTTCCCAGTGTGAGAGAAGAAGAAAAGAAGAGATAAAACAGCATTCATCACCCCACTATATGGGTTTAATCCCATGCTGTTTGGGCTAATAAATGTCCCCAGTGCTTTTCAGAGAGTGATGGAACGGTGTCTTATAAAAGAGATTATAAGTTTGAGTCCTTGTTGATCTATCTAGATGATATTATCATCTTCTCCAGGACTTTTGAAGACCACATTCAGCATCTAGACTGGGTGTTCAGTTGCCTCACCCAGCGTGGGCTGAAACTGAAGTCCAGCAAGAGCCGCCTGATGCGGCAGAGGTTTCAGTACTCAAGGGACATCGTAGAGGCGGAGATCGGGGGTATCCCCTGATCCCACAAAAAAAAAAAAAAGAGCGCAACAAGAATGGCATACCCCAAAAACTCTCACTGAGCTGGGTTTCTTTCTGGGATTAGTAGGATGCTACAGATGGTTTATCCCTAAATTTGCACATGTAGTGGCATCCCTTACCTAGCTACTTTGCGGACAACCTCCTCAACCCAAAGGAAGAACCTGACCGTCAATGGAATGACCCGCAGCAACAAGCATTTGGTGCCCTAAAGTAAGCTAGTTTTGATCCCCGCTCCCCTTCTGGCTCAGGCTGACAACTCTAAGCCCCTACGGTTATATACCAATGCTAGCCTACAGGGCTTAGGGGCTGTACTCACAAAGAAGTCAAACCCATCCTGTCAAATTAGCCTTTTCCTTTCCTACATTTACCACAACTGAAAAAAACTGTTTGGTATAAAAAAGTGAATAGCTTCTAAGAGGGATTGCTGATAATTATGTTTTTGTCATTTTATAATCATGTATTGGAAATCTCTTATGATGTCTATAGTATTATATGATTTGCTGTAATATGTTAGCCAAATGGCATGTCTGCTATTATGGCATCTGTTTATATTAAAGATTTTTATATGTCTGACAACAGGAAATTATGTCACTGAGGAGGAAGTTGGTGTGTGTTTACACTGATCGTAATTGGTCTCTTCCTTCTTCCCAGAGGCAGGAGTGATATCCCCTCGGGTATAAATTGATTGCAAGGAACTGGAAGTGATGTCCTTTGATGACACCCTGGAGGAGGGGCGAAACACGTCGATGTACTTCCGATTCACGTTAACCATTGACGCAATTTCCGTCACTGTGGAATGCATGCCATACAGCGGCGGACTCGGATGTTTTTACTGATGCCTGTTTTTGCCAGATATCCTGTAAGTGGCGCCTAGATTGCACTCTACATTTTATTTAACAGTATTTCACTATGAGCTTTCTCTTTGTTTTCCCATCTATGGAGTGTGGCGTATCTTTTCCGTTATAAAGCAACCCCCCGAGTAACCATCCTACATACCCCAGATCAATAGATCACAGCCTTTTTTGACCCCAGACTGCAAAGCTGAGGGTCAATTGTTTCTGGTGAGTGGGGTCACTGAAGAGGGAGTGTGGCACCTCACACTTTGCAATTTTAGAGCACCGTTGCACTTTTTTTGTTGCATATTAATTTGTATGGCACAAACATATTGATTTTTATGGCACCAGCCACTATGACACTGAATTAATTAGATTAATATATTCCGTCAGCGCTATTTCATATTTTTCTATCAGACAACCCCCATAGCCATCCTCATCTCAGGACCGTTTGAATTAACAACAATGGACTTTTTGATTGTGGCAGCTTCCTCTTCTTTCGGGTTCCATTATGCATTAGTATTTGTGGATCATTTCTCGAAATTCGTCTTAGTGATACCCACTAAGATCCAAACGGCTGTAACCACTGGCAAATATTTCTGAAACCATGTGGTTCAGCCCTATGGGTGTTCCAAGCACATCCTGTCAGACTAAGTCCCTATCCCAGGTGTTTTCTGAGTTGTGTCTCTTAAGTGGCATCTGCAAATCCCACACCACCCCCTATCACCCCCATTGCAATGGGGTCTGTGAGTGTTTTAATTGCATGCTGTTAAGTCTGCTGCAAACCATGGAACAAGGGCACCGAGGCCATTGGTACCAATATGTGGGAGATGTCATGTGGACTTACAACAACGCAGAGCACCAGGACACACACACAGTTTTTCTCGATGTTCCGGTGCAGTCGGCAGCTCCCGGTGGGCTTACTCTTGAACACTCCAGAGCATTTGGCCCCCTGCATGCCCAACAAGTGGGGGCAAGAACAGTAGGAATGGCTGAGGAAAGCCACCAAAAAAATAGTCCTCGAGCGTCACCAAGATATGGTTGAAGATGCTGCCCTGGACCTACTCCCGCTGTGACTGGGTGTTAGTGAAAAATCCAAAATATGAAAGGGGAAGTAAGTTGGACCCCCAGTGGGAAACTACCCTGTATCAAGTGGACTGTTCTCACCATCTACATCTGTATATGACGTGGTGTTCAAAGGTCCTGTTGCTGACCAGAAGCGCCTCCACCATAACCTATTAAAGCCTTGTGTGTTGGTGGGGATTGTTTTGTCTGACCCCCAGCTGACTGGAAGGACTCCTATGATACAGGCCTTTCCCCTTTCCTGGAGGTTCCCATGGAATGGTATCTGCATACTGTCAATTGGCAATGAAAGTCCCACTAACTCTTGATGATGTTGTTATGGACCCACGTCCCTGGCCTAATTATATGTTGCATTGTTATTTCACCAAGACTGCGTCTGTGTTTACTGTAATATGACCAAACATCTCACCTGGTTGTGTTGGTCCTTTTCTACAGGCTATCCTTCCCTGCTTTTTATTCTGTTCTTTCTTCTCTCTGAAGAACCAGAAAAAAAGGAAATATAATCCCCTACCATAACAAGCAATGACTATGTAATCTTTTGTACGTAACAGTATGTATTCTCATACATACAATACTTACCTGCCATTTATGCATATCCTTCAAAAGAGTTCACTAACTGAGCTCAGGTGAGTGTCATCAGAAAAGTGATGAGATGGTCAGGAGCAGAGGTTTCTGTATCTTCTCGAGTGGGTCATGTTGAAGGATTTGTGTTTTTTTTACTTTGGACCCTCCATCCTCCTTAAAATTGTTTTAAGCTAAGCTCATTTGTTGGCATCCATATTAAAGATTATTAAACATTAACATATTAAAGCTACCAAAGAATATAAGTGTATCGCCACTCCCGTAAGGGCTGCTGGAAGATGACTGTCCCCAAAGGTTGCCCTGACTTTGCAAACCTCCAAACACCTCTGACACCCTGGGTTCGGACATAATTCAAAGAGTACAACTGCAAAAAACACCAGACTGTAGCAAAGCAAATTAGTATTTTACTATGGATTCTTAAGTCAACAGAAATGAGTGTTAATGCAAATATCTTTCCAATTTCAAACTTTACTGTTAGCAAGTATACAAAGGATATACAATGCAGGGAAAAAAGGCCCCTTAAAGAACCTATGACCCCAGGTATAAAAATAATCCTGGTGCCACGGGCCCAAAAAGTAAACAGCACAAATTATAAGACAACACGTTGTAAAGAATGCAGTAAGCTAATCTGTTCCACTTAATGCACACAGATGTTAGGAACTGAGTTCTTTATGTGTGTAGGGGGGAGAATGTGTGTGGGGGGGAGAAGAAGAGGAGTCCTTGTAGTGTTGATGTTCAGAATCTTCAGCTAGCTAATTAAGGGCCCAGAGAGTTTGCTGTGCCATGGTGACCAGCAATAGTGAATGGCATATGCAACTTGTTTCCTGCTAGAAGCTCTTCTTCAAAAAGTATCTTTGTAAAATTAACTCAGGGAGGGCTTTTTCCCGCTCACCAATCCAGATGATACCAAGGCTCAATGGAATAGGATGTCCCAGAACAGGCTCTTGAAGAATCTGCAACCAGTGAAGGGTGCCTGGCCGTGCACCTGGTATCACTGGGATTCAGCTGGTTCTGTAACAGTGACAATGAGAGTGACTCCAGACAAGTACAAGTGTAGCCAGGTGCTTGGCTAAAAATGAGGAGTGAAAGAACTGGTTAACAGCTATATCAACAAGAGGAGAGAGCTGCTGAGCAGGAAAAGTTCAGTAGACTAAGTCAAACAACACTGCAATGTGGGGACTGTAGTCCAGAGGAGAGAATCTCTAATGTAAAGAAGAGCTTTTGAACTGCATTTCCCAGAGTGAGATTGCCAGGAAGAGGGGAAAACCTGTATTTCCTAATGCTGTACAGGACACAGCTAGCTTCCTCTTGCCATAAAGGGAGATCAGTGAGTGCACATGACTGTCCAGTGTGCACCATCACTGCTGCATATTGGTGGCCTGAACAAGATTCAGTGCAGAAAGTGTATTAATCACTGTGTGTGACTGGATTTATCGCTGGGACTGGTGTGACTAGGACAGTACTCATGTGCACCAACTGTACAACTGGGCCCTAATGCTGGCTGGCTGAGAGTTAGGACTAAAGACTTTACAGCTGCTACACAGATTGCTTTACATATTTCTTATGCTAAGAGGTACCAATGACATGTCAAATCGCATGCCAAATCGCTTCAATGTGAACCAGAGCTAAGACATGGAAAATAGCAGAAAAAAAGAAAGAAAAATGGTGGCACTGACATATACAGTTTCATTAATTAAATACATGCTGCTCAAAAGGTTTCACAAATGTGTTAGGTAGGTGCATTCTATCTGGTAATCTTAACCGCTTGCCAACCGCCGCATGAACATTTACGCTGGCAGAATGGCATGGACAGGCAAATGGGCGTACAGGTACGTCTCTTTAAATTTGCCACCGTGTGACACTGCCGCGAGCTCCGTGAGTGTGATCGCGGGTCCCACGGACCCCATGGACTCCCGCGGTGATCAGTGTCGTGTCACACGTAGCCCATCCCCCCCACAGTTAGAATCACTCCCTATGACACACTTAACCCCTGCAGCGCCCCCTCCTGGTTAACCCCTTCACTGCCAGTCACATTTACACAGTAAGACAAAGGATAAACAACAAAGGTGCCTCTTAGTAAGATCTTAAAAATTTAATGATACAATTCCATTAATACACTCACATGTGAAGACTATGTAGTCCGGCATAGGTAGAGACAGTAAAGGCCATGTCCGTGCTCACAGATAAAGGAAAGCCTGGTTCCTCAACGCTGCCTGCTGATGTTATGCCGACTTCTGGGTTTTCGATCCTGGATCGCTGTCCAGAACGAGGCTTGGTCAGGCAGTCGATTGGAAGGCTGGAGCGCAGATCAGGCGGTGGCGCTGTACTGCTCTATGTTTCAGCTGTCCCATGTCTGCTCTAAAACTAAGAACTAAGCAATCAATCATATGAATGCTCAGTGCTCTACATCAGTGGTTCTCAACCCTGTCCTCAATTACCCCAAACCCCTAATTGAGGACAGGGTTGAGAACCACTGATGTAGAGCACTGAGCATTCATATGATTGATTGAATATGTTAGAGCCATGACAATAGAACCAATAACAATTTCCTATCATGCACCAGTGGTGATGAAGTTTCTTCCGGTATCTGTGAGTCAACGGGAGCGAATATGGCGATTAAATGAGTCATTGTTAGATGACGAGCAGATAGCGGAGGATATACAGAAGAAAATGATAAGTTATTTCGAAGAAAATACAGCAGGAGAGGTATCAGAACAAATGATATGGGAAGCCCACAAGGCCGTCATTAGGGGGGAGTTGATAGCTCATGGGTCGCGAGTTAAGAAAAAGAAAAGGAAGGAGTTGGAGGATTTATTAAGAAATATACATGAGTTAGAGAACAAACATGAAAAACAGTCTTGACCCTGAGGAAGCTAAACAGCTGGAAACGCTTAGAATAAAACTCTCCACATATATTGATAGAAGGGATAAGGACAAATATGGATTCTTTGTACATAGATTTTATGAACATGGGAACAAATGTGGTAAACTATTAGCCAGACAATTAAAAAAACAACAAGAAATTTCCCACGTTCATAATATACGAATAGGTAATAAACAGATAACAGACACAAAGTCCATAGCTATGGAATTTGAGAAGTTCTACAAGGGCCTATACAATATCCAACCAAATTCGTGAGGATTAGAAGAAGAGATTCAAGTGGAGGAAATTAGAAATTATATTAAAGAATCTGCATTATCACCCCTCACTTTGGAAGTGGTGGAGAGGTTAGAGGAGCAGATTACGGTAGAGGAAATAAAAAATGCAATAAAAAATTTACCAATGGGGAAGAGTCCAGGGCCGGATGGTCTAACAAATGCATGTTATAAAAAATTTATTAATATTTTCACTATACCAATTTGCAATTATTTTAACCAACTTACAGCTACCAACCCGTTACCCCCAGAAGCTTTGCTGGCTTTTGTGACAGCAATACCAAAACCTGGGAAAGACCAACAATACTGCGCAAACTATAGACCTATCTCACTTTTGAATTCAGATACCAAATTACTAGCAAAAATTCTAGCAACTAGATTACAGGATAAAGTAATACAGTTGGTACACTCTGATCAAACGGGGTTTATGATGGGATGAGAAACTAAGGATAACCCCATCTGGGCCCTTCATGTTCTTCATTGGATACAGAATGGACCTAATAAAACACCAAGGATAGTGCTATCAATGGATGCTGTAAAGGCTTTTGATAGAGTGAACTGGATATTTATGATGGAAGTACTAAGAGGAATAGGGCTGGGGGAACAGATGATGGGGTGGGTATCAGCACTATATGCTGGACCAAGGGCAAGGGTAAAAGTTAATGGGACCCTATCAGGAGGTCTGGATGTACGAAACAGTACAAGGCAAGGGTGTCCACTGTCCCCAATATTATTTGCCCTCGTGTTAGAACCTTTCCTATGCAAAATAAAGGAAAATAAAGGAATAAGGGGAGTAGAAATAGGACCTAGAGAGTACAAAGTATCAGCTTACGCTGACGATTTGTTATTTTTCCTTTCAAAACCCCAAGAATCCATTAAAGAAGTGATGCAGGAGGTGACAAAATATGGGAAATTATCAAACTTTAAAATAAATTTGGAGAAATCGGTATTACTACCCTGTCATATGCCATCACCATTAACGACATCTCTGCAAAACAAATACCCATTTATCTGGAACAGGAAATCTTTGTTTTATATGGGAGTACATATATCTGCGGATGTAAAACTACTATATGAACAAAATTATAGTCCCCTACTTGCCAAAATAATAGAGGATTTGCATAGCTGGAAAGGACATATGTTAACAATGTTTGGGAGGATCAACACCCTTAAAATGAACATAATACCTAGATTATTATATATACTGTACACAGTACCCATACCACTCCCCCAAGTATTTTTAAAAAAGGTATGTAAAGAATTCCTATCCTTTATATGGAAGAATGGAAAAGCTAGAATAGCATATAACATCTTACGCAGAAGGAAAGAGGAGGGAGGAGTAGGGTTGCCAGACATTGCAATGTATTACAGAGCAATGACTCTGGTACTCATATTAAATTGGTGTCATGACTCTGAAAACAAAGCATGGGTGTTGATTGAAAAAAACATGGCAGAAAGGGATTTAGCAAGGGCACCATGGATACCAGCCAAGGACAGGGGACTATCTAAATGGACATCTCCATTAACTCGAAACACACTGGCAGTATGGGATAGAATAAATAAAACGGGTAAATATGCTCTTAACCGCTTCAGCCCCGGAAGATTTTACCCCCTTCCTGACCAGAGCGTTTTTTGCGATTCGGCACTGCGTCGCTTTAACTGACAATTGCGCGGTCGTGCGACATGGCTCCCAAACAAAATTGACGTCCTTTTTTTCCCACAAATAGAGCTTTCTGTTGGTGGTATTTGATCGCCTCTGTGATTTTTATTTTTTGCGCTATAAACAAAATAAGAGCGACAATTTTGAAAAAAAACGCATTATATTTTACATTTTGCTATAATAAATATCCTCCAAAAATATATAAAAAAACATTTTTTTTCTTCAGTTTAGGCCGATCGTATTATTCTACATATGTTTGGTAAAAAAAAATCGCAATAAGCGTTTATTAATTGGTTTGCGCAAACGTTATAGCGTTTACTAAATAGGGGATAGTTTTATGGCATTTTTATTAATAATCTTTTTTTTACTAGTAATTAGACATGTGCATTCGTTTTCGTCCGAATGCATTTTCGTCCGAATTTCAGGTATTTTCGTTATCGTTTTAACAAACGATAACGAAACTGTAGAATCCGAAAAATGAAAGATCCGACATAAACAAATGCTTTATTTTCGTTTTCATTGCTACAACAGTTCGATATAGATAGGAGATTCAACATCATTATGACAATAACAATCTGTGTCCATCAAACCTATGGTGAATGTGCCTAACCTTAACTCTATTAGTCCAAGATTATTCTACATAGAGAGAAAAGATTCGACATAGAGAGAAAAGATTCGACGTAGGGGAGAAAAGATAAATAAAAATAATGATGATGATGAATGTTATTGGCTGATTGTAACCAAAGAGGAGGAGCAGTAAAATAGCTAGAACTAAGTACACACGTACTTTGGCTTATGGTGTCTGTTGAAAGTTCTAAGAAGATTCGTCAGAGCAGGTAAACTATACGGCGTCGTACAGTTGAGCTGCTCCGTCAAATCTTCTTTGAACATTCGACAGACACCATAAGCCTTCAATGACAGATTCAACCTCAATTTTGATTTTCGGACTAATGCAATTTTTAACGAAAAATGAAAAAAATAAAAACGAATTTCGGGAGTAACTAAATAAATGTATTTTTCGGACGAAAACGAAATTCCGAAACGAAATATTTCAGTGTGCACATGTCTATTGGCGGCGATCATCGATTTTTATTGTGACTGCGACGTTATGGTGGACATTTTTTAAACATTTTTGGGACCATTGTCATTTATAAAGCGATCAGTGCGATTAAAAATGCACTGATTCCTGTGTAAATGACACTGGCAGTGAAGGGGTTAACCACTAGGGGGCGGGAAGGGGTTAGGGAGTGATTACTAACTGTAGGGGGGATGGGCTGTGTGTGTGACGTCACTGATCTCTGCTCCGATGACAGGGAGCAGAGATCCAGTGACACTTGTCACTAGGCAGAACGAGGAGATGCTGTTTACATCAGCATCTCCCTGTTCATCCTCTCCTTGAGGCGATCACGGGTATCCCCGCGGCGATCGAGTCCGCGGGACCCGTGACCCGACTCACGGAGCTCCCGGCCGGCGCGCAGGCAATGGCACGGTGGGGAATTCAAATGGACGTACAGGTACGCCCATTTGCCCAGCTGTGCCATTCTGCCGACGTACATCGGCGTGCGCCGGTCGGGAACTGGTTAAAGTATCTCCTTTAGCCCCATTGGGGGGGTTATCCATGGTTCCCCCCTGGAGAAGAAAAGGGAGCGCTAGGTCCTTGGGAATCATGAGGGAACACAATGTGCTTAAGATATGCCCCCCTAGGCACACTTATGTCCCAAGTAGAACTGATATCATTACAAGGAGACACGAAGATGGCAGGATGAAGATATAACCAAATGCAAAACTTTAAAAAAAAAATAGAATACCAAATAAAGCCCCAAAATACGTTAACCACATTTGAAAAGATGTGTATGAAGATATCAGAACACAATCATTTATTGTCACAGATGTATAAACTAATGCTTAGCGAACAAGAAACCACAACACCATATTTAGTGGGAAAATGAACTAAACTGTACATTTACCCCATCACAAAGAAAAAAATTAATAGAAGTAACACACTCATCATCTGTAAGCTCATCTATTCAGGAAATGTCATACAAATTTTTGACTAGATGGTACAGAACCCCGGTGTGATTAGCACAGATATATCCAAATGCAGATATTCGTTGCTGGAGGGGATGTAAAGATAGGGGTACATATCTTCACATTTGGTGGACATGTCCTAAGATCAAGGTATTTTGGGAAGAAATAGCCATATGGATCAAAAGAATGTCAAATAAATATATATAATTAACACCAATACATTTCCTGTTCCATGGGACTATTGGACAAGATCTTATAAAAATAGTCTCACACCAGATTTACTAAACGCAGCCAAGAGGTTAATACCCAGATATAAACAGGACAGATTTGAAAAAATATGGGCAAAATGGGAAAACTGATAAGGTGCTAGATAAAATTAATTAGAAGCCATTGCCGGAAGTCAAGACAAACTCTAAAGGGGAATTTGATAATGGGGGAAAAAAAGTAGGGAATGATCCACAACATTTCTTTTATATCTTTTTTTTTTCTGTATTTGTTGTTTGCTGATAACACTATTAAATTAAATTAGAGATTGGCGTATGCTGATTATACGGGATGGCTCCCTCTGAGGCATTTGCTTACCTCTTCCACTCTCCCCCTTCTCCCCCTTCCCTTTTTTTTTTTCTCACGTAATAAGTTAATAATATACACAAAGCACAAGCACTTGAAAATTTTTTGAATTATTATAATATACTCATAAATGAGGGGAGGGTTTATCCCCCCTATCCACCTCCCCCCTTTTTTTTCTCACATTTAATAGGTAATAACAGAGGTAGAGCACAAGCACTTGATATTTTTTAATTTTGATATAGTCAACTAATAAATAGGGTAAGTTTTCCCCTCACCCCCTCCCCCCCTTTTTAAAAATTTTTTTTTTACTCTCCTTTTCACGTAATAAGTTAATAACATACACAAAGCACAAGCACTTGAAAATTTTTTGAATTAATTTGTAATGCATTTATAAACGAGGGGAGGGTTTACTCCCCCCCCTTTTTTTTTCACACATAACAGGTCAATAATATATATAGAGCACTAATATTTGAATAATTTAAATAAGTTTATAACACTTTCATAAAATGGAGTTTTTGGTTTTACTTTCTTTCACGTGTAATAAGTTAATGACACATATAGAGCACAGCACTTGAAAGAAGGTCTTTTCTCTTTCTTTCATTTTTTTTTTCCCTCTCCTTTAACACGTATTAAGTCAACAATGCATACAGGGTACAATGTTGGAAGATCTTAAATTATTTTTGTAGCACTCTTATAAAACTGGGGCTTTTTTTTTTTCTCTTTTCTTTTCTTTTTTTTTAGGGTATGGGAGAGGGGGTTTAGAGGGAGCCATCCCTGTTGTTGGCATGTATATATAAACCAGGATATTGAATAATGTCCTCTGTATTGGGGAGATGAGCCATGTAAATGTTTATTGTAATAAGAGAAAAATGTTTAATAAAGAATGAATTATAAAAAGCTAGAATAAGCCAAGTGAGGTTGCATTCCATGCCAGACAAACGTCGTTATATATAAAATTGTTTAAAGAAGCCCGGTGGCAGTTAAATGAGCACAGTCTGCAGCAAGTATAGGATTCTTGATAATATTTCTATTTTAATGGTGTTTATGCAGCCCAGCCACTTGAGAGAGGGTGTTTCGCCAGTGTTCAAGGTCTTTCTCTGTATTATGCAGAAGCTGTTCATAGTTACTGGTATAAAGGAGTTTAAGGTTTGCTGAAATGTGCCTAGGTAAGACAGAGTATGCTCCTTCCAAACAAAGGAGAAGTTTTAGTTCAGTTAAGACATTAGGTCAGATGGGATAATCACTGAGAGGATTTCTGGCTTTGTGAAGTTGATTCAGAAATTGGATAGATTACCGAATCGCTGTAATTCAGACATCAATATCAGCAGAGTGGTATTTGGTTGAGATATATAAAAAAGGATATCGTCTACATATGCGGACAGTTTATGTTCTCTAGAGCAGTGTTTCTCAACTCCAGTCCTCAAGGCGCACCAACAGGTCATGTTTTCAGGATTTCCCTCAGATGAAACGGCTGTGGTAATTACTAAGACAATTAAACTGATCAAATCACCTGTGCAAAATAGTGGAAATCCTGAAAACATGACCTGTTGGTGCGCCTTGAGGACTGGAGTTGAGAAACACTGCTCTAGAGCCCACACAGTTGCACCTGGCATTGGCATTCAGTCGAATCATTTCTCAGTAAGGATTCCAAAACTAACGCAAACTTCAGAGGGTATATCGGTCGCCTGTGTCTGGTGCCGTTACAAATGGAAAAGGGTCCAGAGAGCGTTCCATTAACTTTTACCCGCTGTAAAGAGATAGGATCCACCCCAGCAATTTTCTCCCCAGGCCCAGTCTCCATAAGGTTTCTTCCAGGTATAGCCAGCTAACCCTGTCAAAGGCCTATTTGGCGACTGTTGATAAGGTCTAGGGAGACAGCCATGATGTGCCCAATGTAGGATATTGAGAGCTTGGATTGTATTATCTTGGGCCTCTATGCCTAGGATAAAGCCGGTTTGATCAAGATGAACTGTGGAAGGTATGTGATCGTGTAGTCCGGAGGCCAACAATTTGGAGAAAATTTTTATGTTGGTATTCAAAAGTGAAATGGGCCTATAGTTCTGACAGAGCGTTGGATCTTCCCCCGGTTTGAGTATCAACACTATGGGGTTGATTTACTAAAGGCAAAAAGACTGTGCAGTTGCACATGGCAAGAGCAGTTGCTCCAGAGTTTAGTAAATGAGCAGAGGCTCAGCTGACTTTCAACAACCAATCATGTGCAAGCAAAAATGCTGTTTTTTTTAAATTTTCCTTGCATGTGATTGGGTATTCTTTGCAAAGTGAAGCTTTACCTCATTTACTAAGCTCTGGAGCAACTGCACTTGCAGAGTGCAATTGCACTTTCCAAGGTGCACAGTCTATTGGCCTTTAGTAAATCAACCCCTATGTGTGCTAACAACACCCCCTTTAGGGAGGGGATTATCTGGGGTAATAGAGTTTAAATATCTACAAAATGACTCTGCTAGAACATTTAGTAATTTTTTGTAGTATGCATTGGTGAAGCTGTCAGGCCCAGGGCTTTTTCCATTAGGAAGAGCAGTGACTATAGTAGAAAATTAATGGAGATTAATAGGGCAGTCTAATGCCCGTACACACGGCCGGACATTGATCGGACATTCCGACAACAAAATCCATGGATTTTTTCCGACAGATGTTGGCTCAAACTTGTTTTGCATACACACAGTCACACAAAGTTGTCGGAATTTCCGAACGCCAAGAACGCGGTGACGTACACCACGTACGACAAGACTATAAAAGGGCATTTCAGTACCAAGCGCGGCACCCTTTGGGCTCCTTTTGCTAATCTCTTGTTAGTAAAAGTTTGGTGAGAGACGATTCGTGCTTTTTCAGACTCGTGGTTTTTAGATCGTATTTCTGCTGTTCAGTTTGTGCTTGTGGGTTTGTATCTGGTCTTCAGTGCGTGCAGCGAGTTACCATTGACTTGTCATTGTGTTCTTGTTCGTTCGTTACTGATTTTCAGGTCGCTCTTCACAGGCCTTGCTGTTTTTCAGTGCGTTCTGTTACTTCGTTCTGACCAGCCGACCGTTTTCTAGCCATGTTGCGTGTACGTACTCATCGTAGAGTTCGTGCTGTGCGGGGGCTTGGTGTTGGGGTCCTTACTTTGACACAAGCCCAGTCCATGAACAGGGCGAGGAGGAGTTCATGGACCAAGAATTGGTTGCTCCAGCGTGACCATTTCTGTCACATGCCTTTGCTCCGTGAGATCCGTGAGAATAATCCTGACGATTTCAGGAACTTTCTCCGGATGACGGACCCCGTATTTCACCGTTTGTTGGCTTTGCTGACCCCCTATATCAGCAGGCAGGATACCTGCATGAGGCAAGCCATCACTCCGGAGCAGAGGCTAGTCGTCACCCTGCGGTACTTGGCGACGGGGAGAAGCCTGCAGGACCTCAAGTTCTCGATAGGCATCTCCCCCCAGGCTCTGGGGATCATTATCCCAGAGACCTGTTCTGCCATCATCCAGGTCCTGCAGAAGGAGTATGTTAAGGTAAGATTTTTATCCTTTAACATCACATTTTATTGTATTTAATGTTTGATAATATATTGTATTTCTTTCCTCATTCCCTAATTACCATGATTGTAATATGCTGTGAATGTCCCCTTTGTCCTCATGCATGCTGGATTTTTATGTAATTTTTTTTGTCCTTCATACAAATTTGCCTTCGCTTACCTCCCCAGCATGCTCTCCTGGGCCTATATTCACCTTGTGTAGTCACTTAACAATGTATTTGTCAGCTCCATAGTAGTGCTTTACCCTAAATACCCCCTAAAATGTGTAAAATGTGATTTGTGCTTTAAATTCAGGCAGAGTGCCAGAGGCTTTTTTGGGGGGGGGGGGGGGTCCCAAAATCATTTGGAACCCTCCCTCCCCCCAACTGCTAACTCAGCTGATACCAATCCTCTATCTGCTGACTTTGCCAAACCCATACACACTATACCCACCTCTTTTGTGGCCATATTTATGGATGAATTCCCCAAAGCATGTAGTGCAAGGGCCTGCCTGAATACTTTCAAATGGTAAGGTTTAAAGTTTTTGTATCCTATTATTATCTTGATAGGTAATAGCAGAATGTAAAAATGTGCTAAAATGTGTACAGTGTGTATGTATAATTTTGTATTATGACATTTCTTACCTGTCCAGTGGGCTGCCAATAGTGTATGTAAGGAGGGGCTGGCCAAAGTAATACACATTATTTAGGCATTCATCTCTCAATGAAGTGGAGAGGGTTACCTGTCCAAAACATCTCCTCCCCACATAAAATTTATAAAATGGCCCATGAAAGGGGGGGGGGGGGAGGAATCTGATAGGTGGACCTTATACCTTTGTCTTTAAATACTCCCTAAAATAAATGTTATACTGATGCTGGCCAAGAATGTTTGTGTCTAATCTGCTTTCCATGTTTTTGTGCAAAATGAATATTTTTTTTTTCTTGTTTGACTCCACAGTTTCCTTCCAACCCACAGGAATGGCAGACTGTGGCCTCCCACTTTGCCCAGCGGTGGGACTTTCCTAACTGCGTCAGGGCAATTGATGGAAAACACGTCCACATCATCCCACCACCTAACTCGGGGTCATACTATTACAACTACAAGGGGTTCAATAGTATTGTGATGTTGACGGTGGTGTCAGCTACTTACGAGTTCCTGTATGTGGACGTGGGGAAGAATGGCCGGATGTCAGATGGTGGAGTCATCGCCCACACGGAGTTCTACAGTCGTCTCCAGAATGGTAGCTTGGACTTGCCACCTCCAGAAGACAATGCGGATAGACTCCCATTCGTCTTCGTTGCGGATGAAGCGTTTGCGCTGGGGGAACATCTTATGCGGCCATTCCCTATGAGGACCCTTACCCCGGACCAGAGGGTTTTTAATTACCGGCTGGCCAGAGCCAGAAGAGTGGTGGAGAACACATTTGGAATAATGGCCAGCCGGTTCCGCCTATTTCTTACACCGATACACATGGCGGAATATAAACTCAATCACATCATCCTGGCTTGCTGTGTTCTCCACAACTTTTTAAGGAGAAATTCTGTGAACTATGCTGGCTCAGTTGAGCCTGAAGCCGGAATTAATCTCAATGAGCCAACCCTGACGGCGCTTGAAGCTGGCCGTCCTGGCTTGCTCCCCCCAGAGTGCCCGCAAGGTCCGTCTAAGATACATGGAATACTTTGCGGGTAGGGGGGCCATCAATATGCCAGACAATGTCTGAGACATTTTTTAAATAAAATAATTTTTAAACCTGAAAAAATATTTGCTTAGAATTACTGCTTGTCTTTCTTTTAGGTGACCCTGACTGAAATTTGGGGAGTCCTGAAAATGGTGTGATTGTGTAAAATGAGAAACCACTGTGGGTGTTATTTACTAAAGAAAAATACACTTTGCACTACAAGTGCACTTGAGGCTGCACTGAAACTGCACTTGTAGTGCAAAGTGGATTTGCCTTTAGTAAATAGCCCCCATTGCCACTGAAAACACCAATTTTGCAAAAAAAATGCTTTTGAACATTGAAAGAAGAAGCCACACATTGTTGATTATCAATCTTTTTAATCCAAGCACAATCACATGTGCTTTTATAAAAGGTTTTTTAAAAAAACAACATGTATGTTTTATAATAATTTTTTAGGTCACATTAAAAGTAGAAAGTTCCTTTTAAGGTAAAACAGGCATGTTTAAAACCAACAAGAAATACACAAATCTGGAACTTACAAAGTTCAACTTTTGTACAAATTGAAGGCAATATCAGACATGAGTATTTACAAACTGTGTTTGATATTGCGTTCAGCAGATGGGGTGAAGTCACCCCTGGAAAAGCCAAATTTTGAAGATGCACACAAATTGCCGAATGTCAACATGTGCTAGCTGCCATCATGGGGGATCAAGGAACGTGTTTTGTGGGTGCAACCCCTTCCTCTCAGCTACTTTATTATTGAGGAAGGGGTTGCACCCCCAAAAAGCATACATTGATTAGACATGTGCATTCATTTTCGTCCGAATTTCAGGTTTTTTTTCGTTATCGATTTAACAAACGATAACGAAAGTGCAGAATCCGAAAAGCGAAAGATCCGACATAAGCAAATGCTTTATTTTCGTTTTCGTTGCTACAACAGTTCGATATAGATAGGAGATTCGACATGATGATGACAATGACAATCTGTGTCCATCAAACCTGTGGTCGAATGTGCCTAACCTTATCTCTATTAGTCCAAGATTATTCTACATAGAGAGAAAAGATTCGACATAGAGAGAAAAGATTTGACGTAGGGGAGAAAAGATTCGACGTAGGGGAGAAAAGATTCGACGTAGGGGAGAAAAGGTAAATAAAAATAATGATGATGATGAATGTTATTGGCTGATTGTAACCAAAGAGGAGGAGCAGTAAAATAGCTAGAACTAAGTACACACGTACTTTGGCTTATCGTGTCTGTTGAAAGTTCTAAGAAGATTCGACGGAGCAGGTAAACTATACGGCGTCGTACAGTTTAGCTGCTCCGTCGAATCTTCTTAACATTCGACAGACACCATAAGCCTTCAATGACAGATTCGACCTTAATTTGGATTTTCGGACTAATGCAATTTTTAACGAAAAACGAAATAAATAAAAACGAATTTCGGGAGTAACTAAATAAATTTATTTTTCAGACGAAAGAAATTCCGAAACGAAATATTTCAGTGTGCACATGTCTAACATTGATCTCCCGTGATGGCAGATAGTACATGTTGACACACTGTGTGCATCTTCAAAATTTGGCTTTTCGAGAATATCTCAAAAAATGTTTCAAAAATTTTCTGGAAAAAACAGCAGAAATAATTAGGGATTTAGAGGGGTTTTAAACTCTCCCTAAAACATCAATGATGTTCTTCATTTTGTTTTGAACATCATTGATGTTTTGCTTGATGTTTTCCAAGTCCCTATTACACCCCATGATCTCCCCGATCAGGATCTGGGCACTTTCACTGGTGAAATGACCTTCATCCACAACATCACGATCACCTAAAAATATATAAAAAAAAAAAAAACACCATGTATTATAAATATGCCGGCATCCATCTCTTACCTGAGCCTGTGGTCGCAGACACTCACCTGTTGTGGTGACAATTTCCCCCACGTCTCCCTCCTCTTCTGCTTGGCTTTGGGGGATTTCCACTTTTCATAAGGTGGGGGGTCTGTTGTCTCCTCTGATGAGTGGTGTCCTCCAAGTCTTTTCTCCCCTATGTAAAAAAAATATGTATACTTAGCACACATATATTTGATGGCAGAAATAGGAATATGAAACATTGCTTGGAAGTGGGGTACAATTGTCTATTTTGTCAGAGTTCCAAGATGACGAAATATTGTTTTCCTTTGTCAATCTGGCCAAGTCAGATTTCCAATGTTAGTGGATGGTTATGCGGGGACTGACCGAGGCTGGGGTCACACAGGGGTAAGCACTCTTTTTGTGCTATTTCAAAGAGGACACTGCGCTTGTTTTTGTTGAAAACTTTTTTGTTCAATTTTTCATTTCTATGATTCATAATGTATGTTGTTCATTTTGTTATTCTCTACTTTTTAGAATCATAAGAGTGTTGAATGATATTATCTCTCGGCTTGCATATCCCTTGAAAAAGCGACACAGCGAAACAGGTCGGGCTAGTATGCAACCATATCATCTCTCAAAACAAATATACACTCGTGTTCTGTCTGACCACTGTAATTGTATAGATATCGCAATATTTGTGAACTATGTATAATCTACATGATTTTAACTCTGAATGTTAAATTAAAAATTCGTTTTTTTATAATTTCTTCTTTGTTCATTCTTCTTGCACTGTTAAAATCCCTTCTTCTCTTTTCTTTGCTATTTATATTTATTCTCAGGGATGTGGTGCCTATCCAATTGGGTGTTTCACCACTAATCGGAACCAAACTTTTGTTACGTGTTCAATACTTATTTTATCCACTATATGTTGTCTGTGCCAGGGATTCGGGCAGTGGATGATGGACAGAATGTCAGCAGTGAGTTTAGCTGCAAGTCCAGTAATCTTGTTCTGTGCTTTGACAGTCCATGGCCTGTAACTTGCCTGAGAGTTATTGTAGGCTATACATATAATGTGCTGGTAGGTTAATTGGATCCTGTCTAAATTGTCCCTAGTATGTATGAATGTGAGTTAGGGACCTTAGATTGTAAGCTCCTTGAGGGTAGGGACTGATGTGAATGTACAATGTATATGTAAAGCGCTGCGTAAATTGATGGCGCTATATAAGTACTTAAAATAAATAAATAAATAATGTAGCTATCATTACATGCGCATCTCACATTATGTTATTTCTAATTTTGCAAACGCATAGTAAATGTTAAGGGATGTTGCTAAAAATTAATAATAGATTCATTATTTAAAGAAATGAGAACTCTAAGATACTATAATCATCAAGGATTACCAGTTTCTGTTAGTGATTACTAGCCCCACCCCCTTCCTGCCTCCTGCTTATGCATACTGGACAATACAGAAGCCTGCTATGATGCTAAACCAAAAGGACATTTCAGGAAGGGTTGGGCAGCGATTGAAACTGCATTTTAAAGACCAATGAAACATTTACAAAGATTTTATTTCAGAACACAAATGTTCTTTTTTTGTGCTTGGATCAACACCTCTAAACTAGTCTTTTTTTGGGGGTTTTCTCTGTAAATTCCCAGCTAACTGAACTGTATGTTTTTGTTTTGTTTTTTTGTTTCAATTTCTTGTAATGTATACTTTGTCCAATATAGTATGTTAAAAATATTTGAAAGAAACATTTTACCCAAAGGCATGTGAAACCAGGAAATATTCTCTTCTGAAGCACGTACAATAGCAAGCTTCATGTGGGAAAGTCCCACATATTAGAGTTATCTGAGCTTACAAAGTTATCAGGGTATCTGATGTTTTTACTGAAAAATAACAACTTTGAAAGGCATTATAACACATATCATAAATGCTCAATTATAGAGGTGCAGGTGCATATAAATCCAACTAATCGTTTTTTTAGAGTGTAGGTTAGAACAATCTTGAGCATTTTAGTCACATTTTTAAGCAATTGCTGAGCAGTTGATTGATTTGTGTCCTGCTGGACATCATAATATGATGAATTACAGATAAAGCCCACCTTGCTGCAGGGAGATGCTGGACAGAGCTTCAACAACTCTGCCCAAGCCCCTCTACTGGAAGAAAGTGACGTAATGTCACTTTCACCTCTAAAGTAAGAACAATGTTGAAGCATTGTGTTTTGAGTGTTGTGCTTCAAGAGCTTCTATGGAATGCTGTTTAGCAGGATATGAAACCCCCAAAGTTGATCATTATAGGTCGTGGGGTCAGTGCTGGATGCCAGTTATCACTGAAAGTCAGCGGTTCCAGTCTGCACCAGCACATAGATCTGAGTGACTGATTTTTAGCAAAATTTAAAACAATTCTGGGATAATTAGCTGCCATCTCTGTGCCATTTTTAACCACTTCAGCCACAGAAGAATTTACCCCCTTCCTGACCAGAGCACTCTTTGCGATTCAGCACTGCGTCGCTTTAACTCACAATTGCGACGTTGCACCCAAACAAAATTGACGTCCTTTTTTTCCCCACAGATAGCGCTTTCTTTTGGTGGTATTTGATCGCCTTTGCGGTTTTTATTTTTTGCGCTATAAACAAAAAAAGAGCGACAATTTTGAAAAAAAACTCCACAATATTTTGTTTTTTTTAAAGCTATTTTTTTTCAGTTTAGGCTGATATGTATTCTACGTATTTTTGGTTAAAAAAAAAAAAAAAAATCGCAATAAGCGTATATTGATTGGTTTGCGCAAAAGTTATAGCGTCTACAAAATAGGGGATAGATTTATAGCATTTTGATTATTATTATTATTTTTTACTAGTAAAAAAAACTCTGATTTTTATCGTGTCTGTGACATTATGGCGGACACATCGGACAATTTTGACACATTTTTAGGACCATTGGCATTAATACAGTGATCAGTACTATAAAAATGCATTGATTACTGTAAAAATGTCACTGGCAGTGAAGGGGTTAACACTAGGGAGCGATCAAGGGGTTAACTGTGTTCCCTGGGAGGTGATTCTAACTGAAGGGGGAGGGGACTGACGGATCGTGGTTCCTAACTAATAGGAACACACGATCTGTCACTCCTTTCAGAACAGAACAGGGAAGTGTGTGTTTACACACACTCATCCTTGTTCTGTGTCTCCTGCTCACGATCGCTCATGGCCGGCGTTCATCGTGACCATTGGCCACGCGCGCGCCTGCTATCCCGACCCCACAAGCCGACATATAGCTACGACAGCTCGCGCAGGGGAGCCAACCTGCCGCAGTATAACTGCGGTGGCTGGTCGGGAAGCGGTTAAGCAACAGCTGGGACTCAAGTGGTCAATGGTGCACAGTTCCATTTAAACACATGGTGGTGGCTAGTGTTAAATGCTCAGTTAACCTGCACCAGTATGTTGGTGCTTCTATATTGTTGTCTTGCAGCAGGAAAATGTCTGCACAGGCTAAAACTAAAGGCCCGTACACATGATACGAAAATCGGATGGAAAAATTTGTACAACGAGCTTTATGGCGATATTCGGATCGTTAGTATTGTACTTTTGACAGCCGATTTAGCTTTTTAACCTGCACCAGTCTGTTGGTGCTTATATTGTTGTCTTGCAGCAGGAAAATGTCTGCACAGGCTGAGACTAAAGCCTCGTACACATGGTACGTTGTTAACCAACAGAGCGTCTGATTTTTGTCAAAAGGGCGTGTGCCACCCTTTGGGCCCCTTCTGCTAATGTCGTGTTTGGTGAGCATTAATTCCGAGCATGCGTGTTTGTACTTTTGACTTTTGTGTGACGGATTTGTATACTGACCATACGAAAATCTGACGTGGAGCCACTGTCCGCCGAAAGTTTACTAGTCTGCCATCCAATAATTGTTGGCCGAAAATTGGACAACAATTGTCAAAAGGAGCGTACTAACGGTAAGAATTTAGGACAACAGTCTATCAACAGAAAATGCCCTTCCAACAAATTGAACCGTGTGTACGAGGCTTAAGACCCCATATACACTATTAGATTTTCTGCAGATTTTTGTCTTCAGATTTACCAAAACCATATATTAAGATGTCAAACCTTAAGAGTTTCAATTTGTATGAAAAAATCATTAGACCCCCGCGCTTATGGTGAAAATGAAAAATGGGGAGCTGCAGCCTCTATCAATAAATTCACCCTAAGGTGAATTTAGAAGAAATGTGAAAAAAGAGGGGATAGGTATGGCGCTGCTCTTATTAAGAGGTGATCTACAACCTCTAAATACTTGAGGGGTGTGTGTCACGGGTGCATTTAGTGCAAAAAGTGACAATAAAAGTGCAGAAAATAAATATTTGTATATTCGCAAAAATCCACAAAAAAATCCTACTGTGTAAACTACCTAACCGCTTATATATAATGCATATTGTTCAAACGAAAACACAATCCTGTGCAAAACCTGTAATTCAAAGTGACATTTCTGTGCAAAAAAATCCAACATATATGACTGGTGTATATTGTTGCTGTGAAACTGGGTTCAGAAATATGCATATACCGTCCTTAAACCTTGGTGTATAAAAAAGTCCAATAAAGTGACAATGTGTTCCTTCAAATTGTTCTGTGCTTCTTGGAAAACAGTGCCCCATAAGAAACGCACTCACCGCTATTATTCATCCCACAAGGAGGTATTTCACCTTCACAGTATGAGCCACTGTGCAGCCTGTGGAGTGGGAGGAAACTTCCTGTCCTGTGTTCTCCAAGTGCCTCCTTGTCTGCGATGTAAGTGGTCTCACTGTTAACCTCTTAGATGTTGCCCACATGTAGAGAGGAAAGATACTCCATAGTGTGATACCATACAAATATCCAAACATTTATTAATAATACTGATGGGTACTCACATTTATTAAAAATCATTAAAAGCGAAAACAGTGTTTAAAAACAGGAGACTGGAGCGATCTGCGCTCCACGTCTCGAAACCGGAAGTAATGCAATGACGCTGTGTAGTCCCGCCCTACGTGTTTCGCCAATGGGACGTCATCTGGAGCGGTCAATGATCAGTCCAGATGATGTCCCATTGACGAAACGCATAGGGCGGGACTACACAGCGTCATTGCATCACTTCCGGTTTCGAGTCGTGGAGCGCAGATCGCTCCAGTCTCCTGTTTTTAAATACTGTTTTCGCTTTTAATGATTTTTAATAAATATGAGTAGCCATCAGTATTGATAATAAATGTTTGGATATTTGTACGGTATCACACTATGGAGTCTCTTTCCTCTCTACATGTGGGCAACATCTAAGAGGTTAATAGTGAGACCACTTACATCGCAGACAAGGAGGCACTTGCAGAACACAGGACAGGAAGTTTCCTCCCACTCCACAGGCTGCACAGTGGCTCATACTGTGAAGGTGAAATACCTCTTTGTGGGGTGAATAATAGCGGTAAGTGCGTTTCTTATGGGGCACTGTTTTCCAAGAAGCACAGAACAATTTGAAGGAACACATTGTCACTTTATTGGACATTTTTATACACCAAGGTTTAAGGACGGTATATGCATATTTCTGAACCCAGTTTCACAGCAACAATATAAACCAGTCACATATGTTGGATTTTTTTGCACAGAAATGTCACTTTGAATTGCAGATTTTGCACAGGATTGTGTTTTCGTTTGAACAATATGCATTATATATAAGCGGTTAGGTAGTTTACACAGTAGGATTTTTTTGTGGATTTTTGTGAATATACAAATATTTATTTTCTGCACTTTTATTGTCACTTTTTGCACTAAATGCACCCGTGACACACACCCCTCAAGTATTTAGAGGTTGTAGGTCACCTCTTAATAAGAGCAGCGCCATACCTATCCCCTCTTTTTTCACATTTCAATTTGTATGCCCTTGCACTACATTGTTTTGGTAAATCTGAAGACAAAAATCTGCAAAAAATCGAATAGCGTGTATGGGGCTTAAAGGCCCGTACACACAATATGAAAATCGGATGGAAAAAGTTGTTATACGACGAGCTGTCTGCCAATTTTTGGATCGTTAGTATGATACTTTCGACAAAAAGCGGGATGTGCAGACTATAACATTTTTGTCGGTTGTGAACTCAACGTCCGATTTTCGTTTCATTAGTAAGGTTTTCAGATGAAAAAAAACGTAAGAGAAAGGCTACGCATGCTCAGAAACGAAAGAATACATACAAAACTATTCAACACACTACATCACTTCTGACGTTGTAATCTGTCGTACGAAAATTTTCGTATTGTGAGTATCCTCTTCACTTTCGACATGAGGCTAGCATGCCACAAAAAAATGGACGTTCGGTCGTCCGAAAATCTAAGCGTGTGTACGAGGCTTAAGTGTTTGTAAAAGTGACAAGGTATTTCTTGGACAGAGGTGATCATGTTATAAATGTATGTTTATATAGAGATATATAAAAAGTTGTCGCTAACTCAAATATAAATAGAACCTTAACATTTAGTGCATAATACATAACCACACAAAAACAAAAATCTATAAAAAAAAAAAGTTCTCAAAAGAAAACCAAACACCAAAGAAAAAGTCTGTCTAATGACAGGTACTCTTAATTAGCCGTGCTTCACCTTCACTCTGGTGGGAGAAATAGACTCACCAGATGGCTAAGACATGGGAGACTTCATATGCTCAAATCGTTTGGAAGGTATAATGCATCCCTTGATATATCCTTGTGCTCATAGGACAATATGGCTCGGTTAAAGCAAAAAGATTCACAGCGCAATATGCTTTAATGTAAACCAAGTGCCAATAGTGGTAAAGTGCTCACTTATATTATAAGGTGCTAATGTGCTAGAACCAACAGGTACAGAGACACAGTTTCCCCACATCTCAGAGTGCGCTCCACCACAGCAAAAACCAGAACCAGCCGTACCGGAAATGACGTCAGCATAGGCGAGCGCGCAGCCTCAATGCATTTCGTGATCAACGCGTCATTAGGAAGCTTGGTTATCCACTTGTAAAAGGGACAAATCTACTCACCACTCATGATTTTTATTGTTTGGCATCTTGTTTATTTAAAAATCACATCATGTATGTTTATATGTAAGCAGTAAAGGTGAGACAGAAGTGGAAAAACCAAACAGGGAAGCAAATACAGAGAGTCCTGATGGTATTACTTCTTTTTTATAAATTTTTTCTGGTCTGCCAATGAGATGTATTTTTTTCCTGTTCCTTAAACCATGTCTAACTTCTGCTACTGAAAGAAGAACTAAATTCTCTCAATCAACATTAACTATTTTTAATTCCTTATGCTGCTAGCATTATTTAATAGATAGGAAGGTATATTATATTTACTAGTTTTAAACTTTCTTTTTTTTACATTTCTTCAGTTTCTTCCTGGTTTCTTGCCTAGGCCAAAATGATGTCATAGGCCTGGCTGGCTGTTACATGTAAGTGGACGGGTACCCGTGAGCTCCTGCATGAAATCCTGCTAAATCCTGTCACAGGACCCACTGCTGGCATCTGACCAAGAGCCCTGCACTCTCACAGAGCATTCCCCTGCCTGCATTACCAGGCTCTTTCCCTCCGGCGAACACAACCAGAAAAGAGGGAGCCGGAATTGCTGAGCACAGCTCCCAAGATGGCGGCTATAGCATGCAGACTCCTCGTCCTGGGCCAGGAAGAGAGCTGAGAAGGCAGCCGCAGTGCACCTGGAGCACTTTGCCCAAGCCTCTTAAGACCCCCCAGAGTACTCAGGCTACACTTACTATGTACACAACATATCTGTGACCAACCTGCAGCATTGTCAGATGGAGGAGCCCGCCCACTAGCATTGGTGAAACCGTTTGATACCATTATTTATACCACGTACCCTGAATGTTGACAGTGTGTACTTCCTGGGAAGACATTTCCTGTTCGCTTCTCTCAAGGACTTTCGCTGAGTTGCTGTACATCCATGGTAGGTTGTGCTGAAATTGGAATACCTCTTGTCATGTCTCTCTTGGCAAATTCATCTCCACTTAACACTCCAGTAGATAGATCCACATTTTCTCGAGTGGCTATGAGCTAACACTGACTGCTTGGAACTCATTGCCCCCTGTTTTAGCCTCTTTTTCATTTGTCCTGGGCTCTTTTGGGCCATTGGAGGTTTCATGTGCATTCGGCCCATATGCTGTTTGACTCTGCCTTTTCTTTTGTGCCTTAACAGTTTTATGGTTCCCTCTTTTTCTCTGGTTTCTTTTCTTTTGTTTGCCCAAACAGCTCCACAAGAGTTATCTTTCCATACACACCCCAACCTGGCCTGGCATCACTGATCAGCCCTGGTAATTACTCAAAAGCATTTCTACATCTCCTGTCAACAAGATGTCAGACTATTTCTCATCACCAGTCAACTGGTTAGCTGGTCTTGTTGAATATTAAGGGACTGAATGACTCCCCTAAACGTCAGTGTGTTTTTGACCATGTAATGTCTCTTCATCCTGTTTTGATCTACTTGCAGAAGACTTACAGCACTTGAGAGGAGATTTATTCAAGTGGTGTATAGAGCTGCACAATTAATCGTCAAGAAACGTTATCGTGAGTAATCGTCAAGAATCGTTATCGCGATCTTGACTAAAGTGTTTCACAATTCTTTCTATGCAAAGAATTCTCTCTGCTCTTCTGAAGCCACAGCCCTCAAAAGAAAGGAAGAGAAAAACGGGCAGTCTGCCAAGAAACAAAACATTCTTTATCAGTTGAACTTAAGTATAAACATTGTAACAATTTGTCAATGGAATAGACTTCCTGTGTAAGTGGAAAAAGTTTAACCACTTAAACACTAAACCTTTTTCTGATATTTGTTGGTTTCAAGTTAAAATCTTTTTTTTTTTGCTAGAAAATTACTTAGAACCCCAAAACATATATATTTTTTTAGTAGACACCCTAGAGAATAAAATGGTGGTTGTTGCAATATTTTATGTCACACTGTATTTGCGCAGAGGTCTTTAAAATGCAATTTATTTGGAAAAAATTACTTTAATGAATTTAAAAAAAATCTAAACAGCAAAGTTAGCCCTTTTTTTTTTTTGTATAATGTAAAAGATTTTACGTCACGAGAATTGTGAGAAAATCGTGATCTTAAGCAAAAAAATCATGATTCTCATTTTGGCCAGAATCGTGCAGCTCTAGTGGTGTATTACTCACACTACTCATCATACTGTATGCCTATAGCACCTCAGTGTTAGTTTATTGTGGTGCTGTATTCTCCTGTTGGCAGACCGAAACAGACATCAAGGGTATATTTGTTTTCTTGCATTGTAGAATGTTTGACTGTGTGATAGCCAGCGTCTACTTGTCTCCTCCTTATTCCCTAGAGGTCCTTCATCTCCTGACCCATTTAATTCCAGATCTCCCTCTGCTCCCTGTGTTAGTAGTGGGGGATTTTACCATTACCTATGTAGCACTGTCCCCGTAGAGCTTGCTGAGTGTTGACTTCATAGGCCCCTCTCTGGTTACCTGAGGCTGGTTGCCAATGGTTCCCGTTTAGTTGCTGATTCCCACTTAGGTGCAGGGGGTTCCTACTTATTTGTTGAGGGTTTCCCACTGTATTGCTAAGGGTTCCCGCTTGGTTGCTGAGGATTTCACACTTCTGTTGCTAGGGGCTTCCACTGTCTCACCCTTACTCCCGCTTGCTCGTTACTCAATGACCAGTTCAGGGTATTTGGGTTTTTGTATTTTATTTGTAACTTGGATGGGAGAAGGGATGAGTGGGATACTCCAACTGGAACTATTCACAATGGATGAGGACAACTCTCTCTCACTGGATTATCTGTGGAAGCAGACACACTGCTTTAACCACTTCCCGTCCATGCTATAGCCGAAAGATGGCTGCAGCGCGGACCTAATTTGCTGGGAGGGCCAAAAAGTTCAATTTGGGACTCATCAGACCAGAGCACCTTCTTCCACATGTTTGCTGTGTCCCCCACATGGCTTCTCACAAACTGCAAACGGGACTTACATAGTTACAATGGCTTTCTTCTTACCACTCTTCCATAAAGGCCAGATTTGTGGAGTTCACAACTTATAGTTTTCCTGTGGACAGATTCTCACACCTAAGCTGTGAATCTCTGCAGCTCCTCCAGAGTTACCATGAGCTTCTTGGCTGCTTCTCTGATTAATGCATTCCTTGCCCGGCCTGTCAGTTTAGGTGGACAGCCATGTCTTGGTAAGTTGTTGAAGTTGTGCCATACTCTTTCCATTTTCAGATGATGGATTGCACAGTGCTCAGTGAAATGTTCAAAGCTTGGGATATTTTTTTATAACCTAACCCTGCTTTAAACTTCTTCACAACTTTATCCCTGACCTGTCTGGTGTGTTCCTCGGCCTTCATGACGCGGTTTGTTCACTAAGGTCCTATAACAAACCTCTGAGGGCTTCAGAGAACAGCTGTATTTATACTGAGATTATATTACACACAGGTGGACTCTATTTAATAATTAGGTGACTTCTGAAGGCAATTGGTTCAACTAAATTTTTTTTTTTTTTTTTTCTTTTCAGCCACTTCAGTTAACTTAATACGGAGACAGCTTTCAGTTTGGTACTCATGTGTGTCTCTTACCTAGTCACATCATTGTGGCCTTTCAAACTTTCCTTCTTTTACTTTGTACATTCCATATTTAAATAATTACAATAATACAAATGTGTAGTATATAAAACACCCAATGTGTGCATCGAGGCCAACCGGCCGCATAATCTCTTATTATTATCATGCGTGTTAGTACATTATTACTGTTCTGTCTGATACACCATTCCCCCCCCCCGCCCCCCAGTCACCCCCCCCCCCCTATCGGGCCCACATAATTCCAAGGCACACCCTATATTTGGCTACTGTTCTTTTTCGTTGTTCTCTCTTGGTTTCGAAACTCCAAGCCATGCCCAGCACGACACCTCTATCTGGGTGGAAAGAGGATTGCTCTCGGCACTAAAATAGCACTGGTAAAGAGCACGGCATTGCTTGGACCCACAAGTTCCATAGTTTCACAAATGTATTGTAATTGCCTGATCTGGTATAGAATGTTCTTTCGCTCCATACTGTAGCGTTAATGGTTTCAATCCAAGCTTCAGGGGTTGGGGGTGTTCTCGATTGCCAGGATTGTGCTATTAGTTTTCTGGCTTGGAACAAGCATCTTGCTATCGCTAAATCTGTATTCCTACCCCTCGGCCCGTTATTCACATAGCCCAACACACAGGTCTTGGGATCAAGTTCTAAGTTAACTCTGAAGGTGGTGTTTATTTTCTTTAGAATCTCAGGCCAGTATCTAACTAATTTTGTGCACCTCCAGACCATATGAATTAGATCGCCTGTTCCCCTGCATCTAGGGCACTCATCATTGACTCTATGACCAAACACGAACAACTTTTTTGGTGTATGATACGACCTATGCAGCAACATCAGGTGGGAGGCTTTTTGTGAGGGAGAGACCGACACCTCCGATCCAAATTCAAGAATCCTTCTCCATTGTTCGTCCGTTATCTCCCCCACATCGGCCTCCCACCTGTCCCTTCCCCCTGTTGGACCTGCCTGCGTATTTATTCTCTTTGTAAGCTGGGTATATATCGTTGAAATCAAACCCTTGGTAGTCTCTGACTTAACTATTGTTTGCAATAACGGGATCCTACACCATACTAGGGGTTGTCTATTGAACTGCTTGCTCAATGCATGCCTAATCTGTAGATAGCTATAGAATACTTGGTTTGGTAATCCATACTCATGTCTCAATTCCTCGAAAGATTTCAGAGTGTCCCCCTCATATAATTGAATCAGTCGGTTTATCCCACACCTTTCCCACATCTTGTTCTTATCGACGGTTAGTAATTCATGCAGTTGCTTATTGTTCCACATTGGCGAGAGTTCTGAAATCCCTTTGTACCCCATTATTCACTTGGTTGCCTGCCAGACCCTGGTAATCATTTTAAATGTCGGAATCTCCCCTTGCAGTGAATCTGCCTCCAGTGCTCCCACTAGTGAGCTATGTGGGTTCCCCTGTAGAGTTTGACATTGTTACTTCCACCTCCCTCGGTGTCGCATCCCCCTAGTTGTTGTAGCTGGGCTGCCAGGAAATAGATAAACAGTTGGGGAACCCCCAGACCCCCCTCCGTGGCAGGGCGCTGCAGTTTTTGTAGGCCAATCCTGGCCTGACCTTTCTTCCATATTAACTCCCTGAAGAGGGATTGAATTTTTTGAAACCACTTCTCCCCAATCCAAACTGGGGAGTTGTGGAGTAAGTATAACAACTGCGGCATCCTTACCATTTTTATCAAGTTAACTCTACCCGCCACAGACAGAGGGGGTCTACTCCAGGTATCACATTTTCTCTTAAATTTTGATAAGAGGGGGACCAAGTTGTCTTCAATAAATGCGCTGGGGTCCTTGGACAGGACAACACCAAGATACTTCATCTTCCCCGTAACCTTCAATTGGGGCAAGCACGTCGAAGTAGGATTGACCAATAAGTCAACCGGCAGGAGCGATGATTTCTCCCAATTAATGACTAGTCCGGAGAACTTTCCGAAGTCCTCCACTAGGTGCATCGCTTTCTCCAATGAGACAGTCGTGTCCCCCAGGAAAAATAGGACGTCGTCCGCGAAAAGCGCTATTCTCTCTTCCCCCCCTTTTCGCTGAAATCCCTGTATTTCGGGCGATGATCTCACTGCTTCCGCCAATGGCTCCATGGCCAGGACGAACAGTAGAGGAGATAGGGGGCACCCCTGCCTTGTCCCTCTTTCGAGGGGAAAATTTTTCGAGTATTCGCCGTTTATCTTGAGCCTTGCACTTGGGTGGATATATAGGATTTTTAACCAGCTGATAAATACAGGGCCGAATCCAAACCTCTCTAGCACCCTCCATAGATATTCCCACTCCAGGCTATCAAAAGCCTTGGCAGTATCCAGAGACAATATAGCTCTGGATCCTACATTTTCTGTTGGTACCTGGAGATTCAAATAGGCCCTTCTGATATTTGTGCTAGTGGACCGGCCGGGAATAAATCCCGATTGGTCCAGGTGCACAAGTTTTGTAATACATTTATTTAATCTGGATGCCAACACCCTTGCAATGATCTTAACATCTGTGCATAACAGTGATATCGGTCTGTACGAGGAGACTTCCAATTGGTCTTTGCCCTCCTTTGGTATAACTACTATGTCAGCCTCCAACATTGATGAGGGCAACCTTCCGTCCTTGACCGTTTGCTCCAACACTTTTAGAAGCTCCGGAAGCAGGACCTCCCCGTATTTCCTGTAGATCTCCAATGGCAGCCCATCCGGGCCCGGAGATTTCTGGCCTGACAACTCTGATACTGCCTTTTGCAGCTCCTCCAAAGTCAGAGGGGACTCCATCTCGTCTCTATCCCTCTCCGAGAGTGCGGGCAGGTTCACCCTTTCCAAGAACCCATCCATCTCACTCTGATTCAAACCCCGACGTGACCTATACAGGTCTCTATAGAATGTAGAGAAGGCCTCTAAGACCTCGGCGGGATCGGATGTAATCTTTCCAGCCGGTGTCTTGATTGAGGAGATGGCCGGTGAAGATAGGTTGGACTTAATTAAAAGGGCAAGCGTCCGAAATACTTTTTCCCCTTCGCCAAAGTAATTTTGTTTCTGAAAGAGTCTCTTGTTCTCTACTCTTCTGTTAATTACTTCTTTATACTCTTGTTGTTTACTAAGCCAAATCTCCTGTTTTTCCGGGGCTGGGTCTAGCACATATTGTGCTTCTGATTCCATGGCTTCCCTCCTAGCCCTCACCTCCCATTCCCTTGATGTTTTCTTTGCTATAACCACCTGCTGATGTAGTAGTCCCCTAAGGTATGCTTTTAGGGTGTCCCACACTACCCCTGCTGATGCTGTACCTGAATTAAATGTTATAAACTCTTTTAGTTTGAAAGCTATTTCTGCTGGGCTACGTATCAGGTCCAACCATAGTGGGTTTAATGTCCACCTTTTTTGGCTAGATCTAGTATTTAAGTTTAGGGTCAAGGTCAGGGGTGAGTGGTCTGATATTCCCCTTGGTCCATACTCTATGTTTCCTGTTATTCGCAAAGCTTCACTATTACCCACTGCCATATCTATACGCGAGAGAGTAGAGTATGACCCTGAGTAACAAGAATACTGCCGAGTGTTTGGATTATAAGATCTCCACAGGTCACACCATCCAATCTCTTCGAGGAGTTGGCCTAGGCGCCCCTCTGGAATCCTTTCCGCCCGTTGGGCGGGCGGGAACCGATCCATTTTGTTGTCCAGAACCGCGTTAAAGTCCCCTACCACTATTATAGGAGTATCCACCCTGCTATCTACAAACTCCAACAGGTCCAAGATAATCTCTGTTCTAAACGGAGGAGGGATATAGATATTTGCTATCACCAGAGGTTTATTTTCCACAACGCAGCTCAGGAAGACATAACGTCCCAAAGTGTCTATCTTGGCTCCCCTGCAGGAAAATGAAATACCTCTCTTCACCAGTATACTCACCCCTCTTGAATAAGAGGTATGGACTGAGTGGTACTGTTCTTGAAATTTATTACTCTGAATTTGTAATTTAGTTTCATTGGTAAGGTGAGTTTCCTGCAAGCAAGCCAATTCGGTTCAACTAAATTTTAGTTAGGGGTATCAGAGTAAAGGGGGCTGAACACAAATGCATGTCACATTTCTTAGATATTTATTTGTAAAAAAAAAATGAAAACCCTTTATAATTTTCCTTCCACTTCACAATTATGTGCCACTTTGTGTTAGTCTATCACATAAAATCCCAATTTTGTGTCTTTGGTTGTAACCACTTAAGGACTAGCCTCGTTTTGAGATTTTGGTGTTTACATGTTTAAAACAGTTTTTTTTGCTAGAAAATTACTTAGAACCCCCAAATATTATATATTGTTTTTTTTTCTAACACCCTAGAAAATAAAATGGCCATCATTGTAATACTTTTTTTTGCACCATATTTGCGCAGTGGTCTTACAAGCATACTTTTTTGGAAAAAAATCACTTTTTTGAATAAAAAAATAAGACATCAGTAAAGTTAGTCCAATTTTTTTTATATTGTGAAAGATATTGTTACACCGAGTAAATTGATACCCAACATGTCACGCTTCAAAATTGCGCCTGCTCGTGGAATGGCGTCAAACTTTTACCCTCAAAAATCTCCATAGGCGATGTTTAAAAATTCTACAGGTTGCATGTTTTGCTTTATAGAGGAGGTCTAGGGCTAGAATTATTGCTCTCGCTCTACTGATCGCGGCGATACCTTACATGTGTGGTTTGACCACCGTTTTCATATGTGGGCGCTACTCACGTGTGCGCTCACTTCTGTGCGCGAGCTCGTCGGGACAGGGCGCTTTAAAAAAAAAAATTTTTCTTATTTATTTTACTTTTGATCTTATTTATTTTTTCACCGTTTTTTTTTTTTTTTAAATTGGGTCACTTTTATTCCTTTTACAAGGAATGTAAACTAAAAAAGCATGACAGGACCTCTTAAATATGAGATCTGGGGTCAAAAAGTCCTCAGATCCCATATTTGGACTAGAATGCAAAAAAAAAACATTTGTCATTTGAAAAAATAACAACAGAAAAATGTGCCTTTAAGACGTATGGGCGGAAGTGATGTTTTGACGTCGCTTCTGCCCTCCTATGGTATGGAGACGGGTGGGGGCCATCTTAGCCTCACTTATCTCCATACCACAGATGTGAAAGGACCCGATCGCCTCCGTCGCTACCGACGGCTCTGGTAATCGGCGGAGGGCGCGGGAGAGCTGCGGGAGGGGGGTGGCACCTTTCCTGCCGCCGATAATGGTGATTTTGCAGTGAATCCACCGCAGAGACCACCGTTATCGTAAACAGAACCGCCGGCTCTGAAGATGGATACCTCGGTTGTGGCAGCAGCTGCTGCCATTACCAAGATATCCATCTTCAAACTGCCGACGTAAATGTACATGAGCTGGTCGGTAAGTGTTAACATGACAATATGTGGAAAATTTCAAGGGGTATGAATACTTTTTCAATGCACTGTACCCGCTCTGTGAAATTGTTTGTGCAGAGCAGCCCCAATCCTATTCTTTTTGGGTCCCCCCCCCGGCGGTCCTCGCTCCTCCCCCCTGCTGAGTGCCTCCATAGCAAACCTTTTGCTATGGGGGCACTCGTTCACAAGCCACGCTCCTATAAATGGACAGCGCACACACAGCGCATACCTCATCCTCACCCCCAGCTCTCTCCTCATTGGCTCACTGGTTGTAATTAACAGCTAATGGCTAAGGAGCTAATGGCTCCTGATGCTGTCTCAGCCAATGAGGAAGAAGAGACCCGGGGGAGCTGCTGCTCTCATGCACATAGCTGGATAGAAATTGGGCTCAGGTAAGTATTAGGAGGGGCTGGGGGGACTGCAGCCAAAACTTTTTTTACCTTAATGCATAGAATGCATTAAAGTGATTGTAAAGGCTTGTTTTTTTCCATAAAAATAGTAAACATGTTATACTCACCTGCTTTGTTGCAGTGGATTTGCACAGAGCAGACCGGATCCTCCTCTTCTCGGGTCCCTCGCCTGCTCTCCTGGCCCCTCTCTCCTGTTCAGTGTCTCCACAGCAATCAGCTTGCTATGTAGGCACCCGAGCCGAGTAACAGCTCCCTGTGTCCATTCAGACATGGAGCCCTGACCCATCCTGAACCTTCTCTCCTCTGATTGGCTAGCTGACTTTGATTGACAGCAGCAGGAGCCAATGGCGCCGCTGCTGTGTCTAAGCCAATAAGGAAGGAGAATCTTGGACAGCAGAAGGACTTGCGTTAAGATAAAAAACCTTCTGCCTTTAGAACCACTTTAAAAGTATCTAGAGAGGTCAGGGATGGCTTGTTTTCACGTTCTTTTACAGCTTGTTAAAGTGGATCCTTAGAAAATAAAGTCCTGATAGATCACTTCATGCTCATTTCATGCTGGCTCCTTTTGCAGGAGCTATGTAAAATATTAAAAATGAGTGCCTATACTTCAAATCTAGTAAGGCACTATCTCACCCTACTCTGCACATGCTCAGTTGCTCTCTATTCTTGGCACTGTACCCAAACTTAGAGCCACTAGAGGCAAATCTGCTATCAGTTTACTGTTGCTGAAGGGGGAATAAAGCAACACGAATTACAAAGACTGTGCTAAGGGAACAAAGGGAGGAAGAAAAGAAAAGCTGGAAAGATGAGAGAGAAAACTTTGCTGCCAGGGAGACACAAAAGAGTTAAACTTACAAGGATAATGACTTATCTTATCTACCACAGAAAAAAAACTAAATAATTTTGCTAAAGTGTAATAATATTCCACAAGAGCTGCACCCATATACCATCCGAATACCCTAAAATGGTTTTAAAACACACACACACAATTAATAGTCTGTTTGTCACCGACAATTGTGACATATGTAGCAGTACCCCTATAGGAGCTGCTGAATGTAGTAGTCAGTCACCCTGCCCAGCCAGGCACACACTTTGCACTTGCTCAGAGATATGAAAGCAGTCCTTGCATTTGTTTTTTATGTTTTATCGAGGGGAATTCCACTTGGATAGGGTTGGGGAACTTATGAGATGCCCAGGTAATCGACAGTGAGTATGGGACCAAACTATATACACCACGGTATATACAATCTCCTCTTCTCCTCCTGCACTTCCTTGCTTGCAGAATATCACTCCTCCAGCACATCATTGCTGCATTTCCTAGACTAGCTAGCACTGTAGGCCTGATACTGGCTCAGCCAGGCCTAAAGCAGATGCCCTTTACAGACAGGGACTGCGGGCCCCTATGGTGTTGCAATATAGAAAGTTCCAGTGCTAGCTTTCCCTGTGGCCACTGCTCGCAGCAATACATCTTCAGGTACTGCCAGCCCTCCTAGCTGCAGCTGCCCCTTTCCTCTGCCTGTGCCACCACCATCCTCCAGACTGGCTCTGCACCCATCCCATACTGCTGCATCTCAGTCCTCTCAGGCGTGCCTCCCAGTCTTCCCAACTGTGTGAACACTAACCAGCCCTCTTGGCTGCCTCTGTGGAACTCCTGGAGACTTGCCCAGGAGTGTTCTCCCGCTGTCTTTCCTGGCCAGGACACCTCTGTGGGTTGTAAGAGGGTCCGCACCCAAGCTCAGGCCCAAGGTCACCCCCCCCCAGACTGGGGAGCTCCATCAAAGGCTCGACAGCCTAACACTCCATCTTCCACCCAATCAACTCCTCCCCAGCAGGGGCTGACCCTGAGTATTTAAGGAGGCCTGCCCCGTGCCAATCCAGAGGGGATTGGGAATTCATGGCTCCTCAGAATATCCCAGGTGGCTCTACCTCCCCTCTCCACCTTTCTTTCCAGAAAGCACCAGAAGATTCTGGAAAGAAGTGGGAGGTCCTAGTGACACCACCTGTGAGTCACCCAGCTCTATTCTAGGTCACTCTCAACCCAGATCACAAAAACGCACCCAGGCTTGGCTGATAGAAATTTACCTGTTCTCAATGTAACGGGTACAGCCCCGCAATATCCTTTGGGCTGGCCAAGCTGGCAGAGATTCTTCTGTGAGGGAGAAAGTGCATGTCAGTTTCGGCGGGGGAATTTCCCTCCTCCCTTTTTTCTCTTCACTGACACACACACACAGCTGCTCACTCTGCACCCTCCCCTATGTCCCTATTGGCAGGAGGAGGAGAGCCAATTACAGGAGCGATTACTGGAGCAAATCAGAAGGACTTTAACAAGCAACAGCTGCTAACAATTCTGGTGTAGCCATGTCCCGGGCCCCCTTTGGTCTAATGAGAACCTCCAGAGTTAGGGACAGCTGTCATTCTTCAGTGTAGAGTGGGTTACAAGGCATTGTGGGTGTAATGCAAGGTAGATTCATGGGCGCCAGACACTTCTTGAATGCAAAGAGATTTATTGTCTCTTGAACAGAACTGTGAAAGAGAGGGTTTAGGGCCAGCACACCCTTTAGTAGTTGCAATGTTAATTGGAAGACTCCGAGACTTCTATAGACAGCCATGTAGGGAAAGGCCTCCAGCCGGGTACCACATCTGCATGCGTACACACGCTGTCTCCTATGGCAACAATCATGGAACAGTTCCTAACAAAGGTTACAATGAACTCCTTCACTTCCTCTACAATACCTCTTGTAGATCTCCACTCAACCAAGCTCCCAGTTTCTCTCACTAGACTTGCTGATCCACTGCCACTGGATCTCCTGAGCTCTTCCAATCTCTTCAATGAGTATCTTCCTCAAGCGTCACCCCTGTGTCCCTGCTGGTTCCATAGCTTGGCATTCAGGATACTCCTCAAGCATCACCCCACTGGCCTGCTCAGTCCCTGGCTTGACACACAAGGCTGCTCTGCAAGCGTCACTTCCGCTGGCTGGGTCCCTGGCTTGACACCTGCTGAAGTTTCCCAATTCTTCACCGTCCCGAGAATACTGCTCTGGTACTTGCTTCAGCTACTTACTGTGGTCCCTGGTAATAAAGTTGATGGTCCCTTAGTGGCGACAGCTTCCCTTCTACCTTCGACCACGACAGGTTCTCCAGCTGGCAGAACCGCTACTTCTGGTTGGACTGCAAGCTGCAGTCCCAACACTACGCTGCTCTCTTGCTTCTGGATAGGCCCTCAGACAGCCTAGCAGCCAGATGTCCCCAGGATAGGCCTCAGACGCTTGCCTAGCAGCCCGGGAAAGCACAACACACATCCACCCAAACAGCCGTCCAGGTGGCACAGAACCCTGATCACCTGACCTGACCCAAATAAATAGGCTCTACCAGCAGGCAAGGGACCAAAGAAGATCCCTGCCCTTTGGCTGAGATACCCCATCTATTTCTAATCTGTCCTTGCAATGCCCTTGTCTTATATAATGCCACCAGACACCCGGACAGAAGAGAGAAGTGCAGCAATTCCAGAATTAGGGTGGGCTCAATTTATCTCATATCAATTGGCCAAGGCAACTATACTTGGCAGGTAAATTTACTACCAACCCTGCCTAAACATCAGGGTGCTACACTGGTATATGTAGTCCCCATCTAAAATTGCGCAATAGCTTTCTATGGAGACAGAACTACAATAGCCAGTCTGCTCTGGGGGCAAAAGAACTAGAAACTCCATCATGCTGATCTGAGGAGATTTCTTAGACTACACGAGGCAGAGGAAGAGATTAGACCTAGGGGAAAGGTGCTGCCACCCAGGTCAGTCCACAGCATGATTTCAGGCATCCATAGATAGTCAGGACATCCAGCCTGAGAGAGGGGGTTTCCAGGTGCATATCCAGATGCACCTGTACTGATGGTTTGAAGCGTTCCAGTGTGAGGCGACCAGTCGGGTCACTAGAAGAACCTGCCTGTTCTAGGATGTTTGTTTGGACCTTGACCAGGCTTAGGTGAGATGGGTTTGCCCATTAGCAGGAAACAAGGACACTGCACACAGACAGAGTTAAATGGACACTGTATACAGACATCATTGTTGTTAGTCATCTTGCTGACACTTGTAGTGCCACAGGGCTAAAGGATAAGGCCACCCAGTCACAGAGACACTGTATAAGGGCACGATTGTCCTTTCACCTTGCTGAGAAAGATCCTGCATTCTTTACCTGATAATCCGGGCCAGTTGTGTTTGGCCCTGCTTTTCAGGAGTTTAAGTACACCAACAAGAGTGGCTATCTGAAGATACAAAGCCTCATCGTTTTCAAAGGTACTGAAGTTACTAGTGCCATACAGGCTTTCTGGGAAGCTAAGCCATTAAAAATTGAATTGAATACAGTGTTTGTAGTTGAGCCTGTGGTGCTAGGAGACAGAAGAGAGAGGTCTGACATAAAGAGGGTCAGTCTTCTGCTCTCCTCCTGCCTGGACTCATAGAGCCATATTTGAGTAAAGGTAACCAATCTTTGAATCATCTAAAAGCAGCCTGAATATAGTATTGAGCTGTATTGCTCTTAATCGCAGTTATTGCTCTCCAGATGATTACTTGAATACATATACTGTTACTGTTTGTTATTTTCCCACAGAAATATTGCAGTAAAGACAATTTCTGTGTTTTATCATAACGTGTGTGTTTCTCATTGGTCCTTGCACTTACACTATTGCCAGGTGTGTACGGAACCAAATATACTTAAGCAGCTCCTCCGGGGGTAGCGCTACATCAAAAACAAATGTACTACTTTTCTAGCACAATATGAGGGTGCTAGACATATATGTGTTCAAAAACAGGTGAGACAATAGTCCACATCTTCTCAAAAGAAGTGGTGCCCTCACCACGTGAAGAATATTAGGAATTCCACCATGCACATGTGACCACCACCACATAGAAAGCCACTCACTGGATCAATATGATCCCCAATATGTACTTTTGAACACATATATCAAAATTGTCAGTGACACATAGACTATTAATTGTTTATTGACTTGTCTTAGCTCCCTGATAGTCTCCCCCTTCTCCCTGATGACAATCTGTAAATGTCAGCACTGTAAAAGCTTCTGTCAGCCTTCCTCTCTAGCTAAGCCAAGATATCTAATCAAGGCTGGAAATGTACATATTTTAATTGAAGAAACTGACATATAGTTTTTGAGACCAAGGACGGGGGGGGGGGGGGGGTTTCCAATAAAGAAGTGACTGCTCTGGGCTTCAACAAAGTGGCAGCCTCCAGTAAAAAGAAACCAGAGCAATTTACAGCACACACTAATTTTGGTAGCATAATTACTGATGTGAAATGTATGTTCCTTTGTTAAAAAACATTAATTGTTATCAAACTGTTATGGGTAAAGTTCTAAGATTATATAAATAGCGTATTGTGTATAGTCTGGGTACAGGTGCACTTTAATGTTGCAGATAAACAATCTTCTATAGCAGATTCAGCAAGAACAATAAATTATTTATTTGTTTTTAGGATTAATTAGGGACAGGCAAAACACCCTTAAAGTCTATGAAACACGAACATGAAAAATCAATAGTGCTAATTTTAAAGGCTTATATGCATGGTATTGTCTTAAAAAAGTGTTTGGGGACCCGGGTCCTGCCCCAGGGGACATGTATCAATGCAAAAAAAAGTTTTAAAAACTACCGTTTTTTCGGGAGCAGTGATTTTATTAATGCTTAAAGTGAAACAATAAAAGAGTAATATGCCTTTATATTTCATACCTGGGGGGTGTCTATAGTATGCCTGTAAAGTGGCGCATGTTTCCCGTGTTTAACAGTCCGAGAGCCAAATAACATTTCTAAAGGAAAAAAAGTCATTTAAAGTACTCACGGCTATAATGAATTATCGGTCCCGACTCCCGGCAATACACATAAAAGTTCATTGATAAAAACGGCATGGGATTCCCCCACAGCGGAACCCCGCGCCAGACCCTTATTCGAGCACGCAACCTGGCAGGCCGCAAGAAAAGGGGGGGGACGAGAGAGCGAGAGAGGGCTACCCCAAAGCACCCTCCCAATGTTGAGGGCATGTGGCCTGGTACGGTTCAGATGGGGGGGCGCTCTCTCGCCCCCCTCTTTTCCTGCTACCTGCCAGGTTGCATGCTCGGATAAGGGTCTGGTATGGATTTTTGGGGGGCCCACGCCATTTTTTTTTTAAATTTTGGTTTGGGGTTTCCCCTGTGGGGGAATCCCATGCCGTTTTTATCAATGAACTTTTATGTGTATTGCCAGGAGTCGGAGCCGACAATTCATTATAGCCGTGAGTACTTTTAAATTACTTTTTTTCCTTTAGAAATGTCATTTTTCTCTCGGACTGCTGCAAACACGGGAAACATGCACCACTTTACAGGCATACCATAGACACCCCCCAGGTACGAAATTTAAAGTAATATTACACTTTTATTTTTTCACTTTAGGCATTATTAAATTCACTTCTCCCGAAAAAAACGGCCGTTTTTAAAACTTTTTTTTGCATTGATACATGTCCCCTGGGGCAGGTCCCCAAACACTTTTTATGACAATACCATGCATAAAAGCCTTTAAAATTAGCACTTTTGATTTCTCCCATAGACTTACGTTCAACTCGAACATCGGGACCATCCCTAGGATTAATTACCTAATCTATAGAAATATAGCAGTGTCAAGATTTTCACCAACAACATGCTATTTCTGTGAATGCCTCTGCCAGAAAAAAACTGGTTTGTTATGCTCTGTGCTATAACCTGTGGTATGCATGACTCATACCCATACTTGGTTGTTTATTGTTACATTGCGACTATGGAACTAGTTTTCCCTGTTTCTACACCACTGCTGGGTCCTGTTTATAGTTCTTAAACTTCTACTACTCACTTGTCTGTATACCTGATACAACTTTTACCTTGGCGCATGAAACTTTCATAGTTTGTAGCAGGGCTCGACAAATCCCAGGAGCCAGGTCATCATGGCGACAATAAATTGCATCCTGGTGCCTGGGCTGCAGCACAAATGCTTCCACACACCCAGTGCATGTCCCCCTGTTATGTATACTGGGCTCCACTTGTCCATTTGTGGGCCCAGGACGGCATAGCAGGTGCCATCGTAAAGAGGGGAGGGAGGAGAGTGGACAGACATCTGCTCTCCTCACCTGTCAAGTCCTAGTTTATAGAATGATCTCTTGTAGTCTTGACATTTAGGAGAATTTTCCTCGTCCTTTGTGAAATAACACCATTGTAGAACTTTAGAATATTTGAGCTTTTACCATTATGCGTGCATCTTCCCCACTGAACAAAAAAAACGTAACCTTTACACTTGTTTCCAGAGCTCTTATTCTCTTTTTAAAGTGTTACTAAACCCAGGACCCTGCATTCACTATATCTGGTTTCCCACAGTACACAGAACATGGAAATGCAATCATTTTAGTAAATATAAACTGCTAAATATTTTTTCTCATCAGCAGTAGATAGCAGTCTTGTGATTCCTATCAGTTTCTGGTGAAGCTTGTAGGAGGAGTTTTCATACTGCACTGAGCTGTCCTATGAGGCTGCAAGACTCTTGCTTGCAGACTGCTTCTCTCTCTCTCTTCCTCTCTCCTGCACAACACTTCACATCCAAGTACAGCTAGCACATGGTTAGGCCCAACACTGACTCAGTCAGGCCCCAGAAATTGCCATTTGTAGGCAGGGACCGCGGGTCCCTTTTGGTGTAGCAAAAATAGAATAGGAAGTCTCTTAGTGCTAGCTGACCTACGGTGGACTACTGCTCCCAGCAATCCCTCTTCAGGCCCTGCCAGCCCTCATGGCTGCAGCTGCCTGACTTCACTGCCTGTGACATTGCAATCCTCACTTGCACCACACCCAGCTCTGACTTTCCTCTCAGTCCTCTCTAGCATGCCTCTCAGGTCCTCCCGATAGCACATGTAACTCACCAGCCCTCCCGGCTGCACAAACTCCGGTGGTTCCCTCCTGAAGACTTGCCTGGCAGTACTAGCTCCTGCTGTCCTCTCTCACTCCTCTCTGTGCCTCATGTCCAGATCCTTCATGTGTTCTCGAAGGGATCCTTCCTGCACCCGAGTCCCAAGCCCAAGGTCACCCCCCCCAGAATGAGAAGTGCCCTAAAAGGCCCAGTCAGCTGGGCACTCCATCCTCAGTTCTTCCACCCGACAACTCCTCCCCAGCTGGGCTGACTGTAGGTATTGAAGGAGGCCTGCCCCCTGCCAATCCAAGTTGGGGATTGGTCAGGGCTCCTTAGAACACCCCAGGTAGCTCCACCTCGCTTCCCCTCCTCTCTTCGAGAATCCTCTAGAAGCCAAAGGGAGGTAACCAGGAAGTAATGCTATCTGTAAGTCACCAGCCTACTCTGAGCCACTCCCAGCCCACACAGATCAAAACAAACAGGCCTAGCTTTCAGCTAGACCTGCCTAAATGTACCCTCACTCACCAAAAATCTCACCTCTAGCACCTAAGTAGAGGGTTCTACACAATGTTGAGGGTGTGTGGCCTGGAAGTGTGTGTACTTGCTCGCTGTCCCCTCTCCCAGGCAACCAAAAGATTTGGGTTGGGAACCAAGCCTTTTTTTTTCAATCATGATGAACGATGCACTGACAACATGATGACCTGCCGCTACCCCTGCCTCTTCTCTGACTGCCTCTCATAGTTACATAGTTAGTCTAGTTGAGAAGAGACAAGTCCATCCAGTTCAACCAATAAAGTGGGGGGGGGGGGGGAATCATACAATCCTACATACACAATCCTATACCCACAGTTGATCCAGAGGAAGGCAAAAAACCCAGCAAAGCATGATCCAATTTGCTCCAGCAGGGGAAAAAATTCCTTCCTTATCCCCTGAGAGGCATTTAGATTTTCCCTGGATCAACTTTACCTTTAAGACCCCTTTCACACTGAGGCTAAGGAGCTTTTCAGGCGTGTTAGCACTAAAAATAGCGCCTCTCATGTTTCCCCAGTGTAAAAGCCAGAGTGCTTTCACACTGGGGCGGTGCACTTGCGGGACACTTGCTAGCGGGGGTTAAAAGCGCCCCCCTATCGGCCAAAAAGTGACGCTAAAACAACGGTAAAGCGTCGCTAAAACTAGCTGCACTTTACCGCTAATGGACCCCCGCCCCGTGAAAGTACCCTTAATGTTAGTATCCAGTTGGAGCACCCTCTAGTTAGGTAGTTGCTAGAGTGAGGATTTTTCTATAGGGTAGGAAAATTTAGGCAGGCCTTAGCTGGTGGCTAGGCATGTTTGTTTTCATTCTGGGCTGGGAGTGGCTCAGGGCAGGGCTGGGTGACTCACAGGTAGCATCACTATCACCTCCCTCTTCTTTCTAGAGGGTGCTAGAAAGAGAGGAGGAGAGGGGGAGCTGTCTGGGGTATTCTGAGGAGCCTTGACCAATCCCCAACTTGGATTGGCAGGTGGCAGGCCTCCTTAAATACCTGATAGCTGGAGTGAGTATGGAGGCTGCCAGTCTGGGGGGCTCAGGTGCATCCAAGAGGAGAGAAGAGATCCTGGGAGAGAGGCACATGAGAGAGAAAGGAGAGGACAGTGGGAGAGAACACTGCTAAGAGACACCAGGAAAGACAATTGGTCGCAGCCTGGAGGGCTGGTGAGTGAAGCACAGTCGGGAGGACTGGGGAGGCACGCCTGAGAGAACTGGGAGTTTGCAGTTTGAGATGGGTTCAGAACCAGAGGAGTGGACTGTGGGAAGGGCAGTGGGGAGAGGTAATTGCAGCCAGGCTGGCTGGCAAGGCCTGAAGAAAGCTATCTGGGATCAGTAGCTGGGAAGAGGACAGTTAGTACCAAGAGCTACACTATAGGGGCCCGTGGTCCCTGCCTGCAAAGGGCAATTCACTGAGGCCTGGCTGGGTTAGTGTCAGGACTAACTATGTGGTGCTGGTTAGTCTGGAGGAGTGACGGTCTACAGCAAGTGAAGTGCTGGAGGAGTAACGGTCTGCAGCAAGTGAAGTGTTGGAGTAGTGAAAGGAAAGGAGCTCAAGAGTTATGCTGGAGAGAAGACTGAAGTGCATATACAGGAGTGTATATAGTAGTCCCATGCAAGTTTGCGCTGAATCTTTCTGGGCATCCCATAATTTCCCATTCCCATCCAAGTTTAATCCCCTCAATAAAATACAAAAAAAAAACAAAGCTTATGGAATGGTCTGTGTTTTTGAGTGCCTGAGAGATGGATGTTGGCCTGGGCAGGGTGATAGGTAAACCACAACGGGGCATGGCTACACAGTTATATTATGTACATTCATTTATATGACTATATTTGATCAATGACTTCACCCAGGATCACTGACCGGTTTGTTGACAGTCAGCAGCCAACCAGGGAGCTGTCATTTGCAATGGGGTAGTGGCAGGAAAGATTATCCTGGTGCGTGTTGGAGGGTTGTTCTGTTAACTTGTTGAGAAGTCAGGGGACATTGTTTATCTATTTTTTTTAACAAAGGACTTTTTTTATAAAGTCTATGCTTCTATTGACTATATTTTTTTTTTTTGGGGGGGGTGGGGTGCATGAGTAATTGAGTAAATGAGTACTATGTACCCCTTATTCATAAACATAGGTGGAAGGCCTGGATATCTGAGGGCACTTGTTTTAAAGGGGCTTCCAGACTATAAGTCCCCCCTGCAGACCCCCATGTTCACCGACTGAGGAATGTGGGGATGAGGCCCCTGTCCCTAACAACAAGATGTCTTTCAGAGGGAAGTACCCTACCAGTGTTGAAGGTTTGTGGCCTGGTATGGTTAAGGAAGGCGGAGAGGGGAAGCACATCATCCTTATTTGCAGTTTCAGGTCATTTGCACAGGCAGGGGATTTCATTTAAAGAAATATTACAAGTACAGATATTATAGTTTAAACGTTTGGTATTTACATTGGCCCCAATGTTCCTCCATATGCAGCATAGTTCACCTTTGTCCATTTTCCTGCAGCAAAGTGCATGCATTTGGTTGCATTGAAATGCATTTTAAGTAATCTTCCCTTTACTAAGTACTGCAGCTTAAAGCAACATCAGGGACATAACTTACCTCTAATGGGGTATGGGCAGATGAAGGACAGGTTCCACCTCCTCCAATTACAGAACACTTTGCATTTTACAAGTTATATGAATGGAAGAGGCAGGCGAGCTTGGCAGTTCTTTCACACTCACAGTAGCTGATGTTAACCCCAGCAGCATTGGAAAATAAGCACTGTAGGGAGGACCCAGCTGCAGTGGGGAGATTTCTATCCTATGTAGCAGCCAGCCAGACATGGGACGCACTTCATTAGAGGTAGGTTATGTCTGGTGCTGCATAGAAAAAAAAATTAAGTTCAGCTTTAATGCCTTTTCAACAAAGGACATGCTTGAGGTGATTGTAGCCATATTGAGTACTGCTGGGACCTTGAAGAAGGGGACATACCCCAAAAGTTTGTCCTCAAAAATTGTATGTTAGTGCAAAGAAATAAAAGTAACAAAGGACACGATAATGCATTAACCTATGGGACACATTACTTCATATGCTTAAGTATGAAACAGCACATATCCTTTACTTTAATGAGTTGGTGCAATATATTTTGAAAATGTAGCATCCAATAGCAACCAATGAGATTATGGTTGGGAGCAGTCACCACAATGAAAGATGCTGACATCTGAATCTCTGCTCTTTGGTTCTTGAAAAATCTTACATTCTATTTTTTAGTTTTATTTATAAATGAGGGACTTTCCTGTACTTCAGTTTTATATTTACTTACATCCGTTTTAAATACAAGTAATCTTTAACCACTTCAGCCCCGGAAGGTTTTACCCCCTTCCTGACCAGAGCACTTTTTACAATTCAGCACTGCGTCGCTTTAACTGCTAATTGCGCGGTCATGCAATGCTCTACCCAAACGAAATTTGCGTCCTTTTCTTCCCACAAATAGAGCTTTCTTTTGATGATATTTGATCACCTCTGACATTTTTATTTTTTGCGCTATACACGGAAAAAGACCGAAAATTTTGAAAAAAAATGATATTTTCTACTTTTTGTTCTAAAAAAAATCCAATAAACTCAATTTTAGTCATACATTTAGGCCAAAATGTATTCAGCCACATGTCTTTGGTAAAAAAAATGTCAATAAGTGTATATTTATTGGTTTGCGCAAAAGTTATAGCACCTACAAACTAGGGTACATTTTCTGGAATTTACACAGCCTTTAATTTATGACTGCCTATGTCGTTTCTTGAGGTGCTAAAATGGCAGGGCAGTACAAAACCCCCACAAATAAACCCCATTTTGGAAAGTAGACACCCCAAGGAATTTGCTGAGAGGCATGTTGAGCCCATTGAATATTCATTTTTTTTGTCCTAAGTGATTGAGTAATGACAAAAAAAAAATTACAAAAAGTTGTCACTAAATGATATATTGCTCACACAGGCCATGGGCATATGTGGAATTGCACCCCAAAATACATTTAGCTGCTTCTCCTGAGTATGGGGATACCACATGTGTGGGACTTTTTGGGAGCCTAGCCGCGTACGGGGCCCCGAAAACCAATCACTGCCTTCAGGATTTCTAAGGGCGTACATTTTTGATTTTACTCCTCACTACCTATCACAGTTTTGAAGGCCATAAAATGCCCAGATGGCATAAAACCCCCCCAAATGACCCCATTTTGGAAAGTAGACACCCCAAGCTATTTGCTTTGAGGCATGTTGAGTCCATGGAATGTTTTATATTTTGACACAAGTTGCGGGAAAGTGACAAATTTTTTTTTTTTTTTTTTGCACAAAGTTGTCACTAAATGATATATTGCTCACACAGACCATGGGCATATGTGGAATTGCACCCCAAAATACATTTAGCTGCTTCTCCTGAGTATGGGGATACCACATGTGTGAGACTTTTTGGGAGCCTAGCCGCGTACGGGGCCCCGAAAACCAATCACTGCCTTCAGGATTTCTAAGGGCGTACATTTTTGATTTTACTCCTCACTGCCTATCACAGTTTCGGAGGCCATGGAATGCCCAGGTGGCACAAACCCCCCCCCCCAAATGACCCCATTTTGGAAAGTAGACACCCCAAGCTATTTGCTGAGAGGCATGGTGAGTATTTTGCAGCTCTCATTTGTTTTTGAAAATAAAGAAAGACGAGAAAAAAAATTTTTTTTTTTCTTTTTTCAATTTTCAAAACTTTGTGACAAAAACTGAGGTCTGCAAAATACTCACTATACCTCTCAGCAAATAGCTTGGGGTGTCTACTTTCCAAAATGGGGTCATTTGGGGGTTTTTTTTCCACCTGGGCATTCCATGGCCTCCGAAACTGTGATAGGCAGTGAAGAGTGAAATCAAAAATTTACGGCCTTAGAAAGCCTGAAGGCGGTGCTTGGTTTTTGGGGTCCCGTACGCGGCTAGGCTCCCAAAAAGTCTCACACATGTGGTATCCCCATACTCAGGAGAAGCAACAGAATGTATTTTGGGGTGTAATTTCACATATTCCCATGGCATGTTTGAGCAAAATATCATTTAGTGACAACTTTGCGCAAAAAAAAAATAAAAAAAATAAAAAATTGTCTCTTTCCCGCAACTTGTGTCACAATATAAAATATTCCATGGACTCGACATGCCTCTCAGCAAATAGCTTGGGGTGTCTACTTTCCAAAATGGGGTCATTTGGGGGGTTTTGAACTGTCCTGGCATTTTATGCACAACATCTAGAGGCTTATGTCACACATCACCCACTCTTCTAACCACTTGAAGACAAAGCCCTTTCTGACACTTATTGTTTACATAAAAAAATAATTTTTTTTTGCAAGAAAATTACTTTGAACCCCCAAACATTATTTTTTTTTTAAAGCAAATGCCCTACAGATTAAAATGGTGGGTGTTTCATTTTTTTTTTTTCACACAGTATTTGCGCAGCGATTTTTCAAACGCATTTTTTGGGGAAAAAACACACTTTTTTACATTTTAATGCACTAAAACACACTATATTGCCCAAATGTTTGGTGAAATAAAAAAGATTATCTTAGGCCGAGCACATGGATACCAAACATGACATGCTTTAAAATTGCGCACAAACGCGCAGTGGCGACAAACTAAATACATTTTTAAAAGCCTTTAAAAGCCTTTACAGGTTACCACTTTAGATTTAAAGAGGAGGTCTACTGCTAAAATTACTGCCCTCGATCTGGCCTACGCGGTGATACCTCACATGCATGGTGCAATTGCTGTTTACATTTGACGCCAGACCGACGCTTGCGTTCGCCTTAGCGCGAGAGCAGGGGGGACAGGGGTGCTTTTTTTTTTTTTTTTTTTTCATTATTATTATTATTTTTTTATCTTATTTTTAAACTGTTCCTTTCATTTTTTTTTTAAATCATTTTAATTGTTATCTCGGGGAATGTAAATATCCCCTATCATAGCAATAGGCAGTGACAGGTACTCTTTTTTGCAAAAATTGGGGTCTATTAGACCCTAGATTTCTCCTCTGCCCTCAAAGCATCTGACCACGCCAAGATCGGTGTGATAAAATGCTTTCCCAATTTCCCAATGGCGCTGTTTACATCCGGCGAAATCTAAGTCATAAAATGCTCGTAGCTTCCGGTTTCTTAGGCCATAGAGATGTTTGGAGCCACTCTGGTCTCTGATCAGCTCTATGGTCAGCTGGCTGAATCACCGGCTGCTTTCTCAGGTTCCCTGTTGAGACAGGAGAGCCAGAGAAAAACACGGAAGACGTTGGGGGGGGGCATTCCCTCCCACTGCTTGTAAAAGCAGTCTAGAGGCTAATTAGCCGCTAGGATTGCTTTTACATGAAAGCCGACCGCTGGCTGAAAAGAATGATACCAAGATGATACCTAAACCTGCAGGCATCATTCTGGTATAACCACTCAAAGTCGTGAATGGCGTACCTGAAGACAAAAAAATGGTTAACAATAAAGCACAGTAAACGGTAAGGTATAAAAAATTGCATACCTGAAAAGCAAACATGATAAAACATAATAACAACAAAACATTGCAGAATAGAATACAGTAAAAAAGAGCAGAACAATAGAGAGAATAGAGAGAGAGAGAACAATAAAACGCCAACTATTTTTTTTTTTTTTATATTTTTGTTTGTGTTTTTTTTTTTTTTTTTTACACTTTTTTTTGTAACTAACTTTTATAACTGTAACCGGTTCCAGGTTCGGGTCTCTCAAAATGCGATGGCATCTTGGGAGACCCTGTGAAAGTGTGCCTAGTCTGTGCAATGCTGTACCCTACGCTAATACTCAACTAGTGAATGGTAGCGTTCAAAACATTCACCAATGCAAAGACCAGGATTGTCAGGACAGGAGGGACAATAATAGCGGGTGTCACGCCTATATCCGCGCTTGCTGCAGACACAACATCTCTTTTGCGGGGGTTCGTTGGGTAGGGGTACTCGGGAGGACATAAAGAAAATGCCTCTCATGCAGCCGACTGCATTTGGTTGGGGATGTGAATGGGGGAAGTACGGGCGCTGCAGAAGTGGTGGGTTCCCAATTAGGATTGGCGAATGCAGCAGGAAGGGCACTATGGGCACGACGGGCCTGTGTTTGTCTTTTTGGTGGCAGCGGGACACTACTTATGCTTGCCACCTCACCAGCTTGAACTGCACTTATGGGACTCGCCACGTCACCACGTGTTACTGCAGTGCTGGTTTGACTACGACCGGGGTGTACTAGGCCGCTGGCGCTTGCCAGTTCACCAAAACGCTACAAAAAAACTGTTAGCGATCGCAGGGATCAGGCCTGACTCTGCGAACGCTGCAGTTATGCGTTTAGTGTTTTGTAAGTGTCAGTGATCGATCGATACTGCACTTGGGTGGGCTGGGCCGGGCCGGGCGGAGGGGCAAAATGCAGGTGCTAGCAGGTATCTGGGCTGATCCCGCTAACACTGCGTTTGTGGGAACCCTAAACTGCTGGGGACGCTAGTATAGATCTGATCGGATCAGATATTGATCCGTTCAGATACTATACCACTAAGGGAGGTGTATGCTGCGTGCGTGGGTGTTAGCGGTACTGGCGCTAACCTGATGCTGCCTGGGGCTGGTGCTTGCCAGTTCACCAAAACGCTACCAAAAAAACTGTTAGCGATCGCAGGGATCAGGCCTGACTCTGCGAACGCTGCAGTTATGCGTTTAGTGTTTTGTAAGTGACAGTGATCGATCGATACTGCACTTGGGTGGGCTGGGCCAGGCGGAGGGACAAAACGCAGGTGCTAGCAGGTATCTGGGCTGATCCCGCTAACACTGCGTTTTTGGGAACCCTAAACTGCTGGGGACGCTAGTATAGATCTGATCGGATCAGATATTGATCCGTACAGATACTATACCACTAAGGGAGGCGTATGCTGCGTGCGTGGGTGTTAGCGGTACTGGCGCTAATCTGACGCTGCCTGGGGCGACGCATATCACCGCCGGGCGATCAGGGGGCTAAACCTTTATTCGGTAATAAACGGCGCGTGCCCTGACACTATAAAAAATAAACGAACTAACCAGCGTCACCCGTAACGGTTATACGGTGATCAGTGGTGAAAGGGTTAACTAGGGGGCAATCAAGGGGTTAAAACATTTATTAGGTAGTATATGGGGGTCCCTGTCGCTATAAAACGCTGACGGCGAACCTAAATGTTTACGTCCCTAAATGGCGTCACCAGCGACACTAATACAGCGATCAGAAAAATGATCGCTTAGCAACACTGGTGACAGGGGGTGATCAAGGGGTTAAAACTTTATTAGGGGGGTTAGGGGGGTATCCTAGACCTAAAGGGGGCCTAACACTCACTGCCCTAACACTGTAACTGTCACAAACTGACACCAATACAGTAATCAGAAAAAAAAAAAAAACCTGCTTGGTGTCAGTTTGTGACGGGGGGGGGGGTGATCGGGGGGGGATCGGGGGGCGATCGGGGGGGGGATCGGGGGGATGTGTGCCTGGCATGTTCTACTGTGTGTGTGTGTTTGGTGCACTCACAGTTCAGTCTTCTCTCCTCGGCCCGGAACGGAAAATACCGAGCCGAGGAGAGATGACATCATTTCCTCTGCCTCTGTGTACAATACAGAGGCAGGGAAATGATCCCATTGGCTGGGAGCGATCGCGAGGGGGGGGCCACGAATGGATGGCCTCCCCCTCACCACCGATCGCCGGGGGACATTTGCCGACCGCCGCAGGCACCGGGGGGGGTCCGATCGTACCCCCCACCCGCGGGCAGGCAGGGACGTACAGGTAAGCCCTTTTGCCTGCCCGTGCCGCTTTGTCGACGTACATCGTCGTGCGGCGGTCGGCAAGTGGTTAAAGGGAAACTACAGAATATTAATGTGTGTGCACACTTCAACTAGAATTGTAACATTTACCTGCATAGGTGTGCACAGCCTATTGAATTAGGGTGTGCATCCCAAAGCTCAAACACATATGCGTGTGTTGTGTATATATACTGACGGTGTCAGTAGAGCAGTGGACGGTGTCAATAGGGCAGAGATTTGTGTCAGTAGGGCATTGGACGCTGTCAGTAGTTTTTATTTTTATTTTTTTTAATTTTTATTTATTTTTAACAATTTTTTTTAGAAGCCCCATTAGGGGGCTTTGGTAAAATATCAGGGGTCTAAACAGGGGGAAACTGTGCCAAGAAGGGTGATTAGGGTGTGCCCAGGCACACACCTACCGTATGTTTACCTGAATGTTTGGACATGGCTCTCACAATTTTAAATGCTTTTTTAGACACATTTTCTTGACCATATTTTATATATAGATTTCTAGATTTGGCTTCTAGTGGCTGTGTATCTGATGGTACAACCAGTTAACCATAGATGTGTTGATATCTCCCCAAGAAGGCTGGGCAGGAAGGTATCTGCCTGTCCCCTGTCTGACCAACAGGTTGTTAAATCTTCCTGTACAGACTTCAACTGTCTGAGGAGCTTGAAGGGGAGGAGGAAAGCCTGACAATCTACCCCTGTTTTACTAAAGTGCAGAGGAACGCAGAAATCCAAGGCAAATGGTTCACAGGGCAGGGATCACAGGGAGTCAGTCTCACATTGGTGGCTTTTAATAATTGTGGAGCGTTCCGTAGTAGGTGAAGGGTCAGAATGTGCACCAGAGTATCCTGAATTCAGAGAAGCAGAATGGGCAGGTCCTGTGTAGGGATGGGCTATCTGTTTGAGTCGAACAGCGAACAATTTGGGGTGTTCTCGACAAATTCGAAAAGCCACAGAACACCCTTTAAAAGTCTATGCGAGAAATCTAAAGTGCTAATTTTAAGGTTAATATACAAGTTATTGTCATAAAAAGTGTTGGGGACCCGGGTCCTGCCCCAGGGGACATGTATCAATGCAAAAGTTTTAAAAACAACCGTTTTTTCGGGAGCAGTGATTTTAATAATGCTTAAAGTGAAACAATAAAAGTGAAATATTCCTTTAAATTTCGTACCTGGGGGGCGTCTATAGTATGCCTTTAAAGTAGCGCATGTTTCTCTTGTTTATAACAGTCCGAGAGCAAAATTACATTTCTAAAGGAAAAAAAAAGTCATTTAAAAGTGCTAGCGCTAGTTCCGGCTATTAATGAATTGTTGGTCCCGACAATACACATAAAAGTCATTCAAAGTCATTGAAAAATAAAAAAAATTTTTTTTAAAAATGTTTAAAAAAATACCTTCAGGTCTAGGTACCAGGCCACATGCCCTCAACATGGAGAGGATGTCCCCATGTTGATGGGGACAAGGGCCTCATCCCCACAACCCTTGCCCGGTGGTTGTGGGGGTCTGGGGGCAGGGGGCTCATCAGAATCTGGAAGCCCCCCTTAACAAAGGGGAAACCCAGATCCCAGCCACCTATGTGAATTGGTAAGGGGTACATTGTACCCCTACCATTTCACAAAAAGAAAAAGTGTCATAATGTTAAAAAACCATAATGTTTTTTTGTTTTTAATAAAGGACTTGTCCCAAGCGGTCCCCTGTGGTTTTTTAACATTATGACACTTTCTTTTTGTGAAATGGTAGGGGTACAATGTACCCCTTACCAATTCACATAGGGGGGGCGGGATCTGGGTTTCCCCTTTGTTAAAGGGGGCTTCCAGATTCTGATAAGCCCCCCGCCCGCAGACCCCCACAACCACCGGGCAATGCTACCGTCGCTATGGCACTGTATATAAACAAAGCAGACTGTCATTGCGCATCCCGCCCCACGCTGATGAAGTCCCGCCCACAGGATGTAACGCGTACGGGGGCCAGGAGCGTATGACGTCACCCGCGGCCATCAGCCTGATACGATCGCACGCTTCCCAGCCGGCACTCGGATCTGAGTGCCGGTCTATGTAAGTGTATATTATTCTTTTAAAATTCAATAAATTGTGTACGGAGAGCACTATGTTTGCTACTTTTATATTTCATATGCATCATTCCTCCCTACTTGATGAGTGCTGAACTATGAACAAGAAACTACCATCTTCTGGATCGGTCTACTCATTGTGTGTTATTCATGCTGTATGACCTGTTTCAGGTCGATTATCTCAGGTGAGGGGCCATCCATGTGCGGTGGAGGGATTTTTAAAGTCATTTTTAAGTTATTTTCTGTCGTCCGGAGTGTCCACTGGTGGTTCCTGTCACTCACTTCACCTGTTACATCTGTTTTATGATCTATAAAGACTTTTATATTTGCGCAGCACTACTTCCTATTTTATTTCTTAGAGGTGTTGTTGAATTTGCGTTAGTGTTTGCTTGCATTTATTATTTATGTCCGTTGGTTAGTCAGCGCTGAATTTATCTATACTAGTTTTTTAAAGATGGATAGGTCAGGGGAAAGCACAAGCGCCAATCTGAGTGTAGTAAGTTAGAAAGTTTTAATGCACATGTAGATTAGGTAGTCATAAGGGTAAATGGTCAACAGGTATTTAGCACAAAAAGTGCAGGTAGTGTCTGTAAAGAGGGTACATCCGACTAGCTTCTGCTGTGTATACTCGGACATGTCTATGTGTGTGGTCAAAGATGGATAGAATTTCAAAAGAAAATTCTTAGGAAAATGCGTACAAAAAAATTCTCAGAACACTTAAATGTTATTTGAAAGATTTAGTTTGCTTTTAACATTTGATTTTGAAATGAATGGACTTTACTGAATGAATATCACATACACCGTACACTAGAAATTTGTTCATTCAAGAAAAAATTTCCATCCTGCTTCTTCTAATTTTCTTGTCACCGTGTTCAAAAATGAACATCAATCTGACCTCTCTAATGATTAGAAAAACAAACACATTTTCTTAGAACAAGAATTTTTGCTTGAAGTTCTACCCATCTATAGCCAGCTTAACACTAACCCACACTAATCCTCCCCTCTAACTGTAACCCTTCCTAACACTTCAATACCGGGCCTAGTCTGGCACTTCTCTCCTACATGTAAAAATTGGTATTTGCGCAATAATTTTTCAAACGCTTTTTTTTTGGAAAAAAAAACAGTTTCATGAATTAAAAAATAACAAAATAGTAAAGTTAGCCCATTTTTTTTGTATAATGTGAAAGATGATGTTACGCCGAGTAAATAGATACCTAACATGTCACGCTTTAAAATTGCGCACACTCATGGAATGGCGCCAAACTTCGGTACTTAAAAATCTCCATAGGCGACGCTTTGAAAATTTTTACAGGTTACCAGTTTAGAGTTACAGAGGAGATCTAGTGATAGAATTGTTGCACATGCTCTAATGCATGCGGCGATCCATCACATGTGTGGTTTGAATGGCGTTTAGATATGTGGGCGGGACTTGCGTGTGCGTTCGCTTCTGAGCGCGAGATACCGGGGACAGGGGCGGTTTAATTTTTTTTTAAATTATTTTTATTTTACTTAATTTTTTTATTTTTACACTTTTTTTTACATTTCTATTTTTTTGATCACTTTTATTCCTATTACAAGGAATGTAAACATCCCTTGTAATAGGAATCTATGTGACAGGTCCTCTTTATGGAGAGATGCGGGGTCAATAAGAAAGCATGAGATCGTGAAAAAAAATTCACTGATCTCATGCTGACAGCCACGATCGCGGCTTTGTTAACGTTGCGCCCGGGCCTCCGACGGTCATAGAGATGACTGGTGCCCATCTGGTCACGGAAATCTTTATCGTAGTCATCCGGCGCTGGCCGATTCTTTCTATGGGCCCCCGATGACACGGGAGAGCCCGGAGAAGCACCGGATGGCATTGGGGGGGGGACGTCCCCTCCCGTTGCCTATCAGAACGATCAAGCGGCGAAACTGCCACTATGATTATTCTTATGGTGCACAGAATCGCCATCTGGAAAGAATGATATCTTAATGATGCTTCTAGCTGCAGGCATCATTCAGATATCCCCGCACAAAGTCAAGGATGTCATTTGACTATGTGCGGTATTGAAGTGGTTAAAACCGGCTATACTTGGTTTGAATCTCGGCCGGTTTAGCAGGGAGCAGCTGAGATTCAAACCATCTATGAGCAGACTGATTTACCAAAGTTGATCCATCAATCAACTTGGGTACAACCAGCATGTTGGATTTTTTACATGCAACTATTGCCAGCGGCTATAGCTGTTAGCAATAATCACTGTGTTTTCCCGGCAGAGATGGCTCCCCGCGCCCACCTGTTGGGAGAACACAATAGCTCTACAGGAAGGAGTCCTCTATCAACACTGACTGTGTTGATGGGGGAATCAAGCGATTTTCTTTCCTTCAAACTGTGGTTGCAGGAAAGAAAAACTCATAATCTATGACCTGCCTTACACTACACCTCTCTCTAATACTAACACCAACCCTCACACTAAAGCCAGCCATACATGGATCAAAATCTGGCCGGTTCAGCAGAGACTGACTGAATTCTATGATCTATGCTTGGGCACCCTGGTTGTACAGAAGTCAATCTATCCATTGAATTACAACCACCCTGTTGGGTTTTTTCCCGGAATGATTAGTGCTGCTGGCTGTAGCCAGCATAACTACCGGTATTTGTGTTCTGATGGTGGGAAAGGCTCCCCGCCGTCAGAACACAATAGCACAGCGGGAGTGATTCCCCTAGTCACCTCGAATGTGTGGATGGGGGAAGGAAACAGATTTTTTTTTTTTCAGTTAACCCACTGGATGAATAAAAAAAAAAAAATATCAATGTATGGGCTGAGGGAATGGGATTGAGGGATAAAGTGAAAGACAGAAGTAGGGGGGGGGGGAGGGGGGGAACTGGGGTATCCCCTCCCCAGTCTCCACCGGGCTTCAAAAGCATGTATACTTCTGTGGGCGGATCCCTGTCTGAAGGGGGATTCCCCCCGGGATCCGCATTAAAGTAGGAGTGAGCGAATCAGCGAGTTTTGATGAGAAAGTGCGTATCTCAGAGGAGTAATTTGGCTTATTTCAGTCAGTCATTGTGGGAGGATTCGGGATGGTTTGGCCTCATAATGGAGGTATATCTCTCTGTGGTGCAGAAGTGGGTCCAACAGGCCCACGTTTGGGAGTATTTTGAAGGCGAATCTTTTGCAATGTGAATTAATTCCTCCATTTCAGCCACCTCCATTTCAGCCCACACGGGAAAACCATTCAGACATAGTTGGAATACAGGGGGATCTCCAGTAGGCTGAGATGCATGATTTAGCTGCGTTGATCATATGTATTCCCAGAGACTTTCTGTATGTGTGAGCTGAAGTGGAGGAATGGTGGAGAATGAGTCTAGCAGGAGTATAGTCCAGAGGATATGTGGTTACCTGGGAGGTGATGTCATGAACCTGTTTCCAGAAAGTCTGGAGGAGGACCACCAGATGTGTAAAAATTTACCTATATCATTGGAGCATCTCCAACATTTGTTTGATGTCTCAGGATTAAATTTGTTTAGTAGTTCAGGTGTACGGTACCATCGGGATAGGGTTTTGTAATTATTCTCTTGTATCAAGACATTGAGGGAGCCTTTGTGTGCTATTGTGAAAATTCGTTCCCAGGTCTCTTCCGTTAGTTCTATTTGAAGTTCCCTTTCCCAAGCCTGGCAAGCTTTAGTATCTTTGGGGGAAGTCAGGGCAAAAAGCATATAGTGGGTATTTGCAATCAAGTGTTGTTGCGGTGTGGTTTGGGAGCATAAGTTTTCAAATGGGGTTAAATTTCTAGATAGAGACTTGTTTCGGTGCGTTGTTGCGAGAAAATGGCGAATCTGGAAGTAATTCCATAGCGGGATGTCCATTTCTTCTGATCATCCTTGAGATGGTCCTACACCTTCATTTGAGTCCAGCTGTGTTTGATTATACTGATTGGACTTGATTAGGAAAGCCACACACCTGTCTATACAAGACCTTACAGTGCATGTCAGAGCTAATGAGAATTATGAGATCAAAGGAACTGCCTGAAGAGCTCAGAGACAGAATTGTGGCAAGGCACAGATCTGGTCAAGGTTACAAAAAAATTCCTGCTGCACTTATGGTTCCTAAGAGCACAGTGGCCTCCATAATCCTTAAATGGAAGACGTTTGAGATGACCAGAACCCTTCCTAGAGCTGGCCGTCTGGCCAAACTGAGCTATCGGGGGAGAAGAGCCTTGGTGAGAGAGGTAAAGAAGAACCCAAAGATCACTGTGGCTGAGCTCCAGAGATGCAGTCAGGAGGTGGGAGAAAGTTGTAGAAAGTCAACCATCACTGCAGCCCTCCACCAGTCGGGGCTTTATGGCAGAGTGGCCCGACGGAAGCCTCTCCTCAGTGCAAGACACATGAAAGCCTGCATGGAGTTTGCTAAAAAAAACACCTGAAGGACTCCAAGATGGTGAGAAATAAGATTCTCTGGTCTGATGAGACCAAGATAGAACTTTTTGGCCTTAATTCTAAGTGGTATGTGTGGAGAAAACCAGGCACTACTCATCACCTGTCCAATACAGTCCCAACAGTGAAGCATGGTGGTGGCAGCATCATGCTGTGGGGGTGTTTTTCAGCTGCAGGGACAGGACGACTGGTTGCAATCTAGGGAAAGATGAATGCGGCCAAGTAAAGGGATATCCTGGACGAAAAAATTCTCCAGAGTGCTCAGGACCTCAGATTGGGCCGAAGGTTTCAGACAATCAATAAAGGGAGCAGCGCTGTGAATGTTAGAGGCTTAAATTAGGACAATATAGGTATAAGTAAATAAATGTGATACATTGAGTAAATATTCAAGATAAATAATAAAGTTCATAATCAAATCATATAAATTTTGATAACAGTCCTATTCCGTGATCAAAAATCAAAAAGGTGAGGTAGGTGAAGAACCAAAGGCAGGGGTCCCCGTCTGAGGCAGGAATGTAGGTAAAATGGGTAAAATCCTTCACCGCACCACTGTGATATGAATAAAATGCGCGCTTACCAACCGGCAAGCATAGGAAAGCTTGCGACCTTAACCCGGTCGGGGCCTTTCTTGGGATGGAGACACCAATATACCACTCCTTAAGCCGTACGGTGGGCCCGCTATCCACCACGCACAGACAATCCCTGGAATATGGGGATACTATACTCCTAGCTAGGAGTTATTCTCACAGGAAGTGCCCCAAAAAGAAAAGGAAGAGCAACATAGCGTAATCCTGATTGGGTTTTTTTTATTAAAGGAAATTAAAAAATCACTTACAATGTGTAGGATGCACAAAAGCATAAAGAGCCAGCCGGCTAAAACACGAACACCCGTCCTGCAGACAGTAAATGCAGCACGTCAGCACGCCCGACGTACGTTTCGTCACACTCTGACGTCGTCTGGGGCCAGTGTGACGAAACTCCGTGACTGTTCTTGAATGGCCCAGCCAGAGCCCTGACTTAAACCCAATTGAGCATCTCTGGAGAGACCTAAAAATGGCTGTCCACCAACGCTTACCATCCAACCTGACAGAACTGGAGAGGATCTGCAAGGAGGAATGGCAGAGGATCCCCAAATCCAGGTGTGAAAAACTTGTTGCATCTTTCCCAAAAAGACTCATAGCTGTATTAGATAAAAAGGGTGCTTCTACTAAATACTGAGCAAAGGGTCTGAATACTTAGGACCATGTGATAGTTCAGTTTTTCTTTTTTAATAAATCTGCAAAAATGTCAACAATTCTGTGTTTTTCTGTCAATATGGGGTGCTGTGTGTACATTAATGAGGGAAAAAATGCACTTAAATGATTTTAGCAAATGGCTGCAATATAACAAAGTGTGAAAAATGTGAGGGGGTCTGAATACTTTCCGTCCCCACTGTATATATATATATATATATACACACAGTAATACCTTACAAACGTTTATCAATACGAGGTATTATTTCCCTGACTCGGTTTGTGAGCGTTGTCTTACAAAACGAGAAGGATTCAAGCCTCTGGGGTGTGCAGTACCGCATTTGGCCAGAGGTGCGGGGGCGCCGGTGACACGCTGAGCAGCTCCCGAGTGCTTTGATATACGAGTGCTTTGGATTATAAGCATTCTTTTGAAACGAATTATGCTCGTTATCCAAGGTACCACTGTATATATATATATATATATATATATATATATATATATATTAAGTGGTGGTATATATGCTTTGGGGTGCACCCCCTAATGCAATAGGCTGCTCACACCTATGGCAGATATATATTTGAATTTCTGTTATCCACAAAATAGAATTATAGGAACCAAGTTAATTTCTTTTGAAAGAAGTATGTGAATTTGTTGACTAATGCACATAGCTTCTGTTTTGCAAGCTGTAAGCATGTAGTAGGCTAAAGGGTTAAACACTCTGGCCTGAATGTGACTGTGCAGTCACATGCTAACTGATACCATCAAATGGATGTAAATGAGTTCAACTTTAGGGAATCTTTAGTCCACAGTTCAGTTGTAAGTGTGCCTCATTCATAATGGTGCCTGGAGTATTTAAATGGCAATTAGACTTTTTAGTAGTACCTAATTTATACATTAACTTTTATTCTGCTCTAATTGCAAAAGGTTAGTTCCAGCTAAAAAAAAAAAAAAAAAAAAAAAAAAGACAAAGGTTAAAACAAAAGCAACAAAGCAAGAGCCAACCTATATAACAAGATTTACTCTTCATATGCCACTTGAAAGGACTTAAAGCGATAATAAACTCTCCTTCAATAGTTTTCCCCTATGTAAAGCAGTCTGAATTAACTTCCATATTAGTGTCTTTCATAGCGTCTCAACCTGCTCCCTCTAGGAGAAATCACCCGATGTTTACTGCAATGACGTCACCAGTGCATGTGCATTTTGGCCTCCATTCACGGTACGCTTATGCTGCGTACACACGATCGCACATTCCGACAACAAAATCAATGTTTCTTTTTCCAACGGATGTTGGCTCAAACTTGTCTTGCATACACACGGTCACACAAAGTTGGTTGGAAATTCCGAACGTGAAGAACGCGGTGACGTACAACACGACAAGCCGAGAAAAATGAAGTTCAAAAGCCAGTGCTGCTCTTTTGCTTGATTCCGAGCATGCGTGGCACTTTGTGCGTCGGAATTGTGTACACACAATCGGAATTTCCGACAACGGACTTTGCTGTCGGAAAATTTGAGATCCAGATCTCAAATTTTGTGGGACGGAAATTGGGATGGAAAATGTCCGATGGAGCCTACACACGGTCGGAATTTCCGACAAAAAGCTGCCATCGAACATTTTCCGGCAGAAAATCCGACCGTGTGCTGTCAGTCCATTCATCCTGCTGCTGTGCCTTACTCACAGCATTTCATTTAGTAGTTGAGTAGAAATGCACTTAGACACTATTTTGTATATTTTTTTAAGTTTGCTCAAAGATATTAAAGTGATTCTAAAGGTTCAAATAAAAAACAAAAAAAACAAAACAAGTACAGTAAAACCTTGGATTGCGAGCCTAATTTGTTCCGGAAGCATGCTTGTAATCCAAAGCACTTGTATATCAAAGCGAATTTCATCAAAAGAGATAATGTAAACTCAAATGATTCATTCCACAACCAATTATTCATAAGTCCTTCAGTTTATAGTCCATATAAAAAGATTATAGCGATGTGACCAGGTTGTGTGACTATTAAATGTCCATCCACAAATGAAAGCCTCCACAAGGGGATTAGAAGCTAAATCCAGCAGGAGCTACAGAGTATAAAAGAGAAGAGAGGCGCCTCTAAGTGTAGCAATATTGTTACATTTTAAGCGGAGGTCCGCCGAAAAAAAAAATATTAAAAGCCAGCAGCTAGAAATACTGCAGCTGCTGACTTTTAATATACGAACATTTACTGGTTCAGGGAGCCCGCAATGTCGGCAGCCGGAGCCGATCTGTCCGTCGGCTCTTGGCTGCTGCCGCCACCATCCTCGGTAAGGGACTCAGGAAGTGAAGCCGTGCGGCTCCACTTCCTGGTTCCCTACTGCGCATGCGCGAGTCGCGCTGTGCGTCCTCACTGGTCCACTGTCTTCTGGGACCTGTGTGTCTCCCAGAAGACAGCGGGGGAGGAAAGAGTAGGCTCCGGAAGTGGCGTAAGTCACCGTGATCGCCGCGGTGATCTATACAAAGAATGTAGCAGCGCTAAGGAGTGAATAAATAACACTTGTCATAAATATTGGCATATACCTAAAAAATAATAAAAAAATCCCAAAAACAATTGATCAAACCAAATACTGAAAAAGGCTAAAGTGAAAAATATAAAAAAAAATTATATATATAAAAATACACATATATAGTTGTATATAACAAAATTGTGTAAATAAGGAATCTTGGATCAGAGGTATAGATTGAATTCTCCCACCGTGACAACCAAGTTCATAAACCAGGTGTTCAAAAAATTGGTTGATTAATATTAATTTTGTGACAAATCCACCACCGAAACAAAATTGTGACCACCGTGTAAAATACAAGCTGACCAAATAGCAAGCTAACCAAGCTTGTGACCTCTAACCCGGCCGGGGCCTTTATCCCAAAGTAAACCAGGTATCTCCAATCTAGGCTCGTATCCTGGAAACAGGCCAGGTCTAACTGATGTTTACTGGCAACTCAATGGGCTCTCCTAATCCAGGAAGAGTGTTAAGGATAAGTAACAGCAAACAGCCAGCCAGCGGTGCATAGACGCCCATCCACTGGGACACTGGTACGCGGTGACGTCAGCATGTCAACTCCTCCCGATGTACGTTTCGTCAAAACAATGACATCGTATGGGGAACACGGTGATCTATGCCAGCAAGTGGGAGCAAATACCTGTATTAGACAGGTATCTGCTCCCTCCTCCCCCCGAAAGGTGCCAAATGTGACACCGGAGGGGGGGAGGATTCCAAAAAGTGGAAGTTCCATTTTTGGGTGGAACTCCACTTTAATGAAGTTACAACACTTAGCAACTCACATGGTTGATGATTAAAAGAGGCACATCTAAATAAGCAAGTACCTGGGGTAAAGCTGTCTGCAATCGTGACTGGGAAGACTACCCTGCAGTAGAGCGATCTGAAAGCGAGGCTTGAGGCGCTCGTGGAGAGCAGCGTGAAAGGGAAAACGTCAATGGCGATGAGGAGGATGGTCTATGTGGACATTTTTACCCCGGATGCCTGCATACTTAGACGTGCCTGTTTTAATCATCAACCATGTGAGTTTCTAAATGTTGTACCTTCATTAAATGTAACCATATTGCTACACTTAGAGGTGCCTCTCTTCTCTTTTATACTCAGTTGTGACATGACACTACTTGTATATCAAGACATTGCTTATATATCAAGTCAAAATTTATTCAAAAATTTTGCTTGTCTTGCAAAACACTCTCAAACCAAGTTACTCTCAAACCAAAGTTTTACTGTATTTTATTCTGCACTTACCTGATCTGTCCTGGCTCTTCCCCCCTGCCGAGTGCCCCCCAATAGTAGATTGCTATGGGGGCACTCAAGCTGGCTCGCTCAAGATTGGCCCCACCCCCTGCTCTTTCCTCATTGGCTCACTGGCTGTGATTGAAAGCAACAGGAGCCGATGGCTCCCACTGCTGTATGAGCCAATAAAGAGACAGAGAGCCCGGGAGAGCCGCTGCTCTCATGCACATCGTTGGTTCAATATGGGGCTCAGGTAAGTATAAGGGGGTCTGCACCCAGAAGGTTTTTTTCCTCAATAGATAGAATGCATTTAGGTAAAAAATCTTCTAGCTTAAGAACCACTTTAAAGCTGAACTCCAGTAATTTGGCTACTTCGTAAAATGTGTTGACTTACTATGAGTTAGTTCATTCATGCAGGTGCGACGGCCCGTTGGTAATTTTCCTGTCATATTTAGCACAGCCCACTCATTTTAGGCATTCATGTGCCTGCAAAAGGCTCTTTACCTTAATGCATTCTCTGCATTAAGGTTAAAAAAACTTTCAAAAGCTGCTCCCCCTAGCCCCCCCCCCCCCCCAAACACTAACTTGAGCCTGATCTCGATCCAGCACTGTGTCCATCTGTAACAGCTCTTCTCCCCTCTGTCTCTTCTCATAGGAGACTCTGCAGCAGTAGGAGCCATTGGTATAATATAGTAGGAGAGGAGGGGGGCATGAAAAAAACAAAAAGGATCCCTGTGTCACTGCAACGGAATGAACGGATTAACAGCTGCAGCCGTTCATCTGTTCATTCTGTGCCCATTCATAAGTACTGATCTCATTCCTTTCCATGTTATAAGGGGAAGGGGAGGGACCAGTACTGTAAACAGTACCATGTGATCGCTGTGATGAACAATCACAGCAATCACATGGTACCCAACCCATCGAATTGGTGGAGTACAGTGTCTCTGTGTGCTGAGCTGACAGCTTGGAGCATAGCCAGCACTCCTATCTGCAGTCACCCTTAGGTCTGGTATGGATTTTGAAGGTAACCCCCATTCCAAATTAAAAAAAAAAAAAGGCGAGCACCCCCCGCTGCTAAACCATACCAGACCACATGCCCTCAACGGGGGGGGGGGGGTTGCTTTGGGGCTTTACACACAGTACAAAAAAGTACCAAAACAAAAGAAATAAAAACTTACAAAGCAATACAAAACTCCGGCACCGAATGTGCCTAACAAAAAGTGTAGCATGCTCCACTCCATACTCCACTACCCATGAGTATACATAAAATCCAGAGGCTGGATTAGTTTCTCTGCCATTTGCATAAGGGGGTGTACTTAAAAGAGGTTGCCGTACTGTACAGCCAGTCCCAGGACGAAGTCGGTATGACGAAGCGCGTCGGAACGTGGCTGTACGGCAACTTAAAGTGATGATCACGTACCACTGGAAGTGATGTCCTGAGTGTTCGGATGAGGAGAACGAGCGAAATTTAAATACTTCTTATGCTTGCCACTACTTGATATCTCTGGCATCATACACAATACCAATGCGATTTCTTGGCCTTCTGGTAAGTGCACGATCATTAGGCTGGTCATGTAAGGATTGGTCAAATAAACTTTTTTATGAACGGTATCACACTATTTGGAGTTTATTTTCTCCACATATCACGATAACTTTTGGATCTCCATCTACTGGGATACCACTGTAACTTGATGTGCTGACTGCTCTTTTTGCCAAAACACGAGAGTGTGAGGCAATATTAGCTGGTGAGTATACATCTGATGGGGGAAGTGGTGCCACGTTTGCTCACACGGTGTGGTGATAGTTGGAAGCTCAGCACCCTTTCACTGAGAGGATTTCTTTGAAAGATTTCATAATTTTCAAGGGCTGCTTTTTACCTGTATCATATATGCATTTATGGGTAATATATTGTCTTAATACATAAAAGAACATTTTGACAGAAGCTTAAAATGCATTACAAGAAAACAGTTAGGGCAGGGGCGTTGCTAGGTGGCAAAAAGACCAGGGGCTTCAGCCCGAAGTCCAAGAACCGGGGGGGGGGTGCGGCGCGGCTTTTTTTGTAGGCTGGGTGGTGGGGTTGTGTGACTTACCAATGCCCATCAATGCTGACCAGTAAACACACCTGCCTGACACTGACCATTACCAGACCTACATACACTGACCACTGACCTGCCTGACCTACATACACTGACCTGCCTGACCTACATACTCTGACCTTCCTGACCTACATACACTGACCTGCCTGACCTACATACACTGACCTGCCTGACCTACATACACTGACCATTGACCTGCCTGACCTACATCCACTGACCTGCCTGACCTACATACACTGACCACTGACCTGCCTTAGCCACATACACTAACCTGCCTGACCTACATACACTGACCTGCCTGACCTACATATACTGACCACTGACCTGCCTGACCTACATACACTGACCTGCCTGACCTACATACACTGACCTGCCTGACCTACATACACTGACCACTGACCTACATACACTGACCACTGACCTGCCTAACCTACATACACTGACCTTCCTTACCTACATACACTGACCACTGACCTGCCTTACCTACATACACTGACCACTGACCTGCCTGACCTACATACACTGACCACTGACCTGCCTGACCTACATACACTGACCACTGACCTGCCTGACCTACATACACTGACCTGCCTGACCTACATACACTGACCACTGACCTACATACACTGACCTGCCTTACCTACATACACTGACCACTGACCTGCCTAACCTACATACACTGACTACTGACCTACATACACTGACCACTGACCTGCCTGACCTACATACACTGACCTCTGACCTGCCTGACCTACATACACTGACCACTGACCTGCCTTACCTACATACACTGACCACTGACCTGCCTTACCTACATACACTGACCTACATACACTGACAATGACATACATACACACACTGTGTGTCTGACCTACCTCAGCTCAGCGTGGTGTGCGGTCACAGCAGGCAGTCAGTCAGTCACTCGTCACTGTCAGAGAGGAGCCAAGCTGAGGAGGAGAGGAGAGCCGAGGAGGGGAGGAGAGCCGCCCGCCCAAGCAGGGATGTAGCGTTCCTCCCTTCTGGAGCCTACAGGCTAAGATGGACGTCACCTCACATGTCCCACGGTCCTGGCATTGGCGATGCTGGCTCTAGAAGGCGGGACCTGCAGCACTCGGCCGCTATGGCACTCAGCCACTTTCGGTCGATATGGCACTCGGCCACTTTCGGCCACTATGGCACTCGGCCACTTTCGGCCGCACTCGGCCGCTATGGCACTTGGCCACTTTCGGCCGCTATTGCACTCGGGTCACATTCGGGTCTTTAGCTCCCCCTAGCCACCTCCTCCTGATGCCCCTGAGATAGGGCAATACAAACAAGATTGACTATGCACACCTTCAAAGGAAAAAAGGATAGAGTAAAAAGTCCTGCTGAATAGCATAAGGGGAAGTATTGTAATGGTAATAATAAAGAAGAGGAAAGAAGGTCAGAAGGGGGTTATCTATCACTTTGTGGGTACTCTCGGAAGGGCTGCATAACAAACTAGAGGAGAGCAGTCAGAGCAGAACAGCTGAGTTCAAGGATTTGAGCCACAGGGGATCAAATTTTACTGAATTTAGCGGGACATACCTTGCTGATATAGGTAATGGTAACGTAAAATGGTAGCATAGAGTTTATTAATGTCTTCCATCGATCCAAGGTAGGGGGAACCTGGCCTTTCCATCAATCATCTAGAGGCAGGGTTGTAGTAATCTTTTAATTGGCCAAAGGCTCCACCAAGCCCAGGAGTAATACCCCTACATCCAGGGGAACCACAAGGTTTTTAACATTAGTAATATACTTTAATAGTCTAGATAAACAGAGTGAAATCTATGCATTTTTTAGTGCGTTTTTCAGAAACGCACTACAGTCCATTTAACATGGTTTCCTATGGGACACGTTCATATCTATGCCTTTTTAGAAAGGGTCAGGGACTTTTTTCCCCACAGAAGATTGCATTTTGCATGTAATAGACTTCCCTGGACCCACACCAAAAATGCAAGTGTTGCGTTTTTATGCATTTTTTTCCTTAAACAGAGAATAGCCGGTTGTTAGTGAGTTTGGGCGGCCGCCATGCCCTTAAAGTGAAGTTCCGGCCGAAATATGACTTTTAAGATAAAAATACCGCTAGAATACCCATGCCTTGTGCAATGTAACAAAGGTATACTGAAAACTATGCCCAGTTTTCTAACTGTGCAGCATTGTTTTCTTACTTTGTGAAGTTTCTGCACAGCGTGGCCATTTCCAGTGTGGGCATTTGAAGCCACAGTGTCCTCCTTCCTGGATTCTGTGCATGCTGGCTACCCAGCATACACCTGCCGATTGTGCACATGTGCAGTGCAGGGTAATTTTGGTCAGCTTGGCATGGCGTAGCCATGCCAAGCTGAACAAGATTTTCTATAGCCACCAATGTTAATTGTTACTGGAGCCGTGCAATGCCAAGCTGGCCAAGAATTTCAATAGACACCATGCCAAGCTGACCAAGATCTCCCATGAGCCAATGCAAAACCAGAAATTACACCTGCCGCTGTGGCCCCCTAGAGGAGAAAGTGAAATTAGATATAGGCATAAGGTAAGTTGAACAGAAAAAATTAAAAATAAATTGCTAATTCATTTTAAGGATGCACATTAGTGCTGCATGATGAGGAGTGAAAAATGTGGGTGGAACTCCACTTTAACAAATGATGACTCATCAGCTGTCTGAGGGATTCCCCTTTATATATATAAACCAAAGAATGCCAAACCCAAAGGGCCTGGTAAGGATTGGGGAGAACCTACGCCGTTTTTTTCTTATTTCTTCTGTTGCTGGCAATTCTTTTTTTTTACATTCAGCTGTCAGCGGGGAGCCCCACTGACAGCTGATGACTCATTGGTTGTTAAGGATGCGGCGACCACCCGCTCCTTCACAACTGGCAATTCACAGTTTGTTAAGGCGAAAAAAAAGGAAAATAAAATAAAAAACACATGAAAAAACACATGAAAAAAGAGTATTCAAAAATGCTAAATGCACCACAAAACACGCCAGAAAACCCCATCAACCACAACCTCAGATGTGAACCTAGCCTAAATGAACCTACTGTCATTTTTCTTTTCTGGCATATTCCTTCCTACTGAAGAGTAGCAGCTAGCCACTTAAAGACCAGCCTCGTTTTGGATTTTAGGTGTTTACAAGTTTAAAACAGGTTTTTTTGCTAGAAAATTACTTAGAACCCCCAAACATTATATATTGTTTTTTTTCTAACATCCTAGAGAATACAATAGCGGTCATTGCAATACTTTTTTTTGCACCGTATTTGCGCAGCGGTCTTCTAAGCGCACTTTTTTTGGAAAAAATTCACTTTTTTGAAAAAAAAAATAAGACAGCAGTAAAGTTAGCCCAATTTTTTTTTATATTGTGAAATATAATGTTACGCCAAGTAAAATGATACCCAACATGTCACGCTTCAAAATTGCGCCCGCTCGTGGAATAGCGTCAAACTTTTACCCTTAAAAATCTCCATAGGCGACGTTTAAAAAATTCTACAGATTGCATGTTTTGCGTTACAGAGGAGGTCTAGGGCTAGAATTATTGCTCTCACTCTACCGGTCGCGGCGATACCTCACATGTGTGGTTTGACCACCGTTTTCATATGCGGGCGCTACTCACGTATGCGTTCGCTTCTGCGTGCGAGCTCGTCGGGACAGGGCGCTTTAAAAAAATTTTTTTTTTTTTATTATTTATTTTATTTTATTTTATTTATTTTTTCACTGTTTTTTAAAAAAAAAAAAAATTTGGATCACTTTTATTCCTATTACAAGGAATGTAAACATCCCTTGTAATAGAAAAAAGCATGACAGGTCCTCTTAAATATGAGATCTGGGGTCAAAAAGTCCTCAGATCTCATATTTAGACTAAAATGCAAAAAAAAAAAAAAAAAAAGTTGTTTAAAAAAATGACACTTAAAAAATTTGTGCCTTTAAGAGAGTGGGCGGAGCCATCGTAATGACGCCGCTCCGGCCGTCACATGGTATGGAGACGGGTGGGCGCCATCTTGGCCTCACTTGTCTCCATACCTCAGCAGGGAAAGGACCCGATCGCCTCCGCCGCTACTGACGGCTCCGGTAAGCGGCGGAGGGTGCGGGAGAGCGGCGGGAGGGGGGGTGGCACCTCTCCCGCCGCCGATAACGGTGATCTCGCGGCGAACCCGCCGCTGAGACCACCATTATCTTGTACAGAATCGCTCACTGTAAAGATGGATATCTCGGTTGTGGCAGCAGCTGCTGCCGTTACCGAGATATCCATCTTCAAAAAAATGACGTATATATACAGTGAGCGGGGCTGAAGTGGTTAGACATGGAACACATGCTATGGGAAGGATTGGAATTGTATTGTGATTCCATATTATGGGCATGACAATGGGTGGAGACAACCCAATAATGTGCTGCCATAATAGGTCAGAAAAGAAAAATTGACTATAGGTATATCACCAGGGCCGTCTTTAATATTGATTGGACCCTGGGCAAAACTTTTTTTGGGGCCCCTCTTCCATGCAGTTTCGCTCTCCACCTTCTCTGAGACATACAATAAATTGCTGAATCAGATCAGGCAGTGATTGCGATTGGTTGCCAATGGTTACAGTGCATCATTACTGCTCACTGACTGGTTGCTAGAGGTTACAGCACACATTACGGCTCACTGATTAGTTGCTAGAGGTTACAGCACATGATTTCTGCTTGTTGATTGGCTGCTAGAGATTACTGTGGATATGACCTCAGGGGGGCATGATATACATATCAATGCCGCCGGCTGCCGATATTTACATATGAATGCCGCCGCTATTTACATATGAATGCCGGTAATTTACATGTAAACACAGAGTCATCTGTACACAACAAAAAGGGCGGAGCTGGGCAGCATTAGTAGCAGCACTTCACACTGAGATATTGGGACACAGCACGGGACTAAAACCTCAAGGGATGAGGGAATTTAAACCAGGATAGTTGGCAAGTATGAGGCAGCTGCTTTGGGCCCCACAACAATGACAGGGCCCAGGGCAGCTGCCCCTTTTGCCCTGCCTTAAAAACGGCCCTGTATATCACATGAATTTTCCCTGTTTTCCTTTATAATACTATTTGCACATATGCAACAATTTAGATGTTGGGCATAAAATTAAGATCAATTTTTTTTTTTCTGTGGTTAAAAACTAGAATTTTTTTTACACAATTCTCTACGCCTTCAGCATGAGCCACTCCATAAAGATACAAAAGGTTTGGAGCTCTTAATTAAAACAAACAAAGCTTAACATACAAGCACTGCAAAACAGGCACTTCTATGTAAATATGTTTTAATTATCTAGGATCTTCAGTCTGGCCAACTGTTTATACAGATTGTGACAGAGTTCCTTCTAAGTACATACCATGTGGGGCAAGCTGTGGTGCTGACAGCTCATGTCCACAGAACTTGTCACCTAATAGTGAAGAATGGATAAGAATGATGGCTCTGGAGCATCTTCATTTAAAATCAAGTCAGCAGTGGCAGCTCTCACTTTCTATCTTCACAGGTTCCTCTAAAATTTTAGAAAGCTCATTGCTGGGGTTACACAGGGTACCTTTTTGGTGGCTTCATTTTTACAAGACATAATATCCACAGGAGAGGCCTGGAGGCCTTTTGTATCATTGTAATCACAGACAATTATGACTGGTCAATCTGTGATGATACATGCAGTGTGATGGGCACATGACATTGACTGAGCACAGTGGGCTTCAGGCAGAGGACTTACTATACAGTACATCTGGAAAGTATTCACAGCGCTTCACTTTTTCCCCACATTTTGTTATGTTACAGCATTATTCCAAACTGGATTACTTTCATTATTTTCCTCAAAATTCTACAAACAATACCCCATAATGACAACATGAAAGAAGTTTGTTTGAAATCTTTGCAAATTTATTAAAAAAAAAAAAAAAATCACATGTACATAAGTATTCACAGCCTTTGCTTAATGCTTTGTTGAAGCATCTTTGGCACCAATTCAAATAACCACTCGTTACAACCAAGGTATACAGAATACCATCTCTGAATGCACCAACACATTGAACCTTAAAGCAGATGAATGAATGAATGAAAAATTTGTAGAGTGCTGCAAATGCGAACTGAATCGCCTCAAGGCCCTGCAGATGGGCTACAGCAGCAGAAGATCACACCGTGTGCCACTCCTGTCAGCTAAGAACAGGAAACTGAGGCTACAATTCACACAGGCTCACCAAAATTGGACAATAGAATATTGGAAAAAAGTTGCCTGGTCTGATAAGTCTCAATTTCAGCTGTGAAATTCAGATGGTAGGGTCAGAATTTGTCGTAAAACAACATGAAAGTATGGTTCCATCCTGCCTTGTATCACCGGTGCAGGCTGGTGGTGTAATGGTGTGGGGGGATTTTCTTAGCACACTTTTGACCCCTCAGTACCAACTGAGCATTGTTTAAATGCCACGACCTACCTTGTTGCTGACCATGTCCATCCCTTTATGACTACAGTGTACCCATCTTCTTAGGCTACTTCCAGCAGGATAATGCACCATGTCACAAAGCTCATATCATCTCACCACTGGTTTCTTGAACATGACAATGAGGTCACTGTACTCCAATGGTCTTCACACTCACCAGATCTCAATCTAATAGAGCACCTTTGGGATGTGGTGGAGATTCGCATCATGGATGTGCAGCCAACAAATCTGCAGCAACTGCGTGATGCTATCATGTCAATATGGAGCAAAATCTCTAAGGAATGTTTCCAACACCTTGTTGAATCTATGCCACGAAGAATAAAGGCAGTTCTGAGGGCAAAAGGGGGTCCAACCCGGTACTAGCAAGGTGTACCTAATAAAGTGTCTGGTGAGTGTATATAGTTGTAGGTAAAAATGCAATATACGTAAAGTGTTTCCCAGTGCTGATCCTTTCTTCCAAATTCTAAACTGCAGCATTTGTAAATTTTAAAGCCAATATAAAGGAATAGTAGTGGTAAAAAAAAAAAAACACTTGTGGATTTAAACTAATAATTTGTTTTTGTATAATTTTCCCTTAAGGGGGAGTGGCAGGGGGTGTGTCCTATGCCTACATACTTTTGCTAATAGGTGTCCCTGGTTCCCATCTCAAAAAGTTGGGAGGTATAAAGAGAGCGATATCACATGTAAAAACAATAAACACCTACAGTATATCAGCTGAAACAATAGTCCCTGTGAACTAGTCAAGTTAGTATAATGGTGCTACAGTCAGGTATACAGAACAAGGTAGGTTGCTGCCAGCATCTTCTTCTGTGTTCTGGTCTTCAGCTGTCTTCATTGGCTAATCGGGGGTGATGTCATTCCTGTGTAGGAAGCTGTCATTCCAGGAAACAGAGCCTGGGCATGCGCTGTAAGCTGAGCCACGCATGCGCAGCTCAGTTCACATTGCCGGGGAAGGCAGCGAGCAGGCAGATAGGGGCATTTTATTGCAGACATTGCATTCTCTTTTCCTATAAAAGCCGGCCTGCTCACTGTTTCTTACACTGAAACTTCAGGTTTGCTTTATTAATAAAAAAAGCACACCTCCCAACTTTTTGAGATGCGAATGAGGGACACCTATCAGCAAAAGTATACAGGCATAGGACACACCCCCTGCCACTCCCCCTTAAAGGGGAATTATACAAAAAAACAAGATTAGTTGAACCCACAAATCCTTTTTTACTGCTGCTATTCCTTTATATTGGCTTTTGGAATTTACAAATGCAGCAATTTAGAAATCAGATGAAAGGTTTACACATTTTGATAGATAAAAAGTGAATTTTATATACAATTATATAGATCAGACCAAAATGAGGGACAAATGAGGAGGAATAAGAGACAGAGGGACATTGCTCCAAATCAGGGACAGTTGGGAGCTAAGAAAAAAAGTATTACTTATGCCGCGTACACACGGTCGGACTTTTCGTCTACAAAAGTCCAACGGACGCTGACGGACTAAAGCTGGCTGGTAATCCGATCGTGTGTGGGCTTCTCCGGACTTTCAACTGACTTTTTTTGCCTCAAATCCGACGTACTTTAGATTTGAAACATGCTTCAAATCTTTCCGACGGACTCGAGTACGGTCGAAAAATCCGCTCGTCTGTATGCTAGTCCGACGGACAAAAACCCACGCTAGGGCAGCTATTGGCTACTGGCTATCAACTTCCTTATTTTAGTCCGGTGTACGTCATCACGTAAGAATTCGACGGACTTTTGTGTGATCGTGTGTAGGCAAGTCTGTTCGTTAGAAAGTCCGCCGCAAGTCCGTCGAAAGTCCGCCGCAAGTCCGTCGAAAGTCTGTCGGACAGGCTGTCGGACTTTTGTAGACGAAAAGTCCGACCGTGTGTACGCGGCATAAGCCTTCTAGGTCAGAGTCATACGTAGCTCACACACTCCCCAAGTAATAGAACACATAAAGTCACATGCTTGGAAGCCGTCCAAAGTCTACAACTTTCCCATGACGTCTAGATATAATTTGCCCTTACTAAACATGGTTTTTCCCTCCCTCATCAAACAAGCTGCCCTAAAACAACATGGCCTCTCTTCCACTTCCTGTTTACCACCACCCCTTTCCTGTAGAAGCTGTTGAGTAATAATCAGCTGACTGGAGGCGTTCCTGGGCGTGGCGGTGCCTGAGAGGGGATCTCCGAGGTCAGCTGACTGTGGGCGTGTCCGGAGAGCTGTTATCAGGACGTTGTGAGGTCGGCTGGTTATTCTGGTGATTGGCGTCCAGCAAGATTCACCATGAAGACGATATTAGTGTTGGCGTGTGCGCTTGCAGCTGGTAAGATTTATTGGGTGACGTATTGTAAAGTAGCCGGAGCTATGCGGGAGGTCGGATACAGCGGTGTGTTGTATAGGAAGAAGTTTCCGCTCTGTGTGTTCTATCTGGGATAGTGAGGGGCGCCGCGCGCATGTCTATTTCCTCCGTCTTATCCCCACCTCTGTCCTGGCAGTGCCCGGTGTGGGCGCTTATCCTGGGTGCCTCATTCCTCTGGGCACTTCCTGGTGTCCGGTCATCGCCGTGTGCATTGTTCTGGAGGGAAGTAAATGGGGGTGGGGTGACTTCCTTCTCTTAAGGCTCATTGTTGTCTCTCTGACCCCCATAGAGGGTTTTGGGGGACTTCCTGTGATCTCCTTATCATGGTGTCACCCATGAGTCATCACATTCCATGCAGTGAGCTCATATAGGACCTCTGTGCTGTGTAAACATCTCTATAAAGGTCCAGTTCCACTTTCCCTATTCATCCCCTCAGTTCAGTACTATGTGCCCCCCCGGGGGGTGGGGGGGGTTCTGTGGGATCAGACTGGGGAGAGGTTTGTCTGGAGTCAGTTTGGACTTTGGTCCGGCAGGCCAGCGTCAAGACAATGGACACACCCGGTAGAAGGTTCCGGATCAGCTACCTGTCTAGGGCCTTGTTTACACTTGCAGCATTCATCGCTGCTCACTGGAACAGCGATCTGTGGTAGCAATGCTATATAGAGACACTTAGCAGGCAGCCTGGATGGTGGTTATGGAAATTTGAAATCAAAAGAAAGTGAAACAACTCATTAACCGTGAAAATGGATGTCGCTTCAGTCTTGGTCCTGTATCTGGGGGTTCCCGGGGGGCCAGGTTGTGATGTGTGGGGGAGCCATCACAGTGGCTGCAAAGTCCCAGGACTTGGTCACATATAGCCAAAGGAATGTTCTAGATCTGAAGTGGGGAAAGGCTCTGTGTGATCAGAGAATAAACATGGGCCTGCAGGTCGGCGAGCGCCATTTAGAAGCGATGGACAATGACTATGGTGGTTTTGCTGCCTCTGGGATGCCCCCCCTTAACCCTTGAAAGGCTGCAGTGCTGCAACCACATGCATTGCACACCTTTGTTGGGTTGTTGGACACTCAGCCCCATTCACTTTATAAAAAAAGAAAAACGCCACTACCTATTTATGTAATAAAAATATAAATGCGTGCTCACATTTTATGAGATATTAAAATGCATATCGGGAAGTCTCCAGCGGGTGGTCAATGGTCAGTGAGCCCCCTCTGGATAGATGTGATGTAAGGTGCTTAGAACAAGAGATACCAGGAAGAGCCAACAGATGCTTTTTAATCTTCTGAATTTGAGTGCATGGGGTTTTTTTTATATTCATGTTTCAATCACTTGCTGACCAGGCCTTTTCTTTTCTGGCCCTTTGTATATGCAAGTTTAAATCGATCAAAAAAAAATTATACTCAAAATAGAAAAATATACCGTATATACTAGAGTATTAGTCGAGTTTTTCAGCACATTTTTTTGTGCTGAGTGCCCCCCTCGACTTATACTCGAGTCAAGCACTTTTCTGCAGCAAAAAATTTCATTTTCCGAACCGAATTAGGGGCCCCGTATCTCTGGGCCACTTAGTGCTAGGAACCCCAAATTTGGTGTGCAAACCCAGTGGAACTGGTACCACAACATATCCAAAGCTGAAGTTCCTAGCACTAAGTGGCCCCGAGATACGAGGCCCCAAAATCGGTTCAGAAAATGTCATTCTCTGCTGCAGAAAAGTGCTTGACATTTTCTGAACTGATTTTTGGGGCCCTGTATCTCGGGGCCACTTGGTGCTAGAAACCCCAGCTTTGGAAATTTTATGGTGCTAGTTCCACTGGGTTTGCACACCAAATTTGGGGTTCCTAGCACTAAGTGGCCCCGAGATACGGGGCCCCAAATTCGGCCAGCTGTGTCCATCTGCAGCAATGTCATTTCGGGAACCTTTGGGTTCAGAGACCCCAAATTTTGGCTGCAGCTAGGGGGCATCTAGGAACCCTTAACTACCGAGTTTGAAGTTCGGGGGACCTATGGCTGCAAATGGGCACAGTGAGGCTGCAAATGGGCATTGTTGACCCTCTTTTCCACTTACAGTAGCTGTGCATTTCTCACCCTCGTCTTATACTCGGGTCAATAAGTTTTTCCCTTTTTTTTGTGGTAAATTAGGGCCTCGACTTATACTCAGAACAACTTATACTCGCGTATATACGGGTATACACACACAATTTTTTTTTTTTTCTCCAAGAGACCCTAGAGAATATAATGGTAATCGTTGCAATTTTTTTGTCACACGGTATTTGCGCAGAGGTTTTTCAACTGTTGTTTTTTGTTTTGTTTAATACGCTTTTGCATTTTGATGCAAAAAAACCAGTATATGACCCAATAATTGTAACATATAAGAGATGCCGAGTAAATAGATACTGAACATGTCACACTTTAAAACTGCGCACACTCGTGGAATGGCGACAGACTACCATCCTAAAAATAAAATCCCCATAGACACTTTGAAAATGTTTTCAGGTTACCAGTTTAAAGATACAAAGGAGATCTAGCACTTAGAGATGCGCATCTTCACTGGTCGTTCGATTATCTGGTCAACGATTCAATGATGCATCACGATTACCAACAAGCTCCCACTTCCGCTTGGCCCCCTAGGCGTCCCTTCCTTCCTGCAATCTCCTGGGACACAATCTCACTACAATCTCCTGGGATTGCTCGGCCATTCAGGACAGCGCAGTGAGACATGTGTACCCCGCTGTGAAGCTGCAAGCTGTCACAGCCAGATGCCCACAGTAGTATTGCCAATGGCTTGGACAGGCGGGGGAGAGAAGGGAGGGATTGAGTGGCCACGTCGCTGGATTGTGGTACAGGTGAGTGTCTTTTTATTAAGTCAGAAGATGCACTTTTTTTTGTAGCTGCTGACTTTTAATAAACAAAAAAAATAACGAACTCTGCTTTGAATTAAAAATAACCTCACTCCCTTAAAGTGCACTAATCCGGTGCACTACACATGGTACAGGCATTCACACACACTGCTGCTATCTAAAGGGATTAGAATCCACAGCTGACAAACAGCCCTGTGAAGTTCCCTGTACTGTCTCTGTGCTGACAGTTCCTTGGGCTTCCCTGTTTGCACCTTCCAGCACACTAGGAGTTAACACAGTGGAATGTGCAAATGGGGAACCTGGGGAACTGCCAACATGGAGAGTGTACGAGGTGTAAGAAGTGGAGTACAAACACATTTACTTACTGTTAAAATAACTGTTTTAATAAATCCTGTGTTACAATCAATGAAGTGCCCCGCTGTATGTGCTTTTTAAAAAATATGCAAGTTCATACCTCATTTCTCATTGTATGTACAATACATGTCGCTCATGTGACTGCCAAGCCCGCCTCTCCTCTCATGTCACTCCTGACGTCAGCGGAGAATTCTCAGCCCCGCCCCTTCTGATATGATAGCTACAGTCAGCGGGTGGGGCTGAGAATTCTCCGCTGACAACGTGAGAGGAGAGAGGCGGGCCAGGCAGTCACATGAGCGGCATATATTGTGCACACAACATCGGATTTATTAAAACGGTTATTTTAACATGCTCGGAGCGCTCTCCCGAGAGGTGCAGGGCAAGTCGGGATGGCGCCAGCCGGGAATCGATTTTTACAGCTGTATGCATGGATGCATCATCGGACACCCGAATCGCGATGCAACAATTACTTTCAGCACCCCTACTAGCATTATTGCACAAATGTTCGTGGCGATGCCTCACATGTGGTGCAAACACCATTTACATATGCGTGCCTGACTTGCGCATGCATTCACTTCTGAGCGCGCAGGTTTTTTACCTTCATGGATAGAACCCTAGGAGCAAAAAAAAATTCCGCCTTTACAACCACTTTAAACTTGCCCTCAGTTGATGCTTCTGATTGACATCCAGTAGTATGGGTTCAGGATATTGAGAGCCAGTCACAGCAGTCATATGGTACAGAAGCTGCCCCACCTCCCAGGCATTAAAGCTTACTTGGCCTAGGCTCATCTATGTGCATTTGCACAAGTAACACAGGAGAAGTCTTCAACCCTTTTTAAAACTGGGGCGAAAACATGTGCAGCCAAAGAACAGCATGTTTCTATGCAGGTTGGAGACGCACCATTGTACACATGTTCCTGACCTTTGCACATGTGTACAGAGCTAAAAGGGTCTTCACCCAGAAACAAGTTTGCAGCCTTCCACCCTTCAGTCTAAGGACTTGTACACACTGCTGTAATTAAAGCTTGCAATGTACACTGGAGCTTGACACATCCAGGCTAAAAGATACAAAGGTGTGTACACAACACATTTTATCTTTTACTTTCCCATTGTCAAACTGTATCTTGCCTCCAGTCTTGTTTAAGCAATATTGATGTGACTCCAGCTGGGATACTGATGTCACGTATCCCAGGCTTTGGCTTCCCCCATTCATCAACATCTTCATTCATCTTGCAGCAGCTAATCGGGGCGCCAACTACAAGAACGTGAAAGACAGCTGGCTTGTGACTACAGGGACGGAATGTGCTGTAGAAGAGCAGCGGGTGGGAAAAGGATAATGTCATATAAACACTATTAGGCTGGCCATACGTTTATACAATTTTCCTTTAGACTTGCTAACACCATAGAATGAGGTCAAGCCTAAACACTTTCAGTTTGTATGCAATCAGGCAGGCCTCTGCACTTCATAATTGAAGGTGAATCTAAAGAAAATTGTATAATGTATGGCCAGCTTTAGGGTATGAAGTTTTTCCCTTCTAAGGGCATGATGGTGACCTCCAGTGTTTCACAGCTTCAGGCCTGAGATCTTCTGTATTGTGCCTGTACAGTGATTCACCATAGACTGGAATGGGGCTGGACTCTCAGCAGAGACATTGGGTGTTCGCTTTTTAAGTTAATGGCAACAGAGTTTACTATACAGAGGCTACCCCATGAGGATGGGACAAGAAAGAAACTGATTGGGAGGGACTTTTTCTTTGGTAAGGGGGCATCCAGGGTGTACCCGCTTCAAAGCCAAGGGTCATCCCCTGCCCAAGGAGAGCACTCTTGTTGCTTACATTTATTGGATAGTGGTTAGTAAAGAGATAAGATTCCTGATTTCATAGGCAAGCCCTATGCACCCCCCAAGTATTATCTACTATAGAAGGGGAGCACAGAGGAGGGATTTCTAGCCAGTGTAGGTAATGACTGACTTCAGTGCCTGCTTCCTGATGGGACTGATCTCAGACAGGACTACATTTGAAGAAAACACAACTTGCAGCACTTAACCAGCATGTCCCAGGAATGGTTTTGTGAACAGCCACAGAGGGGTGTGGAGGGGGCAGGGACACCAATGTGAATTGCCAGAAAATCCTATCTGGTCGACTGAATCTCCCCTAAGTAGGCTCAGGCCTCAGGTATCGGAAGACCCACAACTTGGGTGCATTTCCTGATCAGGAAACTTCTTTATTACTTCAGTATGGATTTGGCAAAGCATGACTTGTTTTTTTGGACACTAAGGCTGGCCATACACTATACAATTTTCTTGTTTAACTTTCCTTTAGATTTACCAAAACCATATAATATGAGGTCAAATCTAAACCCTTTCAATTTGTATGCAATCAGGCAGGCTCTTGCACTACATAGTTGAAGGTAAATCTAAAGGAATTTGAATAGGAAAATTGTATAGTGTATGGCCAGCCTTAGAACGTGACGTGCGATTTTAGCATTGTGCACATCTTGGCTGCTGAATTGAATGCAGGTCTGCGTGCAATCATAAAAGTGTTGCTTAAAAGATTCCAGGAAAATATGTTAAAAAAATACTGGGGTACAAATGAATGTCTCTCTCAGGACGTGTGGGTCACCACTTGGATCACTTCCCATTTTCACTTCCATTGACCGCCAGTAGCAGCTTTCATTAACCTTCCTGCAGTCTGACAGCAGAACGCCTGTTGGGTTTTTACTGCGATCAGGTGTATCAAACTAACTGTCCTCTGCAAAAATGTCACCAGACAGGAAGTGATCTACAGATACAAACACATCTGTCAGTGTTTATAACCTTCCCTACTATATTGAAGAAAATAATTTTATTCTGTGGCTGTTGAAGAGTTCTCCTCACTTCTGTATGATAAAGCATTGTCAGCAGGACAGGAATGGAAGGGGCTTCTCTATAGTGAAGCATTAGATAACTATAGCAATGTTCTAATACTAGAGAAAAAAAATTAAATCTGTATACATATACACTTTTTTGGGTCACTTTTATTCCTATTACAAGGAATGTAAACATCCCTTGTAATAGAAAAAAAGCATGACAGGACCACTTAAATGTGAGATCTGGGGTCAAAAATACCTCAGATCTCATATTACACTAAAATGCAGTTAAAACATTTCCCCTGTAGCAGCATTGGGCGGAAGTGACGTTTGACGTCGCTTCCCCCCCTCCAATGCTATGGAGCCAAGCAGGGGCCATCTTTCCCTCACTCGGCATCCAGGCAGTGAGGAGAGAGGACGCAATTGTCTCTGCTATCAGTGGGTTCGGTAAGCGTCGGAGACGACTGGAGTGCCCACCCCCGATAAGTGTTCCTGTGACGAATCCGTTGCAGAGACCACTTATATTAAAGAGAACCGCACGTCTTTCCTGATAATACCAGGGTTATGGCAGCTAGCTGCTGCCATAACCCTGGTATTTAACGTTAAAATACCGACGTACAAGTATGTTTGTGTGAAATGGTTAAATAAACATTTTTTTCTTTTTTTTTTTTTCTTGCTATCACAAGAAATTTAAACCTTGAGTTTACAAGTAGTGATTGGTCTTCTTTACTGAGACATCTGGGGTCTAATAAAAAATAAATTGGACCCAAGATGTCTCCTCTGCCCTTGACAGATTAAAATCAAACTCTGATAGCTTTCATTTGAAGCTTTCCTAAGCTGGTAATGGCCGGTAAACCGACAAACCGGAAGTGACAAAATCCTTGTTCCGGTTCCTGACATCTCGGTGGGAGGAATGACATCCATTCCACTGTCTCAGGAAGATGCCGCCGGACACTTCTTACCAAGCTCCCTGATCATATGGGAGAGCCTGATAAGGAAGGCGGCTCTTTAGCTGCTTGGATTACCATCAAGACCCAATCGTTGGTGAAGAAAATGTATATCTTGGTCATTGCTGCAGCGATAGCCAAGATGTCACCCCTACTATCCAGCAACGTTCTGGTACGTTCCTGGATGGGAAGCGGTTAAACAACTCCAACCAAAACTGTTTTAGTTTTGAATAGTGTGAAAAGTTAAAGTCTTGGTCCGGTTTAGACCTTGTGCACACTAGGCTCTTAATGCTTTTCTCGACAGGAGAAAAGCAACATTAAAAATGTGCCTAAAATTGCGTTTTAAATGTGTTTAGGCTGTGAAGCTTTTGGGTGTTTATGCATTTCATTGACTAGAATTATTGAAATGAACGCTCAAATGCTAAACATGCCTAGTGGTTAGATGTGTCTGGTGTTTTCTGTCCAAAAGCTCCCCTCCTGTACCATTTTTGGTGCATTCAGATTTCTGCCTGTAAATGACTGATTTTCCCATCATTAGGAATTCGTTTTTCAAAGAATTTCCAACATGCCCAATCACTCAAATTCAATGGCCGCAGGAAAATCAGCCATTGTGGCCCACAAATAGTGCGAAATACAAACAAAAATTGTTAATTGCAATTTTTGAAATCCTTTGTTTGGGATTTGACCCACGTATGGCGGACATTACATAGTGGGGTGTTTAGGGGCAGAAAAAGTCAAACGCCTGACAGCTGTGAAGGAGGCCTTTAGTTGTCTGCACTATACCTTTTACCTCTAATTTTGTTTGGGGTAGCACGCTGGTTCGGATCATAACCTGTCATAGTAATGCTGGCCTGTGCTGTAATACAAGGAAAGGTCTAGTGCTTGTACATTATTTACCTTATTTAAGTACAGGTGTAGAGGAACAAGTACTCTTGTTTGACACTTAGTACATTTGAAGAGAGGCTAGAGAAAGTTGACAGGACTTGGCAATGGAGCAATGTGTAAAGCCCAATATCCAGCATTCTCCACACATGAATTAAAGTTCTATGCGGGAGGCCGAAGAATAAAGGACAATTCCCCTATACATAAGTCCATGATGTGCAGAACACAGTTGGAGAACTGAATCCTTTCATGAATTGAGGTGCTGATTGTTTGTTCTGTGGCTTTTACAGATGTAATCTGTTTGCAGGCATCGTTGCACCTCACCGGCTCATTTTACGGTGCTGGAATGCAGAATTTAATGGAGCATGTAAAGTTGAGAGGTGGCAGCCCTTGTCAAACTTGTTTCTAGAAGTTGATAGGGCTGTGTCACGACTCGTGGGGGCAATTCACCAGTCCCATTAAAAATTGCTGTTAGACAAAAAGTCATTCAGGAGGAAGCAGAATCCCCTTTCTGAACAGTCTGGCAGTGGCTGCCTGGCCACACAAAGCGATCCACCATAGATTGCTGTGCAGAGAATGGGCAAGTGTGAACTTGAAGGATAACTTCACTATTCGGAACCATATACCATATTCAGTGTGTAACATGTTACAGACATGCCCTACACCTCCTCGATCTGATAGCTAGCAGGGATTTTCTTTCTCCTGCCAGCCAGCACAATGCCCACCCTGCCACATCACTTGTTCAGTGTCCTGTGAATGGGAAAACTACAAGGTCTGGCAGGCTTTGCAGATGTCTGCTTGTATTTTTCAATGAACTACTGCTGTGCTGTGGAGCGCCATGGAAGTTCATTCTCTTTCCTGTCAGATTGTATCTGTTTGCCCGGGCACACTGACAGATCTGCAGTGATTTGGTGCAATGCTTCACAGGTGCCCAAAAAATTGCAATTTTTTTTCTTCTAAAAAGTGTACTTGGGTTAAAAGGATATGTGACAAAACAAACCCCTGGCTGTTTGTGTCTTGTAGGACTTTGCTCATCCTTGCTTTAGGTAAATGCCAAGTGATTTGGGCTCGTGTTCTGATCTGTATACAGGAGTTGCAATGATTTTATGTATTAAGTGAACCAGTGCTTACTGAAATAAGACCTTGTATACATTTCACTTTACCCTGAAGAGATTATCATAAAATTGAATTGTAGATTTCAGGTTGGTTTATTTCCTTGTTTGCTATCTGCCAGCATCTTCCCCTTTCTCATCACATGTCACTGTACAAAGGGCTGGCTTTATAGAAAGACAAACATATGACTAGAATGCTCACATGTAGAGAAGCTGCTTGCGTATGGCAGATTTTCTTTACACTGCGTTAAAACATCAAAGTATAACAAAGGGAAGAACTTTTTTTATATTTGAAGCTGAGGATTTGTATTGCTGTCCCTGTTGGGGAAACTCCCCTTTTTAAAGGCCTCTTATACACTGAACTGATGTAAGAACATCACATTCCTGGCAGGAAAAACACGAAGATATATATTTGTGTGTGCAAATATACACCAATTCTAGCTTTATTTTAGGGAAGTGTGGCATATGCACATTTGTGCGTATACATACAAAAATACTGATCTATAGGTAGAGTATATTTATCCTCCTATGTGTACAGGCACATTGAAAACTATATACTGCATTTAGATTAGTTACAAAAAATACAAAATCCCATGTGCCCGAAAACGTTTTTTTTTTTTCAGGCAGCAGTGTGCAAAAAGTATTTAAAGTGGTTGTAAACCTGTAAACCCTGTTACACCATATTTACCTACAGGTAAGTCTATAACAAGGCTTACCTGTAGGTACCTTGAATATCTCCTAAACCTGCACAGTTTAGGAGATATTCAGTATATGCGCTGCTGCCAACGTCATCGGTGCGTGTGCACTGAAGAAACGGGCTGCTGTTGCAGCTTCTTCAGGAGTCATGCCGTGCCCGGTGGCTCCCGCGCCAACTAACTCTGGTTGAAGATGTCTGCGCTGTTCTCAGCAGGCCGATGCCGATCCAGGGTATCGTTCTAAGGCAAGTATTTCATAATGAGCTAGGATGCATCGCATTCTAGCTCATTATGCCTTTGTCTTGCAGGGTTTGTTTTTTGTTTTGTTCCCGAGTCTTACAACCACTTTAAGGTGGTAGTAAACTCTGCTTTTGTGATTCTCTCTCTCCCCCCCCCCCCCCCCGGTAAGCTTATAATGAGGCTTACCTGTAAGTAAAATGAATATCTCCTAAACCTGCCCAGTTTAGGAGATATTAGCTTGATTGGCAGCCGGTGACGTCACCGGTGCATGCGCTCTGAAGGAATGGCATACTCTTAGGCTGCGTTCACACTATTGCGGATTTTTGAGCTAAAACGAACCTGTATTTATATCAAATGTAGCAGTCGTAATGTTCCTTCTGTTACCTTCTTAAACCAGTCTCCTCACCAATCTGATGCCTAATGTACACCTTTTAATTTACAAGGTTGCTCTATACAAAGCCCTCCCACAACAAATTGCTGGGTGCGCCTCTTAGTGTGTACAGCCAAGAGGCATTGTAATTGGTCATCACTGTCACATGGTCGATGCTGACTGATCATAATCTGTCTAGCTTGTCCTGTAAGCGCTGCAAGGAGAGAAGCCGCTAGGATCAGTGGAGCACCATTCCTCTCCGACCGCGGGACTACAGTACAGCAGGATGGGGAGGGGGTCCAGCGTAAGGTCACCTTACAGGTTTTCTGTAAAGGGGAAGATTGCATTATAAGATGAACATTTTGCGGGATACATCTATTACCTTGTCAGCTGCTATGTGGATATTCCTTGTAAAAACTGTAGGGATATCTGCATACTGCAGGAACTGTTTGATGTGCAGCCACCTTAAAATAAAAACCTGGTTATCCAAACCTGGAGGTCCCCAGGTATATCTATAGGGTTAGGTTGCTATTTGGAATTGACGTTGAATACTTCAAGTGGTATTAAACCCAAAACTGAAAATGTAATATTGTAGCTTACCAGCCCTTAGATGTGGTGGCTGCATTAGTTTTCTTAGACTTCTTCCCTCTTTCCCTGGCAATCTGTATAATACAAGTGGTGGTACTGACCAGACACCACTCTGCATGAGGGGGCAGATTTGGACTGCCCCATTGTCAGTCTGGGGGGTGGGGAATGTTAGAAATACTGCCATATTTAAATACAGTAATAAATTGATGCTGAATTCCAGCTAATATTATGTAATCCGTTTTTTCCTTTTGGGATAAAGGTTTACATAAAAGCTGATCATTTTAAGCACACCTGTCGGTGTTAAATGGTCGATCTCATCCCTGTAACTGGCAGAGATTTTCTGTTTAAAACCTTTTCTGGCAGGGTCACCAGATGAAAATGGGAAAGCCTAAAAAAGGAAACTAACAGCCATCGCATCGAAGAATTGGGAGGCTAGATTTGGTTTTGGTTTTAATACTGCTTTTAAGATTCTAATAAGAAAGAACTCTACAGTAGTATAACAGTCTTTGTAAATTGCTGCCCTGACTTTGACAGCCTTACTCTACAGTGATGCTTAATATATAACAAGTTTTATCTCTTACAGTAACAGCAACCCCCTTGTTCGGCACTGAGCAGTGCGCCAATGGCCCAGGCGTGTGGTGTGTGAATATCCGAACCGCTAAACAGTGCAGTGCAGTCACTCATTGCCAGCAAACTGTATGGAACAAACCAGTAATGGTAAGTTATTCAGGTGTGGACACTTTTATAAAATTCTTGTTCTAAAAATGCTAGTTGCCTGGTTATGCTGAACTTCAGTACTTAGTTACTGGTTTGGAAATTCATAGTGCCCCTGTCAATGGGTTTGGTTGTATGGATTGCATTAGTTTGAGACGCTTCTGAAATCATCCATTGACGGGTACATCTGACCTGCATCTCTGCTGCTTTGAACAGATCTTCCATACCTGTAGCTTTGTATTGGGTTTCAAAAACCATCTGAAGTGAATAAAAGCTCATCCACAAGATTTATTTAAACCCCTTAGAGCCAACAACTGCTGGCCCATTTAAGGGCTTAATGCCTGGTGTCTTAAGGTTATTTGGCTGCAAGCAGCGAACTGGAGCTTTCATTTAGCTACTGGGAGGGTGCAGGGTGCACGCTCTAGGCACAGAGCTATCGCTGTTGTTGCACACGTGGCCGCTCGGCACCAAGGCCCGGTCACCTATTTGCATGTGCTCGGTGCCTAGGGGCTAAGCTATTTGGCTAGTGGTTGTAAGTACAATCTGTGCCTAATGTTTGGCGCATGTGCAGAGTTTTTCAAATTAAAATCTTTATTGAGCACATCGCTTACAGACTACTTTTTTTAGATATCTTAAATAAATTGGTACACCATGTTTAAAAAAGTACGGGTTTTGGCTTTTTCTAGATTAGAGGAACTGCAGTCTGCGCAAATAATTTGTAATAAAAACAATTGCCATTCTGAAGCTTCCCTCCAACCACTTTGCATATTTTATATATTTTGATTCTGTACTTGCCAAATATGCTGCAGAAATCTCCCTCCACTGAGTCTGGCTGCAACCATTTTAACTGTGGGCAGCTGAAGCTGCTGTCTGTTCACTTCCTGGATTTACACAGAGGCACACCTCCAGCTCTGCAGCTTTTATTGTCCCTCTTATGACTCATCCCACCTCCCTTCCAGGTAAACTGCCACAAGAGAGCTGTGCATGTCCTAACCCTAGGCTTTTCACCAGACAAACAGGAAGTGGACTGTAAGGTATTTACTGGCAGAAAGTTTTTTACTATCCAAAGTTAAAACAAGGGCAGAAGACTTAATAGATGAAAAAATGACTGAAGGTCTGCTTTAATACTTGGATGCAGCATAAGTCCCATGCTAAATCTGTCCCGGGCGCCTCTGCACTGAGAACACCGCCGATTGCTTGGTTCTGACAGGTCCCTGATCAGAGTGCTGGTAAATGTCAGTCACAGCTCTCTGATCCCTCCTCACTCATTGGAGCGCTTGGATGTGGAGGGGGCAGCCGGCTCAGGCTCTAAGCGGTTCGCTAAGAGGCTGAGCCGTATGTCGGTCCAGGCACCTGGTGGATTCAGACTCAATTGTCGTGATGACGCAGTGCCTGGTCAAAAGGAATTGCACTCCTGTGATCCATAGAAGTACAGCCAAAGGAGCTTAGGTTATTTCAATATACAGAAGACTGTTGGAATGATCTGCTTTGTGTGGGTTTGGTTTTCGATGATGGTTACTGGTAGGTTTGCACTGATACTAGTATCGGTGCCGATACCAAGCATTTGCACAAGTACTTGTACTCATGCAAATGCTCTGATACCTGGGCAGTCAGGGGTGATCTGTGCGGCAGTGGGGGGAGTTACAAGCACCGATCCCCCTGTATAGGTTTCAATAAAGCAGCTGAAAGCCATGGGGGGGGGGCGACTGTCAGATGCTTTATTGAAGGCCACGCAGGGAAATCTGTGATTGTACCCCCCCTCCCACCGCCGCACCGATCATCTCCAACTGTCTATTGTGTGCTCTTCCGCTCCTTCTTCCACCTCCAGTCCCCTCTGTAACAGATTTGTCAGGATGGAGAGTGGAGGAAGGAGCCGGTAAATATGGAATTTACCAGCTTCTTCCAAATGTGCAGTCAGTGATCACTGACTGTCCTTTCATAACTGAGCATTGTAAACTTTATGATGCTTCAGTTTGACTGATCAGGAGCTCCTGTCCATTCATCTTCAGTGGAGCTGAGGTTGCTGAGATAGGGACTGGGGAATCTGTTTCCTCAGTCCCTTTCAGTGTCAAAGGGGAGATCTCAGGGGTCTGTTTAGTGTCCATCAGTGCTGCATATTTGTGCCACTGTCACATGACAAAGTATTGGAAATTGGTATCGGCGAGTACTTGGAAAAAAAGTATCGGTGCTTGTACGTGGTCTTAAAGTGGCATAGGTACAACCCTAATTACTGGCTGATCAAAGCCCTTGTTGGATCTTCTGTCCTTAGGAAAGGTCTTACTACTAGGTTTTAAACTAAAAACTATTGCAGTCTGGAAGCCCATTAAACATTCATTTATTTTCCTAAGCCACAAGGAACTATAAAAACCCAAGATGTTCACTTTTGTCACAAACCTGGAGACTCCTGTTTGCCCTTGGTGCTGCAAGATATTTTGTTTTCTAGCTTGGCCTTTTGGGTACACAGGAATCAACAGATTGCTCAATCACTGTGTTAATACTAGGTTTGAAAATAATTTATGCTTGCAAACGTATTTTGTTTCTCTTTTCCAGAATTCTACCCCATGTGAAATATGCAAGGAAGTTGTTACAGTAGTGGGAAACTTCTTAAAAGACAATATTACTCAGGTATGTATTTTGTGGATACAAATGTGAAAATTTTCTTCTTCGTCAAGAGTAGAATGTTTTGCATCAAAATCTGACAGATGAAGTAACACTTTCGTCAGATGTGATAAGTTTACTGCATAATGGCAAAACTGTCTGGATATTTAGGAATTGCCCTGTCTAGGTAACTAAGAAAACCTTTTTGGTGGGGTTTCCACCATTAAAAAGGAATTGGGAGAAGGCAGGGAGGAGTGAGACTAGGTAACCTCAAAGCAGTTTTTTTTTTCCTATTGAACAGATTTCTGTACATGGGTAATGATCCAAGATGCTGCTCTAATTGTATATTAAATCTGTAGTACACCTTGTATTATGAACTTCATAGACATGTATTTGATTCCCTTTACAGACTGAAACCCTGGCACTCTTGAATAAAGCCTGTGAGCTTCTTAAGGATCCTTCATTGGTATCAGAATGCAAGCAGCTGGTCGCAGAATACTACCCATTGGTTCTAAACATAATTGAGCAAGAACTTGTAAGTTGTGTGTGGTGTTTGTTTTTATATATAAAATAGATTAAAAGCTTTATTGGGAGTTTTGCATACTGGAGATTGTACACCATTCTGAATAGTCTTCTAAAGAGAATGGTTAAGAACTGTTTAGAGAATTGGCTTTTTTCTGTCCCCCATCACACGCTTCCTTTCTGTCCCAGTGACCACATAAGGGGCAAAGGTGAAAACCTAGGAGGAGCACATACATGGATTTCAATACCAACCCTTCCTGACTCTATCAAAACATATCAGTTTTAGCAGTAGTTTTACTTTAAAGGACGAGGCATGGTCAAATCTTTTCGGGGAATTTTTTTTTTACTTCTCCGGATCACAGGAGTGCAGTTCATTCTGCTCTCCTGTGACCTGTTTTCGAATGGTTAACGTCATCCACTGCAGGCCTTGCAAAGAACTTGACTTTTAAAGTTGGGCTCCACCTAGATGCCTGGACAGGCAGCTGACTCTGCCTCTCGGTGAGCTGCTGGTAGACTGAGCCATCCACTCTTGCCCCTCCAAAGCACAGAGCTTTGAAGGGGCAGAGAGCTGGTGACTTGACAGTCTGTGATCAGTCTTTGATCGCTCAGTTCTCAATCTTAGAAGCAGCAGGGACCAATTCTGTATCCACCTAGGTGAGTTTGTTAGGAACCTCATATTTTTTAAAAAGACTGGTTTATAAATGCTCTCTAGCTGCTTTTCTATTTCAAGAATAAGGCCTCATGCACATTGGGTGTCTGAATACCAAACTCATCTAAAGTCACGTGCATTGCTTTAACTGACAATTGCGCGGTCATGCAAAGCTGTACCCAAATAAAAGTTTTTTTTTCCCCCACAAATGGCTTTTTTTTTTTTTTTTTTTTTGGTGGTGTTTGATCACCTCCTGCGTTTTTTCCTTTTGCGCTATAAACAAAAAAGCAACAATTTTTGAATAAACAATATTCTTTTCTGCTATAAAACATTCCCAATAATAAAAATGAAAACAAATTTCTTCATCAGTTTAGGCCAATATGTATTCTGCATATTTTTGTTAAAAAAAAAAAAAAAAAATCCCTTTAAGTGTTTAGTTTGTGCAAAAGTGATCGCGTCTACAAACTATGGGTTCGATTTATGGCATTTTTTTATTTTTACTATTAATGGCGGAGATCAGTGAATTTTAGTGAGACTGCCACATTGTGGCGAACAAATCTGACCCCAAGTAACACTTTTTGGGGACCAATGAAACCAATACACTGATTAGTGCTAAAAAATTTCAGATACCTGTATAAATGACTGTCAGGGAAGGGGTTAACACTAGGGGGCAATCAAGGGGTTAAGTATGTCCTAGGGAGGTGCTTTTACAAGGGGGAGAAGAGTTACACTGGAAAAAAATAAAGATCATGTTTCAGCTTGGCTGAAACAGAAGATCTTTTCCTTACTGACAGATCAGCAGTGTGCCTTGTTTACACTGCTGCTCCCCGTCTCCTGTGAACGATCAGTGGCTAGCGACGGCCTGCTGATTGGCTCCCGCTGTGTCCTATCAAAGGGGAGCGGCGGCACGTGTCCTCTGTACAAAATCATGTACAAGCATGTGATTTTGGGCAGGCGGGCTGCCCTGCATGTACGGTGGGCGGTCCGGAAGCGGTTAAGCTCAGTGTGCGTGAGGCCTAAAGCATGCATCAGAATTACTAGTTCAGTCAGTAAAGTATTATAATTGAAAAGAAATGCTTCACAGCTTACAGTACAGCCAGCACAGCTCATCAAGTTTTGTAGTAAGGAAAATTGGCAAATAGGGGGGTATCCTAGAGAAAGTTCTACTTAATTGTACATCGCAAGACATGAGCATCCTATAGTCATACCCATTGGATGCCTTAAACCACTAAACTGGATAGGTGAGCAGCAATGGCAACAAACCCAAAACGGTAAAACAGTACTACAGAGCCACCTGCAAGACCTTCTGCCCAAAACTGGCTTTCAGAGGCATTCGGAAGAAATTTCTTCCTACCTTGTAAAAACGTGAGCAGATGGCAGCCTTACAAACTTGAACAATGGAAGCTTGAGGCTGAATTGGCAAGAAGTAATGACACCCCTGGTGTAATAGGCTCTGACTAGAAAAGGAGGAACCTTTCCCTTAAAGAGGAAGTAAACCCTGATGGGTTTTACTTCCACTATTTTGTTCCCTGCAAAGTAAAAGCGTAATGGGCTTGTATGCATCACATACTAGCCCATTATATGGCGCTTACCTGCAAACGAAGCCTGCGCTGTCCCCGCAGGAGGCTGCATCCATCTTCACCTTTCTTCCTTCTGGGGCAGCGGACTCCGGCTCTGTGACTGGCCCTGCGGGAGCCGCCAGACACGGCATTTGCTAGTGAAGAAACTGCATGGAGGGCTGTTTCTTCACAGCGCATGTGCCAAAGACATAATCAGCGCAGTACAGAGTAAATATTTTTGAAATGGCGCATGTTTAGGAGATATTTACTGTACCTATAGGTAAGCATATAAGGTTTACATATAGGTACGTATTGAAAATGGAGGTTTACAACCACTTTAAGGCCAAAGGAGGAAATGCCGGCTTCTGAGGCCAGATGTAATGTACTGTGGAAAATAGTACACATCTATTAATTTTTTGAATAAATATTAGAAGGGCACATAAATATCCGTAAGCACTGTTTGACTGACAAACCAATGTTTGCCTGTTCAAATGTGTTTTTTTTTTTTTTTTTTTTTTTTTCCAACAAAGTTTTTTATTGTGAATCAGAATGCATACAAGTCATATCATTTGCACATATTTATACATGTATACATTGCAATGTAATTGTACGTAAAATAAAGATGGTTACATACATGAATGGTCTGTAGTACGTTTCTTCTGATGTTCTCTATTGATATTATCGTTTAATGTAGGGTATAATTATAGTATTTTCATTGAGGGGAGGTATTTCTCCAGTGCATAGAAATTTACAGTGGTCATGAGCAGGTTTCCGAGTCCTGTAGCCATCGATCCCATATTCTATTGTATTTGTCTGGGCACCCTCTATTGATGTATATCACCCGTTTATATGGGAGTGTCCCATTTACCTCTGCTTTCCATTCTTTAGTCTCGGGTGGTAAGGGGCGCATCCATTTCCTAGCTATTATCTTTCTGCATGAGAACAGGGTCTCCTGTAGAAATACCTTGGTGTATTTTTCCAGTGGGTTCGGGAACACACCCAACAGGCATTGTTTGGGGTCCAGTGTCACTGGTGAGCCCATGTTGTCATGAAGGAAGGTCACTATCTGTTTCCATAGGCCCTGTATCTGTGGGCATAACCAGAGGAGATGGTAGAACGAACTCTCTGTGGACTTACACATTGGGCACAATGTTGAACAGTTGTGTTTGTATTTGGCTATCCTATGCGGGGTTAGGTATGTACGGTGTATTATATTTAATTGTGTCAACCTGTCTGATAGTTTGGGAGATACTTCTTTACATGTGTCCAATGCTTCTTCCCATTCCTCATCTTCTAGGTTACCCAGATCCCTTTCCCAGCGGGATTTGAGGCCGTATATTATTTTTGTGGCTATTGGGATAGTGAGCATGTTATAGAAACAGGAGATTAATTTTTTTGGGTCTGTGTCTTTTATGATTGCTATTAGGGGATTGGGGGCTGACTGTAGTGGAAGTTGTGGAAATTGTGCCTGTATTGCGTGTCTCAATTGGAGGAATCTGAATACCATATTGCTGGCCAGATGGAATTCCTCTTTAAGGGTGTCAAAATTTTTAAGGGTTCCATTTGACCAGACATGGTGCAAGTAGAGTATACCCCTCTCCAACCAAGGTCTCGGGTCATGGATATTGTGGAGCTCTGGTAGGTCTCTGTTACACCATAAGGGAGTGAAGTCGTTATGTCTGGGTATATTGAGTTTGTTGTTTGCGAGTTCCCAGATGCGTCTGTATTGGTACAACAGGGATGTTTTGTGTGTGTTACCTTCATTGGTCTTAGTGCCCACAGTGATAGCATATATGGAATCTGAGGTTCCTTGGGCCCATTGTGGGCAGAGTAGCATCCGGAATCTTTCACTGTCCACCTTATCTATATGGTAAAGTTGGGAGAGTTGGGACGCAATATAGTAGTGATTAAGGTCTGGAAGTGCTGTACCCCCCATGTCTGTTGGGTTTTTGAGGGTTTGCCATGCAATCTTGTGTCTATTTTTCCCCCACACAAAGGGCTTGAGAAGGGACTCCATTATTTTAAAGTGTTTTAGGGGTATGTATGTTGGGGTGTGCCAGAGTATATATAATATTTTAGGGAGTAGTATCATTTTTATAAGGTTGATGCGGCCCCATACTCCTAAGGGTAGTCTAGTCCACGATTGTGTTTTAGTTTTAATAAGGGAATATAATGGTTTAATGTTAAGTGTTATATAGTCTGCTGGATTTTTGGAGGTATTTATTCCTAAGTATTTAATTGTGTCTACTCTTTGTAATGGTAGGGTGGCTTGGAATTCCGTGGGTGGGAAAGTGTCTATTGGTAAAACTTGGGATTTCCCCCAATTTATTTTGAGGCCCGAGAATTTCCCAAATCGTTCAATTGTCTGAAGAGCCCGGTGGAGGGAAGGACCTGGGTCCGCCAGATAAAGTAATGTGTCATCAGCGTACATGCTGATTTTTTCTGTGAGGGTTCCAGTTTTTAATCCTATGATCTCTGGGTCTGTCCGGATAGAAATAGCCAGTGGTTCCGCAGCCAGAGCATACAGTAGTGGGGACAATGGGCAGCCCTGTCTCGTGCCTCTGTGGAGGTCGAACTTCTGAGACGGCCATCCATTTGCCACCACTCTGGCCGCGGGGTTCTGGTATAGTAATTGTACCCATTGAATAAAGTTTGGACCAAAACCATATCGTTCAAGACAGCACCAGAGGTATCCCCACTCAACCGAGTCGAAAGCCTTGGCTGTATCAAGGGTGACTATCACTCTTGTGCCTACATTCTCATGTGTGGCCTGCAGGTTTATAAATAATTTCCGTAGGTTAAAGGAAGTGTTACGTCCCGGCATAAAACCTGCCTGGTCAGCATGTATAAGGTTGAGTATCACTTGATTGAGTCGCATGGCTAGAATTTTGGCCAGAATCTTAATATCAGCCTGTAGTAATGAGATAGGGCGGTAGGATTCCGGGTGACCCAAGTCCTTGCCCGGTTTAGGTATCAAGACAATTGTGGCCTCGCCCATAGAGGATGGGAGGGTGAATTGTTGAAACATGACATTATAAAGGGTAAGCAGTTTGGGGGTGATTATTTCATTGTAATGTGAGTAAAATTCTATGGGTAACCCATCTGAGCCGGGGGATTTAGATTTGGCAAAACTTGCAATTGCGGTGTCTATTTCTTCTTTAGTGAGAGGGGCCTCTAGAAGTTCCCTTTGTTCAAGCGTAAGTTGAGGGAATGCTACTCCTTCCAGAAAGGGGATCATATCATCTGGTCCCTCTTGGGTCCTAGAATTGTATAAGTCCATAAAGAACTCCCTGAATTTAGATGACACAACAGGAGGATCTGTGATTTTTTGCCCCTCTGGGCCATGAAGTGCAATTACCACTGGGGGTTTGTCCTCATTTCGAGCTAGAAACGCCAGGAGTTTTCCAGCTCTCTCACCCTGCTCAAAATATTTCTGTTTGGCAAAAAATAATTTCTGTCTTGCTTTTTCGTATTGGAGTTGGTTCATGATCCTAGATTGTAGTTTTAAGTGGGAGGCGTTAGCTTGGGATGGGTCATTTTGATATGTGTGTTCTATGCGTGAGAATTCAGTCTCCGCCTTCTCATATATATCTGATGAGTTTGCTTTGATCTTGTTGATGCGAGTTATTAGGGTAGCCCTGGCGTGTATTTTAAAAGTTTCCCATACTATCAGGAAAGGGGCAGAGTTTGTGTTTTCTCGGAAGAAGGTCTCCCATTCGGCTGACAAGTCGTCATCCTCTGGCAACAGCGTCAGCCAGAACGGATTAAGGCGCCATGAAGTTGGTGGTTTATCTATATGGAAGGTGAGGGTGATCCAGTATGGAGCGTGATCCGAGAGCAGTCTAGGACCAAACTCTGTCTCAAGGAGACGTGCTAACAGATTTTGGGATATAAAAATAAAGTCAATTCTTGACATGGTATTGTGTGTTGCTGAGAAGCAGGAGTATTTACGCGTGTGCGGGTGTTTATGCCTCCAGGTGTCTATCAAGTGAAAGGGTGAGAAAAGCCTGGCAAGTTTAGTATCCCTGGGGGGGTTTGTAGCAAGTGGAGTTGGTCTCAGTCTGTCCAGTTCCTCATTGAGTGTACTATTGAAATCTCCCATCCATATTGTCTGAGCTGTTGGGTATTTTGCTATAAAGGAGATTCCCTCTAGTAGTATGGAAGTGGAGAATGGGGGAGGGACATAGACAGCCAGGATCAAGAAGGGTTCCCCGTGTAATTTAGCGGATATAAATATATATCTACCTTGTGGGTCAGTGTGTAGCTCGCATAATTCAAAGTGCACTGTTTTTGCGATAAGTACTGAGACACCTCTCGAGTGTGTTGTGTGGGTCGAGTGGAATGCCCAACCCACCCACGGGCGACGCAGTGTCATCTGAAGTCTACCCTCAATGTGGGTCTCCACCAGGGTCACCACATCCGCTCTTTGCTTTTTAATAAATGCGAGGGCTGCCGCCCGTTTAATGTTATCACGTAATCCCCTCACGTTCCATGTAAGGAACTTCAGTGATATTCTAGGCATTGTTGTTTGTGCTTATATTTTAGTATGTTAATGTAGCTTTTAGCCCCATTGTAGCGGGGCGATGTAGGAAGGTTAAACAGCAGGGATGAGTGATATAACATATTGTATTTGTCCAGTAGACACCTGATGGAACCGGGACGTGTTGGTGTTGTAGACATAGCAGTTAAAGTGCGCACGTTTAAGTTCAGTTTTTCAGCTTCCCTTTTCCGCTCCCCCCTCCCAGCAACGTCCCCCACCCAGTCAGTGCTAGCCTGCATCAGTAACAGATTTTTCTTTATGTTTTTGCATCTGGTAGCATGATAAAAGAAGAAATAATAAAAGGGCAATAAATAAAATGGGACGGATTTCTGTGCACCCAGCCTGAGGCTCCCTTTCCTTAGAAGAAACAGAACAGAAAGTATCAGGCTCCCAATACATCTGCGGTATAACATGCTATGGGTAGCAATTGAGCACCAGTTAAACGTAGGATATAGCATTGTCACACACAGGTTAACCGGAGCACGTGCAGTTGAATCTGGCTTTTTAATTTCCCCCTCCCCTCCCCCTGATACGTATTCTCTCCAATTGGTCTCGGTGTGTGTGCATGACAATGCTTTCCCCATGAACCCAGACTTGACGCTATATTGAAGGGTAACATATTTATATAGGAACGGGAGTTGTAATAGAATATGTTTTTGTGATCTTAATCTATACCCTTCTTTCCTTAATTGGAAAAAAGCAGAAATGGTTATATTCTTTCTGGTTGTGTGATGTAACTCACTGCATGCAGCATCTGAACACCAGTGAAACAAAAGGTATGTCAGCGCCATGCGCTTAAACATTAAAACACTTACATTGAAATTCAACTTGTAGGTTTCCCCTCCCCCCTCCCCCCTCCCTGCTTTGCATCTTCCCCAACTGATGCTAGCATTCACCCATAACAAAACTTTCTGTACAGTCTCGGCCCTGACGGCATATTGAGAAAAAAAATAATGAAAGTAAAGTACTTGAAGTAGGATGGTTGTCTGTGCACCTCTAAACTTCTCTTTCCATGGAAGAAAAAACATAGAGAGGGCTAACCTCTCTTCACTCAGGTGTGTAACTGGAGTTTGCACATTATCAAGGTTGGTGCTGTTGTGGTATTTTCTTCTTAGGCCGCCAGTTCCAGACTTGTATGGGGGCAGAGTACGCTGCACTCTGCTTGTGGACTGTAGGACTGCAGCAGTCCAGAGCTCCATTGAGATGTAAAAAGTAATGAGTGTAGTTCGATCATTTAGGGATTTGTCCCAGGAAAGTTCCAGCATTGTGTATCAGAAATGATCCGCAGAATACAAACTGGATCTAAGCCCACAACAGGGGAGTACATGGTTCAAATGTGTTTTAAGAAAAATCTATTTCTATGAAGTGTACTTAACATTTTTACCATGACTTTGCGCATACTTGTTTCAGTTCAGGCATGTGTAAAAACTATTTCTCCATTGGATCATAAGTCAGAAAAAGCATTTTTGGTGGAGGTCAGAAATGGCACATGTGGGTTTTTTCTCATGTTTTGCGCTTCATGCTGATTTATGTATGCTTGACTTATACTATTTTCTTTATGGCTGTTTGTGTGGCAGTGGTTTCATCTAGACCCATTATTTTACATGATTAACTTCTTTTCTTACAGAGCAACCCAAGTGTGGCTTGCTGTGCTCTTGGTCTATGCAAATCTTTACAGCAATACTTGGCAAGCCTGAAATCTGTTCAGCTTACAACAAATGAGATTCCAGATGTGGAGGTCTCTAAGATGGTGCCTCCATTCATGGCTAACCTCCCCAACCTGTCCATTCTTTTTAAACCCCAGAAGACTGACCCAACACCTAAGGTAAGATATAAACGTTAGCAAGAGTCAAACTCCAAAGCAGAACTCTTCTGTGCCATTTAACATGCAAATTATTCTGGTTGTATGAAGGTGTGTGTGCTTAGTGCTAGTCCTGTTGGCACAAAGGCCAGGAGCAGTGTTGGATCCTAGACTCACAGGGCAGAGCCATTTAAGCTGACATAAGTGCATCGGTCTCATTCCCTGTTCTTGTTGCTGTAAACCTATTGTAGAATACTATGGCCCCAGTTATTTGAATATTCAGCTTTCTTGCATGTGTTAGTAAGCAAAATTTGTATCTGAATTGCAGTAAAATGTTAAATTTTATTTCTAGTGTAGGGGTAGATGATTGGAACAAGGGGTATCGTGGGAATCGCAGATCTGGGATTATGAGGGAAGGGTATACAGATATTACCATTGCTAAATTTCTTGAGCTGCATGCTCTGAGCGCTTTCACACTGAGGTGTGGTGAACCCATGGTTTTCATGCGGGTTACCTTCACTTTGCCTTAGACTGCTATTGCATGGGGTGCTTTTAGTATATTTTCTGAAAGCACGCCTAAAGCCCTGCATGCAGGAATATATGTATGTATGTTGTAACATGACTACATTTCTTTTAAGAACAAGGATGTCTGCCAGGACTGTCTTCAGCTCGTGGGTGATATTCAAGACCAACTGAAAAGCAACTCTTCTTTCTCCAAAATGTTGATTGAGCATTTACTGCAAGAATGTGACCAGCTTGGTGGTGGACTTTCTGAAATGGTAAAAACCTTTTGTATCTAAAATACTGTTAGCATTCCATAGTGTTACAAACTAAAGTAGTTCAGGGGATGTTACATGTAATGGATAATGTAGGTTCCTCTGCTGTGACGCTTAGTATGGGGAGCTGCATTTTCTATGGTAGTACCACCCTTGGTCATAAAACTTTTCAAACCCAGTAGACTGCTTCAATTAAAAATAGGGATGCTCCAAAATTTCGGCCGCCGAAACATATTGGCCGATAATGGCCTTTTCGGCAATTTGCCAAAAGAGAAAAAAGGCTGAAAATGGGGTGGGGTTCTGCCCATTATGGGGGTGTCGTATAGCGCAGAAGAGGGGTGCCGCCGCCTGGTTGATTAGAGCGCCGGGAACATCACAGCTTTCATTTCAATAGCTGTGTTTCCCACCGTGCGCTGTCACATACAGCCCCTCTCCCTTGTCCGGGGAACTTTGATAGACAGATCACCCGTCCAAACCTGGGACGGGTGATCTGTCTATCAAAGTTCCCTGGACAAGGGGGAGGGGCTGTATGTGACGGCGCGCGACGGGTATATCAGGGTGCCACTTACTATGTATGGTGCTAAACAAACCAGTTTACAGCTTGTAAACTACAGATATATTCCTACATAATTGGGAGGACATTTAGAATTTTTTTAATTCAATGTGTTATGTACACATGGAATAAGTGGTGTAATCTGTACAAAGGGTTAACATATTAGACTGGGAGGGGGAGCGGAAACACTCGGAGCAAGTCTAGATTTTCTTGCTTTGCACTGCCATCAATTGACCACTGAACAGGCTTCCAGAAGAGGCCACAAGATGACCTAATCAGCACGCTGCTGCTCTAATATCGAGTCATGCTGGTATCATTCCTATACCTTGTTTGCTAAACTGGATCACCTATACAACCTGGCAGACTCGCTTTATCACAAGACTGGTTGAACAGTTTTTTTTTCTTTTTTTCTTTTTTTATCAAATATTTATAATAAGGCAACAAATTCTGATGTGATTAGCTGAAGTATATGTGGGGAGTATTCCTCATTCCTAAACTAAGATAAATTGCATTTGGGCCGATTCACACCAGAATGTGATGAGGCCCATTTCCCACACTGCAGGTGAATGCACTGTCTTTGTGATCTGCATGCGGGTGCCAATGTATTATGGCACTCCAAAGACAGATGGCAAACAGTGTGTTTGCGGACACCAAATTGCATGTTACCGCAGTCAGTATCATGTGGTTTGGTGTAGTGCGACCACTACTTTCTGAGGTCCGGTGCATTTTGCAGTCCATTAAAATGAATAAGCTGTTAAAAAGCACCACACAGGCACACGTGCCACATTCCCAGTGTGAACTGAGCCTTAATAGTCTACATTTCCAAAATGCTTTAGGTTATACAAATGCTCAAGTTATACATTTTTCTTTTCAAATGCACTATGTATAAACCGTACTAATATGTGCTTTGTTTCTAGTGCAAGACCTACGTTAATCAATATGCAGAACTGGCTTTGCAAATGGCGATACAAATGGTAAGCCAAATAGTGTATGTTAATGTGCATATTACCATTAAATTCTCATTACAGATAGTAGTTTTTTTTTTGTTTTTTTTCTTGAATCTATTTTTAAAATCTAAAGACCTTGGTATGCTTTTGTCCATATCCATACGAATTAAAGCTGAACTCTGGAAAAACTAAAAATCTTCCCTTGCAGTCAGGCTACCCCTAAGCTACAAGGGCTAACTGCTTGCTTAGTCTTAAGGGATGGTAAGAGCATCTTTATGTACCTGAGCCTCTGTTCCCCAGTGGAACTGTCTTCAGTGTACTCATGTCTATTGCAGGACTATGGTCCCCGTATTAGAGGATCTTCGTCCTCTAAAGTGCAGGGGATGGTCTAGAAGCAGAGGATTGGGTAAACTATACTTCTAGGCATAAACTAGTATTTAACCTCCGCAGTGCAGGCCCAGCCCCACTGCAAATGAAGACTGTTTTCCCAGAGTCACGCTTTAACCACTTCTCACTTGCAGTCTTTTTAGATTTCCAAGCACAATACACTTCTGGCGACTGGTTGAGGGCCACCAAAAAAACACTTTGCTCCTGGCTTTCAGTCTAGCAGTCACTGCCTGTCCCCAAAAATATTGGGAAAAAATCCCTGTTCCCAATCATGTGATTGCTGTTGGCAGTGACCTGCAGGATCACCTGCATCCTGGAGTCTTAGGCCACATTCACAAAGGAAAAAAACACCCTCATGCAGATTCCTGTGGCATGTATCTGGTGAATACTTGCAGCTGAATCTCATGCATCATGATCAGTGGCAGATCTGCCTGTATAACTGAATGACACGCTGAAAAGAGCCATGCCTCTCCGATACTGTAAGCTTGCATGCACAACTCCGGTTCCTACGTTAAAGTGGAACGCGTGTCAGAAATTGAAGTCCTGCTAGCCCATTTTGTAGGTATAGCTATGTAAAACATTAAAAAGAAGTGTCTATACAGTTTAAAATCCAATAATACACTCGACTTGCTCTGCACATGCTCGGTTGCTTTCTGAGGACACAAGAAAATGTGACTTAGCAATACTGGCATTCCAGGAATGGAACTGTTTTATTGGTTTAAAAAAAAATAGTCCTGAGTTATGATAGACTCATGAGCTCAGGGACTCTGGGCTTCAGCAAAATGGCAGCCTCCAGCAGGAAGAAACGGGAGCAATTCTGGAGGCAATTTACAGCACGCTTATTTTGGTAGCATAATTATTGTGGAATGTATATTCCTTGCTAAAGAACATTATCGGTGTAATTCTGCTTTAAGTACCAATGTCCTGGACTGAACAAATGTGTCCAGTCATCTGCCCACTACTCATGCACATAACCTTTGTATGCCCAGATTTTTACTTTTTTGCATATAGATCTTCCCGATTGCTGTATATGCCATCAGGGCTGTCGGTGCCAGTGGCTGGCACAGGTGTCAACTGCTAGTTTTGTAATAGAACATTGTAAAACTTGCCCACAACACAGCCATCCAATGACCTTCGGTCACAAGAGTTACTATATAGCAGCTTGTGTTTTTCAGTTGTCCTTGACAGTGTTACATACAAAATAATACAATATTTATTTCTACCCAGTTGTACTAAACTAGAAAAACATTTGGCAGGTGCTCAGTGTGCCCCTTATGATCTCACGAGATGGAGCTGCTGAGCCTTAACACTGTTAAGCAAGGAAAATTGAATTTCATGACCTGAATTTAATGCCAGAGCTATAGTGTGTGTATAGTAAAATGTGCACTCTTATTCACCATTGATGGGATTGTGAAAAATGAGGTAAATATTGCAGATTACAAACACTGACCCCAATGCATTCTAAAATGGGCTATACACTTAAGCACGCCACCATGCATTCACCTTCTGGAGCATTTAAGCGGTACTGTTTACATTACCTGGCACGATGTGTTGCAAAATTTGCTATACAGTAAAGCTTGGCACTAAGACTTATGGTTGGCTTGGTGGTTTCTTTCCGCTTCTATCTTTTTCTCCTAGTATGAGATGCATATGCACTTTGGGTCTTTAAAGTAGATCTTTGCTGAATTTGAATACCACAAACCAAAGGCTCTAATTATTATTCAAAGCAAACTCTCTCATCTATCCATGTTTCTATGCTTTATTTTGTTTAGAAATCGCTTTGGAAAAACACACCCTAGTATTTCTGGCCTTAGCCATCTTGAGTAAGGGAAAATGATTCATGTAGCATTTACTTCCTGGAATCCATCTGCCCTTAGCTCAAGCATGCAGGAGAGTGCTTAGCTGAGAGCCCCTCCCTTCCTGAAGACTCCTGGGATGTATATTTGCCTAAGCATGGAAACCAGAAAGTAACTGAAGAAAAAAAATAAAAAAAATCAGGGAAGTGTCTATTTACTAATGCTAGCAGCAAATCTATGTTGATGGGGAGAGAAGTTCCACTTAGCCCCCATTCACATCGGGCTGATTTGACATCAAATCGCATGCCAAATCGGAGCCTATTGCCGACAACGGCACCGTCCAAATCTGTGCGACAACTTTGCAGCGCCGCACCGATTCTCAAAAGTAGTTCCTGCACTACTTTTGGCAACTTCGGGGCAATCTTAATAGACATCTGTGCATGATCCCACACAGATATCTTTCAAATCGCCCCCGAAGTAGGACTGAAATGCCAGTTTGAAATCGTGTGAGCTCAGCTGAACTCGTATGGATTTCAAACCCGCATTCAGTGTGAACCTAGGCTTAAATACAGTATTTCTCAGCTCCATTGTGTAGTATCCAAATTCTATACCAATGGACTTGGTCAGCCAAAAAGGCAGATTTTATATACATTGATAGATGTTCAAATCTGAATTTAGAGGTTGGGAAGGGGCATGAATCTGTGAAATGTGTGGAGAATTGCACAATCACACTCCAAATTCACCTGGGTTACATTTGCAAAATGTGGCCAAAAATCCACTGCGTCCAGCTCATTCAGATTATCTGTAGCTAAATAAAGCAACCCCAATAGGCTGGCACTGACAAATGCCTACAGCCCCAAAACACAACAGAACGAACACTCATTCTGATTATCCTTTTGGCAAACAAAACTGGTGAACGTGTGGGACACTGTTCGCTTAGTGGCACTTTGCATTTTTGGTGATTAGGTTTTGTAAAATGATCAATGGTAATTCCTTGCCTTCTGAAATCCACTTCTTTCTCTTTGGTGCTACACCTCTTTGTCTCTGTTCAGCATCAGGTACGTGGTGTGACTTTTTTCTTTCATTGCTGTGCAAATAATTTTTCTTAATCTACTAACATCTGACTTGGAACTGCAGCCAAGAAGTAGTATTCTCAGCCTTGTGTAGGACTCACGACTTCTGCATTGCAAATCTCAAGGCTACAATGATCGATCAAGCAAGGCAAGCGTCTAGATCCTTGCATCTCCTAAGAATTATAGATAGATGGAAATTCCTCCAGCCTCTTGCACTAAATTTCATTCACTTTTTAAATATGGCAAAGCAGTTGTCCATTAAAGTAATTTTGCAAATGTATGATAGTATAGAGCTAGATATACATTCTCCTGTTCCCACTCATGAGCTGAGATTAAGTCACAAATTCTTTCTTTAGTGCTAATCTGTATTTGCTAATTTGTTATAATTTGCCATTGTTAATAACCTGTTTGCCTGGTGTTTAACCCTTAGGCTAGGTTCACATCTGTGCGGGTGGTACCGCTGCGGGACCCTTAAACCTAATGGCACGCCGCCCACACTGGAAATGGCACTCATGCTGGGAACCCCCGGTTCCTGTAAAGGTTGTGATTTCTAAAATGGTACAGGGACTTCTTTCCTGTGGGGCACGGCAGCCCATTCAAACAAATGGGCTCTTGTGCCCACGCAACCCACGGGCCGCACAGGTGTGAACCTAGCCTGAGTTTAATCAGTGTGAAAATAACTAAGCCAGACTCACTGTAGTAGTTGTGCACATTGAATTTTTTGGATATTGCTTTACTGCCTTCCAGACTTGCATGTTAAAATATCTAAACCGGTCAATGAGAAGTGTCAGTGGGTACATGTCCTTTGCATAGGAATAACTGTTTCAGTGGCAAAATCATAAGGCCTTCTAGCTGTCCATTCTTCCTGCAGCCATCTTTATGGGGCAGAATTTGCTGCATGTATCCTAGAGCCCTTTCCATGGTGGCTCTTAAACTGGCCATACATGGCTCAGATGTCAGCTGATTCCTGCTGAATTAGCCAAAATTTGAGTCATGAGTGAACTTGCAAAAGCCACCTACAAATGTAGATTTCCAAACATCTGCTGCTGGTTGAGTACATTAGCAGTTCATGGATATTTCTCCATTCATGTTTAGCGTGGATGGGGGAATCCTTTTTTTTGTGTGGCTAGCTTTACAGCACCTAAATGAGAATGTTACATAGCTGCTGTCGGCACATTCAGCAGTGATCATAGATGGGTGTTTCAGCCTCTGTGCTTGTGACAGATGCAAAAGTTACGGGATGGAAGATGTACCTGCAAAGAATTAAATACTTCTCTCCCACTCTGCTAAACCTCACTTCACTCAGGAGATATTGGGAACACTGCCATCTTGGCCTCTCTGATCTGCAGATGCCATGGTGCTGCACATGTGATTAGTTATGACACCAACTATGTGATGGTATTACAATTTGTGAGCGAAAGCAGTTTGGATGGTTATCATTCATGACATGCCTTGTGGAGGATTAGTTTTAGGGAACAAACTAAATCTATGGGCTTGATTCTGCTTTAAATTATCACTGCCTAAGTACTCAATAACCTTACCTGTAAGTTTAGTCCCTTGTGCTATTATATCCATGGGTACTACTTTAAATTTACTGCAAAAATACTATAGATTCTCTAACTTTTATCTTTAAAGGCTCGTACACACTAAGAAAATCGGGCGAACATTTTTATAGTGTGTACACAACTTTGGACAGCTGATTCTGAATTTTTCGTACAAAAATTCCAGAAGGGTCAAACTACAAAGATTTTCTCGTACGGGAATAGAATAAACGATTTTAGTTTTTAATGTGTACTATTTTCATGCAAGAAAAAAAAAGCCTTTGTCGTACAAGAATATTTGAAAGAATTTTGGTACTAATTTTCTTTGGTTCCCATTTGCTGTAAAAAAATCGGACAAACGTTCGCCGATTTTCTTAGTGTGTTCCCCACTTTAGTAACTGGCAGTTCTGTTCTTTTATGCCAGGATTTCATAATATGCGTTTCCCCTAGTGGTTATGTGTGCGATGGTCAGTGGAAGTGATTTTTAAATGGCAAAACATCCAATAAAGTCAGTTTTTAAGGTTAAAAATATGGGAGCTGCTAATGTTTCAGCTTTTAAAGGGGTAACCTAGAGCAAGCATTTTTAACCTGGTATTTGGTAAGTGGAGCAAGTATGCAGCCAGTAAAGTCTGTAGTCCTACCTCCACACCAGTCAATGACCTTAAAGGATAACCGACTACCTAATAGTAGCTGCTTTTTCCTTTCACCATTTTTTATGTTTATTTTGACTACAGCTGTTTGTATTACCTTAATTCAATAGGTTTTGCCTAACACCAGTGACTTTAATTAAAGGGATACGGAGTTCTGTCATAGAGCAGCAGTTCCTATGCATGGTGTAGGATAATGCTCTAATACACAGGTGTCAAGCACAAGGCCCACGGGCCGAATCCGGCCCTCCAGGCCATTTCATGTGGCCCTTGTATCTCCCCTGCAGCTGCAAGAAAGCTCCAGCCCTCCTCCAGACCCCTACTTTCTGCTTTTAAGCAATGCATCCAGCTTCTTCCCAGCAGCAGCATAAGGAAAGGGGGGTGCACTGTGATGTAAGGGAGAGTGGGGGACTCAACTTCTGATGGTGGGGTGGCTCTTGACATCTAATGTAAGGGGAGATGTGCTGGACATCTAATCTTAGATACAACCGTCCCTTTTGAGGACAATCATGCTGATGCGGCCCACAATGAAATTGAGTGTGACACCCCTGCTCTAAAACATCTGAGGGTTCTGTTTAAGGATACATTTACCTTTAAAAAAAAAATCACCTTTTTTGCAGGTAAAGTGCATTTATTTTCTTGGGAGCCTGCAGAGCATTACACCTTTAATCAGCAGTTTATAGATGCAATGTCGGGCTGCAAACTCGTAGTACAGCTGTCTGCCTGTACCGGCAGACAGTTACTAAAGGGCAGGAAGAATGAATGAATTAAGAATGCTCACCAGTGCCTTCACAGTTCGAGAAGTACAAGCAGTCTGCTGCGGTGGAAAACGGGACTTGTAGTTCGTTCAGATGGCTGTGAATAAAATACAGGGCTGTGTGGGCAGAGCCCCTCACAACTGCGCTGTTTTTAAATAGTGCTACAATGAAGAATTTGGGGGGGTTGAACAGGGCTGCTGCTTTAGTAACCTATCGCTCAAAGGTGAACTTTTATCCTTTAAACTAACACCTGTTAAATGTATTTTAATATGCCCATGTTTGAATATATATCCAGTTTCATGATTGCTTTCTAAAATGAAACCATTTATATAATATTTTTTTTTGCATGGACTCTGTGCTTTTTTCAGACAGCAAATGAAATATGTAGTGGTGCTGGTCTGTGCACAAAGGCTTCCCCTCGTCAGGATCTGATCCCCGCCAAAGTAATTGTTCCAGCAATGAAACTGCAGCCAGCAATAAAGGTAAGCAACAGTTACAGTTTTGTGTGCCATATCAGATGATTAAATAACCTATTCAGTCATATTACTGTGTAGCCAAAATATTTGTAGTTTTGGATAGAGTAAGTGTTAAAACACGTGTCGGGTCTGCATACCTTTGGATATATCCGTACACATCTAGTCCTGTAGATGTGAAAGGAATTCCCCTCACTTTTGTGGGTGACAGCAGTCACCAGGACAAAGAAGGGAATCATCCCAAATTGCAATACACTTAGAGGTTCTAACCTTTTGCTGCCATCTAAAACACATACCTTTTTGGCTGTACAAAACACTTTGCAAATTCAACTGTTATGTAAGAAAGCAGATTTGACTAATGTATTTGTTTTGGTAATGGCAGTGTGTCCAAATTAAACCATATTTTTTTTTTTTTTTGCCTCGTGCAAAATGCAGCTCAAACTGATTCTACGGGCTTTTTTTTTTTTTTTTCTCTGCCTTGTCCATGCATACTTTAGGTGTTAACAGGAATTCAGAGGCAGGCTAGTTTAGAGGCAGAAAATAAACCCATCACTTGTGCGTTCAGAAGAGCTTTTGAGCATTAAACATGTGATGCTGGCAAACACACATTAACACTAGGCTTTTAGGGACTGAGTGTTTCATCTCAATGGACAGAAATTCTGGCTAATGAAATGAATTCATTCCCAAGTGCTTGACGCGCTTGAAAAAAACACAGCTTAAGTGTTTTTGCAGCTGCTTTTATCCTGGCAGGAGTAACAGGAGTTTCCAGTTTTTGCTAGGTTTAAACTACCTCACCAGATTGTTACAGGAATGTCGGCACTGAAATTGGACTGTAATATGGGATGATGAACATGGTCAGATTCCCTTTTTTTTTACTTTTATATTTTTTTTGCGGGGGCACTAAATGATTTTGTCTTTTTAGGTTGCAGAGCATGAAGCCTCAGAAAACGGTCCTTTCTGTGAAATATGTCAACTGGTGGTGCAGAAGGTGGAAAAGTTTTTGGACAGTAACCGATCACGGGTGTGTATAAAATGTATACAGGTACAGTAGGGTTTGTAAAAGCATAGGTCTTGTGTAGATCTACTCAGTCTTGTATTTTTTTCCCCAATAGGAACACATTAAAGAAGCTCTGGATAAAGTGTGTGATCTTTTGCCTTCCAAATATGCCAAAAAATGTGAAGATTTTGTTAATCAGTATGCTGATTTGCTCATTTCAATAATGGAAGCGGAAGGGGATCCCAGATTAATTTGCATGGCCATGGGATGTTGCAGTGCAAGAAAACTACAAATTGGTAAGTAAAAAAAAAACTAACATTTTACTGGCAGATGCATTTTTTTTTCCCATAAATTTGCATTTTGGGCCTAAAAACTGCTTAAACCCCCAAAACATTTCTGGCCTGTAGAATAGAGCACTTTCACGTTTTGCATTCCATAAAATATGCACACCAGTTTTTCAAACCTATATTTTCCACAATAAAGGCTAGAGCAACAAATACTGTTGATCATAAAACCAAATGGCACAGCCTGGGAGGCGGGCATAGGGCACCAAGGCAATCTGATATATCTGCGGGCAGCAGGAGGGTGTGAAGACTATAAAGTGTTCAGCGGTAGACAGACATCAGTGTTGGATCAAAACACACAGGGATTGATATTAATAGTCTGGAGATTACAGTGCAAAAGGCCATACACAAAGGGAAACATCCATATAATCGGTCTGGCACTGTAGAACTATAACAGTAGTCAACAGGTGTGTTCTCTAGGATGCACACCACCTGCCGGGCTGCAAAAAAATCAGATAGCCATAGGAGCTTTATTTGTGTAAAAGATATAAATTGTTTGGGTACAGTGTTGCATGACCACGCAATTACCAGTTAAGGTAAAACAATGCGGTGTAGCAAAAAATGGCTTGGTCATGAAGAGGGTAAAATCCTCGCTCAAGTAATTAAGACCAGTGAGGCTGTGTGGTGCTCCCACAGCCACATTGTTCGTTCACACAAATCTGTGAATGAACTAAAAGTACCATCTGCCACCACAACAGACGGCTTGTAGTTCTCAGTGAACTGCAAGGGCATGGATTCTTCCTGCAATTCACTATCTCCCTATATGGGAGGACAGCTATACCGAGTCTGCAGGAACTTGACATTGCACCCACCATCAATGGATGACGGGTGTGGTGCTTAACAGGCTGCAGTGCAACAAAATGCCTTTTTTTTTCCCTTACACAAAAGGTAAACTTTTTTTATAAGTGCTCAGAGCAGAGCACTTTCAGGTTAATAGGGGGAATATTTTTTTTTTTTTCTTTTTACTTGGCATCCTGACAATTGTGGCCCTGGGCTCCAAACAGAAGCAGGGGAGGCTAAACGCTTTTAACCACTTGCTTACCAGGTACTTGCACCCCCTTCCTGCCCAAGCCATTTTTCAGCGCTGTCACACTTTGACAATTGCGTGGTCGTGCTACACTGTACCCAAACAAGTTTTTTTTTTTTTTTTTTTTTAATCATTTTCTTCACACAAATGGAGCTTTCTTTTGGTGGTATTTAATCACTGCTGTTTTTTTTTTAACAAAGGCCAAAAATTTTTACTTTTTTCGCCTTCACTGATGAGGTGGCACTGATGGGCTGAACTGGTGGGCATTGAGGTGTCACCTATGGGCACTGATTAGGTGGCACTAATATGCTGCACTTATGGGCACTGATAAGTGGCACTGTTAGGCGGCACGGGTGGGCACTGATTGCTAGTACTGACTGGCATCGCTAATGGGCACTGATTGGTGGCAGTGGTGGGCACTGATTGGTGGCAGTGGTGGGCACTGATGGCAATGGTGGGCACTGATTGGTGACACTCTTTTCTTGTAATCAGGGCACTGATGATCAGTGCCCGGATTACATTCCTACATGTCCTCCTGTGAGGAGATGACGCTGATCGGCTCTCCTTGCCTCACACTGTCAGTTTCATTTCTGAGGGATAGGTTGTTGGCTGTCTAGAAACATTGATTGGTGATTAGAGAAGTTGGTCACCCAATCTGGCCAAAACGGCAACTTGTGTTGTATCTCTAGGTGCTTTTTCTGTCACATTTGACATTGCATGAATTTGCCACTTTAAAATATTGCAGCAATGTGTTTGTTTTTTTATTTTTAGGGTTAGTTCACCTTTACCAAAAAACTGTCTATACAAGTGACACATTTGGATAAACTTTGTGCAGTTTTGACAAGTTAAACGATGGCCTTTGCTACAGATGTAAGCCATTTACGTACTGTATCTTTCAAATCTGAAAAATCCCTGAGATGGCGGCGTCCTGCCTTGTTGCTATGCTGTTTCTAAAACACTCCCAGCTAAATCAAACCCTCACTTGCTTGTTCACCCCCTGCTGACAGCTTGGAATTGCTCACACCTATAGCCAGGGCATTTAACTTTGGTCAAAGCTGCAGTTTGATCTACAGGTACCTGCTTAGGCAGTTTTTTAAATGTGCAATGACCCTTTAAATGTTGACAAGTCATGTTACAAGCCTTTTTGTAACTATATTGCAAAAAGTAGGGTTTGTTTAGTAGGGTGGACTAGGGCAGATGAAGCATTGTTGGCAGAAAGTGTTAACCTTGACTTTCACCCCCCACACTTAAATGTCAGACTGTTAACCCCTTAATTGATCCAGTCTTTTCTACTTGTGTTGAATAGTGTAGGAAATGGTAATACCTTGTGGAACTATGGTTGACATCTGTGCCCCATTTAGAGAAGTCGCCAGATCTAGCTGTTCTATAGTTATGACAGGAAGTGAGGAAATCCCCCTGGTCTTGGTGACAAAACAAAATTTAGGACTTTTACGGGGCTTTAGAGACTAATGTCCATCTTAAAATAACAAGGTAATACCAGCACAAAATCACTCCTGTCTCTATGGATCAAGAGTCTCAGGTGAGCCCTGTATACAGTCTGTTATACAAATTTGTGAAATAGGATCTTTTCGTGAAACCTCCTCCTAATGTCACTTTTCTTACGGATTACAATGTCAAAATTCCTCACTGTAGTTCTGCTTTTTAAACAGTGAAACTCAATTCTGAAAGCTGTGAAGTCTGCAAGATGATTATGTCATATTTGGATAGTATACTGGGACAAAATGCCACGAAGGAGAAAATTGAGGATGGGTTACAGAAGATCTGCAATTTCCTTCCATCATCCATGCAAGATCAGGTATAACTTTTTTTTTTGTACCTAATTTTATAGATAAGCACTGTATGTACAGCCGTGGCCAAACGTTTTGAAAATTACACATTATTTTTCAGTCTGCTGCCTCAGTTTTTATGATGGCAATTTGCATGTACTTCAAATGTTATGAAGAGTGATTGGATGAATTGCAATGTCCCTGTTTGCCATGAAAATTAACTCCCATAAAAACATTTCCACCGCATTTGTGAAGGCTTCAGTTGCCCAAGAAAGTCCAGCAAGCGCCAGGACCAGCTCCTACAGTTTATTCAGCTGTGGGATCGGGGCACCACCAGTGCAGAGCTTGCTCGGGAATGGCAGCTGACAGGTGGGAGTGCATTTGCATGCACAGTGAAGACTTTTGGAGGATGGCCTGGTGTCAAGAAGGGAAGCAAAGAAGCCACTTCGCTCCAGAAAAATCAGGCACAGACTAATATTCTGCAAAAGATACAGGGATTGGACTGCTGAGGACAGAGGTAAAATCATTTTCTCTGAATCCCCTTTCCCATTGTTTGGGGCATCAGGAAAAAGCCTTGTCCGGGGGAAGAAAAGGGTTAGCCCTACCATCAGTCCTGTGTCATGCCAACAGTAAAGCATACTAAGACCATTCATGTGTGGGGTTGCTTCTCGGCCAAGGGAGTGGGCTCACTCACAATTTTGACTAAAAACACACCCATGAATAAGAATCGAACAAACCTCCTCTGAGCAACTTTTCCCAACCATCCAAGAACAGTTTGGTGACGAACAATGCCTTTTTCCAGGATGATGGAGCACTTTGCCATAAGGCAAAAGTGATAATTAAGTAGCTTGGGGATCAAAATATTAAAATTTGGGGTTCATGGCCAAAAGTTCCATTGAGAACTTGTGGTCAGTCCTCAAGAGGCAGGTGGAAGAAAAGAAAACCTGCAAATTCTGACAACCTCCAAGCATTGATTATGGCAGAATGGGCTGCCATCAGTCAGGATGTGGCCCAGAAGTTGATTGACAGCATGCCAGGGTGAATTGCAGAGTCCTTAAAAAGGCAACACTTCAAATATTGACTCTGCATAAACTTAATGTAATTGTCAAAGCCTTAGGAAATGCTTGTAATTATACTGCATTATACCATAGTAACATTTGACAAAAATCTAAAAACACCGAGGCCCCTTTCACATTACCACAACTTCAAAGTCATGCGATTTTGCGGCCGTGATTTTTAGGAGATTTTCGGGATATGCCGTGTAAACTTGAGGTATATGGACCTACTCGCATGGAAGTTGGACCAAAGTAGTACAGGGACTACTCTGAAGTGCCACAGAAATGAATGGTTATCAGAAATCATGGAACGACTAGTCATGCAACTTTGCAGTCCCAAGTCGCAGGATAAGTCACACAAATGTGAAAGGAGCCTGAAACGGCAGACATTGTGAAAATTAATATTTTGTCACTCAAAACTTTTGACCACAGCTGTATGTGCTGCAAAAGACTAACGTTTGTAAAATGAACTTGCTGAATTGAATGATGAGGGTGAGAGGGGGGGGTGTTGAACTGCAGAAACATGTTTTGTAGTAGCCATGACTGCTGCCTCTCTGCCAATTCCTTCACTGGTTTCCAGTAGCTCAATGTATAAAATTCTAAATACTAATCACAACATACAAAACATGCTCTTTTTAGCACCTCCAACTGGCCTCCAGGACTTCTCCAGAGCCTCTCCCATTCTCTGGAACTCCTTAGTATGTCTGGTCAAATTCTACACTGCCCCCATTTAGGCGATCCTTGAACTAATTTATTCACGAAAGCTGATCCCACTTCCACCTAAGAGCTGTACTTGAGTCTTGGCCTGAAGGAACAGTACAGGTATGCTGTTCAGAGCGCATGCGCCAGTGATGTTACCGGCTGCTTGCTAAATAATGTTCTAAATGGTGCACGTTTAGGAAATATTCATTTTACCTACAGGTAAGATTATAATAAAGCTTAATTACCACTAGTAGTTAAAGTTTGAAAAGCTGGGCCAACGCAGATTCTACTGCAGTGTCCTTATGCACTGTGCCTAGGAAAGCTACAATATAGGAAGCTGCATTCATTTACTGCCAGTGATGAATAAAAACTTCTACCTCACTCCTTTTTGGAAGAGTCCCTTCCCTTTTTTACTCCTGCTCTTTTTGCAGGCCGTTTATAAAAGTGGCCATTTGAGGACTGAAAAATTAATGAAGAAAAGCTGCATCCCTGACTTTAATCTTGACCTTTTTAATATTTAGTCCACATAGAGATCAGTATTACAACAGCGTCACTTCCATATTTCTATCCTCACAGGTTCCTATTTCAATAAAGCTTTAAAAATGAAAGTCTTACCTCCAGAATAATGGGGTGAGTCTAATAGTCGTGTGTCATAGCTGCAGGTGTTTGTGCAGGACTACTTGGTGGTGAGGGATTCTATAATTTGGCAGTATCTACATACTATATGCAAACAGTAAAACAAGCAGAAATGGGTCATTATGGTGGTACTAAGTGAAAAGTTTTAAAGAGGAGTTTGTAGAAATCAAATCAAGTTTTTTTGCTGAAACTGTTCATGTCTTCTATTTGCAGTGCCACACTATGATAACCTTGTATGGGCCTACAATATTGGAATTGCTGCTTCAAAAAATGGATCCAGGCACAGTTTGTGTGGTAAGGCAAAATGTTCAGATTTTAAACTTTAATTTCTTTTGAGCGCATGCATGTGCTGTGACTCTTGTGTACATGTGCAAGTATAATGGCATCATGGCCTAACCAGGCTGAAGAGTCCAAACCCAGAATGAAGACCTGGGAGAAGATGGCTGCACCCGTGACAGCCGAGAGCCCTGACACTGGGCGCGTTTGGCAGGCAAGTCTGCCATAATGTACTTGCAGTACTAGTACATTATGACAAAGCTGCGAAGGGCAATTTAAATTTTTTTCTTAAAGTTTAATGCTGCTTTAAGCAATCTGTGGGATGTAGGTGACAATGCCATCTGGTCTGTAGTGGTCAATTGATGCAAGAAAGGAAGGGGTTTGGGACTTTAAATGAGGCACCCATATGTATATATATAGTGTGCCTCCATCCCTAATGCGGAAAATAACAATGGAGATTTGGGACTTTGAATGAGGCCATAGACAGTGTGGAGGTAGGTAAAATTGAAAAACATATACTTTATTCATGAAATTGCATACAAACATGATCAATACCAGAAACCACGTAAATGAAAAGCATTGTAATAAATAACAATTCATCAATATTTACACTCACGTATGTGCATGTGCAATACAAGCATCTAGGGTACATAATGTATAGTAGCCACGTGCCCCGTGGAGATCTGATTAGATAGGTGAACACATATTCCAAGTAAATTCATATATGTACATGTAACATAAAACACCACTAACCGGGATACATGTCACAAAGAACAATGAAATCATAATAAGTTGAAGGATAGTATTCAAGGTAAATGGTAGGAACAAGTTGTATGACAATTCCCAAAGACCCAAGATAGGTGGTTTGATGAGGGCATGTGTCAGCATCCCCAAAAGTGCCCGACGTGTTTCGTGTGATGACACACATCAGGGGCGGAAGCTTTGGGACATAACAGGTCATTAGTGCTGAGATGTGATGAGTGTAGAGCCAGTGTAGAGCCATAATTTTATTTACTCGAGATGTCTAGTTCACCACCGCACAGCTCATCCTCAGCATAGCTATACAAACTCACTTTGGCAGCCACCCTTGATATACCATCCAGTCTCATCACATTCACCAACTACTTGTTTGCCAAGTCCTGGGGAGGTCTTTTCACTCTGCACCTTGTTAGTACGCTGCCTACTTGTACCTCAGCTCCCGGCAGAGACCATGTGGCCCTGGCTCTACACTCATCACATCTCAGCACTAATGACCTGTTATGTCCCAAAGCTTCCGCCCCTGATGAGTGTCATCACACGAAACGCGTCGGGCACTTTTGGGGATGCTGACACATGCCCCCATCAAACCACCTATCTTGGGTCTTTGGGAATTGTCATACAACTTGTTCCTACCATTTACCTTGAATACTATCCTTCAACTTATTATGATTTCATTGTTCTTTGTGACATGTATCCCGGTTAGTGGTGTTTTATGTTACATGTACATAGGTGAACACATATTCCAAGTAAATTCATATATCTAATCAGATCTCCACGGGGCACGTGGCTACTATACATTATGTACCCTAGATGCTTGTATTGCACATACATATGTGAGTGTAAATATTGATGAATTGTTATTTATTACAATGCTTTTCATTTACGTGGTTTCTGGTATTGATCATGTTTGTACGCAATTTCATGAATAAAGTATGTTTTTCAATTTTGCCTACCTCCACACTGTCTATGGCCTCATTCAAAGTCCCAAATCTCCATTGTTATTTTTGGTCAATTGATGCAGGTAAACCTCATGTAGGCATGTGTAATATACAGGCTGTTAAAATATGATGGTTTTAATTTTAAGGTCCTCGGTGCAAGTGTAACTTTTGATACTTTTACCCCAACACAGGACCTAAAAGTGTGCCCAGGTGTCCAGAAACCTCTTTTAGGAACTGAGAAATGTATGTGGGGCCCAAGCTACTGGTGCAAAGACTTGGAAACTGCAGGACGTTGTAATGTAAGTGGATGTCTGTGAAGTTACAATTGTATAAGAAAATAGACCAATAGATTTAAAGTTGCTCTAGTGAAAAGATGTGAAATCCCCACCTTAAAGCAGAGTTCCACCCAAAAATGCAATTTCTGCTTTAAGTGCAGGTGACCCCCTGAAAAGGCCACATTTGGTATGGCATTTTTTTTGGGGGGAGCTGGTGTTGGAAGGAAGTTCACCTCTCCCCCCTCCCTGCAATCTTCTGGGACATGTGCATTGCGGCTCATGCTTGCGCAGTGCATGCCCAGCTGTGAAGGCACAGCCGAGGACCCAATTTAGAATGTGGGTGCAGCGGAGAGGATTGGGGCTTCGTATGCCCGCATCGCTGGGACAGGTGAGTGATTATCAAGTCAGCAGCTACACTTTTTGTAGCTGCTGACTTTTAAATGGGTGGAACTCCGCTTTAAGTTACACAGGTCTGTCTTCCTTGAAAGAGTTCCCCTCACTTCTGTTGCTTTGAAAGGTGTAATGGTATATAAGCAATTTCATGAGGTCTGTGGAGTGCTGCTTCAGTCCATCTTGAAAGATGACACAGGTGGATATTTTTGGTTTAAAATTATAATAGAAGTGAACCCAGCCTGAAAGGCATTTGATTTGCTTATACTTTGTTGGGTTTTTTTTCCCACCTTTTTGGTTGTACCTGATTGCTGCTGATTTCCTTCAGCCACTTGCTGTCTAAAATGCATGCATGCCACAGATGACTGCATTTCACACCTCAAAGTGTTTCCCAATGGCAACAGTAGGAGGGAAAAAAATGACAAGTGGGGCCAAGGTTGCAAGGAAAGAAGGTATAAAGGGATCAGACAGTGACAGTATGCAAATTAAATACAAATGTTATTGGACTAATACAAAAATACTCAACGAGCAAATTTGAAATACGTCAAAGAAAGGTCAAAGAAAGTACACTGGGCCCAATCGCACACCTAGTCAAGGGGGGGGGGGGGGTGCAGAGTTAACACTGAATTAGGTTTAGGTCAATCGATCATATCGTGTGTGTGTGTGTATATGTATAGATAGATGGATAATTTATAGTATATGCTCCAGAGTTGAAAATATAAACATTGCTGAATGGAGCTAAGGTTTCCCTTAGGATAACGAACATCTGTGCAATCCTAGTACACTAGTTCCAACAGATCCCCAATATAGCACTCTATGCAGGTATAACCGTGTACATTGGTAAGTTTGCAAAAGCCTTGGATGCTTCCCTGGGTCACCGAGTTTCGTATGCACATGAGCAGAAATATGTGCAAAATGGTCATCCACGATAAATGATGGTGACTATAGCACCCTTTCAGGGACACTCACGATTTGATGGGTCATATCCTATTGGTGATCAAAGCCGTCCCAGTAGTCATCCGTGCCATCATGGGCCTGTCGATAGGAAGTGGAAGAGATAATAACCTCAAGATGAGATCAACCATGATGCCATCCTTGGGCAGTAATGGGTTAGTCTATTTTTGGATCTGGTGCGTACTGACAACCCATAAATCTAAGGAGGAATGTATAGCCCTCAAGGAATTAGATTCCCCTGTAATTAAGAATGGTGACAAAGGGGGGAATGTGGTCCTCATGAATGACTATACAGCAGAAGCTGAGCGACAACTTGGGGATGAGACAACCTACAAACCAACAACCCCTTCCTTGACCTAATATCCCAACTCAACTATAAACAAGTACTCTCCGAAGAAGCTGGGCTTATCTCCAAGAAAGAACTTGACTAGCTAAAGGTTGAAACCTTTAACACTCCTGTGTTCTACATCCTTCCAAAAATCCACGCGAACCCTAAAAAAAACCCTGGAAGACCTATAGTGTCGGCAGTGGGAGGCCCTTTGGCGAGAGTGGGGAAATGCCTCCGATTTAGGAAATGGTTACCCAACTTCCGTTCTTTAAGGATATGGCATATATACTCAAAAAACTCCAACATATACTTGAGGGGACCCTTGTTGGTATAGACGTGATACCACACAAATGGAGCTCCAAAACCATCTAATTTTATAGAAAACCTCACCCAATGATGGGAACCCAAAACGAGCAGCCAAGGCTTTTGCAAATTTACCAATGTACACCTAGTTATGAACCTGCATGGAGTGCTATATTAGGAATTCGTTGGAACTGACAACTAGTGTACTATGATTGGACAGAGTTCATTATCCTAAAGGAAACCTTAGCTCCATTCAGCAGTGTTTTTTTTTTACATTTCCAACTCTCAAGTAATTAGATGTGAGAAACTCTCCCATTTATTTAATATAAAGGGAGATTGCTGTCACCAACCATATTGGGCATTTGTCTTACACATTTGATATATCAGTTGATATGCTCGATTTGAGATTGATATGACAGATGACCAGGTGTGATTGGGCCAAGTGTACTTTCTTTTATGATAACAATGTTATTTTGGTGATGGGTATATTTGTATTGGTCCAATAAAACTTGTATTTGCATACAGTCTGGGATCACTTTATACGTGCTTTAGTTGGGACCATAGCCCTTTTCAGTGCTATATTAGGTATCCACTCTTGTATATTATGGAATGACAGATGTGTGTAACAGTCCCCCTCCACTACCAAAAGGTTATTTTGGTGTCCTATATTTTTTTTTTTTTGGGGGGAGAGGGAGGGAAGAAATGAGTGGACTTACTATGTGAGCCTGTCTTTTTGCCATTTGACTAATGATACAGTGTAAGTGTAGCGCAAATGGTAAAAGAAAACGTCCTTATAATCTCAAACAAAGCAATTTGTCTTGGTAGGAAAAAGCTGATGTTGTTCCCTCGAGCACCAATGATCGCCAAACCAGTAAATGAATGCGCTTACTGGACAAGGTGGACCCCTTAATTATAGGAGGTCATATGAGCCTGGGTTCTTTAGGAACTGGTTGAAGCTTGGATCTCAAAGGACACCGATCATCATAATCCCCTGGTAAACACACAAGAACTGGATCTGGTCAGTAAAATCGCTCTCTAAGGTTTCCAGATTAGAATCTCAGCACATACTTGCTCCTGCTCAGCTCACATTTCCCTTTTCCAGGCAGGCAAGTGGGTGGGCCTGATCTTTGATCAAAGATCGAGCCCACCCACTTGCCTGCCTGGAAAAGGGAAATGTGAGCTGAGCAGAACCAAGTATGTGCTGAGATTCTAATCTGGAAACCTTAGAGCGATTTTACTGACCAGATCCAGTTCTTGTGTGTTTACCAGGGGATTATGATGATCGGTGTCCTTTATGAGATCCAGGCTCATATGACCACCTATAATTAAGGGGTCCACCTTGTCCAGTAAGCGCATTCATTTACTGGTTTGGCTATCATTGGTGCTCGAGGGAACAACATCAGCTTTTTCCTACCAAGACGAATTGCTTTGTTTATGAGATTATAAGGACGTTTTCTTTTACCATTTGCGCTGCACTTACATTGTTTTATTATTTTTTTATTTTTTTTTTTAAAGGCTGGTGAATCCTATAGTGTTTAGCTTGCATTTCATACTCATTATTGTTTGTGCCGTTTTCCCTCAGCTTATGACTAATGATACCGACTTATGACATGCAGGGCAGGCCCCTCTTGTTTGAATAAAGTATTTGACCTGTTTGAGTGGCAGGAGAAAGCTGTACTTTTTTCCTCTTATCCACTGAAATTGATCACAGCATTGAAAATTCACTTCAAGGGTAGCTAAAATGTGAAATACAACCTGCTGCTTTATCAGTAAGACTTTTCTTACTGGATGACTAAAGAGGTGTGTGTTTTTGTTTTTTTGTTTAGGCGATTGAGCATTGCAAACGTCATGTTTGGAACTAGAAAATACTTATTCTTGGAGGTACGATGGACTGCACAGAATGAATGGCTCCCTCTTAAGATCATACTACTCTAACCTGGAGAGAATATTTTCTGTATGAATAGGTTGTACATATTTTTGTTCTGTAGAGAAATGTTCTGCACAAAGTTACATGATTTTTTTTTTTCCCCCTTTTTTTTTTTTCTAGCCTTTCCTAAGCTTTATTTTGAAAAATGTGCTTAATACAGCAGGGATATATTATGTACAATGACTTAATTAGTTTCTGTAACTTTTTTGCTAAAATTGTTTCTGGCTCTCCTGCCAGTTGCCAAGCTATGTCTAATTTTTATTTTAATTGAATCCAGTGTCTTCAGGACTTTTTACTTTTGGAAGGAATACATTTTTCATTTTAATGTGTACGTGTACTGTGTGTCCCCTGCCAAATCAGCTTCTAAAATAAGGGGGGCTAGCTATACCTTGGCCATCAAAAGAGGGCATTTCCTTTGGGAAGATTGAGGGCTTAAGTGTTTTTTTTTTTCCCTGCTTGTGTGAAGTGGTTAACTGAAGAGGGAGGCAAATTTAACACCTTGGTGCTGACTGCCACCTAGTCCTTTTAAGAGGTCTAAAATCTGAGCATTAAGGTCATGTGACTGCTGTCAGTGGTCACATGATTGGAAAGCTCCCAATCACAAGTATGCATAGTGAGCTTACCGATCCCCTACTGGCCACCGTACAGGGAGCACGCAAGTTAAGTTTACACAGGGCTGTATTTATGCGGCTGCTCTGCGTTTTTAAGGTCCTTCCCCAATGAGGCCACAAATGCATACTGTCGGCGCCAAGGAGTTAAACCGTGAACTGATATTTAGCCACTTTTGGAACATTTCTTCATTTCAAGGGAGTGAGTTTGCCCTGGCTTACAGCAGCCAGAGATCATTGACAAACTATTTCATAGTGAGAAGGCATTAAAAGCAATCCACTAACAATGGTTTCTTAGACCAGAAGGGGAATGGAGGGTTTTTCACGCTTTATAATTGGGCCTCTTGGAGTTTAGAAGTTGCACGAAATGAAGAACAGTTGAGGGCTGACACAACACTGTTCATTTGCCTTATTTAGTTTAAATGTGTTAAACTTGTTACTAGGTTTTTTCCTTTTTACGATCAAAGAACCTAATGTACTAAACTCTAGGCTTTAAATTACTGACAGTGAAAATTTTACTTTGAAAAAGCCACCAATAAAGACCATGTCCAAAAAAAATGTATTTTCTTTAGTATCTATACTAGAATGATGTTTTGTATGCACAGTAGTACACTTTGAAATTAAGACAAATTTATCATGTTTAAGTATGTGTTCTATATCCCCCCCCCCCCCGACACACACACACAGCAGTATGGTGCATGTTCACCCATACCCAGAAGTGCTATGTATTTTACTTTGCTCCCAAAGTGAGTGGTGGTGAGGGAAAATGTAAGTGCATTTAATTTTGCCCTGTGTGGCTACACAAGTGTAAATGCAAAGTGATCCCCTTTGCCTTACCCAATTAGGATAATGCCTGCTTTGTTAGTGCCTTAGAGTATTCATGCCCCTTTTCCATAGTGTTTATCACATAAAATCCCAATAAAATACGTTTTACATTTTTAGTTGCAATATGACAGTGGCACAATTCTGAAGTGTAAAAAAAGATAAATGGCGTTCAAATTATATTTTTTACAAATATCTGAAATGTGGTGCGCATTTGTATTCAGCCCCCTTTACTCTGATACTCCTAACTAAAATCTACTGGAACCAATTGCCTTCAGGAGTCGCCTAATTAGTAAATAGTCCACCTGTGTGTAATCTCAGTATATATACAGCTGGTTTGTTAGAGAATCTTGGTGAACAAACAGCATCATGAAGGCCAAGGGACACACCAGACAGGTCAGGGATAAAGTTGTGGAGAAGAGTAAAGCAGGGTTAGGTTATATTAAAAAAAAAAAAAAAAATCCTAAGCTATAAACTTCTCATGGAGCACTAAATCGCATTGGATAATTTTGTGGGCGTTTCTACTGTCCTGGTGCTGTGATGGGTAGTCCAAAAATTAGATGTGTAATTTATGGTATAGTTCAAAGAGGCCCTGACTAGGAGTGATTCTCTGCTGGACCTGGTAACCTCAAATCATGCAGAGCTTATTGTCCATATAAAAACATCTGGGTAGCTGTGACCATAACATGATTTTAAGGTTAGCTGTAAGCAAAAAGCTCATATTGGAAAGAACTTTAAGGAGGGCAAATTTTCCAAGGATGACAGCTGCTCTCCAAGACTTAGACTGGGTGGGTGGAGAGAGCTATTGGCATTGATTAACACAGAACAAAAAATGTGAATTCTGCAAGACTGTATGCAAAGTATATTCCTATTGGCAATAAGGTAATTTTTTTTTGTTTTTTTTTCAGCCCTTTAAACTTATGTGGCTCACGAAGTATAAATAAGAAAAGCGCTTTTAAAAATAAAATTGAAAGAACACTATCCTAGCATATAAAAATATTTAAACATGTAAAAAAAAAATCAAATCGTTTAAAAACGAGCCACAGATTGAAGGGTTTGTCCTATCTTGCAATATATTAGTAAAAAGGTCAGGTCTGAGCATGTAGGCCCTTTACAAAATCTTGAGTGGGTGATTGGGGACAAAGGAGGCAAATTTGTTAAATTCCTCCTTCAGCCCCGTGTATACAAAGGAGCATGGAGGAGCTCCTGATGGCAGAGGATTTATTCCCGCAGAGACAGCTCCTTCATCCATTCCCGGAGATGCTGCACCTGACAGCCTGGAGATTGAAAGGGCTAGGTTCTTAGTCCAAGGCTGCTCTCAGAAAGTGATACTCTTCTTCAAGCCAGAGGATACAATACCTAAAAAAGGATTTAGAAGTTTCAGTCACACAACAGCAATCCTGGAACCCATCATCTCCGACAGTTGCTCAGATCCTTGAGTTTCTCCAGCTAGGCTTAGATAAAGGCCTTGGGTCAAATACCCTAAAGGTGCATGTGTCTGCCATGACAGGAGTGAAGTGGGCACAGGACCCCCTTGTCATTCAATTCCAGAAGGCCTGCCTAAAGTTAAGGCGCCCCCCCAGAAAACCTTCCTTCCTGACCTGGGACCTTTTGGTAGTGCTAGATGTCCTATCCCATGAACCATTCTTTCCGATTGAGGGAGTCTCTCTGTGGGACCTAACTCTCAAGGTCACCTTCCTAATAGCAATTCAATTGGCTAAAAGTCTTGGAGATGCAGGCCCTACTGGCGAAGGAACCATACCTAACCCTCTACCCAGACAAGGTAGTCTCAAAGCCATTGGATTGCTTCATCGTGAAGGTGTCATCTTCCTTTCACTTTAATCAGGAGATATGCCTTCCCACTGTCTCTACAGAACAAGGTGACCCACATCCACTTGATGGAAAGACCAATATCTTGGCCTACCTTTCGGTAACCTTAGGAAGGCTGAGAATCTCCTAGTTATCCCACATGGCTCTAGGAGAGGACAAGCAGCGACTTCTCGCACCATGGTTGGTGAAGATCATTAAAAGGACTTACTCATCTAACCAAGCACAAATACCTGAGGGCTTAAGGGCACATTCCACCAGGGCAATGGCGGTCTACTGCAGGGTGTCTTAAACTATTTGCAAAGCAGCCACCTGGTCATCAAAAATACCTTTTATATCACATTACAAAGTGGACTCCGCTAGGTTGCCCCAGGTAGAGTTCGGGAGAGCAATTATACAGTCTAATACCTCCTATTCCTTGTAAATAAATGTGTTTCTGCTCATACCCACCCAGTTTGCGAATTATTCCCCAAAGGTGTATGCTGCCATGATGCGACAGGAAAAAGAAAAATTATATACTCGCCTTTCTGTAATTTTCCTTTCCTGTCGCATCTTCATGGCAGCATATAGATGCCCACCCATCTGAGGGGGATCCTCTCGGGGTTTAATAGCTACGCAGTCCTATCAGGTTGCAGAGGCGGCGCCACAACCCATAGGTGTATGCTGCCATGAAGATGTGGCAGGAAAGGTGAATATACAATTTTCTGTTTTCATTGATCTGTGAAAATTAAAATTTGACTATAGGCACTGCACCCTAGTGGGGTGGGGGGGACTTAAATCCAGCCACCTCCCTCCAAAAGAATAAATAAAAATATTAGCACCAAAAATGCACAATGTAACACTACAAAAACAATTGTTCACAATGGAATACATGCACTCCCATTTTGACAGAACGCATGGGAAAACAAAGTAGTGAAAGCACAACTTTCTCAAATTGTGCCGCATGCTACTGCGGTTACCATGCGGCCTTAGTGGCTGCAACTGCTACATTTTGGATGCCATTACAAATGAATGGTTTGGCATGGGTCTCTCAGGGGCAGTGCATTCACATGTGGTGTAGATGACCTGCACAGAATGCAATTTTGCTGCAACACATTCTAGTGTGAACTGGTCCAACACTTTTTTTTTAATTATATTAGCAAGCTGTGCAGTGTCACATGTAGAGAGGGGGGGGTTCAGTAACAAAAAACACTTTTACTGCCCAAAACTGAGTTGCCCTTTCTGCTCCAGCTATCATCAGACCTGATGTAAAATATACCATTGATATGACAGGTTGTAGTGCAGAGGAAGAAATCCCTGACCTGGAACAAGCCTGCAAAACACCAGTTTTGAATGAGAACATGCCACATAACTGAACTCTTAAAACTCCATCGCTCTCGTCACACAGGAAGTTGTCAACATTTCCAATCATGACACTCTGATGAAGTTCCTATGAATGGTAGCTATGAAGACACCATATTTGTATGGTATCTGGTTGCCATGGGGTGGAGCGGCTGTTTTAAGGTCACAGTCTCAGTTGCAGTGCATTCAAGTGGCAGCTCACATGATCCAAGCCAGAACACTCGCCCTCAACCTTTCTCCACTCCCTAGAGGCGAGCATGCGCATGGAAATTTTGGAGGACTGAATTTATTCTCTAAGAGGAGGAGATTAAGGGGGGAATATGATCATGTACAAATACATAAGTGGTCCATATAGTTAACTTGATGTTGTGTTATTCACTTTAAGGTCATCAAAGAGGACAAGGGGGGCACTCTTTACATCTAGAGGAAAGAAGATTTCATCTCCAAATACAGAAAGGTTTCTCTTTGCAGTAAGAAATGTGGAATAGACTCCCTCCAGAGGTGGTTCTGGCCAGCTCAGATTTTTTTTTTTTATATATACATAGCAAAGGCCTGGATTCTTACCTAGGTGTACATAAAATAACTGGGTACTAACATTTATAGGCAGATCAAGGGAATATCAGATTGCCTCTTGGGGGATCAGAAAGGAATTTTTTTTCCCCTGCTGGAGCTAATTGGACCATGCTTTCTGTTTTTTTTTTTTTTTTTGCCTTTCTCTGGATCAACTGTGGACATGGGATTGTAGATATAGATAGAATATGTATTTTTTTTAAATTTTCCCTTTAATTGGTTGAACTACATGGACTTGGAGGGGGAGACTGATCTCCTATCACAAGTTGGATTAGTGGGAAGTGTGTGGATAAATAAAATCCCCCATTATGATGACAGACTGGGTGGAGGGAGCCACACATTCGTCTAATGCTCGCCAGTTCCTAAATGTCTTGCAGGACAATTTCATGGTTCAGATGGTAGACGCACCAACTAGAAATAAAGCGTTACTGCATCTACTGCTTACCAACAATACAGACCTGATCACGGATATGGAAATACGGGGCAATTTAGGAAACCGCGATCACAGGTCAATTGGCTTCAGTATAAATCACACAAATAGGAAACCTAAGGGGAATACAAAGACACTGAATTTCAAAAGAGCCAACTTCCCTAAACTACGAACCTTGTTAGAAGGCATGAATTGGGATAAAATCTTGATAGACTGACTGGATAGCCATGTAGTCATGACCTGGCATACATTTCCTTATTCCTTCGTCAGAGGGCAACACTTCATAATGACGTGAAAAAAGTTTGTTTGAAATCTTTGCAAATTTATTAAAAATAACAAAAGAAAAAAAAAATCCCATGTAGAGAAGTATTCACAGCCTTTGCTCAATACTTTTGTTGAAGCACCTTTGGCACAAATTACAGCCTCAAGGCTCTGGCTGGTCCACGCAAGGACATTCACAGAGTTGTCCCATAGCCACTCCTTTGTTATCTTGGCTGTGTGCTTAGGGTCATTGTCCTGTTGGACGATGAACCTTCACCCCAGTCTGAGGTCCAGAGTGCTCTGGAGCAGGTCTTGCATACATCAAGGGATGTCTCTGTACATTGCTGCATTCATCTTTCCATCGACCCTGACTAGTCTCCCAGTTCCTGCCGCTGAAAAACATCCCCACAGCATTATGCTGCCACCACCATGCTTCACTGTAGGGATGGTATTGGCCAAGTGATGAGCGGTGCCTGGTTTCCTCCAGACATGACATTTGCCATTCAGGCCAAAGAGTTCAATCTTTGTTTCATCAGACCAGAGAATTTTGTTTCTCATGGTCAGAGTCCTTCAGATGCCTTTTGGCAAACTCTAAGCAGGCTGTCATGTGAGTGGCTTCTGTCTGGCCAGTCTACCGTACAGGCCTGTTTGGTGGAGTGCTGCAGAGATGGTTGTTCTTCTGGAAGTTTCTCCTCTCTCCGCAGAGAAACTCTGGAGCTTTTTCAGGGTGACCATCAGGTTCTTTGTCACCTCCCTGACTAAGGTCCTTCTCCCTGCATTGCTCAGTTTGGCCAGGCAGCCCGCTCTAGGAAGAGTCCTGGTGGTTCCAAATTTCTTCCATTTATGGACGAGAGGCCATTGTGCTCATTGGGACCTTCAATACTGCAGAAATTTTTCTGTACCCTTCCCCAGATCTGTGCCCCTCGATACAATCCTGTCTCGGTGGTCTACAGACAATTCCTTGGACTTCATGGCTTGGTTTGTGCTCTGACATGCACTGTTAACTGTGGGACCTTATATAGACAGGTGTGTGCCTTCCAAATCATGTCCAAACAACTGAATTTACCACAAGTGGACCCCAATCAAGTTGTAGAAACAGCTCAGGGATGATTAGTGGAACAGGATGCACCTGAGCTCAATTTTGGAGTGTCATGGCAAAGGCTGTGAATACTTATGTACATGTGATTTTTTCGGTTTTTATTTTTAATAAATTTTCAGATATTTCAAACAAACTTCTTTCATGTTGTCATTATGGGGTATGGTTTGTAGAATTTTAAAGGAAAATAATGAATACAATCCATTTTGGAATAAGGCTGTAACATAACAAAATGTGGAAAAAGTGAAGCGCTATGAATACATAGTTACAGTACATAGTCAGGTTGAAAAAAGACATGTCCATCTTGTTCAATCAAAAAAAAAAAAAAAATTATATACAATCTCATATACACAATCCCAATCCTTCACCCACAGTTGATCCAAAAGGAAGGTTTAAGGGCTCTTGCACACGGGGCGGATCAGTGATGATCCGCCCCGTGAACACCCGCTTGCTCAGCGGGGATTGCTCCGCCGATCCCCGCTGAGCAGGAAGATGACAGGCCCGTCGCTGCAGTGTGCACTGTCAGAACTGAACTGTCAGAGTGCCGCTCTCCCCTATGGGGGATCGGGTGATGACGGACCGTAGTGTCCGTCGTCATCCGATCCGAAAACAGATGGAGAAGTAGGGTTTTCTCCGTTACACTTTTCGGATCGGAGCGGGTCGGATGTCAGCGGACATGTTACCGCTGACATCCGACGCTCCATAGGGATACATGTATGTCCGTTTTTCATCCGAAAATGGAAGGATGAAAAACGGACATACGAATCCCTCGTGTGAAAGAGGCCTAAGACCCCAGCAAAGCATGCTCGGATTTGCTACATCAGGGGAAAAAAAATTCCTTCCTGATCCCCCCCGAGAGGCAATTGGATTTTCCCTGGATCAACTTTACCTAGAAATGTTAGCACCACCGCACAGTGATGTAGTGGTAGCACTCTCGCCTAGCAGTAAGAAGGGTCACTGGTTTGAATCCCAACCACGACACTACCTGCCTGGAGTTTGCATGTTCTCCCTGTGCCTGCGTGGGTTTCCTTCGGGTACTCCGGTTTCCTCCCACACTCCAAAGACATGCTGGTAGGTTAATTGGATCCTGTCTAAATTGTCCCTAGTATGTATGAATGTGAGTTAGGGACCTTAGATTGTAAGCTCCTTGAGGGTAGGGACTGATGTGAATGTACAATGTATATGTAAAGCGCTGCGTAAATTGACGGCGCTATATAAGTACCTGAAATAAATAAAATAAATATTATGTACATTTAGGAAAGAATCCAGGCCTTTTTTTTAAAGCAATCTACTGAGCTGGCCAGAACCACCTCTGGAGGGAGTTTATTTATTCCACATTTTCACAGCTCTTACTGTGAAGAAACCTTTCCGTATTTGGAGAGTAAATCTTTTTTCCTCTAGGTGTAAAGAGTGCCCCCTTGTCCTCTATGATGACCTTAAAGCGAATAACTCAAGACCAAGTTCACTATATGGACCACTTCTATATATGTACATGTTGATCATATCCCCCCTTAATCTCCTCTTCTCAAGAGGTAATAGATTCTGTTCCTCCAATCTTTCCTCATGGCTGAGCTCCTCCATGCCTCTTATCAGTTTGGTTGCCCTTCTCTGCACTTTCTCCAGTTCCCCGATATCCTTTTTGAGAACTGGTGCCAAAAACTGAACTGCATATTCCAGATGTGGTCTTACTAATGATTAGTACAGGGGTAAAAATTATCTCTCGCTCTGGAGTCCATACCTCAATACAAGAAAGGACTTTGCTCGTTTTGGAAACCGTAGCTTGGCATTGTATGCCTTAATTGAGCTTATGATCTACCAAAACCCCCAGATCCTTCTCCACGATTGATTCCCCCAGTTGTAATCCCCCTAATATGTATGATACATGCAGATCCTTAGCCCCCAAGTGCATAACTTTACATTTATCAACATTAAACCTCATTTGCCACTTAGTTGCCCAATTAGTGCATTGAGGTCGGCTTGTAAGTTGGACACATCTTGTAAGGACGGTATTATACTGCATAGCTTAGTGACATCTGCAAAGACAGAAATGTTACTTTGAAATCCCAGACCCTATTACTTTTTAATATAATTTATAAAGATATTAAAAAGTAAGAGTCCCAGCACTGAACCTTGGGGTACACCACTGATAACCATTGAGAGTAAGAGTCATTAACCACTACTCTCGGATAGAAAATTGGCTAAAAAGACAGAATTCAATTTACAAATTGATCTTTCAAAGCCTGTGGGCTTTACATTACACATGAGCCGTGTGTGGGGAACTGTGTTAAAACGCTTTTGCAAAACCCAGGTATACCACATCCACAGTCACCCCTCTATCCAAGGTTTTACTTACCTCTTCATAAAAAGAAATCAGGTTTGTTTGACAACTTCTGTGTCTTTCATGAATCCATGCTGTCTGTCGCTTAAAATATTTTTTTTTTCAGCAAGAACTCATCTGTGGTCTTTTGCCGCGTACACATGGTCGGATTGTCCGACGGGAAATGTTGGATGTGAGCTTGTCGGAAAGTCCGACCATGTGTATGCTCCATTAAACTTTTGCTGTCGGACTTTCAGCCAACAAATGTTTAGCAGGTTCTCAAATTTTCCTCCAGCAAAACTTTGTCGTAAAGTCCGATCGTGTGTACACAAGTCCGTCGCACAAAAGTTCACGCATGCTCTGAATCAAGCAGAAGGAGCTGCACTGGCTATTGAACTTCCTTTGTCTCGGCTCGTACGTCACCGCGTTCCCACGTTCAAAATTGATGGCCAACATTTGTGTGACCTTGGGTATGCAAGACAAGTTTGAGCCAACAACCTTCGAACAAAAATCCACAGTTTTGTTGGTGGAAAGTTGGATCGTGTGTATGTGGCATTTTATTAAACACTCCAGTATCTTCCTGACTGTAGAAGTTAAACCAACAGGTCTATAGTTACTTGGTAAAGACTTTGATCCTTTTTAAATATGGGCACCACATTGGCCCTGCACCAATCCAGCGTTACCATTCCAGTCATTAACGAGTCTCTAAATATTAGAAACAATGGCCTTGAAATGACAGAGCTCAATTCTTTTAGGATCCGTGGGTGGATGCCTTCTGATTCAGGTTTTATCCACCTTTATTCTGTCTAAATATTTCTGGACCATATTAATTTTGAGCCATTGTGGATCATTTGAGGCAGTGTCACTACCACCCATATTATGGACATGAGCTCCCCCACTCCCATGCTCCTTTGTATACACAGAGCTGAAGAAAGTATTTAATAAATTTGCCTTCTCTTTGTCCCCAGTCACCCACTCTAGATTATTTTGTAAAGGGCCTACATGCTCAGACCTGACCTTTTTACTATTAATAGATTTGAAGAATTTTTGGGGTTTTGTTCTATCTTTTGCAATCTGTCGTTCATTTTCAATTTTGCCATCCTTGATTTCCTTTTTACATATTCTGTTATATTCTTTGTAACATTTAACCACTTCAGCCCCGGAAGATTTTACCCCCTTCCTGACCAGAGGACTTTTTACAATTTGGCACTGCGTCGCTTTAACTGACAATTGAGCGGTCATGCAACGTTGTACCCAAACAAAATTGACATTTTTTTTCCCCACAAATACAGCTTTCTTTTGGTGGTATTTGATCACCTCTGCGTTATTTTTTTTTTTTGCGCTATAAACAAAAAAAAGAGACCGACAATTTTGAAAAAAATATATATTTTTTTTACTTTCTGCTATAATAATAAAAAAAAAATTATATAAATACAAGAATTCTTCCTTAGTTTAGGCCGATATGTATTCTACATATTTTTGGATAAAAAAAATAAATAAAATCGCGATAAGTGTAAATTGATTGCTTTGCGCAAAAGTTATAGCGTGTCCAAAATAGGGGCTAGATTTATGGCATTATTATTATTTTTTTTTAAGTCGTAATGGAAGTGAGCTGCTGATTTTTAAATTGGAACTGCGACATTGCGCCGGACAGATCAGACACTTTTGACACTATTTTGGGACCATTGACATTTATACAGCAATCAGAGCTAAAAATAGCCACTGATTACTGTATAAATGTCACAGGCAGGGAAAGGGTTAAAAACCAGGGGGCGATCAAGGGGTTAAGTGTGTTCCCTCAGCGTGTTCTAACTGTAGGGGGAATGGGCTACCACTGACATGAAAGAGATCGATGTTCTTGATGACAGAGAACAGAAGGTCTGTCATGGTACTAGGCAGAAGAGGGAAATTCCTTGTTTACATAGGCAATTCTCCTTTCTGCCACTCCTCGCGGGCCACCGGCAGACACACTCGCACGCCCGCTATCCTGCTTTTGCGGACTGATGTACAGGTATGTCAGTTTGCGCAGGAGTGCCATTCTGACGACGTATATATGGCGTGAGCCGGTCGCCAAGTGGTTAAGCGATGATAGCGTGCCTTTATTTTTATATTTTTTAAAAGCTTCTTTTTTTAATTATTTATAGTCATTTTAACTTTGGCCATGAGCCACATGAAAATAAAACCACAGGTTTTATTTTTAGCCTTTTAAAACATATTGTCCATGGGAAGATGCTTTGCAGTGAGTTTACATACAGTCACTTTGAAGAATTCCCCATTTCTTTTGTGTGTCCACTTATGCCAATATTCCCTCCCAGTCTAAGTCCTGGAGAGCAGCCCTCATCCTTAGAAAAGATGTGCCCTCTTAAAGCTAAAACTGTCCCAGCTGTGCCGTTACGCCAGTCAATTTCTGGGTAGTTAAAATCCCCCATTATGATCACTGTCCCAGCCCTTTCCATCTGTGCAAGGAGCTGAGTCTCCACCTTCTCATTAACTCTGGGAGGTCTATAACAAACTCCAATGATGACCTTTGTCGTTCGCACACCCATGTACAATTCCACCCATAATGCTTCAGACTCATCATACTTTCCATCAACTAGGTCCTCTTTCACACTAGTTTTGAGATCACTTGTCACATAGAGACAGACACCATCACCCCTCCGTTTTACCCCATCTTTCCGAAAGGGAGCATAGCCAGGAATATTAATAGCCCAGTCATGAGAAGAATGAAGCCAAGATTCAGCAATACCAAATTAGATCATAGTCCCGGATGCACTGTAAGTGCCTCAGCAATTCAAAAACAAACATAAAAATGCCTCGTTCTATGAAAAAATATATATATCCATTACAAGCTGAGGGGAAGCGTACTTATAAAAAAAAAAAATCCATGTACATTGAGAAAAGAAAAAATGTTTTAGGATGTTTAATTTTTTCTGTGTTTTTTTTACACTTGTAACTTTAGACTGATTGTCACAGTCACACATTTGTGCATTTTATATTTGAGTTTTTTTTTTTATTACTATTTGTGTATATGAATTTCACTTTTGACTATTTGATACTGCTGCACATCTATTTTTTTGATACAGTGTTAGATAGTCCTTATGAACTGCCAATTGACATTATCAGTATTAGACACTGACGTAATGCATCCGTTTAAAAACGGCACGGGCACTTTGTTGGTGGATGGAGAAGAGGATGTATGGTGAGGACAATCATTTTTATAAGAGATATTAAGAGTTACAGGGGCAGTGGTTGGCCAATTCACAGCTGCAAAGTAGGATGGGAGATATTGGCCAAGGCAAAGTGACATTTTCTATTGAGGATTTTAGTGTGGCAGTAGAGTGAAAAGTACAATGCCTTTGTGTTGATGGGTAAAACTTAAATTTTTCCACAACCAATTACAACACAAGATCAAGGTCAAACATTCTGGTTAACTCTTTGCAGACTGAAACAAAAGCTCAGTGTGACCACAGAGTGCACAGCGCTCAGCTATGAAGCTCCTGAATGGGTTGGCGGAACCAAACACATTGGATGAACCCAATAGGGCAATCAAAGATTTATAATGGGTAACAATAATCCAAGAGGCACCAAGGGTTAAATGAACACAATCAAATTGAAAAAAAAAGGAAATGGTTAACATAATAGTAAAGCAGTGAGTGTGTAGCCAGAACTAGACCGAGGAGAACTAAAACTAGGTAGATGCTTCAGCCCATGGGTCGGGGAGGGGAAGCTCCATCTGCAATGCACGCAAAAGGGAAAAAAATAAAAGAAGGCACAAAAGCCATCATAGTGTAGTAGTTAAAATCCAACTATTTATTAAAAAGTAAAAGTTGCACTCATATGACTCAATGAATACGGGGCAGTGGATAAGCCTGATGTCATAGGGAATGGGCCCCCTAATGAAGAGGCAGAATCGCCTTGAAGCTTGAATCCGACCACGCATGTTTTGGGCTGGGTTCACGCATTTACGAATTGGATGCGGATTTCTCCGCATCCAATTAGCATAGCAGGAGATTGTGACTAGCTGTGATTTGCACAGGAGTCCTGTGAGTCTTTTGGTCCGTTTCAGGTCCGAATTCAGCCCAAAATTTGCGCTGAAATTGTACCTGAAGCGGTGAATGGAGAAGCACCGGACTCCTGCTGTGAGCAGCTGTGTTCTCTAGTGTGAACCCAGCCTTAAGAGCGATGTCATCAGCGAGCAGTCCCTGGCATTGCAGAGCCTCTTCAGTTGGATGGACGAGTTCTGGACCTTCTGACCTGACACCTTCACTGCCCTCCAGGCTGTGTCAGGGGGCTCATTCCATTATGACATCAGGTCTATTCACTGCCTGGCATTGCTTAACCCGTGTGAGTGCAACTTTTACGTTTTAATAAACTGCTAACTGATGAATTTTAACTACTACGCTTTGGGGGTTTTTGCGCCTTCTCCCCCCCCCCCCCTTGTTTCTATTTAACTGGATTTGCAAAAAAAAAAAAAAAAAAAAAAAAAAAACACACTTTTTAAATGAACCAAAATTCACCAAACTCAATTTTAGCCAGGTAAATCAACTGTGATAGTGGGCAGCCTACAATACCTCTGGTCATCACTAGGAGATTTCATTCAAATCTAGTTGGCTGGCTACACACAAGCAGGTAAAAATCTTACATACAATCTAGTACACTCTAAAAGCAGAGGTAGGCAACATTTGGGAGCTGAACACAAGGAAGAGTTCAAAGATCACCAGGGTTCGGTGCTTTTTTAACCACTTACTGACCACCTCACGCCGATATAAGTCGGCAGAAGGGCAGAATCACGTATCTGTACGTTGCCCTTCAAGAGGTGGCTTGCAGACGCACCCGCTGGGAGCTTTGTGAGCATGAGCATGGGTCCCGCGGACTCGATGTCCGCAGGGACACCCGCGATCATCTCACGGAGAGGAAGAGCATGGAAATGCTAATGTAACAGGCATTTCTCTGTTATGCTTAGTGACACTGTCACAGATCACATCTCCCTGTAATTGGGAACAGTGATCAGTGTTGTGTCACACATAGCCCCTCCCCCCCACAGTTAGAATCACTCCCTAGGACACTCTTAACCCCTACAGCGCTACCTAGTGGTTAACCCCTTCACTGCCAGTCACATTTACACAGTAATCAATGCATTTTTAATTGCACTGATCGCTGTATAAATGTGAATGGTCCCAAAATCGCGCCAAAAGTGTCCGATCTGTCCGCCATAATGTCGCAGTCACGATAAAAAAAAAAAAAAAAAAAAATCGATGATCGCTGCCATTACTAATAAAAAAAAAAAATTTAATAATAAAAATGCCATAAAACTATCCCCCATTTTGTAAACGCTATAACTTTTGCGCAAACCAAACATTTATTGCGATTTTTTTTTTACCAGAAATATGTAGAAGAATACGTATCGGCCTAAACTGAGGAAAAAAATGTTTTTTTTTTATATATTTTTGGGGGATATTTATTATAGCAAAAAGTAAAAAATAAAGCATTTTTTTCAAAATTGTCGCTTTTTTTTTGTTTATAGCGCAAAAAATAAAAACCGCAGAGGTGATCAAATACCACCAAAAGAAAGCTCTATTTGTGGGAAAACAAGGACGTCAATTTTGTTTGGGAGCCACGTCGCACGACCGCGCAATTGTCAGTTAAATCGGCAGTGCCGAATCGCAAAAAGTGCTCTGGTCTTTGGCCAGCCAAATGGTCCGGGCTTAAGTGGTTAAAAACATTTTTTTAGAAAAACAAAACTAGTAAGCCCCCAATATAAAGCAAGTACGGCATGTAGAAAGCTTATAATAAAAACACAAAAGAAGTGTCACTGCAAAAATATAAACTTAGCCTACCTTAAAAGTTAGCTTCAGTAAGAAAACTGGTATTTACTTCACAATTTTTTCATGTTTGGTGTTTAATTGGTCATCCCCACTAGGATACAGGAGTCAATCATGAAGGCAAAACAAATGGTACATCTGGCTGACCTGCTTGACTTGAGTTCCGAGTGGTCATGCCTAGCTATAGGATGTAGGGCAGTCAGTGTACAGAGTCAGTATTACATAGAGCTGTATACAGGGTTCAGTGCCAGATAGAGCAGAATCAAGGAGTCAGAAGATTGTAGGAGCAGATTATAGTGGTCAACAGAACAGAGGAAGGAGTCACATCAATGTAGACACTTGCCTTACACACAGAGTAGGGAAGTTCCGGCTACACACTACGTCTCTTCTTGTGGCGCTGATCCCTGCAGGTCCTTTTCTCGCGTCCATCCCATGTGATGTCCCATACAAGCACCTGGGATGGACATGAGAGAAGGACCAGCAGGGATCAGCGCAGCACGCTAGGTGCGTTCCTTACCTGCTTTGCTCTGCACGTGTGGGAGGAGCAGTTTAGACCTGCGATTGGCAAGGCAGGCATGTGATCAACAAGATGCCAACCTCCGCTCTAAGGGTTGACGGTTGGGGGCGGTAGTGTTATTGAACTAATGACACTGTCAGGAAATGGGGTTAACATCAGGGGCGATCAAGGGGTTTAAAGTGTTCCCTCCAGGTGCTAACTGTGAGGGATTGTGTGACTGGGGAAACACACAAATCCATCTTCCTGCTTAGCAGAAAGACAATCTGTGTGATCTCCCCTGTCAGAACGAAGCTCTGCCTTGTTTACACAGGCAGATCCCCGTTCTGTCACTGTGGGGAATGATGGCGGGTGGCCGGCGGACATAGAGACCACCGGACCCACTGATTGGTTCCCCCGCCAGCCAATGGGGATGCGCGCGCACCTACAAAAGCGAGTTCCCGAGCCAACGTACGGCTATGATGATTCACGAGATCGTGCCACCTTGCAGCGTCTGGTGGGCAAGCGGTTAAAGCAGAACTAAACCCATCGATTTAATGGTTCCCAAAACTGTGATATTCAAGGCATGCCGTGATTAATAACTAGTTGGCAGAGCTGCTTCTTCTCTCAACCAAACTGTCAAGCCATCAAATGCCTGATGTCATAACTGATTACATGGGCAGCACCCTGGCAACTGCGGATCTAACAGAGGCCAAGATGGCAGCTTCCGTGGCTGGTAAGGAGAGGAGAGTTTAGTTCTGTTTTAAAGTATAACTAAAAGGCAAAACTTTTTTTTTTTTTTAGTTTTGGATAGAGTGGAGAGGGATTAATACATCTGTCAGTTTTTATTGCTGTCTGTGTCCCCATTAGGGAGATTCACCCTCTCTATTTGTCCTGTTTATCATTAGCATTGGAAGTAAAAGTAAAGAAAACTCTGGATTTTGAGTTGTCCCCATAAAATTAATAGACGGGAAATCTTCCAATTGGGACACTAGTTCTGGTGACCTGGGGGTTCCCAAGAAATTCCTTTAATTTGCAGGGATTCCCTCTCACTTCCTGTTTGGCTATGGGACAGTAAAAGGTAAAATCTCCGCAGTGGGACACAGATGGTGGGGGGGGGGGGGGGGGGGGGGGGATCTGACAGGGGTTATAACCCACCCTTGCTCTATTCAGTTTTGCACATAGTTTACTTTAAAACAGAGCTATTTGTTAAAATTCCTACCCAAGCAATGCTGCTTCCTTAAACTTCCAGTCTTCACAGGAAAGAGTTGACAGTGCAGTCTGGAGTATGTCTGTTAGGCTGGCCATACACTATACCAGTGATGGCAAACCTTGGCACCCCAGATGTTTTGGAACTACATTTCCCATGATACTCAGCTACACTGCAAGGTGCATGAACATCACGGGAAATGTAGTTCCAAAACATCTGGGGCGCCAAGGTTCGCCATCACTGCGCTATACAACTTTCCGTTAGATTAACCAAAACCATACAATATGAGATCAAACCTAAACCCTTTCAATTTTTATGCAAATCTAAAGGAAATTGAATAAGAAAATTGTATAGTGTATGGCCAGCCTCGGCTTCAAGAAGGAATGAAGGGAGTGGAGGGGGAAGAGGAGGAAGGAGCAGGAGAGTGCCTTACCGTCCTAGGTTACAAGCTTATTGCACACAATGCAGGAAGACAACTCTGAATACAAGGGCGAGTATCTGAATACAAGGGTGGCAGCAAAAAGGATGCTGCAAGAGAAAGGAGCCACCCTGATCCAGAAAACCTGGGGCAGCAGACAATAACACTAACTAAAATTGGTACTTAGGAAAGGATTATAAATAAAGATGCTGCAAACGCAGAAATGATTAAATCAGCTGCTGAAACAGCTAAAGAAACGGAGTGTTTAACATCACATTAAACCTATCTACCTATGTACCAGTGTAATAGATAGGTGTTATATAATATAACAATTTATAAGTGTTATATTCTGATATATGAAAGTGCCAGCCCAGAGTTTTAGGAGCAAGTATAGAGGGGTGTTGGCTCCAAAGAATTTCGAAATAGACTAGGAATGGACTAGGAATGGACTAGGGAGGGTGGGAGTATATAAAACATGTGAGATCTCTGGGAGCAAAGATAGAGTAGGCTGTGATTTGGTTGTCTGGTGCAGCCTCTCTTAACCGGGTACCATCTGAGGTTGTCAGAGGTGCCAAAGCATCCTAGTTGAAGAAGGCATTCAGATCAGATCGAGCTTCTGCTGGTCCTCTGAACTGTACATCGGCACAGATGCGAGCTTGATCAGGACATGAATGTAGAGCAGACGAAGGAGGAGGTGTCTTCCTGAACTCTCCATCTCCCCCTATAGTGCAGTGCCAGTACTACAATATTTTAAAAGGGTGTGTGTGTGTGTGTGTGTGTGTGTGTGTGTGTGTGTGTGTGTGTGTGTGTGTGTGTGTGTCACGGCTGCGCGAATCACTGTAGGTGTACGTCGGACACTTTAAGAGCTATAGGGGGCATACACCCGCAATCGCTCCTCAGAGAGCCAGAACTGTCAATGTAAACAGACAGATCCCCATTCTGTCAGGGAAGTACAGAGAGATCTGCTGTTTCTAGTACCCGGTTTCCCCGAAAATAAGACCTAGCATGATTGTCGGTGATGGCTGCAATATAAGCCCTACCCCCCAAATAAGCCCTAGTTAAAGTCCTTGTAGGTCTTATTTTCAGGGTAGGGCTTATTTTTGGGGAGACTGGGTAAAAAGGAACAGCGATCCCTCTCTACTCCCAGTCAGTACACTCCCCCCCCCCCACAGTTAAACACCTCCCTAGTGAATACTTAACCCCTTGATCTCCCCCTAGCGTCAACCCCTCCCCTGCCATTTATACAGTAATTGGGGGCTATTTTTAGCTCTGATCGCTGTATAGATGTCAACGGTCCCAAAAAGTGTCAATAATGTCCAATCTTTCCACTGTCGCAGTCCAGCAAAAAAAAATAAATAAATAAATAAATAAATAAATATCACTGATCACTGCCATTACTGGTAAAAAAAATATAAAGCCATAAATATATTCCCTATTTTATAGACACTATAACATTTGTGCAAACCAATCAATATACGCTTATTGCGTTTTTTTTTTTTTACCAAAAATATGTAGAATATATATTGGTCTAAACCGATGAAAAATTTTTATTTTTTTTGGATATTATAACAAAAAGTAAAAAAAAATTTTTTTTTCTCAAAATTGTCGCTCTTTTTTGTTTGTAGCGCAAAAAATAAAAACCGCAGAGGTGACCAAATACCACCAAAAGAAATCTCTATTTGTGAGGGGAAAAAAAAGGACATCAATTGGTTTGTGTACAAAGTCACATGACCGCGCAGTTGTCAGTTAAAGCGATGCAGTGCCGTATCGCAAAAAATGGCCTGGTCAGGAAGTGGGTAAATCCTTCCAGAGCTGAAGTGGTTAAACTTAACCCACAATCATGTACGAGCATAACTGCTTTTTTAGGGCTGGTTCATAACGGCAAGGACCACTTGTCATCAGAAAAGCGATCCTAGCTGCTAGAATCGCTTTTCAGAGGCATTTGACAGGTGGTGAAGAGGCAACATCGTCCCTCTCTACACACGTTTTAATAACCCCTAAATGCAGCATCACTGTGCTGCAACCATGGGCAATGCACACAGTTGCAGGGAGGTTATAGCGTGGCCCCATTCACCTGGTGGTATACAGCCACAGCAATGGATACCACCCTGGCAGCTGCCTCTGCAGCTAAAGGGGGAGCAGTTGAGATTGGGCAAAATGCACAAAATATTTTTCAAGGGCACCCTAACTGGAAAAAAGGTTGAGAAACACTAATAATATACATGGTGCCCAATGCCACGGCCTAAGAGTCCTAGTCAGAAATCCAGCCCTGATAAAAGTACATAATGCTTTTGAGATCCAACTCCTTATTCAGTACTTAAAGCGGAGGTCCGCCCCCCCAAAAAAAAAATTAAAAAGCCAGCAGCTGCTGGCTTTTAACAATAGGACACTTACCTGTCCTGGAGTTCAGCGATGTCGGCACCGCAGCTGATGTTTCCATCAGCTGTCGGGTGCTGCCGCCGCCATTGCGGGTAAGGGTACCCGGCAGTGTAGCCTTAGGGCTTCACGCCGGGAACCCTACTGCGCATGCTCAATTACTGGCCCTGCAACAGGTATAGGAGGAGGGAGCCCTGCGGTGACGTCATGGGCCACGGCGCGGACTCCTGGAAGTGGGAACAGGTATCCTGTCCCCCCCCAAATGTGCCAATTGTGGCACCGGAGGGAGAGAGGAGACAAATGAGCGGAAGTTCCACTTTAAGACCCGTACACACGATAAGAAAACCAGAAGTTAAATTTGTCAATTTTCAGATCGTTAATATGGTGCTTTCAACAGCCAATTCCGAATTTTCATATGACAAAAACTGAATGTGCAGGCTATAAGGTTTTAATTGTATGTGAACACAATGTCTGATTTTTGTTTAATTAGTACAGTTTTTGTCTGGAAAAAAATCGTAAGAGCAAGACTACGCATGCTCGGAAACAATCAAATGCATATAAAACAATTCAACATATTAGGTCACTTCTGAAGTTGTATTCTGTCTTATGAAAATTTTCATATGAGGAGTAACCTCTTCATTTTCGTTATGAGACTAACATGCAACAAAAAACAAATGAAAAATCATCCGAAAATCTGATCGCGTGTATGAGGCTTTAGTCCAATTCTATTTAAATGGAACCTGTAGGTTACCCAAGTAGCACAAACCAACAGGTTCCCTTTCTCAGCAGCACATACTGTAGGTGAACATGGCTATTTAAAATCTGCAAAAAAATGGGGACTAGACAGAAAAATAAGTGTCAGATTCTAAAACACAGCTGAAGTGAACACCTTATGTGTCTGAGGCTTTTGTTTTACAGGTCTTTTTCATAGAGTAAGTTCATATGCCAAAATATAAAAGGTGCTAATGCTTAATATAAATGACCAATCCCCCAAACACATGTAGCACCCTGATGTTTAGGCAGGGTTGCTATCAAATTTAGTTGCCAGGCTATAGTTGCCTTGGCCAATTGTTAGGAGATCAATTGATTACTCTCTAAATCTTGACTTGTTGCACCCTTTCTCTTCTGTTGCTAGGTGGCACTATGCTAGTGACATTAGATAAGACAGGGCCTTTGAAAGCTCAGACATGAATGAATAGGGTGTCCCAGCCAATGGGCAGGAATGTTCTTAGGTCCCTTGGCCTGCTGGGAGAGCCTATTTATTGGGGTGGAGTCAGGTGATCGGTGTTCTGTGTCACCTGGATGGCTGTCTGGGTGGACATGTGTTGTACTTCCCCGGGCTGCTAGGCTGGAAGCCTGAGGCCTATCCCAGGGGGACATCTGGCTGGTAGGCTGTCTGAGGGCCTATTCAGAAGCAGGAGACCACCATAGGGTTGGGAATGCTGGCTTGCAGTCCAACCATAAGTAGCGGTTCAGCTGGATGGGGAACCAGCTGGGGTCGGAGGTAGAAGGGGAAGCTGTCGCCACTAAGGGGCCATCCACCTTGTTACCGGAGACCAGAGCAGTCTTCTCACCAGCCGGGGACAGTGAAGAAGTGGGTAAACTTCAGTGAGTGCCAAGCCAGGGATCCAGCGGGACAGCAGGTGACGCTTGCAGAGCATGAGCGGGTGCCAAGCCAGGGACCTAGCGGGTCAGCAGGGGCGACCCTTAAAGAGAATCTAGCCAGGGATCCAGCAGGGAAGCGGGGGTGATGCTTGAGGAAGATACTGAGTGCTAAAAGTGGAAGAGCTCGGTGGATATTGGATCTGAAGTCTAGTGATAGACTGGGAGTTTATAAGTAAAGATCCACAGTGAGTGACTGTGGAGTTAGCACAGAACTGTTTGTGTTACCAATAGTTGAATACACTATTGTTAGTAACTGCTACAAGATTGTTGCCATAGGAGACAGCGGTCCTACCTATACAGAAGTGATGTCTGGCTGGAGGCCTTCACCTGTACAACTGTCTCCCTATAGAAGTCTCAGGGTCTGCCAATTATCATTGCATCTACTTAAGGGTGCCCTGGCCTTAAAAAGGAGTTGTAAAGGCAGAAGGTTTCTTTATGTTAATTAATTGAGATTAAAAAAAAACTTCTGTGTGTAGCAGCTCCCCCCAATTACTTACCTGAGCTCCTCTCTCCAGCGATGTCCACGATCCCCTCAGCCATCCAGTACACTCCTCCTGATTGGCTGAGACAGAGCAGTGGCGCTATTGGCTCCCACGGCTATCAAAGTCAGCCATTTAGGGGAGAGAGGGGGCGGGGCCAGGTCAGGGCTCCGTGTCTGAATGGATACACGGAGCTCTGACTCGGCTTGGGTAACAACCTGTAGCAAGCTGCTGGCTGAAGGGGCACTCAAAAGGCGGGAGGGGCTAGGAGCAGCAAAGAGGGACCCTAGAGGAGGAGGATCTGGGCTGCTCTGTGAAAAACCAACTGCACAGGAGGAGGCAAGTATAACATGCTTGTTATTTTTTTTTTTTTTTTAAAGCGCACCTTTACAATCACTTTAACCCTCTCTCCCACAGTTCTGTTCAAGAGACAATAAATCTCTTTGCATTCCAAAAATGTCTGGCGCCCACCATTTTATCTTGCATTACACCCACCATGCCTTGCAACTCACTCTACACAGAAGGATGTCAGCTGTCCCTAACTCTGGAGGTCACTATTAGGCCTCAAGGGACTCAGGACTTTGCTACACACATATGAATCATCAATAAACACATATGAATTGTGTGTATATACAGTATCTCACAAGTACACCCCTCACATTTTTGTAAATATTTTATTCTATCTTTTCATGTGACAACACTGAAGAAATGACACTTTGCTACAATGTAAAGTAGTGAGTGTACAGCTTGTATAACAGTGTAAATTTGCCTTCCCCTCAAAATAACTCAACACACAGCCATTAATATCTAAACAGCTGGCAACAACTGTGAGTGCACCCCTAAGTGAAAATGTCCAAATTGGGATCAATTAACCTTTTTCCCTCCCCGGTGTCATGTGACTCGTTAGTGTTACAAGGTCTCAGGTGTGAATGGGGAGCAGGTGTGTTAAATTTGGTGTTATCGCTCTCACTCTCTCGTCCTGGTCACTGGAAGTTTAACATGGCACCTCATGGCAAAGAACTCTCTAAGGATCTGAAAAAAAGAATTGTTGCTCTACATAAAGATAGCCTAGGCTATAAGAAGTTTGCCAAGACCCTGAAACTGAGTTTGCCAAGACCATGCAGCGGTTTAACAGCACAGGTTCCACTCAGAACAGGCCTCGCCATGATCAACCGAAGAGGTTGAGTGCACATGCTCAACATCATATCCTGAGGTTGTCTTTGGGAAATAGACGTATGAGTGCTGCCAGCATTGCTGCAGAGGTTGAAGGGGTGGGGGGTAAGCCTGTCAGTGCTCAGACCATATGCTGCACACTGCATCAAACTGATCTGCATGGCCGTTGTCCCAGAAGGCAGCATCCTCTATGAAGCACAAGAAAGCCTGCAAACAGTTTGCTGAAGGCAAGCAGACTAAGGACATGGATTACTGGAACCATGTCCTATGGTCTGATGAGACCAAGATAAACTTATTTGGTTCAGATGGTGCCAAGTGCGTGTGGTGGCAATCAGGTGAGGAGTACAAAGACAAGTGTGTCTTGCCTACAGTCAGGCATAGTGATGGGAGTGCCATGGTCTGGGGCTGCATGAGTGCTGCCAGCACTGGGGAGCTACAGTTCATTGAGGGAACCATGAATGCCAACATGTACTGTGACATACTGAAGCGGAGACTGGGCTGCAGGGCAGTATTTTAACATGATAACGACCCCAAACACACCTCCAAGATGACCATTGCCTTGCTAAAGAAGCTGAGGGAAAGGTGGTGGACTGGCCAGGCAGGTCTCCAGACCTAAACCCTATTGAACAACTGCTGGGCATCCTCAAACAAAAAGTCGAGGAGTGCAAGGTCTCTAACATCCACCAGCTCCGTGATGTCATCATGGAGGAGTGGGAGAGGACTCCAGTGGCAACCTGTGAAGCTCTGGTGAACTCCATGCCCACAAGGGTTAAGGCAGTGCTGGAAAATAATGGTGGCCACACAAAATATTGACACTTTGGGCCCAATTTGGACAGTTTCACTTAGGGGTGTACTCACTTTTGTTGCCAGCGGTTTAGACATTAATGGCTGTGTGTTGAGTAATTTTGAGGGGACAGCAAATTTACACTGTTATACAAGCTGTACCCTCACCACTTTACATTGTAGCAAAGTGTCATTTCTTCAGTGTTGTCACATAAAAAGATATAATAAAATGTTTACAAAAATGTGAGGGGTGTACTCACTTTTGTGAGATACTGTACTACTATGGAAGAATAAAAAAAAAAAAAAAAAAAAAAAAAAAGCAACACACATCCAAAACAGCTAATAATCTTGCAATCCCTAAAGGTCAAGTAGCTAATACAAAAGTAAAATATAAAATTGTCATCCCTTGTAAATAATGAAATTTTTTATAAAGAAATTATTCATAAACACGGCCTTAACTAATAATAATAATAATAATAATAATAATAATAACAGACCCTCATTTGCATGATTGACTCACATAAAATGAATAGATATATTCCTGTAGATTGTGTTAGTGCCAGTTAACACTGGGGCGGCTTCAAAGTCGCCCGACTCTGAAGCCTCCCCGCACAGCGCGGCTTACAAATTACTTCTTTAATAGAAGTCAATGCAAGCCGCTTCGAAGTCACTACCAAGTAGTACAGGAACCTTTTTCTAAGTCAGAGCGACTTGAGTTGCTCCCATTAGATCGGTTCAATTGTACAGAATGAAGCGCAACTTGTCAAACGGCTAAGTCGCCAGACAGGTCGCCCCTGTGTGAACAGGCACTTATTAAAATGGAAATAAGTATTTCAAGAAATGAACAACACTAATCCATTGCTAACCACGTGATCTGACTTTTAGGCTGGATACACACTATACAATTTTCTTTAGATTTTTTTGTCCCTTTAGATTTACTAAAACCATATAATATGGAGGTCAAACCTTAACAGTTTCAATTTGTATGCAATCAGGCAGGCCCTTGCACTACATGGTTTTAGGAAATCTAACAAAATAGTGTGTATCCAGCTCATTGCACCATATTATAGACACAAAAAGTAGATGATGGTAAATGAAAAGTATATATAGATATAGATATAGAGAGAGAGAGAGAGAGAGAATATATATATATATATATATATGCACAGATTTAATAACAAATGAACAATAAATAACTCTGAACAGCGATTGTGTCAACCACCAGCTTTACATCAGAACAGATCGACAATCGACAGACAAAAAAAGCGTTAGCGGTTTGCTCCCCAAGCTTGATCCACTGCAATGTATGTGTAGCTGTACTATAACAGCCATAAGTATACCATTTCTTTCCAATTCATCTGCAACCAGCCAATAATCGTATCACATTTATAGTCACTATTAGCAGGGAGTGTATCTGGCCTAAAGGATATACATAATATGAGAAGGATATAAATCTTGCAGCCACCATTACTGACTTATATGACATAGAATTGTCTTTCCTCTTTTTGGTTTTCTGCTTGGGGAATCAGGAACTCAGCACTTCAGTGGCTGTACAAGTGTCCTAGGCCAGGTACACCAAAAAGTAAAAACAAGGATATTTATCCTGACAAGTAAAAAAGGAAAAAAATAAAATAAATAAAAGAAAAGAAAGGAAAAGGAAGGAGAAGGATCCACAAGGTAACCTTACAACACCCTTCCTGCTTAGCCTGGACAGTAATCTTTTGGATGTAAACAGCAGTGAGGCAGCAAACATCCTCATAATTGATATAAAAAGCAAACCTTAAATTCATCTCCAACATTACTCAACAGCAAAATGAAAATTAAACACAAATCCTATATTTACATTACCTATAACAATAGCCACACACTTACAATTAAGTGATTCAAACACTGTAAATACAACACATGTGCTATTATAAAAGTAGAACTATAAGCCCTGAGCTGTTGCCAGGTGTCACTTACCTATACATGACCGATGTCCATCACTTCAATCTTGCCTCTGCTGCAGGTTCCATGAAATCGGACTATGCCAACATCACTGACGGGGGGCTGCAATGTGTCAACTACATCCTATGGTTTCTTACTCTAGTACTATGCTTCCAAATCCTGGAAACACAGACATGCATGTTTTTGCAGTAACATCACACATGCACAGGTGGAGTCTTCTAATTCCCAGCAATGGGGTTTTTTCAGACTGATTAACAAAACATGGACTGCTGTGTGTGCCTCTATAGTAGGATTGGGAGGACTTCCTATACCCATTTAGAGGAAAGATGTTGTATAGCATATTCATAAATGAGACACACAAGATATAACATTTTGGCTGGGTTCACACTTGTTGTGCAGATCACATGTGATGTCTGTGCGATGGGAATTCAGCCATACAATTTGTATGGCTGAATGTGCATCGCATTTGTACCAAAATGGTGCAGGACCCTCTTTTTTTTCCGCACTGGATTCACATCGCATGGGTGTTCACACCTATGCAGTCCAATTCCTGCACCATTTGGCAATTCGCACTGTGATCTGCGAACCGACCCGGGCGGTGTCATTAACTTTGCATTGACACCTGGAGCGGTTCGCAGATCTCAGTGTGAACCACTGGCAGGTGACTGGCAATGCAGAAACCCGCACTGGAATCACGCTGGTTCCCACATCGCATATATGTGAACCGGCACTTAAAATATAACTAAAGGCAAAACTTTTTTTGTTTGTTTTCTATAGTCGTGGAGAGGGATTAGAACACCTGCCAGTTTTTATTGCTGTCCGTGCCCCCATTAAGGAGATTCATCCTCTCTATTTCTTCTGTTTACAATTATTATTAAAGCGGGGGTCCACCAAAACCACCAAAAAAAAAAAAAATATTAAAAGCCAGCAGCTACAAATACTGCAGCTCCTGACTTTTAATAAATGGCCACTTACCTGTCCCAGGGTCCAGCGATGTCGGCAGGCGATGCCGAGAACCCGCTCGGTTCTCAGCAGCTGCTGCCGCCATCCTAGGTGAGGGATTCAGGAAGTGAAGCGTTGCGGCTTCACTTCCCGGTTCCCTACTGCTCATGCGTGAGTCGCGCTGCGCATCGTAACTGGTCCCCGCAGCAGGAAGGGACAGGAAGAGGCATAGACTCCCATGCGAGTCTATGCCGGAAGTGGGTGCAAATACCTGTCTTAGACAGGTATCTGCACCCCCTGAAAGGTGCCAAATGTGACACTGGAGGGGGGGAGGGTTCCGAAAAGCGGAAGTTCCATTTTTGTGTGGAACTCCGCTTTAAAGGTGAAAGTAAAACAAAATCCCAAATTTTGGATTGTCCCCAGAAAAGTAATAGAGGGGAACTTTTCTAATGGGGACACTAGTTCTGGTGACCTGAGGGCCCCCAAGGGATTCCCTCTCACTTCCGGTTTGCCTATGGGGCAGGAAGTTAAAGGAAGTCTCCGCAAAAGAAGACAGATGGTGAAAAAAAAAAAATCTGACAGGGGTTATAACCTGTACTTTTTGTATCCTAAATAAAAAAAAAAGTTCTGCCTATAGTTCTACTTTAAAACTGCCCCTAATCATCTGATTATTATCACTTGAACATTGTCAATATCAAGAGAGCATAGTGAAAAGATGCTATTTTTATATATACTATGCACTGCAAGTCCCTGTAATACTATTCAGTGCCCAGCAGTACGGTGTGAACCAAAGTCTGTAATTTCCATCACACACACATACTACATATGGACATATCGGAGGCCTTTTGTCACTTTGTAGGAAAATGCAGTATATATCACCCTTAGAGCTGAACTTGTAATACCCTCAAAGATACATTGCGACAGGCAGAGGTGAAACAATTATTCTTCCTGCACTGATGAACACAATCATTTTATTACACAATCGATGTATTGTGCAACCCCACATGAGGTAATCAGGCTGATTACAGTGCGTTTTTTGCTCCTGGGAACTCCTTACATTAGCAATCAGTCACAAGGCGCTTGTGATGCCGGATAACCACAAGGATTACACCAACTTCAATCACATGCCAAGCCAATGAATATGACCCTCCTGGAATCCATCTTCTACTTGTGTGGATCTGGATCACCACAGTATTCAGAACGGACCCTCTGCAGAAAGTGCTGGAATGCTGTGTAATGTAATATTCCCCAACTTAAAGTACATTATAAGGGATGAGTACAGTTTTTACCCTGAACTATAATGATGTTTTTTTTTTTTTCCTTTTTTTTTTTTTTATGATGCTTTCATTAACTGACAAAAATTGCAGCCTTCACCAAGAGCAAGTCAGGTTTCTAGCATGAAACACATAGGTACTCCAAATCAAAGTGCTCCCTCGTCTGGAGTACTAAGATGGAGGAACATGGAGGCACTGGAGATACACACCCCTGTGATGTGTGAGAAAGCAGCAGTACCACTCTCCATAGGGTGGCTTGGAACACATAAGCATACAAATATAGTAAATAAAAAAGGCCATATTTTTTTTCTTGCTCTGTAGCCTGGCTACTACAGGTGGGCTTTAATTAGGATAAAAACATCTCCTTTTCAATTCTAGTTTTGGTAAATCATGTCCCAGTATTGGAGAAAAACTCTGATTTACCCCTCGTTCACACAGAAGGCGGGTTTGAAATCGCGCAAGTCCAGCCGAACTCGCACAATTTCAAACCAACATTTCAGTGCAAGTTCAGGTGCGATTTGAAAGACATCTGTGTGGGTTCATGCACAGATCTCTATTTAAATCGCCCCCAAACGAGATGAGAAGAACCCCACCGCTCAGGTAGATCCACAAACAAAAAGTCCTTTTACCTCCAGAGAAAAGAGAGCCCCAGGTGCTGGCTAATGCAAGTGCAGAGGAAGACAAGTGGAAAAGTTCTGGACAGCCGCACACCGATAGAGGTTTTTTATGCCTTTATTTGTAAACCAGGATCACAAAATATACAGGACACCAAAACAGAGTGGTACAGAACAACAGCTGACGCGTTTCACACCTATACCAAGTGCTTACTCATGAGTAAGCACTTGCACTTGGTATAAGTGTGAAACGCGCCAGCTGTTGTTCTGTACCACTCTGCTTTGGTGTATTGTATATTTTGTGATCCCGGTTTACAAATAAAGGCATAAGAAACCTCTATCGGTGTGCAGCTGTCTAGAACTTTTCCACTTGGCTTAAATCGCCCCCAAAGTCCCCAAAAGTGCAGGAACTACTTTTGGAAATCAGTACGGCACCGCAAAGTCGGCGTCGTACTGATTGGGACAGTGCCGTTGCCAGCAATAGGCTGCCATTTGACATGCCAAATCACATGTCAAATCGCTCTGATGTGAACGGGGGCTAAAGTGGACCTTGCAGTAAAGGTCAAGGTCTGCAAAAAATTGCCCAGACCCCTCCCCCTTTACAAACCACAAACTGTTAGTAGGTGTAAAATAATAAATATATACTTATTACTTTGTCTTCTGCATCACTTGGGATGACATTATTATTATTATTATTCACGATTTATATAGAGCCAACAGTTTACGCAGCGCTTTACTTTTATAAAAGGGAGACAATACAGTTATAATACAATAAAATACAAGAGGATTAAGAGGGCCCTGCTCAGAAGAGCTTACAATCTAATAGGGTGGGGCAGGTGGTACAAAAGGTTGTAACTGTGGGGAATGAGCTGGTGGAAGTGGTAGGAGATTAGTTGGAGACGTGATAGGCTTTCCTGAAGAGATGAGTTTTCAGGGATCGCCTGAAGGTATTAAGAGTAGGGGATAGCCGGATAGATGGAGGTAGCGAGTTCCAGAGGATGGGAGAGGCTCTGGAGAAATTGTGGAGACGAGCATGGGAGGAGGAGGTGAGAGAGCTTGAAAGCAGAAGGTCTTGAGAGGAGCGAGAGGTCGATTTGCATGATATTTGGAGACAAGATTAGTGATGTAGCTCGGGGCAGAGTTGTGAATGGCTTTGTATGTTGTGGTTAGTATTTTGAAATTAATTCGCTGGGTGATTGGGAGCCAGTGTAGGGATTGGAGTAGAGGGTTGGCAGACACTGAGCGATTGGTAAGGTGGATAAGTCTGGCAGCAGCATTCATGATAGACTGAAGAGGGGATAGCCTATGGAGAGGTAAGCCAATGAGAAGGGAGTTGCAATAGTCAAGGCGAGAGATAACAAGGGAGTGAATGAGGAGCTTGGTGGTTTCATTTGTTAAAAAGGGGCGAATTTTAGAGAAGTTACAGAGGTGAATTCTACAAACTTTTGAGGCTGAAATGACAAGTCAGAGTCTAGGATTACACCGAGTACCCTGGCGTGAGGGGAGGGACTGATAGTTGCATTGTTGATTTTGATGGAAAAGTCATGGAGGGGGGCACGGGCGGGGGGGAATATTAATAGCTCAGTTTTAGAGAGATTTAGTTTAAGGAAGTGGTGCGACATCCATGCTGATAAGTCAGTTAGTAAGTTAGTAATGCGAGAGGAGACTGAAGGAGTGAGGTGAGGAGTAGACAGATAGATATGGGTGTCATCAGCGTATAAGTGGTATTGGAAGCCATGGGCAGTTATTAAGTAACCGAGGGAGGAGGTGTAGATAGAGAAGAGAAGGGGTCCAAGAACCAAGCCTTGGGGGACCCCCACAGAAAGGGGCAATGGAGAGGAGGAGACAGAGTTGTAGGTGACACTGAAGGAGCGCTGTGATAAATAGGCAGAGAACCAGGATAGAGCAGAATCTCGTAGGCCAAGGGAATGTAGCTTATTGAGAAGGAGCGGGTGATCAACAGTATCAAAGGCCCCAGAGAGGTCAAGTAGTAGGTGTATGGAGTACTGGCTGTTGGTTTTAGCAGTTAGTAAATCGTTAGTGAGTTTTAGTAAGGCAGTTTCCGTGGAGTGCTGTCCATCCAGGAAAATTCCTGGGAATGCAGAGTTGGCAAAATGCCAAAGGAAGACACTTTAAGATACATCGATTGACCTATTGCTGGGTAGTTTTGGTAGCACAGTGGTTGGTTTCACTGGTGGCATTTTTGGACTTATACATGGATTGTGCAGCATTTTTATTTTTAACTACAGTGTGCTTTTCAATATGAATGTTGCATCAGCCCTGTTTCTTCTATAAAGTTCTGTTAATGATGTTGTATTGTAAAATATGCAGCCAGGGTAATGTTTGATTAAAAAAACTATGGAGAAACCATTTTTGGCTCTACTTTTCTTGTGGGTCACAGGAGTACATTTACTAATAAGAGTTAGTGGATAGCAGCTGGAAGGATCCAAGCAATAAGGTTGATATACTAAAATTGGAGATTGGTTTGCGCCTACAAACTATGGGATATATACTGAAATTTGTATTTATTTATTTTTTTCTACTAGTAATGGCACTGATCAGCGACTTATAGCAGGACTCTGATATTGCGACGGATATTTAGACACTAACTGACACTTTTCACATTTTTTGGATACTAGTGACATTAATACAGTGATCAGTGCTAAAATATGCATAATACACAATAAGGGGTTAAACATTTAGGGCAATCAAAGGGTTAAATATGTGCCAGTGTTTATGTGTACTGTGTGGGAGGTGCTTTTGTTAGGGGAAGTAATTGATTTTATTTCATGCTTTGCAGATAAAGAAAATCTATTACTTCCCTGCTGACAGGACAGGGTTCTGCCTGGTCTGCACAGACAGGGCTCTGTTCTGTGTGAATTCATGACGATTGCCGGGTGCTGGCGATAATCCATTGGCCGGTGTCCTGTCGAGAAACATCCCCCATCGGATAGTGTCCGCCCTATACTGCGCAGATACAGCTCTTGCGCAGTACGGAGGAAAAAGGGGACGCCGAAAATCTCTGAACATGAACAGCTGTTCATGAGCTCTACACGGCGCCTGCGCAATTAATAGTACATTCTGTCACACGCTCCTGCACGCTTCCGATGCTCGTGAAACTCTGCAAGGAGCGGTGTGCCTACAGAATGGGCAGAGCTAATTACACAACTGAAGGAGTTTTACAATGATGGCCAGAGCTGATAAGGGCGGGCAGTTCAATGTTACATACATAGCAGTTTTACAATGATGGCCAGAGCTGCAAGATCCGCCCATGTGAGAAATCCACCCCCACGAGCATTGGGAGCATGCGGGAGCGTGTGACAGAATGTACTATCAATTGCACAGGCACCATGTAGAGCTCATGAACAGCTGTTAATGTTCGGAGACTTTCGGCGTCTCCTTTGTCCTCCGTACTGCACAAGCACTGTGCCTGCGCAGTACAGGGCGGACACTATCCGATGAGGGGACCTTTCTGAGCAGAACACTGGCACCCGGTGATCGACATGTGGTGTGTCTAATCTCAGCGCCCCTGGCAGCTCATGCGGGTGCCCCCACATGAATGATCAGATCATGTACTAGGTACGTGGTCTGGCACAGCTGAGCCGCCTTGCCGCCTTATATGCAAGTTATACAGTCGGTAAGCGGTTAAGATTTGCCAAAAAAACCTGGAAGCTGGTTTCTATGCAGAGCTGCACCAGATTTTGTACTCTCCAGTTTTAGTAAATCAATCCCAATATTGTTACAATCCACACAACTACCTGCTTGACGCCTTTTAAGCTGGCCATACAGTATATAAATATATTGTACAGGTTTTCTTTAGATTTACCAAAACCATATAATATGAGGCCAAACCTAAACACTTTCAATTTGTATGCAGTCAGGCAGGCCTTTGTACTACATAGTTGAAGGTAAATCCAAAGGAAATGGAACAAGAAAATCGTATAATGTGTGCCCAGCTTAAGGGTACAGCTGAGAACCAAAGTCTGTTGTGTCTGTGCCAACCTGGTGCTCCATTAAACGTGGAGGAGCAGTCACTGAATCACTGCTCTCCAAGAGTTGACTGATCAACGGTTATGTGATCTCTCAGGCCTGCTGTGAAGTTGTTACACATTTTGCCATAGACAAGAAAATAAGTCAGTCAGTTTAAAATACCCCCAGAGGTACTGTATAATTTTGCTATATCCAGGCAGTACAAAAATCATCTGGTTCCTTTTGAAATTCCATTACTTATTTGCTATTTATTTTTACGATCCCTTTGTTTGAATCCACAGTCAGGACAGTCTTTAGGCAGGACAAAAGAGGCAGCTGCCCTGGGCCCCATCATTGTTGTGGGGCCCAACGCAGCTGCCTCATACTTGCCAGCTATCTCAGTTTAAATTCCCTTGTCCCATGAAATTTTAGTCCCGTGATGTGTCCCGATATCTCAGTGTGAAGTTCTGTTACTAATGCTGCCAGCTCTGCCCTATTACCGTATACAGATGACTCACCTGCAGACCCTGTGTTTACATGTAAATAACATGCATTGATATGTAAATAGTGGCGGCATTAATATATAAATAGAGGCAGCATTCATATGTATATCATGCCCCCCCTGAGGTCATATCCACCATCACTTCTGCTGAATGCTGCCCACTGGGGGGGGTAAAGGGGCATGCTTGAAAGTCCTGCCTACAACTGCGGTCATTAAGCCTAACATCAGCCTGTTCTGCAAAGGTAAGCAAATTGAAGGTGGAACCCTTTTTCAAAATAACATGGTGCCAAAGCACCAGAATTTTGGTGCATGTGAATACACACATCTCAGCAGATGCATGAGGGTGTCATTAACAATTAATGGCACTGCTGTGTAGTTTTTTCTTCACCAAAAGCAGGGCCGTCTTTAATGTGGGGAAAACAAAGCAACTGCCACGGGCCCAGTCTTTGCTGTGGGGCCCAAAGCCCCACAGCAAAGCCCCTCTCTTCCCACAAATTGGGGCCTGATGATGGCACTGCAGACACGGGAGGCAGCTCTGTATACCCCAGCCAGCAGAGAAGGGGCAGGACGAGAGCTCCAGAGACACTCTATAACCCCACCCCATACAGTCTGTATGCTCGGGAGGGAGCAGCTGTAGTAGGAGCTGAGATCTGAGTGGGAACCCCACCCCCGGACCTCTGAAATAGTGATCTCAGCTGGCCAGGTAAGTCCTTTCCCCCATAGACTGCCTGACTGCTATCCAAAACCCTAAGCTGTCCAACTGGAAGGGTACTTTCACACTGCTCTGTAGCAAAAGCGCAGTAAAAACACATATGCGTCTGCAGTTTCTTACTGTCTCCTGTAGTATGTCCGCAGTCTCTGACCGTCCCCTGTAGTATGTCTGCAATCTCTGATCGTTGTCTGCAGTCTCTCACAGTCTCCTGTAGTGTGTCTGTAGTCTCTCGCCGTCTCCTGTAGTATGTCCGCGGACTCTCACTGTCAGGGCTAGACTTACCATTGGGCTTGACTGGGCTCAAGCCCATGGGCCCCGGCCAATAGGGGGCCCCGCGGGCCCGGCCTGTTTCGAAGGCTGCCAAAAGCCGCAGAGAGCGGCCGAAAGCCGCCGAGAGCAGCCGAGATACACAGGACATCCGGCTGACACTGACAAGGCTACGCTGACACTGACAAGGCTGCAATGACACTGACATCGCTGCAGATGGACACTGATAAGGCTGCATTGATGGGCATTTAAATGTTTTTTTCCTTAAACTTCCCTCCTAAAAGTTTTTTCTTAAAATTCCCTCCTAAACTTGGGGTGCGTGTTATACAACGATAAATACGGTAATTACCATTTTATCCATTTTTTTGCTTTTATTAATCATGGACCCAGGATGAATACCAGTACAATATCCCCCACTTATACGCTTATATATTATCTACTTTTGTGAGTAGCCATTTGGCTGTTTTGTCTTGTCCAATTAAACAGAAGTTCTTTAATACTGCACTGAGTCTGGCGCACCTTGTCCTTTTCTATTTCTGTTTTTTAGAGCTGTGCATATGTATAGAAGGTAGGGCCCGAAAGTGACTCAAGCCCAGGGGCCCTCCACCACCCTAAGTCCTGCCCTGCTCACCGTCTCCTGTAGTATGTCCGCAGTCTCTCATGTCTCCTGTAGTATGTCCGCAGTCTCTCATGTCTCCTGTAGTATGTCCGCAGCCTCTCACCGTCCCCTGCAGTATGTCCGCAGTCTCTCACCGTCCCCTGCAGTATGTCCGCAGTCTGTCACTGTCTCCTGTAGTGTGTCCGTAGTCTCTCACCATCCCCTGCAGTATGTCCACAGTCTCTCACCGTCCCCTGCAGTATGTCCGCAGTCTCTCACCATCCCCTGCAGTATGTCCGCAGTCTCTCACCGTCCCCTGCAGTATGTCCGCAGTCTCTCACCGTCCCCTGCAGTATGTCCGCAGTCTCTCACTGTCCCCTGCAGTATGTCCGCAGTCTCTCACCGTCCCCTGCAGTATGTCCGCAGTCTCTCACCATCCCCTGCAGTATGTGCGCAGTCTCTCACCGTCCCCTGCAGTATGTCCGCAGTCTGTCACTGTCTCCTGTAGTATGTCCGTAGTCTCTCACCGTCCCCTGCAGTATGTCCGCAGTCTCTCACCGTCCCCTGCAGTATGTGCACAGTCTCTCACCGTTCCCTGCAGTATGTGCACAGTCTCTCACCGTCCCCTGCAGTATGTCCGCAGTCTGTCACTGTCTCCTGTAGTATGTCCGTAGTCTCTCACGATCCCCTGCAGTATGTCGGCAGTCTCTCACGTCTCCTGTAGTATGTCTGCAGTCTCTCACTGTCCCCTGCAGTATGTCCGCAGTCTCTCACTGTCCCCTGCAGTATGTCCGCAGTCTCTTACTGTCTCCTGTAGTATGTCCATAGTCTCTCACCATCCCCTGCAGTATGTCCGCAGTCTCTCACGTCTCCTGTAGTATGTCTGCAGTCTCTCACTGTCCCCTGCAGTATGTCTGCAGTCTCTCACTGTCCCCTGCAGTATGTCCGCAGTCTCTCACCGTCCCCTGCAGTATGTTTGCAGTCTCTCACTGTCTCCTGTAGTATGTCCGCAGTCTCTCATGTCTCCTGTAGTATGTCCGCAGTCTCTCATGTCTCCTGTAGTATGTCCGCAGCCTCTCACCGTCCCCTGCAGTATGTCCGCAGTCTCTCACCGTCCCCTGCAGTATGTCCGCAGTCTGTCACTGTCTCCTGTAGTGTGTCCGTAGTCTCTCAACATCCCCTGCAGTATGTCCACAGTCTCTCACCGTCCCCTGCAGTATGTCCGCAGTCTCTCACCATCCCCTGCAGTATGTCCGCAGTCTCTCACCGTCCCCTGCAGTATGTCCGCAGTCTCTCACCGTCCCCTGCAGTATGTCCGCAGTCTCTCACCATCCCCTGCAGTATGTGCACAGTCTCTCACCGTCCCCTGCAGTATGTCCGCAGTCTGTCACTGTCTCCTGTAGTATGTCCGTAGTCTCTCACCGTCCCCTGCAGTATGTCCGCAGTCTCTCACCGTCCCCTGCAGTATGTGCACAGTCTCTCACCGTCCCCTGCAGTATGTCCGCAGTCTGTCACTGTCTCCGTAGTCTCTCACGATCCCCTGCAGTATGTCCGCAGTCTCTCACGTCTCCTGTAGTATGTCTGCAGTCTCTCACTGTCCCCTGCAGTATGTCCGCAGTCTCTCACTGTCCCCTGCAGTATGTCCGCAGTCTCTTACTGTCTCCTGTAGTATGTCCATAGTCTCTCACCATCCCCTGCAGTATGTCCGCAGTCTCTCACGTCTCCTGTAGTATGTCTGCAGTCTCTCACTGTCCCCTGCAGTATGTCCGCAGTCTCTCACCGTCCCCTGCAGTATGTTTGCAGTCTCTCACTGTCTCCTGTAGTATGTCCGCAGTCTCTCACTGTCTCCACTATGGGAGACATGTCTACAGTCTCTGATCGTCTCCTGTAGTTATGTCCGCAGTCTCTGACCGTCTCCTGTAGTATGTATACAGTCTCTGTTCATCTCCTGCAGTATGTCCACAGTCTCTGACCGTCTCCTGTAGGATGTCCGCAGTCTCTGATAGTCTCCTGTAATATGTCCACAGTCTCCTGTAGTATGTCTGCAGTCTCTCACCGTCTCCTGCAGTATGTCTCCCCAGTCTCTCACCATCTCCTGCAGTATGTCCTTAGTCTCTCACCGTCGCCTGCAGTATGTCCCCAGTCTCTCACCGTCGCCTGCAGTATGTCCCCAGTCTCTCACCGTCTCCTGCAGTATGTCCACAGTCTCTCACTGTCTCCTGTAGTATGTTTGCAGTCTCTGATCATCTCCTGCAGTTTGTCTACAGTTTCTGACCATCTACTGCAGTATGTCTGCAGTCTCTCACCATCTCCTGTAGTGTGTCTGCGGTCTCTGACCATCTTCTGTAGTACTCCCGCTGCCGCTATTACGGCGGCTCTCCGTCCAACAGCGCTCCTCCCTTCCCGCCCCCCCCTCCTCCACGTGCGAGATGGTCGGATCAGAGCCCCCGCTTGCACGGGAAAACAGTCTTTTTTTGTCAAAAAGATGAGGGGGGGGTACAGTGGGAGGTCAAAGGAAGGGGGGGACGGGGCCTTAGCGCAGCATCGGCGTGTTTCAGGGTCAACAATGCTGGGCTGTGTAAAGCTATAAAGGTGCACTTTTTGCAGGTGCATACAGCTGAAGAAGGGACACAGAGCAGATGGTTGGCGTGTGAGTGTTTGGTGACATTCCCAGGGCACGTTTACTTAGCATCAGACTGAGCCTTGATAGCAGCGGCAGTTGCTGGACTATTTGCTCAGCAGTGGGTGCATTTTCTGGTAGTACCTCTGCATTTGTGCTTGGCACTATGGGCAGAAGGGGAGGTACAAATACCCCAAAAAACAGGGGCTCAAAGGGATCTCCCTCAGGCTCTGAGGACCCCCCCCCGCAACGCCATCTCCCCTTGAAAGACCTAGGGAGGCTGGTCTGAGTGAGCCATCGGGGTTAGGGGTTGTAACTGCTTCCGGCATTTCAGCCCCTGTATATATTACTCAGGAGGTTTTTTTCCTCAGCCATGAGTGGATTGGAGGAAAGATTAACGGCTTTAATCGCATTTTCACAAGTGGAAAAAAACGCATTAGGTCCCCTTCTACCACCCAGGACCCTCAAACAGAGGAACACTGGGAGAGGGAAGATGAATACCCCTCAGGTGACCGGGAAGAGACTGATGACTCCTCTTCCGAGGAATCAAGTGGGGAAGGACCCTCTTCAGCTTCACAGGCTGAGAAATTGCTGGTGCAATCTCTTACTGAAATGGTCCGCTCCACATTTAAGTTACCCGTAACTGAGTCGGTTGAAAAGCCCACTTCTTGTTTGGGTTCACTGAAGCCTCCTTAAGCTGTGCATGCTTTTCCTGTCCATTCATTGCTGGAAAAGCTTATATATTCTGAGTAGGATCACCTAGATAAGCATTTTTTCCCTCCCAAAAAGTTTTCAACACTTTATCTTATGGAGGAAAAATTTACAGAGATGTCGGGTATACCAGCAATTGACGCTGCTATATCCTCTGTCAATAAAAGTTTGACTTGTCCTGTTGAAAACACTCAAATGCTTAGGGATCCAACCGATAAAAAGTTGGAATTCCTGTTAAAAAACATTTTTTCTTTGGCAGGTTCAGTAGCTCAACCTGCAGTGGCGGCAATTGGAGTGTGTCAATCCTTGAGAGACCACTTGAAATAGGTGCTCAAGGTTTTCCCTGAACAGCAGGCCCAGGATTTAGCCGAGCTGCCAGCGGCTTTGTGTTTTGCATTTGATGCAATCAGAGATTCTATCCTTCAGACCTCTCGCCTTACGCTTGGGTTGGTGCATATACGTAGAATCTTATGGTTTGAAAAATTGGTCAGCCGAAGTGCCATGCAAAAAGCTCCTGGCTGGCTTTCCTTTCCGCGGTGAAAGGCTTTTTGGATATAATTGTCCAAATCATTCCCAAAAGATATCAAGTGGGAAAAGTACCCTTTTGCAAGTTAAGAAAAGGAGTAAACATCCCTCATTTAAACGGGCTCTTTCTCCAGTGCCAGGGGCATCAGCCTCCAGGCAGTCGCGACGGCCTCCACCGTCAAGTTCAAGAGGTAAAACTCAGAGTCAACCCCAGGGACAAAAGAAGTCCTGGGGGAGGAAACCTACAAGACAGAACACTAAAGCCTCTTTATGAAGGGGCGCCCCCGCTCGTTCTAGTGGGGGGAAGACTGCTACAGTTCTCAAGGGTCTGGCGGGAGGATTTTCAGGACAGATGGGTGGTCGCCACAATAGCTCTAGGTTACGGACTAGAGTTCCGAGAATGCCCGTCTCCTCGTTTCCTCAGATCAAATGTTCCCAAAGATCCAGAGAAAAAGAAGTCTCTCCTTCAAGCGTTAGACTGACTTTTGTCGCAAAAAGTGTTCATGGTGGTCCCCATGGAAGAGCAGTGTTTGGGGTTTTATTCAAACCTTTTCACGGTGCCAAAACCAAACGGAGATGTCAGACCCATTCTAAATCTCAAAGATCTAAACTGGTTCCTGAAAATTCGATCTTTTTCACATGGAATCAATCCGATCAGTAGTCTCCATCCTACAAGGAGGAGAATTGCTGGCATCAATCAACATCAAGGATGCATACCTGCATATACCTATAGTCCCCGCTCATCAGAAATATCTGCATTTTGAAGTGGAAAAACTTCATTTTCAGTTTGTAGCTCTACCTTTCATCTAGCTACTGCACCTCGGGTGTTTACAAAGGTCCTGGCCCTTCCTCTGGCCAGATCAAGGGCCCAGGGTATAACGGTTCTAGCATACCTAGACGACCTGCTCTTGATAGACTGGTCGGTAGCCCGCTTAGACCAAAGCTTGGTCACCACAGTCAACTACCTGGAATAACTAGGTTGGGTCCTCAACCTAGAGAAATCTTCTTTAAAGCCAGAAAGAAGACTTGAGTACTTGGGTCTGGTTATAGATACAACCTAGAAGAGGGTGTTTTTACCCCAGGCAAAGATCAGCGCCATAAAGGAGCTGGTTCAGGTGGTCAGGGCGAAGAAGGGTCCTTCTATTCGCTTTTGCATGAGGTTGTTGGGAAAGATGGTGGCTTCATTTAAAGCGGTTCCCTATGCTCAGTTTCATTCAAGACTGCTGCAAAACAGTATCCTGTCTTCCTGGAACAAGAACGTCTAGGTGCTAGATTTTCCGATGCGTTTGTCACCAAAAGTGCACCAGACCCTCAGTTGGTTGAGGATACCTGAGAATCTGCGGAAGAGGGAATCCTTCTTACCAGTTACCTGGAAGGTGGTAACAACAGATGCCAGCCTTTCGGGTTGGAGAGCAGTCCTGGAAGAGACGGCTGCCCAAGGGAAATGGTCCAGAACCGAAAGGACCTTACCCATCAACATTCTAGAGATTCGGGCAGCGTACCTGGCCCTAAAGGCCTGAACATCCAGGTTGCAGGGTTGTCCTGTCAGGATCCAATCCGACAATGCCACAGCAGTGGCTTATATCAATCACCAAGGGGGCACCAGAAGTGCAGCCCAGGGAGAGATAAACCAGATCTTAACTTGGGCAGAAAAGCATGTGCCCTGCATATCGGCAATTTTCATTCCAAGGGTAGAGAACTGGCAGGCGGACTACTTAAGTTGCCAGCAGTTGTTCCCAGGGGAATGGTCCCTTCACCCCGACATCTTCCTGGCTATATGCCAAAGATGGGGGATCCCAGACGTATGTCTGTTTGCATCCAGGTTCAACAACAAAGTCGACAACTTTGTGTCAAGAACAAGGGATCCAATCGCATCGGACAGATGCGTTGGTGAACCCGTGGGATTATTTCTCACTGATTTATGCATTCCCTCCTATTCTGCTGCTACCACGACTTCTTTGGAGGATCAGGCAGGAAAAGAAGATGGTGGTTCATGTGGCCCTAGTGTGGCCCAGAAGATCTTGGTATGCAGAAATAGTAAAGATGGCGGTAGGGACCCCATGGACCCTACCACCACGTCCAGACCTTCTATCGCAGGGACCAGTGTTCCATCCTACCTTACAAACGCTGATTTAGACGGTTTGGCTATTGAAACCCACATTCTGAAGAATCGTGGACTTTCAGTCTCAGTGATATCTACCTTGATTAATGCAAGGAAGCCAGCTTCCAGAGTTATTTATTACAGAGTCTGGAAGTCATATGTTTCCTGATGTGAATCCAGCAGTTGGCATCCCAGAAAGTATGTCATAGGTATAATCCTTGCCTTTCTACAAATGGGGTTAGAGATGAAGCTGGCCTTGAGTACTATCAAAGGCCAGATCTGGGCCTTATCGGTACTGTGTCCACGACCACTTGCTTTGCATTCTTTGGTCCGTAGCTTCATATGAGGGTAACACGGCTTAATCCACCGGTTAAGTCACCCCTGAACCCTTGGGACTTGAATTTAGTTTTGTCGGCATTACAGAAACAACCTTTTGAGCCGATATGACATATTCCCTTGGTGAAGCTAGTTTTTCTGGTAGCCATATCTTCTGCAAGAAGGGTATCGGAATTGGCTGCTCTTTCTTGTAAAGAGCCATGTTTAATTATTCATAAGGATAGAGTAGTTTTGCCTTCTCATTCTAGCTTTCTGCTGAAGGTGGTTTCAGGTTTTCATCTAAACCAGGATATTTTTCTGCCTTCATTTTTTCCAGAACCCTGTTCTACGAAAGAAAAGTTACTACATTCTCTGGATGTAGTGAGAGCAGTCAAAATTTATTTGGAGGCGACTGCTCAGATTCGGAAAACGAATGTTTTATTTTTGTTGCCTGAAGGTCCTAAAAAAGAACAGGCAGAGTCGAAATCTACTATTGCTAAGTGGATTTGGCAAGTAATTATTCAAGCATAAGCTTGAATAAGGTTTGAAGGGGAAAGTTCCACCTTTTCAAATCAAAGCGTACTCCACCAGGGCTGTTAGTGCTACGTGGGCAGTGCATCACCAGGCCTCCATGGCTCAAATCTGCAAGGCCGCAACTTGGTCTTCAGTCCATACATTCACCAGATTCTATCAGGTGGATATAAGAAGGCATGAGGATATCGCCTTTGGGCGCAGTGTGCTGCAGGCAGCAGTATAGGTCCTCAGGTCTGATTGCACCCTACTTTTGTTTATGTCTCCCTCCCCTCAGATAGCACTGCTCTGGGACATCTCATGCAGTAATTACTGTGGCTCTATGTCCCGTGATGTACGATAAAGAAAATAGGATTTTTATAACAGCTTACCTGTAACATCCTTTTCTTGGAGTACATCATGGGACACAGAGGTCCCTCCCCTATTCTAATACACGTATATTGCTTTGCTACAAAACTGAGGTACTCCCAGTAAGGGCAGGGGTTATATAGGAAGCTAAACTTCCTGTCTAGGGTGTGCCAGTGTCCATCACCTAAAGGTGCCTAAATAACCTATACAGTAATTACTGTGGCTCTGTGTCCCATGATGTACTCCAAGAAAAGGATTTTACAGGTAAGCTGTTATAAAAATACTATTTTCTGCATTCTCTCTCATTTACTCCAGGTTCTCCAGGAATTTCCAGATTCTCCAATCCATTGCCCGGGCGTTGGTTCAACTAAAGGAATGGTCACTCACTTTGGACTCATCGCTGAGAGGAGGTAGGATATGCACTATTCCTGAGATATTCTCACCTCTGATCCATGGCTGACATAAACTCCCCAACCCCCACTTTCAAAATTATCACACACAACATACAGTGACTCAACTTCCCAATCAAACGCCGAAAACTATTCCAACTGTACCATATCATGAACTCTGACATCCTCTTATTACAAGAAACACTTTCCTGCCACCTATAGACCCTCTTTTTTACACCAGCGCTACCCACAATTCTTCCTCGCATCTGCAGATAAAACAAAAAGAGTGACCATTTGCTTCGCCAAACACATCAACTTTTCCCAGTCGGAGCTAGTCTCAGACTCCCTAGATCGCTACATCTTACTAACGGGCACCATTGATGGAGACCTATACATTTATCTCGTATTACGCCCCCAACAAGGGCTAAGGAAAATTTTTCGACTCACTACGGCACACACTACAAAGACATTTCAAGGGAATGGTATTCATTGGAGGGGACTCCAATGTTGCATTTGACTTCTCCTTGGACAAAACGGCTGGAGGGAAACCCAAACGCCCCTCAAAACAGAGCGCAAAAATTGCTCATCTGCTGCATGCAGCAGGGCTGGTGAAAATTTGGAGAGAGCTCAACCCCTGTGCAAAATATTTTACCCATTTCTCAGCGCCCCACAATTCCTATGCCAGGATAGACCACATTTTTGCAAAATCTATAACAGTCCCATTGACCCTAACGTCTAAAATATAGACACCCCCCCTCAGATCACTCTATTGTAACTCTAGTCACACACCGGTCTTTGGGCTCCTCAGGCCCTTTCAGATGGCATCTCAACGAGGCCCTACTGAGTGACCCAATACAGTGTACATTACTAGAACAAACCATAAAAGAGTACTTCCTTGAAAATGACAATAACAAAGTGTTCCCAGCGACTCTGTGGGCTGCCCACAAAACAGTCCTCAGAGGAAAGCTCATCCAGCTCTCCTCTAAAATTAAGGAGCAGCACAGAGCAGACTTACAGAAACAAATGGAGGAATACCAATCACTAGCTAAAGCCCACAAAAAAAACCCTATGCCCGAAACATTAGCACAGATTGATATAGCCCAAGAGTGCCTTCCTCAATAACCTCCCTATTCCCTCAATAGCCACAGGGAACTTTTAGAGGACCCCTTTACCTCCGAGGAGGTTTTAGACACCATCAAACCCCTAAAACTAGGCTCCTCTCCTGGACCCGACGGCCTCTCTACAGGGTATTCCAAAAAGTTTGACCCGTCTGGCACCTTACCTGACGCGGTTCTTCAACTCTCTCAGGGATGGAGTCCCCTTAGCCAGAGACCTAAATTCTGCATATATCTCTGTCATCCCCAAACCAGGGAAAGACACGAGTGAGGTCAGTAACTATCATCCGATCTCGCTTATCAATAACGATATAAAGATAATGACTAAAATAATGGCTAACAGACTAGCGAGTTTCATAGCTACGTACATACACAGAGATGAAGTGGGCTTCATCCCTGAGAGACAGGGCCCGGACCAAATTAGGGGAGCAGTAGATGTCATATAATCATTGCTCAACTCCCAATGGGATGGTGGTCCTCCTCAGAGGGGTTTCCTCCTCTCGATAGACCTTCATAAGGCCTTTGATTCAGTAGCCTGGTCTTACATTTATGAAATACTGGAGAGATGGGGTTTGGGGCCAAACTTCCTAGGTATAATTCACTCACTTTACTCGTCACCTAATGCACAAGTGCGTTTACTGGGCAGATACTCGGAAACCTTCACCATTGGCAGGGGAACCAGACAGGGATGCCTGCTCCCCCCCCCTCTTTGTGATGGCCATAGAAACTCTGGCTATCGTGATCCGGACCCACGCTGACATCAAGGGGGTGCATTATTTGCTGATTATCTCCTTCTATTCATTACCTCACCCCTAACATCCACTCCTACTGTATACAAAATCCTCAGGGAATTTGGTCGGGTTTCAGGTCTGAAGGTCAACTCATCTAACTCCATAGCCCTGAACGTCACCGTCCCCCCAGATATGATCACCCAGCTAAAACACAACTTTACATTCACTTCTCATCAGATGCGATCCCATATTTGGGCATCAGACTCACTCATGATATAAGCATGCTCTTTCAAACAAACTACCCCCCTATGGTGCGTAAGTGTGGTGAGGACTTTGAGAGGTGGTCAAAGTGTGGTCTATCCTGGCTGGGCAGAGATAACGCGGTAAAAATGACCCTTCTCCAGCGCATGCTATACTTGTTCCGCTCTCTCCCGATCCCTATAAATAAACAATTAATTTTAAAATTGCAATCTAAAATAGTACGCTTTGTTTGGGGGAATAAAGGCTACAGATATACCAAAAAAGTTCTATACAGGCTAAAATCACAGGGGGGCATAGGTCTTCCGAACTTGTGGTGGTATTATCAAGCTGCTCAACTTACCCAAATTTCAATAGCCTACTCTAGGGGACCTAAACCTGGTTCTCCATGAAAAGACAAGCTGTCTCTTTAAATACAATAGACTACCCTGTGGAGTGAAACGGAATCCAGACCGTCTATTATGTCCCCTACTCTCTCCCACTCTGTGGTGCTGCCCAACATACTCCATAAACAACATACACTGATCTCCCCCTTACGACCCCTGTCACATATTTTCCACAACCCAAAGTTTTCCCCAGGCCTGAACATCCAAGCTTTCCGCTGGTGGACTAACAAAGGCCTGTTTCGCATTGGCCATTTTCTCACCCTGGGGGGACCCTTAAGTCTGAAACACTGTAGAACAACATTAGAAATGCCCAAGAGATGTTTTTCGATTCTCCCAACTTGCCCACTATTTAACTCTGTTTGGACAGTTAGGAACGAACCACTTAAAATTACTCCATACGAACGATGGTGCTCTAACAATATGGATCAGAGGGGAGGAATCTCATTGATCTACTCTTTCCTGGCAGGTAAGGAAGGCATTCCACCATACGCCCGGGCCTGGGAGATGGGCACAGGGCACTCATGGGAACCAGAAGTTATAAAGGTATTCTTAATGTGTCTCTGATTGAAGCAAATATCAAAATCCCAACTAGGTGGTATTATGCCCCCTCCACAATGTTCCACATTTGGTGGTCATGTCCCCGCAATAGGTCCTACTGGAAAAGGGTTTTTCACACTATGAGGAAGATAACAGGCATCACAATATCTCCAGACCCCACCATTGCCCTACTAAACTGCAAAATTCCCATGGTTCCTAGACACCTGCAAGCTATAACATTTTACATCCTCCTGGGAGCTAAGATAATGCTCGCAAGGGCATGGAAAACTCCCACCGTGTCTTTCAGGGGGGCTAAGAGAAAAATATCCTGGTTAATGACTCAAGAACACATAGTAGCGAAACTACTGGACAAAATGGGAAATTTCAAAGCTGTTTGGGAACCCTGGGCTTCTTATTGCAATATTTCTCTCTGCCCGGGTATACCGATCTTATAACTGAATTCTCCTGGAATTCTACCCTTTCTTTTTTCTCTCACTCCCTTTACTCTTACTTTCGGGGACACTCTGCTTCCACTCTCCTCTTTCTATGAGAAGGGGAAATTACATCTCTCATTGGTGAAGCGGAATATCTTCTAAGCAGGCTAGTTTTCCAGCAACTGTATTTCCAAACCATCTTATCGGATTGTACCCTTTAAAAAACATGATACTGTGGCGGACAGGCCTTGAAACACAGTCAGCCAGCCGCACTGCTGGGGATGAGGGGGGGGGGGGGCACGGTGAGTGAGTTCCCAAAGGGGTGGAGTGCTGGGCAACTCCCGGGGTCAGGTGGCTGACCCCCTCTCATGATCCCAAGGAAATTCCTCAGATTGGGACATCTAGAAGTAGGAAGCCATAGGATAACCCCCTAGAAATGAGGGACTCATCCTCACAGGTCCAAAGGAACTGATATCACAGTCCTATGTAGCCTGCTAGCCTAAAGCCGATGACTAGTGTTAGCTATTATACACTTATTATACACACTAAGGCAAGTAACTGTTATGCCCCGTACATACGGTCGGATATTGATCAGACATTCTGACAACAAAATCCTAGGATTTTTTCCGACGGATGTTGGCTCAAACTTGTCTTGCATACACACGGTCACACAAAGTTGTCGGAAAATCCGATCGTACTGAACGCGGTGACGTAAAACACGTATGTCGGGACTCTAAACGGGGCAGTAGCCAATAGCTTTTATCTCTTTATTTATTCTGAGCATGCGTGGCACTTTGTGCGTCAGATTTGTGTACACACGATCGGAATTTCCGACAACGGATTTTGTTGTCGAAAAATTTTATAGCCTGCTCTCAAACTTTGTGTGTCGGAAAATCCGATGAAAAATGTGTAATGGAGCCCACACACGGTCGGAATTTCCGACAACAAGGTCCTATCACACATTTTCCGTCGGAAAATCCGACCGTGTGTACGGGGCATTACTCTTTTGATTCTTTTGTTTTTGTATTGTATCTTTGAAATAGGCCTTGCGGGCCGATGACAAAAATGCTATTTCTATTTCTGTTAAAACTCAATAAACATATTGAAAATAAAATCTGTGCAGCCTTGTAAAATGATCATTCATTTTATTGTTTGCCCTCAGATGCCTGGCTAAAAAACTTCTATTTAGCAACCCCTACATCCTGTCTTGTTGCTAGGACACAAAAACAGTAGTTATTGAGTCCTGCAATGGCGATAGTGAGCATCCAGTGGTTTTCACATCATAGCAATGAGTGAGAATGAGGGGGTTGCTAACTAGCAGTTTTTTTTTTACCCATGCTTGAGGGGAACCAAATGGCCTACAGGTAAAACAATACAATTAATGATCATTTTACAAAGCTGTACAGATTTTTTTATTTACTGGGGCACCAAGACTGCATAAGCTATTTTCCTGGAAAAGGTGAACTTAGCCTTTAAGACCATTCATATCCAGTATATAGGAAGGAAGGTAGTGTTTGCTCTGTGGACCCATTCACCTTGAAGCTTATGTAACACCCTGTTTAGGAGGGTTGCTAGTAAATATAGCTGCCAGGTATAGTTGCCTTGGCTAATTGATAGGAGATCAATTGATTGCACCCTAATTCTGGAATTGCTGCACTTCTCTCTTCTGTCACTAGATGGCCGGGTATCTGGTGACATTAGATAAGACAAGGGCATTGTAAGCATGGATTAGGAATAGATGGGGTATCTCAGACAATAGGCTGGGATCTTCTGGGGTCCCTTGGCCTGCTGGGAGAGCCTATTTATTTGAGCGAGGTCAGGTGATCAGGGTTCTGTGCCACCTAGACGGCTGTCTGGGTGGACATATGTTGTATTGCCCCGGGCTGCTAGGCCAGAGACCTGAGGCCTATCCCGAGGACATCTGGCTGCTAGGCTGTCTGGGGGCCTATCCAGAAGCAAGAGAGCAGTGCAGGGTTGGGACTGTGGCTTGCAGTCAAACCAAAAGTAATGGTTCTGCCAGCCGGAGAACCTGTCATGGTTGGAGGTAGAGGGGAAGCTGTCGCCACATAGGGACCATCCTCCTTATTACCAGGGACCACCATGAGTAGCTGAAGCAAGTACCAGAGCAGTGTTCTCACCAACCGGGGATGGTGAAGAGTTGGGAAACTTTAGCAGGTGTCAAGCCAGGGACCCAGCCAGTGGAGGTGACGCTTGCAGAGCAGCCTTGTATGCCAAGCCAGGGACCGAGCAGGCCAGTGAGGTGATGCTTGAGGAGTATCTGAGAGTATGAGTATGAGAGCTAGGAGGAGGGAGCGTGTCTACACATGCAGATGTGGTGTCCGGCTGGGTGCCTTTCCCTGCATGGCTGTCTGCCTATAGAAGTCTCGGAGTCTGCTAATTAACTCTGCAACTACTAAAGGGTGTCCTGGCCCTAACCCTCTCTCCCACAGTTCTGTTTAAGAGAAAATAAATCTCTTTGCATTCAAGAAGTGTCTGGCGCCCATGAATTTACCTTGCACTACACCCACCATGCCTCATTACCTACTCTACATAGAAGGATGTCAGCTCTCCCTGACTCTGGAGGTCACCATTGGGCCTCCAGGGTCGGGGCTATTGCTACACTTATTAGCACCTTCAGCTGAAATAACTGAGACTTTGTTAATTTTTCATTTTGTTTTCCTCATCATAAAAAAAACTCCAAAAAAACATATAAACAAAAAAGGAATAAAAGAAAACACACAATGAACATATTTAGGAAATTATTAAAATGACAATCTCTAACTGTCAGAAGTCTTGGTGGTGGTGATCAGAAACTATCATTTTGGTAAGTCATCACAATTAAATGACATGCAGCAAAGTTCTGGGCATGGTATGACTTCACAGGCCTAATGGCAGTGTTTCTGTCTGGTGGTAGTATCTTTTGAATAAAAGAGTATGCTTTTTGAACACCAGGAATGTTTTACCACAGTGCCGGTGTCTTGCCGAGAATGTTCCCTCGGCGGATAAGTTCCTCCCCTGTACTGCGCAGGCGCAGCGCCTGCGCAGTACCAACTACTGTCAGCCGCCGGAGATAGCCGAAGCTCAAACGCTTCAATCAGCTGTACACGGCGCCTGCGCTCTGGGTCCAGATTCCTTCCCCACCATCCAAGTGGACCTGGAGGGGGAATCTAAAAGTGCCGAGCGCAGCGAGGCCGTGCCCGAAGCGTGGCGAGCGAAGCGAGCCCGCGAGGGGCCCTCTTACAGGCGCCGTGTACAGCTGATTTTCAGCTGTTCCGCTTCGGCTATTTCCGCCGGAGCGTACTGCGCATGCGCAGTACAGTGAGGAACTTATCCGCCGAGCGGAACTTATTCGGCAGAACACCGGCACAAACAAACTCCTTGTACTAAGCCATTGTTAGCATTATTTTCAACCCTGTTGCCACAAATCTGTATCTGCTCTTGTCCAACAGGCACCCCACTATGATATAGTATGAATACACTCCCTCAGTTGCAAGAAAATCTTTGGATTTTTGGAAAGTCTTCATATAATCTTCTGTTCCTCGCTGGATGGTATTGCGCTGGTCATTTTGCATAAAGCCTGTGCTACCACAAGCCACCTTCTCTCCATTTTGTGACACCATCCTGGATCGGTGGCTCAGTACGCTCTTCTTAACTGCTAGACCAATGAGGCCACCTCTATTCATAATTCTTTGATCTCCAGAGGGCTCTTCTTAATGGTATCTGATTTTTTATAGTAGCTAGGATGGGAAAGAATATGTTCTGGCACACCTGACAGGAATCCCCCTAGAAATGCCTATTTAGATGCATCAAATGGATTCCTTGTTAAATATAATCAACAAGGAATCCATTTGATGCATCTAAATGGTTCAAGTGGTTGAAATTGCTAGATATTGGTTGCATGTATGGGCAGCATTATGGTTCCCCCATATGAAATCTAAAATATGTGATCTTAATGCCCATATTTCTCATCTAACTTTGACATCACCACAACCTCTATTCCTCTTGTGGAAGATGCATGTAAAATATGAAAAGTTGTACAAAATGAACTGAATGTGAAAATATCAGAACCAGAAATATAAGTATTTTAGAAATATTTACAGTGACAAGTGTCACAATGATGCTCCACTGATATGCGGACCTGCTTTGTCACTGATTGTTGTGTCCTTAGGATCCCTTGGTTATTGCAGACATGAATGCATGTGTAAAGATGCAGACTACCCATTGGATTAAAGGCACCCTTTGACATACTGCTGCATACAGTATATAACTATATTTCTAGTCCCTATACTACATACTGTACAGCATAATTGCAATAAGGCTTGGTTCCCACTGCTGCGACCCAAAGTCGTGTGACTTTCAGCATGACTTTTTTGATGTTGGCCGAAAAGCTCTCCTCATGGTAGAGTCTTGGTACCGCTAACCATGCCCGGTCATACTTACCTTGATCTTTATAGGTAGTGCCCCTTGTATCAAAAATTGCAGGATGCTAATGTACAAGTTGGATGAGTTGTTCATGGTCAAGAGCAGCCTCTTGGAGGCCATATGCGACGGGAGGGCCCATGGAACCCAGAATCCCTTGGAAAGGTTGGGAAACCCTAGTTTCAGCTCCCCATGCACCTCTTATGTCTATTTTTTTTAAAAATCTTTATTTATCATTTTCCAATACAAAACATTTCCCATCGGGGGCGTTCCAATAATACCAATCACTCTATGAGTTAAGAAAAATAGACAAGCTAGCTCCCGACGACCACCCCCACCCCTCTCCACCCTCCCCGACTCCCTTCCCCATCCCCACCCTGCAGGATGTACTTCGGTAGGTGCTAATCGCAGCTTTCTAGCTCCCTTCTCCATGAACAACCCTTCCTTGTTGTACCCTTTTTATATAATCTCCTTTAAATAGGACCATGATTTTTTAAATTTAAGCCAGCCTGCCCACTTCCCCCTAAGCTCCGTGTCCTCATCCGGTTCCATTCCCCGCCGGTCTAAGCACTCAACGTTAAATATTTAGTTAAGGTCGAAAAGCCAATCTCGCGTTTTAGGACTTGACGGGTTCAGCCAAATTAAAGCGATCTGTCTCTTGGCCGCATCTAATATTATAGGGAGCAGGGAGGTTTTGTAACTCTTAACTGAATCCTGAGTACCATGGAAGAGGCAGGTCCATGGATCTTCCTCGATTTCCCTCCCCGTGAATTCCTTTGTCAGAGACAGGATTTTTTTCCAGAAGACCTTAATGATGGGGCATTCCCACCAGATATGGGCCATTGTGCCCACGGTTGGGCATCCCCTCCAACAGGTGTTGCCCTTTGTCCCATCCATTTTACTTACTCTGTCTGGGGTGGCATACCATCTTGCTAGGACTTTGTAATGAATTTCCGTTCTCCTATTGTCTAGTGCTGAATGGTGAACCAAACTCAACATTTTTCCCATCGTGTTCCTATTACACTGTGACCCCAGCTCCTGCTCCCACCTTTTAATGTAAGGAGGCATCACATCCTCCTGTTCCGCACCCAGTATTCTATAAATTTGGCCGATGACACCTCCTGGGTACTCCTTCGTACAAAGTTTCTCCAGAGGTCTAAGCTCTTCCATACTTCTAAGAGGCTTCGGTAGTTTTCCAATAAAATGGGAGAGCTGGAGATACCTCCACCTATCCATCACCCAGAGTTCTGATTCTCTACTGAATTCCGTGAAAGTGCAAATTTTCCCCTTGTTAATAAAATTTTTCAATTGGATAGAGTCCTCTTTTAACCAATTCCCTCCCACCGCCCTCATCCCTGGTTCAAAAAATAAATTGTTTTTCATATATAATAACGGTGAATTATACGACCATTTGTGTTGAGTGTGTATTCTATCCCAATATTTAAAAGTGTTTTGAGTTAAAAAGAAGTGTTGGTGCTAAATATTCTAAATTTTGGGGGATTCCATAGTGAGTGTGCCAAATTATTATTGCTTAAGGAAAACTCGATGTTCACCCATCGCTTATCTGTCCCTTTCTTACTCCATTCTATAACCTGTGAGAGCACTACGGCAATGTAATACCTATTAAAGTCTGGCATTGCTATTCCCCCTTTTTTTTCCCTCTACTCAATGTTGCGTAGGAGATACGTGGTTTGTTGCCACCCCAGACAGCCTCACTGATTAATTTCCTTAAAACCCTCAGGAAATACCTTGGAAGGGGAATCAGCAACAGTTGGAATTTATACAAAATTTTCGGAGCAATCATCATTTTAACTGCGTTCGCTCGCCCAAACCATGAGAGCGGCCTAGACCTCAATCTTCTTACCTCTTGCCTGGTTTCATCTAATAATGGGATGTAGTTTTTTTGAAATAATTCTTTAATGGAGTTGGCTAGCTTAATTCCCAAGTACTTGATCTCCTTTTTCCAGGGAAAGGGGAACATTGAAGTTAAATGAACTTCTTCCTGCTTAGTTAGACTGATATTTAGGATTTCGGACTTACCAGGGTTAATTTTGAAATTAGAAACTTCTCCGTATGATCTAAGGATTCGAAGCATGTTAGGGAGGGTTACTCTAGGATTTGAGACAAAAAATAATACGTCATCGGCAAATGCTGCCAGTTTATGCTCCTCCATTCCCACCCTCACCCCATTGCAGTCAGGGCTGTTCCGAATGGAGGCCAGAAGAGGTTCAAGGGACAAGACAAACAAGAGGGGAGAGAGCGGGCACCCTTGCCTTGTTCCATTTATCATTCAAAAAGATTTTGAAATGGCCCCATTCACCCTTACAGCTGCTGTTGGGCTTCTGTATAGGACCTTGATCCAGGAGATAAACCTGGACCCGAACCCCATGACTTCCAGTGTGTTCAACAGGAACCCCCAGTCTACCCTGTCGAAGGCCTTTTCGGCATCTATCGACAGGAAAAGAACTGGGGGTCCCCTGCATCTACAAAACTCCGATAGCAGCACCGCCCGTACCCCGTTGTCCCTGCACTGTCTTCCGGGGACAAAGCCAGACTGGTCCGAGTGCACCAGGCCGACCATAAGTCCCTTCAGTCTATTCGCCAGGACCTTGGCGTATAATTTTACATCCGCGTTTAGCAGAGATATGGGCCGGTAGCTTGAGCACAACCTAGAATCCTTCCCTTCTTTCAATATTAGGGTTATCGTAGCGGACAATGCCTCGCCTTCCATCTCACATCTGGTGCCCAGGTCGTTCCAATATTGACATAACCTGGGGACCAGTAAGTGTTTCATTTTCGTTAAGTAGGTGGTAGAGAAGCCATCTGGACCTGGGCTCTTGCCCTTCGGAGAATCTCTTAGAGCTACCAAGATTTCCTCTTCCTCAATTGGTTTATCCAAGAGATCCTTATCCTCCCCGGGCAGCACCTTCAGACCGGCTTCTTTTAGGCACTCTCTGCTCCTTGCCAACCGGGCACTGGCCCCCCCCTTTTTTCCTATAGAGTAAAGATCACCTCTTATGTCTAAGTCACCCTGTGCCATCCTGGCATAGTGTGACTGAGAAAATATATCTTGTATTACTTAAAATGGGACAGTAATATTTATCCACAATATCTCCCAGGATATATGTAAAAACTATTCTTGGTTTTTTGATTCTGAACTCAACAAGTTAGTTGAGAGAGCTGATCACATTGGCCTCTGCACAATGTAGGAGACGTGCCGACTCCTGCTGGAGCTCCTGCTATTGTGTGAAGGTGTCCTGTGTTTATACTTATGATAATGTATAATCTACTGTGTGAAGCTCAGTGACAACAAGTCTGACCTGTAGTGAAATCCTGATTAATCATAACAATGCTCAGGAGGGCACAGAGTCACATCGGCTGCTTTAAGGGATTAGTTAATTAGCTCATGTTAATTAGGTTTGTGGTTACAGGTGTATTTTTAGAGTAATATGAGCAGGAGGGGGGACCTCCGCTTCTACTGTATATAATTCTAAAAATTCATTCTAATAAACAGCCCATGTTCAGCAACTAAACAACTAAAGCAGTTGGAATATCTGATATCTATATTTAGACTGTGAGGAAGCGGTATATGATGAAAGCACTCAAGCGGAGTGTGGGACGTTTCGTTACACCATCTTTCCTGCACAGCTGTACAGTGTGCTTGCTATGTGGACAATGTGCTTCGGGAGGTGACAATGCTTGTGAGGGGATTTTAAACTGCAGGGATGGGCTGTGCCACTGGTATGAAGCATAAAATGGGAGTGGAGTATAGGGTTAAAAAAAAAAAAACCTCTGAAGTCACAGCCAAAGTCGCAAAGATAAGACAAAAAAACAACTTCCTTGTGACTTTTGTGATTTTAACATTGCAGTCTTTGGCACTTATGTTGCAGGGAAGATGCAGAAAAGTAGCACAGTAACAATTTTTTTTGTCAGTGCGACTTTAGTTGCAGCACTTAAAATGCAGCCCATTGAAATGAATGTGTTTTGAATTGTCATGCGACTTTCTGTGTCACACGTCGCAGCAAGCTGCAACAACGTGAACCGAGGCTAAAGCACAATTGCAGCCAATATTTTATTTGTCAGAGTAGGGAAGGGATATATTCTATGTCAGGTTTTATAGCTGTTTTGGAAGCCTTTGAGCAGCTGTCCCCTTACATCTTGAGGTCTTGAGAGAGGAAGTAAGAAAAATGAGACAGCGATAAAACATTGTTTAATGTGCAATAAAAGCCTTTGTCAGTTTTTTTTTTACGCTTACGCCCTGCTAGGGTGATCCCATTACTTCCACTTTTTTTCGCCAGAAGAAGTGGGGTAAAATTTCCTTAATGGAGTCATGGGTGACAATAAAAATCTGATAGACCTTCTAACTCATCCTCACTCAAAAGCAAACATAAGCAAATATGAATTTTGGCTGAAGCTGAGCTTTAGGAGTAGGACCATTCATATCTTACTTATGTGAGGCAAGGTCAGATTAAAGGAGAACTCCAGCTTTTCCTCAACAAAACAACAGATGCATTGTGCATGTAAATGAATCAAAACCCCACTGTCAGTTTATGTGTAACTGTGCCTTTGATGTGTGGCAATGTGGTACCCCACCAGGGTGATGACGCAGGATTCTCAACTAGGCAGGTTAAGGGGCTCCAGGGGGTTTGCTTATTTGGGAGGAAACTGGCTTTTCAGTTTCCTCATTGCTTAGAAAAGTCCACTTTGGGACCTGGGGCCCGTGGATTTCTTAGCGATCTGGGTGGGATGAAATCCCTAGTCCTGGGTCCTGATTTTGTGAACCATCAGCTCACAGACTTGTCAGGTGTGTGCTGGGCTATTAATAGACACCTGATCATGCTTCTGGGCTCCATCCTCCTGAGGAGTCCAGGCTTGCAAGGAAGAAGCCAGAGAGTGCATGTGTTCACTGTGAAAACCAGAGACCCAAGCCTGAGGGTCAGAGCAGTGAGTGGGCTGCTATCTATATGGACAGTGTTGGCAAGGAAATGGTCTGTAGGAGACAGACGAGAGCCTGAAGTGGAAGGCCTGGGCAGCACTGCTGTGTGTATAAGCCAAGGAGGCTGAATTTGCCACTATTTGATATTGATGGTACAAACCCCCTGCGAGGAAAACCCCTTTGATTTTGTTTAATGGAGCTTTGTTTGAACTTTAATAAATAAAGGTGGGCCGACAGGCCCTGAAATGGAAATGTTTGGTGTGGACTGTACTTGCTAGCAGGTGCTACACTTGAGCTAAACAACCCCAAACTTCACAGATGTCACTCCTCCTCCTGGCTGGATTTCAAAGTTCTCAGACTTCCTGTTTCCTTCCTTTTCCAGTCTTGATACTACATGTCCTATGATCCTGTGAGCCTCTGTAGCTTCAGGGCAGGCTATGGGAGTACCCGTTCTGGGAGTTGATGTGGGTGGGTCCTAGGGTTACTCTGGGTGTCTCTGGGCCTACATGTAAGTGGTGAAAGGTGTAAATGCATCATACTTCCTCCTGAGTAATTCCCGTCTTGCAGCATGCCAAAGAATAATGGCTTACTGCAAGACTAAGAGGAAGGGCTAGGGGAGGTTATTATGAAGGTATTTCCTTCATATATAAATAAATCACTTCACAGAAAGCAGGGCTCTGAGAGGGCAGGATCTGAGGGGTGAGACTTGCCATGTTCACATTGGTCGGCATATTTAACTGGGCAAGATTCAATTTTAATTGTGATCCATTCAATTTTGCCCAGCAGCAGCACAGCTAGCTTTCAGAACAGGCTATGTATGAAGGGATATCCTTCTTGAAGAATGCTGTGATCTGTGAGGTGGGACTTGGGAGGTTTGGACTCTTCCTGTAAGTGTGACTGGGTGGGATTGAATGCCAATTAGGATGTATTTCATCCCACCCACCATCAGAGCTGTGAGGGAAGTTACATAATTTGCAGAGTCTGAAAGGGAGTGTTACAGCCTCTAGCTGCTGCAGGAAGTGGCTGTGGAAGGGACAGAGTCTTTTAGCAGGATATACAGAGTGATACACAACTAAACCCAGAATATCAGGGGATCTGTAGACAACAGAGCAACATGGTACAGAGGTATGATTTATGCTGCAATTGATCATTCCATTCAGTTCTAGTGAAAAGAAAGTTGGAGTTCAGCTTTAAACTTTGTGGACCCACATAGCCACATTCACCGTGAAGCTTTTTAGCACCTTTAGCTGAAATAACCGAGACTTTGTTCATTCATCATTTTGTTTTCTTCATCATAACAAACATTTAAAAAAAAGAGAAAAAAGAAAACACAAAATCCACATACATTTAAAAATAAATTAAAATGACACACTATAACTCTTTCAGAAGTCCTGGAAGTGGTGATTGAAAGCTTGTGTCGTTTTGGTAAGTCAGCACAACTGAAAGACATTCACCTAAAGTTCTGAGCATGTTATGACCTCACAGGCCTAGTGGCAGTGTTTCTGTCCAGTGTTAGGGTCTTTTAGGTATGTTTTTTAAACACTAGGGAAGTTTTACAACACTGCCAGCAGAAAAGAATTCTTTGTACCAAGCCATTCTTAGCATTATTTTCAACCCTGTTGACACAGTTGGTGTCCGTTCACGTCTGACAGCCACCAGAAACACTGCGATATGGTGTGAGTACACTCCCTCCAGTCACAGTGGAAGATAATCTCTGGATTTTTTTGGAAGGGAAATTTTCTTTTCATATAGCCTTCTCATCTGCCCTGGTTGGTGGGGCGCTGGTCATTTTGCATACAGACTCTTGGCAGCCTAAACTGCGCTCACATCAGCCGCCCCCTTTCCGTTTTTTTTTGCCACAATGCTGAAGCGGTGGCTCAGTACGCTCTTCTTAACTGCTAGACCAATGAGGCCACCTCTAGTCATAATTCTGTTATCTCCAGAGGGCTCTCCTCGATGGTATCCCTCAACTTGTGCATCGGAGTGGACTTGGCAGATTCTGTGCGGGCATTTCTGTCATTAAAAACACAATTGTCTGTGCTAAGAGTTTCCAGAGAACGCCCTAGGACTCTCTGATCTTCCTCTGGTAAACTGTTGATGTCAGAATTCAAGAGAGTCCCTGTGCTACCATGAACAATGTGGATTCCATCTCGTCCTTTCAATTCAATTGGCTGCTTGTGTTTGAAGCGTAGCGATCCGTGTTTTGGGCTTTGATCTTCATCTTCATCCAAGTCATTCTGAATCAACTAAAACACAAAATAAGATGGTATTACCTTGTGAACGATTGATATTGTTTGTCTGATTAGCATCCTCGACTATGTCATTTGTACAAGTCAAACCACCTAATTCCCACTGATAACTTTTTTATGCTTGAACACTCAAAGTGGAACTTTAATCTAAAAGTAACACAATGGAGGACATTTATTAGGTGGCTTAGTGGCACAGAGGTAAATCAGGATGCCTCTCACTAACAAAGTCCATGTGACGGGTTTTCAGTGTATTTGCGACCTGTGTGTCTGAATTCCCAGGCAGCCAACTGCGACAGATTTGCAAGGTCTGAAACTGATTTATTACTAAATCTAAACAAGCTCATAATTAGGTAGTTGTGTGGTTCAGTTTTCATTCAGCTGCAGTGCGACTTTAGAGCGGCCAAGGCAGGCATTTACAACCTTATAAATCTGTCACATGATCTGTCTCAATGTTCCTGTTTAGCAATGCCTTGCTGTGCAATAGAATGGAGAAATGTCCCCCGTGTACTTAGTACTTTTAAAAATGTTACTCAAAATGAGAAAGAAGTCATGGCTACAGCTCCTTTAGGGCATGCATAAAACTGGATTTTACTTGCTTTAGAACTGCTCCTCTCCCCATACACGTCAGTAGATATAAAAGGCAACTTAAAGCAGGTTGATGCAGCTTAAAAGGGGATCAGAACTTCAGGTCAGAAAAAGGTTAACTGCAAGTAAAATGCACTTGCCAATGTACTCTCAATAATTTCAGATGCATCTCAAACTGCTTCCAAATGCAGGCATTAATGCACCTGAATACAAGCTGTATTCATCCATCAACATGCGCTCTTACTCTATTTTGTTTGACCCCTTCCCAGCTGCAGATGAAAGAACTTTTAGTGCAGGTATTGCAGTAGGTCACCTGATGCACCACATGACCTACAAATAAACCCAAACCCTTTGTACGGTTGCATCACTGGAGTCATGGACAGGAGTTAGCCATGTGGCAGCCTTAGTTCAGGAAGAATACGGTGATTAGATTGTGTTGAAGGGATAAAAAGGAAGAGTCAGGTGCAAGGGGTAAGGGGATGTTGTGCAATTTCACTTCAAGACAAGATTTTTTCAGCCTATGTTGCACAGTTCCCCTTTAACTGTCTAAAGAAATGTGTACATGATTCACATGGCTGCGACGAGGTGAACATTTTTGCTGCGCAATCCCTCTCCCTCACAGCAAAGATGGCCGCCTTAAAGTGGAATTTCAGTCAGAACCTAACTAACTCTAAACCTACTCTCTGCCACATTTGAAGCCTAATCTATCTAGCCCTGTAAAGCAAAAATTGCTGTACTTACCAGTTCTTCAGCTGCTCCAGTTCGGTCCCACGCTGAGCTGTCAGCTGAGGCTTTGGTGTGTAGGCACGTGCAGGAGAGGCAACCGACCACGGAAGCCCCATAGTAAGTCTATGAGTGATGTCACTTCCCAGCCGTTGGGAAATGCCTGGGAAGTGACATCACCGGTTCTCTCCTGCACACAGCATCCGCCACTGGAGACTGGACCGGAAACGGCTGCAGAAAATGTATATATAGAGATCTTTGCTTTACGGGGTTAGATAGGCTTAGAATGTGGCAGAGAGTAGGTTTACCGTTAGTTAGGTTTTGACTGGAATTCCACATTAAGTAGGGCTGCTTGTGTGCTTACTAACACACACACACAAAGGCAGTCAGCTCAGTGATGATGAGCTTGTTAAAAAAAAAAAAAAAAGCACAGCGACGTTGAGCCTGCACATATAACTGGCTCTGCATCACTCTGCCTGTGTGAAAGGTGCAGCGGGCAAGCAAGGAGCTCAGTAATACTAAGCCTGTATTCTACAAGAATTAGAGTTACTGAGCTGCACTCTGGATGGAGTGTCCGGTATGGACACTCTAACTTCAGCGCCTCCCCTACCATACCTCCATGATTGCAACCTAAGACTGCTGTCTCAACTGGCCTAATTTTCGGCTTCCATATGTTTAGTGTAACTAACATAATCCATCTTCAGATTTCTTGTACTAGCTGAATCAGAAATAATCAATATCATTTCTTCTATAGAAACAAAGGGTGCTTCTATAGAAAATCTTGTACCATGCAGCTATAAAAGGGAAGTAGTAGAGAAATAAAATAAAATGCACTATGTAAGGAAGAACAGGCAAATTGGTTCTAAATTAAAATAAGAAACACCTGGCGCATTATTTGTTAGAGCCCATTCACACAGGGACGACTTGTCAGGCGACCTAGTCGCCTGACAAGTCGCCTCCCGTTCTGTGCTATGGAACCGTTCTAAGGGGAGCGACGTAAGTCGCTCCGACATAGAAAAAGGTTCTTGTACGACTTCGGGGGCGACTTGGGGCGACTTGCATAGACTTCTATACAGCAGTCGTTTTGCAAGTCGCCCGGGCAGTCGTTTGCAGGTCGCCTCGCTGAGGCGACCTGCAAGTCGTGTTGCCCCTGTGTGAATGGGGTCTTATTCTCTTCCACTAATTAGCTTTAAAAATTTGGTTAAAACCAACAATGAGCCGCACTTTGATAAGATAAGATCAGGCCAGATTTATGCGTATGCCACAACCTGATGTGGCGATCCTACCCAGTTTCTGCATTGTGGTTGGTGAAATAGCATGCTAATGTATGTACTTTCATGCACTTTCAGCTTTGTACACTGAGCACCAAACTGCTGACAAAGTAGGGTGACAGTTTGCCGAAAATTTCAATGAAGAGGTGTGAATCCACGGTGGAACTTAAAAAAACGCAGCTTATATAGGCATCAGCTTTCTTTTTTGCAACCTGTAAAGGTACCTCTATATTAACCTATGTGACCATGCACGCATAGGCGTTTACAGGAGTATTTGAAGTGGAGCGTTTTAGAAGCAAAAAAAAAAGCCACAGGCGTGTTCTGAGAGAAGCTTTTGGGCTTTAAAAATGATTGTACACGTGTACATGTGCATAAAGCTCAAACACCATACATGTGTAAACACGCATATTTTTATAAGCCCGTGTGTACAAGGTCTTAAAGATTTAGCACGCTTATCTTTATGATTATACCTTATGTATTAACAAAAAGAAACATTCTTGTACCTATCTACCTACTAAAAATACTAATAACTATTATTAATGTTATATCAATACAGAAAGATATAGTGAGATAGGGAGAGAGATAAATAACACACCATGCAGACCCACTGCACCCTTAGAGACACACCAGGCTTTTTAGCCTGCACACAATGTAAGACGATATACCTCTGTGACTGAGGAATGGTCACCAGTGCTGGTGGTGGCCTTATTAACCATTCTTTGCGCTAATAACTTTTTCAGTCTCATATAATCATCCAGTACGACTTTCAGCAGTGACCCCTGTGTGTGGGTGATGGTAATAGCGATTTAAAGACGTTTTATGAAAATAAAATAAAATATAAATATACAAACATGCATACAAGCAATTTTCTAATATGCTGGAAGGTTCAGTTTTTCATTGCCATCTCAAAAGAGTGCTCCGTTTTTTTAAACTTTGTTTCATTGTAGATAGGACACGAATGTCTGATGTCTAAGTCACAATCAGCTTACTTTCAGTAACAATGAAGATTTAAAATGATAATTAGCCCTGAACTTTGCTCTGATATTGAGATTCCAATATACACAGTGCATCATTTGTATCTGAGATAGCACTGAACATGTCCTTTTTAAAATCATTAATATACAAAGTATTTACACTCTAAAGTCAATAGTAGTTCAGAGGATCTCACAGTTTTGTCAAATATACATCAAGCCCTCTAACTTTATCTATCAAGTATGTATGGAAAGGTCTTGGAACTAGGGGTCTTAGGCTACAACTCAGATTGCTGTCATAGGAAATTATGCAAAGTAAGTCTGCCATACAAAGAACAAAATATAAACCCCAATAATGGAATTTCATAAACAAGGACAAGTACAAAGGGTTAAAAAGTTCTGTGCCTGAGGGTCAGCCAGTATATCCTGGCCAGTATACCACTGAGGCACACAAGATGGTGGCCATACTGTCTGGCACGGGTGTCTGGGTCACATGGCTAGCTTAACCCCATTACAAATAATTTGGCAGATAAAAAAAAAGTTCACGTATATGTACAGCTGTGTGTTAAACTATTAGCTAGTTGTATGTTAGTTTCTTCTCTATTTTATTTTTAGGAATTTTGACCATTTGAGCTAGATTACAATGTAATAAGAGAGTATACATAAATGACATTTACCAACAATTCTTAGCCTCACCTTAATGGGCCCTTCACGCATAATCTGCCCCAGCTTTGCAATGTTGTCATATTCTTGAATTGCAGCACGAAGGTAACGATCATCCTCTGGTTTGGTGGCAGTTGGTTCTCGTCCAAAAGTACCCTATAGAATAAGCAGTTTTAAGGGTTTCTTGGCCAGGCCTAGGCCTATGATACCATAAGATAAACATATTTATATTCAAATACACACAAATGAACAACTGTTGTTCTTATGCAAGTAATAGAGCAAATGGTGTAGAAGGAATAGAAAAAACAAACGACTCTGTTGGTCTTTGAGAGAATAACTGTTGTCTATTCTCTTTTAATCACTTACCGACCGGGCCATAACTGAATGACGGCTACAGCGCGGTTGGATAATTCTGGGAGGGGGTTAACATCCTCCCTGAATCGAGCATCACGGCTTCCAGTAAAGGACAGCGACCCTACACCACGTGATCGCTCCGTCCAATGACGGAGCGATCAATTGTCAACAAGCTGGTGCATACCCGGTTCAGCTCTTCCCCTCTCCGTACCGATCAATACAGTGTACAAGTAGAGGGGAGAGATTGAGTGCAGTAGTGCTGTGGGCTGGATCTGAAGTGCCCACAGCGCTGATCTGTGCCAATTCCTGCCTCATCCATCCCCATCCATGGCTCATTCATGCTCATCCATGGCTCATCCATCCCCATCCATGGCTCATTCATGCTCATCCATGGCTCATCCATCCCCATCCAAGGCTCATCAATACCCATCCAAGGCTCATCAATACCCATCCATGGCTCATTTATGCCTCATTCATGCTCATCCATGCCACATCAGTGATCATCTGTGCCACATCAGTGCTTATCCGTGCTACATCAGTGATCATCCATGCCACATCAGTGCTCATCCATGCCACATCCATGCCACATTAGTACTCACCCGTGCCACATCCATGCCACATCAGTACTCACCCATGCCACATCCATGCCACATCAGTACTCATCTGTGCTACATCCATGCCACATCAGTTCTCACCTGTGCCATATCCATGCCACATCATTTCTCATCCATGCCACATCAGTTCTCATCCATGCCACATCAGTGCTCATCCATGCCACATCAGTTCTCATGCATGCCACATCAGTATTCATCTGTGCTACATCAGTGCCACTACAGTGCCCATAAGTGCCACTACAGTGCCTCACAAAAGTCTAATAGGTAGTCAAATTAGAAATGTATGCCCTTAGAACATCTGATTGTGCTCCCTGAATATTGGGCCTCTGTATGTGGCCAGGCTGTGTAAAAATCTCACACATGTGGTATCGCTATACTCGGGAGGAGTAGCAGAATGTATTTTGGGGTGTAATTTTTAATGCTATGTGTTAAAAATATTGTATAAATTGAACAACTTTGTGTAAAAAAAAAATGTGTTTTCATTTTCTTTCCAAATTTTCCAAAAACATGTGGAAAAAAATGACATGTTCAAAAGGATCATTATGCCTCATAGAATATACGTTGGGGTGTTTGCTTTCCAAAATGGGGTATTTTTTTGGCGTTTCCATTGTCCTGGTGCTCCAGGGCCTTCAAAAGTGCAAGAGGTAGTCAAGAAACTAAATGTGTATTTTATGTCCCTAGAATGCCTGACGGTGCTTCCTGCATTTTGGGCCTCTGTATGTGGCTAGGCTGTAAAAAAAAGTCTCACACATGTGGTATTGCCATACTCAGGATGAGTAGCAGGATGTATTTTGGGGTGTCATTTGTGGTATGCATATGCTGTGTGTGAGAAATAACCTGTTAATATGGCAATTTTGTGGAAAAAAAGAAAAAAAAAAAAGGAAAAAAAATATTTATATTGCAAAGAATTGTGGGAAAAAAATAGAACTTCAAAAAACTCACCATGCCTCTTACTAAATACCTTGGACTGTCTACTTTCCCAAAAGGGGTAATTTGGGGGGTATTTGTACTTTCCTGGCTTGTTAGTGTCTCAAGAAATGAGCCATCAGTACATCAAGTGTGATCATTTTTCAGTGATTGGCACTATAGCTTGTAGACTCTATATCTTTCACAAAGACCAAATAATATACACTTATTTTGGTATTTTTACCAAAGATATGTAGCATGATAGATTTTGGCCAAAATTTATAAAGAAAAATTACTAATTTGCAACATTTTATAACAGTAACGAAGAAAAATGCTTTTTTAAACAAAATTTTCAGTCTTTTTTTCATTTATAGCGCAAAAAATAAAAACCCAGTGGGTGAATAAAGACCACCAAAAGAAGGCTCTATTTGTATAAAAAAAGGAAAAAAAATGATATGGATACAGTGTTGCATGACTGAGTAATTGTCATTGAAAATATGAGAGCACTGAAAGCTGAAAATTGGTCTGGTTAGGAAGGGGGTTTAAGTGCCCAATGGGCAAGTGGTTAAAACCAAGAACAAAACTGTAAAATATTACAGTTTACCAATCTTTAGATGTGGTGATTGCATTCGTTTTCATTTTTAGGCTAGGCACATTTTCGGGAAGTAATGAAAAAGAACTGTTAATCTTGCTGAAATGCAGTGTCTTAAAACCTTTAATAAAGCTGAATGAATATATCAAAAACCTTTTTATTTTCCTTCTAAGCTAACCTTTTTTAAACTACCAATCACCCCACACCCATGTAATGGAGAAAACAACGAGAAAACAAGAGTATTGCTGCAGTTTTGCCGTCGGAATAAACTCCGAAGGCTTCTCCGATGGAACTCCAACAGAATTCCGCTCAAGCGGTCTTGCATACACACGGTCACACCAAAGTCCGACCGTCCAGAACGATGACGTACAACACATACGACGGGACTAGAAAAAGGAAGTTCAATAGCCAGTAGCCAATAGCTTCCGTTTTGTACTTGCTTCAGAGCATGCGCCGTTTTTGGTCCGTCGGAACAGCATACAGACGAGCGGTTTTCCCGATAGAAATTGGTTCCGTCGGAAATATTTATAACATGTTCCATTCAAAGGTCCGTCAGAATTTTCGAAAAAAAAAAAAAAAAGCCTGAGGCATACACATGATCGGAATAGATGATGAAAATCTTCTGTCTGACTTTTTCTGTCAGACATTCCGTTCGTGTGTATGCAGTTTTAGTGTTGCCCCCCCTGGGACAGGATGTGTAATATCTGCAGGACTATTAGAATAAAATAAAGGAAAAAAATAAAAAACCCTGAAAAAAATAAAAGTATTGCAGCAAGCACATCTAAAGACAGGTAAACTGCAGCATATACAAATTTTATTTTTAGGTTTACATACACTTTATTCTACAAATACCTGTCTGCTCTGTTTTGGCCCTTTGCGGGATAAGTGTTACCTAAGTACTAGACTAGAGTGTAATATACCTTTAGTTTTATAGGAGGTACAGACCAGGAGTTCAGGATTTGTGTAAACACAATGGGGGTAAAATTAAATTTTGTGTAAAGGAAAGTGACAGACCAAATTCTGAAAATGATCATTCATACCTTTATTCATACTAGAGTAATAAAAGAATAGTTACATGAGTTCTTGCTGGGCTGTTCCACAGATCAGTGATGTCACTCAAGTTCTCAGGCAAGTCATCTTCGTGTTCTGCTTGTGCCGCCAGTTCCAAATTTCTGCAAAAAGGATCCAGCCATACAGGATTTGCCCTACAAACACAGAAAGAAACACTGGTACCTACGATACAAAGACCACAGGGTAGCAACAATAACAACATCTGTAACCAAACAACTACCAAATCGAATAGTTTGGTAAACTGGGCAATTGCATAGTGTAAAAATCCAGTAAAATTAATCTAGTTATCCATAGGCTGTAGGATACAGGATCACTACAGGCTACAGTACAGGGGCCAACCTGAACTCCCAGGCCATTTACCCTGGAATCAGACCTGCTACTGGTATTGCCACACAATACACTACTGACAATACCCTCATTATTGTATGCTATGGGAAAAACTTCTGCTAGTAGTTTGCATCATGGAGCCTGCAACCCTGTAACTGCAATTATTGTCACTTATTTACATGAAATTATCTTAAAATACCAGTAAAATCTACTATCTTTTTAAGGCTGGTGAGAGCGCAATTGAACCTTCAAGATATCCATCAAGGAACACTTACCATGATACTCCCTAAAACAGTCTTTAAATGGGCATAATATGTATAATATACATCTAATATTCAATAAATATTTAAATAATTTGAAAATTGGTTTCAAAAGCTATACTCCTGAGATTGAAAGTAGGTCAATCTAAGCATCCATGCATATGATGCTAATGGCACTGGTCCAATCATATATCACTTTTTACTATAAAATAACGTGTGTGGCACATAATGAGCTCTAGTAAACTTACCCTTCAAATGAGTATTTATTAGTGTTCGGCATATCAAGAATATCCATGAATCCTCTGTTTCCTGAAAAAATAGCCAAAGTCAAGATTAATTTCATTATCTTGCTTATAAGGCTAAACATCTGAAAATGTGCTGTGTGACATGTCAAAATATGAAAACAATAAGCACTGTAAAACAAAGCCTTTTTGGAAATAACAATTAAAAAAATCAAAGTATCACAAATATGGCAAAAGTCAGGGACACAGCTAGGAAAACCAACCAGTCCCTCAAGCTTGGCATGAAAGCTAGCAAGTTGCTGGTGGCCTCCTATAGGCGGTAAGTGGGAACTGCCAACTTGTTAAAATATGTATAATAAAAACAGTTTTTTTATGACTTTAGCAATTCCATGTTTGTGCATGTGGGATCACTTTGTACTTTGTGTGAGCCTTCCTGTGTAGTTTCACACATCTCCGGAGCAGCTCCGTTGCGAATTGCACAGGAGTCCTATACGTCTTTTGGTCCGTTTCAGGTCAGAATTTAACCTAAAATTTGGGCTGGAGTTAGACCTGAACCGGTGAATGAAGACGCACTGGACCCCCTGCTGTGAGAAGCTCCGTGCTCTAGTGTGAACCCAGCCTAAATGTGCGAGATATCTAGCAAAATCACCTAGCATGTAGCATCAATTTAAAAGTGAAATATCCATTTTGGGATTGACCTTTTAAATCACTTTCCAAAAGTATATCCAGAACTTACCTGTAGAGCCAGCCACTATAGCTTTTAACTTTCTCTTGTGTCTGAAAGTATTAATAAAAAGCACAAAACAAATCTTATTATTTGCGAATACATTTTATAACTTATTGTCAGTTAGAACAAATACAAATTTTACAATAGTTTACTTTTACCCACAAAAAAAAAAAAAAAAAGATTCAAAATGAAAAAGATTGTACATTATAATGGTTTAAAAATAGAAAAAAAAGGCAGAAAAATGTGGCTCTAAAGGGTAAAGGGTTTTTACCTCATTTTATTCTCTGCATTAAGGTAAAAATAAAAATTTCTGTGTGCAGATACTCCCCCAACCCCCCCTCCCAGCACCCCATTATACTTACAGAGCCCAAACTCAATCCAGCAATGTGCACGAGAGCAGCGGCTCTCTAACTCCTCACTGGCTCAGAGACAGGAGCGGGAGCATTCAATCACAGCCAGTGAGGAGGGAGCCAGGGGCAGGGTGGGGGACACACAGAGCAGGGCACGGGATCAAGCTTGCACAAGTGCCCTCATAGCAAGCGACTTTCCATGGGGGCACTTGACAGGGGTGAGGAGCCAGGAGTGTCGATGGGAGACCCTGGGAAGAGGAGAATTGGGGCTGCTCTGTGCAAAACCATTACATAGAGCAGGTAAGTTTATTATGTTTGTCATTTAAAGAAAATAAAAATCGTAGCTTTACAATCACTGTAATCAGGGCTGATTATGGTTAACTAAAGATTTAATAAGGGGGGAAATATGGACAATTAAGCACTGATCAAAATGTCCATTTTCAATAGCAGTGGCTAGAGCTGCTGTTTTTACACAGAAAGTCCCAGATGTAATTTTGACAGCCAGGAATTGGCAGGAAAACTGGCAGTGGTGGGAAGTGGCGGGGGGGGGGGGGGGGGGGGGCAGAAGCAGCAGCAGGAGTTGTGGGGGGAACAGGGCATGCTAAATACACTCTGTGTACTTTGGTATCGTTATTTTGGGCATGCATAGCTCACCAAGAGTACAAGACTTGCTAAGTAATATGGAACTCTGGTTGTAAGCGAAGCTTTCTTACATATAATCAAATTCTGGTGATATTACCAAACTTGGGAACTAACTTTGTGTTTTGTAATTGTATAATGCATCATGTAAAGTGCATAGATGTTCTCTATAGATCAGCTAAACAATATTATCCTATACAAGTGTCAGTAGTACATACTTATGCTGAACTTACACAGTTCGGTAGTACCAATTCATGAAGATGAATAACATTGCGGCCAAGAACAGCAGGATAGCCAATATAATAATTGCCATCTGTAAATACAATAAACAACAAACATAGTTCATAAATTTAACAGGAAAACATGTAAAATATTAAATTATTCCGAGCTTGCCACTTACAGTAGACTGTATATTCCCTATGCACTCTGCATCAAGATAAAATTGAGCATCGTTCATTTTAAATCTGAGCAAAAGTGGTATTGAACTGTAACCTAGGCACAGCCCAGGTGATTTATGATGATCTGCCCAAGATCCACTTCATAAATAGGGTAATCTGTAAGTATCTAACATACTGTAGAACCCTAATGCAAGTATTAGAATGTAGTTAAACTTTAAAGAGTGATCTAATTATTCTCTTCCCTTAGGCATTGTATTGTACTAATATGTTCACTTTTGCCTGTGTGCCTGTGGCCTTTCATACTTGAGTTAGGATAGGAGGACAACGATCTAAAGGTATATAGCAACCAGGCATTATGACAGCTATGAGTGGACACTAATCAGCTATATCATCTGTTGGATTCCTACAGTGCCCTGATTCCCCTGCAGTAGTTTTTGTATTAGCTGTCTCCCACATAGCTTCAATGAAAATGTCACTGCCAGGTAGTTGAAAGCAGGTTGAAATAGTCAACGGTCGGCACTCCTAAGGAGCAGAGGATTGTTACTCACTACTACCTGGATGTAAAGTCATCAATACTTGGGGTTCACCCCAAAGACACCAGCCCTGGAAGAATGCCTCTGAAGGACTCTGTATCACACAGACACTACCTTTGCAGATATGTTGGGACAAAAATGCAGGTGGTATTAAAAAAAAAAAAAGAGAAAAAAAAATTAAAGTTCATGCATGGGCAATATAAAGTCCATCTAAGTCCAATGTAATTTAAATTAGCCTCAGCAATAGTGATAGCTTTCCCAAGAGTAAGCCAACTCTACAATAGGACCACAGTAGAAGGAGCAGTCCAGCTCCAAGCACGTAGCCTGTTGTTGCCTGCCCATTCTATTCTGTCACCGACGTCATCTCTGCCTCGATGTGATGCTCATGCTGGTCTGAGACCCTTCCGGGATCCCTTTCAGGGTCCCTGGCTATGCGGTGCACCGCTGTCAGCTGTTCCATCACTGCAGGAGTATTCCGCAGGACAGGAAAACTGAGGCTTCTTCTTTTTATATGTGATGAGCCTGTTTTCTTTACAACCTTGTAAGTTTTTATCACCATTGTTGTATTAAAATGCTTCTAACCTACAGCACTTAGATTGCTCTTCTCTTTTTTTCTCTGTGCAGGTATGTCGGGGCAGCCTGTAGATAGGATTAGGGATTTAGAGAAGAATTCTGTTTTTAATCGTTGAACTTGTAATTGCCTTTTTACACTTTTCTAAGTAAAGCTTTCTGAAACATTGTCCTTGCCTGGTCTGAAGTTACAGAATGGGGTGTAATGCAAGTAACTGGCACATATAGCCTTTGGTTTGGGCCATTATACGCATTGGTGTATGAAGACACCTCCACAAGAGTTAATACAGTAAGGAGTACAAGCAAGTGGTTACCTAGGATAACAGAAGTCTACCAATCAGCCTGTCATTAAGCGTTCACCTGAAATAGGTGGGATAGCCTCTTGTAAGAGGGAGTTATTGTCGGCACTCTCTCTGTGAGTGGTCCGTCTCCCAAAGCAACGGGAGTAGACTAGCGCCACAGAGGTTTCCCAGCCTGTGCTCAGATACGGAAGAGTTAAGTGAAGTTGAGTGCACGCATGAAGTCCGCACCATGTGAACATCGAGACACCATACCATTACTGGGAGTGAGGTAGTGGTGATACGCTGGACAGGTGGATTTGGGCAAGGCTCAGTGTGTCCCTCCTAAATGCAAATTATGAAGAAGGTGTGCATTGTCACAGGAATCTAAGTGTTAATGGGAGAACAGTTACAGTGCAAGTGCACATGGATATACACTCAGCTCTAGAAGCAGAGGCCCACCTTAAGTATTCCCCCCTGGCAGTCTCAGCCTTATCCCAGGGCATTGATGAGTACAGCACAACAGTAAAGGTACCCCATGTGTAGTCAAGTGACCCTGTATAAAGTGCCAAGCGTAGCCCTGAAGAACCCAGGCTGGGGTAGGCCTCTTTTGTGACCTTGCTTGGTGCCCAACAAGGAGGGACCCGTGAAAGACTTGACCAGCTGCAACCCCCCTTCCTACATAATCCCCCCTACTATTTGTTTATTCTACATTATGAAGAATCCATTAAGGGAAGTAGTTGTAATAGCCACTGGGCAAAGCTAGGGAATCATTATCATATTTCTCTACTGGAGTCCTCAATGGACAGGCCTGAGTTTGATTCAATGTGCCAGATACCATTTAAAACTCAAATATGAGCTGTTTTTATGATTTATTCTGCTAAAACCATATGTATTCCACAATTGGGGTCCAATGTCTTAGATTAATGTCCCTTTTATGGCAACTGAAGTAAATATGTATTTTTATCTCTTGAGAGCCTGTGACAGCCCGTAGCTATATTAAAGTGTAAGTCCACCCTAAAACTAAAATCCCTGTATCTACAGACATCCACATTCTAACACTAACCTATCTAGCCCTGTAAAGAAGAAATCAGTATAGATACCTTTTTTGAAGCTCTGCAGAGGACACGGCCAACAACGGCTGTGAAATGAATGAGGAATGACGTCACCCATAGACTTACTTGAGATCACAGCTCAGCGTGGAATCAGGTCAGATTGGCTGCAGAAAAGATATGTATATAGATTTTTTCTTTACAGGGCTAGATAGGTTAGTGTTTGATCGTCGATGTCTGTAGATATTAGTTTTAGGTTGGACTTCTACTTCAACCCCAGCCACACAGTAAGCTTATGATGGTAAGGGTTAAGGGTTGGGGCGCAGGATGAAGGAGACATTTTGCTAACAGAAGAGAAATCAGCACAAGGGACACATCCTACTGACTGTGAGTTATGTCCCTTGTGTTGATTTTTCTGTTTGTGATTTTTGGCTGCATTTTAAAAAAGCTTTACCTGTAGTGCAGACAGGTCCTCCGGAGCACTGGGTGTAGTGGCTGGCTGAACATCCAAGACATTGTAATTGCGAAAGAGATTCCGTAATTGTTCTTTATTTTCATCAATCATCTGTATAACCCTTGAAGGGAAAATAAAACTCTTTTTAATTAACCATATAAAAAAATGACCATGAAGTGCTATAAGGAGCTAAAGTTATATTTACATAACTTCATGATTTCACATGTACAGAACTTACCGATCCACATCAAGTATTCTGTTGGTATCGCGATTTACAACGTGAATCAGCATATCAGTCTGGGCAAAGTTCACTCTACCTTTTTTGTCTACATGAAACTATAGGAAGAAAACAGAAATGTACTTATAACATTAACATTCTATAAGACAAAGAAAACAATACAAATGAAAGAAATGAAATGACCAATCATCTTATTGGGAGAAAAAAACTTGTACAGCACCCCATCCCAAAACAGTTATCTGAAACATAAAAAGGAACTAAATACCGTAGTTTTGACTTTTAGGGCTTTGTACCTGAGGCACCAAAAACATGGTCTGAGTTTTGTGCGTGTGGTTTGTGTATGTAGTAAATGTTGGGGTTGTATTGTTGTAGGTTGGAAGATGAGCCTAGTATTATAGGTACTGTAATTTGCTTAGCGGTTTTTCCATTATTATGTATACACTTAATTATATATTTAATTATATATTTTATAGTTTGGCTGCTAGCTGCGGCTTCTGTCTCCTTCTTGGGTGGTCCAGTGCTTTTATGGCACCTCCCCTTCCCTTGCACTTGGCTGGAAGGGTTGGGCCATTCTTAAAGTTGGTTACCCTCTAATGCTATGGAGTACTAATTATACCCAATATCTGTTCATTGTTGAAAGTTGTGGTAAGCTATTCGGATATACATCTTGTAATAGTGTTATCTGATGTATTTTGACTATGAATGTGTATTAATGTTGTTTTAATATTTTAGACATTTTCGCAATGGGTCCCTGAAGAAGCAGCGTCTTAGACTGCAAAACACGTCTGACTTGAAGTTTGGAAAAATGCATCAATAAAATCATCATGGACTATGTATTTTATCATGGAACTATGCATTGCTTTTATGATATTTGATGATGTTGTCTAAATGTATTAAGACAATTGGTTAGGATTTTAGTCACAAAATGTGATTAATAACATTTGTATTTTTATACTTCTTGTTTGTGTTATTGGTGCCCCAGGTACAGAGCCCTAAAAGTCCCCCATTGCCAGACCTATTTAGTTTATTTTTATGTTTTAGAGAGAACAATACATCTAGTCTGCACAATCTACTAAATTTAGATTGAACTTTGCTGAAAACCCTGTCAAATCGTAGAATTTTAATGAGAGTGCATGAATCCAGTCCACAGGTTGGATTGGATGGACTAGTGCATTTATTTAACCTTACCAACGATGAAACTATGTATTAGTGATGATATGAGATGAAAATAGTTTCTATAGCTCTCAGCAGACGCCAATGTGTTTTGTGGGATTGGATTATATCCTTTAACCACTTAAGGTCCACCCTTTAGCAGTTTTACCGCTACCAGAGTGGCACCTCTGCGCCAGATCACATATATATATAAAATCCGACTCTTCCGGGTAGGGGTGCACAGCCGTAGGCTGGCTCCCACTGTGTTTACACACAGCAGGAGCCGATCGGTGGGTACCACGGACTCGATGTCCGCTGGCACCTGTCGATCATCAGGCAGAACGGCGATCTGCCTATGTAAAAAAGGCAGATCGACGTTCTGAAAGGAAGGAAGGGATGGAATTTGTGTGCCTGCAAAGCAGGGAATAAATTCCATCTCTTCCCCTAGTAAAAGCACCTCCCACAGTACACATAAACACTGGTTAGGCACACAGTTAACCCTTTGATTGCCCCTGATGTTAACTCCTTCCCAGCTAGTGTCATTAGTACAGTGACAGTGCATATTTTTAGCAATGATCATAGTAATAGTTTCACTGGTCCCCAAAAGTGTAATTTAATGTCAGAAAATCCGCCGCTGATCGCCATTACTAGTAAAACAAAAATAAATAAATAAATCTCTATAATTTTCTATGTGCCCCGTTCACACTTTCCCACAGCTGCCATCTGTAGTGCAGGTGCAAAAAACTGCAACACTGCTGCAGTTTTCACGCACCGCTCAGTGGGGGAACTGTGCCAACGAGCACAGAAAACACACTCAGCAATGGAAATCTGACAGTTAGGGATGATCAGTGTGGTGTGGGGGGTGGTGTCAAATATAAGAACTGATTTTCCTGTACTCTGTCATCTGTGCAGCAGCTGAAAGTCGCTTCCCCTCCCCTGCCTCCCTTTCAGCTGCTTCATGAAGAGCCATACAAGGAGATCGCTTGCATCGCTTGTAACTGCCCCCACCCACCGCACCTATCACCCCAGACTGTCAGATTCCCCCTGCTCTCCAGTCCCCCCTGTTTGCCCCCCACCTCGTCCGCCCACAGCGCTGCAAGCTTCTCTCCTCTTCTCTCCTGACAGCTGCTGCGGGGGGATCTATTCAGGATGGAGAGCAGAGAGGGGGCGGTAAATATGTAATTTACCGGCCCTTTCCTTGTCTGAATGAACAGTGATTGGTACCAATCACTCACTCTGTTCATTCTTAACTGAAGCATAGTAAACTGTGGATTATTCTTCAGTTTATGAATGGACAGGAGCCTCTCTCCTGTTCATTCATTTGCAGTGCAGCTGAGGCTTCAGTTAAAGGGACTGGGGAATGGTTCATTTTTCGGTTTGAAAAGTGAGACTTCAGGGGTCTGTCTAGAACCCTGATATTTAAACAAAGTCTCCCAACAGAGCTATTAAAAAATGTAATAAAAAAATAAATTATAAAAAATAAAATTAAAATAAAAAAACTACTGTCACCACCCACTGCCCTACTGACACCACCCACTGCCCCCCCCCCCCCCCCAAAAAAAATGCAACAAATAAAAAAAATATATATAACAATAAAAAAGAGGGGTTCATTTACACAGGTTCTCTTGCACATACAATGTGAATGAGCAGTTTGTTTGTGCGTCTGGAGCCGCCTATTATTCTATGGGGAACCAGCAGCCGTATAAACACTGCTGCAGAACCTAATTTGACAGGCATGCAGGTGGGGATAAGTGGCTCTGCATGCACACTGTCTGTGTTTGAGGCTGTACACATGCATCCACACGCCTGTCAAATTAGGACCTGTGTTTGTGTTCAGCATAGGCTCCCTGCACACAACAGCAGCCATAAAAAAAAAATCTGGTTCACAGAGTACAGGCGACAGCACCCATGTGAATGAGCCTCAAGACCTCATTCAAATACAGAGCTTTATTTATTAACTACAGTTTTATCTTTTAGATTTAGCAGGAATTCTGTGAGTTATGTTGTGTTTCTGTCCACTAATAACGATTTTATTGCATTTTTGTGTGAAAAGGAAATGATGACACAGAAAATACTCACAAAACTCAGAGAAAAAAATCAGCTAAAAGCAATATGAGTTTAAAAAATGTGCATAAAAATGCTGGTAAATGCAGGTGCTTTCATATGAGTTTTTACCCTCATTTTTTATTCGCACAAGTGTGAACCAGCCCTCACTCACAGTTTTTACCTGAACGTCATCTGTATTGACAATGGCTCCTGTGATGTTGGATAAAAGTCGTATAAATTCCTCCTCGAATTCACGCACCCGATCAGGAATCTCATTAATAACTATCTTTAAGCGCTGGTCATCACGTAAAATATATATTCCAACAACAGCAGTATCATTGTGCCCAGCCAAATCGATGGCCATGATGTCAACCACAAAGTAACCAGGGTTGTACGCAGTAAAGAGATCAAATGTCCGAATAATACCATCAACATTACCTACAAACAGAACACACATAGATGGGAATAATTATAATAAGTCTGAAAAAACTCTTTATATTGTAAGATCAGGTGCTAGAGTAGAACTAAAGGCAAAACTTTTTTCCATGTTGGATAGAGTACGGGAAAGATATATAACACCTTTCAGTTTTCTTGCCATTTGTGTCTCAGTGATGAGATTTCCCTTCACTTCCTGTCCCATAGTCAAAACAGGAAGTGAAAGTAAATCTCTGCAAAGTGGGGGAATCCCTGTTTTTTGGCAGAACTAGTGTTCCCATTGGAAGTGTTTCCCTCTATTCCTGTTCTGGTAACAATGGTAGGCTTTTATCCCTGTTTTAGATGCGGTGTATGTAGCACTAATGGATCAGTGGGAAGAAAGGTTACTGGCTTCCAGTCACAACAAACAAGAAGGTTTAAGGCTCACTAACTGTCAAAACATTATTATTGATGACACAATAGGGATCCAACAGGTACCAAATTTTTTGCTATAGACAAACTTACACCCGACTGGAGGGGGTGTCATATAAGGAGAGTAATATCTAGAAGAGAGACCAGATGGATCTACCAGTTAAAAACATATAGACCCTATGGCCTGAATGTAGATTGGGACATTAACTGTTTTTTGAATAATAGTTGATTCCCAATCTGGTTTTGTTTTTTGTTTTTCTCTCATATTTTTTAAATAAATAAATCTTTATAGTCCTTCTGTGTTAGGAGGTCTCTATTGGTAGAATTTTTTTATATTTGCCCAATTCTCGGATATGTGATGTGTGTCATTCAGTCTATGGTTTATAAAGCAATTTTTACATTATACTTTGGTATTTTTATATGCTTACTTTTTGTAAACAAGTGCTCCTGTTTTTTTAAATAGGTATCTTTTAAATAAGTATTTTTAAATAATTATTTTTATTTTTGGCATCAAGTGCTATTTTTATTAGAGGGAGCTCAGTAAGAATTTTAGTTTTTTTTTCTCAGGCTGAACACCAGAGGGAGACCCTTTAATTGACTTGCTTTAGTATCAGGTGTTGGTTTTATAACCTTACCTGTATAAGCTTATTGCGTGATATGAGACGTCTAGCCAGTTACCTTGATGATGCCATCTCCAGCGAAACCAGTCAGGCAGAGCCCTAGGACGTGACGTTATCGTGCATACGATCAGTGATCAGACCGAACGGTGATTCACATACAAGCGCACCTGGGTCTCTTAAATGCAGCCTTGGCTTGAAGTGAGAAGATCTGGATGCCGCACACCGGATGTAATCAAAACTTCACTTTATTGAAAAGATGGGATCATCAAAATAACAAGACCATCATGCAGAAAGTACAGGTTGGCTGACGCGTTTCGCACTCGAAGCTGAGTGCTTACTCATAGCTCATAGACCATCTGCATGATGGTCTTGTTATTTTGATGATCCCATCTTTTCAATAAAGTGAAGTTTTGATTACATCCGGTGTGCGGCATCCAGATCTTCTCACTTCAAGCCTGTTCTGCCTAGCATTCAGCCAGCACCTGGAGCTCTTCTGCTCTGAAAATTCTACTTCAATCTCACACCTGGGTCTGTGTCTGCCTGACCGGTGAAACACCCTCTTTGCTTAAACGCAGCCTTACAAGAGTTTATATGTGAGTTGGCATTTTGGTTTTTAATAAATTTGCGCTAGAGTGTTTTTACACTGTAGAGCTTGCTTTCTTTATTCATGCTACTTTGATTATGGTGTGAGATCCTGTCTGCTGGTATTGATGTGGAGTTGGGTGGCTTTCCTGCTGATTTATCTTGCTGGTGGAGCCAGTGCAACATGCCTGTATGACCATTATAAGCTTTGGTCATACGTATCTAGTAAGCAGCTTGATTGCAGTGGTGTGGGGAGCATGTCTTGTTTTTTGAAGCACCTTGGAACATTTATAAAGAATATTTGCACTTCATTTATTTGACACTTTTTGAATATTTATTTAGACTCAATGTCTCTTTATTTTCATTTGTTTATTTTATTGAATTTTTGTATGTGTTTATATTATGTCACAATTTTTCTGATTAGTGCGGCATAACACATATAAATTTCCTAGGAATCACAAAAAAATGAATGGCCACTTCTAGGTGGTCTTTAAGCTTAGTGAAGGCAAAAGATAACATGGATAAAATGAATACTCTTACCAATCACAAAAATATTTTTCACCTCCTGTGAGTCATTTGAGTTCTGTTTAATGTAGTGAATACTTAAGATGCTGTAGAACACCAGGCTGTTGTTGCCCACATCAGCATCAAGTGCAAGAACCTTGATGAGGTCAGAGCCTACTTTTGCATCGGTTGCAACACCTGAAGAAAAATGTATAACATAATAATATGAGAATACAATAGAAAATTGGCAACATTTTAAATTATTTTTTGTTGTTTGTCTGTATTTCTAGCAAATACGTTACCTGCTGTATACTCTGTTTTTGTGAATCTAGGTGGTTGATCATTAATGTCCTCAAGGTAGATCCTCACTTCCTGCAAGGTTGAGTCTGTGCTGGGATCAAAGCTCTGTATCCTCGCGGCCCTCAACGCTTTGCGGGGTGACCAATTTCTGTTGCTGGATGCTTTCACTATGAGAGTGTAGTATGGTTCCTTCTCTCGGTCCAGGTTTTTCAGAACTGTCAGCTTTCCTTCAGGAGCCAGCTGAAAGTTGTTTCCTTCATTCCCAACTACAAAAGAAATATATTGCAAGTCAGGACATCATTCTTCATTATGTCATTTTAAAGAGCTAACCCATTCAAAACTGATAGTTATGGATGTTTTTTAATATCTCTCTGGGACTCCAGCAGAGGGATTTTCCTGGCGGTGTTCCCAACTCTGCCAACACCCCCTCTTCCACCAGTGTGAAGTCTCACTCCTGCTAGAGCAGTGAGAGTCTGGCTAGTAATGCTGCATTCTCTGTAATGTAAGCTACATAAAAATGTTAGTGAGTACCATAAAACCTCTTAGCAGTGGCTGTGGAAGGTGGATGGACCTGGATGTTAAAGTAAAGAAATCTTGCTGCTGGAGTACCAAAAAATGTTGGAAAATCATTCCTTTGGATGACTCTTTTACATAAAAAGGTAACATCAAACCAGTGGTTGCATGACTCTTGTACAGAGCTGTTAAAAAAGTATTTGTCCCCTTCCTGATTTTTTATTTTTTTTTGCATATTTGTCACACTTAAATGATTCAGATCATCAAACTAATTTTAAAATTACACAAAGATAACCCGAGTAAATACAAAATGCAGTTTTTAAATGGTGATATTATTAACCACTTCCATACCGGGCCTATTCTGGCACTCCTCTCCTACATGTAAATATCATCATTTTTTTTACTAGAGAATTACTCAGAACCCCCAAACATTACATATGTTTTTTTTAACAGAGACCCTAGGGAATAAAATGGCAGTTGTTGCTAATTTTTTGTTCACACGGTATATGCGCAGCAATTTTTCAAATGTGTTTTTTTTTTTTAAAACTGTTTCATGAATAAAACATTTTAAAAAACACTAAAGTTAGCCCACTTTTTGGTATAATGTGAAATATGATGTTACGAGGAGCAAATAGATACCTGTCATGTTTTAAAATTGTGCATACTCATGGAATGGCACCAAAAATCTTCATAGGTGACCATTTAAATTTTTTTACAGGTTACTAGTTTGGAGTTACAGAGGAGTTCTTGGGCTAGAATTGTTGCTCTTACTCGAATGTTCGCAGTGGTACATGTGCGGTTTAAACGCAGTTTACATATGTGGGCATGATGTACGTATGCGTTTGCTTCTGTGCGCGAGCACGCATGGGTGGGGGCACTATATATATATATATATATATATATATATATATATTCAGTGGGGACGGAAAGTATTCAGACCCCCTTAAATTTTTCACTCTTTGTTATATTGCAGCCATTTACTAAAATCATTTAAGTTCATTTTTGTTCCTCATTAATGTACACACAGCACCCCAAATTGACAGAAAAACACAGAAATGTTGACCTTTTTGCAGATTTATTAAAAAAGAAAAACTAAAATATCACATGGTCCTAGGTATTCAGCCCCCTTGCTCTGTATGTAGTAGAAGCACCCTTTTGATATAATACAGCAATGAGTCTTTTTGGGAAAGATGCAACAAGTTTTTCACACCTGGATTTGGGGATCCTCTGCCATTCCTCCTTGCAGATCCTCTCCAGTTCTGTCAGGTTGGATGGTAAACGTTGGTGGACAGCCATTTTTAGGTCTCTCCAGAGATGCTCAATTGGGTTTAAGTCAGGGCTCTGGCTGGGCCATTCAAGAACAGTCACGGAGTCACAGTCGATTGCAACCAGTCGTCCTGTCCCTGCAGCTGAAAAACACCCCTACAGCATGATGCTGCCACCATGCTTCACTGTTGGGACTGTATTGGACAGGTGATGAGCAGTGCCTGGTTTCCTCCACACATACCGCTTAGAATTAAGGCCAAAAAGTTCTATCTTGGTCTCATAAGACCAGAGAATCTTATTTCTCACCATCTTGGAGTCCTTCAGGTGTTTTTTAGCAAACTCCATGCAGGCTTTCATGTGTCTTGCACTGAGGAGAGGCTTCCGTCGGGCCACTCTGCCATAAAGCCCCGACTGGTGAAGGGCTGCAGTAATGGTTGACTTTCTACAACTTTCTCCCATCTCCCGACTGCATCTCTGGAGCTCAGCCACAGTGATCTTTGGGTTGTTCTTTACCTCTCTCCCAAGGCTCTTCTCCCCTGATAGCTCAGTTTGGCCGGACGGCCAGCTCTAGGAAGGGTTCTGGTCATCCCAAACATCTTCCATTTAAGGATTATGGAGGCCACTGCGCTCTTAGGAACCTTAAGTGCATCAGAATTTTTTTTAGTAACCTTGGCCAGATCTGTGCCTTGCCACAATTCTGTCTCTGAGCTCTTCAGGCAGTTCCTTTGACCTCATGATTCTCATTTGCTCTGACATGCACTGTGAGCTGTAAGGTCTTATATAGACAGGTGTGTGGCTTTCCTAATCAAGTCCAATCAGTATAATCCAACACAGCTGGACTCAAATGAAGGTGTAGAACCATATCAAGGATGATCAGAAGAAATGGACAGCACCTGAGTTAAATATATGAGTGTCACAGCAAAGGGTCTGAATACTTAGGACCATGTGATATTTCAGTGTTCCTTTTTTATTAAATCTGCAAAAATTTCAACAACTCTGTGTTTTTCTGTCAATATGGGGTGCTGTGTGTACATTAATGAGGAAAAAAAATGAACTTAAATGATTTTAGCAAATATAACAAAGAGTGAATACTTTCCGTCCCCACTGTGTGTGTATATATATATATATATATATATATATATATATATATATATATATATATATAAATTTTTTTTTTTTTTTTTGCACTTGCCCTTTCAATTTTTTTTTATCACTTTTATTCCTATTACAAGGAATGTAAACATCCCTTGTAATAGTAATAGTTTATGACAGCTCCTCGTTATGGAGAGATGTGGGGTCTATAAGACAAAAAAGGCTGGAACATCCCCTCCTGCTGCCTGTAAAAACGATCAAGCGGCTGCACTGCCGCTATGATTGTTCTTACGGTGCAGGGAATCACTGGCATCAATCAGATATCCCCACTTAAAGTCCAGGAATTCATATGACATCTTGGGAGGGAAGACTTCAGGCACAGCGATCACTTGCAGTTGTACATTGCGATTAGCAGTGTTTACATGCGGCTGCGTTTAGCTGCAGTGGAACATTCTTGCCATTTCTGATGTGTTTCCCATTGCTTTTCTTTCCTTGTTGCTGCTGCTATCCGCAGGAGAAATAGTACACTGTGATTACCTGCGGTTATGTACAGATAGCTGCGATAAAGCAGTCCTGGATGCAGTCAAATTTATTTTTTCTAACCGCACAAAAAGTTTAGGTGCAGTAGATAACTTAATCTATCTGCAGCTGAAAGCTGAATTCTATCCGCCCATGTAAAAGGGACCTAAGGGGCCTAAGGCTCAGAGCAAAAATGTCCTGCCCATGGGGGCCTATCAGTCCATGCCGCAGCAGCAGCCCCAGAGAGGGTGGATGTCAGAAGATGCAGGGGAGCGAGCTGTCAGAGCCTGGAACTCGGTCTGTCAACCAGGAGGGGAATAGCTTATCGGGACACGTTTCAGAGGCAAGCCACGCCTCCTTCTTCAGACAACTTTGGCACAATACACCCCAGATTTTTTAAGCTGCTGGCAAATGAACTATTAACTACTATAGATTTTGAAGCAGAGGGAGCTATACAGCAGAGCTCCCTATCAAAATGCCGTTAGAGAAAAAAATACATTATAGAACTTAAAACTCATAAAAGCACAGTGATATAGTGATAAAAGTCATAATAGCACAGTGATATAAACATAAAGAAGAAATGTTTATTTTGAAAATTATTAAATAATTACCACAAATAGAAAAATACAAAACAATTGCATATAAAAAACAGACAATGGAAAGACCTGCATGTGTATGTATATATATACACATATAAATATATGTGTGTATATGTATATATATATATATATATATATATATATATATATATATATATATATATACACACACACACACACACACCTGTATCACAAACATGTATGAGAAAAATAGAATAAAAAGATGTAAAGACTGAAAACTAAAATAATAATGATATAAATAGCAGTGTGAAGTTGAAAAAATGAAAAATAAATGAAGAATCGAAAAATAAAAATGATAGATCATGAAAGACAACAAAATGAAATGTAAACAATGAAAATTGATAAGAAAAGAAATAAAAATGAGAAAAAAACAGAAGAAATAAACAGGAGTATTGAAAAATGAAAAAAAAGGTGTAAAAATTATAGATGATGAAAAAATAATAAAAAATATTAGAGAAAAAAATAAAAAGTGAATCATAAAAAATAAATAATAAAAAAGAATATTAAGAACTGAAAAATTATAATAATGCAAAAACTGGGGCAAAGAAGAAAGGAACATTAAGGGCTTCTATGTGGCTGAAAAAGTGGAAATCATACCTGCTCTTAAAGAAGATGTGCAGGAAAAAAGAAACATACAGACTCACCTCTATGGCTGCAGCATCAGTCCCCGCTGGATCAAAGCCCTAGAACTGAGTGATCTCATAACCACTGTTCGCTCAGTTCTTGGGTCCGCTCTGAGCAAAGAGTGGTGACAGTCAGTCACCGCTCTGTGCTCTACCTCTTTAGTGCTCACTGGAGCACCAGGCAGAAGAGGGGGTGGGAGCAGCTGGCTCAGGCTCTCAGCAATGCACTGAGAGGCTGAGCCAGCTGCCGATCAGGTATCTGGGTGGACCCTGACATTATTGTTGGGATACATCCAGAGACTGGAGCAGCTCAGTAATGGCACAAGTGCACTACTGCGACCCATAAGAGAAGTATGACCAAAAGAGCTTTGGCCATACTTCTCTTTTAAAGCCCATCTACCCTCGCCCCACCAAAAAAAAAAATTGTAGCTTACCAGTCTTTTGAAGTGGTGACTGCATTTGTTTGCTCTTTTGAAGTTAAACCACAGGTGATTGGTTGCTAGCACATAGGGCGGTCCTAAGCAATCAATCACCAGCTTGCTAATATGAAAAGTCCCGTTCCCGCCCTCAGTCCAGAACTGTGCTGCCTCCCCTCCCCTCTGTGTACACAGGTAGGACACTGCTATGGGAGTTTGAGGGGGGTTGACGGGGGCCCGTAGTCACTGCTATAGGGGAAAGGGGGGGCACAGGACACAACTGTGTGTGTGTGTGTGTGGCGGGGGGAGCTGATGTGAAGGGGGCAGAGGACACAGTTATGGGCAGGGCCACCCCCATAGCAGTGTTCTCTACTACCCTTCACATTACCTCTCCCCCGAACCCTGCATTCTGAGTGCAACACACTCCTGATGCCTGCATTCTGAGTGCAACAAACTCCTTAACCCTGCATTCTGAGCCCAACGCACTCCTCAACCCTGAATTCTGAGAGCAACGTACTCCTGAACCCTGCATTCTGAGCGTAATGCACTCCTTAACCCTACATTCTGAGCGAAACACACTCCTTAACCCTGTGTAACTCTTTTCAGGCTTTTTGTTCTTTATTTTCACCTTGTAACCCTGTGAATAACTCCTGTCCCTGAGTGGCTACCTTGCACTCCTCCAGTATATCTAAGAAAGGAATGATTGTAGCCACCAAGGCTGGATTGCAAACATATCCGTCTTTGTTGATCTTGAAAGATTCAAGGGGCTGATGGAACTAGTAATAGGTAAGCTTGTATAAGTTCACAGGAAGTGACAAGGACACTGCATTTCTGGTAAGATCAACAAGTATTTTCTGTACTTGTTGAAAATGTTATTGGCCTGAAAAAAGGATATTAATGCAGCCACCTCATCTAAAGGATGATTTGCTTCAATATATTATATCTTGGTTTTAGGTTTAGTTACACTTATAAACTAAAGACTTAATAAAGGGATTCACTTACTTTCATATACTAGTATAACAAACAAGCTTTGACACCTACTACCAAAAGGGAGCATCAAAGAACTAGACCCAATAAAAAGCAACCGAGTCCCTAAAATTCCAGCAAAAAAGAGTGGCTCATAAAAAGCTCAACTGATATTGTGGGGTCTAGTGTGAGCTGCTCAAATGAAATCCAAAGAAGGTAACCTAAAGCAAATGGATATCAATATTTTATTAAAAACAGACAAAATCAAGAGGAAGAAAAGAAAAATACAGTACATGTAATTAAAACTCAAATAAAACTTTCATTTCAAACAGATGGTATTTTCATGATAAAATCTCTATAATTGAGATTAAATCAATAAATGGCTCTGCTATATTTACCTGCAATAAAATAGTAGACAATAGCATTTGGACCATCATCAGCATCCACAGCACCACTGACATTCCCCACTGCGGTTCCAGGTTTGGAATGCTCACGGACAGAAAGGCTTTGGTACTGCACAGCACCTCTCTGTGGAAATGGCAAAGAATAGATGACAACATACAAAGAATAAAAGAGGTTACACTGCTTAAAGATAGATCAATTCACCTAAAGATAAAATTGTCAGTTTTAGACTTTTGTAACAGAGCAAGCCAGAGCCTGCCCTGGTTTCTTTTTTCTTCCCTCATCAACATGCTAATAAAACTTTTAAACAAAACTTGTTTTCATTACTTACCTTAAGTTCAACCCATCACTCGGTTCCTGTATTTCTCTATGCAATGCTGGTAGATCGTGGCTATGGGTTGGCCAACACAGGCCCACCCCATAGCGCTCTGTCTCAGTACTCCTCTCAGGAGCCCTCAGGCCTAATGCAGTGTGAACTGGGTCTTGGGAGGAGTTTTGCAAATATCAAAATGTCCTGATAGATAGATATCAGTTTGGAGCAGTAGGCCTTCCTAGGTAGACAGTATTAACATGCAGACCATTCTAGATTAGTGCCCGTGTGGGCGTGGTCAAGAGGTTGGTACCCAAATTGGAAGAAGGGCACGGAGAAAAGTTGAATAGTTATTATTGTGTTGAGTTACGGGTTAAACAGATAACAAGTTGAGCAACAATCAGCAATCACTAGCACTGGTAAAGTGACTGTAGCGGCAGAACAATTGGGATAACAGTTACTGTTGGAGTAGCAAACACAGCCTGCCATACGTGGATGGAAATTCGACTGGTTCAGCAGGGACCCTGTTTGTACATATGTCCATCCATTAATTGACTTGTGTATAACCAGCCTGATGAGTTTTTCCCGAACGATTAGTGCCGCCAGCTAAAGCCGGAAGTCTCCCTGCTGGCAGAACACAAAAGCGTTGTTGGAGGGATTCCTCTATCTACACTGACTGTGTTGATGGTGAAGTTGAGTAATTTTACATTGCATAATCTATAGCCTGCCAAACACTGACAGTAGAGGTGCAAGAATGCTGATAGTAGAGGTAACAGTAAGGCTTGCAGTACATCTGGAGATCCTCAGCATGAAAGATAGTACACTGGCATTGCCTACATTACTGGAGCAGCACCGACAAGAGGGGTGGCTGACAGGCATAGATACAAGCGGCACTTAGAAGAACTGTACAGATCCTATGGGGTATTACCCTAGACCAGAGCAAATATCAAAGCAGTCAGCAGTGTCCGTAATCTCTCCCTTCTTGAACGGGAACCTTTCCCTGCTGCCATTTCACTTTTCCTAACAAGCAGGGTTCTTTATCCACACTCTAGCCACACGCAACTGCAACCATATTCAGGGGTGCACTGCTATTTATTAGCACTGCCCACACTAAAGATGGCTGCCAGGGTCACTCAGTGTCCAATTAGACCACTGCTCCCCTGCTAACACCTACAGAGGCTGCAAAGAAACAATATTTTTCCCATCCTCCTCTCCATCTGTACAGTGACACAGCAGCACAGTGCCACCTACAGAATGAAGCATAAACTACACCTGCCTATACCCACATGCTGAGCTTCCACGATTGAAAGTTCTGAAATCCAATGAATAAAAAGGAGAAAGCCAGGGACAGTAAGGCTGGGAAGGGAAGAGCTAGTTGATTCTTGGTATCCTCCAGCCAATGAAATGAGATGGGCCCTATCTGACATTTTGCAGCATCTAACGCACACTGCTGGAGCTCACACTGTGCAATGAAATATGAGAAGCAATTTCGGTAGAGGAGAGGAACCTGTACAACTGTGTAAGGCTGGAGTTCAGCTTCAAACAACTAAATATAAGCAGTGAACCCTTTACCAACTCTCCTGCAATAAGAGAACAGCAGAGGACATCCTCACAAATGAAGAGAACTATTTATAAAGATTGGCAAAATTATTGCTTTTTCTTTTCATGCACATTCTTCACATCTTTAGTAAAACTTGTTTTATCTCCAGTGTTTATATTGTGCTGCCAAGGTTAATTGTAAAAGAGAAATGAGTGGAGAAAATGCAAATAAAAAAAAAACTGGCAAAGTTTGAACTCGGAAAAAAAATCTTGTGGACAGCTTCTTCCAAAGCTTCCCTCCACTGATAATAGTGGATTAGGTCAATCATAGAGCGGAGTACATTTCCTTAGATCCAGTGCTGTCTAAAATATTACCACTTCCATTCCATGCTGTATTGTATAGGTTTTATAGAAAGAAGGCAAAGAACAATAAATCATTCTCATATACTGTAGACTTTGGTTAATAATGTCCTACTACTTCTAATGTGTCTGCTCGACTCGGGGGGGGGGGGGGGGGGGCTGACGACTTTATTTCTATGTTGGTTATACTTGGAGGAGTCTTGGCTTATTATTTTATTATGTTGATCCTCTGGGTTTTTCCCGCCACTAAGATGGGGTAAGTGCCGGGCAGACAGCGGGCGGGCGGTGGTCACAGTGACTGCATTTGATGGACACAAGCGGTGGCATTTGATGCGCACAAGTGGCTGCATTTGATGCGCACAAGTGGCTGCATTTGATGGGGCACAAGTGGTGGTAATTTGATGGGGCACAAGTGGTGGCATTTGATGGGCACAAGTGGCAGCATTTGATGGGCACAAGTGGTAGCATTTTATGGGGCACAAGTGGCTGCATATGATGAGCACAAGTGGCTGCATATGTTGGGCACAAGTGGCTGCATTTGATGGCACAGTGGATGCATTTAATGGGCACAGTGAGGCTGCAATTGTTTTTTTTTTGCAGTATGCTTTAGTTTGTTTGCGCCCCCCCAAAAATTTGGAGTACCAGCCGCCACTGGGTAAAACCTTCCAGAGCTGAGGTGGTTAAAGCAACAACTTTATTTCTTTCAATGGCTAAATCCTTCTTTAAGCCTGGTTCACATATATGTGGTTTCTAGCAGCTGCCTTTGCTCAAGCACAGCAGCCTGTTCATTTGAATGAGCTGCTGTACCTCCGGAAAATGCAGGAAAAAGATCCCTGCACATTTTCCAAAAATGCAGCCGCAGCAAACCGTAAAGTATAGTGCGGGTCCCAGTACGGGAAGCTATGCTGCAGTTATCAGTGTGTGGGGTTGGTATTAGGATTGCTGGCACCCCATGCATCTCCTTAAGCAGCAGCGTGTCTTTCTCTGTGGGTGTGGGAAAGCGTGCCAATACATGACTTCCCGCACCCACTCAGATATGAACCTGCCCTCACTGGTGTCTCACACATTTCCATTTCCAGATACTGTAGCCCATAGTGGGAGGGTTTCAGTAAAAGAGGCAGGGATGTCAATCTAGGCAGTGGGCAGGGCTATTTGCAGCCAGGTGCTGATTGACCTGACACAAGCTTGTAAATCAGCAGTGACCATCCTGATACCCAAGCCACACGCAAAATGTAGGGCAAGCAGGTACAGCCTACATGGGAGTGGCAACTCTACTCTGAATTCAGGAGCAGTGTAGTATTGTTGCCACACCATCACAGGCAGCTGTATTAGGTAGACTTCATTGGCAGGATCAACAAGAATTTGTGGGCCTTTGTAGGGGGGCTAAGAGAAAATTCTAAGTGCAGTTGCACTTATAATTAGGTGCTGCAGCACATATTTTCTTAAAGGGAGGCTACTATTTTCTACTTTATTTTCTGCAACCCCCGCCCACCCCAAATTAAGTCAAAATATCCTTGTCATATACCCCAAGAGGCTGCAACAGCAGATCACAAGCAGCAGTGAGCAGGGCACCGGGAGCTGGCTGCAAGGACCTGGAAGAGACAGCCAGTTCCTGATGAGAAGAAGATGAGATAAGAAGAAGATGGCAGCACTATACCTGCTGTATAGCAGCGGTGCAGCATCATAGCAGGACAATGCTGAATTTGCTGGCAGGTGAATGTGTGAATTGAGGACAACCCAGCACAACAGGTAAGGGAAGTTAAAAAGAAAAAAGCGTAGAGTGGAGAGAACTTCTTCCTTAACCACAACTGGATGCATAGGCGTGCGCACCGGGTGTGCAGAGTGTGCCTGGGCACACCCTAATCACCTTGTACGCATTAGCATTATCACTCTGTGTGCAGGCGGAGAGATGGGAAAGATCTCCCTCTTATCGGCTCTGCCATAATTACGCACATCTTTCACTGTGCCGGGAGGGAGATCAATGTGCTGGGGCCATACTGTACATGTGTGGACACACACACATGCATGTGTATTTGAGCTTTGGGGTGCACACCCTAATGCAATCGGCTACCTATACCTATGACTGGAAGTATCAACATCAGTTCTTACATGTCTCCTATGTGTATGTCCGTTGAGGTCAGCACTTTACACATAAAGCAAGCTTTGCAGTCTTTTTACACTACTAATCTAGAAAATTTTGTCCAATATGTCAGATGAAAAAAATAGCTTTCGTTGGCTACTACTGTGGTGCAGAGACACTGGTATATGTTAAATTTTTTTAAGGCAATTTAGGTGTCATTGGGCATTCTGTGTTACTCTAATGCCCTGTACACACGATCGGACTTTCCATCAACAAAACCGTGGATTTTTTTCCGAAGGATGTTGGCTTCAACTTGTCTTGCATACACACGGTCACACAAATGTTGGCCAACAATTACGAACGTGGGAACGTGGTGGTGTACAAGACGTACATCGAGCAGAGAAAAAGGAAGTTCAATAGCCAGCGCGGCCCCTTCTGCTTTATTCCGAGCATGCGTGAACTTTTGTGCGTTGGACTTGTGTACACACAATCGGAAATTCCGACAAAAAAGTTTTGTTGGTGGAAAATTTAAGAACCTGCTAGCCAACATTTGTTGGCGGAAAGTCCGACAAAAAATGTTTAATGGAGCATACACACGGTTGGACTTTCAGCCAAGAAGCTCACATCCAACATTTGTTGTTGGAAAATCTGATCTTGTGTACGGGGCATTAGTGTGGGTAAAGAAACACAAAGGTTCATTTATGTTCTCTGGAATGTGCAATGACAGCAAATAAGTGTTGAAAAAGAGCTATTTTGTAGTAACTACATAGGGAAAAGTGTTGAAGGTGAATGAGAAAATCCGGACAGCCGCACTCCAGGAAGATGTAGTTCCAAAATTATTTATTGTAACAGATTCTTGAGCATACAGTATACAAGACACTGTGGCAGAATGTACAGGCAATCAGCTAACGCGTTTCGCGCTTATACCAAGCGCTTACTCATAGCTGTGAGCTATGAGTAAGCGCTTGGTATAAGCGTGAAACGCGTTAGCTGATTGCCTGTACATTCTGCCACAGTGTCTTATATACTGTATGCTCAAGAATCTGTTACAATAAATAATTTTTGAACTACATCTTCCTGGAGTGCGGCTGTCCGGATTTTCTCATTCACCTTCAACATGACTCAGCATTAGCCAGCACCTGGGGCTCTTTATCCTGGGAGATAACTGAGTTGATACCTGGAAGTAGATCCATGCCTGTGCGGTGAGAATTTTTTCTACATAGGGAAAAGATCATGATCAAGGCCGCCTTCTACTGTATGTGCTGGTCATAACAGGGCTTGAAAGCATAATACTGTATATAGTGTTCTCTAAAGTTTTTTTTTGTTCAAGGCAAAAAAACCCCCCCAAAAAAACAACATATTGAGCACACCTTAAAATGCATATTTCTCAGTTTTATCTTTAAAGTACAGAAAAATACCTTTAGTCTGCTAGGATTTCCTAACTTGTTTTACTTACCGGTGGTCGGACAAAGATTGGCTCATTGTCATCAACATCATCTAGAGCAACCTGAAGAGGTAGCATGGCTTCATAAGGCACTGGTTGACCAAGGTCATAGGCAACGATTATAAGCTGAAAAAAGATTGTCACCAAAGCAAGAGAAGGTTTTTCTTATTACATTTGCATAGAAAATAACATATCAAAACCTATGTTTAATTTATTTGTGTCCCATGTGCTGTTGGCTGGTCTCTTAGTTGAAATCCAAAGTCCTCTGCCCCACCCCACCCCTCCCTATACCGTCTCAGCTGTAATCTTCTGTTGTGGCAGAGATTTTTTTATTATTATTCATTAAAATTGCATTAAATTTCACATTATACAAAATACTTTGTTCATAATTATTATTCATAAACATATAATCCCCCCCCCCTCCCCTCGCCTTCTTCATCTCACATTCCTTAAACATGTGTTATAGTCTTCTTTCAGTTATTGTTTTCCCCTCTCTTTTTTTCAGATTCCCATTATCTCAGAGTATTTCTTTGTATTCTTAAACTCTTTCCATCTTTTCCAAGTATTTGAAAAATTTCTATTCTATCTTCTCCGTAATGACACAATTCTACAGTGTTATATATATTCTAATGAGAAGAGAAACACAGGCACCTCTAGGTTAGAACTGTAAACATTTTAATGATACAGGTGCATTATCCACTTACATGGAGGTTAAGGAAGTAAGGCACGAGTCCATCCACACTGGCGTGGCTTTCACTGAAGAGCGGCGTTCTGAACAGTTGATTTTTCTGCCTGTGGGGGAGAAATCCCAGCCAGCAGGATCTCTAGGACCACGGCGATGAAACCAAGGCTTGGATCATGCCGATGGTGAGGGCTGGAACGCGTCGCTGGGCGTGATGACGTCACTGGTGGGTTAAATGTTTACAGTTCTAACCTAGAGGCGCCTGGGTTTCTCTTCTCATTTGCATATCTGGAGTTTGCTTTCAACTACCCCCTCTAAGGCTGCCAAGGTTGTTTTGGACTGCTAACGTAATCTATACAGGTCTCCTCTCTTCATCTCTCCCCCTCCACATATACTGAGTATCCAATAGTGAGAATATGTGTCATACATGAATCATAACATGATGAAGAAGAGAGAGAAGGGAAAACAAGGGGGCCGCACACCAAAAGTCCCTGCTGTGCGGCCCCCTTGTTTTCCCTTCTCTCTCTTCTTGGCATCATGTCCGGAACCCTGAACCGAGCCCCATGAGGATTTACCAAGGACTTCCATCCTCTACAAGATAGCCACCACTAGCCAAAAGCATCCAGAACAGTCATCCCCATCAGCACTCAGCACTTTCTACAAGGCTTTTATTTAAGCCCCTTAAGGTAAGGGCACTGTGAGCACGAATGCATGAAGATTTCTGCATGGAATTTTTTTTTTTTCTCACATTTTTATTTCAAGCATGAAAAGAACTTTTATTACTAATTAATAGCACCGTTGATGATATATTTCCTGCTTCATCCACTTTCACCAATGAATTGTTTTTTATCTATTCATCATCATGTTATGGTTCATGTATGACACCTATTCTCACTATTGGACATTTTGTTTATTTTACTCATCGGATGTATTTATCTACTAGCATCATTTGGTGACCTAGTGTGCATTACACGTCACACATATGATATACTTTTTTATATATAATTTTCCCTGTGTTTTGCGCGAAATCATTTATTTACTTATTCTTAGTTTTGCGGTGGTTGTGTACACTATACATTTTGCAGCATTACACTTTAGTGGGATTACACATCAGTATATTTATTGATTAGTAGCGCAGAGGTCCTTTTAATTTTATTTTTTTAATATACTGAGTATCCACTTCAATGATGTATTGATGGACTAATGTATTAAATCTCATACTATTTTTTTAATATAAATTCTACCCTTTGATCCCATTCTCTTAGCGTTAGGCTTTCCAATGCTTGCCAATGTTTTGGGATCAGGTGTTTTGCTGCATTTATTAAATGTGGTATTATCGTTCTCTTATATTGTTTTATTGTAAGCTTGGTATTATGTAATAAATAGGTTTCTGGATTTTTAGGCATTTTTAGATATGCCTAAAGATGTTGTGGTGGAGATTAATATGATCAATTAGAATTGTCATGAGAGAAAAACAAGTTGTGTCAAAAACTAAATGCAGCAGAAGATGCAACAAATTTTATATTGAATTAAAATCAGCCAAAATGGCTACTTACACTAATATAAAGATCAATAGGCATATAACAGTATAATACTGTGGTCACTGAGCGGGTCCCTGCTGAGAACATGGAGGTAACGTTTTAAAGCATCCGCTTCTTCGTCAGATCTAAATGACTATTGATCAATAGCCATTTAGATCTGACGAAGAAGCGGATGCTTTGAAACGTTATCTCCATGTTCTGACATCACTTCCAATGCGACTCAGAGTGTGTTCTATGCTGGTTCCGTAACAACACAACGGATGTCTGGCCGATTGTTCCTCTCCTCTCGTGTTAACATCTACACACCACCATCCACCAGGGACGCGCTACATGACCACAGTATTTAAGCCATTTTAATTAAATTATACCATTCATTCCATCTCCTCCTGCACTTAGTTTTTGGCGCACCTTGTTTTTCTCCAATTTGCTCCCAAGGGAGCTGCCACTAATGCTGCATACGTATACTTCCTGGACTTTATAGACTTTTAGTTGCGTTATCAGTGTGTTTTGGTACCCTCTCATGCGCCATTCTGTTTTTTGTCTTGTTCAACTAGAATTGTCATAGCCACTCGTTAAGAGTGTTGACTATAGCTTCCATCAGTGAAAAGCGATCTATGAATGGAGGAGATGAGCTTTTCATTCATCTACCCATCCTCCATCAACAGACTGCATTATAAGAAAAAAATAAGTAAATAAAACATACAGCATAAACACACTTCTAAAATACACACAAAGGGCATGTAATCAATAAAAGTCTGTTACCTACATGTTTGTAAAGCCTAGTACACACGGGCGAATATCGGGCGGCATCGACCGGTTCAATCGAAACTACCTGACATTCGGCCCATGTGTATGGCAGCCGGTCCAACAGAAACCAGAAGGGGCATGATCGTAGAAGGTCTGCCGTCCGGACCCCAATCAGCACTCTCAGCCAATGGCTGAGAGTGCTGATTGGAGTTTTCTGACGGGGGAGCCATTCTCCTGTCAGAACACAATTGCACAGCAGGGAAGTTTGCTGTACTAACATTGCATTGTTAGTACAGCTGCTCTTTCTGAGCTGTCAGTTTTTTTGTTCAGCTTGAAGAGTTGAACGGAAAAAAAAAACTTGTAGTGTGTTCTAGACTTTAGTGTGAAAGGGCCTTCTTTCCATTTATTGTATAAAACCATTGCACTTAGTTATAGATGTAACATTGCACTTAGTTTCATTGCACACAGTTACAATGTTCTGGACTTGTCTACTTACACTATAAATGGCTTGCTTCTCCCGATCTAATCTCTGTGCAGTTTGAATAAGTCCACTTATGGAATCCATATTAAAATACTCCCAGTCTTTATTTCCAGCTCCTGTTTTTAGCAAAGTATAGCGCACTGCCCCATTCAAACCTTCATCGTTATCTGTGGCATATACTTCATATACTGTAGACTTTAAGGGGATTTCCTATAGAAAACAAAACAGTTTCATACATAACCACCAGAGGTCAATGCAACACAATTTTTACCAAACTAAAAAGATCTCAGGCTATACAATATTAATAATAACATAAAGTAACATAAGTAAACACTTATGTGTGCAAGGAAATATACGCTAACATAGGGGGGCATTCATTGGCATAAAAAACCCCCCAAAAAACACCCTTAAAAGTGGCATGTTTGACGCCCAGTGTACATGAAGCCAAAACGTCAATGTTGGGATTTCAAGTTCCTGGGTGCAAAATGTGCATTGTTTTTTTCATAAGAGTTGAATTAAACATACACTTGCAATACAAAATTTTTGAACCCTTTGTAATTATCTGGATTTCTGCAATAATGGCTCCTTAGTGAGCTTATAATGTATATAATGTTTTTTTTCCCCTCTTTTTAATATGGTCAGGACTAGAATACAAATAAAACTTGTCAGGTTTACTTGTCCCCCTCCCCTCCCCCCAAAAAAAGGAAACATTTGTTTATATTTTGTATTTTTTCTAGCCAGCATATGACACTAATCTTCTTTTCACATTTTCCCTAATTTATTTACAGCCTGAGGGAAGAGGTATGAGAAGACTGGTCAGGTTTCCCGTTAGGGAGATTCATCTTCTCTATTTGTCCTGTTTGCCATTAAGGATGAGCTCAGACGTGTTCACAACTGCACGTGCAGAGCCCGCGCATCAGGAAAATGTCTCAATGCTTGTGATAAGCGATCCGCAGTGCCAACTTCCTGGTGGGCTCTGCACATGTGGTTACCAACACGCCTGAGCTCATCCTTATTTACCATTATCATTGAAAGTGAACGTAAAAGAAAATCACAAATATTAGGTTGTCCCCAGAAAAGCAATAGAGGAATCTTCTAATGAGGACACTAGTTCTGGTGACCTGGGGGTCCCTAAGGAGATTCCCTTGATGTGCAGAGATTTAATGTGTCACATCCTGTTTTGGCTATGGGACAGGAAGTGAAGGTAAATCTCCCCATTGGGACAAAGAGGGCAAAAATAAACCTTACAGGGGTTATAACCCTCCCCTACTCTATGCAAAATGAACAAAAAAGTTTTGCCTATAGTTCTACTTTAAAGTGAAGCTATCGTCAAAATTTAAAACCATATAATTATCACATTGAATTATATTCAATATTTTTTTGCTGCTGTGACCGGACTTCCAGTTACAGCCTACATTTCTTCTTCATGGTCCAACAGTATGGAAGAACATAGTCACCAACTCTTACTCACTCTGAAGATGGACTCAAGACTATGGACTATGGAATTTGTAGTGTGCACGGAACAGACCACATCAAACGTGCACTGCTCTTTCCAAACAAACTTTTCAAGGAGGCAGAAAAACACAGAAACCATTTCATGAAAATCAGATCACAGGGCCACTTAGTAGTGGATGTTTATGAATTCTTTTTAGAGAATAAGGATATGTTATAGTGTCACTTTATAATTTAGATATACTTTCTTGTCCTGATATTAACAGTAGCAGTTGGCTTTTAAATAGAAAAAAGGGTTGAGGCAGGAGGGGAGAAACTGTGCACTATTTTCCACTTTTTCCAGGGCCTTCTTTTTCTTCTTTTCTGCTTAACCACTTGCTTACTGGACACTTAAACCCCCCTCCTGCCCAGACCAATTTTCAGCTTTCATCGCTGACGCACTTTGAATCACAATTGCGCGGTCATACAACACTGTACCCAAATGAAATTTTTATCATTTTTTCCCCACAAATAGAGCTTGGTATTTAATCACAGCTGGGATTTTTATTTTTTGCTAAACAAACAAAGATGGAAAATATTGAAAAAAAAAATCATGTTTCATAGTTTGTTATATAATTTTGCAAACAGGTAATTTTTCTCCTTCATTGATATGCGCTGATGAGGCGGCACTGGTGGGCACTGATAGGCTGCACTGATGGGCGCGGATAGGCATAGTTAAGGCGGCACTGATAGGCACAGTTAAGGCAGCACTGATAGGCATAGATAAGGCGGCACTGATGGGGACAGATAAGGCGGTACTGATGGCCACTGATGGACACTTATGGGCACTGGTAGGTGACACTGATGTGCAGCACTGTTGTTGAGGCACTGATTGTGGGCACTGATAGGTGACACTGTGGGCACTGATGGGTGGCGCTGGTGGGCACTGGTAGGCAGCACTGCTGCCTATTGCTAGCTGGCACCGGCAGGGGGCACAGGTGGGCACTGAGGATCTGCAGCAGCTCGCTGTGATCGGGACTGATGTCCCTCTCGCCGGTGATCGGCTTCCTTTTCCTCCTCACCCTGTCAGCACGAGGAGAAAAAAAAGCCGATTACCGGCTCTGTTGACATCACATGATCAACTGTCATTGGCTGACAGCTGATCACGTGGTAAGGGGTCGGGATCAACCCCTTACTCTGATCTGTGATCAGGCGAGTCTCATAGACTCGCTGATCACAGAGGGGGCGCGCAGGCCGATCGTGCATGGGACGAAGTCAAAGCCCCGGCAAAGCTGGTCCTCGCTGTAGCCGTCATTAAACTATAGCGCGGATGTGAAGTGGTTAAAGTGGTTGTAAACCCTGTTACACCACTTGTACCTACAGGTAAGCCTATAATAAGGCTTACCTGTAGGTACTGTAAATATCTCCTAAACCGTGCAGGTTTAGAAGATATTTACCATATACGCTTGCTCCGACGTCATCGGCACGTACCGTTTCTTCAGCAGCATGCCGTGACCGGCGGCTTCCACGAGCATGCGCGGGAGTGACATCCCGTGAACATGGAAAAAACTCCAGGAGACATGTCGCCGGTCACAGCGGTGTGCGGGGCCACTGCAACAGCTTCAATCTAAGGTAAGTATTTCATAAAGAGCTAGTATGCAGCATACTAGCTCATTATGTCTTTGTCTTATTTATTTTTGGGTTTACAACCACTTTAAAAGCCACAAGGAGCAAGATACCTCTAAAAGAAGCTGTTAATATTTAGGCATTATTATATCCCACTAGACAAGCCAATAAAATGTAATATACACTAGGCAAACCACATTCAACTCTTTCTGCCCAGGTTCACATTGATGCGATTTGGCATGCATTTTGACATGTCACATCGCACGTCCGAATCAGTGTGACACAGACTTTGCAGTGCTGCACCAATTCCCAAAAGTAGTTTCTGTACTACTTTTGCGACTTAGGGTGCGATCTTGATAGACATCTGTGCAGGAACGCGCACAGATGTCTCTGAAATCACCCCTGAAGTCGGACTGACATGCGGGTATGAAATCGTGCGAGTTCTGCTGAACTCGCACAGTTTCAATACCGCTGTTAGTATGAACCTAGGCTCTTTGTCACAGTGGGGTTGATTTACTTAAACTGCAAAGTGGAAAATCTGGTTCAGTTGTGCATGGTAGCCAACTTCCAACTTTAGCTTGATCAATTATATTTTGACAAAAAAAACCCTGGACGCTGATTGGTTTCTGCAGAGCTGCACCAGATTTTGCACTCTCCAGGTATAGTAAATCAACCCCTATATCATTTTTTGATCTTTTTTTTTTTTTAGTCCACTCAAGCCCTTATTACATTTTTAATGTATTCTTTTAGATTATATTATAACAAAAATAATATAAAAACAAGATTTATCTTCTATTAGAATAATTTCTCCATATGTAAGCAAATATATGCATACTACAAATATAGCTGTAATTACAACTTTGATGTAAATGTAGCTGTTGTAGCTTAAATAATTTCTCTATATGTAAGCACACAACTAAACTGTGATACAAATGTAGCTGTTGTTTAAAGCATGTTCTGTAACAGAGTTATATTCAGTACATTTTCAAGGCTATTCTAAGCATAGTAGCCTATTCAGTTCCACTTTTATATATTTACATATATTCTTTTGTTTTGATGTTTATCATTTTATGTAATAATTTATTCCAGTTTTATGCAATATGAGCTTTGTATTTGAATACTTTTATTATAATGTTATTAAGTTATGCACTTTTAACAATAATTAGCTTTATATTCATGTAATATATATATATATATATATATATATATATATATATATATATATATATATATATATATAAATACATATATATACACACACACATACAGTGCATCCAGAAGTTATTCACAGTGCTTTACTTTTTCCACATTTTGTTATGTTACAGTCTTATTCCAAAATGGATTAAATTAATTATTTCTCCAACATGACGACGCCCTGCTGGCGCTGAACTGGGCATTGAGACAACGAGATGACATCCCATTCGAACAGAAAGTTATTTTGAGACAGGTACTTGATTTCTGCCTCACAACTACTTTTGGTATAACCATAATTTCTATTCACAGAAAAGAGGCGTCGCGATGGGCGCAAAATTTGCTCCCAGCCTCGCTAATTTATTTATGGGTGAGTGGGATGACAAGTTTGTGTTTGCTAAAAAGAGAGAGGGACTCCTTTTCTATAAAAGGTTTATCAATGACCTATTTTTTATCTGGGAAGGAAATGAGAGTTCACTACATAAGTTCTTGAAAGAACTCAATTCCAATAATAATAACATAAAGTTGGATTATAAGTATAGTAGTGAACACATTCATTTCCTGGATGTAGATGTGTTGAGACAGGGGGATTCACCGATTACAACTATTTAGTTACCTTCCCCTTAGCAGCAGTCATCATCCCCACTGGCTGAGAAATATTCCTAAGGGCCAATTGATGCGAGTGAGGAGAAATTGTACTACAGATAGAGATTTTTTTACACAATCTAACATTTAACATATTAAAGATAAATTTGTACAAAAAGGGTATAACGAACAAAAACTTGACAATATTGTGCGTGAATTAGGAAAAACTACGCGCAAATTGTGTCTGAGAGATAAAGAATGACACGTGAGCTCCAGACAGGAATGGGGTTTTAGCTCCAATTTTCATGCACAATATAAAGAAATTGAAAATATTTTTAGACACCATTGGCACGTCTTATGCATGGATAAAGTTCTGAATAACTCGCTGCCGGAAAACCGCACTTTCATTTATAGGAAGGCTCCTAATTTTGGAGACAGGGTGGTTAAAAAAGTCCTTGACCCCCCTGTTAGAACATGTATGAACATAGCATACATGGCAGTGCACTGGATTTTTTTCATGTAGGAGATGCAAAGTGTGTTCCCAACTGAATAACCCAATTAGAGGATTAACAGAATTCACCTCTATTTGCAACCAGAAAACTTTAAAAGTTTCGGAAATCATCACATGCAACACTACACATACATTTTATAATGTCCATGTAACTTGATGTATGTGGGGCGGACAAAAAGGAAATTGAAGATACGGATCTCAGAACACATACATAATATAGAGATCGGGTTCAAGTACCATACTGTATCTTTACATTTTTAAAAATATCACAACCAGGATCCATCTGGTCTCAAATTTTGGGGGTAGACCACATATATCCAAATTGGAGGGGATCAAACCTAGTACGTGAGTTATCTAAGAGAGAGACTCGATGGATATTTCTTATAAATACGTTGACTCCAGGTGCAATGAATATGGAACTTGATGTTGACTGTTTCATAAGTGATTATTAGTTGAGGTAAGCACCATTCGCTATCTCTCGTATGATAGATTAATTAATATGCTGCCTATGATAAATTTAATTTAATTAGGGATTCCATTATAACTAGTTTTAATATCTTATATTGTCATTTTAATATTGCATATATTTAGGGGCAGTTATGCTAAAGAGTAGCGAGGAAGTGTAACCTTGGTGCAAGTGTATTTTATACATATTGTCTTATATACAGATGTGTTTTATTAATAACTTCACCATTATTTTTAATATAAATATTTGAATATAATCTTTATTAATATTTAATAGATAATTAAGCCATTACTGTTTGATTGAAATTGATCAATGTATAAACTGATCGCTTTATTGTTGTATTTTTAATGGATGTTACTGTATTTGTATGTATCTCATTAGATAAACTTGAATGATATACTGTGTATAAATATGAATGACATTGTAGCTGAAAGTGCATCGGTAGCTTAGAGGTGTTGGGCTCCTGCCCTAAGTTATAAGCATGCACTGGGCTGGAGGAGACGAGCCTGCCACTTTAGTTCTCTGATGCTGACAGCTATGTTATGAGTACCGGGCGGTGGTATTCCAGGTGGTGTCTGCTACCCGGGGTTTATAAGGAGTAAATAGCTCGCATTAGGTCAGTATATATGAATGGCACGTCGCGTCGTTAGGCCACACCCTCAGATGATTTAGTTGATGACGAAACACGCCAGGATTGGGCAAAACTGCCAATTGTGACATCAGCACGCAGATCAGAACACGGTTCTCACTATTGCCAGTGAACAGAGCAGAGGAGCATATGGTAGGAGACACCGCCTGTGTTTTTTCCCCATCTGGATGTATGCTGATCTCACCATAGTAATGCTGATATGATATATATTTTGAGTAAGTGCAATTCCTAAAAAGGGGGGCGTGTTTTAATTAAAAAAACTTTTTAAATGAAATTACGCTATGGAATTTTTTTCTTTTCTCCATCCCCTGGTCTGCAATTAAGTATAAGGTGAAATCCATTCAGAGTAAACATCCGAGATTGGTGTTGATGCCTATTTTCCAGCGTTGTCTGGTAAGAGTTTAATCACGAGGGGGCTGATCCATCCCCCCTTTTTCTCACGTGTGGAGGTGTTGGTAACAGGTCACTACTGCGATGTGTTAAACGAGATCTGTTTTTCATCGGGTTTGACTCTCACTATAAACGTAGTTTGGAATAACCAATGAATTGCAAATTAGAACATACTTTTTTTGCACATACTCTTTGTTTGATATAGCACATTTTTAAAAAGTATATTATGTTTATTTATATGTAGCGCTGCCTTGTTTGTTCCATTTGCTATACATAGACATACATACATACATATATATATATATATATATCCTTCTATTTTTTTTATTGTTTGAAGTTTTTATATTTATTTTGTAGCCCTCGTGATGAGTCTATTGGCCCCAGAAATGCATTGGTTGTTTTATGCCATCATATTATGGACAATTAAAAGTAACTTGGGCTATTCCATTTTTGGGTTTGATGCTCTTTTTGCAATGTTATGCTTTGCTAATTTCTACTGGTTCCATTACCCAAACTTATTTTACCCCCAAACTCCACTCTTTTCTTTAGCACACCTCAGAGAAAATTGAGCACTGTCCGTGATATTTTTTTAACTTTGCACTAACATACAATTTTTCAGGACAAGCTTTCGGGGTATGTCCCCTTCTTCAAGGTCCAAGCAGTACTGATTCACAAATTTTTAAGCAGAATGTTAAAGAAAAAAAAAAGAGAGAAAAACAAACACATACAAATCAATGGTAATAAAGATAGCAGCAGAGTTAGTGAGATAAGACAGAGGGAGAGCTATAGAATGGAGGGGGGGGGGGGGGGGGAGGGATACTAGTCTCAGAGGGGGTCGTAAAACTTTGGCATAATGTGTAAGGAAACCAATATCTAAATTCAGGCCGTTATTTTTCGTGTCAAAAAGAAGTATCATTCTTAATAACCACCTGAATTTAGATATTGGTTTCCTTACACATTATGCTAAAGTTTTACGACCCCCTCTGTGACTAGTATTCCCCCCCCCCTCCATTCTATAGCTCTCCCTTTGTCTTATCTCACTAACTCTGCTGCTCTATTTATTACCATTGATTTGTATGTGTTTGTTTGTCTCTCTTTTTTTTTCTTTAACATTCTGCATAAAAATTTGTGAATCAGTACTGCTTGGACCCTGAAGAAGGGGGCATACCCCGAAAGCTTGTCACAATTGCACTAATACGGCTACAATCAAATCAAGTATAGCACACCTCAAAAGCAGTGGCGGCCCGTCCATAGGGGGCGCCTAGGCGTCGTCGTCCCCCCCCCCCCCCCCCAGGCAGCAAAAAAAAAAAAATTTTTTTTAATACTGGCCCTTTAAAAAAAAAAAAAAAAGGAAAAAAAAGGTCCTTAAGTGCACGCCGAATACAGTGCGACGCCGTTGCATTTATAGGAAGCGCCACGTCTAAGCAATCACGAGATTGCAGACGTGGCGCTGCATTTGCGGGCGTTTAGCCCGCCTTGTGGCGTTTTCTGATGCGCCGAGTAGCTTCCGCTCGGCCATAGCAATACATACTACAGGCGCCGGGTGGAAGCTACTTGGCACTTCAGATTTGATTGACATCTGCCCTGAGTCAGATGTCATTTCCTGGTTCTCTCTCTCATTGCGCCCGAGAGAGGAAGCATGCTGGTGCCAGTGTGAGGAGGAGGACACCGCAGGAGACCCAAGGTAAGTACCGCTGTGTGGAGAATGGGGGGGAAACCTGCTGTGGGGGGGCTCTGATGGGGACAACTGCTGTGGGGGGGCTCTGATGGGGACACCTGCTGTGGGGGGGCTCTGATGGGGGACACCTGCTGTGGGGGGGCTCTGATGGGGGACACCTGCTGTGGGGGGCTCTGATGGGGGACACCTGCTGTGCGGGGGCTCTGATGGGAGACACCTGCTGTGGGGGGCTCTGATGGGGACACCTGCTGTGGGGGGGCTCTGATGGGGGACACCTGCTGTGGGGGGGCTCTGATGGGGACACCTGCTGTGGGGGGCTCTGATGGGGGACACCTGCTGTGGGGGGGCTCTGATGGGGGACACCTGCTGTGGGGGGGCTCTGATGGGGGACACCTGCTGTGGGGGGGCTCTGATGGGGGACACCTGCTGTGGGGGGCTCTGATGGGGACACCTGCTGTGGGGGGGCTCTGATGGGGGACACCTGCTGTGGGGGGGCTCTGATGGGGACACCTGCTGTGGGGGGGCTCTGATGGGGACACCTGCTGTGGGGGGTTCTGATGGGGACACCTGCTGTGGGGGGACTCTGATGGGGACACCTGCTGTTGGGGGCTCTGATGGGGGACACCTGCTGTGGGGGGCTCTGATGGGCGACTCCTGTTTTGGGGGGACTCTGATGGGGGACACCTGCTGTGGGGGGCTCTGATGGGGGACACCTGCTGTGGGGGGACTCTGATGGGGGACACCTGCTGTGGGGGGACTCTGATGGGGGACACCTGCTGTGGGGGGCTCTGATGGGGGACACCTGCTGTGGGGGGCTTTAATAGGGGACACCTGCTGTGGGGGGCTCTGATGGGGGACTCTGATGGGGGACACCTGCTGTGGGGGGACTTTGATGGGGACACCTGCTGTGGGGGGACTCTGATGGGGACACCTGCTGTGGGGGGACTCTGATGGAGACACCCTGCTGTGGGGGGACTCTGATGGGGACACCTGCTGTGGGGGTTCTGATGGGGACACCTGCTGTGAGGGGTTCTGATGGGGACACCTGCTGTGGGGGGACTCTGATGGGGACACCTGCTGTGGGGGGGCTCTGATGGGGGACACCTGCTGTGGGGGGGCTCTGATGGGGGACACCTGCTGTGGGGGGACTCTGATGGGGGACACCTGCTGTGGGGGGCTCTGATAGGGGACACCTGCTGTGGGGGGCTTTAATAGGGGACACCTGCTGTGGGGGGCTCTAATGGGGGACTCTGATGGGGGACACCTGCTGTGGGGGGACTTTGATGGGGACACCTGCTGTGAGGGGACTCTGATGGGGACACCTGCTGTGGGGGGACTCTGATGGAGACACCCTGCTGTGGGGGACACCTGCTGTGGGGGGCTCTAAAGGGGACACCTGCTGTGGGGGGCTCTAAAGGGGACACCTGCTGTTGGGGGCTCTGATGGGGAACTCTGCTGTGGGGGGGGCTCTGATGGGGACACCTGCTGTTGGGGGGCTCTGATGGGGACACCTGCTGTGGGGGGCTCTGATGGGGGACACCTGCTGTGGGGGGACTCTGATGGAGACACCCTGCTGTGGGGGGCTCTGATGGGGGACACCTGCTGTGGGGGGCTCTGATGGGGTACACCTGCTGTGGGGGGCTCTGATGGGGGACACCTGCTGTGGGGGGCTTTAATAGGGGACACCTGCTGTGGGGGGGCTCTGATGGGGGACTCTGATGGGGGACACCTGCTGTGGGGGGACTTTGATGGGGACACCTGCTGTGGGGGGACTCTGATGGAGACACCCTGCTGTGGGGGGCTCTAAAGGGGACACCTGCTGTGGGGGGCTCTAAAGGGTACACCTGCTGTTGGGGGCTCTGATGGGGACACCTGCTGTGGGGGGACTCTGATGGGGACACCTGCTGTGGGGGTTCTGATGGGGACACCTGCTGTGGGGGGTTCTGATGGGGACACCTGCTGTGGGGGGACTCTGATGGGGACACCTGCTGTTGGGGGCTCTGATGGGGGACACCTGCTGTGGGTGGCTCTGATGGGCGACTCCTGTTTTGGGGGGACTCTGATGGGGACACCTGCTGTGGGGGGCTCTGATGGGGGACACCTGCTGTGAGGGGACTCTGATGGGGGACACCTGCTGTGGGGGGCTCTGATGGGCGACTCCTGTGTTGGGGGGACTCTGATGGGGACACCTGCTGTGGGGGGCTCTGATGGGGGACACCTGCTGTTGGGGGCTTTGATAGGGGACACCTACTGTGGGGGGCTCTGATGGGGACACCTGCTGTTCGGGGGCTCTGATGGGGGACACCTGCTGTGGGGGGCTCTGATGGGCGACTCATGTTTTGGGGGGACTCTGATGGGGACACCTGCTGTGGGGGGACACCTGCTGTGGGGGGCTTTGATATGGGAAACACCTGCTGTGGGGGGCTTTGATAGGGGACACCTGCTGTGGGGGACTTTGATAGGGGACACCTGCTGTGGGGGGCTTTGATAGGGGACACCTGCTGTGGGGGGCTCTGATAGGGGACACCTGCTATGGGGGGCTTTAATAGGGGACACCTGCTGTGGGGGGCTCTGATGGGGGACTCTGATGGGGGACACCTGCTGTGGGGGGACTTTGATGGGGACACCTGCTGTGAGGGGACTCTGATGGGGACACCTGCTGTGGGGGGACTCTGATGGAGACACCCTGCTGTGGGGTACACCTGCTGTGGGGGGCTCTAAAGGGGACACCTGCTGTGGGGGGCTCTAAAGGGGACACCTGCTGTTGGGGGCTCTGATGGGGAACTCTGCTGTGGGGGGGGGGGCTCTGATGGGGACACCTGCTGTTGGGGGGCTCTGATGGGGACACCTGCTGTGGGGGGCTCTGATGGGAGACACCTGCTGTGGGGGACTCTGATGGGGGACACCTGCTGTGGGGGGGACTCTGATGGAGACACCCTGCTGTGGGGGGCTCTGATGGGGGACACCTGCTGTTGGGGGCTCTGATGGGGGACACCTGCTGTGGGGGGGCTCTGATGGGGACACCTGCTGTGGGGGGACCCTGATGGGGACACCTGCTGTTCGGGGGCTCTGATGGGGGACACCTGCTGTGGGGGGCTCTGATGGGCGACTCCTGTTTTGGGGGGACTCTGATGGGGACAACTGCTGTGGGGGGGTTCTGATGGGGACACTTGCTGTGGGGGGACTCTGATGGGGACACCTGCTGTTGGGGGCTCTGATGGGGGACACCTGCTGTGGGGGGGCTCTGATGGGCGACTCCTGTTTTGGGGGACTCTGATGGGGACACCTGCTGTGGGGGGGCTCTGATGGGGGACACCTGCTGTGGGGGGGCTCTGATGGGGGACACCTGCTGTGGGGGGGCTCTGATGGGGGACACCTGCTGTGGGGGGGCTCTGATGGGGGACACCTGCTGTGGGGGGGCTCTGATGGGGGACACCTGCTGTGGGGGGACTCTGATGGGGGACACCTGCTGTGGGGGCTCTGATGGGGGACACCTGCTGTGGGGGGCTTTAATAGGGGACACCTGCTGTGGGGGGGCTCTGATGGGGGACACCTGCTGTGGGGGGTTCTGATGGGGACACCTGCTGTGGGGGGACTCTGATGGGGACACCTGCTGTTGGGGGCTCTGATGGGGGACACCTGCTGTGGGGGGCTTTAATAGGGGACACCTGCTGTGGGGGGCTCTGATGGGTGACTCTGATGGGGACACCTGCTGTGGGGGGACTTTGATGGGGACACCTGCTGTGGGGGGGACTTTGATGGGGACACCTGCTGTGGGGGGAAGCTGATGGGGACACCTGCTGTGGGGGGACTCTGATGGAGACACCCTGCTGTGGGGGGCTCTAAAGGGGACACCTGCTGTTGGGGGCTCTGATGGGGACACCTGCTGTGGGGGGACTCTGATGGGGACACCTGCTGTTGGGGGGCTCTGATGGGGACACCTGCTGTGGGGGGGCTCTGATGGGGGACACCTGCTGTGGGGGGTTCTGATGGGGACACCTGCTGTGGGGGGTTCTGATGGGGACACCTGCTGTGGGGGGACTCTGATGGGGACACCTGCTTTTGGGGGCTCTGATGGGGGACACCTGCTGTGGGGGGCTCTGATGGGCGACTCCTGTTTTGGGGGGACTCTGATGGGGACACCTGCTGTGGGGGGGCTCTGATGGGGGACACCTGCTGTGGGGGGGCTCTGATGGGGGACACCTGCTGTGGGGGGCTCTGATGGGGGACACCTGCTGTGGGGGGCTTTAATAGGGGACACCTGCTGTGGGGGGCTCTGATGGGGACACCTGCTGTGGGGGGTTCTGATGGGGACACCTGCTGTGGGGGGACTTTGATGGGGACACCTGCTGTGAGGGGACTCTGATGGGGACACCTGCTGTGGGGTCACCTGCTGTGGGGGGCTCTAAAGGGGACACCTGCTGTGGGGGGCTCTAAAGGGGACACCTGCTGTTGGGGGCTCTGATGGGGAACTCTGGTGTGGGGGGGCTCTGATGGGGACACCTGCTGTTGGCTGGCTCTGATGGAGACACCTGCTGTGGGGGGCTCTGATGGGGGACACCTGCTGTGGGGGACCCTGATGGGGGACACCTGCTGTGGGGGGACTCTGATGGGGACACCTGCTGTTCGGGGGCTCTGATGGGGGACACCTGCTGTGGGGGGCTCTGATGGGTGACTCCTGTTTTAGGGGGACTCTGATGGGGACACCTGCTGTGGGGGGTTCTGATGGGGACACCTGCTGTGGGGGGACTCTGATGGGGACACCTGCTGTTGGGGGCTCTGATGGGGGACACCTGCTGTGGGGGGCTCTGATGGGCGACTCCTGTGTTGGGGGGACTCTGATGGGGACACCTGCTGTGGGGGGCTCTGATGGGGGACACCTGCTGTTGGGGGCTTTGATAGGGGACACCTACTGTGGGGGGCTCTGATGGGGACACCTGCTGTTCGGGGGCTCTGATGGGGGACACCTGCTGTGGGGGGCTCTGATGGGCGACTCATGTTTTGGGGGGACTCTGATGGGGACACCTGCTGTGGGGGGACACCTGCTGTGGGGGGCTTTGATATGGGAAACACCTGCTGTGGGGGGCTTTGATAGGGGACACCTGCTGTGGGGGACTTTGATAGGGGACACCTGCTGTGGGGGGCTTTGATAGGGGACACCTGCTGTGGGGGGGCTTTGATAGGGGACACCTGCTGTGGGGGGCTTTGATAGGGGACACCTGCTGTGGGGGGCTCTGGTGGGGGGCTCTGGTGGGGGGCTCTGATGGGGGACTCTGATGGAGACACCTGCTGTGGGGGGACTCTGATGGAGACACCTGCTGTGGGGGGACTCTGATGGGGACACATGCTGTGGGGGGACTTTGATGGGGACACCTGCTGTGGGGGGACTCTGATGGAGACACCTGCTGTGGGGGGACTCTGATGGAGACACCTGCTGTGGGGGGACTCTGATGGAGACACCCTGCTGTGGGGGACACCTGCTGTGGGGGGCTCTGATGGGGACACATGCTGTGGGGGGACACTGATGGCAACTCTGATGTAAGGGGACAGAGGCTGTATTTGGGGGGGGGCAGAGGCTGCATTTGGGGGGGGATAGAGGCTGCATTGGGGGGGGGGGCAGAGGCTGCATTTGGGGGGGGACAGAGGCTGCATTTGGTTTTGGGGGGGAGACAGAGGCTGCATTTTATGTGACAGAGGCTGCATTTGATGTGACACAGGCTGCATGTAAGAAGGGACTGCTGGGGACACCTGATGGCACTTGGTTGTAGGCGACGTGGCTAGTGACACATTTGGGGCTCCCACTGATTCTGCATTATGGTGAGTTGAACGATTTCATTTTATATTACAATGTAATAATAGTAATAATGAGCTTCAATCATCCTGACACCATAACAACCATGGTGCCGGGATGATTGAAGCGCTAAAACTAGGTGTTTGGAGTATCTTTATCTGCTGATTGTTAAACTTTGAAGAATACACATTTCTTTTGTTGTGTAGGATCTAGGCCTGCTGTCCCTCTCTCCCTCTCCCTCCATCCCTCGTTCATCTCAGACGCTAACCACACCACCTTAGAGCCACGCCCACTATTTTGCTGAAACCACGCCCATTTTCACCAAGTGGGAGGGGTCAAAAAGGAAGGGCGGGGTCTGGCGCCCCCCCATCCTAAAACTTCACCAGCCGCCACTGCTCAAAAGGCAGGGTGCTGCAATTCAGCCATAAGCCAGTCTCTGAAGGAGGTTTTCATGGCCTCTGGGATAAGCAAAGTAAACTTTCTGATCCAATTACACTGATACCTGCATAGGATCAGGATGCACACAAATGTATTATTTGTTGCCAGAATGCACAGATTGAGGCTGTCACATAAAACATAAGACTTCAACTCAACTGGGTGACAACCTTACAATTCAAACAATCCCAGGAGATCAGGCCAGAAATGTCTACCTTTTAAATTTTTATAGGATTTTTACTCTAAAAATACAAATAAAGATCAGGAAAATACCTGAGCTAGGTTTGGAAAACAGAAACATACAACATGGTTCATTAACAGTTTCTACGCTTTACCAGCAGTGCATGCTTTCATCAGTATTAGCACTGTCCAATATCATATGTCTGTTTTTGCACTGATAAGATCCATACAAACCTACAGGCTTTCCCTTCAGTAGATATTTTATAACAAGCTGTATGACTTGTGGTTCCTATAAAACAGGAACCACAAATTCATTTGGGTGGATCAAAAAATGAATCAAATATTTCCTGAATGGATAACTTTTTTTGAACTAATTATATGGTATGGCATTTTTAAACTGACATAAGCAACACTTATGCCCCGTGCACACGATCGGACATTCCGACAACAAAATCCATGGATTTTTTCCGACGGATGTTGGCTCAAACTTGTTTTGCGTACACACGGTCGCACAAAGTCGTCGGAATTTCCGCTCGCTAAGAACGCGGTGACGTACACCACATACGACGAGATTAGAAAAGGCCAGTTCAGAACCAAGCGCGGCACCCTTTGGGCTCCTTTTGCAAATCTCGTGTTAGTAAAAGTTTGGTGAGAGACGATTCACGCTTTTTCAGACTCGTGGTTTTCAGATCGTTTTCTGCTGTTCAGTTTGTGCTTGTGGGTTTGTATCTGCTCTTCAGTGCGTGCAGCAAGCTACGCGTGACTCAGTCATTGTGTTCTTGTTCGTTCGTTACTGTTTTTCAGGTCACTCTTCACAGGCCTTGCTGTTCTTCAGTGCGTTCTGTTACTTCGTTCTGAGCAGCCGACCGTTTTCTAGCCATGTTGCGTATACGTACTCCTCGTAGAGTTCGTGCTGTGCGGAGGCTTGGTGTTGGGGACCTTACCTTGACACAAGCCCAGTCAATGAACAGGGTGGAGAGGAGTTCATGGACCAAGAATTGGTTGCTTCAGCGTGACCAGTTCTGTCATATGCCTTTGCTCCGTGAGATCCGTGAGAACAATCCTGATGATTTCAGGAACTTTCTCCGAATGACGGACCCCGTATTTCACCGTTTGTTGGCTTTGCTGACCCCCTATATCAGCAGGCAGGATACCTGCATGAGGCAAGCCATCACTCCGGAGCAGAGGTTAGTCGCCACCCTGCGGTACTTGGCGACGGGGAGAAGCCTGCAGGACTTGAAGTTCTCGACAGGCATCTCCCCCCAGGCTCTGGGAATTATTATCCCAGAGACCTGTTCTGCCATCATTCAGGTCCTGCAGAAGGAGTATATTAAGGTAAGATTTGTATCCTTTAATATCACATTTTATTGTATTTAATGTTTGCTAATATATTGTATTTATTTCCTCATTCCCTAATTACCCTGATTGGAATATGCTGTGAATGTCCCCTTTGTCCTCATGCATGCTGGATTTTTATGTAATTATTTTTGTTGTCCTTCATACATATTTGCCTTCACTTACCTCCCCAGCATGGTCTCCTGGCCCTATATTCACCTCATGTAGTCACTTAACAATGTATTTTGTCAGCTCTATAGTAGTGCTTTACCCTAAATACCCCCTAAAATGTTTTGAAATTTGATTTGTGCTTTAAATTCAGGCAGAGTGCCAGAGGCTTTTTTTGGGGGGTCCCCAAATCATTTGGAACCCTCCCTCCCCCCAACTGCTAAGTCAACTGATAACAATTCTCTATCTATCCTCAATCATCTATCTGCTGACTTTGGCAAACCCATACACACTATACCCATCTCTTTTGTGCTCAGATGTATGGATGAATTCCCCAAAGCATGTAGTGCAAGGGCCTGCCTGTATACTTTCAAATGGTACTGTTTAAAGTTTTTGTATCCTATTATTATCTTGATAGGTAATAGCAGAATGTCCAAATGTGCTAAAATGTGTACAGTGTATATTTATATCTTTGTATTATGACACTTCTTACCTGTCCAGTGGGCTGCCAATAGTGTAACTAAGGAGGGGCTGGCCAAAGTAAGACCCATTATTTAGGCATTCATCTCTCAATGAAGTGGAGAGGGTTACCTGTCCAAGAGCCCCCCCCCCCCTATAATGTTAGAAATGGCCCATGGGGGGGGGGGAGGAGGAATCTGATAGTTGTACCTTATACTTTGGTCTTTAAAAACTCCCTCCAAAAAATGTTATCTTGATGTTGGCCAAGAATTTTTGTGTGTAATTTGCTTTCCCTGTTTATGTGCAAAATTACTATTTTTTTTGTTTTGACTCCACAGTTTCCTTCCACGCCACAGGAATGGCAGACTGCGGCCTCCCAATTTGCCCAGCGGTGGGACTTTCCTAACTGCAGAGGGGAAATTGATGGGAAACACGTCCACATCGTCCCACCACCCAACTCGGGGTCGTACTATTACAACTTCAAGGGGTTCAATAGTATTGAGATGTTGGCGGTGGTGTCGGCTACTTATGAGTTCCTGTATGTAGACGTGGGGAAGAATGGCCGGATGTCCGATGGTGGAGTCATCGCCCAGACCGAGTTCTACAGGCGTCTCCAGAATGGCAGCTTGGACTTGCCACCTCCAGAAGACTCCCATTCGTCTTCGTTGCGGATGAAGCATTGGTGCTGGGGGACCATCTTATGCAGCCATTCCCAATGAGGACCCTCACCCCGGACCAGAGGGTTTTTAATTACCGGCTGGCCAGAGCCAGAAGAGTGGTGGAGAACACGTTTGGAATCATGGCGAGCCGGTCCCGCCTTTTTCTTACACCCATACATATGGCGGAGTACAAACTGAATCACATTATCCTGGCGTGCTGTGTTCTACACAAATCTTTACAGCAACATTCTGCCAACTATGCTGGTTCAGTTGGGCCTGAGGCCGGAATTCAAAATGAACCAACCCTGACGGCGCTTGAAAGTGGCCGTCCTGGCTTGCCCCCCCTGAGTGCCCGTGATGTCCGGCTAAGATACCTTGAACTCTTTGCGGGTAGGGGGGCTATCAATATGCCAGACAATGTCTAAAACCTTTTTCAAATAATAATAAAAAAATTATAATAATCAAATCTTTGGTGACATTTACTGCTTGTGTTTGTTTTAGCTGACCCTGAGAGAAATGTGGTGAGTCCTGAAAATGGTGTTATTGTGTAACATTACAAAGCACTGTTGGGTGTTATTTACTAAAGGCAAAGACACTTTGCACTACAAGTGCACTTGAAACTGCACTTGTAGTGCAAAGTGGATTTGCCCTTAGGAAATAACACCCATTGTCACAGAAAACAGCAATTAGAGCACCACAAAAGTGTTGTAACGTTGAGACAATAATCCACACATTCTTGATTAACAATCTTTTTAATACCAGCACAATCACATGTGCATTTAGAAAAGGTTTTTAAAACAAACCAACATGTTTGTTGTATAACAATTTTTGGGGTCACATTGGAAAAAGTAGAAATGTCCATTTAAGATAAAACAGGCATGTTTACAACCAACAAGAAATACACAAATCTTGAACTTACAAAGTTCACATTTGGTAGAACTTGAAGGCAATATCAGACATGAGTATTTACAAACTGTGTTTGATATTCCGTTCATATGGGGTGAAGTCACCCCAGGAAAAGCCAAATTTTGAAGATGCACACAAATAGCCGAATGTCAACATGTGCTAGCTGCCATCATGGGGGATCAAGGGACGTGTTTTGGGGGTGCAACCCCTTCCTCTCAGCTACTTTATTATTGAGGAAGGGGTTGCACCCCCAAAACGCATCCATTGATCTCCTGTGATGGCAGATAGCACATGTTGACACACTGTGTGCATCTTCAAAATTTGGCTTTTCTCCAATTTGTCAAAAAATGTAAAAAAATTGTAGCACACCAAAAAACAAAGGGATTTGGAGGGGTTTTAAACTCTCCCTAAAACATCAATGATGTTCTTATTTTTTTGAAGAACATCATTGATGTTTTTCTTGATGTTTTCCAAGTCCCTATTACACCGCATGATTTCCCCGATCAGGATCTGTGCACTTTCCGAGGTGAAAGGATCTGGATCCACAACATCACGATCACCTAAAAAGATAGAAACAAAAAAAAACAAGTATTATAAATATGCCGGCATCCATCTCTTACCTGAGCCTGTGGTCGCAGACACTCACCTGTTGTGGTGCCAATTTCCACCACGTCTTCCTCCTCCTGCTCTGTTTGTTTGCCTTGGGTGGATTTCCCCTTCTTCCAGAGGTGGGGGGTCTCTGGTCTCCTTGGATGAGGGGTGTCCTCCGAGTCTTTTCTCCCCTATGTAAAAAAAAAAGGTATACTTAGCACACAGTTATTTGATGGCAGAACTATAAATATGAAACATTGTTTGGAAATGGAGTACAATTTTTTTTGTGGGCAGAGTTCCAAGATGTAGCATTTTTCTTGTCCTTTGTCAAGCTTGAATACTTTACCTGTCTTGTACAAGCTTCACAGATGGAGACACCCCTATAGTATACACTGGAACACCTGTGTGGGCCCCCTAATAAAAAGGGTGTTCTTGTGTCCCACACTAGTGCTCCAGCATCCAGATGTGAAAACTGCTGCTGAGTGTCCTCTCCTTACACAGAATCTAGTTTGCATTTCATTCTAGTTACAAACCCATCTACACAACGAAATTAGTTTCAGACAAGTAGGCCCTAAAAAATGTGGCCAAATGCATATGGCCAAAAACAATGTTTGATACGAACGAATAATGTGCCCATGAACATGAAAGTTGCCATTTTAAATTGGACAACAGTTAAGAAAAGCACATGGAGCAGCACGAACGTAATAAAAATAAAAAATAGGAACACAGCACAACTACTTACTTTTTTGCAATATGCTCCGGATCTTTCTGTACTGCTCATGCTCTTTTAATTTGAGGTCCGACCACCGCTTGTGGAGCTGATCTTTCGCTCGTTGTACCCCGAAATTCCGGTGCAGACTCTTGACCACTTTCGCCATGATCTTGGCCTTTCTGACAATGGGGTTGGGGTAAGGTCCATACTTCCCGTCACAGTCGGCTCTCTTCATTATGTCGACCATCTCCAACATCTCCCCAAAGGACATATTTGATGCCTTAAATCGTCTCCTTCTGGATCGGGACGTTTCAGGCTCCGGGCTTTCCTCCTCCTCGTTGGTGTAATTATCAGACACCTGCTCTGTCTCCGCCATGTGCTCTTCCCCACTGCGCCGAACGAGAAGGGGCGGGTAATAGACTAGAAAGAACGTCAGGGGCGGGCGGAGTTTTATGCATGCGCAGTGTCTATAAAGCGTAACACGCGTGCGTAGTACGTACGATCTGTGAGCGGAGGAAGGAGTAACGGAGGCGCCCATCGTGATAGCGAAGGTAAGATTTAACATTGGGCCTATACTGCTTCTAGATTGAGGCGTGTATTTGCACAAGTTTAGTAGACTTTAGGCTGACATTAGGGTTTGTCTTAGGGTTTGTCTTGTGTTGTATCTTGCAGTGAAAATGGATATCTTGAAAGATAAGGACTTTATGCCAATCTTCATTGATATGTTCAGGAAGCTGCCTTGTCTGTGACAGATAAATCACCCGGAATATAAGAACCAAACAAAGAGGAAGGCAGCGCTGGATAATTTGCTGCAATTTGTGAAGTCGGTGATCCCCACGGCAGACATCATCTATTTGAAGGTTCTAATTGGTGGCCTGAGGAGCACTTATCTAAGGGAGCACAAGAAGGTCCAGGATTCCCAGAGACCTGGAGCTGCAGATGACATCTATGTCCCCAGGCTGTGGTACTATGACAGGCTGCATTTTCTGGCAGGTCAGACTGAACCCAGGCCAGCACTCTCCAATCTTCCTTCCACGCTTCCTTCCCCCCCCCCCGCTGAGGCTTCTGACGCCCAACCTGGGCCTTCCAGGCAGCAACATGTGGAGGAGCCCAGATTGAGCCAGGTATAGCATTCTTCTAAATATTTCTGGTTGTCCAATCAATGATGTTATCTAGATGTTAGATTGGAGTACTAATAATTTCTGATTGTGATTGATGAAGCAAAAACTAAAACCATGTCCCTTTTTCATACACAGGGAAGTCTCAGCCAGGAGGTGGCTGGGCCGAGCAGGCTGCCTGGCATCCAGGTCCCTCCCCTACACCTTCAAAGACAAAGTGCCAGAAAGAGGAGTAATCTGGAGGAGGCTGCCATAGGCCTCTTTTGGAAGGCTACAGAGGCCCTGAGAACCCCCCACACTGTGGAGGAGGACTTTGCTAGCATAACTGCCTGCAAAATGATGCAGATGGAGAAGGGCCAACGACTCCTGTGTGAGTTCCTAATTTTGGAAGCTCTCAATAAGGGGTTGAGGGGCCAAATAACAACATGTGCTACCAACATTTGTGACCTCACACATGGTCCTCCTCCAGGTCCTACTCCTCCTCCTGCCACATCTCCAACACCAGAGCCACAGCCGGGAAGGAAGCGTGGAAAGAAGACCAGAGAGTGATGGCCCTGGGTTCAGTCTGGTCTGGCAAAATATGCAGGCTCTTGTAGTACCACAGCCTGGGGACACAGATGTCATCTGCTGCTTTCCGGATCTCTGGGATTTCTGGACTAGACTGCACTCCCTTAGATATGGACTCCTCAGGCCACCAATTTTGCTGGAAAATAATTGATGTCTGCCCTGGGGATCAAAGGCTTTGCCAATTTCTGCTGTTTCTCCAGCGTTGCCTCCCTCTTTGTTTGGTTCTGAGCCCTTAATAAAGGATTTTTTTCAATTATACTTGCCTATGTGTGTTTTCCTTCAAAAAGGACAGTTTGTTTGTGAGGAGGCAGGTACATTTCAAAAATGCAATGTGAAATTAACAAGAGACACCAACACCAAACAATCTCCTTGAGATTAAATAATACAAGATATCAATGGTGTTGTGGCAACTTGACACACAAAACACACACAAAAATATTATGGAGTAAAACACATAAAAAAAAAAATAAAACAGCCTTGAAAAAAAAACAAACCAAAAAAAAAAACAGCCTTGAAAAAAAAAAAAATTATTTAAAAACAACCAAAAAGAAATTTGGTCAGATGTGACAAATCGAAATATATTGAGGGAATCCCGATAAATAATAAAGAAATAAGTTTGTGAGAAGTCTGTGTGAATATGAGCAGCAAAACTACTTCATTCTTCTCACATTATAAAGATGAACAGAGTGCGCTGTATTAAACTATTTAAAACATTGCAGCGTGACGAAGGTGCTGTATCCATTTCGAACGCTAATTTTATCCAGACCGAGCTGTTCCGTTTCGGAATTTATTATGAGCATGCGTGGCACTTTGTGCGTCGGAACTGGCCACACACACACGGTCGGAATTGACGTGATCGGATTTTGTTGTCGGAAAATTTTATAGCCTGCTCTCAAACTTTGTGTGTCGGAAAATCCGATGGAAAAAGTCCGATGGATGCCACACACAGTCAGAATATCTGATATACGCTCCGATCGCACATTTTCCGTCTGAAAATCTGACAGTGTGTACGGGGCATAACAGTAATGATGCCATTGTATCATTGCATCTTTACATTGGCAACAAGAACACTTTAGTTTTTTCTCACAATTTTTCAGTGTCACATGAAATTCATAGAATTCTATTAAATCTGAAATCTGCATAAGGCTGCAAGCCAGCTCCCATAAGCTGCATTTCTATGACTACAGACCTTCCAAGATGACTCACCCTACCAAGTATAAAAAAAACTCTACTCCTAAATCTACTTTTCTAAATACAATCTTCTGAGCTCAGCCAGTGAATACGTGTTAGGAGTTTGCTTAAAATCAACACCAGTTTAAAATAATAAAATAATCCAACACTCAGCAGAAAATAAAATAGAAGCTTTGGCTGCAGTAATCTCCTTCCCATGACTGTCCCTAGTCCAGTGATCCAACTTAGTCTTACTGAAGATCCATGAAAATGGAATGTATATTAATAAAGACAGTGATAAGGACCAAGGGAGAGGATTCAGCTTAGAAACCCATATCTGGGCAGCAGCTAAAATAAATGTCACCCCACTTTTTATTTTAATTTTCACCCATGTCCTTCACTCTATTGTTGTGTTGTCCACAAGGACTTAAATGATCGGTCAGCTGTTGGAGCCATGAGAAGTGATCCACAAACATAGAGGTGGCCAAGGAGGTTGCTGGGCAAGGACAGCATGTATGCACTACATCAGCTTCCACTCATGGTGTTTGCGTGATGTCAGCAATCACTTGCTAAAACCGTTGAGGGGTGGTAGACTAATCATCTTGCTCATAGAAAGTGGGCAGTGGTGGCTTGTCTCCATCATAGAAAATGTGAACCTTGTCAGAAAGAAAACATTTTTTTTTCAGGGCTTTGGAGCATAGGACCAGCTTAGGTTGTGTCCATGGATGGATTTTTGCCAAGATATGCTGTAATGTAAATAATTACCTCTAATTTGTTTTGTCCAGAGATCATCTCAAATTTTAGGAAAGTACAGAAGAGGTGACGAGCAAACCCATGGCTGTACTAATATTAAATATGTTCTATGAATTTTGTTTTCATCTGCTATTTGAACTAATGTTATTAAGATTATTTCATGTTGTAAAGCGCTGCACAAACTGTTGGCGCTATATAAAACCTGTATAATAATAATTATTTAAAGCAAAATAAGGTTCATTCTTCCAAGATGAGTTTACTATTTACCTCTTTTATATGTAGAATGGTACCATTAGGTGGTCGAACAAACACAGGCCGGTTGTCATTGACATCGATTACATCCACTTTTAGCATCGTTGTCCCCCACAGAGGTGGTCTGCCTTTGTCAGTTGCTACAACTGTCAAATTAAATCTTTCAAAGGACTGTAGAAGTCTTCGGGAAGTTATTAGTCCAGAGTTTATATCAATGAGGAATGCATCTAAGGAAAAATTACAAATATAGTTTTTATTATGTTCCAAAAATGAGGATACAGTATTAAAAAAACAATGCTGACTACTGTATATAGAAATGTTTACAAGTTTAGACATCCTTTCTATAATGTAAGTGATATAGTTCCATTAATGACCTTTACTGACTCCAGCATAGCTGAAACATTTGTGGCATTAGTGGAAAGCAGTCACAACTGGATTTGGATTGGATGCTATCATCAACTACTTTAATATCTGCTTGCACTTGCAGTACATTAAGGACTTTTTATGCTCTCTAGAACAAGACTTTTGTAAATTACATTTTTTGAGTTGCCTTGCCTTGACATTAAAATTTTGATTTTGATTTTGAATTGTAATTTATTCCTGGCTCCAGAAGGTTAGTGGTGGATGACTCTTGCCAAGTTCTGGACAGATAGAAGTCAGAACCATTGGCTTTTAACACATGACTGGAAAGATTTTACTCACTTCTTCTCAACTTCCAGACAGTCTGGGATAGGTAAGACATGGGTTGTAGAAGGTCAGCCACAATAATTTTTTAATTTGGGGGGCATGTCCGGCCAGCAGGGAAGATGGCCACTTAACTGAGAGCTCCAGCAGCCTCACGCTCTCAGCAATGAGTATACAGCACAAGGAAGAGACTCACCAAGCCCTGCACCCACTCGTTTTACCAGCGATCACACCCGGGAGCCATGCCCAAAAGGAGGAAGGGAAACAAACCTCCCAGCGCCTCACAGACTTCTATCCAGCAGTGGCCTTGCAAGGTAAGCAAGATGGTGCCACCCCCAGCTCCAGCGGCGCGGCCCCCTCGCCTCACAGTCACCACAACATGGGGAAACATACTACAAATCCTTCCGAGGACTCGGGGGAGTTCTCTTCCCCTTCCACACCCACTACACACAACCCTGCTAAAACTAGGCAGCGTAGGGAGGAGGATGTGCTCTTTAATGGGATGCAGCCTGTCATCTCTCCAGGTCTCGTGCAGAGCAGACAGGCAGAGTCCTTAATTGAAATTTTCCCTGCCATAAGCCAATCAATATCAGAAAGCACTATGAAGGATATGTTGCTGTCCCTCAGAAGAACTCTATTCAGTGACTTTTCTGACATGATTGCTCCCCTGAGTGCCACAGTTCAAACCTATACCGACAAAATACACTACCTGGAAACTAAAATGGTGGATCTGTACTCTGCTCACAATGACCTAGTAGATGCTACTAGTAGATGCTGGTGGATGCTTACAAAGACCAAGAGAATGAACATCAGCGACTCCAGAATAAAATAGCAGATCTAGAAGACCGCTCGAGGAGGAACAATATATAGTTTACAGGAATACATGAATCCATACCTCCAAATGAGCTTACAAGTTTTATCCAACGCCTCATGAAAGCTCTTCTGCCATCCTTGTCCGATATCGAATTATGCATTGACAGAGCCCACCACATACCCAAACCTAAATTTTTGCCTGACACTGCGCCCAGAGACACCCTGGCTCGCATTCACTACTACCATGTGAAAGAGCATTTCATGGCGGCTGCTAAGCAAAACCCTGTGGTTCCACATGACTTCATGGGCATATCCCTGTATACAGATGTATTGCAACAAACAGCAATGAACAGGAAGAAGCTCGCAATGCTCACAAAAATTTTGCGTAACAATAATGTCCCCTACCGATGTGGTTTCCCCACATAGTTACTGGTCACCTGGAACGAAAAAATGTTCCCTAGCCACAGTGTAGACAAAGGCATACAACTTTTTAAGCAGTGGCAACTGCTCCCAGCGGAAGCACACCCTCCTGCCTCATCTACATTCACGCTGGAACATCCAGAAACAGAATGGACATGAACTAAACCCTTTACTCTTAACAGGCCTCTCTCTTCCATTACAAGATCTCCCTAGCGTGAGGCAGTGAGCCTACCTGTGTTACTGAATTTCCTTTATTTTTACATAGAGCATTGCACTATTGGTTCAAGTTACCCCCCAAGTTACCATAGCAGCTTAGGCTGCCCATTGAGCCTGTGTTCAACAGGGGTTTCTTAATATGTTGTTTTTTATTTTGTTTTCTTTTGCGTCACCTTTTTTTCTGAGCCCTCCACTTATCCAGTCACCATGCAAGATCTGGTACGTATTCAGAATGGACTTGGCTTACCTACTGAATCACCTGACAAGAACTGTGATCCCCGGGATCCCTTCAACACCTCACCTTCCCTCAATTGCCTGCCCCCTGAGGATGCCCAAAGGATTACATTGTGCATACAGACTCCTTCATCTCCCAGGTATGCTTCTTTAAACAATATCCAAATAGTAAGCTTCTGCACAACAATTCTCCAGCGCTCATTTCATTCCTTGTGCCATTGAAAATTCTGTCACTGAACACTAAAGGTCCAAATAGTCCATTATATTTGCCCTGGAAATTTTGCTGCCCATAAATGTCCCAAGGTGAATTTCCATAGCTTCCCCCACTTGTATATGGCTAATGGCCCAAAAAAAGACCTGTGGAGTCCTCATTGCTGTTAAAGACTCTATAACCTTCAACCACATTCACACCATTCAAGATCCTCAAGGCAGATATCTCATCCTTATCTGCGAACTCAATCGAATTGCTTTCACACTTGTCAACCTCTATGCTGTGAACACTAAGCAAAGAAAATTCCTTGCCCCTCTGCTCAACAAAGTTGCGGAAGTGATGCAAGGCACCCTTATCATTGGTGGGGACTTCGTTTCATTATTTTTTATTGAAATTTTCATATGAACAATAATATAACAGTACATCCGTATACAGTTACAGGAATTCCTTAGTTGCTTCTGTGAATGCATCCAATGCGTACTTCCACATATCACGGTGTACACTTTATAGTAATTGTTAACCGAGTTAAACTGAGTATTACAAACTTTTTTCTTGTATTCTCAAGAATGGGACTGGGACTGGGAGCCTCCCCCCCAGACACCCCATCTGGGAACAAGCTGTGTCCGGAGAGGTGCTCCCCCCCCCCATGTTCTCAATTATATTCCAGTTGTTAGAACATTTATTTCTTGGATCTCTCAATCTCACTCTATATTATATATCATATATACTTATTTGTACTGGTGCAATGTAACATAGAAATGCTAGCAAAGCTCAATATCAAATAAAATGAAGTCAAATATACGGCTAAGTTTTTAAGCTTCAACTTAACAAATTAAAAAGGAAGAAAAAAAAAATGAAAATATAAACTATAAGAAAATATAAACTAAAGAAACGCAAAACCAAACATAAGAATACGTTGACAACCTCTTACCACCAATTGAAATTTAGTTATTGTGTTCATATCAGAATATTAATAAGAAGCCTCTGGAACTCTTGTGCACCATGGAGCCCATTCACTCTTTAATTTTGCCATTGAAGTAATGGAATAAGCGAAAAAGTTTTCATATTGGTAGTGGGTATTTACTCTGTTTATTACTTCACTAATATTTGGTATACTATTTGATTTCCATTTTGAAGTGATGGATAGACGTGCTGCTATTAATATGTGAATAGTTAAACGTCTGTGGTTTATTGGTATTTTTTCTATTCCTAAGTTAAGAAGAGCTAATGCAGGAGTGGGAGAGAGGACAATTCCAGTGATTTTTGCTAGTAAAGAGAAAACCGAGTTCCAGAAGCTTCTTACCGATTTACAATCCCACAGTATATGGAATATCGTTCCCTTGTTACCACAGTTTCGCCAACACTGTTTATCAGAATTATGGAAGATTTGTGAGATTCTCATCGGAGTTAAGTAGCTTCTGTATAGCAACTTAAGGGCTACATCCCAGTGGTTAGTGCAATGGGAGTATAAATAGTTAGCCTGAATAGCTTTGTTCCACTCAGATAAAGCAAATTTACTCCTAAGGTCTCTTTCCCAGTTTGGCATGCTAGCAGTTTTAGTTTGCTTATGTGTATTTTGTAGATATTTGTAGAACCACGTGAGACCTTTAGGTTTGTTAACAGAGGTGGATATGTATGTCCACACTTCTGTGTTGTGGCTAAGAAAGGAGTTTGGACATTTAATATGGTAGTGGTGTAGCTGGATATTTGCATATGTCGGTGTTGATGGACTTTGAGCTTTGAATTGTGCATATGTCAAATTTTTTAAAGCGTCTTTTTTGTTTATTTTTAAGAAGGGGATAAGGTATTCATACATGCCTAGGGAGATTACTCTTTTCTGTAAGGCTTTGCTACCATCAACCTTTGCATTAACTGATTTCCATGCATTTACTGTTGCATTTATAGAGGGAAAGTTGGGATGATACAATGGTCTGTTCGTGAGTGTGGCTAATAGAAGTGAGGGTAGGTCTCTATTTTGTACTATTGCTTTTTCTATTTGCACCCATAATTTCTCTGACGTCTGGGAGAACCAAGATTTGGCCTGGTCCAGAAGTGCTGCTACATAATAATTGCGTATATTAGGGAAACCCATTCCACCTTTCTGTCTTTGTTTTTGTAAGGTGGAGTATGAGAGTCTTGCTATTTTGCCAGCCCATATAAATTTCCTTAGTAGTTTATCTGTTGTGATAAAGAAGTGATCAGGTAGGATGATAGGGATAGTATGGAAATAATATAATATTTTTGGTAAAACAGTCATTTTGAAAGCAGCTATTTTCCCTATCCATGAGAGTTCATGTGAGGAGATGTGTTCAAGGTCATTTTTTATTGTATTTAATAAGGAGGGGTAGTTATGGTCGTATACAGTAGCAGAAGGGTAAGAGAGATTTATCCCTAAATATTTCAAATATTTGTGAGCTCATTCAAAAGGGAAATCGGATTTTAACTTTTTAAGGTTTGATTTATTAATATGTATAGGGAGAATTGAAGATTTGCTAATGTTGAGTTTATAATATGATATTTTCCCAAAATCCTTAAGAATTTGTTGGGTTCTGTCAAGAGATGTGGTTGGTGAAGTTAGTGTCAGAACCACATCATCAGCAAATAGTCCTATCCTGTGGTCTACATCCGACACCACAATGCCTTTGATAAGAGTATCTTTTCTTATCGTCTCCGCCAGGGGTTCCATCACAGTGAAAAAATCAGTGGCGATAGAGGGCAGCCCTGGCGGGTCCCATTTGTTATATGAAATTTATCAGACATGGCATTAGAGGTATAAACCTGTGCAGTAGGGACTGTGTATAGTGCTGAGATAGAAGAAAGGATAGGACCGCTAAGGCCGAACTTAGCAAGTGTCGCTAGTAGGTACCCCCAGTGGACCCGGTCAAACGCCTTTTCGGCGTCTAGCGTCAGGAACACTGTGGGCACCTTTCGCGTTTCTGCTATTTTGAGGAGGTTGTACATTCTGCGGGTTCCATCCGGAGCTTGTCTCCCTTTTACAAAACCTACTTGGTCCGCTTTGATTAGGTAAGGGGTTACTTCCGCTAAGCGGTTAGCTAAAATTTTTGAATATATTTTCAAGTCTGTGTTGAGCAGGGATATGGGCCTAAAGTTTTGTGGGGCATCTGGTTTTTTTCCTGGTTTGGGGAGGGCTACTATAACTGCTTGGAGCATTTCTTCTGGAAATATGCTGTCAGTGGTGGCTTTCTGGAAAAGTTTATTCATATATGGCACTAAAATATTAGAGAAGGCTTTATAATATTCTGCCGAGAAGCCATCGGCACCAGGTGATTTGTTGTGGGGTAAGGATTGGACAGCTAGGGCAATTTCTTTATTTGTCATTGCTGAATTTAAGTATAATAATTGGTCACTATTTAGAGAAGGGAGGTTAACTGAATTAAGGAAAGTATTGATTCCTCTGTCGGTAGGCTGTGTCGTTGAGGGGTCTTCTTTCAAATTATATAGTTGTTTATAGTACTTACAGAATGCATTTGCAATGTCCTTTGGGTGGTGCACTGCTTGCGACGTGATAGGATCTATAATGTAGGATAGTTTAGATTTTTGTTGTTTTTTGCGGATATAGGCCGCTAAAAATTTGCCAGCCTTGTTTCCTTGAGTGTAGTGTGTTGCTTTAAATTTTTGCAAGTATATTTGATGTTCTTCAATTAAATGATCCCTTAAATAAAAAGAGAGAGGGGCGCACCGGCCATGTGTATTATCTTTTGTAAAACATTTATTTAAGTAAATGATAAAGGAAATTACTCACAAACAGTAGAGTATCATGTGCCATGAACCTTGGACATCAGCTTGCAACAAGTGGTTAAAATGATGAACAAAGCCTTCCAAAGGTCTATCAGAGGAAAATTCATAAAACACTGCTCACTAACGCGTTTCGAAGGGCTCGTCCCTTCTTCATCAGAGCTCAGCAGACTGCTGAGCTCTGATGAAGAAGGGACGAGCCCTTCGAAACGCGTTAGTGAGCAGTGTTTTATGAATTTTCCTCTGATAGACCTTTGGAAGGCTTTGTTCATCATTTTAACCACTTGTTGCAAGCTGATGTCCAAGGTTCATGGCACATGATACTCTACTGTTTGTGAGTAATTTCCTTTATCATTTACTTAAATAAATGTTTTACAAAAGATAATACACATGGCCGGTGCGCCCCTCTCTCTTTTTATTTTTGTGTCTGCTAGGATTCCCCGTCCTTGAGGGCAGCAAGGCCAGTGTATCCCTTTGATCTATTGGGTCGACCACTTGTGCGCAGGAGTCATTTTCTGTTTTTTTATCAAATGATCCCTTACCTCTTGTCTACTTTGAGTTAATTCTGTGTTTATCTTGGGGGAGGGATTAGTTTTGTGCTGTTGTTCAAGGGATGTAAGTTTAGCCATTAAAGTGGTAATTGTTTTTAATTTCTTTTTTTTTTCCCGCGCTGCTGTTTGCTTTGTGTGTACACCACAACGTGAAGATGTTCGTATCCAGAGTTTCATTGAATTGAAAGAACTCTTTGATCTGATCACGCAAACCATCTCTGTGTTTAGGGTTATTTAGGATTGATATATTGTTTCGCCACAAACGTACAGGTGACGCTGCGTTATTTTCCTTAATTGAGAGTACTACAGGCGCGTGATCAGACCAAGTAATTGGATGGATTTTAGCAGATAATGCGTTGTTAAGGCAAGCTAGGTCAGGTACAAATAAATCGATTCTTGAATAGGACTTATGTGGAGCTGAGTAGTAGGTGAAATCTTTCTCTCCTGAATTGACGCAACGCCATACGTCATACAGGTTAGAAGAGTGTAAAAAGGATTGAAGTTCAGTACGCATGGATTTTCGTGGAAATGAGCAATCTAGTTGTTTGTCAGGAACACAGTTAAAATCCCCGCAATATAATATCAAGCCTTTTTTGATGTTCTCAACCTTTTTTTTGAGGGCATTCAAAAAAGACAACTGTCTGCAATTCGGAGCATATACATTAATGATGGTATACATAGTATTATTTAATTCACAAATCAGTATAATATATCTCCCCGCCTTATCGCTTACTATTTCCTGCAGATTAAATGCAACATTTTGGTTGGTGGGGACTTCAATACAATCTTGAACCCCGATATGGACTGACCTAAACAATCTATTGCTCCCTTGTTACTGAAGTACGAGCTTTATGATGCCTGGCGATGCCTCCATGGATCTGAAAAAGACTTCACCTACCTGTCTGCTGCACACACCCCATATTCTCATATTGATCTCTTTCTAACTACAAAAGATCACATTTTGATGACCATCTCTGCAATTCCCCCACCCTCCTCTTTGCAGACTCAACACCTCTATTTTGAACGACAGGCAATTGTACCAAAATACCATCCAAGAACACCATGCTTTTTTTATGTACAACGACATCCCTGAAACTAATAGACTAGATAGATTTATACTGTGGAACACCTATAAAGTGTATATGAGGGGAATATTGGTTAAAATGGCATTGTATGTTAAAAAGCAGAGGACAAAGCAGATTGAAGACTTGCTTACTTCTATATCCCTGAAAGAACCAAAAAAATTAAAACAACCCAAGACCCCCAACTAACATGTGACATACTCCAGGACAGACAAAACCTGAGATCCCTACTCCTGTACAAATACGAAAACCATCTTAAATTTCTTAGAGCCAACTATTATGGTCTATACAATAAGGCAGGAGCTTGGCTAGCTAAGAAAAGTAAGGACAAAGCAGATCCAACAAAAAATAGCCACTCTTAAGCACCCCTCATCTCATACTTCCTTGCTTAACCCAAAAGATATTGCAAATGCTTTTGTGGACTATTATCAATCTCTGTATGACCTCTGTAACGATGAAATTACCCCCCCCAGCCCTCTCTTGCACTTATTGAAGCTTTCCTGCATAAAGTTAATTTACCCACTCTCAAAACTGCCCAACTTTATACTATCTCCCATCCATTCACAATCCAAGAAATCTGCTTAACCAAGAACAAATTACCTAACCGGAAATCCCCTGGAGATGATGGATTCTCAAATGAATATTACAAACATCTCTCCAAAGAAATTTGCATCCCACTTACAAGATGAATTCAATCTCGCTTCTTCCTCTGGTACCTTTCCTCCTGAAATGTTAAAAGCTGTGATTGTTACATACCTAAGTCTAACAAAGATCCCGCTAGTCCCACTAATTATAGGCCCATATCCCTTCTGAATACTGAGATCAAGATATATGCTAAACTTCTAGCCGCAAAACTACAGAAAATATTACCTTGTTCAACTGGACCAAGTAGGCTTTATACCTGGTCGACAAGCTCCTGACGGCACCAGACGTCTTATTAATCTGATTTCCCGGGCTGGCCCTTCCCGAACGCCTTCTCTGCTCCTCTCTTTGGATGTGGAGAAGGCGTTCGACAGGGTCAGGATGTCTCAAAGCGGTACTTAGTAGATTTGGAATCACAGGATGGCTTTAGACCGCTATTCTTTCTCTCTACTCTACCCCTTCAGCCACTGTCCTCAACTCAGGAATTACCTCTAATATGATAAAAATAACAAATGGAACTAGACATGGATGTCCTCTTTAACCTATCATTTTTGCACTTCTGATGGAACCATTGGCGGAGAGTATTAGATTCCACCCCAAAATCACAGGCCTTTCCATAGCTGGCATTGAACATAAAATTAGTCTTTTTGCGAACTATGTCATGCTCATCCTTTCCAATCCCAAGTCCTCATTAGCTGAGACACAAAAACAGCTTGAAAAGTTTAGTGCTGTATCAAACTATAAATTAAATGCCTCTAAATCTCAAATACTAGGTATTAATATTCCGACCCCCTTGCAAGCCTCATTGAGGAATTTCCCATTTGGACCCCCGCTTCACATTTGTAATGCCTAAGATTCCTTCCCAAAATCCACAACTATTCTTAAGTGGGAATAAACCTTGGGCATGGTATTTACAGATAATAGTTGGCAGAAAGCCTTCACTACCACATATGCCACATCCAAAATGTATGAACCACTGGGAACAATTAAAAAAAACTGTATACTCATGGTACCTTACTCTGTACAAGCTCTCTAAGTTCTACCCTTCCCAGTCAGCTCTTTGCTGGTAAAATTGTGGAGAAACTGGTACGCTCTATCACACATTGTTAAGTCTTTTTGCGAACTATGTTATCCTCATCCTTTCCAATCCCAAGTCCTCATTAGCTGAGACACAAAAACAGCTTGAAAAGTTTAGTGCTGTATCAAACTATAAATTAAATGCCTCTAAATCTCAAATACTAGGTATTAATATTCCGACCCCCTTGCAAGCCTCATTGAGGAATTTCCCATTTGGACCCCCGCTTCACATTTGTAATGCCCAAGATTCCTTCCCAAAATCCACAACTATTCTTAAGTGGGAATAAACCTTGGGCATGGTATTTACAGATAATAGTTGGCAGAAAGCCTTCACTACCACATATGCCACATCCAAAATGTATGAACCACTGGGAACAATTAAAAAAAACTGTATACTCATGGTACCTTACTCTGTACAAGCTCTCTAAGTTCTACCCTTCCCAGTCAGCTCTTTGCTGGTAAAATTGTGGAGAAACTGGTACGCTCTATCACACATTGTTAAGTCTTTTTGCGAACTATGTTATGCTCATCCTTTCCAATCCCAAGTCCTCATTAGCTGAGACACAAAAACAGCTTGAAGAGTTTAGTGCTGTATCATACTATAAATTAAATGCCTCTAAATCTCAAATACTAGGTATTAATATTCCGACCCCCTTGCAAGCCTCATTGAGTAAGGAGCTATTTAGGCATCCATTCAACCACACACACTGCGCAAATATACCATCACAGTTTTAAACCCTTCTTGGAATCACTCCCCAGACAATTATCCCATCTGCAAACCCAGGAACTATCAATTGCAGGAAGAATAGCGACTTTAAAAATGTTAATCTTTCCCAAACTGCTCTACCTGTTTCGCACCTTAATAATCCCCCTTTTTCTCCTCAAACTCTTTACCCAGTTTATCTGGAACCATAAACCGCCTATTTGCTCCCTTTCAATTATGTTGAAGCACAGGAAAAATGGAGGAATGGGAGTGCCCAATATCTTGGCTTACTACAAAGCCTGTGTGCTAGACCAACTTAGAACTCTAAAGTTCTACCCTTCCCAGTCAGCTCTTTGCTGGTAAAATTGTGGAGAAACTGGTACGCTCTATCACACAGTGTGGTCATGCAAATCAATACATTCATTTTGGAACAAAATCTTCCCTATCCTATCAGATATTTGTGACCAAAAAATTCTGCCCAACCCTGAGTTAGCATCCTACACCTAAACATCCACAAATTTTAGATGAGTAGTGATATTGCAACTTCTCCTGGCAGCCAAGCTCACTATTACGAGACTATGGAAAACATCTAACTCCCCATCTCCCTCTGATGCCATCACTACTCTCAACCATAATTGCGAGATGGAGAAACTGCTGGCGATCACTGACTCTACTGTAGAAATGTTTTTTAAAAAAATGGGCCATATATAAATGTACAACTAAAGTCTGAATACTTTGCATTCTAGTCCATGCTCTATTCCTCTCCATTATACTATCATATGGTGACTGTCCAGGATCCTCTTTCTTTCTCTCTTTCTTTCTTCCTCTTCTTTCTCTCCCTTCCTTCCCCTTCTTCCTATGCCCTTCCCCTTTTCTTTTATAAATATAATATAATATAATATATATAGTATTTTTATTAGCTTGATATATTTGGGCCTACCCAGGTATGAGGTTTTATGTATTAATGGTGTATCCCTTAACAGCTATTGTATGCTTCGTGATTGTACAACTTTATTCTGCTTCAATAAAAACATATTGACAATAATACATTTTAAATTTAACCAAAGTATTAGGGCCCATTCCGATTTTTCCATTTATGTGTGTTGCGTTAAAGCATCTCATGTTTTTTTTTTATGTGCTGCCAGTGCACCGGAAGGGCATGACACATTTTTTCCCAACACAATAGTGTACCCTTTGCACGATAGGGTGTTATTGTGCATTGTGGTGTGCAACACATGCAAGTCAGTGCTGCATTTCCTTAGAGCTCTTTCACACAGGCGGACAGAGGTACATCAAAACAGGCGGTTAAGCTGCAGTTTTACTTCCCTAGCTTAGTTGGACCGTTTTAGTGCCCAACTAAATTCTAATATTGCAGCCAGATGAGGCTATACACATGCTATCTCGGCCTGCATAGATTGAAAGGTGGCACCACCTGTCTAATATTCCCATTAAGGAGCACACCAAAACCACAAGCCAAACAATTGGCTTGCACTTTTAAACACAAAATCCCCCTTGTTTAAAACCCCCCCAAAAAACAGACAATCAGGGGGCAGCAAGATCACCTTCTGAAGGCCTCGCATCCGCTACTCTACCACCCTCTGAATAGATATCCACCACTAGTGTAAAAAGCTCAATTAGTGAGTTAGAATGCCATGCAAACTGAATGACACCACATATAACATGTATTATGGTAACGTGTGAGTTCACACAGGTGTTACTACAGTGCACACAATTGCAAAAATGTGTTTCAGCCCTTAAGATCGTTAATGAGTTTTTTTTATATTTCTTAATAGAGTCTCCACAAAGTTTCAGCAGGAGATTGGGAAAATACTTCACTTATAGAGGTATGACACAATGTGGTGGCTGTCCAACTTCATCCAGTGCTGACCAGCATTTTTAGCATTACTGAAGATCTAAGATACCCAGAGACACACTAAAAACACCAGGGGAAATGATCATTTGCAAAATGCCCCACACTAAATGCACTACACTAAACCTCAAGTCTCCAAGTGAAGGAATTCCTTCCTTGATTAGGAAGGGTTAAAGTTATAAAGCTCTGTTTACTGTATATTTCGCCTACCACAAGAGTAGGAAAAAGCAGAAGGAGTGGTTTCTTTTACATCAATACAAGAGGAAGTTTCCAAACATGGGAATTACAACATTTCCAAACATTTATACAGAAACATTGCCTCTACGCATTTAGGTGACATAGAATAAAATAAAACTATACCATACCAGCACCAGGGCCCTCCAAATTATACGTCACAATGCCATTGTCACCCTCATCAAGGTCTGTGGCTGACATAGTGATGACAGATGTTCCCTCTGGTTCATTCTCATACACGCTGGTACTGAACTGGCTTTTAGAGAACTGAGGTCTGCAGTCATTAACATCCAGGACTGTAATAAGTACCTTGTAATTGACACCATGAGAAAGTAAAGAGTCTGTGTCAGTAAGGCAGGTAACACACACTTCGTGACACAAAGAATATAAAGAATGCAATGTGTAATCAAAAGAAAAAAAAAGAAAAAGGAATGGGTTAGAACATTGTTCATTGGACCTGATCCAATTGTCTTGTTTGTAATGCCCCGTACACACAGTCGGATTTTCCAACGGAAAATGTGTGATAGGACCTTGTTGTCGGAAATTCCGACCGTGTGTAGGCTCCATCACACATTTTCCATCGGATTTTCCGACACACAAAGTTTGAGAGCAGGATATAAAATTTTCCGACAACAAAATCCGTTGTCGGAATTTCCGATCGTGTGTACACAAATCCGACGCACAAAGTGCCACGCATGCTCAGAATAAATAATGAGATGAAAGCTATTGGCTACTGCCCCGTTTATAGTCCCGACGTACGTGTTTTACGTCACCGCGTTCAGAATGATTGGATTTTCTGACAACTTTGTGTGACCGTGTGTATGCAAGACAAGTTTGAGCCAACATCCGTCGGAAAAAATCCTAGGATTTTGTTGTCGGAATGTCCGATCAATGTCCAACCATGTGTACGGGGCATTATTCTTTGAAATATGCTCTATGCAAATCAGTACTCTGTAAGGTTAGACATTAGTTGTGTTTAGTGATAATCTTCAACTCCTTTTTTAAATTACAATAATATAAAATATTTTGCATGCCACTTAAATTTCATAAAAACTATATCACACCATCAGGACAGATATAAACTGTAATGAAACAATTGTTAGGTATGTGTGGTCTTAAAAATTTAGCTGAGTTCATTCACAAGCCATCTCCAAATTTTCCAAACCCCATCATGAACCCTGAACCCCCAACTCAAATAAGACTGCAGTTTAGTTCATGAAATTCATTGCACTACATTTTAGAATTGAAAACAAATCAAAATTTTCACAACAAGAAATCTTTCCCTCCTCCCCAGCAACAATCCCCTAACACTTATCCTGATCCTCAAACACATGTCTCTCTACCCTGACCCTCAACACTTAACTTCCCCATACCACTAAAACGTAACCTACTGCAACTCTGAAAGTTAACCCTCAGCACTTAATATACCTTAAATATTAAAATGACCCCCAACCCCATAAATAACACTTTTAATTTACCCTCAAATCTTAACTGTAACACTTATTTTATCCCTTTACCCCAGCCTTAACCCTTAGGCCCCATTTCACACGGGCTTTCCGATCAGGTCCGCCTGTCAGTTTTTCAAGCGGACCTGATCAGAGCCTCCATTCCCTCCTATGGGGCAGTGGATGTCAGCTGTGATATGCCCGCTGACAACCGCTGCTATCCGATTCGATCCTGTCCGTGAAATCCAGATGGATGGAAACCCTATTTTCCATCTGTCTGGAGGATTGAATCGGTTGGGATTGGACGAAAACGGACAGGTGGTCATCCGATCTCCCCATAGAGGATAGCGGGACTCTGACAGGTCCATCTCTCCACAGTGAGCAGAGACGGCCTTATCATCCGCCTGCTCAGCGGGGATCAGCAGATCGATCCCACGCTGAGCAAAGCACAGTCCGTCGGGCAGACCGCCTGTGTAAAAGAGCCCTTAGGGATCATTTACACTTGCTTCGACTTTAACACACATTAAAGCAACTACCGCTTTAACATGTTTTTTTGCTTTGGTGATGATGTTTTGGCGCTTTAATGAAGCTTGACAAATACCCTGTGTGTGTGTTGATTTTCAATTTGTTTTAAAGGGACCCAGTCAGGCCCAGACTGGCCATAGGGCACACCAGACACTTGCCCGGTGGGCCGGGGCCACATGTTCTTGTGGGGCTAAGGCAGCTGAGCTTCTCCATGAGCCCTCTCCGCTCACCTGGCCTCTCTCTGGCCGGCCGGTCGCTATTTCAGTTTGGCCTTCGGGCCGGGGGACGGAGACTACAAGTCATGTTACCCGTGACCATGAAGAGGGAGGGAAAGAGGAAAAAAGCCCCAAGGATATTGCGGATACAGGGAAAAGTAAGTAAAGGTATACCCATAAATAACAAATGTGTATATTTTATTGGTACAAAAATAGCAGTAAACAATACATAAATTATCCTGTACAGAAATCACCTAAAAACAATAAACAATAGAAACTGTAGGAAATGAAACAGCTGCTGAACTGGAAAAGCACCACAGATCAAAAACATGAAGTTCGACTAGTGGGACATGTATGCCAGAAAACCCAACATGTTTCGGGGGCAATTTTTATGTATATTTCCTTCTTCAGGGGTGAACAGGGTAACAAACCAGTTGGTTTATGGCAACAAAGTGGTACATGTAAAATAAATAAGTTTATGTATACTTACATAACAGTATTTATATTCTTATTTTACACACCAGCAGACAAAGCATCAGGACTTGGATCTTGCTTGACCCCATTTTCAAAGTATGTTCATGTTTAGAGAAAAGCACTCTCATATAATTGGCAATGAAAGCTGAAAAATCCGAACTAAGTTGGTGTAATTGGGGTTGGTAGGTACCTACATGCGCTGAAAGTATGGGGTTCAGTGAGCAAAACGGCATGACTGCCCCAAGGTGAAAATACATAAATGGCGGTGCTGGGAAAAATGGCAAATAGGTATAGTATACAATACCTGCAATAAGCATGTCGGTCAGTATCCACAAAGGTTCCCAGCGTTTGCTGGCTGTGTAGCAATGATTGCTCACACAGTCTGGCATATGTACGCCCAGGGATCAAAGAGGGGCCAATGAGGGCAGTAGTATTAGAGTAGTGGGAGGGGGGGGACAGACAGACACAGGTGTTGGGGATCGTAACCTGACGTCTCCCCATATCACCTGTGCTGCTGAATCCAAGCCCCAATGGGAATCCTACAGCCGATGCGCGGTGACGTCAGACGTTGACACGGCCGCCGGAACGGAAGTGGGCGCGTACACTGGACAGAAAGATGTCCAGTGCGCAACTGCAGAAAACAACTGTCTCCACAGGTGTACTTGCTCAAGGCACCCCTGCAGAGGGGGGCGGGACTGCCCCAAGGTGGCGCACGAAGCCCCACCGTGGGGCCCCCCGTGTCAGGGAGCCTCGGTGGTCCATCAAGGGCACCAAAAAACAACCCCCGAAGAGATAGATAAATAATTATTTATTTAAATGTGGTTATAAGCAATCCAATCCATCGGCTATTGTCTGGACGACTAAAGTATAACTCTAGTCATCTCTATGGGGAGAAAACAATAGAATAATAATAATTACCATACAGCAATTGCAGGTTTCCAATACATTACTGATCATTATCAAATGGTGGACCTGCAAGCATATTTGATATGAATGAAACAGTTAACAAATATTACATGTACACATAACATCGCATTGTGCTAATAATTTAGGAGAGAAAAAAGAAAGAGGAACAAGAGAGAAGAAACAAAGATACAGAGAATTGCGGTGACAAAAAAAATTAGTTGTTATTGAATGGCCTAAATGTATTGACCTTTGTCATAGGGACCTGATATGAAACCTGGTAGAAAAGGTTTAAAATTAAAAGCCTCGTTAGGGCCAGGGGGCACCGTGGCATTAAGGTTGAATATCCACCTGAGCTCTCGTTGTAGGAGGAGTTTGTCAAGATCTGCTCCCCGAGAGCTAGAGTGTACCCTATCTAGAACCAACACTCTGATACTGGGGCAAGTGCCATTGTGGGAGAGTTGGACATGTCTACCCAAGGGTACATCTGGGTTACTCATTTGCATGGCTTTGATGTGACGATAAAGTCTTTGCCAGAGTTTCTGTATGGCCTTACCCACATAGAAACAATTGCAGCTGCATATTATTAAATAGACAACTGCACTTGTCTGGCAGTTAGAAAAATGTTTGGGCGTAAATCGTATTCCATTGGGTAAGTAAATATTTCTTCTGTGGTCCATGTATTTGCAATACCCACATGAGACACACGGAAATGTTCCCATTGTTTTACACGGGTCTCCCCTCCCCATCCTCTGAAATTCGCTTTTTACTAAGAGATCATTGAGAGATGTGGCGCGTCTATATGTGATGGTTGGAGTTGGTGGCACATAAGGTCCCACCATGGGGTCAGATGTCAAAAGGTGCAAGTATTTCCTACAGATCTGAATAATAGATCTGTGGTCACTAGAGTATGTAGTAATAATACGGCTATGAGTCTCTGAGGGTTTCTTTTTAGTAATCAACAAGTCGTGGCTGTTTTTGTCTTCTGCATGTTTGAAGGTCTTTTTCAGGCTTTTGTGGCTGTATCCTCTTTCCAAAAGACGTCGCTTGAGGTTGTTTGCCTCACATCTGAAATCTAAATAATTGCAGCAGTTGCGCTTGATTCGTAAGTATTGTCCATATGGGATGGATTCGACCAAGGGTTTGGGGTGGAAACTGGAAGAGTGAAGAATAGTGTTGCCAGCAGTAGTTTTCCTGTATAGTTTGCAGGACAACATATTCATTCAGTCAATTTTGAATATTTCAACATCCAAAAATGTAATTTTGGATGGATCAGAAATCATAGTAAATTTAAGATTGAAATCATTTGTATTTAAAGCCATTAAACATTCATCCAATAGCTTGGACGGTCCATCCCATACAATGAAGATGTCATCTATGTACCTGTGCCACATAACAATGTGGCACAGGTACATAGAGAGATCCTCATCACTAAAAATGCAACGCTCCCATTCTCCCAGGTACAGATTGGCGTAGCCAGGGGCACAACAGGTGCCCATGGCTACGCCCTGTACCTGGAGGAACAATCGATCATCAAATGAGAAGACATTGTGTCTCAAAATGTAATCTAGAGAAAGAAGTACAAAATCATTGAAAGAACTTTCATGATGGCTGGTTTGTGAAAGATTTTTTTGTACACAAGCAAGTCCCTTTGAATGGGGTATAGAGCTATAAAGTGCTTCTACGTCAATACTGGCAAGAATACATCCCTCAGGGATCTGTATACCCTCAATGATCTGTAGTAGGTGAATAGTGTCATGTACATATGAGGGTATGGAGAGGACGAATGGTTTAATATGTTCGTCTACCCGGCTTGATAAGTTTTCGGTAATTGAGCCGTTACCGGAAAGGTGAGACCTTACATTTTTGGATGTTGAAATATTCAAAAGTGACATAAATATATGTTGTCCTGCAAACTATACAGGAAAACTACTGCAGGCAACACTATTCTTCACTCTTCCAGTTTCCACCCCAAACCCTTGGTTGAAACCATCTCATATGGACAATACTTACGAATCAAGCGCAACTGCTCCAATTATTTAGATTTCAGACGTGAGGCAAACAACCTCAAGCGACGTCTTTTGGAAAGAGGATACAGCCACAAAAGCCTGAAAAAGGCTTTCAAACATGCAGAAGACAAAAACAGCCACGACTTGTTGATTACTAAAAAGAAACCCTCAGAGACTCATAGCCGTATTATTACTACATTCTCTAGTGACCACAGATCTATTATTCAGATCTGTGGGAATACTGGCACCTTTTGACATCTGACCCCATGGTGGGACCTTATGTGCCACTGGCTCCAACCATCACATTTAGACGCGCCACATCTCTCAATGATCTCTTAGTAAAAAGCGAATTTCGGAGGATGGGGAGGGAGACCCGTGTAAAACAATGGGAACATTTCCGTGTGGCTCATGTGCGTATTGCAAATACATGGACCACAGAAGAAATATTTACTTATCCAATGGAATGCGATTTACGCCCAAACATTTTTCTAACTGCCAGACAAGTGCAGTTATCTATTTAATAATATGCAGCTGCAATTGCTTCTATGTGGGTAAGAGCATACAGAAACTCTGGCAAAGACTTTATCGTCACATCAAAGCCATGCAAACGAGAACCCAGATGTACCCTTGGGTAGACATGTCCAACTCTCCCACAATGGCACTTGCCCCAGTATTAGAGTGTTGGTTCTAGATAGGGTACACCCTAGCTCTCGGGGAGGAGACCTTGACAAACTCCTCCTACAACTAGAGTTCAGGTGGATATTCAACCTTAATGCCACGGTGCCCCCTGGCCTTAACGAGGCTTTTAATTTCAAACCTTTTTTACCGGGTTTCATATCAGGTCCCTATGACAAAGATCAATAGATTTAGGCCATTCAATAACAACCAATTTTTTTTGTCACCGCAATTCTCTGTATCTTTGTTTCTTCTCTCTTGTTCCTCTTTCTTTTTTCTTTTTTTCTCTCCTAAATTATTAGCACAATGCGATGTTATGTGTACATGTAATATTTGTTAACTGTTTGATTCATATCAAATATGCTTGCAGGTCCACCATTTGATATTGATCAGAAATGTATTGGAAACCTGCAATTGCTGTATGGTAATTATTATTATTCTATTGTTTTCTCCCCATAGAGATGACTAGAGTTATTCTTTAGTCGTCCAGACAATAGCCGATGGATTGGATTGCTTATAACCACATTTAAATAAATAATTATTTATCTATCTCTTTGGGGGTTGTTTTTTGGTGCCCTTGATGGACCACCGAGGCTCCCTGACACGGGGGGCCCACGGTGGGGCTTCGTGCGCCACCTTGGGGCAGTCCCGCCCCCCTCTGCAGGGGTGCCTTGGGCGAGTACACCTGTGGAGACACTTGTTTTCTGCAGTTGCGCACTGGACGTCTTTCTGTCCAGTGTACGCCCCAACTTCCGTGCCGGGGGCTGTGTCGACGTCTGACGTCACCGCGCATCGGCCGGAGGATTCCCATTGGATACGCACGCGGGCTTGGATTCAGCAGCACAGGTGATATGGGGAGACGTCGGGTTACAATCCCCAACACCTGTGTCTGTCTGTCTCCTTCTCCCCCCTCCCACTACTCTAATACTACTGCCCTCATTGGCCCCTCTTTGATCCCTGGGCGTACATATGCCAGACTGTGTGAGCAATCATTGCTACTCAGCCAGCAAATGCCAGGAACCTTTGTGGATACTGACCGACATGCTTATTGCAGGTATTGTATACTATACGTATTTGCCATTTTTCCCAGCACCGCCATTTATGTATTTTCACCTTGGGGCAGTCATGCCGTTTTGCTCACTGAACCCCATACTTTCAGCGCATGTAGGCTTATTGCTATTTACTATCTTCTTATTAGGTGTCCGTCCCCATTCATTAGGGATATCCCCGTGAGCATTGTTGGACCGCCTGGGTGCACCTACCAACCCCAATTTCACCGACTTAGTTCGGATTTTTCAGCTTTCATTGCCAATTATATGAGAGTGCTTTTCTCTAAACATGAACATACTTTGAAAATGGGGTCAAGCAAGATCCAAGTCCTGACGCTATGTCTGCTGGTGTGTAAAATAAGAATATAAATACTGTTATGTAAGTATAGATAAACTTATTTATTTTACATGTACCACTTTGTTGCCATAAACCAACTGGTTTGTTATAAATACATATTAATATATGATTATACATATCTTTTTTTCTAATAGAAATGAGACAGCATGTCTATTTTTTACCCCTGAAGAAGGAAATATACATAAAAATTGCCCTCTGAAACATGTTGGGTTTTCTGGCATACATGTCCCACTAGTCGAACTTCATGTTTTTGATCTGTGGTGCTTTTCCAGTTCAGCAGCTGTTTCATTTCCTACAGTTTCTATTGTTTATTGTTTTTAGGTGATTTTTGTACAGGATAAATTATGTATTGTGTACTACTATTTTTGTACCAATAAAATATACACATTTTTTATTTATGGGTATACCTTTACTTATTTTCCCTGTATCCGCAATATCCTTGGGGCTTTTTTCCTCTTTCCAGACAATATTGTATAAGATGTGATACAGGGGATTGGGTTCCCCATATATCTCTGGTTGGTCACCACTCCTTCCCCTCTTTTCTATGAAGAGGGAGGGGATCTACACGAGACGCCGACAGGAGGGAAAGTGATTGCGGCTCCCCTTGCGTGTGCCCTGGATAGGAGGAGCGGCTGCATACACAGTAGAAGAATCCATCTCTTTATTTTTCTCCTACAGCCTCCGAATGCCTGCTTCTCATTCTCTCCCTCCCTTGGGCATTCAGAGGCTGTAGGAGAAAAATAAAGAGATGGATTCCTCTACTGTGTATGCAGCCGCTTCTCCTATCCAGCTTCTTTCTACTGCCCCCTAGTGCGTTCAGGCTCCCACCATGCTCTCAGGTGCCCCCCGTGCTCTCAGGCTCCCCCCCGTGCTCTCCAGCCCCTCTGTGCTCATCGGCCCCCCTGTACTCTCTCCCCCCTCCAATGCTCTCCAGCCCCCTGTGCGCATCAACCCCCTCTGTACTCTCCAGCCCCCCAGTGCTCTTTGGTCCCCTGTGTTCATTGCCCCCCTTATGTATTCTCCAGCCCACTAGTGCTCTCCAGCCCCTCTGTGCTCTCCGCCACCCCCATGCTCTCTGCCCTTGCTTGTGCTCTCCAGCCCCCCGTGGTCCCCGCCTCCTCAGTGCTCTCCAGCCCCCCCAGTGCTCTCCAACCCCCCCAGTGCTCTCCGGCCCCCCCAGTGCTCTCCGACTCCCTGTGCTCTTTGGCCCCCAGTGCTCTCCCACCCCCCATGCTCTCCAACCTCTCTGTGCTCTCCAGTCCCCTGTGCTCTTTGCCTCCCATGTTCTCTGTCCCTGCTTGTCCTCTCCAGCCCCCGTGGTCCCCACCCCCTCAGTGCTTTCCAGCTCCCCAGTGCTCTCTCGCCCCATGTGCTCTCCAGCTCCCCCTTGTGCTTGCCACCCCATGCTCTCCACCCCCCCCCGTGCTCATTGGCCCCCCAGTGCTCTACAGCCCCCCTAGTGCTCTCCATCCCCCCCGGTGCTCTCCGCCCCCCCTGTGTTCTCCACACCCCCCCCCACATCCCATGCTCTCCATGCCTCCCGGTAAATATGTCATGGGCTGCTCAGTCTAAACTGCCCGACCTATTTTTTGTCCCAGTCCAGGCCTGGGGCCAGTAGAACCCCAGCTCAGTAGTACCCTCTTTCAGCAGATGCCCAGCTTATTAGTACCCTCATTCAGCAGATCCTCTGATGCCATCTTTGATATTTCTCTCATGACATATTGAAATGGTATATTTTAAACCTAACCCCTAACTCCTGCTCCTAAGCTACAGCTCCCAGTCTAGTTAACTAAATTATCACGTAAAGCTTTAGCTCAAAATGCCATCTCATTGCCCTTATACTCCCCCTGCTGACTTGTACCAGTCCCAAGCCAAACTGCACTAGCTCTGTTAAACAATATTCTTAAAATTAACATTCTGCAAATGGTATAGCCCTAATAAATAAATATTTTGTTTTGCACAGTAACCTTACGAATACATTTAGGAGTCATTCATTTATTTGCTATATAAGTGTCATGAAATTAATCAAGAATACTAAACAATAAAATAATACTGATTTGGCAGATTATTTGCTTTAGAGGAGGGATCAGGAGCAGCAGTTTCAGTTTCAACTAAAATCTGATATTGGTTTGCATTCATTCAGATAAAGTGCGGATTAACCATAGGGGCTTAACCATAGGAAAAAGAAATAAGGGAAGGAAGCAAGTGCATGAAGGCTACTTTTTTATACTTTTTTTGGTAGGAGGTATATTATTAACCTACCTTAGGTACTGGAAAAATGTTAATTGAAAAGTTATCATATCACCCCTGCAAACATATCACATTTACACTGTCATCTTCTATATCCACAACACAGTGCTGTATAGCAATAATTTCAGACATGTAGTAGATATAAAAAGTTAAAATGTCAGGTTTCTGTGATGTTAAAAAAATGAGACACAGATAAATAATTTCAGAACTTTTTCCACCATTAATGTGACCTATAAACTGTACAACTCTGTTGAAAAACAAGCTGAAATCTTTTAGAGCCCTTGCACACTGGGGCGGATTGCAGGCGCTATTGCGCTAATAATGCAAACCGCCCCGAAAGTGCCGCTGCTTTCATTCCAGTGTGAAAGCCCCAAGGGCTTGCACACTGGAGCGATGCGCTGGCAGGATGGTAAAAAAAGTCCTGCCAGCAGCATCTTCGGAGCGGTGAAGGAGCAGTGTGTATACCGCTCCTTTACCGCTCCTGCCCATTGAAATCAATGGGACGGCGCGGCTATACCGCCGGCAAAGTGCCTCTGCAGAGGCACTTTGCGGTGGTATTTAACCCTTTCTCGGCCGCTAGCGGGGGGTAAAACCACCCCGCTAGCGGCGCATACCGACGGTAAAACGCCACTAATAATAGCGGCGTTTTACCGCCGACGCCGCCCCCAGCCCCAGTGTGCAAGGGCTCTTAGGGGAGGGGGGAAGTAAAAATAAAAAATGAAGGTAATGTGGTTGAATAAGTGTGCACACCCTCTTATAACTGGGGATGTGGCTGTGTTCAGAATTAAACATTCAAACCCATGTTAAATAGTAGTCAATACACACCTGACATCATTTACAGTGCCTCTGATTAACCCCAAATAAAGTTCACCTGTTCTAGTAGACCTTTCCTGACATTTTCTTAGTCTCATCCTACAGCAAAATCCATGGTCCGCAGAGAGCTTTCAAAGCATCAGAGGGATCACATTGATAAAAGATATCAGTCAGGAGAAGGGTACAAAAGAATTTCCAAGGCATTAGATATACCATGGGACACAGTGAAGACAGTCATCATCAAGTGGAGAAAATATGGCACAACTGGTGTGGGAGGCTGCCAAGAGGCCTACAGCAACATTAAAGGAGCTGCAGGAATATCTGGCAAGTACTGGCTGTGTGGTACATGTGACAACAATCTCTCGTATTCTTCATATGTCTGGGCTATGGGATAGAGTGGCAAGATGGAAGCCTTTTCTTCCAAAGAAAAACATCCAAGCCTGACTAAATTTTGAAAAAACACATCTGAAGTCTCCCAAAAGCACGTGGGAAAATGTGTTATGGTCTGATGAAACCAAGGTAAAACTTTTTGGCCATAATTCCAAAAGATATGTTTGCCGCAAAAACAACACTGCACATCACCAAAAGAAAACCATACCCACAGTCAAGCATGGTGGTGGCAGCATCATGCTTTGGGGCTGTTTATCTTCAGCTGGAACATAGGCCTTAGTCAAGGTAGAGAGAATTGTGAACAGTTCCAAATACCAGTCAACATTGGCACAATACCTTCAGGCTTCTGCGGGAAAACTGAACATTAAGAGGAACTTCATCTTTCAGTGTGACAACGACCCAAAGTATACATCCAAATCAACAAGGGAATGGCTTCACCAGAAGATGATTACATTTTTGGAATGGCCCATTAGAGCCCAGACCTGAATCCAATTGAAAATCTGTGGGGTGATCTGAAGAGCAGGAGATGCCCTTGCAATCTGACAGATTTGGAGTGTTTTTGCAAAGAAGAGTGGGCAAATATTGCCAAGTCAAGATGTGCCATGCTGATAGACTCATACCCAAAAAGACTGAGTGCTGTAATAAAATCAAAAGGTGCTCCCTCTTTGGGCAGTGTTAGAACCTGTGGATTGTGATTCATTATCTCTGACTAACCTTTTATGGCTGCATCCATCAGATCGCAAAAAACTTACCAACCCAATTACTAAACATCTTCTTGTCCTTTGGTACAAATTTAAACAAATGGATTACAATCCCCACATGTCCCACTTTAATTATTTAAAAAAAAACCTCTTTTTTACCCTGCCTGGATCGCCCCTGCATCCGTTCGAGCATGGTCCGCATCCAATTTAACTAGACTCCATGAACTGATGTCTTCCACCTCAATCAAATTATTTCCCACTTGTGGACTCATGGACTTCCGAAATCTGAACTATTCTGATATCTTCAGATAAAAAACATTTTTACAACATATATCCAAGATGGAGTTATGCCCCGTACACACGGTCGGATTTTCTGACGGAAAATGTTCGATGGGAGCTTGTTGTCTGAAATTACGACCGTGTGTAGACTCCATCGGACATTTTCCATCGAAATTTCCGTCACACAAAATTTGAAATCTGGATCTCAAATTTTCCGACAACAAAATCCGTTGTCATAAATTCCGATCGCGTGTACACAATTCCGACGCACAAAGTTCCACGCATGCTCAGAATCAAGCAGAAGAGCCGCACTGGCTATTGAACTTCATTTTTCTCGGCTCGTCGTACGTGTTGTACATCACCACTTTCTTGACGTTCGGAATTTCTGACAAGATTTGTGTGACCGTGTGTATGCAAGACAAGTTTGAGCCAACATCCGTCTGAAAAAATCCATGGATTTTGTTGTCGGAATGTCTGATCATGTGTACAGGGCATTAGACTTGATTATTTAACTCGATTTGAAGACATATGTAAACATGATCTTCAAGTAAAAAGATTGATTTTGACTATCTATGCCAGTGTTTCTCAACTCTAGTCCTCAAGGTGCCCCAACAGGTCATGTTTTCAGGCTATCCATTATTTTGCATTATTGTGCCTTAGTAATTGCCAAAGCCATTTCATCCGAGGGAAATCCTGAAAACATGACCTGTTGGAGGGCCTTGAGGACTGGAGTTGAGAAGCACTGCTCTACACCCAACTCATTGCTAAACCTGAGGCTGAACCACCTACCTATACAGCTAAATGGGAGGCTGACCTTGGGATTAAGTTGGTAAACGAAACACGGTCGCATTAGAAACAAATTATAAAGTACTCCCACGTTGGTACTTGGTCCCTGCCAGGATTGCGAAATATACTCCCAGCTACCCGGAATCCTGTTTTCTAGGCTGCACAGCTATTGGGTCACATTGTCATATTTGATGGAATTGCTCAGTAGCTAAAACATTTTGGAAGAAAATATTCCATAAACTTTTTATCCTGTTTGAGGAATCCATCTCTCCTGATGCCTCCATGGTACTTTTAAATTTAAAATCGGCTAACCTTACCCGATCCGACGTTAAACTCATTCTACAAATCACAACAGCCATGAAACAGACCATCGCCAAAGCCTGGAAATCACAGACACTAATACTAGCTGAAACCAAAGACAGAGTTAACCTAAGCTACGATCTATGCCAAAATAGAAGCTATCACTCATGACAAAATCTGTAAATTTGAGAAAACCTGGCATCCTTGGTTTAAACATTATTTACCCCCCGATTTTGATGAATCCTTATTGATGCCTTGGTAACATATAATTATACTTACACTTCTTATATGTGGGTCTGGTGCTTGAAGTTGCTTTCTCCCCAGGGACTATTCCTATTCTTATTTTTTTTTTATTCTTATTTTTATTCTTATTTTATTTTTATTCGTGTTCTTATACTTCCTAGTTACATAGTTAGTCAGGTTGAAAAAAGACACAAGTCCATCAAGTTCAACCAAAAATAAATAAATACAATCCCATATACACAAACCTACAACCACAGTTGATCCAGAGGAAGGCAAAAAAAACCCCAGCAAAGCATGCTCCAATTAGCTACAGCAGGGGAAAAAATTCCTTCCTGATCCCCCAAAAGGCAATCTTATTTTCCCTGGATCAACTTTACCTATAAATGTTAGTACCCAGTTATATTATGTATATTTAGGAAAGAATCCAGACCTTTTTTATAGCAATCGACTGAGCTTTGCAGAACCACCTCTGGAGGGAGTCTATTCCACATTTTCACAGCTCTTACTGTGAAGAAACCTTTTCGTATTTGGAGATGAAATCTTTTTTCCTCTAGACTTAAAGAGTGCCCCTTGTCCTCTGTGATGACCTTAAGGGAATAACTCAACACCAAGTTCACGATATGGACCACTTATGTATTTGTACATGGTGATCATATCCCCCCTTAATCTCCTCTTCACAAGAGAGAATAGATTCCTTTCCTCTAATCTTTCCTCATAGCTGAGCTCCTCTATGCCTCTTATCAGTTTGGTTGCCCTTCTTTGCACTTTCTCCAGTTCCCCAATATTCTTTTTGAGAACTGGTGCCAAAAACTGAACTGCATATTCCAATTGAGGTCTGATGATTTGTACAGGGGCAAAGTTATATTTCTCTCTCTGGAGTCCATACATCTCTTAATACAAGATCATACTCCTCCTTCTTCCCCCTTTCCCTCCCTTTTCTTAATTTTTATCCTTTTGTCTCTCCCTATGCTTTTCTCTCCCATTTGCCAACTTTTTTCTTCCTTTATTTTTTCCTCTTGGTCCAGGTAGAAACAATATATTTGTAACATTATAATTTTTAGCTCTAATATGCTTCATATACTAGATAGAACTCCCAATACATTTTTCATGTTTATGCTATGTGTGATTTTTGATGATCGATAACCTCTTGTTTAATACTAATTTTTATTATATTGGATTTCGAGCCTTCCCAAACACTTTTAAGAACGAATTCTCTTAATTACTATGCCTATTTTTGAAATATAGAGTATATTTTATCTTATATTGTGTCTTGGAGCTATCTTCACAATTGTACTTGTTATTTCTTTATTGTTGCATCTGAACCTGATTGTATCATTTGTTAAAACCTAATAAAACAAATTTGACAAAAGGTGCTTCAACAAAGTATTAGTTTAAGGGTGTGCACACTAATGCAACAATATTATTGTAGTTTTTTATTTTTACTTCCCTCCACCTAAAAGATTTCAGTTTGTTGTTTAACTGAGTTGTACAGTTTATAGGTTGCATGAAAGGTGGAAAAAGTTCTGAAATGATTTATCTTTGTCTCATTTTTTTACACCACAGAAACCTGACATTTTAACAGGGGTGTGTAGACTTTTTATATCCACTGTACGTACACTATAATGTTTGTTATATGCAGTAGCAATAATTTGTAATATTACCTGCACAGAGTTCTCTCGGCGGTTGCTAGCGATGTCTCCAGGATTGTCTCTGGCAATGGCTGTAAGGGTATAGTAATCTTTCTTCTCTCTGTCCAGTGGGGAAAGGATGTATATGTCTCCCTGTTGTTACACACAATACATATAAAGTTAGAATTTTTACCCTTCTGATTTGTACATGAGAAGGGTATTTGTATTGCACCTGTAGGGCCTATACTTAGCACAAAGTGGGGTAGTTTATTTTATCGTTTCAGTCTAAGAGAATAATAGGATGAGGTTGGTCTACACACAATTGAACTAATTAAATGCTACATACCCAGTTAACACTTTTATTACTACCTTACTTGCGGGTCTAGTTTAGTACATGACAGCCTTAAGGGGTAATTTCACTTTTGTGGGAAAAAATAGCAAATAAAAAAAATATATAGCATATACAATTGCTACACAAGCCATACTGTAATTAAATGTTATTAAAAATTACTTTTTCTTTTTTTGTAAAATTCAATGCAATATGGTAACCTGTAGGAACACTCCCAGAAATGGAATTTACTGTTTGTGTAATTGATTCACTGATTTTCACAGAAATCTGAACTGATATACAAGTCAGATTTTAGACACCCTCTGCAACAAAATGTTCATTTTTGGTGAGACACTCACAAAGCGTTAATCACATCTAAATGGATGCAGAGCCTGCATTTTTCTCACTGGAACACTGCAAGTGCTTTAACTGATTACTAATGAAAAAGTCGTCCCCATTCAGATTCACTCTGCAGACAACAAACAGCTTTTTCTTCAGAGCAGAAACAGGTAGGATTCTGCAACAACGTTTGTTAAAATCCTTGCAATGTACATCATTGATCACCCAGAAGGGATTGTTTTTTTTCTCAACAAAAGTAGAATTACTCTTTAATAATGTTGTATCTCTGTTTATAATTCCAAGCATTATGTTGGCTGCCAATATGCAAATCAGAATAAAAAAGCCCCAGCTGCATTATGGGGTTAGCTTTATTTGTCTTGGTTCAGATCTGCTTAAGAGGAACTGCAGCTATATACAGACTTGCTAAGAAAGACGTGCAGCCACACACATTTCACCCAAATTAAAACTGGATTGTGTTATACGGCCATTTGAGATATTAGTAGTGCTTAGAGCAGCTTTACTTTTAGGCCAGGCATGTCCAACTCAAATCAGACTGTGGCTCAAATTGAGTTACACAAATTTACAAGGAGCCATGTTGTGTACTCAAGGCCACACCTATGCAATTCTAGAAAAACAATGACAGCTCTTTTTTGAGTATCATAGTAATAAGGTACAGGCCATACAAGTGGCTTGGCCCTTCCCCCTACTCTCTGCTCACAGGATTTGACTGATTTTGACTCCCGTTGGCCGATCCTCCTGTGAGAGAAGTACAATGTTACTGTGGTAAAAATATATTGCTCTGGTCAGTGTGTTAAAAAAAAACTGTAAAAAAAAAAATATAATAAAAAAAAAATATTATTTTTTGTTTTCTTTTTCGTACTGTCACCAGTCAGTGTCCCTGATCACCACCGCACCCATTATATGATGACACTGTACATCACTAATGACAGTATGTTTAATTTAATTAGCAAAAAATAAAAAACTCAGTGGTAATTAAAAACCACCAAAAGAAGCTCTATTTGTGTGAACAAAATGATAGAAATGTAGTTTGGGTACAGTGTTGCACAACTGCACAATTGTCATTCAAAATGTGACAGCTCTGAAAGCTGAAAATTGGCCTGGGCAGGAAGGGGGTAAAAGTGCTCGTTATTGAAGTGGTTAAGGTAAAAAAAACCTTTTTGCATTGAAACCACTTTAATTGTAGAAAAACTGTGGCTGCGTTACTAAAAGTGGATGTAAACCCGATTCATGAAATTTGACCTCGGCACATATATCTGTAGTGTTTACTTATCTCTCTCCAAAGTCCTATGTCTCCTGTCTTTCTGCTGCTCTGTTCCTCTGCTATCAGCATGATAACTTCTGACAAGTTCTCCGACACAGGAGATAAAAACAACTGAAAATTTGTGTCGGGGTGGGTGCTATAAATAGATAAGCAGAGAGCTGGTCTATTCACAGCACAGCTCTGCAAGTATTTTTCTTCTTCTGCCTGTGTGGAGGGGGGAGGAGGTGGGGTTGTGGGCCTTTCCTCCAATCAGCTCTCACACAGTGTATGCCAGACTCCCCTCCCACTGCTGAAACAGGAAAAAAAATTTCTAACACAAAGTGCACATTCTAAAGAGTGTAGAAAGTTGAAGACATACAGATGTTTGAAGAGAAGGCCTGGCTCGCAATGTCCACTCTAATTTATTCCAAAGGTGTTCTATCGGGTTGAGGTCAGGACTCTGTGCAAGCCAGTCAAGTTCCTCCACCCCAAACTCACTCATCCATGTCTTTATGGACCTTGCTTTGTGCACTGTTCCAAATCATTTGGTGAAGGGAGGATTATGGTGTGGGGTTGTTTTTCAAGGGTTGGGCTTGGCTCCTTAGTTCCAGTGAAGGGAACTCTTAAGGCGTCAGCATACCAAGACATTTTGGACAATTTCATGCTCCCAACATTGTGGGAACAGTTTGGGATGGCCCATTTCTGTTCTAACATGACTGCGCACCAGTGCACAAAGTATATAACGCATGTTAATGGGCTATATAACATGGTATGTAATGTGCTATAAAATATCCAAGGCCGGCTCCCCTCTGTGCATGCATGAGCTTGCACAGCACTTTTTGAATGGTCTTGCAGCCTCCTGGGACATGTGACTTTCCCAGGAGTCTACAGAAGAGGAGGTGGTGGAGCAAGGGATGTCATCCTCTCCTAGGCTAGGAATGCGGAAGTAGAAGCAGGTACCGATACAAATCGGTCCTCGCTCCCCTCCTCCCCCCTATAAAAAACCTGCGGGTGGGGGAGAGTGAACCAACTGAACTTCATTTTTTGAGTAAAGATCTACTTTAATACATTACAGCTTACCAGTCCCTAGACGTGGTGGTTGCATTTGTTTTCTTTTTTAGGTAAAGAAAATGTCCAGCAAAAGGTGAACTAATGCCGCGTACACACGGTCAGAGCTTTTCGACCGGACTGGTCTGACCAAATCCGACGGACAATCCGATCGTGTGTGGGCTTCACCTGACCTTCAGCTGACTTTTCCAGTCGCAAATCTGACGGACTTTAGATTTGGAACATGCTTCAAATCTTTACGTCGTAACTACGCCGGACCCAGAAATCCGCTCGTCTGTATGCTAGTCCGACGGACAAAAACCAACGCTAGGGCAGCTATTGGCTACTGGCTATCAACTTCCTTATTTTAGTCCGGTGTACGTCATCACGTACAAATCCATCAGACTTTGGTGTGATCGTGTGTAGGCAAGTCTGTTCCTTAAAAAGTCTGTCGGAAGTCCGTCAAAAGTGCGCTGGAAAGTCTGTCGGACCAGTCCGGTCGAAAAGTCCGACTGTGTGTACGCGGCATTAGCCTTTAAAACTGATCTCCAGGGGAAAACAAACCTCCACACTACATGAGGTAAATGCTCATTTAGATCAGGGGCACTTGGAAAAAGCAAGGTGCAACACTGCTCTCTCCTCTTTTAGAATGCTCCTTGCTCAGTAGATTGTTTTCTTGCTATGCTTCTCCTTCCCCCAATTTTAACTTTAATGTTAAGGGGATTTTAAAGGGCTAATACCAGGTCAAAATTAAGTACTAACACCACTTCCCAAACCAGTGTATGTATATATGTTCTCTGGTGGAAGCTGCAGCCATGATCCCAGTATCAAAATTTGCACCCAGTGATGAGCTTTCCTGTAGAAGGGATCTGAGTGACTCTACAGTGTCATGAATCTGCAGTAATGTTTCATGCCTGTCTGTCTGCTTACCTCTCTGCTTGTGTTCAGCTTACGAGACTGTGCGCTTTTCACCTGTGTGCTTAAGTAATCTTACCTCAGCATGGCTCCACCCCAGCCTCTAACAGGAAACACTATTTAACCTTGTGCACTGCAAGCCAGCCTTGCTGATCAACATTAGTGTGTTAGGCTTTCTGTGTGGTTCGTGCCATATGCTCTACGTCTGCTTTTGTATACCGACCTTGGCTTGTTCTCTTGACTATCCCTGTCCACTTGATATCCCATCCTTTGGCGTGTTCTCCTGTCTATCCCTGTCTGCTCGTTGCCCTGACCCTTGGCTTGTCTCTGATTATCCCTTGTTGTCCTGGACTGTTGCTTCTTCTCTATCCACCAGTAGCCAGCTGTGAGCGTGAGCTGGGAGACCCTGGGGGCCGCGATCTGGAGTCAGCTGCAGCGAAGGCTATCCTCACCATCAGAGGCTCTAGTAAAAACCTGCTGGCTCTTAGACTCCACGCTCTGGGGAATCTCATGCTCTTGCTCCTTGTGTGATCCGTGTCGGTGCTCCAGTAAACCTGCTTTCCTGAACCACTCAGAGCTCTATCCACAGCAGTCAGCCGAAAGGTCCACTACCTTAGCGGTGCGCTCCTGACCCCGTGCGCATCTGTCACCTGGCCTCAGATGACCTGACATACAGCTGCTTGATCAGGGAGCAGAAGTGGGCACTTCTTCTGCTGCTACCCGCAGCCATCCCCTTGCTCTCTTGTATGTTTGAGTAGCCCGGGATCACTGCATTCTGCCGGGCCAGCTAAACACAGAGGAGATGGCAGCAAATCCGTATTTTTCCCTCCTCTGTGGTGTAAGAAATCAGAAGAAAGGAGGATTTCATCACTTCAGATCTCAGTTTGTATTTTACCACCTGTTACTGGCAATGAAAGCATTTGATCAAACTGATTTCTGTTTAATCAGATGCTTTTGACCCCAGATCTCTCAGTAAAGGGTACCGGTCGCTGCTCAGCTATCATAAGGGATGCTGTTCATCCCTTTTAATAGCAATACAGTTGAAAAAAAATAAAAAATAAAGAGACAACGCAAAAAATAAATGTAAATAAAATCACATTTTAGTTATCTATTTATGCAATGTGACATAGCGGTTCGCTCCTGACCCCAACAGTGTGCATCTGTCACCTGGCCTAAGGTAACCTGACAGTTTGATCGGCCATAGACCCGACAGATGTGCCACTACCCGCAGATGATCCGTTACAGGTCATAGTCCGCAGACTCGAGACCCAGGAATCTAATCAGACCCAGGTGATGTGATTCCTCCAGGATTTGGCTTCCTACTTTGAACAGCTTCAGGCCTCCTTAGGACCCCCTGTTGACAACCTCAACCGCAATCTGTTGCTGTATCTGTTCCAGTAACAGTCGCAGCCACAAACCTTTACATTTACCAGCTCCGTCCCGTTACTCTGGGAACACCAAGGCCTGCAGGTGGTTCCTTAGCCAGTATACCATTCATTTTGAACTCCAGCCCCAAAACTTCCCGTCTGATCGTAGCCTAAATTATTTCCCTCCTGTCCGGCAAGGCTTTAGCCTGGGCTGCCCCTCTGTGGGAGAAGAATGATCTAGTGGTTTCTAGACTGTCTGGTTTCTTGAAACTCTTTCGGAACATCTTCGAGGAACTAGGTTGGGTCTCTTCAGCGGCCAGCGCCCTTTTACGCCTCTGCATCTGCTTCTGTGGGACAGTATGCTCTTCATTTTTGTATACTAACTGCTGAGCTGAAACAATGAGGCCTTAGCTGCAATCTTTGTACATGGCCTCTCTGACAGAGTGAAAAAAAAATTAGTGGGGAGAACCATCCCTGCTGATCTGGACGATGTAATCTCCCTGTGTAACCAGATCGATATTCGCTTCAGGAAAGGACTCTAGAAAAAAGACGCCAGCACTCCTTGGTCCTTAGTCTCTCCTCTCTTCGACCCGTGGAGCACCCCCAGCCAGCTGAGGAACCTATACAGCTGGGCCGAACCAGGCTATATCCCGAAGGACTAGCTAGGTGCAGAACTCTGTGCCTGTATCTCTATTGTGGGGGCAAAGGTAATTTTCGTGATACTTGCTAACTTCGTCTGGGAAACGCTCGGGTCTAATACAGCTGAAAGGTGGAGTATTGGACCCAGAAATATCACCTTCTCATCTGCTTCTTTTGGTGTTCCTTCATGTTGGCACTTCCTCTAATTGGTTTTTGGCATTTCTGGATTCCGGAGCCGCTGGCAATTTTATGGACTGGAGAACTGCATCTTCCATGAAACTTACCCTTTCGCCCCTCACCACTCCATTAGTGTTCTCGGCGATTGATGGCACTATTCTCCCAGGGGGCCCTATCCTCTTCCAGACCCTTCCTGTTAAGATGTTGGTAGGCATACTGCACCAGGAGTGGATATCCTACCTTATCTTACCTAAGGCCTCAACTCCTATTGTGTTGGGTCTTCCTTGGTTACAGCTCCATTCTCCACGCGTTGACTGGACTTCTGGGCAGATCCTGGCTTGGGGTTCCTCCTGTTTCTCGTCCTGCCTATTTAAAGAGGAACTGCAGTCTGCTCACATAATTTGTAATAAAAACATCTTTGCCATTCTGAAGCTTCCCTCCAACCACTTTGTATATTATTTTATATATACTGTGATTCCGTACTTGCCAAATATGCTGCAGAAATCTCCCTCCATTTTAGCTGTGGGCAGCTGAAGCTGCTGTCTGTTCACTTCCTGGATTTACACAGACACATCTCCAGCTCTGCAGCTCTCATTGGCCCTTTTATGATTCACCCCCGTACCCTTCCAGGCAAATTCTCACGAACGAGAGAGAGGTGTGCATGATGTCGTAAGCCTAGGCTTTTTACCAGACACGAAACAGGAAGTGGGCTGTAAAAGGTATTTATTGGCAGAAAAAAATGTTTTACTATCCAAAGTTAAAACAACAAGGGCAGTGGATTTAATAGATGGAAAGATGAAAAAATGACTGTAGTTCCGCTTTAAGGTTGTCCCAAAAGAGACTTCCTGTTGCCACCACCTCAGTATCTTCTGCTCTTCCCGCTGCATATAGCGATTTCTGGGATGTGTTCTGCAAGAAATCAGCTGAGGTGCTTCCTCCTTTGACTGTGCTATGGACCTTGTTCCCAGAGCTACTCTGCCCAGGGGTCGTACCTACCCCCTGTCCATCCCAGAGACCCAGGCCATAGCTGAGTATGTCGCTGAAAATCTAGAGAAGGGGTTCATCCGGAAGTCCTCATTGCCTGCGGGAGCAGGGTTCATTTTCGTTGCCAAAAAAGATGGTACTTTAAGACCCTGCATTGATCAAGGTTTAAACGCGGTGACTATCAAAATCGATACCCCTTATTACCCTTAATAGCTGAACAATTCAACAGATTGAAAGGTGCCTCTATTTTTGAAACTCAGGGGTGCATACAATCTGATCCGGATACGGGAAGGCGACGAATGGAAAACCACGTTTAACACTAGAGATGGGCATTACGAATACTTGATTATCCCCCCTGGTCTGTGTAATGCCCCAGCTGTTTTCCAAAACTTTTTTAAAGTCTTCAGGGATCTGCTTTACCACTTTGTTGTCATATATCTGGATGACATTTTCATCTTTTTCAGAAAATCTGCTTGTCCACAGAAACCATGTCAGGATTGTACTTCAGCGCCTTAGAGAAAATAATCTGTATGCCAAGCTGGAGAAATGTTCTTTTGAATGTTCTAAGGTCCTGTTTCTTGCATGCTTTGTCTCTAGTTTGTGTCTTCGTATGGATCCTGGAAAGGTCTCGGCCATTACCAACTAGCTTCTTTCTGCCAGCCTCAAGGCCACACAGTGCTTTCTTAGGTTCACTAATTATTATAGGTAGTTCATTAGGAATTACTCTTCCATTGCTGCGCCTATTATCGCCTTGACCAAGAAGTGTGCGAATGCCAAGGAGTGGACCCTGAAGCCGTCTCTGTGTTTCATGATTTGAAACAAGGCCTTTTTTTCTGTACCTCTCGAGGAGACCTAACCCTGGGGATCTATTTTTTATTGAAGTGGATCCTTCTTCGACTGGGGTGGGAGCTGTGCTTCTTCAATCCTTTGAGACAAAATGTCAACCATGTGCGTTTTTCTCACAAAATTTTTCTCAGGCAGAGAAAAATTACGCTATTGGTGATCTGGAGCTTCTTGCATTTAAATTGCGTTTGAGGAGTGTCGTCATCTCTTGGAGGGTTCCCCTCACTCCATAACGATTTTCACTGATCATAAAAATCTGCAGTACTTACAGAATGACAAACAACTGAATCCCAGACAGGCCAGGTGGAGTCTTTTTTTTCCCCATTTTAATTTCACAATTACGTACAAACCTTGTTCCTGCAACAGTTGGGCTGATGCACTCTCTAGGTCATTTGACACTCTGGATGAGGAGCCCACCTCTGAACCTGAGCCAATCATTCCGACCTCATGCATTCATGCCCACCTGGAGTCACAAATTGCTCCTGGCAAGACCTTCATCCCCACCGAGCTAAGAGCTAATAGCCTTCATTGGGGACATGATTCCAAGGCGGCAGGTCATGATGGGTTCCACTGATCCTTCCTTCTCATCATTCAGCACTACTGATGGCCTACTCTCCGCCCGGATGTCAAAGACTACGTTAAGGATTGTCATGTCTGTGCCCAGTCTAAATCCTCCACGCAAGCTCCTGCTGGTCTTCTCATGCCCTTGCCCATTCCTAAGGAGCCTTGGTCTCACATTGCCATGGACTTTATCCCTGATCTTCCACCATCTGAGAATAATACAGTCATTTGGGTGGTAATCAATTGGTTCTCTAAGATGGCTCATTTTATTCCTCTACTGGTTCTCCCATCTGCTCTTGCTTTGGGTCCTGTTTTTGTTCGAGAAATCTTCCGCCTCCATGGGGTTCCTTCCCATATTGTTTCTGACAGGGGTGTTCAATTTACATCTTGCTTTTGGAGAGCCTTTTGCAAATCGCTCAATATTGTCCTGGATTTTTCCTCTTCTTACCACCCTCAATCCAATGGACAGACAGAGGGTTAATCAGGAGTAATGTCCTGTACACATGACTGGTTTTGCCGTCGGAATAAAATCTGAAGGTTTTTCCGACGGAATACCGACGGAATTCCGCTCAAGCTGTCTTGCATACACACGGTCACACCAAATTCCGACTGCCAAGAACGCGGTGGCGTACAACACGTACGAGGGGACAACACGTACAACGTCTTGTACTTGCTTCAGAGCATGCGTCATTTTTGGTACGTCCGAACAGCATACAGACGAGCGGTTTTCCCATCAGGAATTTTTTTCCATCAGAAAAATATAGAGCATGTTCTCTATCTAAGTCCGTCTGAATTTTCGACATAAAAAGTCCGATGGGGCATACACACGGTCAGAATATACGATGAAAAGCTCCCATCTGACTTTTTCTGTCGGAAGTTCCGACCGTGTGTATGGGGCATTAGAGGTCTTTCTCTGCACTTTAGTCTCTGCTCATCATGATGATCGCTCCTCTCTACTTCCATGGGCAGAATTCTCTCACAATAATCATGTTAACATCAGGTCTCAGAAGACACCCTTTCTCACAGTTTATGGAAGACACCCTCAGCTCCCTCTTTCTATGACCTGTTCTCCAGACATTCCAGCTTTGGCTTATGTTCAAGAATCTTTCAATTCTATTTGGGGTGACATTCATAATTCCCTCCAGGCAGCTACCAATAAATTCAAAGGCTTTGCTGACAGTCGCAGGCGTAAGCCTGGAGACAAAGTCTGGCTTTCCACCAAGAACATTAAACTCCGGGTTCCTTCTCTGAAATTTGCCCCAAGATTCATTGGCCCATACACTATAATTTCCAAGTTAAATTCGGTTTGTTTTAAACTTCAGATCCCTAAAAGCCTCAAGATTTCAGATTCTTTTCTTGTTTCCCTTCTGAAGCCTTTAGTCTTCAGTAAGTTCTCTCATCCTCTCCCTACCACAGTTCTGGTCTCTGAGGATAGTCAGGAGTATGAGGTTAGTCAAATTCTGGATTCCCAGCTCTGTAAAGGCATCCTTCAGTACCTCGTGCATTGGAAAGGATTTGGTCCTGAGGAGAGGTCTTGGATCACTGCATCTGATATCTTTGCGCCTCATCTCTTGAGGAGGTTTCATTTAAAGGTTTCCCTCCAAGCCTGGGCCCAAGCGGGGGAGGTCTCGTAAGGGGGCAGTACTGTCATGAATCTTCACTAATCTTTTATGCCCTGTCTGTCTGCTTACCTCTTTACTTGTGTTCTGCTTAAGAGACTGTGCACTTTTCACCTGTGTGCTTAAGTAATCTTCCCTCAGCATGGCTCCACCCCAGCCACTAACAGGAAACACTATTTAACCTTGTACACTGCAAGCCAGCCTTGCCGATCAACGTTAGTGGGTTAGGCTTCCTGTGTGGTTCTTGCTGCGTGCTATATGTCTAATTTCGTATACCGACCTTGGCTTGTTCTCTTGACTATACCTGTCCGATTGATACCCCGACCTTTGGCGTGTTCTCCTGTCTATCCCTGTCTGCTCGTTGCCCAGACCCTTTAATTGTCTCTGACTATCCCTTGTTGTCCTGGACTGCTGCTTCCTCTCTATCCACCAGTAGCCAGCCATGAGCGTGAGCTGGGAGACCCTGGGGGCTGCGACCTGGAGTCAGGTGCAGCGAAGGTCATCCTCCACATCAGAGTGATGAAAATTTGCTGGCTCTGACTCTGCACCATGGGGAATCTCATGCACTAGCTCCCTGTGTGATCCCTGTCGTGCTCCAGTAGACCTGCTTTCCTGATCCACCCAGAACTCAGCAATCAGCCGAAGGGTCCACTACCTTAGCGGTGCGTTCCTGACCCCAACAGTGCGCATCTGTCACCTGGCCTCAGGTGACCTGACATACAGCTGCTCAATCGGGACTAGAAAGAGGCGCTTCTTCCGCTGCTACCTGCTGCCGTCCCCTGGCTCTCTGGTATGTTTGGGGAGCCCGGGCCAGCTGAACACAGAGGAGAAGGCGGAAAATCCATATTTTTACCTCCTCTATGATGTAAGAAACCAGAAGAAATTAGGATTTCATCACTTCAGATCTCAGTTTGTATTTTACAAGCCATTACTGGCAATGAAAGCATTTGTTCAAACTGATTTCTGTATAATCAGATGCTTTTGAGGGCAGAGGAGAGATCTGCGGTCTAATAAGCCGCAGATCTCTCAGTAAAGGGTACTTGTCACTGCCCAGCTATCATAAGGGATGCTGTTCATCCCTTTTAATAGCAATAAAGTTGAATAAGAAAAAAAATTGAAGAGACAACGCAAAAAATAAATGTAAATAAAATCACATTTTAGTTATCTATTTATGCAATGTGACATCTTCTTTTATATTTTACCAAAAACAAATACCGTATGTACTCGAGTATAGGCTGACCCGAATATAAGCCAAGGCACCTAATTTTACCACAAAAAACTGGGAAAATGTATTGACTCGAGTATAAGCCTAGGGTGGGAAAATGCAGCTGCTACTGGGTAAACAATGCTCACCCGCAGCCTCACTGTGGCCATTTGCAGCCTCACTGTGCCCATTTGCAGCCTCATTGTGCTCATTTGCAGCCTCATTGTGCCCATCTGCTGCCGTACCTTTGATTACTAAAACAGCGGGTGTCTCCCGCTGTGTTATGCAGTCTGTTCGGCGGCCATCCATTGTAACAAAGCCCCGCCTCCTCCCCGTCTGTGATAGAGGAACACTGATACAGTTTCCCAGCATTGTATCAGTGTTCCTCTATCACGGATGAGGAGGAGGTGGGGCTTTGTTACGAGGTCGGCTGCTGAACAGACTGCATAACACAGTGGGAGACACCCGCTGTTTTAGTAATAAAAGGCACTGCTGCTGTACGGCTCACTCGAGTATAAGCCGAGGGGGGTTTTTCAGCCTAAAAAATGGGCTGAAAAACTTGGCTAATACTTGAGTATATACGGTAGGTATTATATTGTGTGTGTACTAATATTCATTAAAGTGTATTTTTTCCTGAAAATATGCATTTTAAAAAGGAGTGCCCATATATCATGCAGCAACAACCACCATTTTATTCTCCAGGACATTTGCTTTCAGAAATATATATTATGTTTTGGATTTCTACATTTCTAGCAAAAAATTGCTGATTTTTACATGCATGTAAGAATTGGCCTGGTAGACAATTGTTTAAAAATCATTATAGGATATATTATTGAATACAGGGCTGCATTAATTTGTCTCTTTTATATCTGCCTGTTGTATGTTTTATAAACCAGCCAGATGTTAATAAAAAAGAGTTCTAATGATGAAATCATAATGTCTGCAGCGCATTTATAATCTCACCAATAAAACATTCTTCATATTTATAGCCATTTATATGATACACCAATAGATCAGGAAATAGATTAGGTCATACAAACCTATTAACACTAATAAATGATGCTGTGTTGGTTGGGTTATTCTGAAGGACACAGGAGGCAATACTAAAATAAACTAAATGGAATGACTATAGACCTATACAGATTAACAAATTAGAGCACAATGAGAACAAATTAACATGTGTGTAAAATGTAAGCGCCACGTAAAATTTTACAAGCAGGAACATTCACATTTGGATGAAAAAAAAGTGCTTATAGTAATATTCAATGGCAGTAAAATAACGCAATGGCATCAGTAAGGCTAGTCCTGACGAATTTAGTCTAAAGAGACATCATCTGGGGTATAGGCCTGCTTTGGTCATTGTGTTTATATAAGGAGTGTATTTCCCAAAAGGAAATACCAACCTATGACAGGATTTCAGCATCATGTGTACAATCAGGCAATCACTTCCTGGTTAGCAAGATGGCACGGGCACGTGCGGGTCAAGCCTCAATCTGAGGATCAGGACATTGACCGTGTCAGCCACATCACTGGCTCGCAACTTCCTGTATGACAGAATGATGCGGACACATGCCAGTAAAGCCACGATCTGAAATGGCTAGATCAACGCCCATATCTGCCACGTCATCTGTCCAGTTCCGATAAGCAATAGGATGTGACACCAAACCTCAATATAAACAGAGGGGAAGTAGAAATGCCTGTGTAGTCGAGATACACCGCAAAAGCAGAGGTATTACAAAGTTAGATTTATGTATACAAAAAAGTCAATTGCAAATTGGAAATCTAAATCGGGGTTGGTGGTCCATAATGAGTCAAATAAAATACATAACAATTACAATAATCAAATGATTAATAATTTAAGCAAATAAATCCAATTTTACTGCCAATGAATATTCCTATAAGTGCATTTTTTCATCCAAATGTGAGTGTTCCTGCTTTTAAAATAACTTTTTGTTACACCTACGGTTTTACACTATGTGGCACCTTTGTTTCCTTTCTGGTTATACCGTATGAGTGTATAAGGAAGACTTGACCCATCCTTTGTTTGAGGCTGCCAGCCCTGATCGGTTTTACTACACTGAGCTATCCAAGGGATGGAGGGATCATCTCCCATTCTGGCCAGGGGTAAGAGGCGTGGATGTTCCATCTCATTGGTGTCGATACACCACAAGCCTTGGCGACTCATTGGGCGTATGCCTTTCTGAGTCCATACGTTCTGGTAAGCCTTCCAAAGTTGGTGGTGGTTGTTTTCTTCACACACGCGATCCCTATGTGATTCTTGCTGATACCATAAGGACTTACCCTCCTTTCTTGGATTCACTTCAACACTTTTTTTGCACTTATGTGGACTTTTTTTTTGTTTTTTTAATTATTTTTCCTTTGGATATATTTTTTAATTTGATCACATCATATCTACTTTAATGTTTATTAATTTAGTATGTATTTATGTACAACTTCACGGTATTCCTATTTTTATATGGTACACTGTTTCCCATTGATGCACACATTTGATTGTCCTGTAGACATACAGAGACCTTTCACTTTTAGCACTGCATATTTCTTTAAATAAAGTAGTGCAGGAACCCTTTCTAAAGTCGGACAGACTTGTGTAGAATAAATTAAGACAGGTCTCATAGGGAAACATTGAATTTCACATGTCATCCAACTTGGGGTCTCCCAAGTCTGATCCTATGTCACATCAGTGTGAACCGAGCCTAAAAGTGAGAGCTAAAATTTTGAAACATTTGATTCCTCATATAACCCCAAAATCCAATCTGTCTTCATGAAGAGGGAAAAGTCATAATCAAAGAACAGTTTGTGGAGACTGAGGTTTCCTCCTATTGGAGTTACAACACTTACCGTAGTAGGGTTTATCCCAAACTTGCCCTCTCCATCCACAAGGCTGTACTGAATAAGAGCAAACCGTCCAGAGTCTGCATCAGTGGCTTTTATCTGCAAAACTGTAGATCCGGGTTGAATGTCCTCAAATACAGGTTTCTGGAAGGCAAGAAAAATATGTTATTAGATGCAAAAGATGAGGCCAGCATATACAGAAAATGCCAAGTTAGCCAAGTAGGTTAGGAAACCTGTGATTATAAAGCAGGCCAAACTGTATCAGAGCAGTCATAGAGGGAGAAGCCACAACCCCACCAATCCCCTTCTGCTCTGAGCTAATTAAGGACCAGAGTGCTCTAAAAGGATCCAGAGAGCATTTAAAGATATCTATGTACTTAACTCCTATTGCCCGAGTCTTATCCCACAAGGGTAGCATTCTGAAAGGAATAGGATGTGCAAATGCAAGAGTGAAGTTGAAAAATACAGAAACAAGTAAAATGGAGCTCCCTAAACCCCTGATAACTCGGCACATCTGTGCCATTAAAATTTTAATAGCTGGTGAGGCTGCTACATACTAAACTACATAAGCATGACTGGTGATAAACTGTTAGGGTACAGCCTGATTGCGTGCTCTCATGTGCATGTTAGTGTTTACTCACATCTGTGATGGACCTATCTAGCAATTTTTTCAATGCAGCCCTCATTTGCCATGAGCGTTGAAAATCTAAAAACTGTTATTTTAATGACTCTTATTTTGTTTAGATGCAGCTTGGAATCCAGACAGCAAAAGCTATTAAAAAAAACAAGTTGAAAAAAATGTGACTGGCTAAGAAAAGATATGTGCAGGCTCCAAACTTAGATGTGTAACTGTGCCCAGATCATGGACACTAAAGTATTTACAGATTCTGAACCAGCAGTAAAATTACTTTAAAACAAGCTCTTACTCACCACTGTGGCTATAGACATTGTGGAAAAAAAGTTCACAACAGAAGCACTGAAATTGCTTTTTTTTTAATGAAAGGAAGACCAGGCCTTGAATGTAAATGAAACCCACAGCTTTACAGTCTTTATTGTGATCTTTGAGGATGTTTGAGAATGAATAACTTCACATTACAAGCAGCTAGAAAGGTGTTTTAAAAGCTCTTTTACTGCTTGTTAAGAATGTTTTATTAGTTTAACCGCTTGCCGACTGGCTCACGCCGATATACGTCGGCAGAAGGGCACATACAGGCATATTATTGTACCTGTATGTTGCTCTTTAAGAAGCGGCTTGCGCGCTCGCCTGCTGCGAGCTCCGTCAGTGTGATCGTGGGTCCCGCGGACTCGATGCCCGCAGGGATACCTGCGATCGTCTCACGGAGAGGAAGAACGGGGAAATGCTGATGTAAACAAGTGTCGTGTCACACATAGTCCACCCCCCACAGTTAGAATCACTCTCTAGGACGCACTTAACCCCTACAGCACCCCCTAGTGGTTAACCCCTTCACTGCCAGTCACATTTACACAGTGATCAATGCATTTTTAATCACACTGATCACTGTATAAATGTGAATGGTCCCAAAATAGCGCCAAAAGTTTCCAGTCTGTCGCAGTCACGATAAAAATCACTGATCGCCGCTATTACTAGTAAAAAAAAAAAAAATTATTAATAAAAATGCCATAAAACTATCCCCTATTTTGTATACGCTATAACTTTTGCGCAAACCAATCAATAAACGCTTATTGCAATTTTTTTTACTAAAAATATGTAGAAGAATACGTATCGGCCTAAACTGAGAAAAAAAATGTTTTATTTATACATTTTTTGGGGATATTTATTATAGCAAAAAGTAAAAAATAATGCTTTTTTTCAAAATTATCGCTATTTTTTTGTTTATAGCGCAAAAAATAAAAAACGCAGAGGTGATCAAATACCACCAAAAGAAAGCTCTATTTGTGGGGAAAAAAGGACATTAATTTTGTTTGGGAGCCACATCGCACGACCACGCAATTGTCAGTTAAAGCAACGCAGTGCCGAATCGCAAAAAGTGCTCTGGTCTTTTGCCAGCCAAATGGTCTGGGGCTGAAGTGGTTAATGTCTGGACACAGGTGCACTTTAAAGGTATATAAGCAAAACATATGTGCTCCATGCTGCTGTAGTCATTATTTGTAACAGTGTTTGCTAGTGTAAAGGCTAGCCAGAGGTTAGCCTGTATTTGTGGGAGGAGGCTGAGAGGGCTACTTAAGCCTCCTCCTCTATCTGGCCAGGGCTCCTCAGCGTTTCTGGGTTCAATAGGGGGTGGGGCCTACACGTCACTTCCGGGTCGGCTGCAGCATGGCGGCGGTACCTCTGTCGGTGCTTCACCGGGGAGTTCGCCTGGCTACCCTCCTGCACCCACATTTACGGGTCCCTGCTTCTCCCGGTATTTCGGGGGGGGGGTGCTCGGCCGCCCGCCAACCACTCCTCTCCCTATTCAAAGACAGCTCCATGAGGGAGCCACTCGCTGGCCAGCATTCTCTCCCCTTACCAGCTTGCTGCAGGGGGGAGCCGCCAGCCCGCTTTTCCGGGTGTTGGGGGGGGAAGAAAGTGCAGCCTGCTAGCCAGCCAGCTGTCTGCTCCTATCTGCATATGGCGCCACGGTGGGGGGCGGGGCGCCCGCCCGCTTCTCTCGGCGATCATGCCGGGGGAGCGAGGGGGGGCCGTCCATCCATCCTCCACCCACCCTTCTTCCTTCGGGTGCAGCTAAGTCAGGTGTGGCCCACCCGCTTCTCCCGGTGATCATGCCGGGGGTGGGAGGGGGCCGTCCATCCACCCTCCACCCTCCTTTGGCTGCAGTTGGCCAGGTGCTGCCCGCCCACTGCTCCCGGCGCTGGGGGGGGGGGCCGTTCCTCTTGTAAAGTAGCTGCAGCCCGCTTCTTCTCCCTTTTTATCCAGGTGCCTACCAGAGCGGTGGGGGGCCGCCAGCATCTCACGGGGGGGGGAGGCGTCCAGCCATCAGCATGGCTCCATTTGGTCAGCGTGCTGCCTGCTCACCGGCTTCTCCCGGCTCCAATGGGGGGGGGGGGTCTATCCATCCATCCATCGCACCGCTATTCCTCTGTCCCTCTGTTCCTGACAGTGCCGGGGGGGGCTGCCTGCCCGCCCGCTTCTCCCGCCACTCACGCTGCGGGGGAGGAGGGGGGGTTGTGCCGTCTGTCCGGTCATCCATCCTCCAACCACCCACTTTCCCCACAGCCCCATCTGTTCGGGGGGGGGTGTTGCCCGCCCACGTCTCCCGGCTCTCATGCCGGGGGGAAGGGGGGGCACATCCGTTCATTCACCCACCCACTTGCCACTCGCCCGCCAATTCACCTCCCTGGTACCACGCCGTGCATCATGGAGGGGACGCCCGCATGTCTCCCAGTTTTCATAGCTGGGGGTGGCGCTCACCCGACCGCTCACCTCCCAGTATTCACGTGGGGCATCATGTGGGGGGTCCCCGCATGCCTCCCGGGCATCCACCGCTTCAGTCACAAGTGTTCATATCGCGGTATTTTGATCCCAGGATTTCTGTCATAGCGTTTCTGCACAGGTTTTCTGTCATAGCGTTTCTGTTTAGGCGTTTAGTCTCAGCGCTTGTTTTCCTGTCATGGCGTTTCCTGCCTCAGCATTTCTGGCGTAGCATTCAGCATTTCTTTCTCAAATGTTCTGCCCAGCATTTCTGTCGTAGCGTTTAGCATTTCTGTCGTAGCGTTTAGCATTTCTGTCGTAGCGTTTAGCATTTCTGTTGCAGGGGTTCAGCATTTCTGTCGCAGGGTTTCAGCATTTCTGTCGCAGGGTTTCAGCATTTCTGTTCAGCATTTCTGTCGCAGGGTTTCAGCATTTCTGTTCAGCATTTCTGTCGCAGGGTTTCAGCATTTCTGTTCAGCATTTCTGTCGCAGGGTTTCAGCATTTCTGTCGCAGGGTTTCAGCATTTCTGTCGCAGGGTTTCAGCATTTCTGTCGCAGGGTTTCAGCATTTCTGTCGCAGGGTTTCAGCAATTCTGTCGCAGGGTTTCAGCATTTCTGTCGCAGGGTTTCAGCATTTCTGTCGCAGGGTTCGGCATTTCTGTTATAGTTTTGCCCTAGCATTGCTGTCATAAGCGTTCAGCATTTCCATCTCAGCGTTCTGACCTAGCTTTTCTGTCATAGCTTTCTGCCCCGGCATTTCTGTCTCTGTGTGCAGTCTCGGCATTTCTGTCATAACAGTTCTGCCGTAGGATTTCTGTATAGCGTTTCTGGCTCAGGATTTTTGCCATGGCATTTTTTCTTTATTCGGTCCTGGCGTTTTCTGTCATAGTGTTCTGCCCCAGCATTTCTGGCTCAGCGTTCAGGCTCAATTTTTTCTGTCTCAGCATTTCCGTCATAGCGTTTCTGCCCCAGGGTTCTGTCTTTGCATTTCTGCCATCAGAAATTTCAGTCTCAGCGTTTCTGTCATTGCGTTTCGGTAATGGCATTTCTGCCTCAGCGTTTCTGCCCCAGGATTTCTGTCGTGTTTCTGCCTCTGCGTTCTGTCTGAGCGTTTTCTACCCCAGCATTTTCTGTCATGGCATTTCTGCCCCAGGGTTTCTGTCATTACATTTCTGCCCAGGGTTTCTGTCATTACAGTTCTGCCCCAGGGTTTCTGTCATTACATTTCTGCCCCAGGGTTTCTGTCGTTACAGTTCTGCCCCAGGGTTTCTGTCATTACATTTCTGCCCCAGGGTTTCTGTCATTACATTTCTGCCCCAGGGTTTCTGTCATTACATTTCTGCCCCAGGGTTTCTGTCATTACATTTCTGCCCCAGGGTTTCTGTCATTACATTTCTGCCCTTGGGTTTCTGTCATTACATTTCTGCCCTTGGGTTTCTGTCATTACATTTCTGCCCCTGGGTTTCTGTCATTGCATTTCTGCCCCAGGTATTTTCTGTCATTGCATTTCTGCCCCAGGTATTTTCTGTCATTGCATTTCTGCCCCAGGTATTTTCTGTCATTGCATTTCTGCCCCAGGTATTTTCGGTCATTACATTTCTGCCCCAGGTATTTTCGGTCATTACATTTCTGCCCCAGGTATTTTCGGTCATTACATTTCTGCCCCAGGTATTTTCGGTCATTACATTTCTGCCCCAGGTATTTTCGGTCATTACATTTCTGCCCCAGGTATTTTCGGTCATTACATTTCTGCCCCAGATTTTTTCGGTCATTACATTTCTGCCCCAGGTTTTTTCTGTCATTACATTTCTGCCCCAGGTTTTTTTCTGTCATTACATTTCTGCCCCAGGTTTTTTCTGTCATCACATTTATGCCCCAGGTTTTTTCTGTCATCACATTTCTGTCTCAGCATTTAGTTCAGCATTTCTGTCATAGCGTTGTTGTGCTCATGTTTCTGCCCCAACGTTTCTGTTTCAGTGTTCAGCCTCAGCATCTCTCAGAGGGGCATCGTTGTTCAGTCACGGCAGATACTCCGGTAGCTGTTTCATCTTTGTTGTTTGTCATGTCTCATCGTTTTTTGTTCATGGTTGTACCTGCGTCATGTAGCTAGGGCTCACATGTCAGGATCTGTCACGTCTACAGATCTATACGGGCTGAGGTTTCGTTTGTTAATGATTGTTGACCACAATCTTCTCGCCTGTATAACATACGTCATACGATGCACGTTCATTCACCACACCTGTACGATTACCCACCACGGTCTGTGGGTACACCAGCCCTGAGTTTTCAGTTAATTACCTGTCTCTGCGCGGCAGGTTACTCGGGCTCACTCTTTACTCACACGAGGGGATGGGGGGGGTCCATCATCAGGTTTATTCATGCGCAGTGGTCTTGGCATTTCCGCTCATACTTAGGTAGGCACAGAGGGGCGTTGTTGTTCTCTTGTCTGTCATTTCTCTTGTGCATGTTCTCAGGTTGGTCTGTATTGGCATTCGTTATCCCCTTATTGGTCCTTAAGTGGTAGGTTTGGGCAAACATCATCATGATTCTGGATTCCTCTCTCGGCTCGGATCTTGTCTAGGGTATGGCCTGGAAGACTGCTCAGGGACGTCAGTCCAGTCATCTTTTCCGTTCCCCAGCCGGTTCCAGGTAGGGGGGAGGTTTAGTCACTTTGGGTATGACTGTTTTCATGCCATGGGACTTATTTCCCTGGGATGGAGTCTGGCCCTCCTTCCTTGGTTCAGATTTCAGACTCGGTTACCAGGTCACAGGCTGAAGTTCGACCCGATTGCATCAGGTGGAACCAGTATTCTGTGTCTGGCATGGTTTCTACACGTTGTCAATACTTATTGCCATAGTGCATGGGCCTGATCCACCTACTTCATCACATCTTTCAGGTATTTAGCATTTTGAACTCCTACCAGTTGTCCTTTGGCACTCACCCTCGGACTTCCCCACACCAGCATGGCCAGGGCTTGGGAGGGGTTTCACTGAGCACTTCACTGGTGTCTGTTTTTGAAGTTTCGATCTTCTCGGCTATACATCTTGCAGGGGCTCCTCGGGACAGCCATTGCTAACCTTCCCCCACGCATCCGCATTCGCAAGCAGTTCATTCTCATGTCTGGGTCATCTCGGACTTCAGGCTCTGTCCAATCGTTCACTGGACGTTCAGTTGGGTTCTGGGTAGCTTCGCAGGTTCGGTAGGGGGTTCTGTCTCATCACCAAGTCGGAGGGGGGGGTTTCTCCGGTCATAGGGGACACTTTTCGGATACATACTGTTGCCATCCGGGCGCACGCTACTCCTCTTGATAGGATGTTACCTTCCCTTCTTCACCTAAATTTGTGTTTTTTTGCCCTCTTTTCAGGCATACTGACCAGTCAGGCCAAGGCACACCTCAGGCCTTGGTGCTTAGGAGTATCACTTTCTTACTCGAAGACTCTGACTACAAGTGTAAAGGCTAGCCAGAGGTTAGCCTGTATTTGTGGGAGGAGGCTGAGAGGGCTACTTAAGCCTCCTCCTCTATCTGGCCAGGGCTCGTCGGCGTTTCTGGGTTCCCACCCACCCGTTTCCCCCAATCCTCATACATACTCATTACTTTTTCTTACATTCAGGGTATGCCCTATTTTCAGGCATACTGACCAGTCAGGCCAAGGCACACCTCAGGCCTTGGTGCTTAGGAGTATCACTTTCTTACTCGAAGACTCTGACTACAAATAAATCTTTATATAAAGCACCAGAGTATGGAATCTCATCTCATGGTGCTAGAACATCAGGCATGTGCACAAAGATTTGCACAGGTGCACTGCAATATCTCTACACATACGGATCATTGAGCTTTTCAAGAATGACAATTTTTTAATAGTCTAATTTAAAAATAGCCATGTCCACTTGCAGGTGTATTAATATTTGGTATGCTAATTTTAAAACGCTAGCGGCACTCAGACTCATTGGAGAAAATCACATTTTTATTTTAGACATGCTGTGGCTTAACTGGTAGACATTCTGACCCTAGAGTGTACATTCTACAGAAAACCAGCCTTGTTAAAAAATTCCTCTCAAAGCTGCTATAGCCTGTGGTTTATCATTTGTGTGCATCACAGACAATGCACAATCATATGGCTTATATGTTTGTAAAGCAGGTTCAATGTGTCATCAGTCATTCACAATAAAAAAAAGTCTACAATTACTCTCTAAGTGATAGTAATCAGTCACACCTTACAAAAAAAAGACTGTCTAATTAATTTAAAGCAGAACTAAAATAAGAACCATACTTCAACGCAAAAGTAAATCCTAGCAATGTACTGTGTATCAATTTAGTAATACCCAGCTTGAAACCTTCTTTTTCTGCCTGTCCAATAATGGTGAAACAATGCAGTCACTAAAATCCCATGCATGCTGAAGCCAGTGTCATTCTGGAATTCCTTTCTTGCTATTCCTTTTGTCCAAATACAGTGCCTTGCAAAAGTATTCACCCCCTTGGCATTTTCGTGTTTTGTTGCCTCACAACCTGGAATTAACATGGATTGTTTAAGGATTTGCATCATTTAATTTACAGAACATGCCCACAAATTTAAAGATTTTTTTTTTATTGTGAAGCAAACAATGAATAGGACAAAATAACATAAAAAAGTCAATGTGCATAACTATTCACCCCCCTAAAGTCAATACTTTGTAGAGCCACCTTTTGCGGCTATCACAGCTCCAAGTTGCTTTGGATAAGTCTATATGAGCTTGCCACATCCAGGCCCGGATTTGCCACAAGGCCACCGAGGCCAGGCCTCGGGGCGGCAGTGGTGCAAGGGGCGGCGCCGCTCCTGCGGCGACTTCGCAGCCGCCCCCCTATTCGGGCTGCCCATTAAACTTTATCAATGGCACCGGTGCCCGCAGAAAAGATGGCCGCGAGCCAACCACCCAACTGCGCATGCGCCGTTCCGAAGCCGGCCGGGCTCGGGAAAGCTCGTACGCGCTCGGCCGGGCGGCGCATGTGCAGTAGCGTGATTTCGCAGCCCGGCGCCATTTTTGAAAAAATCTATGTATTGTCAGCGGTGCGGGCGGCAGCGGGGGAGAGAGATGACATCTCTCATTGCCCGCACCGCTGTTCCGCCCTCCTCCTTCTGATAGAAGGCAGCATGGCATCCCCATCTGGTGGCAGGGTCCAGGGAGCATGGCAAGTGACACCCCCATCTGGTGTCAAGTGACACCCCCATCTGGTGGCAAGTGACACCCCCATCTGGTGGCAAGTGACATCCCCATCTGGTGGCAGGCAGCATGGCAAGTGACATCCCCATCTGGTGGCAGGCAGCGTGGCAAGTGACATCCCCATCTGGTGGCAGGCAGCGTGGCAAGTGACATCCCCATCTGGTGGCAGGCAGCATGGCAAGTGACACCCCCATCTGGTGGCAGGCATGGTGGCAAGTGACATCCCCATCTGGTGGCAGGCAGCATGGCAAGTGACATCCCCATCTGGTGGCAGGCAGCGTGGCAAGTGACATCTCCATCTGGTGGCAGGCATAGTGGCAAGTGACATCCCCATCTGGTGGCAGGCATGGTGGCAAGTGACATCCCCATCTGGTGGCAGGCATGGCGGTAAGTGACATCCCCATCTGGTGGCAGGCATGGTGGCAAGTGACATCCCCATCTGGTGGCAGGCATGGCGGCAAGTGACATCCCCATCTGGTGGCAGGCATAGTGGCAAGTGACATCCCCATCTGGTGGCAGGCATGGTGGCAAGTGACATCTGGTGGCAGGCATAGTGGCAAGTGACATCCCCATCTGGTGGCAGGCAGCGTGGCAAGTGACATCCCCATCTGGTGGCAGGCAGCGTGGCAAGTGACATCCTCATCTGGTGGCAGGCAGCGTGGCAAGTGACACGCGATGGTGGCAGGTGACACGCTCGGGTCTTCCAATGATTCTGCATTATGGTGAGTTGAACTATTTCATTTTATATTACAATGTAATGATAGAAATAATGATTTTCAATCATCCTGACACCATAACAACCATGGTACCAGGGATGATTGAAGCGCTATCACCAGCCATTGCCTGCGAAAAATCCTTACCCTTCGCGCGCCTACCCTGAAGTATTTTCAGTCTGTACAATTAAAGTCAGTTATTTTCAGTGTTCTCGTGTGTGGAGATATGTTTTTAATTGATCTATTGTAGCAGTCATCGATAAAGGACGAGAATGGTGGTGTGTGTGTGTGTGGGGCGGCATTGAAGGACCCGGCCTTGGGGCGGCAAAGGGAGTAAATCCGGGCCTGGCCACATCTTACCACTGTGATTTTTGCCCATTTCTCCATGCAAAACTGCTCCAGCTCCTTCAAGTTGGATGGTTTGCGTTTGTGAACAGCAATCTTTAAGTCTGACCATAGATTTTCTATTGGATTGAGGTCTGGGGTTTGACTAGGCCATTCCAACACATTTACATGTTTCCCCTTAAACCACTCAAGTGTTGCTTTAGCAGTGTGTTTGGGGTCATCGTCCTGCTGAAAGGTGAACTTCCGTCCTAGCCTCAAATCACACACAGGGTGGTACAGGTTTTGCTCAAGAATATCCCTGTATTTAACACCATCCATCTTTCCCTCAACCTTGACCAGTTTCCCAGTCCTGACTGCTGAAAAACATCCCCACAGCATGGTGCTGCCACCACCATGTTTCACTGTGGGGATGGTGTTCTTTGGGTAATGTGATGTGTTGGGTTTGCGCTAGACATAGCATTTTCTTTGATGGCCAAAAAATTCAATTTTAGTCTTATCAGACCAGAGCACCTTCCTCCATACATTTTGGGAGTCTCCCACATGCCTTTTCGCAAACTCAAAATGTGCCGTTTTGTTGTTTTGCTGAAAGTAATGGCTTTCTTCTGGCCACTCTGCCATAAAGCCCAACTCTATGGAGCAAACGGCTTATTGTCGTCCTATGTACAGATACTCCAGTCTCTGCTGTGGAACTCTGCAGCTCCTCCAGGGTTACCTTAGGTCTCTGTGCTGCCTCTCTGATTAATGCCCTCCTTGCCCGGTCCGTAAGTTTTGGTGTGCGGCCGTCTCTTGGCAGGTTTGCCGTTGTGCTATGTTCTTTCCATTTGGTTATGATAGATATGATGGTGCTCCTAGGGATCATCAAAGATTTGGATATTTTTTTTATAACTTAACCCTGACTTGTACTTCTCGAAAACATTGTCCCTTACTTGTTTGGAGAGTTCCTTGGTCTTCATGGCAGTGTTTGGTTAGCGGTGCCTCTTGCTTAGGTGTTGCAGCCTCTGGGGCCTTTCAAAAAAGTGTGTATATGTAATGAAAGATCATGTGACACTTAGATTGGACACAGGTGGACATCATTTCACTAATTATGTGACAGCTGAAGGTAATTGGTTGCACCAGAGCTTTTTATGGGCTTCATAACAAAGGGGGTGAATATATACGCACATGCCAATTATCATTTTTTTTATTTCTGAAAAATAGTTTTATGTATATATTTTTCTAATTTTACTTCACCAACTTAGACTATTGTGTTCTGATCCATCACATATAATTCAGATTAAAAAAACATTGAACTAAAGGCTGTAATAGGTAAAAAGCCAAGGGGGGTGAATACTTTTGCAAGACACTGTACATCCACACATGGACAGTATGGAGAAGCACACAAGGCTCCTCTATCGATGCAGGCAATGAACAGTCACTTCTGGCGGGTGGATATGAACACAATGTCACCCTGGCAGAATGCCGAGTTGCACATTTGCATATTTAAAAGGCTAGCCTGCAATCTTTCCAGGAGTGCCTATTGGGCAATTTTGGGGGGAGGTGCCATAGTACCCTGTAAAAATGGAAAAAGTGAGCTACAATTTTGGATAAACTTTTATCGGTGATTACAGTTCCACTTAAAGTTGCTATGTTCTTTTCCATATAGTCTTTAAATGATTAATTATAAAATGATCAGCACAACTAGAGGTTTCAGCAGTGTTTCCTGAATAGCCTTTACTATATATTTAAGTGCTTAGTACTGGTTCTTTGTAATAATAATAATTGTATGTGAGAGACAACAAGGAGACAACTATGGTTTCTTTTTTGGGAAAACCTCTCCAGTCATTCCAAATGTGGTTCTCAGACCCCAGATTACGGACAATAGAAAGTTCCCCACTACAGATGTGCCAAAATGAAAAATTTACGCCAGGAGCGGGTAAGATAGATGCATCCTGCAGCTTTATTGTCAGTTCTTGACTACAGTGTGTGTAACCCACAGTAGATTATAAGCTCTGCTCATATTAATTTCTTTTTTTTTGTGTGATAAAAGCAAAAATCTGTGGTTCAATGAACATACTATCTAGCATGTCTTTGATACATTTTATGCTATTTCTTTTTGAAAACTGCTTGAAGGTTTGAACATTTGTAAAATGTATTGACCTACTGACATTATTATTTACTTCCTGCCCCACATCTGAAAATATATAACTACTACATCCTGTTATCACCTCTATACTTCCTGTACCAGATTCACCTTCTTTAGATGCTGTTTTATTTTTATCAGTCTTCATGGTAATCTTTGCAGGCTATTTCAGTTATAGCCTTAAACTGACAAAAACCTTTTAAAACAATGAATAGATTTTTTTTAAATATCTTACTTTGTGAATAATAAGTAGATTATTATCAATAATAATCAAAAATATGCGCTTCTGGCAGTCTGCACAAATTACTCCTGCAGTTTATTCTGCTACAGTTCTAACACATCAGACTGCCAATATTTTTCCAATGTATTTTTTGCACTTTATTTTTGTTCAGCTTTTTAAATCGCCTAAATTGCCTAATGCCTAGTCTTTGGTCAATGTCATTTTAGTTGCTTTTTTTAATTTGTTATCAAATTTTTTACTATGTATATCCAATATGTGTGATAAAAATAAATAATGCATGCCAAAGGATTATCGGAGCATTATGGGATAGCTAATGTGACATCACATCAGACATTCCTTGCTTTGATGGTGTGGTTTGAAAGCTCAGACTGAAACCATCTGTTAAGAGATAAGTTACTGGTATTGGACTATGAGATATTGATCTGACAAACATATTTAATAACAGAAATGAAAAACTGACTGTACATAAAGCAAAATTAGGGTTTTTGAAATGTGGAAAGGAGCCTGAAGTCTCATCTGCTGTCTCATAAGAAGAATGCAAACAATTTATTATGCAATATTTTTTTTTCATTTTATTTTTTAGCACTGTCCACAATGTTTGTGTAGAGATATATACAATATCTATACACATTCCCTTTAGTAAAAAAATGGCCTTCTTCTCAAAAAAGATAACAACCAGGCCTGTGTCCCCATAGAAAGATGTTTGTGAGCATACATCTTCTCTCCTGATATCAGCCTATATATGCCTATATATGCTTTAGCAGCTGGTAGGTAATAAGGACATACACAAGTGCTGCAGCCCTATTGCTTTTTTTTAACCTATAAATGCCTACAGATAAAAGTACTGCCAAAAGAAAGCCCCTCTGTTTCATCCCCAAAAATGATATATGTACTATTATGGTATTATGTGTAATAATGGCAAGAAGCCAAAATAGGCTTATAGGTGAATTGTAAAAATTGCCCTGTTCCATAAGGGTATAGAGGGGTTAAAAAGGGGGGAAACCTAATTGTACTTGTACTTGTACTATTATGGTATTATATGTAATAATGGCAAGAAGCCAGAATAGGCTCATAGCTGAATTGTAAAAATTGCCCTGTTCCATAAGGGTATAGAGGGGTTAAAAAGGGGGGAAACCTAATTGTACTTCTTAACAGATCAGGACTATAGACAGATACCCACAACAGTAAATATATATCCGATTGACAGCAAAACTGGGATCCAGCATATACTTTTATCTAGTTGCAAGTGATTAGTAGCCATAGAGATGTAAAAAATGTATATGGAGTTGCCTTTCTTATACATGGCAAAAGCCACTACTATGTAACTTAGGCCATTACTCAGCCTTAACTAGCTCTGCATATACTGTAAAGTCTGAGCAAGAACAATGGCTGTACTGGGGTCTGTGTAGGGTATGTATAGGGTGTGGAGACAATAAAGCCTCTGTTGATGTGTGGATTATTCCACCCTTAGATATCAACCAGGTAACTAGTGGAGCACGTGTACATTATACAGCTCACTAAACAAACTAATCACACAATAATCCCAGAATGGAAATTTCTTGTGTATGCATACATTTACAGTATAATTGAAAATTCAAAGCCTGTGGACTAAATGCAAAATATACAGGCCTTTGGAGGTACCAGTGCTACAACATAGCTAAAACACATTTACTAGACTGTACATTGGTTATTGTCACTCTTTTACCTGATATAAAGTCTGGCTAAATATTGGATTATTGTCATTGATATCCACAATCTCAAGACGAACAGGAACATCAGAAGATCTCTGCGGAGAACCATTATCTGATGCTCTGACAGTGAAGTTTACCCACTGCACCTGCTCATAATCCACAGTCCGGTTTGCTATAATTTTTCCTGTACAAGAAAAAGTAGTATGCTTTATTTTCAACAAATACAACAACAGTGTACAGAAATCAATAGTGTACATATAGGTAATAAAAGCTAGGAAAAAACTTTTGCAACCTTTCAGTGTGCTTTTACCTGCTGTGTTGTCCTCAAGTTGTACATATCCTGCTGGCACAAGGTTATAGAGAGAGTAGGTGATCTGACCATTAGGTCCCTTATCCGGATCAACAGCAGATACTGACAACAGTGTGGTCCCTGGGGTGGCACCTTCAATTATCCTTTGAGAGAAAACAGTAACCCCAAATGGTCGAAATCTGGGAGTGTTGTCATTGACATCCAGAATATTCACTGTTAACTTTGCTGTAAGCAATGAATAAATAAAAACATTAACAGTTATATATTTTTATAAATAAAAAAGTTGTACCTAAAAGACAATTTGTCTAAAAAAATTCTATCCCAGTAGAACAAATGTTCAAGAGTTATCAGTGCTTCTGAAATGGTAGCTTGGCAGTGCAATAGCATTCACCTTCTTCCCTTTACCATAAAAGGCACAGTTGCTTTCATTAGTAAGCTGTGCATGAGAAGGTGAACGGAGTATTGGTGGCTTGTGGTTGGCACGGTTGTATTGTAGTACTTGGGTTGCTTTATTAATACAATGGATACTTTATTCATAGGGCTCCCTGCCCCCTGCAATCTCACCCCCCATTTCTTTCTGGTCTTTTGGTTTCCAAAAAAAATACATAGTAATAAGTAACCATCCAAATCATCCTCCCAAATCATTCCTAATATGTATACATGTATGTGTGTTACAGACTTTAGATTGTAATATAAGCACTTCACAGGTAAGGATTGATGTGAATGGGTCAACACACCCATGTGAAGTGTTGCAGAAATATGTTGGCACTATAAAAGTCGTTAGAATAAATTCCCGGTAGTACATATTATTACATTGTTTTATAACGAATATATAAAATAATTTATAATAATATAATATATTAATAAAGTAGAATATGTATTCTACTTCCTCCTCTCCTCTTCCCTTCTCCGTCAGAGTTCCCCAAGGTTCTGTTCTTGGACCTCTCTTATTTTCAATCTACACCTCTTTCCCTGGGTCAGCTGATTGTCTCACACAGCTTTCAATATCATTTCTACGCTGACAACACCCAAATCCATCTCTCCACCCCTCAACGCGTCACTAACTTACTAACAGACATATCTGTCTGGATGTCACACCACTTACTCAAACTCAACTTGTCCAAAACCTGAGCTCATAATATTTCCTCCCCCACGTGCCTCTTCCCCTGACTTCTCTGTCAAGAGCAATGGCACAACCATCCACCCATCCCCACATCCCCACATGCCAGGGTGCTAGGTGTTCTGCTGGACTCTGAACTCTCCTTTCGGCCCCACATCCAATCCCTTTCCAAAGCTTGCTGCCTCAACCTCCGCAACATCTCCAAACTACGTCCCTTCCTAACCAATGAAACCACAAAGCTCCTGATTCACTTCCTGTTTATCTCTCGCCTCGAATACTGCAACTCCCTCCTCATTGGCTTACCTTTAAATAGACTACCCCCCTTCAGTCCATCATGAATACTGCTGCCAGACTCATCCACCTTACAAACCGCTCAGCGTCTGCTACCCCTCTCTGCCAATCCCTTCATTGGCTGCCACTCACCCAACAAATTCAATTCAAAATACTATCAAAAAGTTGCAAAGCCATCCACAACTCTGCCCCCAGCTACATCACTAGCCTTGTCTCCAAATACCAACCTAATCATACTTTTCATATATCCCAAGACCTGTTGCGCTCTATCTCCCTCATTAACTCCTCCCATATCCGCCTCCAGGACTTCTCCCAAACCTCTCGCATCCTCTGGAACACCCTACCCCAATCTGTCAGACTATCTCCAAATCTTTCTACTTTTAGGCAATCCCAGAAAACGTTTCTTTTCAGAGAAGACTACCCTGCCTCCACCTAATAACTGTTCTTTTATTTTCTTCATCAGCTCATCCCCCACAGTTATTACCCTTTCGTATCACTTGACCCTTCCTCCTAGATTGTAAGCTCTAATGAGCAGGGCCCTCTGATTCTTCCTGTATTGAATTGTATTGTAATTGTACTGTCTGCACTACCAAACTGTCGGCGCTATATAAATACTGTATAATAATAAAATAATAATAAAGGCTGATTGACTGATTAACTAAGCATTATGTATAATTACTAAGCAATAATAATAAAGAGATTAATAAAAAGAATAAAGGTGTTAATAAAGCAATGCACACAATTAAATATTTAATTAAAAACTGTTCAAGTAAAATAATGTCAGTTTTTAGAAATACAAATTATGATAGATTTTTTAAATATTGTTTTCATTCTTTGAAATTTTATTTAATTTATACTCGGCCAGATCTATATAATATTTTGGCCGTTGTTGGTAACTTGACATGCTGGCTTAACATCACATTCAATGACTCCTGTAACAAAATATCCCCACCAGAGCTCACAGTTCTAGCTAATGCCTGCAGACGCTGCAATCCCAGATGATGGTGTCACGATACACTGATTTTCCACTAGTTGGAAAAAACAAATAGTAGGACAACCCCAATTAACACGTAACACTTTTATTAAATGTGCAAAAGGACAGATATTCTGTAATAAATCTTACAACTAGAATTCTTGAAAAATATTGGATGATATTAGGTTATGTCTGCGTTAGAACGATCTTATGCCTCTAATTTAACTACTGCATTATTTCAGCATTTGTCTTGCTGGTTTTTACCTGCACTTGACACTGTCATTTCTCAAACTATGCTCTCTGCCTCACCCTTATTTATATTCCTGCATTTACTATAAGAGGCTACTAGAGCATTTTGTCAGCATAATATATCAAATTGTTTCTTTGGTTTTTTATGCAGCATCTGCCAACTATCCCTTTGCTGCCCAAGTTAGTGTGTCATATGGTTGTGTCCTTGATTACTTTGTGCTCTGGTTTCCTTTTGTAGTTTACTTTCTGCTCATCTGCTTACCCAACTTCCACCTTAAATATTCTTCTCCTGCTTTCTGATACCAGCTTAGTTTATACTTAGGCAGGTCATAGCTGATGCAGCAGGCTGATGATGCAGCCGGGTAAAATGAAAAAAAAAAATTGGATTCCCCCATTTACACAGAGTGTGCTGATGGGAGAATCTCTCTCGTCGAGCTATTGTATTCTGACAGAGGGGAGAGTTCCTCACCATCAGAATACAATGATCAGTGTTGCCAGCAACAACCGTCGGCACCGATCGAGCGAGAAAAACCCGACAGGCTGATTGTAAAGAAGTCAATCGAAAGATCCATAGATGAATCAAAATTTGTACGGTACCTGCTGAACTTGCTGAATTTCAATCCATTTATGGCCAGCGTTAGTTTTATACTCCTGTTTTCTATCTGCAGCATAGATTGTTCCCAGTTCCATTCAACCATTTTTTCTGCCATGGTGCTTTGACCAATCGGTGTTGATTTACTAAAGGCCACTAGGCTGTTTTGCACTTTGCAAGAGGATTTTCTGTTAGTATTGCAAATGTGGCAAAACTTCACCCAATCTCCTGCAGGTAAATGTTTATTTGCACATGATTGGATGATAGAAGTCAGCAAAGTGTCACATCAATTACTAAGCCAAGGGAAAAGTCCCTTGCAAAGTGCAAATTCCCTTACAAAGGGAAAAGTCTGTTTGCCCTTGGTAAGTCAACCCTATTGTTTGTCTTCTTGTTTCTGCTTGGTGGCCGAGCAGGGGTCAAAAAACAAAAGGAAAAGAGAATAATAGGAGAGGGAATCATAACTATTAGTGGGATATAATTCACAAAAGAGGAAATTAAAGTATTGGATAAAGGACTCAAGTTCTAAAAAAGAATCGTAATAAATTCAACACGTATGTTGATATTAACGAATTTGTCAGAAACCTGAATATAAAGAAACATATGCTTAGTAACCCTGGAGAGGGCAGAGGAAGAAGTGCACCGGAAACCAATGGTATTCTATTCAGCAATGTTCAGAATAAATCTCTCTTCAATCCACCAACTGGGAATGATGGACATGTCGAGGTGTTCAAAAAAATGGTCCTGAAGGACCTACAGGACTTGAAAGTAAAAAAGGCTTATGATCCAGGCGACAGAAAAAGTGGTATAAAAAAACTGGAATCTAGAAAAGATACTGTGATAAGGCGAGTGGACAAAGGAGGGGCCATAGTCATTCAATCTAAAGATGCCTACAATGATGAAATAAATCGATAACTATGTTATGTTGAGACATATCAAAAAATGCCAAGTAAAGTAGATAAAGTTAAACCCCTTGGTAGACCCATTGTCAACAGGATCAATTTAGTAGGTGCAAGAATTGGAGAATACATCGACTGGTTTCTACAACCTGTGGTGAAAAAAAACAGGTCATACCTTAGGGACACAAAACACCTCATTCAGCTGCTAAATGACATCAATCTGACCGATGGACCTGTCTATTTGGCAACTGCTGATGTTGTGTCACTTTATACAATCATCAACCATGATGAGGCCATCCAAGTGACCAAATGGGCTCTGAGAAGATTCAGTGACTTGAAATGTGTACAAAGGAGGTTCCTTTTAGACTGTCTGAGATACAGTCTAGAGTCTATTTCTGGTATAACAAAATTTTCTTTAAGCGAATTTGTGGAATTGCAATGGGCGCAAAGTATGCGCCCAGTGTTGCCAACCTGTATATGTTGGAATGGGAAGAAGAGGTCCTATATAATAATGTACCACAACAGCTTACATTATTCAAATGATACATAGATGACATCATTATAATTTGGAGTGGTGACAGAGAAAGCCTTATTGATTTTTGTTTTAATCTAAACACTAACAATAAAAACATAAAGCTCACTTGGGAGATAAGTGATGAAAAAATCAATTTCTTGGATTTACTGATAGAGAAGGAAGGAAGAAAACTGACCACTCAGACTTACTTTAAAGTGGTTGACAGGAACAGCTACTTGCCTCTTGACAGCTGTCATTATACTCCCTGGTTAGACAATATACCAAAAGGGCAGCTAATCAGGTTGAGGCGGAACTGTACTACTAAAAATGTATTCCTTAAAAAGGCGGAAATGATCCGAGAGAGATTTATTCAGAAAGGATACCGTGCTGACTTCATTGAAGAAAAAATAAGAGATGTCTCATTATTGAATAGAGAAAAAATGATACAAGTTAAAATTGAAGATACAGCAAATCGAGATAGTATATCATTTGTTATGGACTTTAATATGCAACACTAACAAATTGAAAAAATTTTTAAAAAATATTGGAATATCATTAGAGCAGACCGCCATTTAGGTGCCATTCTCCCTGAGAGACCCAAATTTACCTATCGGAGGGCCCTTGACCCTCAGGGATCATTTGTCAAAAAATGTGCTTGACCCTGCCACTAAAAAAAACTTCTCCTTTTTTGAAGGTAAAGGATACTATCCCTGTAGAAGCTGTTACACGTGTCGGCATACTAAAGAAAGTAAGAAAAAGAAACCTAGTTTTACATCGATGGTGACTTCCAAGATATATATGATAGAAGAATTTATATTGCGTCATAGTGAAGGTGCCGTGTACCTATTGGAGTGCCCCTGTCGGATATTGGGAGAACAAAAAGGGGGTTATGGAAGAGATTGAGGGAGCATGTCCTGAACATTAAAAATGGCTTTGTTAAGCATAGTCTGTCAAGACATTATGCAGAATATCATAACAAAGACCCCTCATCATTGCAATTGTGTGGGATTGAAAAATACAAACCCCACTGGAGGGGAGATAATGAGGTTATTAGAATCAGTCAATTAGAGTCCCAATGGATATATGAATTATGCATTTTGGAGCCATTGGGACACAATGTTGAATTTGATTTAAACTGTTTCATATCTAATTATTAATTATCTATCCCCCCACCTTTTAGTATTTTTTATCGGTAATTATTATTGGAATTTATTTATCTTATTTTAGTCATAAAAGCATAGCATAAAATGAATGGGAATATATAACACCTTAGGGAAATGGTAGATCCCCCAATAATTTTACTGTATTGCAATGATCTAAATTGCAGAAAAGTTAAATCATTTCATTTCATTTCAACTAACCAAAACTTACCATTAGGGACACTGACCGATCGGTCAACCACCTCGCTGGCGTTATCGTATACAGAGACAGTAATGTCATAAGTTGCTACAAGCTCTCTGTTCAAGGGAGATTTTACCATAACTGCTCCTGGAAATAATTATAAACGCAAATGTCACAAATAATTCACTTTCTTACAAAACCTAGACAAAATTGATCTGAATGTTGTGAAATATTTCAAATTGTGCATTCGGAGCTCAGTATCATGTAAAGTGGGACCAGTAAAGTTCTATCAAAACAGCTGATGTAAATATTAATGGATGTGTAGCAATGTCATGTATACTACTAAGAAGACATTACATCACATTATCTGAATTCTGTTCCAGCTCTATGTCAAGCTCCAATGATCCTGTGTTCAGTCTGCATAGGCTTTACAACAACCAATAAAGGACATGCCTTGCCCTTTATGATGAGCATGTTGACATCCGTGCCAGCAATGACTATGAGAGTGTAGCAGCGACAGCAGCAAACAGTTATTATGATGACGATGATGATGATGATGATGTAGGAAGACAATGCATGAGGCAGACAGGAAAGGCTTTTAAAGAGATAACACTCATCAAACCTTCAGAGGTGTGAGCCATAAAGGAAAGAGAAGAGTCAGTTGGTTAGTAGCATGACACTTTCATTCATCAGAAATAAAAAAAAAGAAGAATATTAACAGAAAAGAGGAAAAATAAAACAAAAATATCAGAAAAGCACCAGAGAAGATTAGTTTTTTTATAGATTCATGCAGGTAAAGAGTGTAATGACGGGAAATTCTATCTAGTATAAGGAAGGTCGTTAATAAGGAAAAAAAGGAGAAAATGTCATTTTTTTCACCGGATTCAAATAAAGTACCTGTTTTGAAGTCTACACTGAATGTTCCCTGCTGATTAGGCACAATAACATTGGTATCATCCGTGGCCACAATTTCAATGATGTAATACTCCAGACGAGGATTGAGGTCTCGATCAATGGCAGTGACCTCAGCTACAATAGTTCCCACCCCAGCTGATTCCAAGATACTGACAGTCTGGATGGGATTGACAAACTCTGGTGAGCAGTCATTAACATCATCAATGAGTATGTTGACTGTGGCGCTTCCAGATAAAGGCGTGGTACCGTGGTCTGTGGCAACTACTATTAGCCTGTAGGCATCCTTCTCTTCCCTGTCCACGGTCACGTTGGCCACCCTAATGACACCTGTAGAGGAATCAATAAGGAACCTGTCTTGGGCGCCACTTTCTATTCGGTAGGTTAGTTGTTGGTTTGGGCCGCTGTCTGCATCTGTTGCTGTAACCTGCACAACAGAAAACCCTGCAAGAATAAAGTATTCGGTTAATCCTTGTTAAACTGCCATTTCCTTCAGGTTTGTTCCGTATATGTGATATTATTTCCAGGACATAGATATAGACATGAGAATTAATGTGTGTCAAGTGACTGAAGCACTTAGCACAATGGGTATACAATGGCTGGAGCTCCCCTACAAATAAGCACAAATGACACGTTGTCTGATTCCAATATTATTTAATTTGAAATATAGCTTTTGATAAATCTGCAATGTATTTTACTAGGTTTTAAAAAGAGAAAAGAAAAACACAATAAAATCTATTTTTTGAATAGATTCCACCAAGATTTTCATCAAAAACGTAGGCCAACTAACCATGCTTGCCATAATATATTATTTGAGAGAAGCTGGAGAATAAGCTACCCTCAAGGTGGTTTAAAAAGTATACCTATAATGGTTTTGGATTTATTTTATTTTGACTTGCTTGCCTATACATTTTAAAACAGATGATTTACATCACATTTTGAAATTACATGACAATGGGCTATAAGATGTTTTATTAACCACTTCCCAAGCGCCCCATAGCAGATATACTGCTACAGGGCGGCCATTCTGTGCAGAATCACGCATATATACTGCCGCCGGCGGGCCACTTCTGCTGTGAGTACTCACAGCAGAAGCCGATCTGCAGGTGCTGGGCACTGGATGTCCGCCGGCACCCATCAATCATTGGGCAGAGACACAGAATGTAGCTCTACATATGTAAACAAGGCAGAGCTCCCTTCTGACAGGGGGAAAGTGATGGATTTTGTCTTCCTGCAAAGCAGGTAATAAAATCCATCACTTCCCTTAGTAAAAGCAGCACACACAGTACACAGCACTGGTTAGGCACACATTTAACCCTTTGAGCATCCTAGATGTTTAACCTCTTCCCAGCCAGTGTATTAGTGTCACTGGTTCCCACAAAGTGTCAGTTAGTGTCCAATTGTCCGCCGCAATATCGCAGTCCCACTATAAGTCATTGATCACCGCTATTACTAGTTTAAAAATGAATAAAAATTCCAGTATATATATATATATATATATATATATATATATATATATATACACACAGCATAGTTTGTAGCAATAACTTTTGCGCAAACCAATCAATATACGCCTATTGGGATTGTTTTTTTACCAAAAATATCTAGCAGAATACATATTGGCCTAAATTTATGAAAAGATTTGATTTTTATAATTTTTTTTATTGGATATGTTTTATAGCAGAAAGTAAAAAATATTTTTATTTTTCAAAATTGTATATTTTTTTTTGTTCAAAGTGCAAAAAATAAAAAACGCAGTGGTGATCAAACACCACCAAAAGAAAGCTCTATTTGTGGGAAAAAAAGGACATACATTTTATCTGGGTACAGCATTGCATGACTATGCGATTGTCAGTTAAAGTAATCATTATCTGGCCTGGTCAGGAAGGGGGTAAATCTCCTGGAGGTCATGTGGTTAAGAACATTTTTCACATGGGCTTCAGCTTGTTTGGAAGTAGTGTTAACAAAAAACTTTTGCAATTTGAGCAACTTTTTTAAAGCTTTAAAAGAACTCCAGTATGGGAATGTTAAACACGGGTCTTAATGGGAGCACGGACTGTACAAGCTGCAAGCAGGCTTCAGTAAACTATCAACAAGACTTATGCCCTGTACACACGGTCAGATTTTCCGATGGAAAATGTGTGAAAGGACCTTTTTGTTGGAAATTCCGACCGTGTGTAGGCTCCATCACACATTTTCCATTAGAATTTCCGACACACAAAGTTTGAGAGCTTTCTATAAAATTTTCCGACAACAAAATCCGTTGTCGGAAATTCCGATTGTGTGTACACAAATCCGACGCACAAAGTGCCACGCATGCTCAGAATAAATTAAGAGACGAAAGCCATTGGCTACTGCCCCGTTTTTAGTCCCAACGTACGTGTTTTACGTCACCGCGTTCAGAACGATCGGATTTTCCGACAACTTTGTGTGACCGTGTGTATGCAAGACAAGTTTGAGCCAACATCCATCGGAAAAAATCCATGGATTTTGTTGTCGGAATGTCCGATCAATGTCCGACCGTGTGTACAGGGCATTAAGGTGGAAGTTTAGGCAAAAGCTAACTCTGATCCTGCTCTATCCCACATTCTAAGACTAATCTATCTAGCCCTGTAAAGCAAAAATCGCTGTACTTACCGGCTCTGCAGCCGATCCAGTCTGGTCTCCAGCGGCAGATGCTGTGTGTGGGAGAAAACTGGCAATGGCTGGGAAATGCCTTGGAAGTGAGGTGACCCATAGACTTACTATGGGGATTCTGTTGTCGCCTGCCTCTCCTGCACACGCCTACAGAGTAAAGCCGCCGCTGGCTGCTCAGCGTGGGACTGGACCAGAGTGGCTTCAGCACCATTAAGTACAGCAATTTTTGCTTTATAGGGCTAGATAGATTAGTCTTTGAATGTGGCATAGAGTAGGATTAGAGTTAGTTTTTGCCTTAAACTTCTACTTTACAGCTAAACTCGAGGCAGATATAAAACATAATTACCACAATTCTGTAATAATTAATATATTATTAAACATATTATCAACTTCTTACAGTCCCTGTATAGCAGAGCTAGAGTGTGAGAGGAGAAAGCAGTCAACCAGTTCATGTGCCGGCAAGAAGAAAAAAAAGGTATGGTGGGAGAAAAGCTAAATTTTGTTACATTTTGTTACTTTATCTTTGATTAGTTGATTTTTGGTTTTTGACTGGAGTTCTGCTTTAGGAGACGTTTTGAAGTCTTAACAGCTTGTTTAAAGTGGCAGTCGGCACTCTCATAAAGATATGTGTTTAACATTCCCATTGTGGATCTGCATAGTACTTTAAAAGCTTTAATAAAGCCTGCAAAGGCTTTGTAAATGCTTTTATTTATTACTGTCAATTTACTCAGCGCTTTACATACAGTGCCTTGAAAAAGTATTCATACCCCTTGAAATTTTCCACATTTTGTCATGTTACAACCAAAAACGTAAATGTATTGTATTGGAATTTTTATTTTTTCAAGGCACTGTATATATTGTACTTTAACATCAGTCCCCGCCCTCGAGAGCTTACACTCTAAGGTCCCTAACTCACATTCATACACACACATACTACAGCCAATTTAGACAGGAGCCAATTAAACTACCTACTACTACTGTCTTTGGAGCAGTGGGAGGAAACTCACGCAGGCAAGGGGAGAACATGCAGACTTCAGGCAGGTAGTGCTGTGATTGGGATGGGAACCGACGACCTTAGTGCTGCTAGGCAGAGGTGCTAACCACTTAGCAACTGTGCTGCCCATACACTCATGTACAAGATAAAGCCCATGTAAGCAAGGCCCTAAAGAGCCTGCACAACAGGGTCTTTTTGGCTGATAGAAATCTCCAACTTAGCCATCTGATAAGGGAAGAGTCACCTCTGTGATGATATATTTGAGTTTAGTACAAAAATATTACATGGGAAATGGTAAACATGTTAAACATGTTAATAGTGTGAAAAGGAAAAAAGACCACATAATATTAATATATGATAAAGAAAAAAAACTATTTGTTAAAATCTTGGCCATAATAGAATGTAAATGCAAAACCATTGTACATTATCCTTCATTTTTCTAAACCTGAAGATCTTTGTCAGCCCTTATTTCTCCCCATTTATTATCTTTATTTGTAGAGATGAATACATTTTTTTAAAAATCCACCTAATTGTAATTGTGAAATCTAGGCGATTGCACATGAGGGGAAACCTTTGTTGACACAAACAATGAGCTGTAATTGCTAACTTTGCTTTCTGTAAATGACAGCTTATGTTCTGTTTCCCAGCCATTATGACGATAAACTAGATGTCATACTTTCTGGGTTACTGAGCAGAAGGAAGTCAACAGCAGCACCCTACATAATCCTCACACAAGTTTCTTGACTTCTGATCCTGCTTGATTGCCTTGCTGTTATCTAGTCTATAACAGTAGGCAGAGCTACAGTATACCTGACATGTGTTATTATGCAGTATTCAAAAAGAACTCCAGGCTTTCACACACTTTACAAGCTGGCCCAAATGGACTATGTCCCTCACTAACCTATGAGGCCGCTGGATGTGCTGTATATACTGTATGTAGCTGAGGTTCCGGGTGCGAGCCGAGACTTCTTGTCTCATACCAGGAACAAACACAGGAGAGTCTACAGCAGTGGCGCTCAGCCATTCAGAGGGAGCGATGTATTCTAGATGTATTCAGGGAGGTGGGCTGATGATGTCACACCTCTGACTCAATCAGAGGAAGCAATGTATTCATTAATAGAATACAGCTCTCTCTCTGAATGGCTGAGCGCCGCTGTTGTAACCTCGGCTACATACAGTTTATACCGCACATCCTGACACAGTTTAGTGATGGACATAGTTTGTTTGGGCCAGCTTGTGTGAAAACCTGGAGTTCTTCTTTAAGTGTATGTATACTCAAAATGTTATTTTTTTCTTTTGTTTTCTTTAGCATAGTGTCGGAAAGGATTAGAAAGCTTGATAAGTTTTTATTACAGTCTGTTCTCCCAGGGCAAATTCAACCTCATTATTTGTCCTGGTCTGGGCAAGACTGGGCAAGACTGGGCAAAGGTAGGTAGGGGGGTGGTACCAATAAGCAGGGCCGTCTTTAATATTGATTGGACCCTAGGCAAACATTTTTCAGGGCTCCCCCCATCCATCATTACACAGTACCCCTCCCCCATACTACCCTCATCATTACACAAGACCCCCTCCCCCATATTACCCCCATCATTACACAAGACTCCCTCCCCCCATACTATCCCCATAATTTCACAAGACCTCCTCCCCCATACTACCCCCGTCATTACACAAGACCCCTTCCTCCCATACTACCACCATTATTACACAGGACCCCTTCCTCATACTACCCCTATCATTACACAGGACTCCCTCTCCTCCTTCCACAGACCCCTGAAATGCCTCCCCCCAGCGGTCTCACATTGTTAGTGTCCAGAGGATGTTAGGCAAACACCAGGCACACCCCCCCAAACCCTCCGGCAAAGAAGTTCTTCAGTGGGATGATGGTCTGCAGCTTGTCGAACATGGTGAAGGAGAGGGGTCAGTGTGACTGTGCCCAGGACTGACAGGTGCTCTCCCTAGAGAAGGTTTACCTTACCAAGCTGACCAATCACAGCACAGGCTGCAGACATAACACCCAACCTATTACCAGCGCCTCCAACATTCAATTCTGCCCTCATCTCCTTCATGATAGCCAAATCCACTTGTCAACTATTTGCAGGAAGCACGGGCTCAAAGGGCAGCTGTTTTGGGCCCCACAACAATGACTGTGACCGGGGAAGCTTCCCCTTCTGCCCCACGTTAAAGACAGCCTTGCCAATAGGATGTTTTGGGATGGCAGCCCTGGTTGGAGATACTTTATCATTCATGCATCTATCAAAGCAGAATCCACAGTATGTGACACATGCTGGGCATGATGATCTATCTACTCCTTTTTCAGCCCTGTGATTAAAATGATTGACAGAGGGAAGTCTTCAAGCACTCATATCTTTGCTGTTCCAAGATGTTATATGACCATAGTTGAGAGCCACAAAGGAAGCCAATGCTGGAAGATGCGAAAATGTATCATTAACCATCCTTTCACCATGTCTACCAATGACTGAGAAACTATGGCACACCTGATACACTTTCTTTAGATCACAGGAAATCATCCTTACCATTAAAAGACGAAGTTTTGAATAAACATGCACCCTAAAACTTTACACAACTTCAGTGTATTTAGGTTTGCATCCTTGCAATTTTAAATGAAAGCTGCACTTAAAGTAAATGTGATATTACAATAGAAAAGTCTCTTTTCAAATAAAACATGAGATGAGTACTTTAGCCCCAATTCTATGTAGAAGTAAAAATCACTTATGCAGTAATATCAAGGCGCTCTCAATGGCTCTAGTACATCACCCACACAATATAATACAAAACATATAACTGAAAGAGAGAGTTCATGAAAAGACATTCATGAAAAGTTGTGTTTATCGGATAAATCTCAGAAGCGTATGTAAGAAAGTCATGTAATTGTGCAAAGTGGTTTCCTTTTTCTTTATTTCTAACATGAGTTAAGAAAAATATAAATGACCTTCGTAGATAAAGGATCTAGTCATTTTAGGGGAAACATTTTTTGAAGTTTTATTTTTATGGAGAACAAAAACAGTTATGTACACTTGCCCTTACAACACCTGGCAAAAAGTATGGAATCACCACTTTTTAACCGCTTCAGCCCCGGACCATTTGGCTGGCCAAAGACCAGAGCACTTTTTGCGATTCAGCACTGTGTCGCTTTAACTGACAATTGCGCAATCGTGTGACGTGGCTCCCAAACAAAATCAACGTCCTTTTTTCCCCACAAATAGAGCTTTCTTTTGGTGGTATTTGATCACCTCTGCGGTTTTTATTTTTTTTTGCTATAAACAAAAAAAGAGCGGCAATTTTGAAAAAAATGCATTATTTTTTACTTTTTGCTATAATAAATATCCCCAAAAAGTATATGAAAGAACATTTTTTTTCCTCAGTTTAGGCCGATACGTATTCTTCTACATATTTTTGGTAAAAAAATTGCAATAAGCATATATTGATTTGTGTACGCAAAGGTTATAGCGTCTACAAAATAGGGGATAGTTTTATGGCATTTTTATGAATAATTTTTTTTACTAGTAATGGCGGCGATCAGCGATTACTATCACGACTGCGACATTATGGCGGACACGTCGGACAATTTTGACACATGTTTGGGACCATTGGCATTAATACAGCGATCAGTGCTATTAAAAATGCATTGATTACTGTAAAAATGTCACTGGCAGTGAAGGGGTTAACACTAGGGGCAAGGAAGGGGTTAATGCGTGTCCTAGAGAGTGTTCTAACTGAAGGGGGATGTGGGCTGTGCAGGGAAACTAACAGATCCTCTGTTCATACTCTGTATGAACAGAGGATCTGTCAGTTCTCCCCTCAGAGAACCGGAAACTGTGTGTTTACACAAACAGCTCCCGATTCTCAGTGTGCCCCGAGCGATCGCGGGAGCCAGGCGGTGATTGAGACCGCCGGGCACTCGTATCGGCTCGGGGGGGTAAGCGGGGGGCGTGCACACGCCCCCTAGTGGCCACAGGGCGAAGTGACGTTACATAACACTTAACAAAATAAAATTAAAAAACTGTAGTCAGTTGCAACTGTTTTTGCAGATCAAGCAGAGGAAAAAAAATGGAATCACTCAATTCTGAGGAATCACCATGTACTTTGCAGGTTCTAAAACATCTGCATCAGATTACATCCTGAAAAATGATGTCATCATCATCAAACATCCTTTCAATTGATGGAATAAGAAAAGTGTCCAAAATCTCAATATAAACTTGTGCATTTATTGAAGATTTAATGACTGTCATCTCCCCTGTACCTTTACCTGACAAATCAATTGGGAAGGTTGTTAAAGGGAAACATACTGGTAGACCAAGGAAGACATCAAAGCGTCAAGTTAGAAAACTTAAAGCAATATGCCTTAAAAACAAAAAATGCACAACAAAACAAATGAGGAACAAATGGTCAGAAACTGGAGTCAATGTCTGTGACCGAACTGTAAGACATCGCCTAAAGGAAATGGGATTTACATGCAGAAAAGCCAAACTAAAACCATTATGAACACCTAAACCTAAAAAAAAAAAAAAAAAAAAAAACAAGGGCTAAAGAAAAGCAATCATGGACTGTGGATGACTGGATGAAAGAGATATTCAGCGATGAATTACGGGTCTGCATTGTGCAGGGTGATGATGCTGGAACTTTCTTATGGTGCCGTTCCAATGAAATGTATGAAGACGACTGCCCGAAGAAAACATGGAAATTTCCACAATTATTGATCATATGGGGTTGCATGTCAGGTAAAGGTAAGGAGGAGATGACAGTCAATAAATCTTCAATAAATACACAAGTTTATATTGAGATTTTGAACACGTTTCTTATCCCATCAATTGAAAGGATGTTTACTGATGATGACATCATTTTTTAGGATGTAGTACACGGTGATTCCATAATATTTTCCTCAGAATTGAGTGATTCTATATTTTTTTCCTCTGGTTGATCTGAAAAAACAGTTGCAACTGACTACAGTTTTCAGGAGGTTGGAATGTTAAATGAAAATAGTTTTGAGGCATAACTGTAATTAGTTTTTTTCTTTTTTACACAATTAAACAATTGAATGAACATTTTCCAAGAGTGGGGATTCCATACTTGTTCCCAGAGTTGTATATAGCAGTATTCAGTTGAATGCTCTGCTCACTGTACAGCAGACATGTCAGGTTCAAATAAGAAGGTAGGCCATATGGAGTGAAATTTATTTTTAAGGGGCCACACCTACTTGATTGCATTAAAAAGTCCTGAAATAATGAGCTGCAAATTGACATGAGCAAAATAGCTTTTATTACCTGAAGAACCTTCAGGCTTTATTCAATTTAAATGATGAATCCACCGAGGGGTGCAAAGAAGGCAAGTGAGGGTTGCACAGCGTCCAAAAAACACCAGCTTTACATGCTGTACTGCGATTTATAGCTAGAATCCAGAGTTACCTAATCACAGCCTATCCACTGTGTTTATAGCGGACAGTCCAGTTATGTTCAGCTACAGCTTCAGGTGCAACTTTTAATCTTGGGAGACCAAAAAAAATGTCTTGCTACAAATCACTAATGTAGCTAGTGATTGTTAGGGGAGTTGTATATGTGTTTAACCCCTTCCCAACCACCCGCCGCAGTTATATTGCGGAAGGTTGGCACTGCTGCGTGAGTCATTGTAGCTCTTCACCGGCTCTTTAAGACCCTGTAGCAGGCACGCGGCCGCGTGTGTCCCCGGGGACAATGCGTGTGCCCGGCAGGCGCGATGACCACCAGGCACCCGCGATCGCTCGTGACAGAGCGAGAACTGGGATCTGTGTGTGTAAACACACAAATCCCGATTCTGTCAGGTGAGAGGAGAGAGATTGTGTGTTCCTACCAAGTAGGAACAATGATCTCTCTCCTCCTCTAGTCAGCCACATTCCCCCCACAGTTAGAACACACATAGGGAACACATTTAACCCCTTGATCGCCCCCTAGTGTTAACCCCTTCCCTGCCAGTGACTTTTGTACAGTGGCTATTTATACCACTGATCGCTGTATAAATGTCAATGGTCCCAAAAAAGTGTCAAAAGTGTCTGATTTGTCAGCCGCAATGTCCCAGTCCCGATAAAAATTGCAGATCACCGCCATTACTAGTAAGAAAATAATAATAATAAAAATGCCATAAATCTATCCCATATTTTTTAGACACTATAACTTTTGCGCAAACCAATAAATATACGCTTATTGCGACTTTTTTTTTACCAAAAATAGGTAGAAGAATACATATTGGCCTAAACTGATGAAGAAATTTGTTTAATTTTTTTTGGATATTTATTATAGCAAAAGTACAAAATATTGTGTTTTTTTTTTCAAAATTGTCGCTCTTTTTTTTTTTGATAGCGCAAAAAAAAAAAAAAAAAAAAAGAGGTGATCAAATATCACCAAAAGAAAGCTCTATTCGTGGGAAAAAAAGGACATACACCTTTTTGGGTACAACATCACACGACCGCGCAATTGTCAGTTAAGCGATGCAGTGCCGTATCATAGCAAAAAATGGCCTGGTCAGGAAGGGGGTAAATCCTTCCGGGGCTAAAGTGGTTAAACACACTGTGGTATACTTTAAGGAGAAAAAGTATACAATCATTTAAGTGAGTGATTTTTGAGATATGAATCTCCTACTCTCATGTCTGTAGAGAAGAATACAGAAGATGAATTGCTAATAATTTTTGCTACATAATTTAATGGTGGTATTGCATGATTGTGCGAGATCTTTTGTACTACTGCAAATCTCCTTTGTAGAAGTTCAAAATAGCAGATCAGTCTTATAAGATTTGTAGCTCAGTTAAGTGAAAATAAAAACAAATATACTATCTGTGGAGGCTACGAGGGGTTGATTTAGGGGTACCAAAAATTAGTCTTTAATTATTTTTTTTAGACTTTTAATTCATGGGGAACTGATCACTGGTAAGAAAACCATCTGCATTACAAAATCCCTGACACACTTTGGGGTCTAATTACAATAAGAGTTGATCTATTCAAAAACATACGGTCAAATTTAGTTCAGCTTGCACAAATGTTTTGTACCCAAACTGTTTTGTATACACAACCACTTTTGGTGTTTATTAGGTGATTCCCTATTATTGCCTGTAAGGCAATAATATGTGCTGTAACGATATCAAGTACGGGACATGACAAGCTGTAGCTAGCTGCCATCTTGTGTGGAAGTAGCCATGACAGTTTGGCTAACCATGTAACCTCACAGAGAACTCTGAACTCCGTCTTCCCCACCTTAGGAATTCAAAACTTTTTAAGTTCAACAGAAAAGGTTATCTCAACAGAGAAAACAGAATCAGGTTAAGTCAGTAGAAAAACATTTGTTGTCAGGGCAGTGTTCAGGCCTGTCGTAAAACTGTCACCCTCCCCATTCAGAGACAGAACAGGCCTAGGTCGTAAAGTCTTCTGAATACACCTCACTAGAATAAGAATGAAATTTCAGCATGTTTCATAACTTCTGACTTAGTAATAGCACAGACATAATCTGGACATATTTAGCTTCCTCAGATAATATGGAACGTTTCAAGTCCAGACACCCCTATGTCAGGTCATATGGGAAACCCCTGGGACCACTTATTCCTCCAAAGCAGGCTATACGTTATAGATATGGCATGTTTAGACTTGTTTTGAAGGAAATCTCAAGTTGAATAATAATATGGATATTTGGAGTCTGTAAACATTATAGATGCAGATATATGAACATGTATTACAAAATGTACCTGGGACGTGGTCATGAGTGTAGACACCTCCCAGCAACCAACCCCTACACCAGCTGACCAGATGATTGGTTACTGGTCGCTGTCAACACCCCTTTTGATTTGACAGAAAAGAGGAGATGCCAAGACAATGGTCAGTTCTCCTTTTACCATCCAAGAAGAAACATCTGCCAAGTCGAGAACCAATTACCTAGCTCATCGATCGAACTCTGATCAACCCTTGGACATTAATTGCAAGTATTCTTTCTTCCCAATTCTACCTTATTGCTTTGTGGCTGTATATTGTCTTTATCTTTTTGAAACATCTTTTTTCTGTAAATATTTTATTTGCATCAACTTTGACCTTTTCATAATAAACTCTTATGTTGAAAAGTGTTAACCTTGTCTCTAAAGCTCCTAATGCAAGCTATAAACGAACCTGCCTCTTGAAGGGCGCTACTGTTGTAGAGTAAGACTCTGAGCAGACCTGTCTGTGGTGACAGTGTGTGTGGCAGACGCTTATTCTAAAATTATAATTGGTATTGCAAAATTACGAGTCTCCCCCGGCTCGGTCTTTTAAACGAGGGTGGTGGCAGTTAAAGGGTTAATTGTGTAATTAGCCCAGTGACAATCACTCTCAGGCTGCTCGCACCTAGATTGTGGTCCTGCAAGCTGGAAAATCTTTGTGCTGGGCGCAGCTGAGAGTGGCATTGTTACGTAAGTGACAGCGTGGTGTGAGGTTGGCCGGTCCTTTGTCGCGAGTTAGCGAGGAGGGCAGGGATCTGACACCCGCGTTCGTCACATATTGGCTGGCAGCGTAGCGGGATAGTTTCGCATTAAAAGCATTCAGTGCATTGTTAGGAATTAGCTCTGCACTGAAGGATTGTAACCTTTGTGGAAACAGTCCTTAGAGACAAGCTGGTGCATATTTTTTGATTTTGATTTTTTCAAGAGAGACATACAGCAACAACTCTTTCCTACACCTTCTTCCTATCTCTTCTTTCTGTTCTATCTCTTCTGCTTGCAAAATGTCTGGGTTATCAGCATATAAAAAGATGAGCAAGAATGAACTGACTGTTGAGTGCGCAGAAAGAGGAATTGATGTTGGTGGGAAAAATCGTGAAGGCTTGATACATGCCTTACAGGAGTTTGATATCCGTGCACACCAGAACCTGGGGGAAACTGGACCAGAAAGGGTTTCCACTACTCCAGAGCCCAGTGGTTCAGAGGCGGCCTCACCAGATGGGCAAGCAGAGACTGACGCTGGAATACCACGGATTGTTACCTCCAAGCCACCACAAGAGCAGGCTAGCATCAGATTGCCTGAAACCATCATAGACTCTCTTCAAATGCAAGAAACTCTACAAAACCTCAGGGAGACGGATCCTGTGGTGTACTTGCAGTTTCTGGAACGCCAGGCCGAGCGGGAGGAACGCAGGGCTGAGAGGGAGGCTGATCGTCGGCACGAACTGGAGATGGCTAGGCTCCAGCAGCAGCGACAGGCTCAGAACCTCGGATCCCTAGAGCACAGGGATGCCTCTCTGCCAGTGACCCCGGCAGCCAAGTTTCCAGTTATGGAAAAGGACAGTGACATTGACGTGTATCTACTGTCGTTTGAAAAAACTTGCCGTCAGTACCATCTCCCCCCAGCACAATGGGCCCGGTACCTGACACCAGGGCTACGAGGCAAGGCCCTGGATGCTTATGTCGAACTGTCAGAAGAACAGTGCGACGATTATGCGGCCCTAAAAGCTGCAATCATCCAAAAGTTTCAGCTAACCCCGGAAGTGTACCGGAAGCGTTTTAGGTCCTTGCAAAAGGGGCCTGGGGACTCATACATGGATGTGGTAGGTCGCTTACGTACCACATTCCGGCAGTGGACTAAAGGCTTGGAAGCCGATTCTTTTGAATCCCTGGAAGATCTTATGATTGCAGATCAACTTTTGCACATCTGTCCTACAGACGTCAGACAGTTTGTGCTGGAGCGAAAGCCAGCCTCTGCCAAAGCAGCAGCAGAACTGGCAGATACCTATATCCACTCTCGGGTATCTGACCATCGCAAGGCTCCTCTGAATGGCTGGAAAGGAGGGAAATCGCACACGGCAACCCCTCCTCTGCCTACCAAACAACTTCCTCAGCAGCCGGAACCTGCAACTCCTGGAGCCAAGGCCTTCCTAACTGACAAACGCAAATGCTACAACTGTGGGGGAGCCGGACATCTCAGGGCGCAGTGCCCTGAGCAGAAGAAGACGATATCACCTGGCCATCCGGCTAGCAAACCTTCCGCTGTGCTGCTCGTCAGTGGGAAACCTCCCGGAACCAATGCCAACTTGCAGCCAGTCATCGTAGGCCACCGGACTGTAACAGGCTTTCGTGACACCGGAGCCGAAGTCACATTGGTCAGACCAGAGGTTATAGAAGAAACAGACATCATCCCAGAGAAGTTCCTTACCCTCACCGGAGTTGGGGGAACCCGTTCCTGTGTACCCCGTGCCTATGTTTTCATTGATTGGGGTGCCGGAAGTGGGATGAGAGAGGTGGGTGTCTCGGAGGAGATCCCCACTGCGGTGTTGTTGGGTTCTGATTTAGGTACCCTTGTTTCATACTATGCCCTTGCTAAGAGCACCCAGGATGCTCCCACGGATCTCTCTGGACCTACCAAGGTACTGTTTACAGATGTTGGGGTAATATCTGGGCAACCTGTAGAGGGACAGAGGGAGGGGGAGGGTGGAGTGGAAGTGCAAGGTCCTCCTTCTTCAGAGACAGGAGAGGAGGCCCCCTTGCCAGTGAAGGTAACTGATGTATGTTCCAATGATGCTGAACTGATAAAGGTTAAATGTGATGATAATGATGATGAGGATAATGATGATGATGATAATGATGATGATAATGATGATGATGCATTGCCAGTGCTGGTGGTCACTCGCAGTGCTGCAAAGGCAGCCGAGGTGCAGGCCCTGGTCGCAGAACAGCAGGAGGAGGTCTCTGGGCCCTCTCCCTGTTCTGACCCAGTGGACTCCACCTCTGTTGAGCCTCAGCAGCTGTCCATGTTTGCCACAGGACTGCTGGCTGGGACCTGTTGTTCTGCCTTTGAAACAGCACTGCAGACAGACCAAACACTAGCACAGCTCAGGAGTCTAGCTGATCGCCCCCCTGCAGAGAATGACAAACAAAAGGTCTATTGGGACAAAGGTAAACTGTACAGAGAAAATATGCCTGCAGAGGGGAATGAGGCTGACCTAGGTAGCAGGCAGCTGGTTGTACCCAGTCAATTTAGGGGACAGCTGCTAAAAGTGGCTCATGAGATTCCCCTCGCAGGGCACTTGGGGATCACTAAGACCCGAGGGCGGTTGATACATAACTTTTATTGGCCTACAATGCTCGCTGACATAGCTGACTACTGTCGGTCCTGTGTTACCTGCCAGCGAGTTGGCAAGGCAGGGGATGTACACAGGGCTCCGCTAAAACCTTTGCCTGTGATTGACGAACCTTTTAAGAGGGTGGCAGTGGATATCATTGGGCCTTTGGCCATCCCTAGCAGTTCAGGCAAACGTTTTATCCTTACAGTTGTCGACTATGCCATGCGTTATCCAGAGGCGGTGGCTCTCTCCTGCGTCCGGGCAGACAAGGTCGCTGATGCTCTGCTGGGAATCTTCACAAGAGTGGGATTCCCGGCTGAGCTCATCAGCGATCAAGGCCCTCAGTTTGTGTCCGACTTGATGCAGGCTCTCTGTCGGAAAATACAGATGACGCACATCATGGCCAGTCCTTATCACCCACAAACGAACGGTTTGTGCGAGCGTTTCAATGGAACCTTGAAACAAATGTTGTGCACCTTCGTGCACTCCCAGGGTAAGGACTGGGAACGATATCTGCCTCATCTGCTGTTTGCTTACAGAGAGGTGCCTCAGGAGTCCACAGGCTTTTTGCCATTTGAACTTTTGTACGGACGGAGGGTAGGAGGACCCCTGGACCTAATCCGTGAGAACTGGGAGGGCAAGATTGCCGACTCAAAGGTCTCTGTTGTGGATTATGTCCTAAAATTCAGAGATAAAATGGAGACGCTGGTGGAAATGGTGCGGGAGAACATGACCCAGGCCCAGACCAGGCAGAAAGAGTGGTATGACCGTAATGCTAGGGAGCGGACCTATGACATTGGTCAGAAGGTGTATGTTCTGCTTCCCCTGCGGCAGAACAAACTCCAAGCAGCATGGGAAGGCCCGTACACCATCACCCAGCGTCTGAATGATGTCACCTACTTGGTCAGGTTGGGAGAAGGGCGTAGACGGCAGAAGGCCATTCATGTTAACATGATCAAAGCCCATCATGAGCGCACGGCCTATGTCATGCCGGTCTGCAGCAGGCCAGAGCCCGAGGAGGCTGATCCACTTCTGGACCTGCTAGCAGACGCCAGGGAGGTAGACTCAGAACTCCTGATAAACTTCAATCTTACCCCCACCCAGGTACCTGGACTGAAGCGAGTGCTGGCAGTACATGGTAGCAGGTTCACGGGAAAACCTGGGAGGACACACCTCGCTGTCCACCAGGTGGACACCGGGGCACATCCCCCCATTAAACAGTCGGCCTATCGCGTCTCCCTGGAGGTGCTGGCCGACATGAAAAGGGAGGTGGAGGAAATGCTGCAGCTGGGGGTGATTCAGAAGTCCCACAGTGCCTGGGCGTCCCCAGTAGTCTTGGTCCCCAAAAAGGACCAGACGACCAGGTTCTGTGTGGACTACCGGAAGCTGAATGCCATCACTACTGCAGATGCCTACCCCATGCCCCGGATTGATGAGTTGTTAAGATAGGCTGGCGGCCGCCCGTTATATAACAATCATGGATCTGAGCAGGGGGTACTGGCAAATTCCTCTGGCCCCTGAGGCTCGGGAAAAGTCGGCCTTCATCACCCCATTCGGATTGTTCGAGTTTACCGTCATGCCGTTTGGGATGAAGAATGCCCCAGCTACCTTCCAGAGAGTCATGAATGACTTACTGGAGGGGCTGGAAACCTTTGCCGTAGCCTACCTGGATGACATCGCCGTGTTCAGCCCTACCTGGGAAGAACACCTGATGCACCTGTCACAGGTCCTGGACCAACTGACGGCTGCCAATCTGACTGTAAAACCCAGTAAGTGTCAGATTGGCATGACTGATGTGCAGTACTTGGGACACCAGGTAGGAGGAGGTACCCTGAAACCCGAGACAGGGAAGGTTGAGGCCATCCTGGCCTGGCCTACCCCTCAAACCAAAAAGCAGGTTATGTCTTTCTTGGGGACCGCTGGCTACTATAGGAAATTTGTATGTAACTATAGTAGCCTGGCCAAACCTCTGACTGACCTAACCAAAAAGAAACTGCCCAAGGTGGTGTCTTGGACACCAGAATGTGAGCAGGCATTTCAGGCCTTGAAGGAGGCGCTGGCCAGTGCACCTGTGCTGCAGGCTCCAGACTTCACCCACCGTTTCCTTGTGCAGACGGATGCCTCTGCCTTTGGATTGGGTGCAGTCCTGAGCCAGGTGGACGAGGCCGGAGAGGAGCATCCCATCCTCTACCTGAGCAGGAAGCTGCTTCCCAGGGAGGTAGCATATGCCACGATCGAAAAGGAGTGTCTTGCGATCGTGTGGGCTCTCCAGAAGTTACAAACGTACCTTTATGGACGGCACTTCACTGTGATCACGGATCACAATCCCTTGAGCTGGCTAAATCGTGTTGCTGGGGAGAATGGCAAACTACTTCGGTGGAGCCTAATTCTTCAGCAATACGATTTCACCATCCAGCATAAGAAAGGCAGCGCCCATGGCAATGCTGATGGGCTGTCACGACAAGCCGAGCCCGCAGGAGTCGGTTGCGTCAGGAGGGAAATTGTAGTTCCCTCCCATGCAACCACCTAAGGGGGGAGGTGTAACGATATCAAGTACGGGACATGACAAGCTGTAGCTAGCTGCCATCTTGTGTGGAAGTAGCCATGACAGTTTGGCTAACCATGTAACCTCACAGAGAACTCTGAACTCCGTCTTCCCCACCTTAGGAATTCAAAACTTTTTAAGTTCAACAGAAAAGGTTATCTCAACAGAGAAAACTGAATCAGGTTAAGTCAGTAGAAAAACATTTGTTGTCAGGGCAGTGTTCAGGCCTGTCGTAAAACTGTCACCCTCCCCATTCAGAGACAGAACAGGCCTAGGTCGTAAAGTCTTCTGAATACACCTCACTAGAATAAGAATGAAATTTCAGCATGTTTCATAACTTCTGACTTAGTAATAGCACAGACATAATCTGGACATATTTAGCTTCCTCAGATAATATGGAACGTTTCAAGTCCAGACACCCCTATGTCAGGTCATATGGGAAACCCCTGGGACCACTTATTCCTCCAAAGCAGGCTATACGTTATAGATATGGCATGTTTAGACTTGTTTTGAAGGAAATCTCAAGTTGAATAATAATATGGATATTTGGAGTCTGTAAACATTATAGATGCAGATATATGAACATGTATTACAAAATGTACCTGGGACGTGGTCATGAGTGTAGACACCTCCCAGCAACCAACCCCTACACCAGCTGACCAGATGATTGGTTACTGGTCGCTGTCAACACCCCTTTTGATTTGACAGAAAAGAGGAGATGCCAAGACAATGGTCAGTTCTCCTTTTACCATCCAAGAAGAAACATCTGCCAAGTCGAGAACCAATTACCTAGCTCATCGATCGAACTCTGATCAACCCTTGGACATTAATTGCAAGTATTCTTTCTTCCCAATTCTACCTTATTGCTTTGTGGCTGTATATTGTCTTTATCTTTTTGAAACATCTTTTTTCTGTAAATATTTTATTTGCATCAACTTTGACCTTTTCATAATAAACTCTTATGTTGAAAAGTGTTAACCTTGTCTCTAAAGCTCCTAATGCAAGCTATAAACGAACCTGCCTCTTGAAGGGCGCTACTGTTGTAGAGTAAGACTCTGAGCAGACCTGTCTGTGGTGACAGTGTGTGTGGCAGACGCTTATTCTAAAATTTTAATTGGTATTGCAAAATTATGAGTCTCCCCCGGCTCGGTCTTTTAAACGGGGGTGGTGGCAGTTAAAGGGTTAATTGTGTAATTAGCCCAGTGACAATCACTCTCAGGCTGCTCGCACCTAGATTGTGGTCCTGCAAGCTGGAAAATCTTTGTGCTGGGCGCAGCTGAGAGTGGCATTGTTACGTAAGTGACAGCGTGGTGTGAGGTTGGCCGGTCCTTTGTCACGAGTTAGCGAGGAGGGCAGGGATCTGACACCCGCGTTCGTCACATGTGCCTCCAACTTAAAGCATTCGTTACCCTAAAAAAAACAGATCCTGTCCCTTTAAAGCCTGTTATACAGCACAGAGCTTCTGCTGTGTAATTTGGCCCCTTATTTAATCTAAAAAACCTGGCTGATCTTGCCAGTTTCTACAATTAAAAACAAAATAATATATACTGCGCTACCACTAGATAATATACCCCCCAAAAAGCAGCAGTTAAACAGTGAGATGTGCACCAAAATACCAAACAGAAAAAAGAAATAACCGCGCTAAATATTAGTGAGACACATGAAGTAATCTTGAAAACTTCCGTTAGAAAATACATATGTGTGTGCAAAACATTGCAAAAATCAAAAAAATGCATAAGTCCATACATATATCTATAAATCAAAAAATAGTGTCCATATATAGTGGATGGGAATCCTTATATGAAGTGATTAACCAAAATCAGTCCAAGAGAGACCCTTGAGTAAACACAACCAAACTTGGTGGTAAAGATGAAAGAGACACCGCACTCAGTGATCCGCCACCACACAAATATTGCGCATACCGCAAGGCAAGCAAAAACAGCCTGTATTCCGCCCTGATATGAGAAATCCAGCTGGCGTGCTTAGACTGCATACAACATGGCTAGGAAGATATGGCTCCTCTCTCAGCTGAGGAGCTGAGAGAGAAGTTCTCAGAGGAGAGCGTATTACACTATGGCCAGTTTCTTTTTATCTACATTCCTGTGAGACGAGAATTTGGGGTCCTTGCCATATCTTCCTAGCCATGTTGTATGCAGTCTAAGCACGCCAGCTGGATTTCTCATATCAGGACGGAATACAGGCTGTTTTTGCTTGCCTTGCAGTAAGCGCAATATTTGTGTGGTGGCGGATCACTGAGTGTGGTGTCTCTCTCATCTTCACCGCTGAGTTTGGTTGTGTCCACTCAAGGGTTTCTCTCTTGCTGTATTTTAATTTACTTATGTAAGTTTTCTACCTTCTTCTATTTAAACCATTTTGCCAGTATTACACTATGGCCAGTTTCTTTTTATTTACATGCCTGTGAGACAGGAGTTTGGGGTCCTTGCTATATCCTTCTAGCCATACTGTATGCAGTCAAAGTACACCAGCTGGATTTCCTATACCAGGACGGAATATAGGCTGTTTTCTGCTTGCCTTGTGGTAAGCGCAATATTTGTGTGGTGGCAGATCACTGTATGTGGTGTCTCTTTCATCTTTACCACCAAGTTTGGTTGTGTTTACTCAAGGGTCTCTCTTGGACTGATTTTGGTTAATCACTTCATATAAGGATTCCCATCCACTATATATGGACACTATTTTTTGATTTATAGATATATGTATGGACTTATGCATTTTTTTGATTTTTGCAATGTTTTGCACACACATATGTATTTTCTAACGGAAGTTTTCAAGATTACTTCACGTGTCTCACTAATATTTAGCGTGGTTATTTCTTTTTTCAGTTTCTACAATTCCCCCTGTAAACTGACCACAGTTTATCATGGCTGCTGAGCACTGACACTGTGGTCAGTTTACGTGCCTCCGTCATCCGCAGCTCTCCTCTGCTTTCCTCTGCCCCCCCCCCCTTCTCCTCCCTACCTGTCAGCTAGTGACTGCTGTTGAAATAACATATACATTCTTATACTATCCGCTCTGTCTCCTAATGCTGTGTGCATCTGTGTGTGTGATTTATACTAAAAAATGCCGTCTATACCTGATTTCAGAGCGCCGCTCACGTGACTGGCCGCCTCTCTCTTCCTCTCCTCCCGGCTGACGTCAGCTGGGGGATTCTCAGCCCCTCCCGCTGCAGCTGTCAGACGAGGAGAGATGTTATGTCTCCAGGAGACCTTTCTCTTTCTCGAGGTTCAGAAAAGAGAATTAATTTTGTCATTTAATTTGTATATTGTGTTGCTGCATTATTAAGCTATAAATTATGTTTGTTCCAGGTTAGCTGTTACGCATGCGCCACCTACTGGCCAAACATTAATATCATTTGTAATAATACATTTAACCTTTAAAGGATGTGACATATAAATCATCACATCCTCTTTAGTCAGGAAGTGAATACCCCTTAAGGATCAGCATTTTCAAGATTATTCCTGCTGCCTAGATGTAATCTCTTCCCATCCATGGCATCGGAGGTAAGTAATCTTCCCCTTCCTCCTCCACAGGCTATTAGGGAAAGCAGATAGTCATTTCAGTTATTATTTTATATGATGTTTACTATTGTATGGTAATGTTATATTATTCTAGTTCTTTTCAGTTTTACCGCATATCACGTCTGTCATTCACACTTGTATTAAAATCTGCAACGTGCCAATAAAGACACAGACAAGAAACAGCAGTCTATTATTGTGTACACAGAAAAAGGTTATCTGCCTGGATAACTACCCATAGACTCCGGGAGTACGGGGAGCGAGGCCAGGACAAGAGAAGAGAGGTGGGCGGTCACGTGAGCATCGGGAGACACTCTGAAATCAGGTATAGACGGCATTTTTTTTTTAAATCACACACAAAGGGGCACATAGCATTAGGAGACAGAGGATAGTATAAAGAGGTCAGAGTGGCTTAACAACCACTTTAAATCTAAATCTGCCTCAGATCAGCTGAGACAAAAAAGAATCAGACAACAATATACAACCACATCTCTTGTGCCATAAATAGCAGACTCCCAATTAGATTGTGGGTCACAACAAAGCAACCGTGGTATGATCCACTGCATTATACAACAATATCTCCCAATATCTGCCAACGTTTAGACAAGTGATTCTTTATACAAGTGATATGCATTTCAGACTCTGCCCCACCTGAATGTTTTATCTTCTCTGTCCCTTAACAGGTATGTTCCTGCTTTACATCCACCCAAAGCTGAAAATTGACTTTGCTTTAACTGTGTCTGTGTGCATTTTGGTATGTTCCTGCATACATCCACCCAAAACTGAAAAATTACTTTGCTCCCCCAAAATCCATACCAGACCCTTACCCGAGCATGCAGCCTGGCAGGTCAGGAGAAGGGGGCAAGCAACCCCCTCCTAGACCATACCAGGCCACATGCCCTCAAAATGGGGGATGTGGGTGCTTCCCCATGTTGATGGGGACAAGGGCCCCTTCCCAACAATCCTGGGCTGTTGTTGGGGGCTTATCGAAATCTGGAAGCCCCCGTTAAAAAGGGGGCTCCAAATCCCCGCCCCCCCCTCCTGCAGTATGTGAATGAGTATGGGGTACATTGTACCCATACCCATTCACCCCAAAAAAAAAGCAGTGTAGTGTAAATAAAAACAAGAAACGGTTTTGACAAGTCCTTTATTAAAAATCTTCCGCCAGTCTTTTCCCTCCAGTCTTCTTCCTTTGGTCTTCTCTGCTGCCGACCCGATCCTCCTACGATGCTGTCTACCGTCTTTGTGCCAGCTCCGCTCTCTGCCGGTTCTTATATAGCAATGGGGTGTGGCCATCTGGTGACATCACCTGATGGCCACACCCCATTGCTATATAAGAACTGGCAGAGAGTGGAGCTGGCATAAAGATGGGATACAGCGTTGGAGGAGGACCGGGTCGGTGGCAAAGAAGACAGCAGCGGCGGAGTAGACTGAAGAAAGAAGATCGAAGCAAGAAAACTGGAGTACCACATACTCATTCACATGGGGGGGGCGGGATCTAGAGGTATGTGACATGTGTGCTCCCACACGTGGTTAACCTGGATATTTCATACATTTGCTCTGTGGTTGATATAGAAGCAGTGCTGAGTTTAATATTGCTTATTGACATCACTAAACTAGTCTCAAAATGCCAACCAAATCGTTCTCTTCGTTCTTCTCAAGACCTCCTGCTCTCTAGCTCCCTTGTCCCCTCCTCCCATGCTCACCTCAAAGACTTCTCCAGAGCCTCTCCCATCCTCTGGAACTCCCTACTCCAATCTGTCTGACTATTTCCTACTCTGTCCACTTTCATACGATCCCTGAAAACTGTACAAGATGGTATTCCTGCGCTATCGGATATGGAATCGGCTAAAAATGGGACAGCTGCATGCACCTAATAGGTAACACTTGGCCTAAATGAATTTTATATATATGGATGGTGCCGCGCTAATCCTAATTAATTTTATTCCTACTAGTTGAATTAAATATCCAAGTGATAAAACCCACTGTGCAGACTAAAATAAATAAATAAATAAATAAATAGAAATTGAAAAAATAACGTGGGTGTAAGCAATAGGTAGTCTTCAAGCTGAAAAAATAAAAATCAATCTAGACTGACCATAGGTGTAAGTATTATGATATTGTGACAAAATTCAATATATTGGGGATCATCCCCTGATCCCCTGAAGAAGTCACGTGTGGTGTGACGTCACGCGTAGGGACAGGATAGGCTGAATACACTGAAGGAAAGCTACGAGCTCGCCGCTCGTCGGATACAAACACTCTGCTATTTAATTTTAAATGTGAGTACCTGCTGTTTTTTATCAAATAAACTTGGTTATCTGTAATACGGAATTACACTATTGGGTTCCTTTATCCTTGTTTTTAAACACCCCCTGGACCATATCTGAGGGTATCCCACCCCAGGACGGTGAGAAATACGTAGGAGCCGCCAGGTGGAAAAGGTTAAAGAACCAGTTATATGCTGTTGCCCCATTCCCATGAGGTAAGGGGCCACTGCTTACTGGAGTGTTCACACACGAAGCTGCATGAAACCCTGAGTCACCAGGCACTTTAACTGCTACATGCGCATGCCAGCACCTTATGTCACAAGATTTTTTTATTATTAAGGACTTGTTTTTTTGTGTGATTTTACTTCGTTTTACTCAACTTGTTGGGACATTCAATTGATATTACTATTCAGTTTGGACTTCACACATCTATTTATGTTTGATTGCACGTTTGCACTTTATGGATAATTTGTTGGTTCACAGTATTTAGTTACTTTATGATTCAGATATTTAGATTGCACAGTGTTGACACTAGGCACTTTGCGGATTTGTGTTTGTTAATTATTTTATGTCACTCCAATATATTGAATTTTGTCACAATATCATAATACTTACACCTATGGTCAGTCTAGATTGATTTTTATTTTTTCAGCTTGAAGACTACCTATTGCTTACACCCACGTTATTTTTTCAATTTCTATTTATTTATTTATTTATTTATTTTAGTCTGCACAGTGGGTTTTATCACTTGGATATTTAATTCAACTAGTAGGAATAAAATTAATTAGGATTAGCGCGGCACCATCCATATATATAAGATCCCTGAAAACTCATCTCTTCAGAGAGGCCTATCTGGTTTCCACCTAACAACTGTACATTTGTGCTCTCCATCAGCCAATCCCCCACAGTTATTATCTTTTGAATCTCTTGACCCTCCCTCTTAGATTGTAAGTTCTAATGAGCAGGGCCCTCTGATTCCCACTGTATTAAACTGTATTGTAATTGTACTGTCTGGCCTTATGTTGTAAAGCACTGTGTAAACTGTTGGCGCGATATATATAAATCCTGCATAATAATAATGTAAATCACAAAAATACACCATCTGTTCCCATCATTACAAGTTAAGTGTCTAATATGTATTAGTAATTCAAAGGTTACAGAATAACATACCTGGAGGACTATTTTCCCTAAGTCGTGTGCTAACACTCTGTGGGCTAAAGATGGGTCTGTTGTCATTGGCATCCAATATTGTTAAGACTAGTGAAGCTGTGCTATTTAACTTTCCAATATCTTCTGCCACAAGTGTTAAATTCAGCACGGGAACAGAGAAAGCTTCTCTGTCTATATTTCTCCCTGCTTTCACAGCCACAACACCTAAAAGACAATACAATGATCAATGACACTTGCAAAATCAAAAAATCAAATATGCAAAACAATTACACATTTAATATTGTTATTCACAAATCTTGCAAGAAGATCTGAACAAATGAATGAGGTGGGCAAATACATGGCAAATGATGTTTAATGTGGAAAAATAATGCATTTAGGTGGCAAAAACATGAATGCAATCTACTCATTAGAGGGAGAACCTCTGGGGAATCTAGGATGGAAAAATAACCTGGGGGTCCTAGTAGATGATATGCTCGGCAAAGGCATGCAATGCCAAGCTGCTGCAAGCAAAGCCAATAGAATATTGGCATGCATTAAAAAGGGGATTAACACCAGAGATGAAACGATAATTCTCCCACTCTACAAGACTCTGGACTCTGGCACCTGGAGTATGCCACCCAGTTCTGGGCACCAGTCCTCAGGAGGGATGTGCTGGTAATGGAGAGAGTACATAGAAGGGCAACAAAGATAGTAAAGGGACTCGAGGATCTAAGTTATGAGGAAAGATTACAAGCACTGAACTTATTCTCTCTGGTGATGAGCACCATTAACCCTCCTGTGTCTACAGTAGGTATGTTTGGAAATCTGAAAGGCTTCTATCCATGCAGAAGGTGCAAAATATGTAGAACATCTAGAACCATTAGAACTTCCTCTTTTTCTTCTAATGTTACATCTAAGGTGTACGCAATTGAAGATTTTATTGGCCATAATGTCTCTAGATATTTTCGTGAATTTCATAAGAGAGATCCCTCGGAGCTGAAAGTCATAGCTATAGAAAGATGTTAACCCCCATTGGAGGGGTAGTAATATGAAAAGACAGATTTACAGAAGGATTTTTGACCTTTGCTCTGACAATCCGCTGGGGCTCAATATAGAATGGGACATTAAAGGGGTTGTAAAGGTAAAAATTTTTTCACCTTAATGCATTCTATGCATTAAGGTGAAAAAACTTTTGACAGTACCGCCGCCCCCAGCCCCCCCGTTTTACTTAACTGACGCCTTGAATTTTCGCTGCTCGTCCTCGTCATCTTCATTGCAGCTCAGCCTGGTCGCTGATTGGCTGCAGTGGATGGATTGAAAGCAGCGCAGCCATTGGCTCGCGCTGCTGTCAATCACATCCAATGATGCGGCGCGCCGGGGGGCGGGGCCGAGTGATACAGCCAGCGGCTATAGCCGCTGGCTGTATCACGGGAGCGCGCCCGCAAGCACTCACCACTATGCGAGGGAGCTCGCATTAAGGTGGTAAATGCTTGCGGGGAGGAGCTAAAACAGCCGCCGAGGGACCCCAGAAGACCAGGTTCGGGGCCACTCTGTGCAGAACGAGCTGCACAGTGAAGGTAAGTATAACATGTTTGTTATTTAAAAAAAAAAAAAAAAAATTACCTTTACAACCCCTTTAAAGGGGTTGTAAACCCTTGTGTTTTTTCACCTTAATGCATCCTATGCATTAAGGTGAGGAAAAACACCCGACAGTGACCGGCCCCCCAGCCCCCTGTTTTACTTACCTGAGAGCTGGAACTTGACACGGCGGGGACACGCTGCCCGGGGCTCTTGGCTCTTGATTGGATAGATTGATAGCAGCGCAGCCATTGGCTCCAGCTGCTGTCAATCAAATCCAATGATGCGGGCGCTGGGGGCGGGGCCGAGTCATACATTCGGCGGCTATGGATGCCAAATGATGGACTCCGGAGCGCACCCGCAAGGTAACCCTGCGGGAGAGCGCTTCTAGGGGGTTATCTGATGCGGTGAGCAGCCGCGAGAGCTGCCGAGGGACCCCAGAAGAGGATGTTCGGGGCCACACTGTGCAAAACGAGCTGCACAGTGGAGGTAAGTGAGACATGTTTGTTATTTTTTTTTTAAATAATCGAAACTTTACAATCACTTTAATTGTTATATTAACAACAGTTAACTGCACCATCTGTTTTTTGTGCGTTTTTTTGGCATATGTTGTACTAATCCCGTCTTTAGGGGATGTCGGACAGGATAGTTATACAATTTGAATGTCATTATGAACTGAGTAATTTTTATGTGGGTAGTAATCAATACTGAATTTGAATTTAATATATATCTTTTTAAATTTTTATTTTTTTTATTTCAATTTTAATAATCTGTGAAGGTTTACTATATACATGGTGGTTAGACTGTTATGTGTATCACTTATATCATTCTGTGATACTACTGCTTGTCAGTAGAAAGCAATTGGTTATTGGATAGCATTCTGATGATATATTTGACTGATCCGAAGCTTTTTAGTATCGGATCTGGGATGACAGCTAATTTCTGTAGTAATTATGTTTACACAGGAGCCTTAGGAAAAAGTTTGTAAAAATTTTTTTTCAATTTTAAAGTTGACCGTGACAGCTTTAATGTGGCGGCGCATGGTGATTTTTGCTTAATATATTGTTGTTGTTAAAAATGTCTGTCTTTAAACAATATTTGCCACAAAAACTGTGCTGTATATGTGACACGTGGGAGGAATAGATGAGTTTTTGTACTTCCAGTGTCTCTCCTGCCTAGTATAAATTATGTGGTGTGTGACGTCCCAAAGTTATCTCCATTCTCAGTCGATGCTTGTAACAGGGAAACGCGTCAGTTGGAGACAATCTTGTGATGTCACCACGCACCACCACGCACCAGCTGGCAGTCTGACAACCTGTGGCTGTGCCTTTGTATCGTATTTCTTTGCTGTGCTTAAGAAAATTTTATGGAATGAACTACCATTATTTACTGCACCATGAAGTTCCTTTTCTTTTAAATCTCTTATACTTACTGGATGAGCATCGGGCAGAGTGACTGGAAGGTGGAAATGTATTAAAACATCCTGTTGTCCATGACTGAGGAAAGTGGCTAGTGTTTGGAGCAGGCCAGATGGAACATCACAGCTGATTACTGTGAGTATCAGGCGAGCTTGATCCCTAAAACTTGGGGTCCATTTTGTTTGGTAAGAGGCCATCTGGCTTTTTTACCTTACTTCTTCACTGGGATATAAAGCATTGAGCAGTTGCCACTGCAGATTTCTGGGTGTTGCACCCGAAGTTGCCTTCATTGTTCCTTCATTGGTACTTAATTTTTGTGTGATTTGGGCTTTCATAACCAAATAACTAGAAGTTGTTTTTTATTTATTTGTTTGGACTGATTCACTCGCATGTTATGTGTTTTTGCATGATTACTTAATAATGTGTATGTATAGCCAAAACTTTTTACTTTTGGCTGAAGTAGGGAAAAAGTAAAACTCCTGTCAGTTTATTTGTCAATGTTTTTATCCAATCAGTAAGAGTTTCCTTCATGTCCTGTCCCAGGGGCGCAAAGGACAGGGAACTTCCCTCTTGGACAGCTGTCACTAGAACAGGTGTCTCTATTGGAGGTTTTTCTGTCACCCCTTTTTCTGGTGACAACCGTAAAATCTTGAAATTCCCATCACCTTCTATCACAGTGAAAATGGGCACAAGGACAAATAGAGAAAATGCATTTTCCAAATGGGGAAAAAAAAGAAGAAAACCTGACAAGGGTCCTAACATTTCCATATTCCACCCAAAACTAGAAAAAAACGTTTTGGTTATATAAACACTTTAGCTATACAGGGTATTATAAAGCTACAGTATATTCAGTTTAACAGAAAATACTATTGCAAGGAAAGCACTACATGTTTTATCCATATGTACCACATCCTTCCATTTAAATAGCATTAAGAAATTTCCTCCAAACAGAAAAAACGAATAGGAATTTCATGGTACCACATTCAGTGTTTTTATATATATAAAAAACATTCAAATGTAATCAAACAATTAAAATAAAACATTTAATAGAGGACAGTGTGTACAGTGTTTGTACATGTTGCTGAGTGCTGAGATTTCTATTTATCATAAGCAATGGCATTGCTAGGGGGTGGCTTTTGGTGCTATAGCCCCGAATCTGGGGCCCATAGCCCGAGTCTCTGCAGGAGTCCCAAAGGGGAGGGGGGGCTCTCTGGGGATCCTGATGCTAAGGGGTAGGCTCTCTGGGGACCCTGATTTTAAGGGGGAGGCTCTCTGGGGACCCTGATGTAAGGGGGAGGCTCTCTGGGGACACTGATGTAAGGGGGAGGCTCTCTGGGGACCCTGATGTAAGGGGGAAGCTCTCTGGGGACCCTGTTGTAAAGGGGGCTCTCTAGGGACCCTGATGTAAAGGGGGGCTCTCTAGGGACCCTGATTTAAAGGGGGGGCTCTCTGGGGACCCTGATATAAGGGGGGCTCTCTGGGGACCCTGATATAAGGGGGGCTCTCTGGGGACCCTGACTAAAGGGGGGCTCTCTGGGGACCCTGATGTAAAGGGGGACTCTCTGGGGACCCTGATGTAAGTGGGGGGCTCTCTGGGGACCCTGATGTAAGTGGGGGGCTCTCTGGGGACCCTGATGTAAGTGGGGGGCTCTCTGGGGATATATGCACACACACACGTATATTACTGTATATACATGTGTATGCCCACCCAAGCTTATGACTTTCTTTACTACGCTGCTATGGGCTCTAGGCCCAGATATTTTTTAGACCTAGCAACGCCCCTGATCATAAGAGAGTATCTCCCATGATATATATCATGGGTGATACATTCTTATGAGAAATATTAATATTAATGGAGGGAATTTCATTATGATATCTTTGGTTTACATTTTTCTGCATCAGACACATTTAGGGAAAGAGCATATTAAAGGTACAGTTCCTTTAAGTGCCACTAAATAATATAAATGTTAATCAATTAAAGTGAGTCATACCTGTGCTGCTGTTTATGGTAAACAAATCCATCTGGTTACCAAGATGTCGATATGAAACCACAGCATTTACTCCTAAGTCATTGTCTATAGCTAGAATAGGTCCATTGAGGACAATGATGGATGTTCCTAGATTAAACATGAGAGTCAGAAATCTTAAAATTGATTTGTTAATGACTTTTTAAGGATAGCCTTCTCCCAGATCCCTACCCCTTTCCCAACATATTACACAACTTTTTGTGACAAACATCAGCAAATGAATGAGACAAGATGAGGCCAAGTGACACATGTTTAGCGATGGCTCAGGCTGTTGCAGCCCTAGCAGACTGAATAGACACTCATAGTCCTAAAATCCTGAAGGAAAGAAAAGGCATAGTGGTTAGCTTGTCTATACGTGAGGCAGCTGTAAGACAATATCAAAGTTAAATACTAATGACAATTAAGGCCACAGTCATTATAGGCCTTCATAGTACAAGTCTGAATATTGCAACACCAACGTTAGAATGCTTCCAAAAACCATAGTTAAGCCCCTTACTGATCTCCTGCGGTTTTCGCACTTGGAAAAAATGCTCTAAAGGAAACTGCAGCAAATTGGTGTGCAGGGGCCAAGGAGTTGACTACATAACTACATATACTGTATGTCTCACAGACATGTTTTTTTTTTTTTAATTCATGTGTTGTGTATGAATCCTTTTTAATAAAACTGATAATAGAAAAAGTATTGTACTCACATTAGTCAATATAGAATTAGTGTTCCCATGACATTGAGCAATGTCTGGCTTAAATATCACCTCCCAAGCCTGGTCACATGGTAAAGGGTAAGGGTAGACATGGAAGCACTCCTGGGCTCAATAACTCATATTCCACCTCAGATAGCGCAGAGGATCTCCACCCCTTTTGCTAGAATGCTATACCTGATGACATCATGTTTCAAGAGTTGACTTCCTTTCTAAGACTATAGGGTGGCAGTTAACATAGAAAAACCTGTATACTCTTAAAATCCAAACAAAACATACCAGCAAAGTAATAAATTGTGATAACACCACGAAAGTAGCAGAATGTTTGCGGTAAAAATGCCTGTGTCCCCTACCTCCTCTCAGATCTGATGCTACAGCTGCTCTTTCATCATTTGACAATTGTGGGAGTGTCAAGAGGCCTGCATCCCCCTCCATGTGTGGCAGTTCTTTTCTACAACCCCTACATTACTGTTGAATGCTGTTGTGATGCAGAGGTTGGAGGAAGGAAGCAAGGTGAGTTGTGTGGGACAGAAGGATCTAAAACTCCTGTTCATGTTGAATGAGAAGACAATGACTGTTACATCATTGGAACCAAGGTAAGGTAGCAGAAATGGGTCACTGAACAGGTGATAATAGGAGATCTGTAAAGGGCATTAACACCCTAAACATACCTAGGCACAAAAACTGGTGCAACTGACAAAACAAAACAAAAAAAAAATTGGGCAAGGAGTGATAAACGAATGAAGAGAGTCTCTTCAGTACTTAAGAAAAGTCCATAAGAGTCACTGTGGTATGAAGTTCACATTATGGCAGCGTCAGCAGTCTCTCTTCCAAGCAGGATCTGACGAGGCTCCCACCAGCAAACAATGTATAAATAGAAAACAGAAGGAGAGAAAAGTACCACTACCTAAGTGTAGAATTTATTAAAATATATTGGTAAAATGAAAAACAATATGCACTCACATTTAAAAGACATTAAAAAGCGTATCAATAGGTCTCAAGCAGGTGGCAACCTCCCAAGTGGTCAATGGTGAGCATGCCCCTCTGCGTGAATGTAATGTAAGGTGCTTTGAACCAGAAAGTTGACCAAGGGAACACCAGGAAGAGCCAGCTGGAGCAGCAGTCTGTTTGTGTATATCACATGGATAAGAACTACTGTGGACACCAGGACAGTGTGGCAGGCCCACAAAATGGCTGTGATGATGTCATATGTGATGATGGGCGTGGTTGTGCTGTTTGTTGGGGTTTGACTAAGGGGGCTACATATGCATAACCACACCCACCATTATCACACATGACATCATCACAGCCATTTTGTGGGCCTGCCACACTTCCCTGCTGTCCACAGTGGTTCTTATCCATGTGATATACACACTCAGTCTGCTGCTCTTGCTGGCTCTTCCTTGTGTTTCCTTGGTCAACTTCCTGGTTCCAAGCACTTTACATTACATCCACACGGAGATGGCTTGCTCATCATTGACCTCCTGGAAGGTTGCCACCTGCTGGAGACCTATTGATATGCTTTTTAACCACTTCAATACTGGGCACTTTTACCCCCTTCTGGCCCAGGCCAATTTTCAGCTTTCAGCTCTCTCGCACTTTGAATGACAATTGTGCGGTCATACAACACTGTACCCAAAGTAAATTTTTATCATTTTGTTCACACAAATGGAGATTTCTTTTGGTGGTATATAATCACCACTGGGTTTTTTATTTTTTGCCAAATGAATGAAAAAAGACCAAAATGTAAAAAAAAAAAAAAAAAAAGTATTTTTTTGTTTTTGTTATAAAATTTTGCAAATAATCTTTCTTCATGATCTTGGGCCAAAATGTAATGTGCTACATTTCTTTGGTGAAAATAATCCAAATCAGTGTATATTATTTAGTCTGTAGGAAAGGTATACAGTCTACAAAATATGGTATGTACCGTATCTGAAAACTGATTAATCCTGATGTACTGACGGCCTTTCTAATTTCTTGAGGCTCAAAAATGTCAAAACAGTACAGATATCCCCCAAATTACCCATTTTCGGGAATGTAGACAGTCCAAGGTATTTAGAGGCATTGCGAGTTTTTTTAAGTTTTTTGTAAAAATTTTTTGGAAAATGAAGAAATAAAAATGATGTTTTTTCTTTTTTAACATACTGTCACCAGTGCAGTACAGCATCATCATATAATAATATGATATAACGGGTAACAGTACGAAAAAAAATGTAATAATTTTTTTTTTCAATTTTGTTTCAGAATTTGTATTATTATTTTTTTTTCTTTTTACGATTTTTCTTTTTTTTTTAACACACATTGTACTACTCTGGGGAAGTGATCAGTATTTTGTTTTGTTTTTTTTTACAATTTTGAATATCACTGCTATATGCAAGCATTTTACTAAATTAAATTGATCCATTGTTTGTTTTGTTTTGATTAGCTGTGATTGGCCACAGCTGATCACATGGTACAAACGGGCTGTAATTGGCCCAGTCTGTACTACGTGATCATTGTGACCAATCACAGCTAGCAACACAAATGTATACAATGGATGGCTTGAAAAGAAGCCATCCATTGTTTACAACTGTCATGTGACCTGCTGTGTTGGTTACAGCGGTCACATGGTACTGGCAGCGGGCCAGTACAGGGACGCACCCGGTCACAGATTGCGCCATGTGCGGGCCACGATGCAGGAGGACGTCCTATGGCATCCACCTGTATCGACGAGTGGCTGGCCCCGGCGTCATCCACCTATAGGCCGGGCAGGAACGGGTTAATGTGTTTTAAACGTGAGTGCATATTTATTGTTTTTCATTTTACCAGTATGTTTTAATAAATGCTAAACTTAGGTAGTGGCGCTTTTCTCTCCTTTTTTTTTTTTCTGTTTATAGATAACAGGAGGGTAATCATATTTTCATTGCATTTGTAAGCCATTGGGTCCCCTTAACAATACATTTGGCTTTTACATAGTTTTGAGAAATACAGTATCTCACAAAAGTGAGTACCACCCCTTAGATTTTTGTAAATATTTTATTATATCTTTTCATGTGACAACACTGAATAAATGACACTTTGCTACAATGTAAAGTAGTGAGTGCACAGCTTGTATAACAGTGTAAATTTGCTGTCCCCTCAAAATAACTCAACACACAGCCATTAATGTCTAAACCGCTGGCAACAAAAGTGAGTACACCCCTAAGTGAAAATGTCCAAATTGGGCCCAAAGTGTCAATATTTTGTGTGGCCATCATTTTTTCCAGCACTGCCTTAATCCTCTTGGGCATGGAGTTCACCAGAGCTTTACACGTTGCCACTGGAGCTGGTGGATGTTAGAGCCCCACAGATGCTCAATAGGGTTTAGGTTTGAAGCTATGCTTGACCAGTCCATCACCTTTACCCTCAGCTTCTTTAGCAAGGCAGTGGTGGTCTTGGAGGCGTGTTTTGGGACGTTATCATGTTGGAATACTGCCCTGCGGCCCAGTCATTGAAGGGAGGGGATCATGCTCTGCTTCAGTATGCCACAGTACATGTTGGCATTCATGGTTCCCTCAATGAACTGTAACTCCCCAGTGCCAGCAGCACTCATGCAGCCCCAGAACCTGACACTCCCACCACCATGCTTGACTGTAGGCAAGACACACTTGTCTTTGTACTCCTCACCTGGTTGCCGCCCCATACGCTTGACACCATTTGAACCAAATAAGTTTATCTTGGTCTCATCAGACCACAGGACATGGTTCCAGCAATCCATGTCCTTAGTCTGCTGGTCTTCAGCAAACTGTTTGCGGGCTTTCTTGTGCATCATCTTTAAAAGATGCAAACCAATTTGATACAGTGTGCGGCGTATGGTCTGAGCACTGACAGGCTGACCCCCCACCCCTTCAACCTCTGCAGCAATGCTTTCAGCACTCATATGTCTATTTTCCAAAGATAACCTCTGGATATGACGCTGAGCACATGCACTCAACTTCTTTGGTCGACTATGGAGAGGCCTGTTCTGAGTGGAACCTGTCCTGTTAAACCGCTGTATGGTCTTGGCCACCGTGCTGAAGCTCAGTTTCAGGGTCTTGGCAATCTTCTTATAGCCTAGGCCATCTTTATGTAGAGCAACAATTATTTTTTTCAGATCCTCAGAGATTTCTTTGCCATGAGGTGCCATGTTGAACTTCCAGTGACCAGTATGAGAGAGTGAGAGCGATAACACCAAATTTAAAACACCTGCTTCCCATATACACCTGAGATCTTGTAACACTAACGAGTCACATAACACCGGGGAGGGAGAATGGCTAATTGGGCCCAATTTGGACATTTTCACATAGGGGTGTACTCACTTTTGTTGCCAGCGGTTTAGATATTAATGGCTGTGTGTTGAGCTATTTTGAGGGGACAGCAAATTTACACTGTTATACAAGCTGTACACTCACTACTTTACATTGTAGCAAAGTGTCATTTCTTCAGTGTTGTCACATGAAAAGATATAATAAAATATTTACAAAAATGTGAGGGGTGTACTCACTTTTGTGAGGTACTGTATCTCTTATTGAAAAAATGCAGCGCATGTACAAATAAATATATGTGATTATAAAAGTGAAATGGTGCTAAAATAATTAACCAGAGGTGAGTTTAAACAAAAACGTCCATAAATGAATGTGAATGTCCAACTGCACAGGAGGTGTAGGTACTCCAAGGGGTGGTGGTAATCTGATGGTTGTCAGAAGTCACCTTGCATCTAAAACGACTTCCCAGCAGGATGAGCCAATCAGAAGAAATGCAAAAAAGACTCTTACCAAATCCCGTGGATTCCCGTGTCAGCGACAGGGAATCGCATGCGCAGTTTGTCACCAATGACATGGAATGGAAGGTCTGGAATCGCCAATCCTTTGGGTTGTGGTCTGTATAGATCTCCGAAGGCAACCGGATGGATCCTCACACCGAACAGCCAAAGCGTGGATCCGAAGTTTCCAAAAGGACACCAAAGGGGCGGTTGGGGGTAATGGGCCTCATGCAGTAAATGTGAAAACAAAAAGAATATGCCTCCACATGGTGCAGGTAAAAAAGGGTGTTTTTATTGAGAAAACAACCATAAACAAATAAAAACGTGATCACGATGCATAAAAACAAAAGGGCAACATGGAGAGTGGTATATAAACCCGACGCGTTTCGACCTAGGGGTCTTCAACAGGGGCATAGACCACCCACTCCAGGTTGCCATATATATATAATAAAAAGTATCAAGAGAGGACCAATCACAATGGGTGAAAAAACAAGGCATTTCATTGGGTGGGTACAATCACATGACTGAGCATCCGTCCGTTGTGATGCTTGAGTGCTGAGACGCCTGGTGTGTCCGCAGGGTTACGTCATATCCCTCTGCTGTGTACGGATGGTACGAGCAGCAGAGTGGGGTCGGACGCTTGCTCTCTGATTGGTCTAACAAGTCACGTGGGAGGGACTACGGACGTGACATCATTCCCTCCACGGGCTGGACACTCTGATGTGCAAGAACAAAGGTCGGCTCGTATATAGCCGCCCATTGGCTGCTCTATCTAACATCCTTTGTTCATTCACTTGGGATTGGCTCCTCTAGCTGGCAGGGCGGTACATTCTGCTGTACTGTCAGCAGAGGAGTGATTTTTTATCAGGTCTAAATACGAAGTCCTTTATCATCACTAGAGAGATTTCTCAGTTATTTGTTTCTCTGCTGGGTTGATTTCTCCATAGTTGCCCTTTTTTTTTTTTTCCATTCCAGTGTTATCTATTTATTTATAAACACCATGTATGAACCTCATGGTTAGTTATACAAGCAAGTCATGTGATTGTACCCATTGTGATTGGTCCTCTCTTGATACTTTTTATTATATATATATGGCAACCTGGAGTGGGTGGTCTATGCCCCCGTTGAAGACCCCTAGGTCGAAACACGTCGGGTTTATATACCACTCTCCATGTTGCCCTTTTGTTTTTATGCATCGTGATCACGTTTTTATGTGCTTCCATGTGGAGGCATATTCTTTTTGTTTTCACATTTACTGCATGAGGCCCATTACCCCCAACCGCCCCTTTGGTGTCCTTTTGGAAACTTCGGATCCACGCTTTGGCTGTTCGGTGTGAGGATCCATCCGGTTGCCTTCGGAGATCTATACAGACCACAACCCAAAGGAGTGGCGATTCCAGACCTTCCATTCCATGTCATTGGTGACAAACTGCGCATGCGATTCCCTGTCGCTGACACGGGAATCCACGGGATTTGGTAAGAGTCTTTTTTGCATTTCTTCTGATTGGCTCATCCTGCTGGGAAGTCGTTTTAGATGCAAGGTGACTTCTGACAACCATCAGATTACCACCACCCCTTGGAGTACCTACACCTCCTGTACAGTTGGACATTCACATCCATTTATGGACGTTTTTGTTTAAACTCACCTCTGGTTAATTATTTTAGCACCATTTCACTTTTATAATCACATATATTTATTTGTACATGTGCTGCATTTTTCCATATACTTGTTCACTGTTTTTGTCAGACTGTATGCAGCAGCTTCCATTTATTTTATTGGTTAGCGCGGTGTTTCATACCTATTTTTGTATCTCTTATTGGATGTAAGTGCAACTTTTAACTGTTTTAATCTATTAAACAATTTTACACTATTGGAGCATTTCTTTCTTTAAACATCGGTCCATGTGAATTGATGTGGCTGGTCTGGAGTAAAAGGGGGTGTAAAGGATAGTTTAAAAAAAATAATAACAAACATGTTATACTTACCACCTCTGTGCAAGGGTTTTGCACAGAGTGGCCCCAATTCTCCTGTAATTGTTTCCCCCAACGGCGCTCCTCCTCTTCAGAAAGTGCCCCCTCGGAGACCCGCATTCCAAGGGGGCACCCATGCGGGCGCACTGCTGAGTCCTGCTGCTGCATCCATCGACATAGACAGCACAACTTGGCCCCGCACTGGCTCCTGTGTCACTTTATTTGATTGACCGCAGCTGGAGCCAATGGCTGCTGCTGCTGCTATCAATCTATCCAATGAGGACCCGAGACAGTGGATGGAGCTGCTGTGCTGGAATGATTGGGTTCTGGTAAATAAAAGGGGGGCTCTGGGGCGCTGCTGTACTACAGAAGGTTTTTCACCTTAATATAAAGGGATTTACAACCCCTTTAAGGAGAGACAGTCCAAGTTCCATAGAGGGGCATAAAACATCTCACCCATGGTTGTGATTATGCTTGTTTAACCTTTCTAGAGATAGAAGGTCAATAAGATCTGGTAAGCGCCCTTATTATTAGATAGTGATATTCACAAAAGGAGTCTTTTTAACTTGAGGTGTTGGAGCTCTGAAATAACTTTTAAAAAAATTGACTTTGTTCATTTATCTTAAGTAAACAGAGGCAGCTTAATTTTCATAAAATATACATAAAAACAATTATCATATAAACTATTCAAAAATGTTAAAAGATTCTTGTGGCCACCAATCAACCCCCCTACAAAATTCTACAACCAACACGAATGACTGCTCATCTCTCTTATAGAAGGGCCCCACACACAGAACCAATACCTATAGAGCAGAGAAGAGAGGGAGGAGTTCTGTAATTCCAACATATTTCCCACCCAAAGGGTGACAACTAGGGATGAGCCGAACACCCCCCGGTTCGGTTCGCACCAGAACTTGCGAACAGACCAAAACTTCGCACGAAGGTGGGTGACCCCGCCCCCCTCTGATGTCACAGGGAATGCCACAGGGAATTCCCTGTCAAGTCCCCGTGCGTCAGAGGGCGTGGGGACACCGGGTGGCCCCGCCCTCCGTTATTTAAGAACAGTCAGAAGACGAGAAGCGTCACACAGCAGGGGCCTCCCATCCAATCATGAATGCAGAGTGGCCCGAAAAAAAGATGAAGACAAGAAGGATGAAGACAAGAAGATGAAGAGAAAAAGATGAGGAGAAAAAGATGAAGAGAGAAGCGTCACACAGCGGGAGCCTCCCATCCAATCATGCGGAGCGGCCCGAAAAGAAGATGAAGAGAAGAAGATGAAGAGAAGAAGATACCGCGGAGGGAGATGCCGGACAAGAACACCGGAGAAAGAAGCAGAGGATCGGAGGAAGAAGAAGATGGAGGAAGAAACCGACAGTTTTTTTGTGAAATGGCAGGGGTACCCCCTTACCATTTCACACAGGGGGGGCGGGATCTGGGGGTCCCCTTGTTAAAGGGGGCTTCCAGATTCTGATAAGCCCCCTACCCGCACACCCCCACAACCACCGGCCAAGGGTTGTGGGGATGAGGCCCTTGTCCTCATCAACATGGGGACAAGGTGCTTTGGTGGGCTACCCCAAAGCACCCTCCCAATGTTGAGGGCATGTGGCCTGGTACGGTTCAGGAGGGGGGGGCGCTCTCTCGTCCCCTCCTCTTTTCCTGCGGCCTGCCAGGTTGCGTGCTCGGATAAGGGTCTGGTATGAATTTTGAGGGGGACCACTACGTCATTTTTTTTTTAAATTTTGGCGTGGGGTTCCCCTTAATATACATACCAGACCTGAAGGGCCTGGTATGGAATTTAGGGGGACCCCCACCAGATTTTTTTTAAATTTTGGTTCGAGGTTCCCCTGTGGGGAAATCCCATGCAGTTTTTATCAATAAACTTTTATGTGTATTTTCGGACCGGCAATTGATTAATAGCCGCAAGTAGTTTTAAATTACTTTTTTTCCTTTGAAATGTCATTTTACTGTCAGACTATTCTAAACACGGGAAACATGCGCCCCTTTACAGGCATACTATAGACACCCCCCAGGTACGACATTTAAAGGAATATTACACTTTTATTGTTTGACTTTAAGCATTATTAAAATAACTGCTCCCGAAAAAACGGCCATTTTTAAAACTTTTTTTTGCATTGATACATGTCCCCTGGGGCAGGACCCAGGTCTCCAAACACTTTTTATGACAATACCATGCATTTAAGCCTTTAAAATTAGCACTTTTGATTTCTCCCATAGACTTTTAAAGGGTGTTCCCCGGCTTTCGAATTTGTCGCGAACGCCCCAAATTGTTCGCTGTTCGGCGAACTGGCGAACAGCCGATGTTCGAGTCGAACATGAGTTCGACTCAAACTCGAAGCTCATCGCTAGTGACAACCCTGCTTTTCCATATCTACTGTACAGTGAGTGAGTGTTGTCACCCCATAACAGGTGTTACTGTCAAGATCGCCAGGTAAAAATAAAGAAAAAAAGCCAAAAAAGGAAAACAAAAAGCAGCCACCACATCTGAAAACTGGTAAGCTGCAATTTATTACATTATGGTTATGAGTTTATTTACACTTTAAACCAGTAAATGTGCCTTCCAGAAGTATTCATGTGTATTGTTATAAAGCAATGGATTTTGTAGGATAAACAAGAAATGGTCTGCTACATGCATTTGTTTTTCTCTGTTTGATACAATGAGAAAAAGTCAGCGTGTAAAAGGCTGATTGGAACATTATTATATTAGCCATTCGGTCAGTACTTTATAAAGATTCTTCAAATCGTGTAAAAACAATTTTAAAGTCTACTTATTGAGCAATTAAATACAAGTAAGTAATGCAATATAAAATCATAATAATGTTATATTCTTTACACCAATATAATGCAGTGATGTTCTAGAGTACCTGCTGGAGAGTTTTCCATGATCTCAGCTTGATATGATCCTTGGGAGAACACTGGCCTATTGTCATTCTCATCTGATATGGTCACAACCAACAGGTCAGAATCCTGGACAAAGAAACAGCATTAGTTGGTGTGTTTAAACAGAAAAAGTGGGATGAGGCTTTCTTAAAGGAAACCTGTCCTGGGAGAAAGAAGGAGACTGCTTTTGCTTTCTTCATTCTGAAAATTCTAGTAACCTGGCTACTCTGACATCAATACGTCAGTGAACTGGAACAAAGTAAAATCAGAAATCTTGGTTTGCATACTTAATATCAGTGAGTGATTTAAAGCCTAAGTTCACATTTAATGTCCCTTTAAATTGTTATTTTGGGTCAAACTGGCCCAAATTAACTTTTATTGCACTAACAGGTATGTTTGCTGGGCGCGCTGTATTAACTGTGTCTGTGCGTAGCCTCAGTTACATGCTGTATACAGCGCTGTGTTATGGCTGTGGGACAGGGACTTCCCATCCCACTGCTGGAACAAAATAGAGTTGGGATGAGCACTGCTCAGCCATTCACAGTAAGCTTTGCAATTTTTCATAAAATAACAAAGCCTCCCCTGAATGTCTGAGCAGCGCTCAGCCCCACTCTATTTTGTTCCAGGAGTGGGATGGGGCATCCCTGTCCCACTGCTGGAACACAGCGCTGTATACTTCATGTAGCTGAGGCTACATACAGGTAATACAGAGCGCCCAACAAGCACACCTGTTAGGGCCAGCTTGGTCCAAACAAACCTTTTAAAGGGACAGTTAACATGGAGTTAGGCTTTAAGCTGGACCCAGGACTAAGCAGGACATTGTTTGATTTTTCTCATCATTAGTGGGGTCAAATTGACTTTTGTTTTTGACTGCGGTGATGTCAAAATGTCAAAAGGTGCAAGATCGAAATTTTTTCTAGAACAAAAATTTTCGAACAGTGTACTGTATATGGTTTTTGTTCAGGAAAGTCAATTATGATAAAAGCAAAATACATTTTAAAGTACTTTTAACTAACATTTGCCAGGTCATAAAATGCACTGAGAATGTTTGTACGAACATTTATTCAAAAATATACTGGTGTATGACTAGCTAAAGTACTGAAGCCACTGAATTAGCTTGACAGCTAAAGCATTTCATGGGGCAAATGCATCTGATAAGCTATATCATTAGGGTGTGTGGGCTTAGAGACTCAGGTTGCTTTCTTTTTATCTTTTCTTTCTTACATGTGGCTGCACAGATAACGGAATACATACATTTACAATCTTGTTCAAAATTACCTTTCTAGAATTGCGGGCATTTTCTGGATTATCCTTCACAGTTACCGTTAGCTTGTATTCTGCAATTTTCTCCCTGTCCAGGGGACGATTCACATAAACTATTCCAGTCTGAGGGTCAAAGAAAGAGAAAATAGGAAATAAACTTACTGTATGACTGCCACTGCTGCAGTTCATAAGAAGCAGTATGATGTATAAAGGCTCATGTCCATTGTTTTTATGCATTTGACGTGTGGTTGGAATGCACCTCAACCAAAGGTCAGCAAAATCACATTGACTTTAATTAAGCAGTACACATGGCAGTTCAAAGTTTGCATTTGACCTGCATGTGTAGTGCTGAGTTTCTTTAGCTACAGCATTTGAACTGCAGGCAAAGCAGATCAAACGCAGCTTTTTCTTGTAAAATGCTTCCACAGTTGCATGCGTTTAAATAGGAAATACAGTAGTTGACTGGAATGCCCATCGACATGACTCTAAAGGACTAATGAAGAGTAACTTTCTGTAAAGGTTCACTATTATTATTATTATACATGATTTATATAGCGCCAACAGTTTTCACAGCCTACCTGATAGGGGCCCCCAAAAGCGCACCATTGACCACCAGCCTTAAAACGCAGCTTGATCTTCCAGGGATAGTTATCTTGAAGCTGCTGGCTTGGCCCCCTGATAAGTAACTTGGCCCAGGCCCCCTACAAGATTGTACACCCTTATCAGCGGCCCTCCATTCCACTCTATGGAGCGGTGGATGTAAACGGACTTGTGTCTGTTTACACCCACCTACCTCCGATCTGGTCCGAAAAAAATAAGTCCTCCTCCATCTAGGTGGATCGGATCAGAGGCCAGTTGGGTGTAAATAGACAATGGAGTCCATTTACTCTCCCCTGCCCTTAGAGCAGAGTGGGCTCTGTCCAAGTCTGCTCTGCATAAACTGAGCAAACATGGACTTGTCATCTGCCCACTCTGATCAGTGAAGAGATCCTCCCACTGAGCAAAGTGGAATAAGGACCTAGGGCAGGCCATAGCTGATGCAATTTTCTTTGCTGTAACCAGGGATTGAAGAAATAAAATTACTTGATTACCCCATAAACCCCATGTTGATGGGGGAATCCCTCCTGCAGAGCTATGATGTTCTCCTGGTTGGGGTGGTCAAGAAGACTTCCCTGTCAGGAGAACACAGTGGTTACTGCTAGCGGCTATAATTCTATAATTCCTGCTGAACCTGCCAGCATTTGAACCATCTATGGCTGGCTTGACCCTTTTGGTCTTTCATTAACCACTTCAGCCCCGGAAGAATTTATCCCCTTCCTGACCAGGCCATTTTTTGCGATACCTTACCTTAGGAGGCAGGGCGAAGGAAGAGCCTGGGCCAGACTTCAAAGACATCATCTGCAGCACACAGAGAGACATTCACCTCCCGGCCAAACAGGAAGTGTGTCTTGAGACACGATTGGCCAGGGAGTCCTAAGATGCCCTGGCCAATCGGGGCTTTCGTGATTGGCAGGGAGGAGAATCAGGAAGACAATAGCGAATATTATTTTGCTATTGTGACACAAGTGGGTGGGCTTGGGGTGCAGTGCTGTGCGCCCCGAGTCCATCCTTTTTTGAAGTCAATTAGAGCCTCAGGCTCTAATCAGGTGCTTAAAAAAAATCATTTGAATCCATGCGTCCGGCTCCCCGCAGGTAGATTAGGGGGCTGGACGCATGGATGGGGGGGTTTATTACGGGCTGTCACTGGTGATTTCTCAGCAAAATACCGCATAAAGACATGGATAGATGGGCGAGTTTGCTTGAAGTTTGCTTGAATATTATAAATTAAACAGAGTTTTTGGTTTGTGGTGTTCAGATGCAGCGTGGGTCCACTTTGACCACAATTAATGCTACAGGGTGGCCGCGCTGTGCAGGATCATGTGTATATATATATATATATATATATATATATAGATAATTTTCTATATCTAGATATATCAGTGGCGTAGCGTGGGTTGTCAGCACCCGGGGCAAGGCAAGTAATTTGCGCCCCCCCTAACCTGCGGACTTTTAGCTATCCCTTCAAATACAATAGTACTGACCTACCTGATTCCTATACTGACCACTACACTGAGAACTACACTGTCCACTACACTACATTGTCCACTACACTGACCACTATACTATACTGTCCACTACACTACACTGACCACTATACTGACTACTATACTATACTGTCCACTATATTACACTGACCACTATACTGTCCACTACACTGTCCACTATACTACACTGACCACTATACTACACTACACTGTCCACTATACTACACTGACCACTATACTACACTATACTGACCACTATACTACACTGTCCACTATACTACACTGTCCACTATACTGTCCACTACACTACACTATACTGACCACCATACTACACTGTCCACTATACTACACTACACTGACCACTATACTATACTGTCCACTACACTACATTGACCACTATACTACACTGTCCACTATACTGACCACCATACTACACTGTCCACTATACTACACTACACTGACCACTATACTACACCGTCCACTACACTACACTGACCTCCATACTAAACTACACTATACTGACCACTATACTAACCACTATACTATACTACACTAACCACTATACTGACCACTATACTACACTACACTGTCTGTTATACTACACTGTCTGTTATACTACACTGTCCACTACACTATACTGACCACCATACTACACTACACTGACCACTATACTACACTGACCACCATACTACACTGACCACCATACTACACTACACTGTCCACTACACTAACCACCATACTAACCACTATATTACACTACACTGACCTCCATACTAAACTACACTGTACTGACCACTAGGCTAACCACTATACTATACTACAGTAACCACTATACTGACCACCATACTACACTGTCCACTATACTACACTGTCCACTACACTACACTGACCTCCATACTAAACTACACTATAATGACCACTATACTACACTATACTATCCTGCCTACAGTCTCTCTTTCGCCCCCCCCATCCCCCCCCGGCAAGTAACAAGACTCTCACGAGGGAGTCTCACTCACCTTCTTATCCTGGCCTGCATCGATCCGGAGGAGGAGAACACAGCGGTGGCTCACATTCCTCTCTCCCCTGTGCTCTGCTTGCTGCCATGTTCAGTGTCCAGCGCCCTGTGATTGGGCATATGGGGGGTCATGTGCGGAGGCGGGACTTCAGGAGCGATCGAGGACAGACCAGCCCTACGCCTCACATGACCCCCATACGCCCAATCACAGGGCGCCGGACACTTAACATGGCGGCCGGAGCCCGGGGACACAGAATTAGAAATTAGGAGGAGGCAGCCAGTGACACATACTGGCGCCCCCCTAAATGTCGCGCCCGGAGCCACGGCACCCCCTGCACCCCCCACGCTACGCCACTGATATATATATATATCTATATATATATATAGATATAGATATATTTATATTTATATATATTTATATATATATACACACGTGATCCTGCACTTCCAGGTATCGGTGTGAGTGTGCGCCGCCAGCAACCGATGTCCGCTGGCACCCGCTGATCGTTCGGTACACAGGCAGAAGGGCAGTCTGCCTATGTAAACAAGGCAGATTGCTGTTCTGTCAGTGCAGAAAACATGGATCCTGTGTTCCTGTAAAGCAGGAACACTGATCCATGCCTTCTACTAGTAAAAGCACCTCCCCCACTACACTGAAACACTAGCTAGGCACACATTTAACCCTTTGATCACCCCTGATGTTAACCCCTTCCCAGCCAGTATCATTAGTACAGTGACAGTGCATATTTTTAGCACTGATCACTGTAATAATGTGACTGGTCCCCAAACAAGTGTCAAAAGTGTCAGGTGTCCGATTTTTCTGCCGCAATATTGCAGTTTTTATACCAAAAATATGTAGCAGAATACATATTGGCCTAACTTGATGAAGAAATTAGATGTTTTTTAATGGATGTGTTTTATAGGCAAAAATAAAAAATATTGTTTTTTTTTTTTTTTTTTTTCAAAATTGTCAACAGTTTTTTGTTTATAGTACAAAAAATAAAATACCACCAAAAGAAAGCTCTATTTGTGGGGGAAAAAAGACATAACTTTTATTTGGGTACAGCGTTGCATGACTGCGCAATTGTTAGTTAAAGTATCATCGCAAAAAATGGCCTGGTCAGGAGGGGGGAGGGTAAAACTTTCGGCAGTGATTAAAATGTGAAGGTAAGAATGTCAACATATTAGGCCAGCAAGCATTTTTTAAGAAGAAAAGAGCAATGGCAGCCTTCATGTTTCTCAAATCACAGCTTTACTTTTTTTTTTTTTTCCTCTGGTGAAATTTATTTTGCAATGGTAAATGATCCTGTAGGCACTGTGTACCCTACAGATAAAATCAAAACTTAGAGGTTCCTTTTTATTAAACTATAACAATGTTTTGGCATGATGCTTTTACTAAGTGCGTAATGCAGCACTGTTCAGGAAAAGTAACAAAGACAACCTGCTCAGATATGTTGCAAAGGGTAATATCATAGAAAACAAAAAGTCACCAGTAGTCCCACAATAATGACGTTGGAACAGAGGTAACAGTAACTTTAACCTTGACAAAGGGTCCTCACTGACCCGTTAATTAGGCATCTTATTCCTATTCTCAGGTTCTATTTTGTAATTTGGGTACTAAACTGAAGAGAAGTACCTATGCCTCAATGCCCTGAAAATATTATCTGGGTGGGGTGTTGTTTAGGTGGGAAGCTGTCTTGTTACTGGAGGGGAGAAGGATTAGGCTATTGTACTTGGCTTGCAAAACACTGCTTGGAGACCACCATCTTACACTGTGTTTGCTATAACAAAAAGGATCACCCACATTAGTCCTGTATTATAAATGTTATCTGCATACCTTATGGTAACCTTAAATTCTGCAATATATGCTTATATACTTTTTAACCTTCCAAAAAAGCCACTCTATATACTGTATAATCCCTTTTTTATGAGAGCAATGTAGACTTACATTTTCATTGATGGAAAAAGAGTTTTCGGTGTTCCCTCCTGTTATATTAAAGGTCAAAATGGCATTACGGCCAGCATCAGCATCACTGGCAAGGATCCGAGTGATAGGCGTTAATACCGGGCTATTCTCACTGATGGTTATGTTCAATGGAAGATTAAGAAGAACGGGATCATTGTCATTAATGTCCAACACTCGCACTTCAACAATTACCTAAAATGGTATAAAGACAAACCAGACAAATTAGTGAAACAAACAAAAATAGCATAAAATAATGCACTTACAAGAACTTACTTTTTCCACACTAATGCCCCGTACACACGGTCAGATTTTCCGACTGAAAATGTGTGATAGGACCTTGTTGTCAGAAATTCCGACCGTGTGTGGGCTCCATCACACATTTTCCATCGGATTTTCCGATACACAAAGTTTGAGAGCAGGATATAAAATTTTCCGACAACAAAATCCGTTGTCGGAAATTCCGATCGTGTGTACACAAATCCGACGGACAAAGTGCCACGCATGCTCAGAATAAATAAAGAGATGAAAACTATTGGCTACTGCCCCGTTTATAGTCCCGACGTACGTGTTTTACGTCACCGCGTTCAGAATGATCGGATTTTCCGACAACTTTGTGTGACCGTTTGTATGCAAGACAAGTTTGAGCCAACATCCGTCGGAAAAAATCCTAGGATTTTGTTGTCGGAATGTCCGAACAAAGTCCGACCGTGTGTGCGGGGCATAAGGGTTCTACCACTATGTTGCTACTAACAAACAAAACTCTTCTTTACTCTCTTGCTACTAGCTTTGATTTCGAAACAAACACAACTTAATGTGGCAGTAGTTACCTGCGATACTATTAAATGTTTGTAAAATGCCTTTTTATTTTTTTTATTTAGTATATTACAATACAGGTGCCAACAACAATACTCCAGACATACGTTTGCATTGTTACAATACAATAATTATGTAAGACCAGACATTCCAAGCAGAAGTAACGGACATCTGGGCAACATCTAACAGGCAGCTGACAGACCAGGCAGCTTGTACAGGCCAAATAGTAAGAAGCAGGAATAACAACCTGGATCAAAGTATTACAATCGATGGACGTTGTTGTACCCCCTGGGGCCTTACAATAAACATGGACTAAATCACAAAATTAATTATTTTCCCAAGTTAAACTTAAACAAAAGGGGACCTTTACAAGGGGGTAAAGAAAGAAGAGGACCAAAAAGGGGAGAAAAAAGAACCTGGGGAAATAAAGGGGGGAGGAGACAGGGAGTTGGGGGGAGGGGGGGCATTAGAATCATAAGGGGAGTAGAGAGGTGGGAGGGGTGGGAAAACTCTGCTCCATCTACACCCATTCCCTCCCCCCATTGGAGGCAACCGAAGGCCACGGCACATCATCATGCGTTGGGCTCTACTCATCTTATCAAAGAAAACATTGGTATAGTGAGACATGCAAGTAAAGGCTGGCAACCAGGTATCTCTAAAATGATCCTCTCTTCTATGTAGAGATGCTGTCAAGCTTTCCATCGTTCTGATTTCGTCTAGTCTGGAAAACCTTGGCTTGGTCTGGCAAAGGTGTTTTCAAGTCATCTAGTGGCATCAATATCAATTTATCCCAGTTGATCCGAAAGGCCCAAAATGCAGAATGACTTTGAGGTATCCCCCCAAAAAATAACAGCATCATCTGCATATAGGGCTATTTTATCCTGTCTACCTGCACAGAAAAATCCTGTTATTCCTGTTGATTGTCTAATAGCAAGAGCCAAAGGCTCTATAGCCATAGAAAACAACAATGGAGACAGGGGACAACCCTGTCTTGTTCCTCTGGACAGTATAAAGGACGAGGATACCGTATTATTAATTCTCAATCTCGCTTTAGTGTCTTTATACATCAATTTCAACCAATTTAAAAAACAGGGCCTATACCAAAACCAGTAAGTACAGCCCATACATATTTCAACTCCACCACATCAAAAGCTTTCTAGGCATCCAGGCACAGTATGGCTCTTGTGCCTACATTATCCATAGGTAATTGCATATTTAAAAAAAGTCTGTGAATATTTGTTCTCAAAATCTTTTTATTATTTTCATTTAATACAAATACATATATTCATCTTCCAAACTTTCAAAGTACACACCTCTGTATTTGCCTTTGCAGGGGATCTAAACTCTGTCTGTGAATATTTGTTGATGCTGCTCTTGTAGGGATAAAACCTGTTTGATCTTCATGGTTTGGAGTATTAATGTATCTAGATAACCTGTTTGCAAGCACCCTGGCTAGCATCTTAACATATGAGGTAAGGTGAGAAAAAGGCAATAGGATTCTGGTATTAATGGATCCTTTCCCTGTTTTGGAAATCACTGTTATTATGGTTTCCTGCATTTATTCTGGAAATTTTTGTGTTCTAGAGACAAAATTTAACACTTCCAGAAGTTCAAGTAATTAAATATTTTTTGTAAATTTCTGTCGGCAATCCATTCATCCCTGGAGCTTTAGGCCCCTTTCACACTTATACGACTTCAAAGTCGCACGATTTTACCGCGATTTGCGAGCAGTACAACTTTGTACGACTTTGCCACATTTTTGGCATTAACAAATGAAAACATACAGTAGTTGGTATGAATCATAAGGGGGTACTCCACGCCAAGTTTTAAATAAAAAAACTGGCGTGGGTTCCCCCCCAGGGGCATACCAGGCCCTTAGGTCTGATATGGATTGTAAGGGGAACCCCCTACGCCGAAAAATCGGCGTGGGGGTCCCCCCATAATCCATAGCAGACCCTTATCCGAGCACGCAGCCCGGCCGGTCAGGAATGGGGGTGGGGACGAGCGAGCGCCCCCCCCTCCTGGACCGTACCAGGCCGCATGCCCTCAACATGGGGGGGTGGGTGCTTTGGGGCATGGGGGGCGCCCTGCGGCCCCCCCACCCCAAAGCACCTTGTCCCCATGTTGATGAGGACAAGGGCCTCTTCCCGACAACCATGGCCGTTGGTTGACGGGGTCTGCGAGCGGGGGGCTTATCAGAATCTGGGAGCCCCCTTTAATAAGGGGGCCCCCAGATCCCGGCCCCCCACCCTATGTGAATGAGTATGGGGTACATGGTACCCCTACCCATTCACCTAGGGAAAAAAGCGTCAATAAAAAACACAGTACACAGGTTTTAAAGTAATTTATTAGGCAGCTCCGGGGTCTTCTTCCGACTTCAGGGGTCCTCCTCCGACTTCGGGGGTCTCTCCGGCGTCTTCTCCCGGTGTCCGCATCTTCTGCCGGCTCCACCGCTATCTTCTGCCGCTCCTTTGCCAGCGGTGGTCCGGACTTCTGGATCGTCTTCTTCCCTCTTCTTTTCCAGAGATGTTGACACAACGCTCTCCTAAGGGCCTGGTATGCCCCTGGGGGGGAACCCACGCCGGTTTTTTCATTTAAAACTTGGCGCGGCGTTCCCCCTCAGGATTCATACCAGACAGCTGTCAGCACTGCCTGCCGCTCACCGCGAAAGGAAAAAAAAGTTTTCCTTTCCCGATCAGCGAGCCAGGCTTGTGCTTATAAAGTCGTACTGAAGTCGTGTCTATATTATTCAGGCACGATTTGCATGCTACTTCAGGGTTTAACATTGAGGTCTATGGAGTACAACTCGCATAGAAGTTGGACCAAAGTAGTGCAGGGACTACTTTCAAGTTGGCACGACTTAAAGTCGTGCCAATATGAATGGTAGTCATTGAAAATCATGGAGAATGACTTGTCATGCGATTTTGCAGTACAAAATCATGGGACAAGTCGTATAAGTGTGAAAGGGGCCTTAGTCTGTTCTACTGCTTGTTTTAGCTCTTTCAGAGAAATAGGACTGTCAAAAAAATCTCTTTCTATTGGTTTAAGTTTGGGAATATCCAATTTTTCAAAAAAAATTTAATTTGATTCGTTAACTTTGACATCTTAGACTCATAGAGCAAAATGAAAAAATCAACAAATATACTATGAATACTACTTATGTCATACCTTATCACCCCCTTGTATCTTTAGCTGCTGCTGCAATAGCTATCGGGGGCCTTTTGGGCTCGAGCTATAACAGCCAGCATATGCCCTACCTGCTCCCCTACCTCATAATGTTTTTGACTTTGAAAAAAATCTAGTATTTTCTGCTTTTGTTAAAGATAAGGTTCTATATATTTTCTGAGCATTCTACCAAGCTAACTGCCTCTCTTCATTCAGATCCGTGATAAATTCCTGCTCTGCCCGATTTACCATTTGCATTACTTCCTCCTCTCATTGCCTTGATAAATCCTTAATTCCGGAGATTTCTTTAATCCTTACTCCTCGTAGATAAGCCTTCATGGCATCCCACACCACCAATGGGGAAGCCATGTCCTTGTTTTAAATAAATTTTACTAGTAATGATTCAATTAAATTCTCCTCTGGGATTAAAGATAACCGCTGTGGATTGATTTTCCATGGGGAGGGGAATAATTGCCCCCCAAGCTCCTTGGTCAGTACGAGAGGGGAGTGATCTGAAAGGCCTCTAGGGCCATATTAAATTGAATCTAACCCAGGGCCAAATCAATTGTTGATACTGATCCATAGGTGCTTGAGCAGCATGAATATTCTCTTATTATTGGATGTCTTAGTCTCCACACATCTACCAACCCCATTTCCTGTAATTTTCTGGCAAACCTAGTTTTATTCACTTTCTTTTTAGCTATAGTGGTGTTAAGTCCATCTCCCTCCTCATTCAATATATTAATAAAGTCTCCCATCAATAAGATTCCACTATCTAATTAATTCGGTCCTAATTAATTAAATGTGGGCCCATTATAAATGGAATACCTAAATACCTTTTAAACCTCATAGTATAAGAATCTATCCAGAAATAATATTGCAAAGACAGAGAACATCCAGTAATTATGACATATCGGAAAAGAGAGACGGAGGAGGGAAAAAAAAAACCCGCATTTGAAAAAAATAAATTTGTAAAAAGAAACAAACCCCTTCATACATGGAAACACCCAACCTTATCAGAAACTCTACCCAAAATCATAGAGTCAACTTGACTGACCACTGTTCACATGGAACACATACAAGGGCATCTCCTAGTGACTAACAACTACAGATGTTGTGCTAGTGCCAAATAATGAAAAAAGAATTATCTGAAAAAAGACTGACCACCTCTTCAGTGTTTAAATATAGATGCCCATCCTCTCCCCCCCCAAAAAAAAAGGGGGGAATTAGGGGAAAGAGGGAGAAAGACAAGATAATGGAGAAGAAAAAAATACTTCTACTTTACTCTCTTATAAGGTGTCCATTAGGAGATCACATATCCTAAATACTAATTTTTTTAAAGACTTTTTTCCAACCACGTGTTAACCGCTCCAGGGGTTTCAAAAAATTAAAAAATGTCTCTATCTGTAATATGCAGATTAGCTGGATATAGCATTGAGTATGTTATTTGCTGTGCCCGTAATTTACGCTTAACCTCTACGAATTTTACCTGCTGTTTCTGGACTTTGACCAAAAAGTCTGGTAAGAAAGACACTTTGCTGCCGTTATACTCAACATTGCCCTGTTGGCATGCCTTAGACAATATACCGTAAGATCTCTGTCATTTAATAATTTTAAGAGGATTGGTCTAGGCATGCCTCCAGGTGGTGGTGCTCGAGTAGGATACGATGGGCACATTCAACTGTAAAAAGCCTTGAAAACCCTCTGCCCCCAATATGTACATTAGCCATTTTTCAAAAAAGGCAACACGGTTTTGGCCTTCCTCATGCTCAGGGAGGCCTAAGATGCGAAAGTTATTATGCCTTTGACTATTTTTCAAGCCTTCCAATCTCTGTGTCTGATCCTTTACTTGTACTTTAGTTTGTTGGTGATCCTTTTTTATAAGAGGGAGGGTATCCTCCACTACACTAACTTGATTCTCCATTACCAAAGTGCGTTCACAAATTGTTTGGTTTTCCGGTCTCATAACTGCAATATCCCCCTTTAATTCTAACATTTGACTTGTTAGCGATAGTAGGGAGTTGTTACATGCTTGCATGGCAGTAAAGACATCACTCAGGGTAGGCTCAGGGTTTGATATGGTAGCTGCAGCTGTCTTCTGCATGTTTGCTCTTCCTGAAGGCTGATTTCCATCTTTCCACAGTTCACTCATCCTATGGCCATGCATCTCCATACTACCTATTTGGTCTGGGATTAAAGTTGAGTCTGTGTTGGGGGCACACCTCCCATCCAGCCCCCAAGAGATGAGTAAGCACTCAGCTCCGAGTGCGAAACGCGTCAGCCAACCTGTACTTTCTGCATGATGGTCTTGTTATTTTGATGATCCCATCTTTTCAATAAAGTGAAGTTTTTGACTACATCCGGTGTGCGGAATCCAGATCTTCTCACTTTAAGCCTGTTCAGCCCCCAAGAGACTCGGGGTACCCAGGACGTCTGTGTGTCAACTATCCCTGGATGCCTACCGAGATACCTTAGGGGTTTCCATACCCTGCTTCCCCACGTCTTCCCTAGATCATCTCTTAGAGGCACTCTGCGCTTGTATTTGGGACATATTAGCCACTCTTTCCTGATGAGTGCTATCTGCACCCTGCTGTGCCTTCTCCTGCTCTTGCTCTTTTTTTGGCAGGTCATTGCCCCGAATACTGTCCTTGCTATAATAAATAGCTAAATTGCAGCCAGATCATAGCCAAGCCACTTACTGTGTTGCTTTATTTAGTACTGTCACCGCTATGGAGCTTCTATGCCTTATACATTTAGTGTTAGCTTCAGTGTTGTTGGTATCAATAGGAGCCGACACCTGCGAGCCGCCGTTATAGGAGCTTCTATGCCTTGTAGCTTCAGTGTTATAAGGAGCTATAGGAGCCGCCAACTGGGACACCCGGTATTATTGCTGCTATTGTTGCCACAGACTGATGTTCCCAAACAGAGAGAGCACTCACTGCCACTCTCACCAGATGATCTGGTCCAGGCACCTGGCTCCCAACTAATTCCAGCTGATCCAACTTCTGGCTTCCAGACACGTAGAACCGCTGATCAGAACTCCCGCCGGTCGTGCTCCCACGTTGACCGCGCTGAACGATCGCTCGTGCCACTCTTGCCAGAGCACTTAATAGGTTTCCCCACTCCTCAGCTCCAACACCCGGTATCTGGCGTGATCAGTGTGCGGCACACCACGGGCTATAGACCGCTAGCAATCCAATTCCCCTGATGGAAGCAGAGCATCCAGGATAATCGTGGCACTACGTGAGTCTACTGACACACCTACTCACATCATGTCACATCCGTATTACAGCCACATCCCCTCTTCTGTGCACAGTTTAGGAGATATTCATTTGCACAGTTTAGGAGATATTCAGAGTTCAAGCAGTCGGTGACATCACTGGCGCATGTGCTCTGAAGGTCTGGCTTACAGTGCTGGACCTCCAGAGCCTGTGTCGTAAACTGCGGCTCCTGTGTGCATGCACGGGAGTGACGTCATTGCGCCCCCGGCCCATGTAACCTGAGGCTGCGAATCCGGAAGGAAGGCCAGGGGAATAGGTCAGCCCTCTCAGCAGTGACATCACGGCATTGGAGGGCTTCATACTCAAGTAGGTTTCTCATAATGTGCTCGTATGCGATGCATATCAGCACATTATGATATTGCCTTGCAGGGAATTTTCTTTTTTCTTAACCACATGCGGTTTACTACCGCTTTAATCCTAGCTTTTTAGCACTGCATTGGGGGAGGGTACTAACAGCACTCACATCCTACCCTGATGAGGTGAACATGAATTAGCAAAAATTCAAACAAATGGTTCTGCAATGATTACAGTAAAGGTGTGGTGATGTCAGTATGAGGGAGCAGAGACAGGACTGGTTGGCTGTGTACAGAAAGGCTTCAGCTGACTGGTAGCCTTTACCAGAACCAGCACAGCAGCAGATAATGGACCTGTGGATTAAAGTAAAGTGGGTGACAGAAATTTTCATAAAATAACCATAGATTACTTGGAAGTAGGTTAAGGGGTAAAAATAGCCAGATCTCTTCCATCCAGATATATTCATAGACCTAACACAACTACAATGTTAACTTTTAATGACAAAATAAGCATTAAATCTTGCTTTACAAAGGAACTAGAAACACAACAGTAATATTTGTTCTGGATAAAAGTGACCATGACAACCTTAATCTCTGCTGCTGGGAGAAAAATTACTTAGCACACGGATACCCGATGTTATGGTTGCATGAATAAAAGAAAAGAAAATCCATTTAGGCATTTCCTGAAGATACTTATTAGATACAATGAAGAGAAAAATACCATTTGAAAAAAACAACAATAGATGTTCTTTTTATGCCAACTGGAATTTCAGAGCAATTCAGAGCATGATACAGCTTTTGAAAAACACCAAAGGTGACAATACCTGCGCTCATTACAAAACATGAAATGCAGCTTCTACTGGGAACAAACACTGAATACTGCAATTCAACCTTAGTTAGCAGTATAAATCAACAATGTAGAAACCACTTTACCGTAGAACTGAATGGAGGATTGCCCCTGTCCTTTGCCATGATCGTAATATTGTAGAAGGCAATATTTTCCCGATCAAGTTCATAGTCCTTTCGAACCCTCAAGTCTCCTTCTATCGATGATATTATAAACTCCCCTTTAATGGACAGCAGAAAAAAAGAAAGTAATTCAACTAATTTATAATCATTAAACAACAATCATTTACTTAAACCAGAACTCAATGCAAACAGCAAAATACACAGCTGAAATACATGCATTTAAACTGCGTTACCTGCCAAAGGTCTTAAATTTTCATTTTTTTCCACCACAGTTAAATCTTTTGTTTGTCCTGGAACACCCATCCAGCCTTCTGAATAAATAAAATAGGAGTAGCATCCCTGTGTTCTCCCCTCCTGTAAGATGCTCATGCAGAACACTGCAAAGCCATAGTCTCCTAAGCGCTGACCTTCCCTCCTAAGCCTGATACACACTATCAGCTTTTTTTGCGTTCAACCCAGTGGGCTGAATGGAAAAAAAAACTGACAAGCTCAGGAGGAGATTCTGTACTAAAAATCTGATGTCAGTACAGCGACCCCCCGCTGGGCTACTGTGTTCTGACAGGGGGACCCCCCCCCCACCCGAACACACCGGTCAGCGCTCTCAATGATCGGATACAGAACGGCAGACCTTTTTTGGTCATGCCCCTTCGAAAGTAGCAGGGCGTTCAGTTTCTGTCGGACCAGCTGCCGTACACATGGGCTGAATGCCAGCCAGTTTCTATTGAACCGGCTGAGGTCGCTCGATTTTCAGCCCCTGTGTATTACCCCTTTAGAGTAATGCATAGTATAGCACCATATTCAGGTACCTACATTAGTTGTGTTTGAACATACTTGGAGTAAATTCCATTTTGATTTTTGTGCCATGATGCTTAATAGCCATGTAGATTGGCACAGCATTTTTCAACTGGGAAGCCCCAAGTTGCCAAACATGGTCCTAAATATTACAAGTAGGTCAAGCTTTTTTGTTACACAAAGCTACTGTTTTTTATTGTGCAGCATTACAACCAGCCCCTGGTGTCCTATCAACTAACGTCATCGTTGGTTGATGTTTGCCCCTCCCCTGTCCCTCTCCATCAGCACTGGGGTCACATTATGTAAAAGAACCCCTGTGCTGCTCTGACCTCTCTAGATCCCTCTATTAAAAGGCTGCTCACACCTCTGTTAAACCACCAATACAAAATTGTAACTCAAAAAATCAATATAGTGAAGCACTTTTTCAAATAAAGTTACTGATCCTAATACTACCACTAATACTACCACAAAATTAAAGTGGTAGTAAACTCCCATTGGACACTTGTACCTACAGGTAAGCTTATAATAAAGCTTACGTTTGGGTTCAAGAAATATCTCCTAAACGTGCACTGTTTAGGAGATATTCAGTATCTCTGCAGCCGGTGATGTCATACTCGTGCAAGTCTTTCAGAGTTCTGTGCCACGGCCGAGACTCCCGTATGCATGCATGGGAGTGATGGCTCAGCTATTCAAGCAGCCAGAGCCTGCGAACCAGGAAGGAAGACCGGGTTACGATGGAAGGCCTGTCAGCGGTGACAGCACGCCACTGGCGGGCTTCGTTTCAAAATACTTACTACACAAGGTGCATACTAGCACTTTATGACTTTACCTTACATTTTTATTTTTAGTTAAATTTACTACAGCTTTTACATACTCTATGCAAACATGATAATACCCTGTTTCCCCGAAAATAAGATCTAGCGTGATTGTCGGTGATGACTGCAATATAAGCCCTACCCCCCAAATAAGCCCTAGTTAAAGTCCTTGTAGGTCTTATTTTCAGGGTAGGGCTTATTTTCGGGGAAACAGGGTAGGGCTTATTTGGGGGGTAGGGCTTATATTGCAGCCATCACCGACAATCACGCTAGGTCTTATTTTCGGGGGAAACAGGGTAGTACTTCTTTAAGTTCTGATTGGCTGTAACACGCAAGGAGTTGGGTCTGTGACATCACGACAGTGAGCGGTACTCTCGGGAGAGCTTGTGAGAGACAGGAGAGGGAGATGCGAGAAACCTCTGTCATCTCATTTGCTGATAAGCCGAAGCATGTTTTCTTACAAGTGAGTGTAACCCTTCATGTGCTGCCAATAAATGTTTACATATTACACTATTTGGGCATTTGCATTGATATCTGTCATAAGCAAATATTACTGGGGTAAGTGGAACAGAATATCGAGTGGTTGAGAGGAGGAATCAAGGAGCTGCAGAGAACTGTAAAGCGTTCATAGACCTCAAACACACTTATGCCCCGTACACACGGTCGGATATTCCGACGGAAAATGTGTGATAGGACCTTGTTGTCGGAAATTCCGACCGTGTGTAGGCTCCATCACACATTTTCCATCGGATTTTCCAACACACAAAGTTTGAGAGCAGGCTATAAAATTTTCCGACAACAAAATCCGTTGTCGGAATTTCCGATCGTGTGTACACAAATCCAATGCACAAAGTGCCAAGCATGCTCAGAATAAATAAAGAGATGAAAGCTATTGGCTGCTGCCCCCCCGTTTATAGTCCCGACGTACGTGTTTTATGTCACTGCGTTTAGAATGATCTGATTTTCCGACAACTTTGTGTGACCGTGTGTATGCAAGACAAGTTTGAGCCAACATCCGTCGGAAAAAATCCTAGGATTTTGTTGTCAGAATGTCTGATCAGTGTCCGACCGTGTGTACGGGGCATTAGAGGTTCACCTAAAGAGGTGAGGGCACACCTAAATAACACTTGATGCAAAGAGAATGTAGAGGACACTGTGGGCAAGTTAAGGGCCCCTTGCAGACTCTGCCAAGCAGATCTGCCTTCTCGGTGAAGGCTCTGTCAGCTGTTCCACGCTAAGCAGGCGGATGACAGGTCCATGTCCCCTCCGCTTTGCAAAGCGGACAGGGCCTGCTCTTCTCTATGGCGGCCAGACTGTCTGTGTCCGTTCCCATCAGACTATCATCCCATCTGGTCCGCCGGACAGATGGGCATCAGATCGCCATCTGTCTGTTTTGAGCGGACCGAATTGGATGCCGGTGGGTGTCAGAGGACACATGTCCACTTACATCCGCCACTCCATTGAGAGCTATGGATGGTCCAATCGGGTCCACCTGAAAAACTGACAGGCGGAACCAATCGGTCTGTCAGTGTGAAAGGGGCCCAAGTGATCACAAGAAAGTGGAAAAGGTGAAGATTTGGAGTATTTTCAGGAACTTTAAGAAGTTTCCCTTGGACACTGGATTTTATGTAAAAATGTTTAAATGATTTTTTTTTTTTTTTTTTTTTACACGAAATTCACTTGGAACATATCTTTTGAGTTATTTGGAATTATGTACACTATTTTCATGTTTTCACAGAGTATGTTAATTTTGTGGTATTAGGATCAGTAACTTAATTTGAATCGCTTGAATCGCTTCATTATATTGATTTACCGAGGTCACATTGAAGGAGTGAGGGGGAGAAACTGAGGTATAGGAGAAATTCTGTAATACTAGTCAGTATCAGTGGACAAAGGTGTATTTGCTTTCTTAGAATAAATCACCTCTAATGTTGGGTGCCCTACATATATGGCTGTTGCTGCGTTTTGTAAAGCTATTAGTTTCGTTTTTACATTTTGGAATGGGGTGCTTCAAGACTGTGCAGAATTTTAAAGGGTGCAGCAACTGAAAAAAGGTTGAGAAACACTGGGTTAGAACATGAAAAAGGCTTTGGTTATTTTACTTTAGATTTCCCTCTGTGCCCAGTAAGTGATCATTACACTGGTTTCCCATATATTGTTCGGACTCTGGATCATACTGCTATCTAATATGGACAAATTCTTTTTCCACCTTACAAAACATAAGAAAGTCATTAATCTCAGGCACAACAGCTCAGAAAGTGATAAACAAACAATATCTACTCACAAACAGAGATGGTAAAAATGCTCATCAGACCACACCATGTGACTGAACACTCCCAGACCGCCTGGACCCTCTAGCATGGGGGAGGGGGGGGGACCTGACCTTGGTCCCTGCTGGCTGACACATTTTGAAGGAAAGTCCTCTGGCTCTGAGGGAGCCAGAGGACCAGGGAGTTTTTACCATCTCTGTTTGTGAGTAGTAATTTTTCGTCTATCACTTTTTAATAAACATTTGTTGGATAATGCACTAGGCCAGTGCACCCTCTTTCTTTTATGAATTTCTGCAGTGCTTCAAGGACAACCCCAGTCCTAGAGGACAGCAAGGCTTCCAAGGTATTATCCATCACGGTGGAACAATCACTATTAGGTCTATTCACTCATGCAGGAGTATTGTTGTTGTTCTTGTTGGTGATACAACAGCTCAGAAAGCCCACTGAATGCTGCAGGACTTAGGCTGGGTTATTGGCTAATTGTGCAGCCAAGAAGGTCCTGTGGTGTCTGAGAATATACTGTATATCTGTGTATAAGTGAATGTGTAATGACGTTGTAACTTCAAATAAGACCTATGGGGATTGAAATGGAGGTCTCCATCGTCCAGGAATAGGGTCTTACAAACTTATCATGAAAACCTTTTACAACCTAATTACACTGGTACCCAAAATACTTGTGTAGCACCCTCTACATAGGTAGGTAGTTGATTAGGTTTTTTGTAAGTGTAGGCAAATTTATGTATGTTTTGGTATGTGTGGGTTGGGAGTGGCTCAGAGTTAGCAGCTGGTGATTCACAGGCAGCATCACTAAGACCTTCCTCTTCTTTCTAGAGCCTTCTGGAAGGTACTGGAAAGAGAGAAGGAGAGGAGAGGTGGAGCTGCCTGGGGTGTGTTAAGAAGTCCTGACCAATCCCCAACCTGGATTGGCAGGGGGCAGGCCTCTTTAAATATCTAGAGTCAGGCCAGCTAGAGAGGAGTTGTCGGGTGGAAGAACTGAGGATGGAGTACTAGGCTGCCGGTTCCTTTGAGGGAGCTCCCCAATCTGGGGGGTGACCTTGGGCCTGGGACTCAGAGAGGACAACAGGAGCTAGTACTGCTGGGCAAGTCTTCAGGAGGGAATAACCAGTTGTAACCAGGAAGGCTGGTGAGGGACATGTGCAGGAAGAAATCACCGCTCTAAAGAGGTCAATCAGAAACCTCTCCTCCAGACTGGAAGCCTCAGGTGTCGGCAATGCTTGTAACGATGAACGTGAGAAAAGTCCTGGACAGCCGCACTTAAATAGAAATCGCCTTTATTCAGTAAAAACAATCAAAGTACATGTATGCCACAGCAAGAAGAGGGAAACTGACGAATTTCACACTGCACACTACACAAAATGAATCTGAGATATATATATATATATATATATATATATTATATATATATATATATATATATATATATATATATATATATATATATGTATATAGTGATGTCTATTAGTCATGTGTTTAAGAGATTATATATATCTTAAACATATATATCTTAGACTATATATATATATCAGATTCATTTTGTGTAGTTTAGCTATGATTAAGCACTGGCTACAGTGTGAAACGCGTCAGATTCCCTCCTCTTGCTGTGGCATACATGTACTTTGATTGTTTTTACTGAATAAAGGCGATTTCTATTTGAGTGCGGCTGTCCAGGACTTTTCTCACATTCAAAGGGACATGTGCAGTCGGGAGGACTGGAGAGGCATGCCAGAAAGGACTGAGAAGAAACAGTCACAGCTGGATGTGGAGCCAGTAGAGCAGATTGCAATGTTATGGGCAGTGAAGTCGAGCAGCTGCAGCCAGGAGGGCTGGCAGGGCCTGAAGAGGACTGACTGGGAGCAGTAGTCCACCTATAGGACAGCTAGCACAAAAGACTTTCCATTTTCTGCTACACCATAGGGGCCCATGGTCCCTGCCTGCAAAAGGGCAAGTTACTTGGGCCTGGCTGAGTCAGTGTCGGGCCTAACCACATGCTAGCTGTTCCTGAGAGTCAAGAGTTGTGCAGGAGGAAGAGAAAGAGAGCAATAGTCTGCAAGCAAGAGTTGTGCAGGAGGAGTCTGAAGAAGTGTTGTGTACATAGTTGTCCCAATTGATTGCTATACAATCCATCAATAGATTGCTATACAATCTACCAATTGATTGTTCCAAAATTCTACTGGGCATCCCATATATTCCTTTACCCATCCAGGTTAAATTCGCTAATAAAAATAACAAAAACAAGCACAAGGACTGTTTTCTGCCTGAGAGTGACTGAGGAGTGAACGCCAGGCTGGGCAGGGTGACAGGTGGGCCACATCACTAAGCAGCCCCTATGGGGGTACCGCTACACTTGTACTATGACAATATGAAAGTAACCTTTTTAGTTGTATGGGAAGATCTAATTGTTTTGAAATGGACATTATGAAATGCACATTAAGAGAACTGTGTTTTTCCAGTTTTTTGTGTGATTTCAATGCCGAATTTACACAATCTGTTTGCACAAACACAACTTAAATAAAGAGAACAACTCTTATGCATAATTCTCGTTTTTCTTGTAGTAAACAAAACTTATAGTTCCCATTTGCTATGTTTAGAAACACCACTGCTGTGCAACTGCACGTCATTAGATGTCTGCTCATGGCATCAGTTTGTTAAAACCTCTGTTTAGTTATGCTCTAATAACATAAAGTAGCAATTTCTAATACTTAAAATATAGGTTCTTTTGTAATATATGTGAGGAGAAAGTGGATTCATTTGCCTTCTTACTTTCTTTTTGTACATAGTGTGAGACTCACCCTATACTGTCTGTAAAACTCTAGATTGCAAGCATTGCAAATGAGAGCAGTGTTAAACTTAAAAGCAAACATTTATTATATTTCAGCTTACCAATTCTTAGGTGTGATGGCTGCACTAGCTTTCTTTTCTAGGCTTTATTTCTTATATTTTTATTGACCAGTAAGTCTGTTTTTCAAAAGATCAACCTCCCTTCCAGATGTATCAGTTACAGGGATGAGACAAACCATTTAACATTGGCAGGGGTGCTTACAATGATAAAACCTTTATCCCAAAAGGAAAAAAATAAGTTTTCCTGTAACTGCTTATAAAGTGTGAGCTGGAGTTCAGCTTTAATTTGTTAGTGTATATCTGCTAGTACATCCAATGCCGCGTACACACGGTCGGACTTTACGGCAGACTTTGCCCGGCGGACGGGATTTCGTCGGACAATTCGATCGTGTGTGGGCTCCAGCGGACTTTGTTTTCTCAAAAGTTGGATGGACTTAGATTTGAAACATGTTTCAAATCTATCCGACGGACTCGAGTCCGGTCGAAAAGTCCGCTCGTCTGTATGCTAGTTCGACGGACAAAAAGCCACGCTAGGGCAGCTATTGGCTACTGGCTATGAACTTCCTTATTTTAGTCCGGTCGTACGTCATCACGTACGAATTCAACGGACTTGGGTTGATTGTGTGTAGGCAAGTCCGTTCATTCAGAAAGTCCGTCGTAAAGTCCGTCGAAAAGTCCGCCGGGCGAAGTCTGCCATAAAGTCCTCTCGTGTGTACGCGGCATTACACTCCCCTGCCCCCAGACTGATAATGCTGCTGTTTGCTGTGCCCCCTGTGCTCCTTCATCCAGAGTGGGGGCACTCTAATACAGGAGGTGTGTTCCTGGCCAGATCACCAGATGAAAACAGAGGGAAAAGCTTAAAAAAGAAAAGCCACCCTATCTAATGATTGGTAAGTAGCAATATATTACAATGAATATACAGTATTGCAGCTTACTTGTCCTTTTACAGTATGTAGTAAATGCATTCATTTCCTTTTTTTTTGCATGGTGATTTTGCCAATATAACACACTACCTATCCTAGGGTGTCAACATGCACTTTCGGTGCTAATTCTTTTGAGAAACAATGCTGTCATACTAGGCTTCTCTCTTAATTTAGGCCGTAAACACGTCCCCCATCTTCATCTCCATTACATCAAGGGGTATTATTTTATAGCTCACACAAGATAGTTCAGAAGGCTGATAACATTGTTTGAGATTTCTATTTAGTGCACAAGATTTCACAAGGACGCACAATTTCTAACAGGATCAGTGGTTATTTTTCTGTACTTACAGAAAACATACTTCGCCTAAAAAAAGAAAACGAATGCAGACACTATGGGGGTCATTTACGAAAGGAAAATCCACTTTGCACTACAAGTGCACTGCTAGTGCATTTGAAAGTGCACTTGGAAGTGCAGTCGCTGTAGATCCGAGGGGGACATGCAAGGAAAATAAAAAACAGCATTTTAGCTGCACATGATTGGATGATAAAATCAGTAGAGCTTCCCCTCATTTCAGATCTACCCCTCAGATTTACAGCGACTGCACTTCCAAGTGCACTTTCAGTGCACTTGTAGTGCAAAGTGGATTTGCCTTTTGTAAATAACCCCCTTTGTGTAAAGACTGGTAACCTGCAATATATAAAATATTTGTTCATGGATTTAGATACTTTGCTCTACAGTACATATAACAATATAAATGGTTTCCTAATACCCAGAACTACTAATCCATACAAAGCATGATCCAAAATCACAATATGACCAGCTAAATTGTGTCTCTAGCATCTGAAAATTCATGAGCCAAATAGTAGATTAATTATCTGTAAAGAGTAATTTGCAATGCAAAACAAAATGTTTGCACCACACACATGAAGAAATGGTTTTGGCATCAAGCCTCCCATCTTTATGTCTTTCCACAAGTTCCTTAAGGCCGGATTCACACTGGTAGGACAAACGCTCCGACATTGGCAGCTCATGTCGCATGACGTGTGAAAATCAATGTTACTCTATGGGAGCCGTCTTAACTGGTCCGACACAAGTCGGTCCGACACAAGTCGGTCCGACTTTGAAAATGCACTACTTTGGTCTGACTTTGATCCTACTTCAGCCCATTGATTATCACTAAAGTTGGAACAAAGTCGAATCACCATCTTAACTGACCTGACTTTGGCATGCGACTTGGGCTCTGAGGATCTTGAAGGGGAACTCCACGCCAAATTAAAAAAAAAAAAACGGCATTGGTTCCCCTTCAAGAGCATACCAGGCCCTTCGGTCTCGTATGCATTTTAAGGGGAAGCCCCGCGCTGAAAAAAGGGCATGGGGTCCCCCCCAAAATCCAAACCAGACCCTTATCCTAGCACACAGCCTGGTAGGTCAGGAAAGGGGGAGGGGACGGGCGAGCGCCCCCCCCCCTCCTGAACCGTACCAGGCCGCATGCCCTTAACATGGGGGGGGTGTGTAATTTGGGGGCAGGTAGGCCCTGCGCCCCCCCACCCCAAAGCACCTTGCCCCTATGTTGATGAGGACAAGGGCCTCTTCCCGACAACCCTGGCCGTTGGTTGTAGGGGTCTGCCGTGGGTGCCCCCAGATTCCAGCCCCCCACCCCATGTGAATGAGTATGGGGTACATTGTACCCCTACCCATTCACCTGAAAAAAGTGTCAAAAATAAACCACATTACACATGTTTTTAAAGTAATTTATTAAGGCAGCTCCGTCGTCACCCCTATCCGGCTCTTATGCCTTCTCCACTGACATCTTCTGCCTCTGCCGGTTCTTCTCCGCTGATGTCTTCTAGCCCTCTCCGGTTCTTCTCCCTCTGTCCGCTGTCTTCTGCCTCTGCTGGGTGTTCTCTGCTATCTTCTCACTCTTTTGCCGGGTCTTCTCCGCTGTCTTCTCCCTCTGTTCTTCTTCTGATGTTCACTCGTCGCTCTCTCCCGCTCTAATGCTGGGTGCGCGGTGTGCCACCACTTATATTTGCATGGGGCGGGGTCACCGGGTGATGTCATCTAGAGGTCCCACCCCTTATGACATCACCACCCTGGAGCATGATGGGTGGTGACGTCATGAGGGGCGGGCCTCCAGTGACCCCGCCCCATGATAATATAAGTGGTGGCACACCGCGCACCCATCATTAGAGCGGGAGAGAGCGTCGAGTCAACATCCAAAGAAGAACAGAGGCAGAAGACAGCGGAGAAGACACAAAAGAGCGAGAAGACCCGGCAGAGGCAGCAGACAGCGGACAGAGGGAGAAGAACCGGAGAAGGCTAGAAGAGATCAGCGGAGAGCAGAGAAGAACCTGACAGTGGCAGAAGACAACAGCGGAGGAGGCAGAAGAGCCGGATAGGGGAGAAGAGATCGGAAGAGACGCCGGAGCTGCCTTAATAAACTACTTTAAAAACATGTGTAATGTGTTTTATTTTTTAAATTTTTTTCAGGTGAATGGGTACAATGTACCCCATACTTATTCACATAGGTGGGGGACTTGGATCTGGGGGTCCCCTTGTTAAAGGGGGCTTCCAGATTCCAATAAGCCCCCTGCCCGCAGGCAACCAACAGCCAGGGTTGTTGGGAAGAGGCCCTTGTCCTCATCAACATGGGGACAAGGTGCTTTGGGGTGGAGGACGCAGGGCTCCCCTGCCCCAAAGTACCCACCCCCCCATGCTGAGGGCATGCGGCCTGGTACGGTTCAGGGGGGGGCACTCATTCATCCCCACCCCCTTTCCTGACCTGCCGGGCTCTGTGCTCGGATAAGAGTCTGGTTTGGATTTTGGGGGGACCCCTACACCGTGGGGCTTCCCCTTAAAATCCATAGCAGACCGAAGGGCCTGGTATGCTCTTTGAGGGGGAACCTATGCCTTTTTTTTTTAACATTTGGCGTGGAGTTTCCCCTAAAGATTCATACCAGACACAGTGCCTGGTATTGGAGGGGATCAAAGTTGATCCCTGTTCATTAAAGTTGGACGCATTTCGGACTTCAATTTGCAGGGCAAAGTCGGATCCAAAGTGCTATGACTGTCGTGTCGTTTCAGTGTGAACCTGGCATGAGGATCTTAAAGGAGAACTCCATGCCAAATAAAAACTAAAAAAACAGCATGGGGTCCCCCCAAAATCCATACCAGACTCTTATCCGAGCACGCAGCCCGGGAGGTCAGGAAAGGGGGTGGGGATGAGCGAGCGCCCCCTTCCTGAACCATACCAAGCCACATGCCCTCAACATGGGGGTGTGGGTGCTTTGGGGCAGGAGGGCCCTGTGCCCCCCCACCCCAAAGCACCTTGTCCCCATGTTGATGAGGACAAGGGCCTCCTCCCGAAAACCCTGGCCGGTGGTTGTCGGGGGCTGCAGATGGGGTGCTTATCGGAATCTGGAAGCCCCTGTCAACAAGGGGGCCAACAGATCTCGGCCCCCACCCTATGTGAATAAGTATGGGGTACATTGTACCCTTACCCATTCACCCAAAGAAAAGTGTCAAAATCAAAAACAGTACACAGGTTTTTGAGAAAGTAATTTATTAAATCAGCTCCAGCGTCTCTTCCAATTTCTACTCCCCTCTCCGGCTCTTCTCCCTCCTCCGGAGATGTCTTCTCCGGAGAGGGGAGAAGAACCGGCAGAGGGAAAAGACATCTCCAGAAGCTGGAGAGGGGAGAAGAAATCAGAACAGACGCCGGAGCTGATTTAATAAATTACTTTGTCAAAAACCTGCGTTCTGTTTTTATTTTTGACAATTTTTTTTTTAGGTGAATGGGGAGGGGTACACTGTACCCCATACTCATTCACGTAGGGGCCGAGATCTGGGGCCCCCTTGTTAAAGGGGTTTCCAGATTCCGATAAGACCCTCGCCTGCAGACCCCGACAACCAGCGGCGAGGGTTGTCAGGAAGAGGCCCTTGTCCTCCTCAACATGGGGACAAGGTGCCTTGGGATGGGGGGCGCAGGGCCCCCCCTGCCCCAAAGCACTCACACCCCCATGTTGAGGGCATGTAGCCTGGTATGACAAAGTGCCTGGTATTGTCGGGATCAAAGTCGGATCCCCATTCATTGAAGTCGGATGGATGTCGGACTTCAAGTCGCAGAGCAAAGTCGGATCCACAGTCATACGACTGTCATATCATAGTGTCAACCTGGCCTAAGGCTGGGTTCACACTGGTACAACATGACAGTTTTTCGGACTTTGGATCCGACTTTGTCCTGTGACTTGAAGTCCGAATTCCATCCGACTTCAATGAATGGGCATCTGACTTTGATCCCGACAATACCAGACAATGTCTGGTATGAATCCTGAGGGGAAACTGTATGCCAAAATAAAAATAAAAAAATGGCATAGAGTTCCCCCTCCTGGATTAGGGGAACCCCAGATGACAAAAAATGCCAGAGCTGCTTTAATAAATTACTTTGTCAAAAACCTTCTTACTGTTTTTATTTTTGACACTTTTTTTGGGTGAATGGGTAGGGATACAATGTACCCCATACTCATTCACATAGAGTGGGGGCCTGGGATATGGGGGCCCCCTTGTTAGAGGGGGATTCAAGTTTCCGATAAACCCCCCACCCGCAGACCCTGACAACTACCAGCCAGGGTTGTCGGGAAGAGGCCCTTGTCCTCATCAACATGGGGACAAAGTGCTTTGGGGTGGGGGGGTGCAGGGCCCCCTCTGCCCCAAAGCACCAACACCCCATGTTGAGGGCATGTGGCCTGGTATGGTCCAGGAGGGGGGAGGCGCTCACTCGTCCCCTCGCTTTTCCTGACCTGCCAGGCTGTGTGCTCGGATAAGGTCTGGTATGGATTTTGGGGGTGCCCCACGCCGTTTGGAGGGGGAACTCTCTGTCGTTTAAAAAAAAAAACTGGCCTGGGGTTCCCCTTCAAGACCATCAGAGCACAAGTCGCATGCCAAAGTCGGATCAGTTAAGACTTTGATTCGACTTCAATGATATACAATGGGCTGAAGTAGGATCAAAGACGGACCAAAGTAGTGCAGGAACCTTTTTCAAAGTCGGACCGACTTGTGTCAGACCAGTTAAGACGGCACTCATAGGGAATCATCGATTTATACATGTCATGCGACATGTGCTCCCAATGTGGAAGCGTTTGTTGTACCAGTGTGAACCCAGCCTAGAGCAAGTAAACTATTTACATGTGCACTCACTGGCCACTTTATCAGGTACAACTGTTCAATGGCTTGGTAACACAAATTACTAATCAGCCAATTTCATGGCAGAAACTCCATGCCTTTAGGCATCTGGACGTGGTGAAGAGGACTTGCTGAAGTTCAAACCAAGAATCAGAATGGGGAAGAAACTGGATTTAAGTGACTTTGAACATGGCATAGTTGTTGGTGCCAGGCGGGCTGGTCTGAGTATTTCAAAAAATGCTGATCTACAGGGATTTTCATGCACAACCATCTCTAGGATTTACAGAGATTGGTCCAAAAACGAGAAAATATCCAGTGAGCGGCAGTTGTGTGGACGAAAATGCCTTGTTGATGTCAGATCAAAGGTGAATGGGCAGACTGGTTCAAGATGATATAAAGACAACAGTAACTCAAATAACCACTCGTTACAACCAAGGTATGCAGAATACCATCTCTGAACGCACAACATGTTGAACCTTGAAGCAGATGGGTTACAGCAGCAGAAGACCACACTGGGTGCCACTCCTGCCAGCTCAGAACAGGAAACTGAGGCTACAATTCACACAGCCTCACCAAAATTGGACAATAGAAGATTGTCCTGGTCTGATGAGTCTCAATTTCAGCTGAGACATTCATATGGTAGGGTCAGAATTTGGCGTAAACAACATGAAAGCATGGATTCATCCTGCCTTGTATCAATGGTTCAGGCTGGTGGTGGTGGTGTAATGGTGTGGAGGGATATTTTCTTGGCACACTTTGGGCCCCTTAGTACCGGTTGAGCATTGTTTAAATACCACGCCCTACCTAAGTATTGTTGCTGACCATGTCCATTCCTTTATTACTACAGTGTACCCAACTTCTGTTGGCTACTTCCAGTAGGATAATGCACCATTTCTCAAATCATCTCACCACTGGTTTCTTGAACATGACAATGAGTTCACTGTACTCCAATGGCCTCCACAGTCACCAGATTTTAATCCAATAAAACAGTGGTCATCAACCCTGTCCTCAAGGCCCACTAACAGGCCAGGTTTGCAAGACAACTGAAATACATCACAGGTGATATCATTTGCTGCTCAGTGATTGCAGTATTATAGTCTGCATCTCCCCAAGGTAATGTATAAAACCTGGCCTGGGCCCTGAGGACAGGGTTGATGACCACTGCAATAAAGCACCTTTGGGATGTGGTGGAGATTTGCATCATAGATGTTCAGCCAACAAATCTGCAGCAATTGTGTGATGCTATCATATCAATATGGACCAAAATCTCAGAGGAATGTTTCCAACACCTTATTGAATCTATGCCATGAAGAATTAAAGCAGTTTTGAAGGCAAAAGGAGGTCCAACCCAGTACTAGCAAGGTGTAGTGGCCAGTGAGCGTATGTTGACAATGGAATATAGTGACATTTTGGATGGGAGCTGCCTTCGTGCTGTAATATTCTACCAACACATACATATTACCATGTCTACATCACAGGCTTTTCTTGGCGGTGCACTAAATGTGGTTTGAATTTGGTTTTGGCACACACAGCTCTCATGCTATTGCTCTGCAAAATTGTTTATGCAACCTTGGGAGCAGGTTTCCTGTTCATAATAAATCACATGTAATGCCTCTCCCTGGGCAGACCATAAACTATAGCAAGGTATTCAGTAAAACAGTGAAAGGAACAATGCAGTGGCATCGCTGGGGGGGGCGGGGGGTGCAGGCCGCACCGGGTGACACCTGCTAGAGGGGTGAGAACTGTGGGCAGCCGCACCACTAACGCTGCAGGTCCTCACTGATCTGTGTCTCGCCGGCTGCCTCACACAGCGGAGGCGGACCGAAGCTGCCTCCTCTCTGTTTACATTTAGAGGAGGGGAGGTGGGTTCGATTCACTCCGCTGTGTGAGAGGGAGTCCAAGGGACACACCACTGTATGCCACTGTATGCCTGGTCTGTAAAGTTTGATGTATGCACTGAGGGGGGTCTGCACTGATGGAGGAGGAGGGGGGTCTGCACTGATGGAGGAGGTGGGGGGTCTGCACTGATATAGGAGGTGGGGGGTGTCTGCACTGAGGGGGGTCTGCACTGATGGAGGGGGGGCCTGCACTGAGGGGGATAAATCCAGAAATGCAAGCTAAGCAGAGAGGGGTCCCACCGCTCATGTAGGAGCAGACCAGGGGAGATGAAAGCCAGTATAGTATTGTCCTTTAAGAGAGAAGAGTCCCAGGTGCTGGCTGATGCAAGATGAGGCAGGCAAATCGAGGAAAGCTGGAAGCTGCACACCGGTATAATGATGAATGCTTTATTTAAAAAGCTGAATCATGAAGAAACACAAAACATAACAGCAGAAGCGTACAAAAGCAGTTGACGCGTTTCACACTACGATGAGTGCTTATTCATAGCTCATCGTAGTGTGAAACGCGTCAGCTGCTTTTGTACGCTTCTGCTGTTATGTTTTGTGTTTCTTCATGATTCAGCTTTTTAAATAAAGCATTCATCATTATGCCAGTGTGCGGCTTCCAGCTTTCCTTGATTTGCCTGCTGCACTGAGGGGGGTCTGCACTGAGAGGGGTCTGCACTGAGAGGGGTCTGCACTGATGGAGGGGGGGTGTCTGCACTGAGGGGGGTCTGCACTGATGGAGAAGGAGGGGGGTATCTGCACTGAGGGGGGTCTGCACTGATGGACGGGGGTGTATGCACTCTGCACTGAGGGGGGTCTGCACTGATGAAGGGGGGTCTGCACTGAGGGGGGTCTGCACTGATGGAGGGGGGTCTGTACTGAGGGGGTTCTGCACTGATGGAGGGGGGTCTGTACTGAGGGAAGGGGGGGGCTGTACTAAGGGGGTACTATAGTTGGTGGAGGGGGGGTGACACCAATTTTTTCGGCATTGGGTGACACCAACCCTAGTGACGCCACTGGAACAATGTTACAAAAGTAAAAAGAGTGTTACCTGATGTAGTTATTCAGAATCCATCTTGAAGTATGCAAGCTGTGTAACTTAATATGGTCTCCATTGCTTAACACATATCAGTGTGTGCCATCACCTCTACTATACATGAAATATAATTAAGGACATCCTGAAGTAGACTGACTTAAGGGAAGTGAATTCTGATTGGCTGCTACTGGTTACTCCAATCTGCACTTGGTGCTTTGTTCCTTGCATTGGTAATTGAATATGCTTGTTTTTTAAACCCAGTCATTGAAATGTTGATTGAATGATGTGCACTCACACCCAATCATTGTATTAAAAATGAACTCCAGGCATTATCTTTATTGTATACGTACATTCATTAAGCTTGGATCAATGTAAAGCTGGCCACAGGTGGTTCTTTTTTATTTTTAATTCAGCCAGATTCCTCAATCTACACAAGCAACTTGGGAGGAGGAATTCTCCCTGCAGCACCCTCTAGCTAGTGTGCTAGTGTATATAGTTAGCTGATAGTGTAGGTAAATTGGCTTGGCTGAATCTGGGTCAAGGTTGACTCAGGGAGGCTGGATGTCTCAGCAAGCAGCATCTCTGGTGCCTCCCCCTGTCCTGGAACCTTGGAGATACTTCCGGTTGTAGTGGGAGGAGGAGCTGCTTGGCATATTTATGAGGGCCCCAGCCAATCCCCAGCAATTAGGCTGGCAGGAGGCAGGCCACCTCATAAATGGGCATGAGTCATGCCAGCAGGGGCAGTCGGGTGGAAGTTGGAGACGACGTGCTGAGGAGGCTGTCGTGGCCCTTGAGGTTGCTCCCTAGTCTGGGGGGGGGCTGACCTTGGGCCTGGGGCTTGGGTGCTGGAAGGATGCCACACAACACATGGAGGAACCCCTTCCTAGAGGCATGGCAGCAAGGAGAGGACAGTGGGAGCAGGTCAGCACATCTAGGAGATCTCCTGAGAAGTAAGCTGGGTGGGGTGGTGAGTGTTCAGTCTGGGAGGACTGTGGAGAGAGTGTCAGTCTGGAAGGACGGTGGAGAGGTTAGCCAGGAGGGCTAGTGAAAGGGGCAGCTGCAGCCAGGCTGGCAGCACTACACAACTAAAGAGGAGTTCCACCCAGGGGGTCCATTAAAAAAAAAAAAATTGGACACTTACCTGTCCCTGGGTCCAGCGATGCGGGGGATCGAAGCCCCGCTCGTCCCCCCTTCCGCTCGTCGGCGCCGACATTTCAACTGTGGGCGCCGGGCTGTGGTTTCACAGCCTGGCACCCACTGCGCAAGCAGCGCCGCGCACCGTGATTGGCCGCTCAATCACCTGGGACCTGTAATGGGTCCCAGATGATTGACAGGAGGGAGGGAGCAGAGCCGAGCCCTTCCTGTGCCAAGGGGGAAGTGATGTCACCAGCCCAGACAAAGGAAGAGGCAGACTACGAGAGACCACCTAGCAACAGGCATTTAGAGGTAAGTAAAAAAAAAAAAAATCCAAATTTTTTTTGTTTTTTTTTTTAGAATTTTTCAGGTATTTTTGTTTTTTTGGGTGGAACCCCACTTAAGGGACCTTGGGTTCCTGCTTATAACAGGCTTTTGCTCAAGATCTGACTAAGTGCTATGTCAGATCCACTATCGGTGTGCCAGTGGAGTTCTGCAAGCAAGCGAGTGCTGGCGGAAGCAGAGGAGTGTATATAGACTGTATATAGGAAATTTGTCCCTGGGTTTTATTTTTTGCGCTATAAACAAAAAAAGAGCGACAATTTTGAAAAAAAAAATTTTTTTTACATTTTGCTATAATAAATATCCCATTTTTTTTAAACAAATTTCTTCATCAGTTTAGGCCAATATGTGTTCTACATATTTTTGGTAAATAAATTTGCAATAAGTATACATTGATTGGTTTGCGCAAAAGTTATAGCGTCTACAAAATAGGGGATAGATTTATAGCATTTTTTTATTATTTTATACTAGTAATGGCGGCGATCTGCGTTTTTTAGAAGGACTGCGACATTACGGCAGATAGATTGGACACTTTTGACACTTTTTTGGGACCATTGACATTCATACAGCAATCAGTGCTATAAAAATGGACATATTTTTGGTAATAAAAATTGCAATAAGCGTATATTGATTAGTTTGCGCAAAAGTTATAGCGTCTACAAAATAGGGGAAAGATTTATTGCATTTTTATTATTTTTTTTTTTTTTTTTACTAGTAATGGCAGTGATCTGTGATTTTTTAATCAAGACACATCTGACACTTTTGACACATTTTTGGGATGAATGACAATTATACAGAGATCGGTGCTATAAAAATGCACTGATTATTGTGTAAATGTCACTGGCAGGGAAGGGGTTAACACTAGGGGGTGATCAAGGGGTTAAATGTGTTCCCTCATATGTATTTCTAACTGTGGGGGGATGGGCCTGACTGGAGGAGGAGACAAATCGCTGTTACTAATTACTAGGAACAGCAGATCTGTCTCTCCTCCCCTGTCAGAACGGTGATTTATGTGTTTACATACACAGATTCCCGTTCTGGCTCTTGTGCCCATGATCGCGGGTGGCTGGCAGGGTGAAGGACCGCTGGGTAAACTGAAAATTACTGTAGTACTCTGCGCTACTACAGTGATAGCCATGATCTTCTGGATCCTATGTTAAGCAGCTTCTACTCTGTGTACTGACCACATGGGAATATTTATTTGGCACCGCTGCAAATCGCAGATAGCCTTGTTTTTTTTTCCACCAATGAATACAAGGTGTTCTTTAACCCCTTGCCGACCAGCGCATGACAATATACGTCGGCACAATGGCACGGCTGGGCAAATGGGCGTACAGGTACGTCCCTTTTAAATCGCGGCATAGTGGGCATGCGTGCACCTGCCGCATACTCCGTGAGTGTGGTCCCACGGGTCCTCTCGATGTCCGCTGGGGGCCTGCCATCGTGTCACGGAGCGGCAGAATGGGAAGATGCCTATGTAAACAAGGCATTACCCTGTACTGCATAGCAACATGACAGAGATCTACTGCTCCCTTTCATCGGGAGCAGTGATCTCTGTCATGTTCTAGTGAGACAATCCCACCTACAGTTAGAATCACTCCCTAGGACACACTTAACCCCTTGATCGCCCCCTAGTGTTTAACCCCTTCCCTGCCAGTGTCATTTACACAGTAATCAGTGCATTTTTATAGCATCGATCGCTGTATTAATGACAATGGTCCCAAAATAGGGTCAAAAGTGTCTGATGTGTCCGCCATAATGTCACAGTCAGGATGAAAATCGCAGATCGCCGCCATTACTAATAAAAAATAAATAATAATAAAAATGCCATAAATCTATCCCCTATTTTGTAGACGCTATAACTTTTGCGCAAACCAATCATTACCAAAAATATGTAGAAGAATACATATCTGCCTAAACTGAGAAAAAAAAGTTTAAAAAAAAAAAAAGGGGATATTTATTATAGCAAAAAGTACAAAATATTGTGTTTTTTTCAAAATTGTCGCTCTTTTTTAGTTTATAGCGCAAAAAGTAAAAACCACAGAGATGATCAAATACAACCAAAATAAATTTGTGGAGGAAAAAAAGGACATCAATTTTGTTTGGTTACAACTTCGCACAACCGCACAATTGTCAGTTAAAGCGGCGCGGTACCATATCGCAAAAAATGGCCTGGTCATTTAGCAGCCAAATGTCCGTGGCTAAAGTGGTTAATTGCATGAGGTGGACATTGTGACATCACTGTCCTTTCTCTCCACCTCATCCAATCAGAGAATGCTTTGTATTCACTGAAAAAATAGAAGCCGTTCTGTGAATGGAAGAACTATTGAGAGAGTGACTCCCTATGGTCAGTATGCAGAGGGTAAGCAGCTCAGCATAGGAGATAACGCATACTTACATTCTCTAAGCTGTACCAATGTAAGTATATAATAAAGGTCATACCTAGAGTTCAGCTTAAAAAAAAAAAATACATTTAGGAATTAAATGAAATAAATAACGTACACCCTCTATTCATTCCACAGTTCATTTTTGAGAAGGTGCGCTCCAGTCTCATAGCTGGATTACCCACTTATATCTTTACCCATCTCTGGAACACAGCTGCACATATGACTTTTGAAGTATAATATATAATTGCTGGTTAATGATGGCATGCATGCGGTTTTCAAAAACGAAGCTCTTTAGACATACTGTATGTGCATAATTAGACAGTCTCTCAAGGGAAGTGGGTCAACTTCTGCAGGAATTAAGTGCAGGAATCTATAGGTGCACGTACTATATATACCTGCAGTAGCCAAATTCCAACCATTCTAACAGGCAAAGCTTCCAGAAGCTTGCTCACCCCTTTCTGCCACCTGTGCATTTATTTTATACAGTGAGAATGCCCATCATTCTCACTGTATAGGTGCTAGGTGCCTATTTATTTGGCACATATACTATAAATGTCATTACTTAGATAACCAAGTAATACTCAAATTGTCTTTTTTTAATACTAATAAGGCTTTCTTTTGGTGATACAGTCCAGACATCCCAACCTGCAAAAACTAATTTCAGGGAGGTGGCAAACTAATTTCAGAGAGGGGACACCCCCCTGGCGCTGACCCCCCCTCCAACAAAATGCAGCCTTACCAGTGCCAATTAAATGCAGCCTATTAGTGTCCATCAGTGCAGCCTATTAACGCCCATGAGTGTCCATCCGTGCTACCTCATCAGTGCCTACCAGCGCAACCCATCAGTGTCCATCAGTACAGCTTATCAGTGTCAATCAATGTCCTTCAGTGCCACCTCATCAGTGCCCACCAGTGCAGCCCATCAGTGTCACCTCATCGGTGCCCACCAGTGAAGCCCATTAGTATCCATCAGTGCAATCAGGGCCCACCAGTGCAGCCCCATCAGTGTCCACCAGTGCCACCTCATCAGTGCAGCGTATCAGTGTCCATCAGTGCAGCCTATCAGTGTTCATCAGTGCCACCTCATCAGTGCCCACCAGTGCAACCTATCAGTGCCCATCAGTGCCCACAAGTGCAGCCCATCAGTGTCGTTCAGTGGCACCTATCAGTGTCTACCAGTGCAGCCTCAGTGTCCACCAGCGGAGCGCCCCCAACTCTGTCCCGCCGCCTCTCCTGGCCACAGACAGAAGACAGAGCAGCCCGAGCGGTTGTACTGTATTTGGCTGCTTGTGCTGCTTTGTCTTCTGTCTGTGGGCAGGGGAGGGGGCGGGAAAGAGATGGAAAATTACCCGGCGCTCGTGGGTTTCCGGGAGCCCACAGCCAAATGTGAGAGACTCCCACGATTCGCGGGAGACTTGGGATATCTGATAGTCTTATAATTTTTTTTTTTATGGAATCCATTGATAAAATAAGTAACAAAAAACACTTTTTTTCTACTTTGATCAGTGTTGAGCTAATTTTTTTTTTTACTGTAAATAAAAAGTAGTCAATTTGTTCTATAATCCTCCTATTTAAAATTACACTAAAATGACGATTCTTGTACAAAGCATTGTAAAGTTATTTGCAAATAAAATAAAGGGGTTTTTTTTTTCAATTATTCACTTAATGCCTGAGGAGTTTCATGGACTTTCCAATCACTGTGACCACTGTACCTGCCCTACTGTCATACGGGCTCCTAATCAGGACTATGTGGCCACAGTGCTGGAGGAGCGCGGCTAAGCACGACCCCTACATGAAACAGTGCTGCATATAAATTGCAGCATGGAATAAGACCTACCTCTGTTCTGCCACATATATGTGTAGGGGCAGAAATTAATGGTTAAAGGAGAAGTTCACTTTAAAAAAATAAAATAATAAATGCACATTTTTTTGCAGGTAAAAGAATGTGCATTTATTTTTATTATCGCTGGTGCCATGCAGGTCTCCTGCAGATCTGTCAGTGTGTCTGTGTGCCTGTACATCCCATATGGGCAAGCAGTGGCAGGAAGAATCAATGAACTACCATGGCGCTCCACAGCACCGTGGTAGTTCATTGAGAACTACAAGCCGACAGCCGCAAAGGATGTGAGGGCTTGTAGTTCATATACACACAGAGCTATGTGTATGAATGATGCGGCCGTGTGGGCGGGTGGAACATGTAACATATTCCTTAGGGCCATTTCACACTGAGGCAGGGGCAGCGTCGGCGGTAAAAAGCCGCTATTATTAGCGGCGTTTTACCGTCGGTATTCGGCCGCTAGGGTGGCGGTTTTACCCGCCGCTAGCGGCCGAGAAAGGGTTCATTACCACCGCAAAGCGCCTCTGCAGAGGCGCTTTGCTGGCGGTATAGCCGCGCCGTCCCATTGATTTCAATGGGCAGGAGCGGTGAAGGAGTGGTATACACTCTGCTCCTTCACCGCTCCGAAGATGCTGCTAGCAGGACTTTTTTTACCGTCCTGCTAGCGCACCCCTCCAGTGTGAAAGCCCTAGGGGCTTTCACACTGGAAGTAAGACAGCGGCACTTTCGGGTCGGTTTGCAGGCGCTATTATTAGCGCAATAGCGCCTGCAAACCGCCCCAGTGTGAAAGGGCTCTAAAGGAACTTATCCTTTAAAGAACAACTCCTATCTAAACAAAACATGTCCAAAATGTAAAACAGCAGGGCTGGGGAAAGGTGTTTTTTATGTGTAACGTGGGCAATCCGCGCTACCCCCAGTGAGTACGAATGAAAAAACAATACATGAAAATATATATGTAAATATAAATGCAGTAGGTGTTAGTATTAAAGTGACGGTGCTGCAATCTAAACGAAACAGAATACTCAGCTTGGAAATATGGGGAACGTGAGAAAATAGATGCGCAACCCAAACAAAAAAATATATAAATTATGTGCAAAATAGAAACACAAAAAGGTGCAATGTTTGTCCCATCAGAACAAAACAATCAACTAAGATCATATACCAGCAAACTAAAAAGAATTATCTGAGGATTTGACGTCACCGCGTATCAGCCAGCTGGTGTGAGCCGTGGCTGTGTTGTCCTTTCGTTTTGAAGTGTCTGCCTGTTTTTGTGCATGTCAGTATTTTAATAAATTTTAACGGACTGCACTATGAAGCCCTCTTCTTTGTTCCTATGACACATATTTTGAAAGCCCCCATTTCTACTTGCCAACATGGGTCCCACGGAGCAGAGCGGAGCAAGGGTTTACCGTTGGAGGAGAGGAGCCAGACAGACGTTTGAATCTACCGCCCTCGCCTGAGTGTTTCCTCTTGTCTGTGCCCACTAGACCTCCGTAACAGAGGTTCTACGGTTCTTTTAAGCTGCCATTCGGCATTCCTTATCATCTGTTGGCTATAGTGTGGGACTACATTCTGAAAAGGACTTATTGGGGGGGTTTCCACTTATCTTCTTTTTACTGATCCTTATATTGGACTTTAGAACGCTCCATGGACTTTTTCCTTGTTTTTACTAGTATATTTTTTATTTCACTTTTTATCTTAACACATATACTAACATAGGTTTAATTCAGAAAATTCTTTTTAGTTTGTTGGTATTAGTTGTTCTTAGTTGATTGTTTTGTTCTGACGGGACAAACATTGCACCTTTTTGTGTTTCTATTTTGCACATAATTTATATATTTTTTTGTTTGGGTTGCTCATCTATTTTCTCACATTTCCCAAAGGTGTTTTTTAACCCGAGTCGAGCGTTGTGTTGTGTTTGATAAATATTATAATTTTATGTCTCAGACTTTAGTGCAGGTGTGGAACAATCTGTTTAGTAGTTTCTCACAGAAATCAGGTTGTGTTTGAGTGGATGCTTCTCAAACAAATGCCTTGGTAACAAGTACGCAGGCCAGGGCGGATATATTTAAAAAAATAAATAAATAAATAAATTGGATTTTTTTTTTTCTAAATCTGATTTTTTTTTAAATCAAATTTATTTTTATAAAATGCTTTTGGAGTAAAAATCTATCTAAAGATAGTTTTCTATTTGAGATACATTAATAATTTAGTTTATTCAGCATGAAATTGAGTTTACTTACAGTATGTAAAATAAACAAGGTTGTATGTTTCTGCTTAAAAAGGCCACATCCCTAATATGGATAGAGAAAGAAATCTCCCCTCAGAAAAATTGGGACGTTTTAGGCTCAAGGAACGTGCAAATGTCAGGCATAATAATATTAAATATATTGTATTTATTGTTATCAAAAAAGTATTTAAAAGAATTTAATAGTATAAAACATACATACACAAGTTACAGTATGTAGCATGAGGCTGTAAATTTTTGGTAAACTCATTCAATTAATCCAAGCTCTGCAAGCTGAGATAACCTTTCCCCAGCAATGTTATTGTTTTAATAAAATAATTTGAGTAGTTCTCCAATTATATGTAATTAACCTAAAATTGGTTCTGATATCTCTGTTCTACTAACCTGACAGCTTATTATTCTAAATAGGAAATCTTCATTTTGTTTGCAACTATCAGCAGGAATAAGTCATTACATTTAAAGAGCACCTGTCATTTCAGATCCATCATGGAAGCGCCTGTTAGCGGGCGTCCACTCACCTGCTGCAGCCACATCCCTCTCCTTGTTGTGTCACTGCCACATCACCAGCCATCCCATTAAAGTGAATGGGACTCTCAGTGAGTCAACAGCCTTTTTACTAGTAAATCATGAATTAAATCAACTTGATTTAAATCAAATCCCCCCTGACACAGGCTGTCCTTAAACAACGGGAACTTAGATACCATTGTTGTATTTTAGTTTAACTGTTGTCGACAGAAGCTTGGCAAACTGACAGATAAAAGGTTGTCAAGCAAAAGCTGGACGAGGGAATTCATGATGCATTAACACCATAGAAGCAAGGTCTGTGCCAGACCAGAAGAATAATAACTCCACATGTATATAACTTGTGATACACAAGACAATTTATAATAGGATTAATTCAAAAAAGATAAAATACCTATGCAGTACAGAAATGATCATAGTGATTAAATGTTAGTAACGTACACTTACCAAGAATATCACCCCCTACAATGCTGTATTCTACTTGGCCATTGAGACCAGAATCTTTATCTTCAGCTTTAAAGGTTGATACTCTAGGACCAGGCTGCCCTTCAGTGATCTCAAAAGGACCCTCATATGAATTTGGAAACTTTGGCCAGTTGTCATTGATGTCATTAACATTGACCAAGACCTGTAAAAACATACGATATATATTTAAAAGAGTAACAGCCATTCTTAACAAGACCAAAGACCAAATTGTGGTATTCATGGCTAATGGTACCACTCCTAGGCCCTCGAGAATGTTCAAGTTTATAATTACAAAGCCATTCAGGGAACACTTTGAATTTTCTCAATGAATGTACAATGTTCTCTGATTGGACACTTCATTGAGAAAATGGTAGAGTGTTCTCTGCATAGCGCCCATGCCAAGTGGGCTCTTCCTTCAGGAGAGTGTGTGGCAGAAAAACCATTGGGAGACAAGGATTTTCATGGCAGGATCTCTAAAGTAATACAGGAAAAGGTAATGTTTTAATGAAAGCTGTACTTTTAAAAATATTGAAAACTACTTTTGAATGGGTTTACATCTATTTTAAGTTTACTGTCTACTAATTAAAATTTTAATGTAAATTAATTAATGTAATTTAAGATCCTAATTTAAAGGTAAACTCCAGGATCCTGCCCACTTTGGATTCCTAGATCCCCACACTCAATAAAAAGCTGTACAATTCTTAAAATTATTATTCTTGATTTTGATCCTTGTCTCGTTATCAGGGAAAAATGCACTGTTTCAGAAGGAAGGGGGAAGGGGGTTCTATGCAGACTCAGCATATCACATCCATTGGCAAAAATAGGATCTACATTTCCCATGATTCAATGGGAATGCACAACATAGTGAGCATGTATGAAGGCAGAGCTTAGGGCCATGGTAGCTTGGCTGAGATTGAATGGCTGTGGATGGGTCGTGGCTTGGTGCTGTGGAAATCATAATCGCCCACAGTAGGATGCTTGATCTAAGCACATTACGCTTCTCCTTCAGTAAACTGCAACAAGGATGAAACGAGACTGGTAACAATTTCGCCATAGGGAGAAAACAGCAGTGACTGGCACCACAACCTAGCTGTTTTGGGAAAAGAAATACTTAAAAGTAATGGAGAGTGTTTGTATACAAGGAAGGAAAGTACCTTGATAATTATATTCTATTCCATCTAGCTAGACTTGAGCTTTAATAAAGTATTGATTATGAACAATAACCAGGAGCGTCACTAAAATCAGAAATACAACACACACAATGTTCTCCTGTGTGTTATCTCTTATAATCTAGGCCGCTGGCTCTAGTAAACACAAAGTATAGAAGTACTATAAACAGAATAGTAAATGTATAGTTAGACTTAGATAAAAACATTCATAAAACTTATATAAGAAATATATATTTTTTTCAAAAAGGATTGCATTAAAGTTGTGTTAGGTTAGATACACAATTTTAGTTTGTGACTTTATCCTAAAAAGGGTAGCAGAATAATTCAAGGAATGCATGGAAAATATATAGTCATGCAGCTGAATGCTTAAAATAAGGGTGCATAAATGAAAAGAATTCTAGAAAGAAAGTGAAATAAGAAGCCATCCCATAAAAGAAGTAATTTTCAAACACGGGTCCTAATGAAATTTACTAAAACAGAACCAATAAATCACTGCTAGAAAAGTGACAGTCTATTGCTGCCATTCTTAAGCAGAGTTCTGGGGAACCCTAGATTTCCTCCAGAGGATGCCCATAGTTCCATGGGCTGTGGGCGATTGAACGGCTGATGCCGGCATAGTTCCAGAGCCAAAGCCGCTTGGCAGAGCCAAAGGCATGACATCAATCATCTTTTTAGCTGAATGTCAAGGTGACATTCCGACAACCATTGTAAGTGGGGTATTCTTCTCACACACCACCAACTTAAAGGGCATTATCCCAATGCCCTGATAGACTAATCTTAGCAGAGGTCCCCTGAGACCTGAAAATTATTTCAAGGGTTCCTCTGGGTTAAAAGGGTTGAGAAAGGCTGGTCTACTGAATATGAATGCACGTTTAATGAAAAATTTTTGCAATTGGTTAACCCTTATCATTTGTGTATTTTTTTCTTAATACATACCGTGGTAGTGGAGGTCTGCCGACGTAATACAATGGGACACCTGTCTGTTGCAGTTACAATTAGAGTATATCTACCCAGACAGACTTCATAATCTAGTTCCTTCACAGCACGTATCAGACCCTAGAAACATGATCAAACATGCAAGATGATTACAATTAATTTCATATACCAAAAAAAAAAAAGTTGGCGACTACTTTAAGACAGTGACAGACAGAGGCTCAAAGGGCTTGCATAATATTTAATATGAATACTTTGTTCAAACAGAAGTATAAAGTATATTATAGTTACATAGTTGATAAGGTTGGATAAAGACATCAGCCCATCCAGTTCAACCTTTGTTAGTGTGGGGGTATGAGTGTGTATGTATTGATGTCTCATATTCCCGTATATTGCGTTTGCTAAGCTACCCATCTAAGATTTTTGTTAAATTATCGACACTCCATGCTGACACCACAAATTGTTGAAGGGAGTCCCACAACCTTACCACTCTAATGCCCCGTACACACGGTCGGATTTTCCGATGGAAAATGTGTGATAGGACCCTGTTGTCGGAAATTCCGACCGTGTGTAGGCTCCATCACACATTTTCCATCGGATTTTCCGACACACAAAGTTTGAGAGCAGGATATAAAATTTTCCGACAACAAAATCCGTTGTCGGAAATTCCGATCGTGTGTACACAAATCCAACGGACAAAGTGCCACGCATGCTCAGAATAAATAAAGAGATGAAAGCTTTTGGCTATTGCCCCGTTTATAGTCCCGACGTACGTGTTTTACGTCACCGCGTTCAGAACGATCAGATTTTCCGACAACTTTGTGTGACCGTGTGTATGCAAGACAAGTTTGAGCCAACATCCATCGGAAAAAATCCTAGGATTTTGTTGTCGGAATGTCCGAACAAAGTCGGCCCGTGTACGGGGCATTACAGTAAAGACCCCACTACAGTAAAGACCCCCCTATGTAGTTTAGGGTTAAACCACTTCTCATCCAACTTCATTGACTGGCCAACTTTATTAAGGGACCTGAAACTGAATAGTCCCCCCCCCCCCCGGATTATATGAGGTTTTTATGACACGACTATTCATAAAGAACGTGAGTTCTAGACATATAGTTTTCTTGTTATGTTACACAATTACTTGTGTTCTTCTATCATTTTCACCCATGAACACTATTACTGTCCTTCTGTCATCAACATCCCACAAAGTGGTGGTTCAAATTGTAATATTGCTATAATTGTGATGTACTGTATATTCTACATAGATTTGTCAAAACTCAACATTGCAATGTTGTATCATTCACTTTTCAATAAAAAAAATTATGGAAAAAAGAAAGCTCATCAACATTGTATTGTTTTCATATTCTACACCTTAAAGTGATTGTAAAGCTTAATTTTTTTCATAAGATAATAAACATGTTATACTTACTTGCTCCTTGCAATAGTTTTGCACAGAGCAGCCCCAAACCTCCTCTTCTGGGGTCCTCCAAAGGCGATGTCTGCTCCCTCCTCCTCTTCTCCAAGTGCCCATAGCAAGCTGGCCTGCTGGGGGAGCACTCATGTGAGCGTGCTCCTGAGCTGGGCTGTGTGTGTCTATAGACACACACACTACAATGTGACCCCACCCCCTGCTCCCTCCTTACATGATTTCACTGAATGCTGCAGACAGGCTCAGCGCTGGATCGAGATGGGACTCATGTAATTATTTAAGGGGGAGGATAGGGGGTTGGCACAGATACTGAAAAGTTTTGTACCTTAAAGCAGACAATGCATTAAAGAAAAAAAAGCTTTTGCCTTTATAACCACTGACTAGTCCCTAGTATGTTTCTACCTTATTGTTTTTATCAGTAGATACCTGTAAGCTCTCATATAATGAAATAATGCTGAAAGCTGAAATACGGACTCTCAAAAAATGTATTAAAAAAAAGTCGTTGATCCCATTGGGGTGGACGGGTGGTCTGGAGGCATGATTCATTTGATCTGCAGATCACTGAGGGAATTTTTATCTTTATTTTTCTTTTTATGGATCTTATATTCTCTTTTGGATAGATCGAGTTTACTCTAGATCCTTTTGTTCTTTATCTTCCTATATATGTATTCAAGTTCTTTCTTTTATGATTTAATGGAGATTGTAACATCAAATGTATGACATTTTCTTTAATATTCGTATCTTATGTACAAGCTGATACACTGCTCTATTTCATTATTATTGTTATGCCCTGTACACACGGTCGGACATTGATCGGACATTCCGACAACAAAATCCTAGGATTTTTTCCGACAGATGTTGGCTCAAACTTGTCTTGCATACACACGGTCACACAAAGTTGTCGGAAAATCCGATCATTCTGAACGCGGTGACGTAAAACACGTACGTCGGGGCTATAAACGGGGCAGTAGCCAATAGCTTTCATCGCTTTATTTATTCTGAGCATGCGTGGCACTTTGTGCGTTAGATTTGTGTACACACGATCGGATTTTGTTGTCTGAAAATTTTATAGCCTGCTCTCAAACTTTGTGTGTCGGAAAATCCGATGGAAAATGTGTGATGGAGCCCACACATGGTCGGAATTTCCGACAACAAGGTCCTATCACACATTTTCCGTCGGAAAATCCGACCGTGTGTACGGGGCATAAGTTTTAATAAACATATTGAACAAGAAAAAAAAAACTGTCATTGTCATTTTGTTAAAACAAATACACATTTTGAACCAAACAGCATCTCTGGGAAGAAGTGCAAACAATACAGTTACCCTAGTATGTCAGCTCGGAAAAAAACAAAACAATTGCTTATTATGGTATGTGAAATACAGGAACAAGCGTTTGATAATGATCCAGTAAAACAAAAAAATGACACCAAGTAACACTGTTAACAGCAATGGTGACCATTAGACTAAGGTGACCAGATTTTTAAAATGAAATCCGGGGACATATTTTTTTTTTTTTACTTGTAATGGCAGCAATCGACGACTCTTCGCCCGTCTCCGCCGCCCGCCTCCGCCGCCCGACTCACAGCCTGTCAAGTCTAAAGCCCCATACACGCTATCAGATTTTCTGCTGATTTTTTCCTTCAGATTTACCAAAACCATATAATAGGAGGTCAAACCTTAGGAGTTTCAATTTGTATGCAATCAGGCAGGCCCTTGTACTACATGGTTTTGGTAAATCTGAAGATAAAAATCAGCAGAAAATCTGATAGTGTGTATGGGCTTTACTCTTCGGGCCCCTCTACTACTGGGTGGGGAGCAGAGGAATATCACTCCACCAGGGGAGGCAAGGAGATAAGCAGGCAGGCGGCTGGTCGGGACTTGAGCCAAGGCAGAAGAACATGCGAGTGGAGCTGAATGGGCATGCGCCCGAAACTGAAGAAATAGTCCCTCTGCTCCGACCAGCACATGATCATCAGAAAGGGGCACAGATAATGGAAAAAAATAAACCCCCATAAGCTAGTAGGAGCGGCAGAGGAGGGGGAGGTGCAATTCAGATTTTTTTCTTTTTATTCTGCACGGGCTGTCTTTGAAATTGCCCCAGCCCCTGTTCAAATCCAATCAGGGGACAAAACTGGGGACAGACTTGGTCCGGGGACAGTGTCCTCAATCTGGGGACTGTCCCCAGAAACCGGGGATGTCTGGTCACCCTACATTAGACTGCAATCAATGTGAGGCTAACAGGGACTAATCAGTGAAAATACAGGAATACAAAACATAAAACTATTATTCAACTGATATACACATTAAAAAAATTACGTTTTCTGCATGCCACATTTAGAGGTCACATAACCAGAACAAGAAGAACTAAGTCCAGACAGAGTCCATTACCACTGATAGACTCCCAACATTAACAGAAAAACGACTAAAGCAAATTAGCAAATCAAAGTGTATGACCTAGCTACAACTTTTCATTCCACCAGCAGCTTTCTTTAGGGAAGTTTATATAAGTTTGGGTGCAGAAGTTGGCAATGCCTGCATGACTTGAACAATGCTTCACCCTCCTTCCAGGCTCTCTCTTACGAGAACACTAAACTCTGGTTTAAAAATAAAAACTTATTTTCAATGATGTATTCTTAACTTTAAAAAGTCCCTTCTATTGCTCTCAGCCTTCTCCAAATCTCCATATGTTTTAGCTGCCGTGATCTGACTTCCTGTTAGAGGGTGGCTACATTGGTTCACCTTGGTCCTACTGTATATAGGAATGTAGCCACCCTGTCTTGCTCACTCCAGACAGGAACTATAGATTATGGGATGTGTAGTGAGCTTAGAGCAATGACCACAACTAACATACATTGCTTGTTTCAAAGAAACAGAAGTGAGGGGGAAAAGAAGAGGTTCTTCATGGAGAACAATACAAGGAGACAGAAAAATATAGTATGAAACAATTTAATGAAAAATAGATTACAGGACCATTAAAGAGGTTGTAGACCCACAAACAAAACAAAAAAAACTGCAAGACAAAGGCATAATGAGCTAGCATAAAATCACAATAATCGTTTATTGATTGGTTTGCGCAAAAGTTATATCGTCTACAAAATAGGGGATAGTTTTATGGCATTTTTATTAATAATTTTTTTTTACTAGTAATGGCGGTGATCAGCGATTTTTATCATGACTGCGACATTATGACGGACAGATCAGACACTTTTTGCCGCTATTTTGGGACCATTGTCATTTATACAGCGATCAGTGCGATTAATAATGCATTGATTACTGTGTAAATGTGACTGGCAGTGAAGGGGTTAACCAGGAGGGGGCGCTGTAGGGGTTAAGTGTGTTCTAGGGGGTGATTCTAACTGTGGGGGGGATGGGCTATGTGTGACACGACACTGATCACCGCTCCTGATTACAGGGAGCGGTGATCAGTGTCAGTGTCACTAGGCAGAAAGGGAAAATACTTGTTTACATCAGCATTTTCCCGTTCTTCCTCTCCGTGAGACGATTGCGGGTATCCCCGCGAACATCGAGTCAGCGGGCCCCGCAATTACACTCACAGAGCCCACGGCGCGCGCGCGCCTACAAGCCGCGTCTTAAAGGGTAATGTACAAGTACGTTAATATGCCTGTACGTGCCCTTCTGCCGAGGTTAATCTCTGATCCTCCCCTTCTTTTATAGTCCCCAAATCCATCTGCTGATAGTCCAGAGCCCTAGGAGACACTCTGCACACACTCAGTTTGGTGTGTATTGCTAAAGAGGTTTTTTTTTCTTTAGTAGGTTGCATGTGATCAGCACAGGGCCAATCAGCTGTGTCCAGACAGAAAGTCAGGGGTCATGCAGCCTCATAGGACAGTCAGAGGAGAATGAAAACTCTTCCTACAAGCTTTAACCGGTGCTCGGCTAGACACTGATAGAAGTCACAAGACTGTTATATACTGCTGATGAGAAAAGGTATTTAGCATTTTATATTTACTAAAAATAATTGCATTTCCATGTCCTGTGTGCTGTGGAAGACCAGATATAGTGAATGCAGGCTCCTGGGTTTAGTAACACTTTAATAATTCCTTTTGATTCCAAAATGCAGTGGTCATGTAATGAAAGTTCATAAAAACATACACATAAAGAAAACCCTTTTTCCAGATCACATGACTAGTCATTTCTTGAACTGTTAGATATTTCAGAGATGCTTTGTGCAAATTTTTATTAAGACAGTTCTGGCATGATAATGTAATAAGGGACATTTTTCCTTCCAGTGACACAACCAATGCAGGGGCATACTAAAGAATACGCCCTTGGAGGTTCACCGCGTTTAACCACACAGGGATACACAGGTGTTCCCTACATCCAAGTACACCCGGCCCATTCATGTCAATTGGAATGCAACATCAGTACAGACACAGCCACTGCTCCCAATTTAATATCCGTGTGGGTGCATGTCCCCGAATTCACACAGAGGTCATATTGGAAGCAGTGGCTGTTTCCATGCAGACACTGTGTGCCAATTAACATCAGTGGGACTGCCTGCAAGGGGATGAATAGAACAGCTCTGCTGCTCATCCCCATGTGGGCAAACACTGTGACACCTTAACTACACCCTAAATGCAGGTCACAAACGCAGTGCATTTGTCTGCATCTGCCGGCCTATTAACCAATTCAATACCAGGCACTTTCGTCCCTTCCCTCCTAGGACAATTTTCAGCTTTCAGTGCTGTCGCAGTTTGAATGACAATTGCGCGGTCATCCATCACTGCACCCAAACAAAATTTTTATCATTTTGTTCTCACAAATAGAGCTTTCTTTTGGTGGTATTTGATCACCTCTGCAGTTTTTATTTTTTGCTAAACAAACTAAAAAAGAACAACATTTAAAAAAAAAAAAAGTTTTTCTTTGTTTCGGTTTTAAAATTTAGTTTTCTCCTTCACTGACGGGCACTGATGAGGCGGCACTGATGGGCACTGATGAGGCGACACTGATGGGGACTGATGAGGCGACACTGATAAGGTGGCACTGATGGGCACTGATGAGGATGCACTGATATATAGAATTGATGGGCACTGATAGGCGGCACTGATATGGAGCACTGATGGGCACCAATAGGCGGCACAGATATGCAGCACTGATGGGCACTGATAGGCGACACTGATGGGCACTGACTGGCGGCACTGATGGGCACTGACAGGCGGCTGTGATGGGCACCGACAGGCGGTACTGATTGGCACTGACAGGTGGCACTGATGGGCAGCACTGATGTTGAGGTACTGACAGGTTTTACTGCTGGGCACTGAGATGGGCACTGACTGGCACTGTGGTGGGCACTGATTGGCACTTTGATGGGCACTGTGAGCTGTGTTTTTATGGGGCACTGACTGACAGCTTATGGGCACATTTTAAAAAGTGTTGTGGCACATCTGAGGGGGCTGTGCTGATAATCAATGTGCTGATTATCAGCACAGACCCCCCTCTGACAGGGAGGTCCGCCGATCAGCTCTCCCTGTCAGGGCAAAACGAGAAATGCCGTTTACCGGCAATTCCTGGTTCACGCGATGATCAGCTGTGATTGGTCACAGCTGATCACGTGGTAAGAAGCCTTTGACAGAGGCTTTTTATCACGATCGGATCGCCGCAATCGCCGCACTGCACGCCCCCATGGGCGCTCGCCGGCATGTTATCCTGCTGGACATCATATGATGCCCAGTCAGGGTAACAGAACTACTTCCCGTCCTTCATCCTGCATATGGCGGGCGGGAAGTGGTTAAAGTGGATGTAAACCCTCACATATACCGAGTGAAGTGAACAGCCTTAGATGATACACAGAGATGAAAAAAATCTCCCTACATAGGTTTTACATGCATATCTGCTGTCTTCAGCTTTCTATATTCTTTAGAAAGTGAACTTTGTGTTGGAAAATTTTCTTCCTGTTCCAGCAGTGGGAGGGGTCTGGGCATACACTGTGTGTTAGCTGATTGGAGGAAAGGCACACACCCCCCCCCTCCACAGGGGAACAAAGAAACTTACAGAGCTGTGCTGTGAATAGACAAGCTCTCTGCTTATCTATGTCTATGATCCCTCCCTGACACAAATTTCAGGCTGGTTTATCTCATTTGTCAGAGAGCTTGTCAGAAGGTATCATGCTGATAACAGAGGAACGAAGCAGCAGAAAGACATGGAATTTGGGGCTTTGGAGAGAGATAATAAACACTACAGATATCTGTGCCTAGGTCACATTTCATGAATGGGGTTTACATCCACTTTAAAGCGGTTGCATACTCCACTTGGACAATTTTACCTACAGGTAAGCCTATAATAAGGCTTACCTGTAGGTAAAATGAATATCCCCTAAACCTACACTGTTTAGGAGATATTCACCCTGATGTCAACAGTGCATGCACAGTGAAGGTCCGGCGAAGGTCTGGCGTATCGTGCCCGACCCTGCCGGAATGGACGACTCCCGCGCGCCTGCGCGGCTCTGGCCACTCACAGAGCCAGAGTCAGCGACCCCGGAAGAGGCAGCGGGGCAACATGTCAGCCCCCTCAGCACTGACCGAGTCGGGCTGCAGGTGCTTCATTCTAAGGTAAGTATTTCATAATGTGCTAGGATGCGATGCATATTAACACATTATGCCATTGTCTTGCAGGGGTTTTTTTTGTTTTTTTCTTCAGCGGTTTACTACCACTTTAAGCTTGAGCATTTACAAAATACATATTTTTAGCCAATGGAAAGCTAGTTACTAGGGATAAAAATGTGCGATATGGGTGTTTGTGTGCCTAGGGCTCCAACTGCTCTCAGTGTCTTCAGATCAGGAAGTAAGAGGAGCAGCGCTCCAGCCGGGACAGCACTGGATTGATGAGAGGAGTCAAGAAAGTGTTTAGGGATTGGGAGTGGGAAGGGTAGGTAGTGTGGAGTTTTCTTACCCTATGTAAAGAATGCATTAAAGCGTTTGTTAACTCAACACTTCATATTCCTGATATGTGTCTGCTGTACCATGTACTTGTATGAGAAAGTATCCTGTTCTCTGTGTATTGCTTCCTTTATGTGAAATCCCTGGTGTTCCTGACAGTCCCTTTGCTTTCCTATTAAAAACTGACCACACTAAGCAGGAGAGCACATGATGGTTATTTCTCTGTTCTGACATGCCTCCTCTGCACACCCATTCACTGGGGAAGCTCAGTGTGCTGCTGCTTCTCCGCCCCCCGCTCTTATGCAGCTGAGAACAGAGGGAATGTGATGATTTATAAAAAAGGGTATTTATAAATGTTTTCTTCTTATATCAATACAAAAAGATTTTGCCTTTCATTTCTATTTTAAACTGAATGGGTTTTTACAAGGTGATCATTTGCAATCATTTTAAAGTTTTACTAAACCCAGGACCCTACATTCACTATATCTGGTCACAGAACATGGAAATGCAATTATTTTAGTAAATATAAACAGCTAAATACCTTTTCTCTTCAGCAGTATATAGCAGTTGTGATTTCTACAAGTTCCTGATGAATCTTGTAGGAGGAGTTTTCATACTGCACTGAGCTGTCCTATGAGGCTGCAGGGCTCCTGACCCTCTGTCTGGACATGTCTGGACAGTGCTGATTGGCTCTGTGCTGATCACATGTACTCTCCCAAGAAAAAAAAAACCCTCTCTAGCAATACGCACCAAACTAAGCATGTGCAGCCTGACTCCAAAGGCTCAATCCTATCCAGAATTGTCCAGGGGGACAGTGCAGGGAGGGGAGAATCTGTGCATACATGATCAAGCAGCCTTTTTACACAATGCAGAGGATTAACCCCTTAGGTTCCACAGTGAGTATACCAAGCATGCTTTACTGCATATACATACTGATTTTACCGTTGTGGATTTAGTAACACTTTAAGGTAAAAACACGATTTTGACGTTAGAACCACTTTAAGAGGCAGGTGCCCAATGCTGCAGGATGAGGTCACATCATGTTTAAAGAAGCAGAGTTGAAAAAAAACTGCTAAAAATATCACTGAATGCAAACTTGCCGCTTGTGTTCCTCCTCAGTACTTTTTATTTTTACTTTTTCTGCATTGTCTACTTTTGGGTAAATTGTGAGAATGCACAAAAGCCAAAATGCCATTGTACTTGTCCTTTGTGCCAATGATTAAAACTAAACTAAATTATGAGCTGAACCACCTTCCAAGCAGTGTTTCCATTCAACAGATACACTGCTGATAGGACTGCCTGCCAGCTTCCAAACACTGCCTCTTTCTGCCAGCATTAGACAGACTAGTGACATTCCCCGCTGTATAGGGCAGGCCAATCTATTTATCCTATCTCACTAGTGTCTCTGCCTCCATAGCTATAGCTAAGGCAGCCAGATGTTGCTCCCATTGCTAGTGATTGAGATTCGGTAACTTTTAGGCCAGTGAGAGACCGACATCTTGCTGTAACTGGTTACAGTGGGATAGGGATATGATACAGACAGATGTCCGCTTTGGCATCAAAAATTTGCCCCACTGACATTACCCTAAAGGCTGATAATGCCTTGTTTATGTAAAGAACTTATTAGCCCAATGCAATATAACAATAAAAAGTATGCCTTTGTAGTGGGAGAGGAAACAAGCTCAGGAAACAGCTCACAAGAAAAACCACAGAAAATGTCATGCATGTCTTATTTGGCTCGCTAATGTGCAAATTTGACACATTTCAAGAATGTTGTTTATGAATGTTGTTATGTGCTGCAATTCCACACAGCTTCATCTCAAAAACAAGGGGTTACTGCACCTCAAAAATTGCTCCTTTACAACTTACCACATTGCAAACCCCTCACTCATCGCACTTGGTCTACATTGTTTACATCACCTGACCATTATCTGCCCATACTATTATATTTTCAGCTGGTTCCTTGAGAGAAAATACTTTCCTATATTTTGAATTTTACTCTATCAATCTATTTTTAAGCCTTACCCTGCTAGCAATAGTAAATAGATAGGAAAGTATATCATATTTACTTGTTTTAAACTTTTTTTTTTAACATTTCTACAGTTACTTCCTGGTTTCCAGGCGTAGGTAAATGATCTCATACATCCCAGGAGTCTTCAGCAGGGGAGGAGGAGTTTTCTTAGCTAAGAACACACTCCTGCATGCCTGAGCTAAGGAAAGACGGCGTCCAGGAAGTAAATGCTACAAGAATCATCTGCCCTTAGTCAAGATGGTCATGGCCCGAAATGCTAGTGGGTGTTTTTCAAAGTGATTTCTCAGCAAAATAAATCATGGAGACATGGATGGATGGAGAAGTTTGCTTTGAATATTAAAATTCAATTACATAGAGTTTTTGGTGCTCAGATGCAGTGTAGTTCTGCTTTAATACTACTCGTTTTTGACTATATATTGTCATATTTTTTTCTTGCACCTCTTAAAGCCCAATGAAAGCTTTCAAATAGAAATAATTTGACCTCCATTACATCATAAACATCAACAAAATGCATAGCAGATTATTCCGGATTTGTCAAAGAGATACTGTGCGTATTGAGCAAGTTTTATTGTATCTGTACCGTGCCACTGTTGATCGTAAAGGTGTTATTGAGGTTGCCATTTATTATATTATAGATCACTGTTCCATTAAGTCCTTCATCAAGATCCACAGCTGTAGTTGTGATAATGACAGAGTTCAGTGTCAGAGGACCCTCATCTAGCCTGACTTCATATAGCGGACTGACAAACATGGGAGCATTGTCATTTTCATCCAAGATCGTCACGTAGACTGTTGTGGTTGCCTGAAAAAATAAATAAAAATATAAATATTGCATTCCATAAATATATTAAATATGTCATTTTATTAAAAGACTGTCATCCATCAAATTCAACCCTTATGTGTTTTAACATATCTATCTATCTATCTATCTATCTATCTATCTATCTATCTATCTATCTATCTATCTATCTATCTATCTATCTATCTATCTATCTATCTATCTATCTATCTATCTATCTATCTATCTATCTATCCATGTGCCTTGAAAAAGTATTCACACCCCTTGAAATTTTCCACATTTTGTCATGTTACAACCAAAAATGTAAATTTATCTTATTGGGATTTAATGTGATAGACCAACACAAAGTGGAACATAATTGTAAAAGTGGAAGGAAACCGATAAATGGTTTGCAACATTTTTTACAAATAAATATGTGAAACGTGTGGCGTGCATTTGTATTCAGCCCCCCTGAGTCAATACTTTGTAGAACCACCTTGCACTGCAATTACAGCTGCAATGTTTTGGATAGGTCTCTACCAGCTTTGCACATCTAGAGAGTGAGATTTTTGCCCATCCTTCTTTGCAAAATAGCTCAATTCTAACACATGAATATGCTTTGATCTAAACCATTCCATTGTAGCTCTGGCTGTATGTTTAGGGTTGATGTCCTGTTGGAAGGTGAATCTCCGCCCCAGTCTCAAGTCTTTTGCAGACTCTTATGCTGCGTACACACGGCCAGAGTGTTTCCGTCAGAATAAACTCTGACGGTTTTTCCGATGGAGTTCCGCTAAAACGGATTTGCCTACACACGATCACACCAAAGTCCAATCGTTTAGAACACGATGACGTACGACGGGACTAGAAAAAGGAAGTTCAATAGCCAGTAGCCAATAGCTGCCCTTGCGTCGTTTTTGCGTTTTTGGTTGGAATAGCATACAGACAAATGGTTTTCCTGATAGAAATTGATTCTGTTGGAAAGATTTAAAACATGTTCTATTTCTAGGTCCGTCAGAATTTTCGAAAGAAAAAAGTCAGATGAAGCCCACACACAATCGGAATATCCGATGGAATGATTCCGTCGGACCTTTTTTACCGGAAAGTCCAGTCATGTGTACGCGGCATAACAGGTTTTCTAAGATTGCCCTGTATTTGGCTCCATCCATCTTCCCATTAACTCTGACCAGCTTCCCTGTCCCTACTGAAGAAAAGCATCCCCGCAACATGATGCTGCCGCCACCATGTTTCGCAGTAGGGATGGTGTGTTCAGGGTGATGTGCAGTGTTAGTTTTCCACCACACATAGCATTTTGCTTTTGAGCCAGAAAGTTCAATTTTGGTCTCATCTGACTAGAGCACCTTCTTACACATGTTTGTTGCATCCCCCACATGTCTTCTCGCGAACTGCAAACGGGAGTTCTTATGGCTTTCTTTCAACAATGTTTTCCTTCTTGCCACTCTTCCATAAAGGCCAGATTTGTGGAGTGCACAACTAATAGTTGTCCTGTATGCCACCTGAGCTGTGGATCTTTGCAGCTCCTCCAGAGTTACAATGGGCCTCTTGGCTGCGTCCTTGATTAATGCTCTCCTTGCCTGGCCTGTCAGTTTAAGTTTACGGCCATGTCTCGGTAGGTTTTCAGTTGTGCCATTCTCTTTCCATTTTTGGATGATAGATTAAACAGTGCTCCATGAGATGTTCAGAGCCTGGGATATTTTTTTATAACCTAACCCTGCTTTAAACTTCTCCACAACTTTATCCCTGACCTCTCTGGTGTGTTCCTTGGACTTCATGATGCTGTTTGTTCACTAAGGTTCTCTAACAAACCTCTGAGGGCTTCACAAAACAGCTGTATTTATACTGAGATTAAATTACACACAGGTGGACTAATTTACTAATTTGGTGACTAATTTGGTGACTTCTGAAGGCAATTGGTTCCACTAGATTTTAGTTCGGGTTATCAGAGTAAAGGGGGCTGAATGCAAAAAAATGTTGAAACCCATTTATCATTTTCCTTCCACTTCACAATTATGTGCCACTTTGAGTTGGTCTATCAAAAAAATCCCATTAAAATACATTTACGTTTTTGGTTGTAACATGACAAAATGTGGAAAATTTCAGGGGGTATGAATACTTTTTTCAAGGCACTGTATCTATCTATCATAGCATACATTATAGGTAATATCAGAGTATTATACAATGAGCTTGTAGCAAAAAAGTAACCACGCCAAAACAACAAATTATAACAAGGCATGGTAACTTTATTTGTTACATACCATACTAAAAGAAGACACAAAGTTTAGCTTTACAAATAAAGAAAACCATGCTATCCCATATAGGTACAGAAGCACAGTGTGCTAAACCTTCCAACCAGCCATGGTTCCCTTTCTGTTTAAAAAATAAAATCCTCCGCAGCCAGCAATAGTTCTGTCCTGACTTACTATATCGACGGAGCAACCATTGGGACTAGCGCCCCCTAGTGCCACGGGAAGGAGCTCCATCCTGTTCTTTTGCGCCACGCAAGCACAGTGTGTACTCTTTCCAGTTGCAGACCTAGAGCTCATCATAGGCAATAAGACAGATTACACACTGCACATGAGCATCCCAGAATAAAAGGACGGTGCTCCCTCCCAAGACACGAGGTGGCACTGGTCCTAATGGCTTCTTCATCCCTACAATAACTCAGGACAAAAGGTAGCTTCAGAGCATTTTAGGAAGCTTCTTCTCTTCTAAATGTGGTTGTGTACTTTTTAATTTAAACAGAACGGGAACCCTGGCTGGTAGGTAGGTCAAACTACACTATACTGCTACACACATAGATTGATAGGAGGCATCACTTGTAAGTCAGTCCATAAAGAATATCAGTGATCTTATTGAAAGGTTAAATGTGTACAATTTCCTTTAAATTTACCAAAACTTTGGAATCGGAGGACCCACCTATCTATCCATTCACTCTGTATCCAATCAGGCAGGCACTTGCATTACATCAGGAGTATCCAACCCCCGGCCCCAGAGAGTTTAGCATGCGGCTTGGGCCCATCTGGAGAGACTCTGGGGATGCCATGCAAACACAACAGCTGTGTCAGCCTACATTGACAAGCCAGGTAAACGCGCCTGGAAGGATGCCGGAGATGCCATGCAAACATAGTTGATGGGTGTAGGGTGTGTGTGCTAATGAGGTCAGCTGGCTGGTGAACTGCTTCCTGTGTCTTACTGGTTTTTATGTCCTAAATCTACATACCAGGAAGTCATGAACTTTTCTATGGAACACACCAGAGGCTAGGGTAAGGCATTGTTCTAAAAATCAAAGAAAGCTTTTATTTTTCTGCAACAGAAACAACAGATCCTAATCAGAGAAGACTTGGACCTTTTTGACACCTGTAAATTGTTTGAGTAGTAAGATGCATGTGAAACTTCATTCAGAATACAGGATGAGATATGTGCCGTTATAGTCAAAGGCAATGTTCAAATCGCTGTTATTTTTATCCAGGTTGCTTTAAAAAAAGTCCTGCCAGCAGTGGGTCTCCCTAACTTTGCAAAATATTACTAAGGCTGGGTTCACACTGGTGCGATGTTAGACATCACGTGCGATTTGCACCGCAACTTTGCAGCAACCCAGGGTTGAAAGGAAGATAGGGAGGCAAATGCTGGGTAAGATTACAGATTTTTGAGGTATGACAAGAGTGATGGTGACACGGTGAAAGAGACCAACCAAACGGAGAGTTCGCCTGTCCCAGAGCACAAGGGAGTGCCTCACAATTGGGTTGGAAATATGTTGCTGGTCAACACAATAAAACAACAACAGGTTCATGACCGAAACCAGGGTGCACTCAACCTCCTCAATATGTACCCAAAGAGGAGCTATTTGAGCAGCTTAGTCCCAGTTCACTTATATGCAATGCGGGAACCAGCGCGATTTCAGTGCGGGTTCCTGCATCGCACGTCACCTGTCGGCAGTTCACACTGACATCTGCGAACCACTGCGGGTGTCAATGTAAAGCTAATGACACCCCCATATCGGATCGCAGATCAGTCTTCAGAACAGTCTTCAGAACTTTCCCAACCCTAGGAATCACATAACCTGCCAAACTCTGACATTTTTCATTATTTAAAAGTTTGTAAAGCATGCCAAGCTATTGCTACTATGAATAATAAATAACAATAAATGTATGTGCTAATAAACAAATGTGAATACAAATAAAATGAGACAGCAAATAGTCCAAAATTAAACTCTCTCAGATGGACCATTAATTCCATATGTTTCTGAATCTGTGACACTACTGTAGATGAGACAAATCCCTCCACCAGGTGAGTATACCACCACCACCACCACAGTTGAAAATGGACTCTTATCAAATAGCCTGGACTCTTTATTACGAAGGGTCAAACAGGCTAGACGGTATAATCCCCAGCACTGGTCACTGATAGGGGGTAGAAAAGGGAACCACATCAGGATCGATCCCAGAGTATCTGAAAACACTTCTCTCAAAGCGTCTAAATAGCCAAATCCTGTTAAAGGGGAGGGGATCCCCTGCCAGTCGGGTCTGTGCTGTTTGCCAGAGTCTTATAAATCTCAGGACTGGATGAACAAAAATACAAATCCTTTGACAGGATTTGGCTGTTTGGACGCTTTGAGAGAAGAGTTTTCAGATACTCTGGGATCGATCCTGATGTGGTTTCCTTTTCTACCCCCTATCAGTGACCAGTGCTGGGGATTATAACTTCTAGTCTGTTTGACCCCTCATAAAAAAGGGTCCAGGCTCTTTGGTAAGAGTCCATTTTCAACTGTGGTGGCAGTATACTCACTTGGTGGAGGGATTTGGATTTATTTCATCTACAGTATTGTCACGGATTCAGACACATGTGGAATGAATGGTCCATCTGAGAGACTCTTATTCATTTTGGACTAATTACTGTCTCATTTTATTTGTATTCACACATTTATTTATTAGTGCAACACATTTATTGTTTTTTGTCATTTATTGTGGAAATATCTCACATTAGTGGTGCTGCTTTTAGTTTCACATTTATATATGTTTTTTTCACAAGTGCAGTATTCTTTTGAATTTTTGGTCATTCTTGATACTATGAACCAATTTGAATGCTTCTGTAAGTGAGACCCTCATATCCAAGATATGCATGCTAAAACTTTGAATTAGTCAGGCCCAGTGCACAATGGGGGAAATTCATAAAGGGTGTCATAGACACTCTTTAGAATTCTGTTGGTCCGGCGACTGAATTTAAAAACAGAAAAAAAACACGCTGGATGCCTAAAAACCATATGCAGAAAATAGCAGCTGTCACAATACCTTAATACAGGGCATATCATTCAAATAAACAAGACAGTGCAGGACTTAACAAATATCACAAATGTTGTGCAAACAAAGTCTGTGCTGAAAGTAAAAAGTCCTTAATAGCATAGATAAACACAAGAGTGATGGTAAAGTTCCATACATTGTAAAAAGATCCCAGGTGACTGGTAATCTATTCACACAATGCAAAGGTGAATCCTGGAAGTGGCGAATCTCCAAATCCCAATAGTGAAAGGTGGAACTGATAGGGAACTGGTCTCAGTTCCTCTCCAGGCTTCGCCCATTCAATAACTCAAGTAATTTTCAAATATAGGCATCACGACTATCTCCAGGCCCTTCTTTTCATTTAGTAGCCAAATGTGCAGGAAGCTGTCACATTAATAACAGCTTCCCAGCATAGACATGTCCCATTTATTGCCAATTTCTAAATCTGGAAACTGGCGGTGATTATTTAAGAAACTGCCGCTGCCATAGTGACAGGTTCTTAAAGTGGTGGCAGTAAGAATTACCTGAATTTGTTGCCCATGTCAATAATGTTACCAAAACTGGCACAAATGCTTGCCTGAATTAAGCACAGGTAGTTCTAAAGTGACCTGAGAGTTGTGAGAGAGTTCCCCCAGAATGTTTATATAGGGAGTGTTACACTCATGTAGGTAATTTATACCCACTATGTCTCAAACAGAGCCCCACAGCCAGCAATATCCACTGGCTACATGGAAAACGTCTGTGTCCTTTTCTGCTTTTTCAGACCAAAATGTGGCTGATCGGCAGTAATCGGATGTAAATGAACACAAGTCCATTTACATCAAGCCACCCATAGATATAATATGGGTCTGGAAAGGTCCAATTTTTAAATGCAGCAAAAAAAAAATTGAACATATCCATGTTAGCATGTGAATAACATGCTGTTAGCAATATTGCTATCGATCGGGTGGGCTCAGTGCTCCCTCCTGGCTGGAGCCTATATTACTTCGCCAGGCCCCACATATATAAGGATATCATCTTCTCACCTGCAAGGGACACCTGTCTTGTCATTGACTACAGAGTCATTTTGAGAAGGATGATGTAGAGCGCTGTCTCTCTCCACCAACATTTCATACTTAACCCTTTGACACCTTCAGCCTTGGAGGGGAGCCACTGCACACATCACAAGCCCTCAAACACTGTAGTTCCAGGCAAGTTCCCTCGGACCAGTTTCGTTCTGCAGTGGACCCTAAAGTAGGGGCCCATTTTAACTTCAGGGAGCATCACGTGCCAGACAGCCCTACCTATGTGACTTTTTTCACCCAGCCACCATCGTTCCCATATATTCACACTATTCTCCATAAGAATCATACCAGACCATTCCACTTAACTACTCCTCGTTCTCCCTTTTTCAAGAGCTGTGGTGTTCTACCCTAATCAGTAGAGTGGTGTCCCCCAATGGCAATATAGAGGAAGTCCAGTCCTCAGATCCATGCCAAGGTCTCGCTGATGGGTACTCTGCTGTTAAACAGCAATTACATTTTCACATGCATGGTCACACCTCCGACTTCCCAAAGACCATGAGATTTCCTCTTGTATTTTTCACTCCCTCAAAGACAGAAAGTGACATATGCACGCACTGTTAACCCTTAAGGCACAACAAATAGGTAGCTTTTTTGCTACCTACCTATATACACTTGGTGTGTTATTACACAGGCGGCTGCACGTTTTTGAGGGATCTCCATGGCAAAGACTATCTGGCCTTATACTCAGCAGTGTTTACCTTTCTGGGGGGAGTCTGCGATCAATTAATTTGTGTAAATTCATGGCAATGTTTACTATGAGGGGGGATTTGTGCTAGCGCTCATTTATTCACCTTTCTCTGCCACTTCACTGCATCTACCTTCAGCTCTATACCTCCTCCCTTTTGTGAACATTGGTCATGTTTACAAGGATCTCTACCCTCTGATGGGATTTTCTGACCCCTCAGCACCTGCTCTGTAATTTGTCTGCATTGCTTTTAGCTGTGAGCCTGTGTTTTATAGTTTATTTTACTCAAATTCTCCTGAAGAAGCACAAGGCGTGTAACACGTAGAGCAAGATATTACTTAACTGCAATATAACCGTACTCTACTCTTGGATGCACCGTTACTATACAGCAAATGTATTTGTTGTCAGATTCCATGTGGCGATAAGTCGGTTATATTTAGCTATATATTCTTCTCATTGGTTAATTTTATCAGTGTGATTTTATATATGTTTTGTAATTTTTTTCTAAATACATTTCTATTTTTGTAACCTTTGTGTTGTTGTGCCTAAAAAGTCCAAGCTCTCTTTATCGAATTTCTCATAATCTCAATGGGACATGGGACCATATATCTATGTAGTGTCCACAGTACCACTCTGTGTTGATACAATAAAATTTTTTCAATATACGAATGCCACAAAAGTTTGTAAATGATAGCCACAAGACTTAAAATAATTGATCCTTATGTAGCACCCTCCTAGTTAGGCTGCTAGGCAAATTTAGTTTTTTGGCTCCTGCTGTAACTAGAGGATAGAGTTGCCAACCGTCAGTAAATCAATTGACAGTTTGTAAAAATTAGTAATTTTTACAGTTGTCAGTAAATTTGATGTCAGTAAAAATCAGCTCTTTTTTTAAGGCGGGATAGTGTTGACTCAGCAAGTGTAAGAGAGTACCCCTTTACAGCTTGATGCAGCACCAGCAGCTACTTACTACAGGCAGAGTTTGGAGCCAGTTGGGATTATTTATAAATAGAAGCAGGCTGGAGCCAGTGGTGGAAAAATGCAGGGCACCACCTTTGCCAATCCTGCTCCTCTAGTTATAGCTGCAGAGTCTTAACTGTGCTCTGCCTGCTGCCTCTCTGCCTAAAAAGATAGTTGGAACGCAAAAGTTCCTGAAGCTTGTGCCCACTAGTCAAACTACACCCTCCTCCTGAGTAACTTATCCTGCTCTTCTGCAGCTGCAGTTATTTATTAGGTACTGTCAATGAGGGGGATTTGAGGGTGGGAGTAGAGCACTGTACTAGTGAAGGGGAGGATTTGGGGGCACCCCTGTACTCTACACTCTCATACTCCTGAACCTTGCACTCTGCCTGCATCGCACCCTTGAACCCTGCACTCTGTGTGTAGCGCACGCCTGAACCCTGCACTCTGTACTTCTCACACACTCCTGGAATTTAATGCCCCTTTAAGACCCTCCCACTGTTGTTGCAGAGGGTGATATTGCTGCCTCCTGAATGTGTTTTTTTCCAGCCGAATGGGAATTTTGCATTGAAATACTGTGTCACAATCACAACCACAAGGCAAGCATTTGGTTTGTGGCTGCTGCTCAGCCCCACTGAGCTCAACGGGCAAGTTTGACAGGTTAAAATAGCTGCACTATGAAGCTAAACATCGAGGCCCAGTTGGTGGCAGGGATGCAGTCAAATAGTTTGGAGCCCTGATGAAATTGTCTTTTTCCCTTCTGAGGGAATAGATTAGTGAGCTGAGAGGAGGGGGCTGCTTGCCCCTGGGACTGGATGCTGGTTTACTTTACAAGAGGTTGCACCCATTGACCGATCTGGTTCCAGGATTCTGTGAGTAGAGCCTCCTGTATGTGCTGCACCATAAAGCTACTGCATTGTCCCCAGCTGTGAACCTATCTAGCTATATCTGTGCAAAAGATACTTTCATGATCCCCAGCCGTGAACCTATCTAGCTGTACTTGTGCTAAAGCTACTTCATGGTCCTCAGCCATGAATCTATGGACTGTCCCACTCTAGTTATACTTGTTCTGTAAAACTATCTCATGGTTCCCAGCTGTGAACCTATCTAGCTATATCTGTGCTAAAGATACTTTCATGATCCCCAGCCGTGAACCTATCTAGCTGTACTTGTGCTAAAGCTACTTCATGGTCCTCAGCCATGAATCTATGGACTGTCCCAATCTAGCTATACTTGTTCTGTAAAACTATCTCATGGTTCCCAGCTGTGAGTGAAAGAGTGTGTTGCTGCTGTTTACAGAGAGGGAGAGAAAAAGGGTTGATCGCTGCAGAACTGTGCTTAAGCGTTTTGGAATATTTCACACCACCCCAAATCCCTCTCCAATTTTCTACAAATATATCAGTAGCAGTATCTGAGATGTGTTCAACAAACACGTTATAGTCATTCAGCACTGCCAGGCAAGATATTGGTGATGGTTTACATTGCCTTAAAGCTGACTATTGTTTGAGTGCAGAACCCCCAAGACTAAGGCAGGCCATAGACCCGTGGTTGCAGGAAAGAAATTGACACGATTTCCCCATCAACATAGACAGTGCTGACAGAGGAATCCTTCCTGCCTTGTCTTTGCCCAATGGGAGGGAGCCCACCGGGAGAAGACAGTGATTATCACTAGCAGCTATGCTTGCGATTATCGCAAGCGAATCCGACAGGCTGGTTGTACCAAAGTTGATCGATCAATCAACTTGGTACAAATCACTGTCGCAGTCCCACTAAAAATCACTGATCGCCGCCATTACTAGTAAAAAATAAAAAATGCCATAAATCTATCCCCTATTTTGTAGACGCTATAACTTTTGCGCAAACCAATCAATATAAGCTTATTGTGATTTTTTTTACCAAAAATATGTAGCAGAATACATATCGGCCTAAACTGATGAATAAATTTGTTTTTTTGCATTTTTTCTTTGGAAAGGTTTTATAGCAGAAAGTAAAAAATTTAGTTTTAGAATTTTTTTTAAAATTGTCACTCTTTTTTTGTTTATAGCGCAAAAAATAAAAAACGCAGCCTGCCCATTAATTGTTTGAATCCTAAGGCTGATTCAAATCCTAACGGTTTGAATCCTGCTGAATTGACTGAGATTTGAACCATGTATGGGCAGGCTGAATGTACCCAAGTTGATCGTACAAGCAGCCTCCTGAGTTTTACATGATATTTTACTAGCGGCTGTTATAGCTGCTAGCAATAATCACTGTGTTCCCCCGGCAGGGAAGGCTTCCCACGCTCACCCGCTGGGAGAACACAATGGCTCAGCGGCAGGGATGGCCGGGCAACATGGTCTACAGAAAAAAAATTTGCTCCATCTTTGGCTTGCCTAAGGCAGCTACATAATGAAATAAAGAAAACCTTATGTAAACAAGCAGAAGCTCATTGCCTCATAAATGTAATATTTGCACTGCCGTCTAGAGAAACATTCACATTTTTATTAAACTGACAACAACTCTGTTTAGGATTTGTTCACTCCTGACATGTTGTCACGCATTCTGCTGCATTTCCAAGGCAAATATACCCTTCTGTGAAAAACCATTGTTTCTTATAGTGGTCTATGCATGCTATATTTTTGGCACGTTGACCCACATTTACAGTATGTAAGCCAATCTGATGGAATTGTCACAATAAATGTAGCATACAAATAGCATTTAAAAATACATGCATGAATAGATAGTAAAAGGCATCTAGTGTCTAATGTAATGGGCACAAAGTACGTTGTTCATAGACTCAGGATCGCAACAATTTTATGATGCAGCACAATACTAACGCATGTTATGTGTGCTTTGAGTGCTGTTCATTATCAATGGCACCTCAACACCTTAAGGCAATGCAGCTCTGATGCACATGTAGTGCAGCGCACCTCAGCACGTGATAATGCGCTGCATCAGAAAAGATTCTGCGTGTCCATTTTTTGGTCCATTCGTGTGCACTGGCATCCCATTCAAATTTAACCCATGACACAAATTTACAAAGTTTGAACAGGTTTTTAAAGTGTATGTCATTCCAATCACTAACATCAAATCTAACATTAACATGTTAATGTTATTTCAAGTCTTTTTCAATTTTTTTACCGCTTCCCGACCAGCCACTGTCATTATACTGCAGCAAGTTGGCTCGTTCCCGCAAATCACCGTAGCTGTACGTTGGTACTCGCTTTTGTGGGCACGCGCTCCCATTGGCCAGCGGGAGAGCCAATCAGCGGGTGGGGCGGACTCAATGTCCGCCGGCCACCCGCGATCGTTCCCCGCAGTGACAGAACGAGGATCTCCCTGTGTAAACAAGGCAGATCTCTGTTCTGACAGGGGAGATCACACAGATCCTGTCTTTCTGCTATGCAGGAAGACAGATCTTCGTATTTCCCCAGTCACACAGACCCCCATACAGTTAGAACACACAGTGAGGGAACACATTTAACCCCTTTATCGCCCCTGATGTTAACTTCTTCCCTGCCAGTGTCATTAGTACAATAACACTGCATATTTTTACCACTGATCACTGTAATGCCGCGTACACACGACCGGACTTTCCGGCAGAAAAGGTCAGACGGAGCGAATCTGTCAGACATTCTGATCCTGTGTGGGCTTTTTCTGTCGAAAAATCTGACGGACCTTAGAAATAGAACATGTTTCAAATCTTTCTGATGGACTTGATTCCTATCGAAAAAAACGTTTGTCTGTATGCTAGTCCGACGGACTGAAAACGACCCAAGGGCAGCTATTGGCTACTGGCTATTGAACTTCCTTTTCTAGTCCGGTCGTACGTCATCACGTTCGAAACGATCGGACTTTGGTGGGATCGTGTGTAGGCAAGTCCGTTTCCTTGGAACTCCCTTCGAAAAGTCCTTCGGGGTTCAGTCCGACGAGAAGTTCACTCGTGTGTACGCGGCATAAAAATGTCACTGGTTCCCAAAAAAGTGTCAAAAATATCAGTTAGGTGTCTGATCTGCCTGCCGCAATGTCGCAGCCCCACTAAAAATCACTGATCGCCGCCATTACTAGTAAAAAATAAATAAATAATAAAAATGCCATAAATCTATCCTCTATTTTGTAGACGCTATAACTTTTGCGCAAACCAATCAATATGCGCTTATTGCGATTTTTTTTTACCAAAAATATATAGCCTAAACTGATGAATAAATTAGTTTTTTTTACATTTTTTTTTTTTTGGAAAGGTTTCATAGCAGAAAGTGAAAAATTTAGTTTTAGAAATTTTTCACAATTGTCGCTCTTTTTTTTGTTTATAGCGAAAAAAATTAAAAACGCAGCGTCGCATGACCACACAATTGTTAGTTAAAGCGAAGCAGTGCCATATTGCAAAAAATGGCCTGCACAGGAAGTGGGTAAATCCTTCAGGGCTGAAAAGGTTCAAATCTGCAGCTTTCATTAAAATAATAAATTGTGATCCTGCTATGAATGTCCTTGTTTAGTCGCTTCCTGTTTTAGAGTAGCAGTGCTCTGTCCCTGTCTACCAATTGTGCTTCTGTGTTGTCACCCTGTGCTTCAGTGGAGACTACGAGCGGCTGTTTCAATACACTTCACTCAAGCATGGGCCACTGTTCTTACCATTAGAAAATCTGCTGTGAAAAAGGCCATGCAGAGATTGCACTGGAGTGCATGTAGTCAGGACATGGTTGCAGGAGGTCAGCAACACAGAAATGCAAAAAACAAAAAACAAAAAAAAAGATCGAAACAAGATAAAAAAAAAAGTATTTTAATAAAAATTTCAATTGTTTTTTGAAAATGAAGGCTGCATTCACACTGATCAGTTTTGCTTAGATTTATGCACAAAAAAAAATCAGAAAAAAAAAATGCAAGACTATTAAATCCTATGGAACTCTTCACACTGGTCAGTTGCGGGTCTGTTGCGTTTTTCAAAGTCCTGCTTGCTGCATTTTTGGTGCATGTTTGGTGTGGTAAAAAAAAGGAACCAGAAATTCTCCTCCTCTTTGAAATGAATTGAAACCGCATTAAAAACGCACACACAGTTGTGTTTTTGGTGCATTTTTTGACCTTTTCTAAAGGTGCAAGAAGCACCGGAAATGTGGAAAAAAAGCAATAAAAACACTGCAAAAACGCTGCCACACAGATATGCGTTTTTACTGCATTTTTGCAACGGAGCAGTGTGAAAGTAGCCTAACCCTAGGTTCACATCCCTGCATGTTTGTTGGCCATGTTAGCACGGGCACGGCAGTCCATTCATTTTAATGGTCTGCCGTCCCTGCGTTTCCACAAAAAAAAATAAAGGTGTCAGCACCTTTTAAAAATCGCTACCCCGGGGTGTCAGTTCCCGCACACACACTGCGATTTTACATGCGTGGGGGTGCCATTCAGGATGAATGGCAGCCCTGCACATTTCCAAGGAGCAGTGCATTTTCACTGCGGGTGGTTACGGATGCAGGAATCATGGCAATTGCTGCACCTGCAGCCACACGCAGAAGTGTGATCTTAGAGTAAACGTCATTCAGCTATTTTAGGAGGACAGGCACTCTCGAGGTAAGCTATCTACTGGGTACTCCATAAACCTGTAAAAGGACTGGAAGAGAAGGAAGTCTCAGAATGATCTGGCTCAGGGCCATGAGCTTTGAACCCTTTACCCTGTATGTATGAATAACAAAATAGAATTTAATATTAATAGCTTTCGCTATTCATATATATGGAGTAAAAGGTTCAAATCTCATGTCCCTGGGTCATATCTTCTGGATCCTTTAGCAACAGGTATAGTACTAACACTGTTCAATCCACCCTTATGATCATCAACACTACATCTACTTCTAAGAAAGGACATGTAGCTATCATTGGTGGCACAACAAGGGTCTGACGACAATTCTGTCTCTGTTGTCCACTCGGGGCGTTATCACCTTCTAATCCCTCAAAGACATCCCTGACTCCGAGAAATTTCATTACCTCCAAATTCGCCACCTGCTAGAATCCCTAACAAGAAACCATGATTGGTCAACGAGGACGACAGCATTTGAAACCAAATGTCGGACGACCCCCACAACCCATTTCCCTATTATACTTCTCCATCCTAAGTAATTTGAATTTGCATACTCCATCTTACTGCACCAACTGGGAAAGAGACTTTAGTGCCACGCAAACCCCAAGACCTGGAATAAAATCTGGGAGGCACCATTTTGCTCTTCCCGCAACATCATAACTCTAGAAAACACTTTCAAAGTACTGTCCCGGTGGTACTTTACTCCAGCTAGAATTGCTAAATGTCTCTCTACCTATCCATCCACATTCTTTAGGGGATGCTCAGACCTAGGTGACATGAAGCATATATGGTGGACATGCCCAAAGGTCAGACGATTGTGGATAAGGGTCTACAATATGGTCGATTCGGTATTTGGTAATTTACGAAAAGACTCCTAGGAGGCGCTTCTACACAAACCAATAGAAGGCGCTACCAAACGTGAGCGCGCTCCTGTGACCCATATATCTTCGGCCACGAAATAGGCAATTGCAAAAGCGTGGAAGACAGAGATTCTTAATCTCAACTAAGTTAAAATTTGGGTTCACGGTACCCTAGTGAAGGAAAAATTGATGGCGATCTTAACTGATACCCACAATAAATTTCTAGATTACTTTCCATCAACACAGCCGCCTGTGCGTTTCCTGGAACTGTAAACTGTAGCGGTACACTAACACTTCTGTAGTGAGCCTCCGGGACAGAGATGGCCTCCCTCTCACCCCTTTTTCCCCACCCTTTTTTTTCTTCTTCTCTCTCTTCATATCCTATTTCTGATCTTCTCTGCTCTCGAATCGGCCTTTTGCCCATGGGCAAGAGTAGTACCCTCTATTGGTCCCATGAACAATGATATTGTCTACAGTTCTGTGGTTCCCAGCTGAAGGGCCCTCTTTTAGGGAATGAGACGTATCAAGCATGGCTCTAAAATTTTCTCAACCTTACAATTTATTGTTGCTTAATGCTCAGTGTTTGCGGAGGGAAACTCCCTTTGAATCTGTACCTGCTATCGTACATTTTCCTTACACCATATCAGTGCCTATGTTTCCTATTGTTTCTAATAAAATTCAAGTGAAGGAAAGGAGATAGATTGTTTTGTTGGCTTGCACTTTTTAGTGACACACTTCCCATCTTCATCCTGGCTTAATTAGTAAATCTCTGTGTACACTATCTTATGAGTGCGGAGAAAAAATGGGCTTCTTTGTCATGTTACCTTTGCTAAAAGGTTCCTTTCAAATGTAGCTAAATTGACTTAATTAACAAAATGCAATTAGGTAAAGGGGTTTAAGTGTCCCAGGTGGTGCATTAACACCTGCCATTAGGACCTACACAAATCAAAGAGTGTCTGGAGACCGTGGCATATGTCTTTGTTTTCTTATATGAGCATATTCAAAACCAAAAGACAAAAAAAAAAACAGCAACTGGGACATTTCAAAAATGAATTGGCAGACTTAGGCAGGGAAGGAATTATGAAGCTGAAGACAATGTGGGACTATGTGCATTACAACAAGAAGATGACTATGATGTCCATGTATTTACTGATTGAAATTCAAGGCAGTTGTAGCTCTTGTAAGTCACCAGTGGAAATTATGTTAATGGATGCTGGATGAAGAGATTTCCTTTAAAAAGAGCATCTTGTCTGATAGAGCGTGCCCACTAGCAGAAGTATGGCTTCATTCAGAATCTGGGCCTCTGCCAGGACACAAACAGCTTCTTCATAAATTCCTCTCTTGTGTTAGCCACCCACAGTACAAGCTCTTCTTCAATATGGCCTTACACGTGCCGATCATCACAGGAGATGCTGTTTTAGGCTTAAAGTGGTAGTGAACTCTCTATTTTGCGTTTTTCAATACAGGTTTTTGATTTATTGAAATCTATGGAACCAAAAACACAACCTGCTGGTCCCTGGCCCTTTCCATAAAATGCACAGATGTGAATGTGACCCATAGGAAACCATGTTAAATGGACTGTAGTGTGTTTCTGCAAAACTGAAAATGCACTAAAAAATGCATAGGTGTGAACCAGGCCTTATTTTTTTACACTGGAGCTTGTCAAGCATTGCAACGGTGATCAGTAGATCACGGGTGCAATGGCAGGCTCTCAGTACACTGTTTGTCTATACCGGTGGTCTCCAAACTGCGGCTCTTTGCATGCATTTATCTGGCTCTTGAGGCATTTTCCCCCCACTGTTAGTAACAGTGGGGCATAGTTCCTGCCACCGACAACAACAATGGGGCACTATTCCTCCTACTGATACCAATGATGGGGCACTATTTCTCCTACCGACACGACGGTGGGGCACTCTTCTTCCCACTGACACCAATGATGGGGCACTATTGTTCCCACTGACACCGATGGTGGGGCACTATTTTTCCCAATGACATCAATGATGGGGCACTATATCTCCCACGGATACCGATGATGGGGCACTGTTACTCCCCCTAATACCGATGATGGGGCATTGTTTACTTCCACTGATGCCAGGACATTTTCTTCCCCCACTGGCCACAGTCCAACCCCCTAAAGTTTGAAGGAAAACTGACCCTTTGTTTATAAAGTTTGGAGACCCCTGGTCTATACCACCGATACGGGCAGACAGTTACTGAAATGCAGTAAGAATCCATGAACTATGAGAGTGCTCACCATTAACGTCCTTGGAGTTCATTGACAACTACAAGCTGTCTGCTGCAGTGGCCGATGGTACTTGTAGTTCATTCATTCACAGAACTCTGTGGATGAATGACACAGCGGTGTGGTAGGGGCCTCGCACAGCTGCGCTGTTTTTAAATTGTGACAGTGGGGACGGTGTCCTGGAGCTTCTTCACTGGCCGCTGACATCTTTGGCAGGTCTTCTTCCCTGTTACAGTCTTCTGTTTTGATTGACTTTCAGCAGATGCTGAAATTGTACACTGAGCTGCAAGCTCAGGTAGGCAAGTAAGAAACTTTAATACAGAAGAGGCATAGTCCCTGAAATTCTTAAGGACTGGTGCAGACACATTATGCGAAAGTGTCTCGCGTTCGTTTCTAAACGTGCCGCAGCATGTACCTGTCTAGAACTTGTGCATTTATTTGATGCACGCTGAGCCACTTTTAGAACGCATACAAGACACTTTTGCAACATTTATCTGCACCAGGGTCTCCCCTTCGGTACACCAAAAGAAAGTTCATCTGAAGTAGCTCCACTTTTATAATACAAACTGGCGGTATTTTATTTTGACTTTGGCGAAAGCCATAATAAGTGGTACATTTTAGAACTACCTGAACTCGGCGCACAACTCACTGTCAGAACCAAGAGTGTTGCAGATCCTTCATGAATTTGCCACAATAGATTAACAAGAGGGATTAATGCCAAAATAGTGGTGTGGCAACTTTTCTTAATCCCCCCCCCCCCACCATTATGTTTCTTCTGCACTAAAAAACCTGCCTGTTCACAATTCTTTTTTAATTATTATTAAAATTTCACTTTTACAGGTTCCACGTCACTGTGTGCGACAGACATAGTAGCCAACGGGGAGCTCAGTATTGCAGAACCTGTTATTTTATTCGGCTCAGCATTGCTGGGCTCCATCACGGGCCAATTCACAACTGCATCTGTATAATCGCAGAGCAGCCAGAACAATTCAGCGCTCCAGCTGCTCTGCGTTTCCAGCTGGCTAGGAGGCAATGTGGTGCACAACTCAGCGCACCTTTTTTCTTTTCTGTACCAGCTTTATTCGAAGTGTACAAAATGTACACTTCAGTCACTGCAATGTTGGGCAGCGCATTCATTGCAGTGCTATTTGGACAGTGCGTTGTGATAAAATGCAGCATGTCTGCATTTTAAGTGCAGCACCAGCCAGTGTGAATGGGACACATAGGAAGCAGTTGTGTGCCCCTGCGGTGACAGACGTTTTACTGTACATAGTGTAAATTGGCCCTAAAACCTCCTCTGTTAGGGCCTGTTCACTTATAAACATGTATTAAAATGCACATAGTGTAAATTGGCCCTAAAAACCACCTCTATTAGGGCCTGTTCACTTATAAACATGTATTAAAATGCATGAAGATGCTTGAAAAATGGATGTATTGATGTGAATTTTAGGGCGTGTTGACATTTCTATGCAAGTCAAATTGCTATGGGTCCTTGTAAGGGACAAAATAATAAAAGGCTGTTTTTCTCAATAGATTTGCATTTTGTTGATGTGCATTGTGTTAAAAAGCATACACATACCAATTGAACACAACGCACACCACACTGCACATGACACCAGCGTTGTGTTGTGAACACAACACTTAGAAAACAATTGTTTTCTATATGTCCTTTGGTCACCTGCATTTTTCTTATGCGATAAAACATAGGTTTACTGCATTATGTGTGAACAGGACCTTAAGGTTCTGGTGCGTCCCTGTTCACCGCTTCAGGTCCGATTTTAGCCCAAATTTTTGGCTGAATTCAGACCTGAAATGGACCAAAAGACTCCTGTGCAATTCCCACCGCACAGGTGATATGTGAACTGGCTCCATAGTGAGCCGGTCAAAATCTCCTGCAATTGCGAATTAGATGCGGGGAACCTGCATCCAATTTGCAATAGTGTAAACCAAGCTTTAAGCCTGGTACACATGGGCCGAATGCTGGATGGGACGTTTACTGGTTCCATAGAAACGAAGGGGCATGACTGAAAAAGGTCCGCTGATCGGCTCCCGATAAAGGCTCTAAGCCAATGGCTGAGAGCACTGACCGGAGTGTTCTGGCGGAGGGCCGTCTCCCTGTCAGAACACAATAGAAAAACAGGGGAGATCCCTGTACTAATGTCAGATAGTTAGTACAGTGACTCCGACCTGAGCTGTCAGTTTTTATTCGTTCAACCCAGCAGGGCTAGTAGTGTGTACTAGGCTTGGTGCTTGCAAGCCCTTTAAGGGGTTTGGAATGCCGGGAGGCAGGGCTTCCGGTCATGTGACCACCGCGATTGTCCGTTATATTTATGTTAGCTGCCTGTAAATGTGCCAGGAGCATGCAGGGCACGCACTCTTGGCGCCATTGCATGCAAATATGCGGCCAATCGGTGCCAAGGCCTGGCCGCTAAAAGGTCGCATAGGGCCGCATACTTGGCGTAAAGAGGTTAAGCTGGCCATACATTATATAGTTATCTTACTCAATTTCAGTGGCGGTCCATGCACTGTGGGCGCACCGGCGCCGCCCCCTCATACATGCGCTTGGCCCCTTTCAGGACACCGAACGCATGGATTCCTATGACGGGGGTGGGAGGGGGTGGTACTTTTTGAAGCACCTGATTAGAGCCAGAGGCTTGAATAGGCTTCAAAATAGGGTGGGCTCAGGGTGCAGAGAGTGTGCCCTGATCCCACCCAATTGTGTGACAACAGCAAATTAATTTTCGTTATTTCCACACTAACCTTCCTCCCCGCCAATCAAGAGGCAGGGCGTCAGACCTACTTCCTGATTGGCCAATGTGCCAGGAACCCTATTGGATGCCCGGAGCTTAGGAAGAAGAGCGGAGGAGACACGCACTGGAGCGGAAGTCGCCACCGCTGGTGCAGTGCTACGGTAAGTCCCCTCGGCTCTACATTTGATGGGCAAGTGGCTGCAGATGATGAGCACAGGCGGCTGCATATAATGGGCACAGTGGCTGCATATGATGAGCACAGTTGGCTGCATATGATGGGCACAGGTGGCTGCATATGATGGGCACAGTGGCTGCATATGATGGGCACAGGCGCTGCATATGATGGGCACAGGCGGCTGCATATGATGGGCACAGTGGCTGCATATGATGAGCACAGTGGCTGCATATGATGGGCACAGTGGCTGCATATGATGGGCACAGGTGGCTGCATATGATGGGCACAGGTGGCTGCATATGGTGGGCACAGTGGCTGCATATGATGGGCACAGGTGCTGCATATGATGGGCACAGGCGGCTGCATATGATGGGCACAGTGGCTGCATATGATGAGCACAGTGGCTGCATATGATGGGCACAGGCGGCTGCATATGATGGGCACAGTGGCTGCATATGATGGGCACAGTGGCTGCATATGATGGGCACAGGCGGCTGCATATGATGGGCACAGGTGGCTGCATATGATGGGCACAGTGGCTGCATATGATGGGCACAGTGGCTGCATATGATGGGCACAAGTGGCTGCATATGATGGGCACAGGCGGCTGCATATGATGAGCACAGGTGGCTGCATATGATGGGCACAGGTGGCTTTCCTTTAGATTTATGTAAATATGTAGTGCGAGGGCCTGACTGATTACATACAAACTGAAAGTGTTCCGGAGTGACCTGAGAAATCTAAAGGAAAACTGTATATTATATGGGCAGCTGAAGTCTGATTGGTGGAGGGAAGAACTGCAGCCCATCCAGTCACATCTCTATACAATCCTCCATACAATCCTAGTACTGAATTGGAACCAATGTAACCATCACCACAGGCAGTTGTGTACAATCACAATGTATTACATAGGCACTGTGAGTGGAAATATTACCTGCACCAGGAAATCAACACATAGAACTAACACTAATATTGCTATAAATAACCTGCACATCTGTGTGTAAATGACAGTGCTGCGTATAATAAAATGATACAAGTGGAGGAAGTTCAGTAAATAAAGAAATCTGTTCGTATTTAGAAGAATCAGTGAGAATGTAATCCCCTGGGTGAGGTGTGATTGTGTCCTGTGGGGGGCGCTGTCCCCTATGTCCTGTGCGGTGACATTTCCTGTGTTGTACAAGTCGTGTGTCTCGTCATTACAAGTGCTGAAGAGGCATGACAAGCCCCGCAGTCTGCGAGCAGTTTTGGCAAAGATGGATTTGTCCCGGAGGTCTCCGGCTCCCACCTGTCATGGATGGCAATGCTGGATCGTGCTGTGCCTCTGCCTGGCACTCCACCAAGGTAAGGACAATCCCCGCTCTGTTCTCATCACACAAACCAACGTGATCCCATCAATGCCTGCTTCACCGGACCGGGGAGGGGGAGGGGAGGGGGCACCACCTGGACAGGGATGAGAATATACAGGCAGGGAACTTCACCTGCACTACCTATCCCTACATTCCCTGCACTACCTATCGTCCCCTGCACTACCTATCATCCCCTGCACTGCCTATATCACCCCCTGCACTACCTATCATCCCCTGCCCTACCTATCACCTCCTGCACTACCTATCATCCCCTGCACTGCCTATATCACCCCCTGCACTACCTATCATCCCCTGCCCTACCTATCACCTCCTGCACTGCCTATCATCCCCTGCACTACCTATCACCTCCTGCACTACCTATCACCCCCTGCACTACCTATCACCTCCTGCACTACCTATCCCTACATTCCCAGCACTACCTATCACCTCCTGCACTACCTATCACCCCCTGCACTACCTATCACCTCCTGCACTACCTATCCCTACATTCCCAGCACTACCTATCACCTCCTGCACTACCTATCACCTCCTGCACTACCTATCACCCCCTGCACTACCTATCACCCCCTGCACTACCTATCACCTCCTGCACTACCTATCCCTACATTCCCAGCACTACCTATCACCTCCTGCATTACCTATCACCTCCTGCACTACCTATCACCCCCTGCACTACCTATCACCTCCTGCACTACCTATCCCTACATTCCCAGCACTACCTATCACCTCCTGCATTACCTATCACCCCCTGCACTACCTATCACCCCCTGCACTACCTATCCCTACATTCCCAGCACTACCTATCACCTCCTGCACTACCTATCATCCCCTGCACTACCCATCATCCCCTGCGCTACCTATCCCTACATTCCCAGCACTACCTATCACCTCCTGCATTACCTATCACCCCCTGCACTACCTATCACCCCCTGCACTACCTATCACCCCCTGCACTACCTATCACCTCCTGCACTGCCTATCACCTCCTGCACTACCTATCACCCCCTGCACTACCTATCACCTCCTGCACTACCTATCACCCCCTGCACTACCTATCATCCCCTGCACTACCTATCACCTCCTGCACTACCTATCACCCCCTGCACTACCTATCACCTCCTGCACTACCTATCACCCCCTGCACTACCTATCACCCCCTGCACTACCTATCATCCCCTGCACTACCTATCACCTTCTGCACTACCTATCACCTTCTGCACTACCTATCATCCCCTGCACTACCTATCATCCCCTGCACTACCTATCACCTCCTGCACTACCTATCACCCCCTGCACTACCTATCATCCCCTGCACTACCTATCATCCCCTGCACTACCTATCACCTCCTGCACTACCTATCACCTCCTGCACTACCTATCACCTCCTGCACTACCTATCACCTCCTGCACTACCTATCACCTCCTGCACTACCTATCACCTCCTGCACTACCTATCATCCCCTGCACTACCTATCATCCCCTGCACTACCTATCACCTCCTGCACTACCTATCACCTCCTGCACTACCTATCACCTCCTGCACTACCCATCACCCCCTGCACTACCCATCACCCCCTGCACTACCCATCACCCCCTGCACTACCTATCACCCCCTGCACTACCTATCATCCCCTGCACTACCTATCATCCCCTGCACTACCTATCATCCCCTGCACTACCCATCACCCCCTGCACTACCTATCACCCCCTGCACTACCTATCACCTCCTGCACTACCCATCACCCCCTGCACTACCCATCATCCCCTGCACTACCTATCACCTCCTGCACTACCCATCACCCCCTGCACTACCCATCATCCCCTGCACTACCTATCACCCCCTGCACTACCTATCATCCCCTGCGCTACCTATCATCTCCTGCACTATGTGGTGTGTTCAAAGTGGGAGTAAACTCCCATACATAATTCATCAATATAGGTAAATCTGTAACAATAAGCCTATAATAAGGGTTACCTATAGGTACTGGAAATTACCCCTAAACGTGCGCCATTTAGGAGATATTTACTGTACATGTAGCCGGTAACATCACCGGTGCATGCGCTTTAATGGAACGGCCACCTGGGCCATTCCTTCAGAGTCCTGTGCCGTAAACGGTGGCTCCGGCGCAGGAGTGGCGTCATCGTGGCTCCGACCAATCACACAGCCGGAGTCCACGAAACCGGAAGGAAGATGAGTGAAGATGGAAGCCTGGCCAGTGGTGACAGCTCGCCGCTGGAAGGGCTTCATTCTAAGGTAAGTTTAACATAATGTGCTAGTATGTGATGCATACTAGCACATTATGGCTTTACCTTGCAGGTAAAAAAAAAAAAAAAAAACACAGTGGTTTACTAGCACTTTAATTGCAGAGTTAAGCTGGCTGTACATTAGTAAATTTTCAAACATTCCAACAACAATTCTCATCAGTACATTCCATGACTTTAAATGTTGTTTTGTTTTTTACATTCAATTTTGGAATGACTGTCATTCTCAAATGAAAACCACTCACTGGCATGCTTGCAACATAGGTTTGTCATACATTTCAGAGGAATTTAAGGTTGAACTTCACCAGAAAGTGGAAGTTCTGCTTTATACCTCTCCTTTTCTATTTTTGACACTTTTTTTTGGGGGGGGGGCAGCAGGTACCTGGTTTTGACAGTACCTGCTCCCACTTCTGACTGTATCGCAGTGATCCCCCGGAAGTCCCCCACCTGCAACCTTCTGAAGCACGTCACAGGTCCCAGAAGGCTGCGGGCCCATTCACAAAGTACAGCGTGGCTCGTGCATGCACAGCGGGCAACCGGCTGTGAAATCTCAAGGTGTCACAGCCAGCCAGCTGCCCACAGTAAACATGTCAGCACAGGGGACCCGAACATCGGCGAAAAAGCAATTCGCGTGAGAACAGAAGTGGAGTTCTGTCAGCTGACTTACCAAAAATACTCTGTGCATGCGTTTCACCGCTAACAGGTTTGCTAATCTGACAGAACACCTGCAGTCAGAAGGCATCAGCGGACATCTTGTTACACCCAGCCAAGTAATGAATTTCACACTCATTATAGCAGGCATCCCAACCTACAAAAACTCATTTCAGGGAGGTGGGCGTGGTTAAAACCGTGCTACATATTGGGCGTGGCTTAAATGGGGTGTGGTTTAATAGGGTCTGAGATGACTTACAGCGGAGGGTGTGGAGGGTGGTGTCAGTAGGGCAGTGGACGGTGTCAGTAGTTCTTTATTTTTATTATTGTTTTTTTACAATTGTATTTTTTAAATGATTTTACAATTTACTTTTTTATTTTTTGTTTTTCACAATGATTTGGAGTGGGATAGTGGACAGTGTCAGTAGAACAGTGTGTCAGTAGTTTTTTGTTTTTATTATTTTCTCTATTTTTTACAGTTTTGTTGTTTATTTTTTTCTTTAAATCATTTTTTAAAATATTTTTTTCATAGTGCTTCTGGGGAAGGGGGTGGGGAGTATGTGGCAGTAATGTTGTCAGTAGAGCAGTGTGTCAGTAGTTTTTATGTTTATATTATTTTCTCTATTTTTTTACAATTTTGTTGTTCATTATTTTCTTTAAATCATTGTTTAAAATATTTTTTCACAGTGCTTCTGGAGAAGGGGGTGGGGAGTATGTGGCGGTGATGTTGTCAGCAGGGCAGTGGATGGTGTCAGTAGTTTTTATTTTTACATATTGTTTTTTTAAATTTTTTAAATTTTTTTTTTGGTTCACAATGCTTTTTAGGGGGAGGGGGTTGGGGCAGTGGACAGTGTTGGTAGGGCAGGGGGTGGTGTCAGTAGTTTTTTATTTTATATATTTTTTATAATTTAATTGTTTACAGTTTTATTTATTTTTAAATATTTTTTGCATTTTATTTTAAAATCAACTCTGTTTGGGGGGGGGGGGGGCTTTGGTGAGATATCAGGGGTCTAAATAGACCCCTGACATCTCCTCTTTGATTCATGGAAAGGGACTGAGGACATAGATTCCTCAGTCCCTTTCTCAGCATTGAAGATGAATGGATAGGAGACAGCGCCTCCTGTCCATTCATAAACTGAGCATAGTAACACACAGGTTACTGTGCTCAGTTTTCACAGGACACAAGAGCGATCTCACTCACTGTGTCCAATTCAGAAAAGGAAGGGGCTGGTAAATGAGCGGTCCCTTCCTCCGCTCTCCATCCTGACAGATCCCCACAGCTGGCGAGAGAGGAGGGAAGGCGGCTGTGGGGGATGGGGGCGGAGGAGAAGGAGGACAGGGAGGCGGTGAAGAAGGGGGGGGGGTGAAGGATATGGAGGGGGGCTGGAGGAGGAGGACAGAGATCCGGGTGAAGGACAGGAGGGGAGCCGTAGAAGACACGGAGGGGGGCTGGAGGAGGAGGATACAGGGAACAGTCGGGGATGATCGGTGCAGCAGGAGGTACAGCTGTGATCACTGATCTCCCTGTTTAGCTTTTTAGCCGACAGCCACGGGAGGGAGAGAAGGAGAAGCGGATGTCAGCTATACAGGGAGATCGGTGTTCACAGCTGTCCCTCCTGATGCACTGATTATCCCTGACTGTGAACCAGGGGACCATCCAGGATCAGCCCACAGCTGGGATATCGGGCAGCACTTGCGTGTGTCCGGGAGGCTCCCGTACCTTACACCCACCGGAGTCTTGCATTTCACACTTATTTTTAACAGTAAACAGAGCCTATATAGTGAAATTCTGGATTTTGAAATCCATCTGACTGTTTCAGTATTGAATTTTAAAAGCAGCGGTGTTCTGTGAGATTATCTAACCTGTGAGATCAGCAGGCTTGCCGCTGCTTTTAAAATTCAACATGCAAATTGTCAGACAGATTTAGAAAAATTGTATTTCACTATATAAGCTCCGTTTACTGGTAAAAATAAGTGTGAAATGCAAGACTCCGGTGGGTGTAACAAGATGTCCACTTGCCGCCTTCTCACTGTATCCTTACTGTGGACGAGTGTGGGGTGTAGCAAGATGGCGGCGATAGAACGTCACTTCTGTTACAAAATCTGACGGATCGTCTAATCTGAGGAAACACCTGCAGTCAGAAGGTGACAACGGCCATCTTGGTACACCCGCACTGCCCTAAATGGTCCTAAAGCGCCGACGGACGTTTTTGGACACCATCACTCGGTTGCGGTGTTCTGACAGACACTGCCAGTGTCATTAGTACAATAACACTGCATATTTTTACCACTGATCACTGTAATAATGTCACGGGTTCCCAAAAAAGTGTCAAAAATATCAGTTAGGTGTCCGATCTGCCTGCCGCAATGTCGCAGTCCCACTAAAAATCACTGATCGCCGCCATTACTAGTAAAAATTAAATAAATCAAAATGCCATAAAACTATCCCCTATTTTGTAGACGCTATAACTTTTGCGCAAACCAATCAATATAGCAATTTTTCTTTTTTTTACCAAAAATATGTAGAAGAATACGTATTGGCCTAAACTGAGGAAAAAGAAAGCTCTATTTGTGGGAAAAAAATGGACGTCAATTTTGTTTGGGTGCAATGTCGCACGACCGTGCAATAGTCAGTTAAAGCGACGCAGTGCCGAATCGCAAAAAGTGCTCTGGCCAGGAAGGGGGTAAAATCTTCTGGGGCTGAAGTGGTTAAGCAGTGCATGTACAAAGCTAATGTTCTCTGGACAGGAATGTAAGGAGCAGCCTTTATGTGTGCCCCAGGCATTGTCCTAGAACAAGTACAAAGCTCTGGGGGAACATACTGGGGCTGAGTTATATGGCTATAAGAGAGGAGGAATACAGCTACTGTCCATAGCAACCCTTCAGACTTTACCATTTACTAACTTGCCTTAGAAAACTGACAGCTGGAATCTGGTTGCTGCAGCAACAGCTCAACATATCTTTTATTACTGTTTTTAAAGATCAGCACCTTCGTTTCCTGTGAAAATCATTCTGTACATTCATATAAAATAGTTTAGAAGTAATGTAAGCTGGATATGTTTCAGTACTTTGCTGAATTTATGTTTAAGAATCACTAACTCCAACACAGTTAAAGTGGACTTTATGTAGAAGACATATGTTCGTCATCTGCAAGCAATTGTATAATCAGGATTGTATTGCATAATTGCATTGCTCCAGCCTAGACCAGTGTAAGTTTGCATGTTCCATATCTTTGGTCCCGTGCTGAGTGATTGCCCTGCTGCATAGTAACTACAGGTGATTATCTACTCAGCACAAATGCCATTCACAAATACCTTGCATTTTTCTCAATGAAAGCAAGGCATTCTCTGATTGGGGAAGGTTGAAGGGTGGGGCATATAATCTCCAGCCCATCCAATCGGAGATGTCTAGCCACCCATGATGGGACTAGACACTAGCATTGGCTCCGGCCCCCTCCCAGCGCACACTGGTAGAAACGAGCCCTAAGGTCTAAGATTATGCAAACAATAAACATTTCTTATTTGCTTCTTTTTCATCTGTTGTATATAATGGTGAAAGCATTTTGTCATATTGATAAGCTCAAAAAAATACCCGCTGATCTTGCCAGAGATTCATTGATGTCTTGTATACTCATTTGCACCCTGATATACCCTGATTGTTGTCCAAACCCTTCAGATTTGGAGATCAGGTGACATGTTTTTTATGCCTTTGGCGTATTTAGGGGAATATGTTACAAAGTGAAACACCCACGACATACGGATCTGATAGGTGACATTGTTCATACTAGTACTACATTCTTGTTTTCAATTTCTTTATTGATTTTCTTTATAGCAAATATATATAAAAAGATAAAAAACACATTTCAAACACCATCACAATTTGCAGTTAATATACCCCCGAAACCAGCCCCCCCCCCTCCTTCCTCTCTCTTCCCGCCTTTTATTGCTTAACGTCTGCCGTTGTAGCGTCACATATGGCGACCCATCACATTTGGCTACCCGCTGGAGTGCACATGCCGCCATATGCGTTCCAACATTTTTATGACAAAACAGCACACTAAAACTGGCTCCCGCCCTAAGCTGTTCTTTTTAAACCGTCAGATAATGTCACGGAAGTGATGTTACAGACAAGCTCTTGTTCTGTATAATTATTGATTGTAAGACAGCACTTTGCAGGGCCCCTCGCGGGCTCGCTTTCCTCGCCACGCTTCGGGCACATAATTGAAATCTAAAATCTATGTCCACTTGGATGGTGGGGCTTGAACCTGGACTTAGGGGTGGAGCCGGTTTTAGTGTGTTTTTTTGGCGTAAAAGTGTTGGAACGCATATGGCGCCATCGCGCATGCGCACTCCAGCGGGTAGCCAAATGTGATGGGTTGCCATATGTGACGCCACACTGTGTCTCCCACCCTCTCCCCCTCATCTGCTCCCATCATTTCTATGTATCTCCTTGTCTGCTTAAACTCTCTCCAGACCTTCCACTTGTTTTCAAATCCTTCCATTCCCTCCTCTCCACAAAACCTAAGATTTATTTTATTATTTTATTTATTTCAGGTACTTATATAGCGCCGTCAATTTACGCAGCGCTTTATATATACATTGTACATTCACATCAGTAGATATTCCATATTATAAGTTTTGTTTATTTTCTTACACCAACTCCCCATCTTGGTGCTTTCTGTCTCCTGCCACTGTCGTGGTATTAAACTTTTGGCTGCATTCATTAGATGGGGCACCAGTGTTCACTTTTAATGTTTCTTAAAGTATACTTGTGGGAAGGGAATTGGTAGCATTTGCATTTTATACATGATCTTTGGCAAAATTGCCATTTTAACCGCTTCAGCCCCGGAAGATTTTACCCCCTTCCTGACCAGAGCACTTTTTGCGATTCGGCACTCCATCGCTTTAACTGACAATTGCGCGGTCCTGCGACGTTGACGTCCTTTTCCCCCACAAATAGAGCTTTCTTTTGGTGGTATTTGATCACCTCTGCGTTTTTCATTTTTTTGCGCTATAAACAAAATAAGAGCGACAATTTTGAAAAAAACGCATTATTTTTTACTTTTTGCCACGTTTTTGGGACCATTGTCATTAATACAGCGATCAGTGCGATTAAAAATGCATTGATTACTGTAAAAATGTCACTGGCAGTGAAGGGGTTAACACCAGGGGGCAGTGAAGGGGTTAAGTGTGTCCTAGTGTGTGTTCCAACTGAAGGGGGGAGGGGACTGTGCAGGGAAGATAATAGATACTTTGTATGAACAGACGATCTGTCACTTCTCCCCTCAGAGAACCAGAAACTGTGTTTACACACACAGTCCTGGGTTCTCCGTGTCTTATCGGCGATCGCGGGAGCCCAGGCACTCGCATCTGCTTGGGTGGCAAGCGGGGGCCTATTGGCCCAGCTGTGCCATTCTGCAGCAGTATAACTGCGGCGGCTGGTCGGCAAGTGGTTAAAGATATTTATTCTCCCTACTAGCCATGAGAGGTATCTTGTTGCAGTTTTATTAATTTCAGTTTTTATTTCATTCAGAAGTGGGATAAAATTAGTTTGGTATGTTAATATGTGAATTTCCTTTGAATTTCCTTTGTTAGTACTTCCCTTCTTCTTACTCTCTCCTTTTTTTTTTTCCCCTCCCATAGCTATCACAATTCCTCTTATGTAGGCCTTATGGGCCTCCCACAGCGTTGCCTCTGATATTTCTCCGGTATCTTTATTTTTTAAGTAATACTCTAAGACCCCTTTCACACTAAGCCACCCCGGGCGTCAGCGGTAAAGCGGGGCGCTATTCGGCCGCTAGCGGGGTGGTTTTAACCCCCCTAGCGGCTGAAAAGGGGTTAAATCTGCCCGCAAAACGGTTCATTTCTCTTAATATATTATATCTTTTTGTAGGTGTATTTAGCCTTCGCACAATATACGTCAAAAAGTTTAATGATACCATCTTTGCTCCTTGTACTCCCCTCTCCTACTCCTTTCCCCTTTATTTAGCCCCACCCCTAGATCGGGCTGATTATATTCGCTTACTAGGGATTTTTGTCTTGGTGGGAGTTCAGTGAGCAAAGATGCCGTCAGATCCACGGCAGACCTTAATTTGATTATGAGAGTATCCTCTTCTATCCCCCCCCTTCCACCTTTTGGGGAATTTTGGTCAGCCCATTAACCAATGGATCCAAGGCAACTCCCCTCCCTCCTGCCTTGCGATTCTCTCCCCTTGAGGTTGAGCTCTGATTCTGAGCCAATACCCCCTCTACTTAGCCCGCTCAGCTCCCCAAGTCACGTTTTTTTGTTCTCCGTTTTGTTTCCTTTCCTCCCACTCCCCCCCCCCCCCCCAGTCCAGGTCCCCCCTTTCCGTCAATACTCTTCTTTTCCTTCTATTTTCTCTTCTTTGTTATAGCCTTCTTCTTAGGGACCAGGTACCATTGTTGTTGTTCCTCGATGTTTGTTGTTTTCTCACGTGTTTCGCACCATCCAAGGATCTCTAAAATTGGCATATCAAATCTTTTGCAAAATTTGTCTATTTCTTCTGGAAACCTTAAGATTGCTGAACGGCCACCTTTATGCCCTATTAAGCAGGCTGGGAAGCCCCATGAGTACTGAATCTCACAGGTCTTCATTTGTTCCAATAAAGGTTTCAGTGCTCTTCTTCTCCTTGTCAGTGTTTCCGATGCCAGATCTGGGAATATCTGTAGTGTAGTTTCTTCATACTTTACAGAGTGGTTAACTTTTAGACCTTCCCAAATCTGTTCTTTATCTTTATATTTATGGAATCTCTCAATCACATCTCTCTGGATTTCTCCAGCGATTTCCATAGGTTTTCTAATTCTGTGTATTCTTTCAAACTTAATTTTTTTCTGTCGTTGATCTTCCCAGCAGTGGGCCAAATAGTTTGTCCATTTTATCTTGTAGAATTTCTCCCTGTGTTTCAGGTAGGCCCCGAATCTTCCTGATCTCCTACTTTATACCCCATATGCCTCTGCTCTCGCCATAAACCTTCCATGTGTTCTTTAAGTTCTTTAATGTCTACAGCTTGTATATCAAATTTTTCCTATGTTTCTTCCACTCTTTTTAGTATCTGGTTCAGGTCTCTCTCCATGTAAGGTTGCCATATCCCCTTTTAGGGATATCTCTGCCATTTCGCCCTTGGTTGGAAGTTGGCTTTTTGTTCTTAACTTTACTTTATTGTCCTCCTCTTGCTCTTCATTTATGGTCATTGAGCTGTTTGCTCCCTCTGTTTGTTTACTCTTTGTCCCCAGTTGTTTTCCCAAGCTTTCCTTAACTCCTTCTTGTGTCATATTTCTTAATTGTACAACTGAGGGGTATATCACATTCAGGCATATAAATACAGTATATGAGCTTGACTCACCCCTCTTGCAGCTCAGATCTTGCTCACACTCATTTGGTGCTTCTGCCACGACAAGATCTTCCTGTCTGTGGGTCCTTCACTGTTCCACCTGTCCTTGCCTTAGGAGAGGCTAGAGCCAGAGCCCGGGCTATGTGCAGGTATTGGGGGGGTGGGTGTTTGAGGGTATAGGATAGAAGCCAGCCCTCTGCCCAGGTAGAAGAGGGTCTCACTGATGAGCCTGTGCCTACCAGCTCTTTCACCGCCACCACCGGGGTCCGCACGCTCCTCTCCTCACTCTCGGCATCTCTCTCTCTCCTATGGCTCTGATACCTCCTCAGGGTTTCCCCACACACTCCCCTCGGACTTCCGCCCAGCGGGCGCTCTCTCTATTCCTCCCACTCTGCTGACCCGGCTCTTCCAGTGCTCTGCTCGCAGTCTGTTCCTTCACTGCACCGTAGGGAGCTTTCTCTGGTTCACTTGCTGGTACTTGGAAGTGAAGCTGAGCCTAGCTTTGCTGCAAGTAATGTCCTGGATGGCAGTTTTAAGTGTTGAACAGGCCCTGGATAGGTTTCACTCCCATTCTGGCTGATCTGCAGGAATCAGATGTTGACTACAACAAGCATGGCAATGAAGCCGATGTTGAACACAAACAGCCATAGCCATAGCAAATCTGTTTCCTTCTTTCTGAACTGGTAAAGAGGTCCATCAGACACTTTCACTTTCGGACTGCCATAAAACCTGTCATCCATCTCACAGGGTAGACTCACCTAATGACCTCCTCCAGTGAATACTAGGTAAGGTCCTCCATCCCCTGTGATGTCATTACCCTAAGACATATTATACTTTGTTATTAGAGTAAAAGCTTAAAGTGTCACTAAACCCACATAATAAAAAACTATCAATAAATGCTGCATTAGATTCTGTTCATATTCACTTGGTCACTATGGGATTCATTTTCTGAATTCTGAAAAAAAACCTGGTTGATCTGCCGTTCTCTACCCCCCCCCCCCCTTCTGTTCATGTCCCCAAGGCAGCTCGGGATTTTGCAGAGCAGTGTTGACAGCTCTGCACATGCTCAGTTTTCATTGAATTTCCTCCCTATCTCATCTAAACAGGCCATGTAACTATAGAGTCACACATGTGGGTATATGCACAGTGGTAAATGACAGCCCACTCCCTCCCTCCTCCTCCTCCATGCCCACTAACCAGCTAAACACATTGGTGGAGGGATATTTCACGTAGAATGATGGAGGCTTCACCTCCCTATTATTCTGAGACACATGCTGGAGGGGTGTGACACAGCCTGTGACTGGCAGAAATCTGCCCAGACCATGTTATTGCCAAAAAATAATAAATATTTGATTGTAAATATATGTGTATGATAATTTAAAACTGTTGATATTAATTATTTATTTTACGCTGTATTCCAAAAGGCTGTTTTTTTTATTTTGAACATCTGACCAGCAACAGAGGACTAGAAGCTCCTCCTGCTTGTGTTTCCCTGCAGACAGGCTGGGAAAGAGACGGGTCATGTGACAGCTATATATTGATTAGGAAAGAGGTATTTACTTAATAACCAGCAACGTACCCGTACGTTAGTGGACTTTCGTTGGTTATACCGGGATGGTGTCTGCAGCTGCAGGCATGATCCCAGTACAGGTTTTTAGAGCCGGTGGTCAGCTCTCTTGTAATAGCAATCGGAGCGGCTAACTAGCCACTCGATTGCTACTACAAGCAACTAGAGGGGACATTTGCTTTCCGCGGCACTCTTGGGCTCCCCCATCCTAACGGGAGAACCGAACGAGCAGCTGGCACATCCAGCTGGCTGGATACAGCCAATTATAGCCGGATTCGGCTTTGATTGGCTGTTTGTGATAGTAATCCAAAAGTGATGACATGACATCACTCCCGTTTACCTGGATGTCAATGGTCCCCCGATCTTGGTGTTTTGAATGCTTTCAAGGGCAGAGAAGGAATTTGGGGTCCTATAGACCCCAGATCACCCCATAAAGAGTACCTATCACATGCCTATTGCTGTCACAAAGGATCTTTACATTCCTTGTGACAGCAATAAAAGTGATCCAAAAAAAAACCATGAAAGCAACAGTGTAGAAAAAGTAAAAAAACAACAATAAAAAAGCCTTTAAAGGCTTTTAAAGCATTGGCTGTGGATAGTAAATTTTACGCTGTTTGTCGCTGTTGCACGGGCTTGTGCAATTCTAAACAGTGACATCTTTGGTATCTATTTACTAGGAGTAACAGCTTTTATATTTTACAAAAAAAATAAATAAATGGGTTATGTATTGTGCTTTTTGCATTAAACTGTAAAAAAGTGTATTTTTTCCAAAAAAATTGCATTTAAAAAAACGCTGGGCAAATACTGTGTGACTTAAAAAATTGCAACACCCACCAATTTATTCTCAAGGGCCTCTGCTTTAAAAAACAATATATAATATTTGGGGATTCTAACTAATTTTCTAGCAAAAAATACAGATTTTTACACGTAAATGTGTAAAAGTGGCAAAAAAAGGCCTGGAGCTGAATTGGTTAAAATAATTACAGTGCCAACTTCCATATACAGAAATAGAAGGGACAATGTAAATTAAACAGTGTGTGTTTAGCATCGCCTTAAAAACAATTTAAAGGAATACCTTATGAGAGCAGAGGGTACATAAAATCACTCCATAATCCTTTGCTCCCCCGTCTGCCAGTAAAGGAAGGATTTCCATTGGGATGACCTGCTTAGGTTTGACCAAGGGGCAGTAAGCCTATGCTTCTTAAGTGAATGAGTAAGAAGGTTGGCTCTTTTGGACCCCATTATTAGTTCACTAATTACCAGAAAGATTGGAAATATCCATCCAGGAAAGGAATTCTGAGCCTTATCTCCGCTACTAATTTACTGAGATCACCAACAGCATCTATTTGAGGTTTTCAAGGAAAACTTTGGGGGTTCAAATCTGCCATAATCTACAAAGTAGGAGCCATGAAATGCCTTCTATCATCATCCTTCTATCATCATTACTGCACCTCTGGATCTCCAATTATCAAGCTAAGCTTCCATCACTGCAGTGTGGACCATGCCATTCAGTGCAATAAGTGACTTTACCGGCCAATTGAAAGTATGAGAAGGCATGAGGAGGAAGGCCAGGGTGCAACTACAGAAACTGTGATGATGATCTAAAGATTGTAAGCATGTGCCTCCTTGGTGGTGCCTACTCTATGGGTCAGGGGTCAATTTAGGGGGTGAGAGATATGCTTTAAGAGACTGCATTCCCTACCACTACATACCTATGTGTATATCTTTTGAAATACACGTCAGTATGAATAATATAAGTGGTGACCAGGTGAAAGTAGAATCCATTAAAGATAAGAATTTCATTTTGTTTATACTCATTTTCCGCTCAACTGGATTTTGGCAGTTTTACAAAAAAGATAAGAAAACCCACTCAAACAGTGCTGTTGAAAATATTACCTCTTGGAAAGCATGTAGTTAGCATAGGAAATAATTGACTCTTATGTGTTCCAGCATTCAATTAAATAAATCTGAGTGGGAAATAAACAGGCATTTCTCCTCTGTCATAAAAGTACTTCAGTGAGCTGGTACAACTAAGAACACAAGGTAATTAATGTTTCATTTCTCTTATTCTTCCTGTTTTTTATTTCTTATAAAAGAAAAAAAAATGTATAAAAAAAAAAACTGTGTCAAACAATAGGATTTGTCTATCCAAATGCTAACCTTCTCCAAAACAAGTGTCAGCAAGAGAGCTATAATTTCTGCTGGTACAGTAAATGTATACATTTGATCTTTTATATTCCACTTTAAAAGCGACACTGTGGTCATTCTCTTTAAAATTACAAGTTACATATTTCCATTTTCGTCTTGTTTTGATGTACAACCTGTGGACTCATCATTACTAATCTTCAGTTTGTGAGGGGTCAGGTATGATACCTTTCAACTAAAAAGAAAGCCCAAACTGCAAACAGGTTTCAGTGATAGTGAGCCTTTGTAGATCTCAAACTCAGGGTTCCCCCGGGCACAGAGTCTACGCCCCAGCCTGCTTTTAAACCCAGGCCCCTGATGGTGGGGGTGGACTTGCAGCAAGTTGGAACCAGGTTGCAGCCCCCAGGTACTCAGCTGAAGATGCCATGTTCAGAGTACAGGTGGCAGGAGACAGAAGGAAATCCAGGAAACAAGCTGAGGTAAGGCGAGTGGCAGGCAAGCACAAACAGTAGCTGGGGTCGGTACACGGGAAGGAAATCAGACCTTAAATACAAGTAATACTAGGCAAACAGGAGCGCAGAGAACTAGGAAGTTGCTCAGGCAACACAGGCTGAGTCTTATATAGGGAAGCAAACTAGGAGGCGGGCCAGGAAGTGATAAAAAGGAAAGGAAATATAAACCACATAATAGCAGGCAACCACTGCAGCAAGGAGATAAGAATTACAAAGGCAGGAAAACTGCAGGCTAAATAAAGGCACAAACTACGCACCATAAGCCTGCTTTCACACTGGGGCGTTAGGGGGCGTCGGCAGTAAAACAGCGCTATTTTTAGCACTGCTTTACCAGCGGTATTCAGCCACTAGCGGTGCGGTTTTAACCCCCGCTGGCGGCCGAAAAAGGGTTAAAACCGCTCGTATAGCGCAGCTATAGCTGCCCCATTGATTTCAATGGGCAGGAGCGGTTTAGGAGCGGTGAATACAACGCTCCTTCACCGCTCCAAAGATGCGGCTGGCAGGAGTTTTTTTCTTCTCCTGTCAGCGCACCGCTTCAGTGTAAAAACTGTTTTGGGTTGGTTTGCAGGCGGTATTTTTAACGCAATAACGCCTGCAAACCGCCCCAGTGTGAAAGGGGCCTTAGGTGACCATCAGTAAAACTTTCCATTGTTGCGGGATGTCAGGGCATTCACCTCTCAAGCCTATTAAAGTGTTAGTAAACCCACAACAGTAAAATCAGTCTGTATATACAGTAAAGCATGCTTGTTATACTCACTATATAACCTAAGGGGTTAATCCTCTGCATTGTGTAAAAAGTCTGTTTGATCCTGTCTTCTATGATCCTTCCCTTCTTTTACTGTCCCCAATCCATCTCCTGATAAGACAGAGGCCTAGGAGGCACTCTGCACATACTCAGTTTGGTGTGTATGGCTAGAGAGGTTTTTTTCTTGGGAGGGTGCATGTGATCAGCACAGGGCCAATCAGCACTCTCCAGAAAATTCCTCCTACAAGCTTTAACCAGTGCTCGGCTGGACACTGATAGAAGTCACAAGACCGCTATATACTGCTGATGAGAAAAGGTGCCGTTTATATTTACTAAAATAATTGCATTTCTATGTTCTGTGGGAGACCAGATATAGTGAGGGTCCTGGGTTCAGTAACACTTAAAGAGGTACCCTGTGTTGTACTGTGGGATACATTGAGGGCAGTTCTAAAAGTGGCCATTGCTAAAGCATGGGTGACCTTGATGACATGTAACTTGCACACAAAACCAGTTAGGCAGTTATGCCCACTGTTTCTTATGAATAAATGATTTACTATGGAATGATCACATGGCTAAATTAGATTCCCTATTCCTCTGTTGTGTCAATGTTAAACATTGGTTTCTTATTTCTTCTGGCTCATGGTTAGAAATTTGCTAAGAATGGGTTTTCACATTGTTCCTTTGCGATACAGGGTCTGCTCCAGATCATGCAGGCAAACAACTAGCTGACTAGCCCTGAAGACTACAGTAATGCCGCGTACACACGGTCGGACTTTTCAGCTACAAAAGTCCGACAGCCTGTCCAACAGACTTCCGGAGGACTTTCGGCAGACTTGCGGCGGACTTGCGGCAGACTTTCTAACGAACAGACTTGCCTACACACGACCACACAAAAGTCCGACGGATTCGTACGTGATGACGTACACCGGACTAAAATAAGGAAGTTGATAGCCAGTAGCCAATAGCTGCCCTAGCGTGGGTTTTTGTCCGTAGGACTAGCATACAGACGAGCGGACTTCGGGGTCCGTCGTAGTTACGACGTAAAGATTTGAAGCATGTTTCAAATCTAAAGTACGTCGGATTTGAGTCTAAAAAAGTACGTTGAAAGTCCGGAGAAGCCCACACACGATCGGATTACCAGCCAGCTTTAGTCCGTCAGCGTCCGTTGGACTTTTGTAGATGAAAAGTCCGACCGTGTGTACGCGGCATAATAGTAGTGTAACTCAAGACATAGACCACCACAAGAACAACACTTCTACTGAATCAGTCCAGGACTAGCAGTAACCCATTTATGGGTCTTTTTGTCAGTTATTGAAACATCCCATTTATAAGTATGTAGTACTACCAAAAGGGAATGTTTCTTGCCTAAGGCTGGGTTTACACTAGTATGGTGTCAGACTTCACATGGGATTCGCACCGCATTGCTGTGCACATCACATGCGATGTCTGTGCGATGCAAATTCAGCCATACAAACTGTGCAGTGAGGAAAAAAAGTATTTGATCCTTTGCTGATTTTGTATGTTTGCCCACTGACAAAGAAATGTTCAGTCTATAATTTTAATGGTAGGTTTATTTTAACAGTGAGAGACAGAATAACAACAAATTAATTTCAAACAAGTTATAAATTGATTTGCATTTTCATGAGTGAAATAAGTATTTGACCCCTTTGCAAAACATGACTTAGTACTTGGTGGCAAAACCCTTATTGGCAATCACAGAGGTCAGACGTTTCTTGTAAATGGCCACCAGGTTTGCACACATCTCTGGAGGGATTTTGTCCACGTTTGGTAACTCGAACCCTCAGCTCCCTACACATATTTTCTAGGGAATTGACGTCTGAAGACTGGCTAGGCCACTCCAGGACCTTAATGTGCTTCTTTTTGAGCCACTCACTCCTTTGTTGCCTTGGCTATGTGTTTTGGGTCATTGTCATGCTGGAATACCCATCCATGACCCATTTTCAATACCCTGGCTGAGGGAAGGAGTTTCTCACCCAAGATTTAATGGTACATGGCCCTGTCTATCATCCCTTTGATGCAGTGAAGTTGTCCTGTCCCCTTAGCAGAAAAACACCCCCAAAGTATAATGTTTCCACCTTCATGTTTGATGGTGGGGATGGTGTTCTTAGAGTCATAGGCAGCATTCCTCCTCCTCCAAACATGGCGAGTTGAGTTGATGCCAAAGAGCTCGATTTTGGTCTCATCTGAACACAACACTTTCACCCAGTCAGTGGTGCTCAAAATTTTTTTTGGAGGGGCGCAAACAAACTGAAATATACTGAAACAAAAACCCTTCAATTGCAGCCACTGTGTCCATCAAATGCAGCCACTGTGCCATCAAATGCAGCCACTATGCCCCATCAAATGCAGCCACTATGCCCATCAATTGCAGCCACCGTGTCCTATCAAATGCAACCACTTGTGCCCCATCAAATGCAACCACTTATGCCCCATCAAATGTAACCACTTGTGCCCATCAAATACAGCATCATATGCAGCCACTTGTGCCCATCATATGCAGCCACTTGTGCCCATCATATGCAGCCACTTGTGCCCATCAAATGCCGCCACTTGTGCCCAACAAATCCTGCCTCTGTGCCCCCCCACCTGCTGTCTGCCCGGCACTTACCCCATCTTAGTGGCGGCAGCCGGTGACGGCGGCGAGCTGTGGGACAGCTCCTGTGTTCTCCATGCTGTCCTCCATGCGTCTCTTCTCTTTCTGCTAGGCTTCCAATAGGGACACCTGTGCCTTTGCGATCGCAGTCCACCTTTTTTGAAGCCTATTAGATAGAGCCCATCAAATGCCGCCACTTGTGCCCAACAAATACGGCTACTTGTGCCCATCATATGCAACCACTTGTGCCCATTATATGCAGCCACTGTGCCCCCTCACCGCTGTCTACCCGACGCTTACCCTATCTTAGTGCCAGGCAGCGGGTGACGGCCACGAGCTGTGGGATGGCTCCTGTGTCCTCCATGTGTCTCTTCTCATTCTGCTAGGCTTCCAATGGGGCACCTGTGCTTTCAGCCAATCAGGTGATGGGTATTAGACCCGCGCTCCCTGATTGGCGGAGAGGCGGTTTAGTGTTAGAAAAGCAAATATTAATTTGCTTTTCTAACACATCTGGGTGGACTGCGCTGCATGAATCTATCCATTATTCATGGAGAGGGTGGTGGCGTGACAGAGGGGGCAGCGTAGTGCACCCTTAATGGTCGCACCGCTACTGCACCCAGTTCTCCTCTGAATCATTGAGATGTTAAGTAGCAAACTTCAGATGGGCCTGTACATGTGCTTTCTTTAGCAGGGGAACCTTGCGGGCGCTGCAAGATTTCATTCCTTCTCCTTCACGGCGTAGTGTGTTACCAATTGTTTTCTTGGTGACTATGGTCCCAGCTGCACATGTGTGTTAATCTTTCCCCAGAAGTGGGAGCAGATACCTGGATTTGGTATCTGCTCCCCCCTCCCCCCCAAAAGGTGCCAAATGTGGCACTGTGCAGGCCGCACTCATCTTCGCCCCTCTTCCGGCGTCACGGAATCTGGCTCTGTGACTGGCCAAAGCCGTGTGACATCACTCCAGCGCATGCGTGCGGAAGCCGTCAGTCACGGCACTTGCGAACGAAGAAAAGTCACGGAGGTCCGTTTCTTCACAGCGCATGCACCAATGACATCATTGACGCACTACAAGGGAAATATCTCCTAAATGGTGCACGTTTAGGAGATATTTCCACAACCTATAGGTAAGCTTTATTCTAGGCTTACCTATAGGTAAAAGTCACACAAAAGGGTTTACAACCACTTTAAGGGCTGACATCCCTCTGTTACACATTTAGTTGCAAATACATATTCAGACTTTAGGGGTCTATATATATATAAAAAAAAAAATTGCATAATACAAACTAAAATCCCAAAGGCCACCTCTATTCTCATTTTTGGGCGATATAAGATTTCCCCCGGCCTTTAACTTCCCCAACAACTTCCTATGGTGGGAGTTAAACGCCTTAACTCCTTAACACATGGATCACATTTCTGTTCTTTTTCATACCTACAACAACAATATGAAATTCCTAGGTCTGAGTTCTATAAATATCTACAGATTAGACATTTTTTCAGGGGGTCTAAATTGAAAACACAGTGAAGAGAAAAGGGAATAAGAGGCGTCCAATGAGGGAGACGGCCATGCCACCCTTCCTAGTTTATTATAGAGGGGAAAGGCTTTTGTACAAGTACATTTACATATATAGATCTATATATAAGCATTAAATTAATAGCTCAGGATGTCTAACGCAAAACGTCAAGCCAGTATAGCTATGCATGGAGGAATGCCTATGTCTATTAACTTATAAAGGATAAAAATATAGGAGATTCAAGAGACTGCACCCATGGGGTTCATACCTCCCTCCTCTTCTGAACAAATGTTCAATTTTGGGCAAAAGTAACATTTTTCATTATGGCCGTAGATGAGCGGAGGAAGTTCATACATCTTTGCAACAAAGGATATAATGTAACAATTTTAGAGAAGGCTAGAGGGAATTAGCAAATAAATGTAACCAAAGGTTGCATTTAATAGCAACATTTATTAGTGATTAAATATAAGCAATTACATTTATTTGCCAATTCTCTCTAGCGCTCTCTAGAATTGTTGCATTGTATCTCTTGTTAAAAAGACAACATAAATATGTATTTCCTATGCTTCTAAGCTCCATCTAATGGCCATAACGCAGCAACTTCCCACTGCCGCATAATAAAACAAATGTTCATTCAGAAGTGTTTCTTGATCTAGTGTTCTTGTCCATTTACATTGGTTTACATCCATTTAGGCCCGCTTCCATTTTTTTTTTAAACAGAACAAAAATAGCGACTTATTGTTTTAAAAAGTGGACTAGAACAGATATAAACAGATGTGGATGATCATTAGTTTAGTTTACATCCATTTGCCTATAGGAATGCACTGCTTTGCGTTTTTCATCCTTCAACAAGTGAATGGAAAACAGACAGACGGAACGCCAAGGGAAAGAGGCCTAAATCATGCAGAACACAGGCTTAAAGTGGTTGTAAAGTCTTAAAATGTTTTGCATTCCTTGCATTAAGGTCAACAATGTTTAGGAGTCGGCATCCCCACTTTTACTTACCTGAGCCTTTATTTGATCCAGCGTCATGCACGTCTGCAGCTCTTCTCTCCCATAACTAAACTTTAATTGCCATTTTAACTTGTGTGTGCCACCTTCTGTGTCTGTGCCAAGGCCAAACATTCCAGGGTATGTAAACTTTTGATCAGGGTAATTTGGGTAGTTTCTGTTATCATTATGATATAAAAAGAGTAAACACAGTTGATTGATAATAAATGGATTTAGCCAAACACTAACCATGAGTGATAGAAAAGTTTTTGTGTTATCATTCATATTCTCTGAAAAATGGCCAAGAAATCAAATTCTGCCAGGGTATGTAAACTTATGAGCACAACTGTATACACTGGAATGGCACTTTCTCCTCATTTGGAAAAGCGTGTTTACGGACGTCTGCTCCCAAAATCAGTATTCATATATTACAGACCACAGAGGTCAGATATTGATTGCAAAGTCATACTACTTATAATTAGCTTAATGTTAGATATTATGTACATATTAAGCAAAACCTAGGAGGGATCTGTAAAAAGCTTTGTGTCAATTGATTGTCTAATAAAAATGTCAAGGTCAGTATAAGAATTTTAAAAGGGATGCAGTTAGGGCAAAGGCTTTTTATAACTTCTAAAGTATTACAAATGCAATACGAAATATCCTGGTTAAAAGAACAAATTGCAGAGACAAGTTTACTTGCCTTTTGGGATACAATGCAAACTTGTATACGACTAATACGATGATTGTAGCTATCTTGACAGATGCAAATCCCTCCTTTTTATTGCAGCTGTAATTTAGAAAACATAGGGAATCTGTTGCTTGTACATCTTTTTTTTTTTCGGAATCTGGTATCACCCATACTTTAGCCAAAGGGAAGCCGAGGACCTGCATTATTCTAATGCTCATTGGAGGTCCTGGAACTGAGATGTCATCTATATACCTCCTCCTCCTGAGCTTGGATACAGCTGAGCTTGCTACAGCCCTTGTACCCACACCACTAATTGATTGCTTTGGACAATAATTTTAGTTTTTTAGACATTATCTCAAGGTTCTGCGATCTTTTCGGTGAAAAATAAATCACATGTGCACTAATCCTCAGAAAGAGGCTTTCTTTATTTCCCACTTCCCAAATTGTTCTTGTGAAATGTTAGTAAAGTGTTTGTGTATGTGTCAGCATGAAGATTTACTTCCATTTTATTGTGTATCTTGTACTCAGTAAGAATTTTATACAAATGAGATTGTCGGGATGTATGAAATTACGAGAAATCTTAAAATGCTAGCAGTGCTTTTAGATGATGGAAATTGCCCACATATACAGTATAATAGCTTTGATTAAAATGACCCCAAAATAGCCAGACTATTGAATTACAGGCTAAATGCTTATTTAAACTAGCTAAAATTTATCAAATTAAATCTGCATAAAAGGAAGTCTAAAGTAGCGGATGTACCTCTCCAGAGCAATGTACTGACACCCAGAAGCGGTTCAAGCAGTGCTATTATTAAACGCCTCCTACGTATTAAGGAAAAAGCACTTTTCTCCCACATTGAGGCTACTACAAAAAAAAAAAAAGTTTTTTTTTCTTATACTACTGAACTCTGAATTGACCATTTATAGTCTGTTTCTTTTAAAGTAAATGCATTGTGTCATTATGTAGCACAGGGTTACATTGATCCTCAAATACTTTCAACGTTTTCTCCTTTAATGCTGAAATCCAGGCAAATACTTAAAATAATCCAATTAACCACTTCCAGTCCAGGCCGATTCCAGTATTCCCCTGACATTCCTGACATTTTTTTGCTAGAAAACTACTTCAAACTTCCAAACAATATATATATATATATATATATTTTTTTTTTAAGCAAAGACCCTAAAGGAAAAAAATGGTGGGTGTTGCATATTTTTATGTCACACGATATTTTCACAGTGTTTTTTTTAACGCAATTTTTTTTCTTTTTAATACACTTTAATGAATATTAATGTGCAAGAACATATACTACCCAATATTTTAGTAAAATATAAAAGATGATGATATGCCGAGTAAATAGATACCAAACACGTCATGCTTTAAAATTGCGTACACCCGTGGAACGGCACCTAACGATGGTACCTAAATAATCTCCATAGGCGACACTTTAAAAGCCTTTACTAGTTTAAAGAGGAACTGCAGTCTACTCACATAATTTGTAATAAAAACATCTTTGCCATTCTGAAGCTTCCATCCAACCACTTTGCATATTATTTTATATATACTGCGATCCTGTAATTGCCAAATATGCTGCAGAAATCTCCCTCCACTATGTCTGGCTGCAGGCCTGCAGCCATTTTAACTGTGGGCAGCAGAAACTGCTGCCTATTCACTTCAGGGGTTTACACAGACACACAGAGGCACACCTCCAGCTCTGCATCCCTGCAGCTCTCATTGGCCCTCTTATGACTCATTACCCCTCCCTTCCTGTCAAACTCTTACAAGAGTTAGAGAGAGAGCTGTGCATGATGTCATAAGCCTAGGCTTTTTACCAGACAAGAAACAGAAAGTGGGCTGTATAAGGTATTTAGGGGCAGAAAAAAAATGTTTTGTTATCAGGCAGGTTAGTTATTGGTGTGCAGGCAGTGTATTATATATATAATACAGCATATTGAAGTGGTTAAGGGGAACCCTGGCCCTTCAGGTCTGGTATGGATTTTAAGGCGAACCCTGTGCCAAAGTAAAAAAAAACTGTTTTTAATTTTATTTTTTAATAAATTAATTGTTCAAAACTGTCTCCTGTTGTTTTTACTTTTTTGAAACTTTTTTGGTGAATGGGTAAGATTACAATGTACCCAATACCCATTCACATAGGAGGGGGGGTGGGGATCTGGGGGTCCCCTCGCCCGCAGACCCCCACAACCACCGGGCAAGGGTTGTGGAGATGAGGCCCTTGTCCCAATCAACATGGGGACAACGTGCTTTGGGGGGAGCCCAAAGCACCCTCCCCATGTAGGGGGCATGTGGCCTGGTACGGTTCAGGAGGGGGGCACTCGCTCCCCCCCCCACCCTGACCTGCCAGGTTGCATGCTTGGATAAGGGTCTGGTATGGATTTGGGGGGGCCACACCATTTTTTTTTTTTTTTTACATTTTGGTGTGGGGTTCCCCTTAAAATGCATACCGGACCTGAAGGGCCAGGAATGGATTTTTGGAGGGGTCCCCACGCCATTTTTAAAAAAATGTTGGTGTCATGTTCCCCTTAATATCCATACCAGACCCAAAGGGCCTGGTATGGACTGGGTGGGGGACCACACGTCATTTTTTTTCAATAGTTTTTTATCTATATTTCTGGGAGCCGACAATACATTACAGCTGCAAAGCAATTTTCAATGAAATTTTTTCCTTTAGAAATGTAATTTTGCTGCGGTACTATAATAAACATTGGAAAGATGCACTACTTTACAGGCAGACCAAGGGGACCCCAAGGCACGATATTCAAAGGAATATTTCATTTTTATTGTTTCACTTTAAGCATTATTAAAATCACTGCTCCTGAAAAGACCGGTTGCTTTTTTTTTGCATTGATACATGTCCCCTGGGGCAATATTTTATGACAATACCATACATATAAGCCTTTAAAATTAGCACTTTTGATTTTTTTTTTATGTTCATGTCTCATAGACTTTAACGGTGTTCGCATATTGGCACAAATTTTTTTGCCTGTTCGCATGTTCTGGTGTATCATCCCTACACAGGAGGTGTGACACTAAAATTATTGCTCCTTCTCTGATGTTTACAGAGATACCTCACATGTGTGGTGTGACCGCTGTGTACATATGCATGCGGAAGTTAAGTGGATGTATACTTTTGCATATGGGGACAGAGACGCTTTAAAAATTATTTTATTTCATTTTTTATTTTAACACTGTACCTTTTAAAAAAAAATTGGTCAATTTTACTGCTATCACAAGAGATGAACAACATTCCTTGTGGAAGCATGGGGTGTGACGGGGCCTCTTTATGGAGAAATCTGCGGTCTACTAGACCCCGTATCTCTCCCCTGGCTTCCAAAGCAACAGATCAAACTGAGATCTGTTTGACCTGATGCTTTTACAAGCCGGTAATAGCTTTTTTACGTAAGACTTAAACAGGAAGTGATGAAATTCTTGTCTCTTCCAGTTTCTGACATCACACAGTGGGAGGAACAACCTCAGTACCTCTCACCAGTCACATCCTTACTGGGCTTCCTGAATTACAGGAGATCCCAGTAAAGGCAGTGCTGCCGAGAGGGGGGGGGGGACCCCTTCTGCCACCTGTAAAAGTAATCCAGTGGCTGTACAGTTGCTCGGATTACTTTTATTGGATAGAGACGTGCTGGGGGCTAAAAAAAAAAAAAAGATACCGGGATCATGACTGTAGCTACAGTCTTGATTCCTCTATAACCACTTCAACCTTAGGCTGTTTAAAAATGGACTAAGAGAAGTGGTTAATACAGTTAAATACTTTAATCTCAAATTAATGAAAGTGTACGTAAATCCAAAATGTTTTACATTTTGGATAGAGAGAGAGGAATGCTTAAAACTTTTTTTCTGTTTTTTTTTTTACTGTTGTTTACACTGGGGAAATTCACCCTCACTACCGGTCCTGGTTACCATTCTCTTTGTACTTGTGACCACTCAAAAATTTTGGATTTCCCACCACTTTCTGTACCAAAGGGTGTGGAAAAATCTTTCAATGAGTAAACCTGACAAATGTTTAAGAGGGGATATTACTTTGGAGAGGGTTTTTCTTACTTCCTTTTTAGTCTCTTAAGAGCCCATTCACACAGGGGCAACACGACTTCCAGCGCGAATCACAACACGACTTGGGGCAATTTACAACACAACTTGAAGTCGCCTCCAGGACAGTGGCCAATCAGTGGCCAATCAGAGCCTATCAGCTGTGTGTGAGAAGGAGGGGGCTGGCTGTTTAGTGGAGTAAATTACTTTCTGTTTCCTTTCTGCTTCCTGTAAAGTTGCCTCAGTATGAACAGTGATCAGACTTGGAGGCAACTTCCATTGAAATCAATGGGTACAGGTCGTCTTCTAGTCGGATAGAAGTAGTACAGGAACCTTTTCTGAAGTCGGAGTGACTGCAGTAGTGTGCATTAAGACGGATCCATTCACTTACATTGATTTTTTCATGTAACGCGACTTGAGGCGAGTAGGGGCGACTTGCAGCGACTTGAAGTCGGATCCAAAGTTGCCCCTGTGTGAATGGGCTCTAACAGGAAAATTACATACAATCATCCTCAAAGGGCACATACAGAAAAAAAAAGCTGACAGCTGTCATTACTCTTTCCTACTCTATCCCAAACTAAAAATAAAAAAAAGTTTTGACTTTACACACTTTATATGAAACTAGTGTAATTTACTTACATTTGATTTGATATCAGCCTCCTGTAATGCCCTGTACAGTAGACTGGGAGAGGAAATGGCATTACTATAAGCCAATCATGTGTGCTGCATGTACATATGCTACCAATTAACATGCTGAGAGGAGAAGAATATAATGGAATGAGTTCATTGGTGTGCAACTCCTCCTCTACTGCCCGGGTTGGGGGCAGGAAGTTTAAAATAAGCAACGTTTATTTTTATTTTTTTTATACACAAAGCCCCTATATAAGGATGTATTCTTATATGCTAGACTTGTGACAATTTAGCCTAGATCAGAACTAAGGGCTATTTCAGATTGATGGTGGTAAAAATGGGTGGCTGAGCAGCAGATTTGTCACCCACCCAAACTCTTACAGTACAACCAAACAGGGCTGTACACATGCCACAACTGCTGTATTTTTAACTCGGGGTGCAGAGTTTGACAAGCAGCACCAAATTTCATTACTGCTCTGATATATACTGCACTCATTATTAAAGGTGCATCAAATGGTAATGTTGGTGCCGAAACCTAAAATTCAGTTTATAAAAAAAAAAAAAAAAAAATATATATATATATATATATATATATATATATATATATATATATATATATATATATATATATATATTAAATATAATTGTATTATAATTGACTTTTTAGTTAATATAATGAATTTATTGTAGGCCATCATTGGCATCTTTATCGCAAGAAAAATGCATCCCTTTAAATTCTATGTATGTCTTCCCACTGGTCCGTTGCGCTTCCGTTGTGGTGTTAAAAATCTTGCTTGCTGCATTTTTGGTCAGTTAAAAAAACGCACATCCCTGTTAAAATGCATTGAAAACGCAGCAAGAACGCACCTGTGTTACATTTTTTAACCACTTGCCACCCACCCATTTGCGGCTTTCATTCTAGTTGGATGTCATATGACGGCTTCCCAGGACGGCGCTCTCGCGCGCCCTCGGCGGCTCTTTAACCATGTGATCGTCTGTGTCCAATCACAGCCAATCACATGAAAACAGAGATGCCGGTAATCGGCGCTCCTTGCCTCACACTGACAGAGTGTGAGGAGAGGAGAGCCGATCAGTGGCATCTCCTCGCAGAGGGCATCTAGGAATGTAATCAGGGCACTGATCATCAGTGCCCTGATTCTAATAAAGCACCCACACTAACAGCAATAAGTGCCCACCACTGCCAGCAATGAGTGCCCACCACTGCCAGCAATGAGTGCCCACCACTGCCAGCAATGAGTGGCCATTAGTGATGCCAGTCAGTACTGGCTTTCAGTGCTGCCCATCACTGCTGCCCATCAGTGCCGCCTATCAGTGCCACCCATCAGTGTCCACCAGTGCCACCCAGTGCCGCCTATCAGTGCTATCTATCAGTGCCCATAGGTGCAGCGTATTCGTGCCTCCTCATCAGTGCTACCTAATCAGTGCTACCTAATCAGTGCCCATAAGTGCCGCCTCATCAGTGCCCATCAGTGAAGGAATAAAATTACTTATTTACAAAATTTACTGACAGAAACTAAGAAAAACTTTTTCAAAATATTTGGTGATTAAATACCACCAAATGAAAGCTCTATTTGTGTGAAGAAAATGAATAAATGGTTACAGTGTAGCATGACCGCGCAATTGTCATTCACAGTGCGACAGAGCTGAAAGCTGAAAAATGGCCTGGGCAGAAAGGGGGTATAAGTGCCCTGTATTGAGGTGGTTAAAAGGTTTTTGTGTGACATGAAAAACACACCATAAGCACAGTACAATCGTTGCGAAACCACGTGTTGTTTCAGTCCCATTATCGGCACCTTATTCGCTGTCTGCAAAATGCCAAAAACACAATTTTTGGCTGACAAAATTTTGGTGCTTCTCTACTTATTGTCTGTTAGACATTTTCCTTTCTTTGTAAAGTGAAAGCTGTCCTTTATATATGTTAACCAGTTTACATCCGTCCTATAGTATGACAGCCGGGCTGGACATTCACTGTTCTGAGTGGACGTCATATGACGTCCTCCTGGAATGCACCTTGTGCGCCCCACTGGACACAGCGGATGTGTACTGGCAGCTGCTGGTACTATGTGATTGCTGTGACCAATCACAGTGATCACATAACAATTGTACACAATGAATGGCTTTATTTTATGCCATCCATTGTGTACTATTGTGTTGATCTCTGTGATTGGTCACAGTGATCACATAGTACAGACAGGGCCAATCACAGCCCATCTGTACCATGTGATTAGCTGTGGTCATTCACGGCTAATCACAATTGTAAACAGTGAATGAATCAATTTTAATTCAGTAAAATGGTTGCATATAAAATTCAATGGTATAAGCAATCAAAATGTGTTAAAAAAAATTCTGATTATTCTCCCTACTTACTATGGTAACACTGTATTGCTCTGGTCACAGTGTATCTGAAAAAAAAATTGTAACAATAGAAAAAAAGTAATAAAAAAGAAAAAAAATGTAAACATATTTAAAAAAAAAAATGATGATTTTTTTTTTTTTTTTTTTACATGCTGTCATCAGTCAGTGTCCCTGAGTACCGCCACACCAATTATGATGACACTCTACTGCACTGGTGACCGTATGTTAAAACTTCAGAAAATTCGCCATACCTCTTCGCCATACCTCTTACTAAATACCTTGGACTTTCTGCTTTCCAAAAAGGGGTCATTTAGGGGATATTTGTACTGTCCTGGCATTTTCAGGGCCTCATTTAGATTGATCGGTGTGTGTATATATGTGTGTGTATATATATATATATATATATATATATATATATATATATATACACACACATAATAGTTTGTGGACTCTATACCTTTCCTACAGACTAAATAATATAAAAATAATATACACTAAGTTGGGTTATTTGCACCAAAGAAACAGCAGAATAAAGTTTGGCCTAAATTTATGAAAAATAACATTTTTACAAATAAATAACAGAAACCAAGAAAAAAAAGTGTTTTTCAGAATATTTGGTCTTTTTTTCGTTTATTTAGCAAAAATTAAAAACCCCAGTAGTGATTAAATACCACCAAAAGAAAGCTCTAGTTGTGCAAACAAAATGGTCAAAAATTTAGTTTGGGTACAGTGTCGCCTGGCCGCGCAATTGCCATTCAAAATGTGAGAGCGCTAAAAATTGGCCTGGGCCAGAAAGGGGTGAAAGTGCCCAGTATTGAAGTGGTTAATATTGAGGCATTCAGATATCAGCAATAGCTTCATGTACTATAATCCCTGATTTTTCCACCAAAGAAAATGACAGAAATCTCCCATAAAATTGGTATTGTAAAGAAAGTTGCAAATCTATAGCTCTTAAGGAACCACCCATCATTTTATCACAAGCCTTGACATGAATTCAGGAAAGAGGAAGGTTGACCAGGATCTTCAGTGTCAAGTTCCTAAAGTATATTTAAACCACGCCATGGGAAATCTGTGACATTTTTGTAAAATGTTAACCTAGAGATCACGGCACAAGCACATAATATATGACTAGGGAGGAATTTGGAGAACATCATGAACAAAAATAAATAAACAGGGATTCCAAATCACTTAACTCAGGCATCACTTATCTTCAACTTCTGTAATGTTTTCATTATTTGTATTACCTATATAAACAAGAGCAAAATACCCAAGTGTGACCAAATTTGGCATTTATGTCATATATTTGCCTTTTGATAAGCAGCAGAGTGTATCTCAATGAGTCTACAATGCCATTTTATCAGCATTCACAACATAGAGCCATAACAATTGAATGCAAGTTGTGCAAAGTGTATGTCAATGCAAAGATAAAAAAACATATGCAATGTATCTCTGAAAAATCGTCCCCACTGCTCCATGTGTAATCCCTTTAAATACTGTGTAGGTACAGAAAAGTACCTGTTGATCTACCAGAAATACATTCCGTTACTAGGTCCACATTTTTGTTGTTTAGAGTCATTCCTGCCCAAGTGTCTTTTGCTAAATGACTGAAACCCCCCCATCTGTACAACATAGACACTAGTTATTCTGTAGTCCAAGCTAAGAACTAGGAGGACTAATTTGACTCCTTAAGATAACATAGGAACAGACCAACTCTGAATTTCTAACATGATCAACAGGTATTTTTTGCACTAATTGAACTGATATAATACATTCAATAGCATATTTTACAGACCAAAAAATATATAATGTAATAGCTATCACTAGACATGTGCATTCGTTTTCGTCCGAATGCATTTTCGTCCGCATTTCAAGTATTTTCGTTATCGTTTTAACAAACGATAACAAAAGTGCAGAATACGAAAACCGAAAGATCCGACATAAACAAATGCTTTATTTTCGTTTTTGTTGCGACAACAGTTCGATATAAATAGGAGATTCGACGTGACACTGACAATAGCGATCTGTGTCTATCGAACCTGTGGTCGAATGTGCCTAACCTTAACTCTATTAGTCCAAGATTATTCTACATCGAGAGAAAAGATTTGACATAGAGAGAAAAGATTCAACATCAAGAGAAAAGATTTGACATAGAGAGAAAAGATTGCTGCTGGAATTGGGTGGGGGAAGTAAAATAAAAATAATGATGATGATGATGAATGTTATTGGCTGATTGTAACCAAAGAGGAGGGGCAGTAAAATAGCTAGAACTAAGTACACACGTACAGCCAACTTACTTTCACTTACGATTTTCTAGCAGAGAGAGACACACACACTGAATCATTTCAGAAGACAGTCAATCTTAGCTGGTCCGTTTGTCAGAGAACCTGAATTATTTAGCAATTAAGCATAAGCACAGCAGCAGAACAATAGTGAAGCAAGCTGCAGTTCAACTTAACTTTTTCATAATAATCTGCTGCTATTGTTTTAGTGTTGTGAACTTGATAGTGATACTAGTGTTGCTAGTTAGTGTTTTGATAGCTTCAGAGGCTGCCTGTGTTGTGGGGGGGGATTTATTATTATAGATTCTATAATAATCAATATCTGACACAACGTCGGAAGCCGCACCCGCCATTGCACATGGAGAATGAGAAACGAATGTGAAAGTTGCCTGACTGTTGGGGTAGAGTACCATTCAACATGAACGATGAAGATTCGACAAAGCAATGAAAAACATACAAACGTTGAATCTTTGGCTTATGGTGTCTGTCGAAAGTTCTAAGAAGATTCGACGGAGCAGCTAAACTGTACAACGCTGCAATCGCACATTTCCGGTCAAATGCTCCGCCCATAGGCTATAGAAAAATTCTAATGTTGGTTGACTAGTAAAATTATTAATAAATATAATGATTACTAGTCATACAACATTAGAATTCTACTACAGCTAGCTTGTAAGCGGAAAATTCGACCGGAAATGTACACGTACAGTTTAGCTGCTCCGTCGAATCTTCTTTGAACAATCGACAGATTCAACCTTAATTAACTTGGATTTTCGGACGAATGCAGTTTTTAACAAAAAACAAAATGAATAAAAACGAATTTCGGGAGTAACTAAATAAATGTATTTTTCGGATGAAAACGAAATTCCGAAACAAAATATTTCAGTTTGCACTTGTTTAGTTATCACTGCCTTGTCATTCCATTTAAGGCTGGACCTCAGCCTACAGTGTGGTTTGACTAAGCTTTAGGCCCCATGTACACGGGACGCTGTTAAACGTGCGTTCAGAGGCAGTTGGACACTTTTTTCAACTGCCCCTGAACTCATTCAATGTTATCCTATGTGACCATGTACACAGTCTCGTTTATTGCCCTTTTTTTGCAGTTGCGTTTAACAGCGTTTCTTTGGAAGCAAAAAATGGGTACAGACGCAGAAGATTTCCACGTTTCAGATGTCAAACGTGGCTAAACGCAGGTACCCGCATTTAGACGTGTTTTTGTTAACAATCGTTTTTAAAGGTGCCCTATATTTTAAAACTGAAAAGACAAAAATATGATGGAAAACAGTGAAAAAACATAAAAAAATATAGTTAAAAATGTTTTAATTACTTGCGATGATTCGTAGACCATATATAGTCCATATATTTTATATATATATATATATATATATATATATATATATACCATATATAGTCATTGCTCCTGGTTCTTCCTGCTGAAGGCCACCATTTTGTTTAGAGCCCAGAGCAGTCAATTCTTTACTGGAATATCTTCCCTTTCCTTGGTCTCAAAAACTATATGTCACATTCTTCAATAAAAATATGTTTATAATTGTATGCCTTGGCTTAGAGCTGAAGGCTGACAGAGGCTTTACAGTGCTGATGTGCACAAGCTGCAGATGAGGGAGAAAGGAAAGAATACAAGGGGAATAAGATAAGACACTGTTCTTGTCAGTTTAACTCTTTTGTGTCTCCCTGGCAGCAGAGTTTGTCCTGTAAAGCTCTCCTGCTCTTTTCTCCCTCCCTCAGCACAGTCTATGTCATTCCTGTTGTTTTCTTCCTCCTTCAGCAACAGTCAGCTGTCAGCTGATCAGCCTCTAGTGGCTCTGATTTTAGGCACAGTGCCGAGACTAGAGAGCAACTAGTCGAGACAGTGCATTACTGGTTTTTCAACAGTGTCTCAGGCCGGGTTCACATATGTGCAAATTGGAAGCGGGTTTCTCCGGCATCCAAGTCGCATGACATGCAAGTGTGACCCTCTCTCAATGGAGCCAGTTCACACAGGTCCAGGATGGCCGCGGTCTGCATTCCAAAAGGGTCCTGTGCGTGTTTGGGTCCAGTTCAGGTGTGAATTGAGGCAAAAATTCGGACCCGATTTGTACCTGAACCGGTAAACAGGAATGCAGCGCACCCATGCTGGGAACCGCAGCCGCACATATGTGAACTCAGCCTTATTTTACATAGCTATACCTGCAAAAGAGAACAGCCTGCAGTGATTTATCAGGACTTCATTTTCTGGCTAAAGTTCCACTTTAGCCAGTTCTCTACCATATGGAGCAACAAAATAAAGTGTTATAGAGGAGGGTGCCACACATCTGCGTAGTTCAGTATAGATTTTCTACTTCAAACAACAGGTCAGGTAAAGCTAACTCCTCAAGGGCTCACAAATAGGGACTCCTTGTTGGTTTCTGAGATATATGTGTACTTTTTCATTGGTTGTTGTGTTCTTTTATCATCTAACAAAGTTTTTATGCAATAGATTTTAGAACTCCACACTTTTAGATCTATTCACTGACCTTGTTTTTACAATTTTTTTTTAACCCTGATGAAGGCGACATGTTAGCCCCTGAAGCATGATGGTTTTACCTACTCTTTTATCATAGATCAATAAATCTATACTGGACTATTTATAGACTTGTGGCACACTCATCCTTTATACTTTCTCTGAATGCATGACTAAGAAAGCAGTTAGTTTATCCCACTACATTATCACCTACTGTATATGCATGGCCGAATGAGTAGGAAGTTATAAAAGCAAACTAATGTAACAAGAGGCAGCACTCCTACCTAGAAATCCAGCCAGAAGCCTGCTGCTGCATTGGATGTTTTAAAATGCAGATTATAATAAAATTAACAGTCCTAATTAAGAATAGATGTATTGTTTCCTGGTAGCTTTAGAGATTCACTGATTGCTTTACTTTTTGCCTGTAGTTGCTCTTTAGAATATGCACTGTTAGGGATAGTTAGGACACACAAAACATTGTCCTTGAAATTAGTAGGATACCAAGTATGTGGTGACTAGCCAGCTAATGCTAAGTACAGCACCTTTGTATTTCACTGTGAAAGGATCTCCCTATACGCAAATTAATTGCTCTGTACTTTTTATAACAGACACTTTCAGGGAGTTTTAGGTGTCAGAGTGTCACTGCTGCTGGTAAAATTGTAGAACCACTTTTTGTATCCTTCCCGCATCTTGTGAAGGTTAAACGGCTCTGTTCACACTTCAATGATTTTGAATCACAGGCAGAATCAGCGCGATTTCCCCAAATGGAATTGCGGAAAAACGCGAGTGTAAAAACACGCATGGCTCAGGGCCAAAATTTGGTCTCTGAACTTCTTTGCGACAAATGTGCATAGGGCAGCCTATTCAAGCAAATAGGCTGCCCTATGCATGACATGTGGAAACGTGCGCTAATCGCTCAAAAAGAAATCATGTGCAGAAACAGGTGTTCCTGCTACGCAAAACTTGAACAGGGCCTTATTATGTCAGACTTCGGATTTGTGGAAGTCCATGTGGACTTGTTCTCTCCTTTTTCCTATTCATTACATTTTCTTGAAAAAAATGGGAGAGATGAGATAAAGGAGGACTAGCATGTATTCCCTGTATCAAAGAGTAGAGTAAAACTGCACCATTTATAAACTAATTTTTGTTGGAAGCAATTCCAGGTCATATATAAAAACACTGAGGAGAATAAGAGACAACTGTAAACAAGTTTGATTCAAATGTAGATTCAGACCCCTCCAATTCAGCACAAGAATAATTTGCAAAGAGCTCCATATGGTCAGAAGCATATTTGTTCAACTAGCACCCCACACTGGGACCATATAGCTCTATGAATCTTCTGATCCTTTCATCTCACTATTGTCTACATTAGGAACTAAAAGCTGTCCATAGTTTAGGTCTAAATGTCTAAGTTTGATGTTTTGTGCGTCCACTTGGTGATGCTAACCCTCAACTATTTTAATCCAAAGATACTAAAGGGACAGAATGGAAAATATAAATAATGTTAATGAAAGCATCTGCCTGAGCCAGGGGTTAGATGTACTCATTTGGGCCCAGATAGAACATTATATTGCCAGACCACTCCATCATGATAACCAACCTTCCACATCGCATTTCGTATACTGATTGTCACAAATTCTTCAGTTTACATCCATCAAGATGGTTATTAAACTGAAAGTCATCTGCTTAGATCTACAAAGACCAGCAGGCCACACTGACTTAATGAAAAAAAAATGGTAGGGGAACAGAGAGGTCCACTCTACACCCACAGAGGTTACCTACGAAAACTATGAATGGCATAGACCAGTTCAGTTTTCATAGGTAACCTCTGTGGGTCTCGAGTGGACCTCTCTGTTCACCTACCATTTTTTTCAGGCTGTATTCTTGGTTACAAGAAACTGCACACACTGTGTGTATATGGACACCAGGTAACTAACTGCTCCTATTGATTTGTATGCATTATCCACATTGACTGAAGCCTATCCTAACTACCACAGACTGATAATCAACTACAGTCACTGAATATCTTTGTATTTAGAGTTACTGTAATATAGCAATAGCTGGGTATATGTTTGTTGATTCATAGCAAAGAACTTACAATTCCAAAAATTACAAACGAGGTTAAAGACAAGGATGATGAGGACAGTTGACACAAAGTTCATACCTGTTGTAATTTTATTAAGACTGCAAACCCTATTCCCGTACACACCCTTGTATTATTCACATAACAGGTAATACATTCAAACCAGTATTGAAACTACTACCCAATAATGTTTTTTAAACAAAATAACAAGTATAATGTATCCCACTATACCAACTAAGAGTAGACATAAATGGAATGGGATGGGGATATTACCTGGGAATACCAGGTGCTCTGGATAATATTAATTTGAGTTGCTTTTTCTGTTGATCCTCCCTTTTTTTTGTCGTTTGGGAGATTATTGGGCAATACTTTGAACACCGATATTAGTAAGGTGCCTGGTTATCGCTATAAGAAAATAATTGTATGATGATGTAATTAAATCACATATGAATACGCCAGGAATGTTCACCGATTAGTATGCTCTCTGCACTGCCCGATAGATAGGTTATCAACTGCATTATGCACTCCATTTTATCACAGTGACCATCAGGCTCCACTGGCATGCTTTCTGCCTACTTTATATTACCAGCAAAAGGCCACACTATTATTAGAATCAGGTAAATGTGTATTTAGACACAGAATCTCTGTATTTTTTGTAAATGCTATTATAGGGGAGTTTGCAAATAAAAAGCAATGACCTTAGGTATCGGTATTTATACAAAAGGCATATTATGAATATAATATACTTAGTGGTACTAATTATACTAATAAAATTATGATGCTGTGAAAATATTAAATCTTTTGGATAAATACCCTATGCCTCCTGTTCTAGATTTTCATTTTGGAAAACAAAATATAAAATCAAATACTTTTTACAAGAGCCATAGCATATTCTTCAGAGCCACATACCTTTTATACACAAAGAAACTAGTAAATGTTTTACTATTGTTTGAGGCAGTTTGCTCATCATCAAAATTAAATGTGTATCCCCAATCTACTAAAATTCCTTGGTTACTTGGGGTTTCTTGTGCAAGCATGCACTCATATTCTTCTGTTAACATGTTAAGAATATCTTAAGTATATGGACCTTGATATAATTGATATTATTTACCAATAATATGATAATTAGAGAAAAATTAACCTAATTTAACCTTAAAGGTTTAATTTGTTTAAATGTATTAGTATTAGTACTGTCTAGTATTTATCTAGTGCTACTCCACTTAGCTGTGTACAGGAAGAATGACAAACATTATGTGCTCAACAATCAATTACTGAACAGCCCAGAGTAAATAACATAACTTAGTTCAGTATATCAGCATACCTAGTCACTGAATTTGATCAATTTTTAAACAGTCTAAAATTGTTTTAAGGATAATGGATCTGTCCTTATTTAAGTTTTGTTTTTTCAAAACATTTTTCTCCAAAGAAAGATCTTAAGTGAAATATAAAGATACAAGAAGGTTAGAAACATTACTGACAGCGTCATAGATAAAGGGACATAAACAGTAATCATGTACATATCCAAAGGGCATGACACTAATTTGAGGTTGTAATTGCCAATCTTTATATGAGACATAACATTGGAGAAATGCCACTGATATAAAACATTGGGGGTAACAGAGAATGGGAAAGAGGAATGGTAGGGGAAATATTGGGGAAGAAGAGGGGAGTGAGAAACAAGGGGTCCCAGGGGTTCTGGAGAAGCAATAGGAGTGGTCCTAAGTTTAATCAAAGGGGAGGTAGGTCCTTTAAGGCGCTAGTAGAGTGGAGTTGGAACCTGGTGGGGGGAGAATTTTAGAATACTTGGGAACTCCATTTTGGTAGCTTCAATTTACTGTGGATCATGGCCTGGAAGGTCTGTTATTTGTTTTGGCGGGACGGAGTTTAACAGTTTTATGAGCCCTCACCATGATTTGCTTGTATGCAGTGATTTCAATTTTTAAATAAAGCTTGTGATGTCTGTAGGTCGCTTATTGAGAACTCCTATTGAGGAATCTGAGGTGAGGGGTTTCTCTAGTAAGGTAGAGAGAATTTTATAGATTTAGGTCTAAAACCTATTAATTATGGGACATGACACCCAAATATGCAGATACATGCCTCTTCCTTTACAGCTCCTGAAGCAGAAGGGGTGGATAGGTAGAAACCTATTTAGTTATCCTTGCAGAGACCAGGTACCAGTGGGGTAACACTTTGTATGAAGTTTCCAAGGCAGCCATGTTCTAACAGCAAGATTTAGGCTGGTCATAAACTGAGTGATTTCCTTTCCTGCAACTACGAGTTAGCAGAATAGACCTAGATATTGTAAATGTCAGAAGAATAGTGTCTAGGTGAGGATTAAACTGTCCTGATTTGAAATAAGATTTTGGGATGTATGAGTGAACTGGAATGTCAAACAGACTTTCTAGGAAAATAATGCCAAGCATTAAACTACAGAAGCAATTTACAAAGATACATTATAATTTAATTTCCATTTGCATTATTGTATTTTAGATTGTCTATTTTTTAAGGAATAGTTACAATTCATATAGGTAGTACAGGTCTAATGTGGACTGAAAACAACTTTAATTGGTATTGCAAGTAGCAGAGTGACGTCTTTACCCTAAATAATAACAAAAGCATTGTTCACATTCATTCAAATTGCCTTAGTTTCCTGGCTAGCTCCATCTTCTAAATGAATATAAGCCCTTCCTTAAAATTCCTTGGTGACCAGAGTTTTCAATAAAGTACTTCCTATTAATGTAGGTATTGTTGGTATATTGTGTTAACATCATTCATACATTACTATTAACAATTGGCAGAGTAGGAATAGGGAGGCACTGAACTAGGAGCAGAACTCCAGGCAACCCATATATTTTATTAAAATCACACTGTTCCTTTCCCCATGAACTAAAAAGCTGTACAACTATGATGAAACTTAATGTATCTGTTTTTTTATTGAGCATCATCTCTTTTATCTTGAAGAAAGAATGCTGTCAAATTTACCCTAGCAACACCTATTGGCCTTTAGATGCTCATTTCTGATTCTGTTTAACATTAAAAAGAGTTGTTCTGCAAACCTGATAACCATTTATAAACACAGAATTTATCCAGAATGTTATAACACATGGAAAGTTTTAAAAAATAGAGTTGGAGAGTCCTATTATTGTGGTGAATGTATGGTTTATTGTTAAATAAGTACTAAGAACAGGTTGAAGAAGACAGAAATCACATGTTAAGTGTAATGTAAAGCAGTGGTCCTCAACTTTGTCCTCACGTACCCCCAACAGGCCATGTTTTGGAAATTTCTCTTAGATAAAATAGCTATCCAAAATACCAAGCCATTGACTCTGATTTAAAGTACCTGTGCAAGATAAAAGGAAAACCTGCAAACATGGCCTGTTGGGGGGTACTTGAGGACAGGGTTGAGAACCACTGATGTAAAGCACAACTCTATATTAAATGTGTCCTCTGGAAAACCGGTCCTGACTGGTCCTCCACTCTATACCAAATAGTGTAACTCAGCCAACACATGGCCAATCTGGGGAATTCAATAAAGCATTTATGTTCTATTTCTGCTGCTAGTTACCTTTGCCGCTAGTTACCTTTGCCAATTCCTGTGCCTAATTTAAGCAAACATTTGCACCAGTTTCAGGTACAAGTACTGACACATGCAACATATTGAGGAAATTCTTACCATCACCACTTTAAGAACCTATCGTTGTTCGCCTCTGCACAACATTCTCATTCTATTTCCCTTTTTGCAGACAATGTTATCCTCTCCCTCTTAAATCCGAGTACGTCCCTACCAGCCGTACATGACATACTATCAAATTTTAACAAGATCTCATACTATAAAATCAATGCCTCTAAATCCAACATATTGGCAATAGCAGTAGAAGAACAAACCAATTGTCATTTAAGCTCAAAATTTCCATACCCATGGACTACCAACCCCATCCAATGCTTAGAAATCCAATTAGTCTCCCCAAGCTGCAATCTATATAAAGTAAATGACTCTCTTTTAATCTCCTCAATTCTAAAGGAAATAGACAGACTTAAACATGTTTACCTATCTTGGTCAGGAAAACTAGCAGCCTACAAAATGCTCATATTACCAAAAATCCTTTATTACTTCAGAACATTACCAATTCATATACCATCATCTTTCTTCAAAACTATGCAAACACAACTCAATACATTTATTTGGTTAGACAAGAAACCAAGATGCTCACAAACTATCTTACTAAAACACAAAAAAGCATGAGGTATGCACCTTCCTATACTTCATGACTATTATAGAGCAAGTATCTTGGACCATATCAAGTACTGGTTCCAAACATCCCTACTAAAACATTGGGCCTCATTAGAAAAGGACTGGTTATCCCCTAACCCACTAGATTCCACACTCTTGTCCCATTCACTATCCGACGCATACAACAAATATTCCCATCCTACTATACAAATAGTAATCAACACTTGGAAACAGCACCACTACCACCCAAACTTCAAATGGAACTGAAATCCCTATTCCCCTAAGGTCCTTGAAAGTACATATACCAGATCTTGTTACATCTATCTGGGAATATTCCCTACCATCCACAAAAGAATATACCGTATTTATCGGGGTATAACATGCGCCCCAAGTTTAGGAGGGAAGTTTAAGGAAAAAAACTTACATTTTAAATGCCCATCAATGCAGCCTTATCAGTGTCCATCTGCAGCCTTGCCCATCATTGCAGAATGATCAGTGTCCATCTGCAGCCTTGCCCAAAATTGCAGCATGATTGGCTTTGCATTTTTACTGGTACCGCCGCTGAGATAGACAGGGCTGGATGTCCTGTGTACTCGGCTCCTCTTGGCTCATCTCGCAGTCCCGCCCCTTGGCCCGGCTCCTATGATGGACACAACACCAATCCAATGGCAGGACATAAAGGCTATGAGGCGGGACTGGGCGTGACTGCGAGCGGAGCCGAGCCTAGCCGAGTACACAGTACAGTCAACTCTGTCTATTTCAGCAGCGCTCCCCCCCCCTTCCCCTCCGAGGCAGCGGTTCGGAGTATAACACGCACCCACGATTTTCCCCTGATTTTAAGGGAAAAAAGTGCATGTTATACGCCAATAAATATTGTACCTACACCAGAATAACATAATTTCTCAAAGCACATCCAATAGTCCCTACCAAAATCCCTCATGAAGTGTGGGCATTCTGGAACAACCAATCCACCAAAACAAAAGGGATATCACTCTTTTACAAAAATATGCAAAAAAAAAGCACATTCACCAAAACTCTCCCCCTGCAGAAGTGGGAATCAGACTTCTTCTCCACCTTTACAGAGGGTCAGTGGAAAAAAGCCATACTTTACAACCAATGTTACACAAGATCAGCAGCATATTGGGAAATTGCACAAAAATTACATCTCAGGCGGTATCTTACCCTATATATAATAGACACATTGAATTCACATGGTTTTAATGAATGTTGCAGGGGGTGTGGCAAAGTAGGAACCTTAATCCATATGCTTTGGGCTTGCCCAAATCTTAAAAGTTGCATTTCGCATAATATCTTCAATCACAGGAGTGCAATCCTTAGCATCCACATTGACTGCTATCTTCCAACCGTTAGACCAATAGTAATGCAAATACTCATGGCTGCCAGGATATTAATCATACGCAATTGGAAGTCAGACTTCACACCAAATGTCAGCGCAGTAGTCAGGCAAGTAGATGAAGCCTTTCGCTATGAGCAATTTGTGGCCCACAGAGATGACAAAACCTCACGCTTCTACAAGCACTGGGAACCCTATGTTTCATTCAAAAATACTATTAACCAAACTTGAGCCTCAGAATATACAAACTCTTTAAAAAACTGTTCTCATCGTGGAACAACATTATTTTACCCTTTTCCTTTACTGTTTTGTTGCTTTCTTCTCTAAAACCTAGGCTATTCTTATCTACGTTGACACTAAATAGTTTAAATATGTCCAAAAATGTGTCAACAGACTATCTGAATACCCATATCCTAGTATTAGTTTCCTTTTTATGGTTCCATAATGTTCAAGTTATTTTTTTCTAAGAAATTTGTTTTTAAATCCGCTCTAAACCACAGGGCTGTAGCAATATTGGACCTAATGTTGTATAGTGCAATATGACATTGTCTGCTATTACCATAGGTGTGCGCAGCCTCCTGCATTAGGGTGTGCACCCCAAAGCTCAAATACATATGCATGTGTATATGTACTGATGGTGTCAGTAGGGCAGTGGACAGTGTAATTTTGTTAATTTTCTTTTCCCAAAATTTTTGGGCTTGTGTAACATTTTTTTGGGGGAGGGATGAAATATCAGTGGTCTAAACAGGGGGTAATAAGCAGCACACAAGGCAATTAGGGTGTGCCCAGGCACACCTGGCACACCCTGTGCGCACGCCTATGGCTATTACTCATAAATCTGATATGTTTTATACTTCATGCTATTATGGTATGTATATTGTAAAAGCTTCAGCTTCAGCTCAAAGTACGCCAGTGCTCAGAATGGGACATGTATGTGCTGGGAAGCTGTCACGAATGGGACAGCTTCCCGCACAAGTTCTATCCCCAGCCCCATTCAGCAGTTGCCCTGGACGTTCCCTCACCAAAAGCTGAATGTAAACAAAGGGGTTGGAATACTTTTGATGTCATTACGCAAACATGGCTTTGCCTATATTATGGAAATTACTTAAGTCACAGGGAAACTAGTCCTCATCAGGTCCGACAGCAGATGGCAGTAGACAGATTCAAAAGCTGCTCTTGGACTCTGTAGTGGCTATGGATCTCACTGCCATGCACTGTCAAACTTCTCAGCCATGCACCTGTCACCTGTGGGGTAGGAGCAGTGGCTGGGGTATGGGCACTCAGTACAAGCAATGACAATCAGTCATCAGTGCAATGACTGCAGTGCAGACCTCTGGCAGATTCACGTACCTGTTTCTGATACCCCTGATATATCTACTTTATCTAAAAGGGGTTGTAAAGTCAGAAGGTTTTTCATCTTAATGCATTCTATGCATTAGGATAAAAAGCCCCCCTCGCCCCCCTCCCAATACTTATTTTTGTCCCATCCCTGTCCACAAGTGCCTCGGCCATCCAAGACTTTCCCTCCTGATTGACTGAGACACAGCAGCAGTGGGTGCCATTGGCTCCCACTGCAGTCAAAGTCAGCTAGCAAATCAAGAGAGAGAGGGGGCAGGGCTGGCCCGTAGCTCCGTGTTTAAATGGACACAGGGAGCTGTGACTCGGGTCGGGTGCCCCCATAGCAAGCTGCTTGCTGTGGGGGCACTCATCAAGAGGGAGGGGCCAGGAACACAGAAGAGGGACCCAAGAAGAGGAGGATCCGGGCTGCTCTGTGCAAATCCACTGCAACAGGGAAGTTAAGTATAACATCTTTGTTATTTTTATTGAAAAAAAAACAAGACTTTCCAATCACTTTAAATGGAAGCTACATTTATATGGTTTTACAGTGGTTCTAAAGGCTGAAGGTTTTTTACCTTAATGCATTCTCCTGATTGGCTATATGACTTTCACAGCAGCAGGAGCCAATGGCGCCACTGCTGTGTCTCAGCCAATAATAAAAAGAGTCCTGGATGGCCAAGGGACTCGTGGACATTGTTGGATAGAGATAGGACTCAGGTAAGTATTAGGGGGGCTGCTTCACATAGAAGGCTTTTTTTATTTTTAAAAAAAATCTGAATAAAGTGTTTGGGAAAGTTAGGCCCATATTATCCTTGGACCTCTGAAGTTGCCCCAGCCTGACTCTAGCAGAGCCCTAATTGCATAGTAGCGAGCAAAATATGGAATTTACCATTCAAAATATTTTAGGGGTATAAACACAGGTGTATTGTGGAGGAAATAGAGTAGCTGGGGCATTAAGATCATTTTTGCTAAATTAGCTCTACCCGCCACTGACACCAATAGTTTGGAACACAATTTCACCTTATCCCTAAACTGTGACAGCAGAGGAAATATGTTCAAATGGCAATAGTCCATAACCTCAGGCGAGACTATGATCCCCAAATATCTGAACTGCCCCACTATAGGCACTGGGCAGAAAGAAGATAACTGGGGGTGAAGAGCTCCATCCAGCGGCAACAGGACCGACTTGGTCCAGTTAATAGTCAAGCCTGAATAAGTGCCATACTCAGTGATTATGTCCATTACCACTTGCAAAGAGGGGCCTGTGTTTCCCATCAAAATCAGCATGTCGTCTGCACACAACACAGGATGGATAAAAATCGATGATTTTAAAAAAAAAAAGAAAATCAGATTTTTTTAAATTTAAATCAGATTTTTTGGATTTTTATCAAATTCCTTTTAATAAAATGCTTTTGGAGTCAAAATCTATCTAAAGATAGTTTCCTATTCAGGATATATTAATGATTTTGTTTATTTAGCATGAAATGGAGCTTAGTTATGTAGCATGAGGCTGTATATACTGCAATATTTACATTTTTGGTAACCTCATTCAATGAATCCAAGCTCTGCAAGCTGATATAACATGCACTGCATTGAAGCATTCACACAATTTCACAGTAACCATGAGATAAACCAAAGTTCAGGAATATTCCTTTATCCCATTGTTTTGCAAATCTATGTACACTACAAACTGTATGAATCGGTTCTGATATCGCTGTTTTACTAACCTGACAGATTATTATTCTAAATAGGAAACCTTCATTTTGTTTGCAAATATTAAAAATTCTAACTACCAGCAAGAATAAGTCCTTACATTTAAAGAGCACCTGTCATTTCAGATCCATCGTGGCAGCGCCTGTTAGTGGGCATCCACTCACCTGCTGCCGCCACGTTCCTCACCTTGTTGTGTCACTGCCGCATCACCAGCCGTCCCATTAAAGTGAATGGGACTGTCGGTGAGTCACCAGCAGGTCAGAGGAGGAGCCGATGCGAGACAGAGATGACAGTTGTTCTTTAAAAATTATGATTTAAATTGAGTTGATTTAAATCAAGCATTTTTACTAGTGATTTAAATCATAAATGAAATCGACTTGATCTAAATCAAATCCACCCTGATACAACATGATCTTTTCATGGAGTGCACCATATTTAAAACCCTCAACCAGAGAGCTGGTCCTAATTTTAAACACCAGAGGTTCTGATGCAAGTGCAAATAGAAGGGGGGGCACCCCTGCCTACTACCCCTACCCAGTGAAAATACCTGTGCGGTCCTGTTACCCTCCCAGATAGCAGCCTGGGGATTATGATACAATGAATTTTTCTCCGAAGCCAAATCTTTCCAGCATTGCCCACAAATAGTACCACTCCATGCTATCAAACGCTTTGTTCACGTCCAGCGACAAAAGTGCTCTTGCCTCTCCGTTATCAGCTAGTGTTTGCTTATTTATATAAAGTCGTCTGAGGTTGACAGCAGAGTATTTGTTAAGCATGAAGCCAGCTTGGTCTGCATTAACGATATTAGCAATTACTTTGTTAAGCCTCCTAGCCAGTACTTTAGCCAAAATATTTATGTCAGCTTGTAACAAGGAAATAGGCCTATAGGAATTAGGCTCCGTAGCTGGCTTATCAGGCTTGAAAAGCAAAATACTACTAGCCCTGCTCATGGGCCCCATTGAATATTTTCAACAGCTTAGGTAAAAGGATATCAGCGTATTGTTGGAATACCTCCATTGGCAGCCCATTATTCCTAGGTGCTTTTGAGTTGGGAAAAGAGCTGGTCGCTTACCGGATCTCCTCTAACGTAAGAGGAGCATCCAGACTTGCTCTGTGAGTGTCTGATAGGGTGGGTATATTGATATACTGTAAATATCTTGATAGGGCCTCTGGGGTATAGGAGACCTTAGCTTTGACAAGGCTTTTTATCTTAATGCATTAAGATAAAAAAAAACTTCTGACTTTGCAACTCCTTTAAGCTTTGATAAAAAACCTGAAAGCCGATTGGTTTCGATGCAAAGCTGCACCAGATTTTGCACTCCAGTAAATCAACCACATTGTGTAACATCCACTTACTCTTGCTCTCTTATAGTTACATCTTTATAACTAGCATGCAGGTTTACCACATAGATATTTCTTTACATATGAACATTTTTTACAATGATGTGGGTCAGAAACCACAAGCAGTTTGTAACTTGTAAGCTTCCTTTACAAGTACACTGCGAATATAGCCGTATACCTTCAACTTAGTATATAAATGATATAACAAATTGGACCCTGCTCTTAATATCTTTAGGAAGTATATACATTTGTTTTTATCTTCTGACACATGCTGGAATATTTACATGAGCGTTACCTGGAACATATTTACATACATCTAGGTTTATTCTCTATTATAGCAAACATTTTACATAGCACATTACAAAGAAGCATACAAACACTAATCTACCATACTAACAATCTGAGTTCATGTTTGACTAATATGATTATTGTAAAGGCCTGTCGTGTGTAACCAATATGTACATGACTAACCTTCCTCTATTGGTTCTTCTATTGGTTGCCCCCATGACTTCCTTCCTTACTGAAGGATGGACTTTGCAAAAAAGTTGTTTATCATTTCAGTTTTCATTTTCCAAGATTTTAGGGATTATTGCAAAAGCACAATACTGTATATATTTTCTTAAATTTTCTAGTTGAATTTTAACTTGAACCGTAACCTGCTACTTTGTTTGCTATTGTCTAGATTACATTTTGCAGCTTGACACAGTTTTGTGGGCCCCATTGTATGTGTTTATACAGCTCATTGGTTTAAGGAGTACATATGAGAAGCACTACTGATAAAGCAAGCTTGTTCTTTGCCAATGCAGAGCAAATATACAGGTGTGCTTTAATAGCAGCTCCTGCCGCAGCTGAGACCAGCCATACAAGGTGCAAGTTTCTTTCATTGGTTGCAAGAAAAAAATTTGTATGATTGGCCCATCAACACAGGCAGCGCTGACAGGGGAATCGTCAGTCTTCTCCTGGCAGAGAGGCGCAGGGGGGGTGGGGGGAGACCATCCCAACTGGGAGAAGACAGTGATTAGCGCTAGTGGCCTTTAGCAGCAACTAGCGATAATCACAAGAAAATCTGGCAGGCAGGCTGTACCTAAGTTGATCGATCAATCAACTTGGTACATTCAGCCTGTCCATTAACCATTCGAATCTCAGCCGGTTCCTGATGAACGGGCCAAGATTAGAACTGTGTATTGCTGGCTTTAGATTTACCTTCTTTTCTCTCCCACACTGATCTATTCATTACCAGGAATGAAGAGAAATTACACATTACTTCTGGTTAGGGCTCATTCACACAGGCAGACAAAATGCTGTGTTTAGCTGCGCTTAGACGTATATTTTCTGCATGAAAAATAGTTTTACTGGCAGATCGAAAACTCATTCATACGGGCAGAAAAAACTCTGTGTTTAGATGTGTATTTCCTGCATAAAAGAAAGATCCTGTGTAAAATATGCGCCTGAAATACATGCATTTATGCACATACGTGAGTAAACTCTGCTGATCTATGCGTATAAAATTTGCAGCGGTGTCCTACTTTTTTTGTGTGTGACTAAAAACAGTGCACATTTGTGTAGACATGTAGACACAGCTGTGTATATGGGATCATTCATTACTATAATTCTGCGTTTAGATGTGTACAAAACTATCTGCTGTATGCATCCAAACACAGCTTTTTTTGTTGCCCATGTAAATGAGCCCTGTGTGTATGGGCTCATTGATCACTATACTGCTGCGTTTATATGCATCCGAAACTATCTGCCGTATGCATCTAAATGCAGCGTTTTTTCTGCCCATGTGAATGAGCCCTTATAGGGGAACATGTGACAGTGTTGATTCTTGGAAGTTGGACACTTAGCAAAAGTGCCATCACCTGGGTGTAGAGAAGAAATCCTCAGCCTAGTAAAAGCTCCAACTAGGTTCATCTTGAAACTTGCTCAAGGCTTTTTCTACCCACATGAATGAGGGAGCAGAGGGAAGGGAAGTATAAATTGATACGGAACAGTGGCAAAACTACCAGGGTCGCAAAGGTCGCACTTTCGACCGGGCCATGGCATTTCGCCACTGTCGGGGGGCCTCAGCGGGTTTGCTGGCCACAGGGCTCTGAGCCGAGAGCAGCTCTCTCATACAGCCCAGAGCCTGCACTGACAGTTCCCCCTCCCTCACACAAATGGGAGAGGAGAGATCCGATCTGATCCTTCTACTCCCGCCCCTTTTCTCCTGTGTGTACTACAGGAAGTGTGAAGCTAAGCAGCTGAATTTGATCATTTAGTTGCTCGGCTTCACACTTCCCACTGTGCACACAGGGGGAGAGGGGGAGGAGGAGAAGGAGCAGATGAGCTCTCTCTTTTCCCATCCATGCAAGGGAGGGGGAACTGTCAGTACATTCTCTGGGCTGTATGAGAGAGACGCTTTCAGCTTAGAGTCCTGCTGAGGAGGCTCCGATAGGCGGCGCTGATAGGCGACACTGATGGGGCTGCATTGATAATCAGGGCACTCCATGGAATCCTGCAAGGTTAATAGGTCTCGCTATAATAACTTTTAAATTAATAAAATGCACACCAAGATCAATAGATCTACAATGTATTGCATATTCCTGTGAATTCCTATATCTATTGTTATGTTATATACAACAGAGATTGTATGTATAACAGTGATGCTCTAATTTCACTTCAATAAAAATGTTATTGTTAAAAAATAATCAGTACCCTGATGTGTAAACAATGTACGGACAATGTTGCCGGTTAATGGCTCTCCTTTCCGCTCACAGACACCGCGTGGGAGGAAAGGACTGCCGATAATCGATAATGTGATCAGAAGGGCTGCTGTGATTGGCCTTTTACCGTGATCAGCTGTGTCCAAAGGACACAGCAGTCACAGAGCGAGCTTGATGTTTACCCCTGGGGGCACGCGGGAGGCAGGGTTCTGGGATGATGTAGTCCATGGACACCCTCCCAGACCTGGAAGCCTGGGGCTCGGATGAAAGGCAGAGGCCCTTAAGGTTTTTTGCCATCGGGGCTCTGAAGGTTCTAGTTACGCCTCCGATACAGAAGGTGGGTTTAAAGTTAAGCTGTGTCTTTGCAATGCAAAGGCAAAAAATATGTTCACTTCAAAATACATTGCATTTAAACATGCCCATTTATATTGCAGTGTTAGTGACGCATGTTATGTTATGAATAGATCACTTGCTGCAGTTCATTTGCTTTGCATCCAAACTGCAATACATCTAAACTGTAAGTTTCGAGGTAATCTGAATAGGCAAGAATATGAGTGTATAGTCTGAACTCGGAATCTAGATTGTATAGCTGTCCTCCTTTCTTTATCTTTTTGGACTTTATTCTCATCAAGTTTTTAGGCTTTCTCTAGTGCACACCAATATTTAGTTATTTGCCTTTTTGATAAGATTATGGATATATTTAGCTAGTACATTAATAAGAGTCACATAATGCAGTGTCATTTTCAAACTGATACCAACTTCATATGACTTTACAAGCTGCCATACCTGCTGGTTACTAGTTCATCTCCCGCAGCTTGTGGTTTTCCTGAAACCTTTGGTGTGTGCCAAACCTCAGAATAAAAACATTGTGACATCTGCTTCTGATAAACAGGATGTACAACCTGCTCTAAGGTAGTCCGCTTCTAGTTTCAAAGCATGCTAATCTGTTATAACATCTACATAATTCACAGTCTGCTGATTAAAAAGCAGGAAGCATTCAAATGGTTATAAAAATCTGCAAGGTTTTCAATTTTTCCATAATTTCTCAAGGATCACTGGAGGTCCTGTTTGGGAGACTCTGAAATAAAACAAGTCTTTGGCTCACATATAGTTTGTGACTGTGTAAGGCTTTCAATCTAGTTTTGTTAAAAATACCTGCTTGGTAAACCATATACCATTTCAAGACTTTTAGCTAGCAATGTTACAGATTCATACCTTTTTCTCTTCTGAAACAGTAGCTTTCCTTTCTCAGATTTATTTCTGAATGGGAGGGACAACTGTCATTCTATACACCTGAACAAATCTCAGCTTTTAGAAGAAGGCAGACTAAGCCTGGGTTCACACTTGTGCGAACACAGATATCGCATGTGATACCCGCACTGCAGTGCCAATTGCATTCAATGTCTGTGCAATGCGAGATCAGCCATACAGTTGTATGGCTGAACTCTCATTGGATTTACAGGAAAATAGTGCTGGGACTTTTTTTTTCCCGCACTGGAATCGGATCGCATGGGTGTTCTCAGGCACCTACAGACATGTTTGGACGGTGTCCTAAGCTGTATGTGTGCTGCACTTTGTATACTGACATGTAAACGAATAATGCATTCTGTATGCAGGCCAACTAATTGGCTGACTAACTGATAATAAAAATAGTTGTCAACAATTTTCATTATCAATTTATAATTGTGTTGATTAGTTGTTTTAGCCTTCAACTCATTCACTAAGCTCTGGAGTAACTGCACTTGCAAAGTGCACAGTCTATTTGCCTTTAGTAAATGAACCCATATGTATGATAAAGTAATTTTTTATAGCGGGTAGAGTTTTAGGTAAAAGGACCTAGAGGTACTTTGTGCAGTATTGTTTAATAATTACTGATAACTTTCACAGTCGTTGAAAGTGCTAGTGTATGAGTGTGTCTTTGGGCTATTCTGTGCTCCTTTGAGCAATTTCAATACAAACATCCCTGAAGATACATTCCAAAAATACAAAATCACTATTTTTTATTAACATTTCAAAAGACTATTGGGAGAGTCCTCCCCAACAGATATACTGATTACCTGTCATACATACAACTAAAATATATTTTCCCTTGGATCTATCCTCCCAACTTTATTAACCTAATTAAGACAAATATCCATCAAATTCAACTTCTCACAGACCTGTATGGCATAGTAATGACAGGTTAATTACCTTGGAGTGGTGTGCATAAATCAAGCGAGACTCTGAAGTTCAGTACTATATAATACCTAAAGTAGTCGCTTCACTTACCGTATATACTCGAGTATAAGTCGAGTTTTTCAGCACATTTTTTTGTGCTGAAAGTGCCCCCCTCGACTTATACTCGAGTCAAGCACTTTTCTGCAGCAAAAAATTTCATTTTCTGAACCAACTTTGGGGCCCCATTCCTAGCACTAAGTGACCCCGTGATACGGGGCCCCAATATCGGTTCAGAAAATGTCATTCTCTGCTGCAGAAAAGTGCTTGACATTTTCTGAACCAACTTTGGGGCCCCATATCTCAGGGCCACTTGGTGCTAGGAACCCCAAATTTGGTGTGCAAACCCAGTGGAATGGGTACCATAACATATCCAAAGCTGGGGTCCCTAGCACCAAGTGGCCCTGAGATACGGGGCCCCAAAGCTGGTTCATAAAATGTCATTCTCTGCTGCAGAAAAGTGCTTGACATTTTCTGAACTGATTTTTGGGGCCCTGTATCTCAGGGCCACTTGGTGCTAGAAACCCCAGCTTTGGAAATTTTATGGTGCTAGTTCCACTGGGTTTGCACACCAAATTTGGGGTTCTTAGCTCTAAGTGGCCCCGAGATACGGGGCCCCAAATTCGGTCAACTGTGTCCATCTGCAGCAATGTCATTTCGGGACCCTTTGGGTTCAGAGACCCCAAATTTTGGCTGAAGCTAGGGGGCATCTAGGAACCCTTAACTACCGAGTTTTAAGTTCAGGGGACCTATGGCTGCAAATGGGCACAGTGAGGCATGCAAATGGGCACAGTGATGCTGCAAATGGGCATTGTTGACCCACTTTTCCACTTACAGTAGCTGTGCATTTCTCACCCTCGTCTTATACTCGGGTCAATAAGTTTTTCCCACTTTTTTTTTATGGTAAATTAGGGCCTCGACTTATACTCGGAACGACTTATACTCGAGTATATACGGTACATTTTTACAGTAATTTACAATTTTAATCAGCTTTATAATAATGTGTGCAATCACTCACTTGATATTTTGATGTCACAGAAATAATAATAATAAAAAAAATGTAAAATCTGTCCACATAGGTGAGAAAAAGAAACATGTCAATTGAATAAAAAAAAGGAAAACTGCAATATTTAAACTGAAAAAGACGTTTGTTCTCTTTCTTTCCTACAGATGGGACAGATGCATTCTCCATTTTTGCACCACATTCAAAGTACATTTGCCCAGAAGGACATGATGTGAATCTCACATGCTCTATCAGAGGACACCGTATCCATCAGCATGATCTATTAACTGTACATTGGGTTCTCACCAAAGACAGAAACCAAGATTGCACTGAGGAAAAACATGCAAAGAATACAACAGACAACCACCATCAAAAAGCACACAAAGGATTCCATTCCTCCAATGGAGTGTTCTATAGAACTCTTATTAACGTCACACAAGCAGACAATGGTGGCTATTGTTGTTTCCTTTATGAGACAGATAAGAAGCATCTGATACATCAGGCACACAGCTATATGGAACTTCAGGTCAAAACAGGTAACGTTTTTGCATTCTTAGAGGTTTAAATTGTGCATAGAAACATCATTTTAAAATGAGAAATTTATGAAAAAATATATAAAACTTCACAAATAAAGTAAAGGTACCCACAATAAACAGCACATTTAGAAAAGCTTATTAAACCAAACCACAGACCAGTGCTCTGTAAATCATCTTTGAACCTTTCCAGTATATTTTTGTTATTGTCCTTTATCTTCCAAAAGACTCACTTTGATGAGAGTGCTAAAGCTGAGCCCAATGTGAGCAATTTTTAAGAGGAGTGCAGGATATATGATAGTAGCTAGCAATTGTGGACACATAACCTTAGAAATTGCCATACTTCAAAAGATCTTTCTTCTGAGCAATGTACTCAAGATACATACAGTATCTGCTTCTTCTGTACAAGCATGCATGCCTTTGTGCAAAAACACATGGGATCTAAGAACCATTGGCAACGGGTATCTGCTAACATTCAAGGCTATCCACAGTCATCTTGATCTTCAACGATTTTTAGTAGTCTGTGGGTATCCTAAGGGCCCATTCAGACCTTGCCATTCTGATGTACTGCATTGACTTATGCAATTTATCACACATTAACATATGTTGCATTAAGGCAGCCAATGCAATTGAATTGCAACACAGTAAAACATCAATAGAGATTATGTACGGTAGTGCGTTACTATGCACTGTGGTGTGCTGCAATGCATTTAACTTGGGGCTGTGTTGCCTTGGTGTGTTGGGGGACCATTTAATATGAAGGACACTGCAATGCACTAACACATGTAATGTGTACTATTGTGCTTTGCATTACCTCAAAGCACTGCAAAGGTGTGAATGGCCAGCATGGAAGTAAGAGCGAGTATAACTGGACGTACACCTGTGTAATTAGAATTCAGTTGTAATGACATTTTGGTTTTCAGTTCAGCTGTGTTCTGATCCCACACCCCTGACATCCTGAGAAAATGGCTCTGAATCAAAACTTGATGACATCACTAAAAGATGTTTGACATTTGTTTTTAAATTTGCTTTGCAGCTGAGTGCTAGCTATTGTTCATTGACTATAAGTGGCTTCCTGTAGCGTCCGTATATAGACAGGAAGTCTGATATGGTAGTTATCTTAAGCAGCTGTAGAAAGCTACTGAAATGTTTACACCTATATGTGTGAATTAATATTTGCTGCGCTATTGTATTAGGGATTTCATATGCAAGGATGGACCCACTGTGTTATTAGGGTAAATGACGACAACAAAATATTATGGTGTACCTAAGCTTGCTATTACATGAGAAGGACATAGACTTTGTGGGAATAAATTAAACTTGGTTTGACAGCTCACACGATTGGCTGGCAAATATCCAGGGGTATTCCTTGTATCGGAAAGACAGGGAGGGTAGAAGAGGGGGGTGTCTGTCTATATGTTTAAAAATTATGTAAGGGTGGCAGAGAGGAGCGACATTGTGAATGGGATGAGGGGGAGATGGAATCAGTATGGGTGGAACCCAACAGAGAAGAAGTACCGTAAGTTGGAAATTATAGTGGGGGTATGCTATAGGCCCCCCGACCTGAAGGAGGAGGAGGAGCTGGGCCTACTATCACAGTTGGAAATAGCAGCAAGACAGGGAAACGTCATCATAATGGGGGACTTCAATTATCCCGATATTGACTGGGCAGAGGGGACAGCTCACTCATTAAAGGTCCGTCATTTTAGGAAAGTCTTACAGGACAACTTCATGTCCTAATTGGTAGATTCCCCAACTAGGAAGAATGCCCTGATAGATTTATTAATTACGAACAATCCAAGTCTGAGCTCAGATGTGGAAATACAGGACAACTTGGGATCTAGCTATCGTAGGATGATCACATTTATTATAAAACATGGATAAAAGAGGCATGAGGGTAGCACAAGAACACTAAATTTCAAACTAGCCAATTTTTCTGAACTGCAATCACTAATACATGACATTAATTGGGACCAAATCCTTGAAACAACATTGAACATGAAAGAAAAATGTGAATGCTTTAGGAGCATATTAAACAAAGGTATCGCACAGTGCATTCCAATGGGCAATAAATATAGAACAGCGAAGGAAATGTAAAAAGCCTCATTGAAGAGAAAAAAATGGCCTTTAAACAATATAAAGGGGATGGGTCACAGTCAGCATTTAAACACAACAAGGAATACTATAAGAAGTGTAAGAACGCAATCAGGACAGCTAAAAAAAGAGAGACACATAGTGGAGGAGAGTAAAAAAAAATCCAAAGAAATTTTTTAACTACATTAACAGTAAAAAGGCAAGATCAGAGCATATTGCCCACATAAAAGATGAGGAAGGGAAGATGATTACAGATGACACAGAGATGGCAACTGTACTAAATGCCTTCTTCTCCTCAGTGTTTACGCAGGAAAGGGAGGGGTATAATGACCACGGAAGTACTGTTGGTGACACATCACAAGATGTACCCTTGTCGATAACAGAGGGAGGAGTGAAGGGAAGACTAGATAAACTTAATACAAACAAATCACCAGGACCAGATTACACCCAAGAGTCCTCAGAGAACGCAGTCAGGTTATAGCCAGACCACTGTTCCTAATCTTTGTGGACAGCATACTGAAAGGAATTGTACCAGCTGATTGGAGAAAAGCCAATGCGGTACCAATATTCAAAAAAGGACAGAGACAAATCCCTGGGAACTACAGGCCAATCAGGCTAACATCAATTGTTGGTAAATTAGAGGAGATAAGGGACTATATCCAAGAATTTACTGAGGAAAAAATATCTTAAGTAGTCATCAGCATGGGTTTACGAAAGGTCGTTCTTGCCAGATCAATCTGTTATTATTCTACGAGGAAGTGAGCTGCCATCTAGACAGGGGAAGGCCCGTGGATTTAGTCTACCTGGATTTTGCAAAGGCATTCGATACACTCCCCCATAAGCGCTTAATCTACAAGCTGAGGTCTGCAGGCGTGGACCATAAGATTTGTTCTTGGGTTAAAAACTGGTTACAGGGACGTGTCCAAAGGGTGGTGATAAGTAACGTGTACTCAGACTGGTCTGGAGTGGTAAGTGGGGTGCCCCAGTGTTCTGTCTTGGGACCAATTCTAATCAAATTATTTATAAATGATATAGAGGACGGGATAAATAGCTCAATCTCAGTTTTTTTGCGGATGACACAAAATTAAGCAGGGCAATAACTTCACATCAAGATATAGAAATTTTACAGCAAGACCTGAACAAATTAAAGGAGTGGGCAACTATATGGCAAATGAGGTTTAATGTGGAGAAATGTAAAGTAATAAACTTGGGGGCAAAAAAACATAAATGCAAACTACTCACAGGGGAGAACCTAAGGGGGAATCAAGGATGGAGAAAGATCTGGGGGTCCTAGTGGATGACAGATTGAGCAATAGCATGCAATGTCAAGCTGCAGCTACCAAAGCCGGCAGAATATTAACATGCATAAAAAAGGGATATACTCCAGAGATAGATCAATAATCCTACCACCTTATAAAACATTGGTTAGACCACATCTGAAGTTTTCTGTCCAGTTCTGTTACCAGTCCTCAGAAGGGATGTGCTGGAACTGGAGAGAGTCCAAGGAAGGGCAACAAAACTAATAAGGGGACTGGAGGACCTAAATTACTAGGAAAGACTGCAAACAATAGACTTATTCTCGCTGGAGAAAAGACGCTTGAGAGGAGATATGATTGCGATTTAACAAATACCTCAATGGTGATCCCAGCATAGGAAAAATCTATTCAGTCTCAAGGAGTGTAAGAGGACGGGGGGCCACACAAGATTGGGGGAGAATCGGTTTAACCTTAAACTGCGCAGGTGGTTTTTCACTGTCAGGGCAATAAGGATGTGGAGCTCTCTTCCACAATTGGTGGTGACTGCGGGGAGTATTGATAGTTTTAAGACTCTTAGATGTGCATCTTAAGGAACACGACATACAAGGATATGGGAAATAATTAAAGACATTGACACCTACACAGGTTGAACTGGATGAACTATTGTCTTTATTCGACCTTACCTACTATGATACTATGAACCCAAAATCTAATATATTGTTGCTTAGCAGTTCTCAAATGTTAAGTGGCTGCATTCGTTTTCCTTTTACTGGCATCTCTTCCCTTATTTTTACCTGGTGATCCCAACTACCAAAAATTCAGAGGCTGTGACATTTTGGGTGACATGGCTGCATCTGGTGGAATTGCCCTTGAGTCTGCAAACTGTGGACAAGATTTATTGTCCTTCTATCTATATTATTTAATGTCAGCATCACCAGATTATCCTGGATGTCACTCTTCCATGGGAAAACTGATCTCCTAACGAAAATTTAAATTATCTGCTTTTATCTTGCTACCTGCAAACAGTCCTTCGGCAAATGGAAACAACCAAATATATATGAGCCGAAGGCCTAGGACAAGGGTAGCAGTACAGAAAGAGCGAAAGAACATATTAGAGTAATGGAAAGTGTCTGTTACAAGTATAAGAAGCAGGAGAGCATGTCCATTTTGTATAGGTCCATTCTGCCAAGACTGTTTTCTTGAGGACCAGCTTTTTGAGTGTCTGGTTAGTGGAGTTTGATAGGGGCAAAAAATTGGGCTTGTAAGTTTTACCTTCAGATGGGGGAATAAGAACCCACAGATATTTAAGCAAATTGGATTTCCACTGATATAAAAAGGAGGCTGCCAGGGATTCCTTTTCACTCTGGTGTAAAGTGATGTTGCGATTTGTGGCATTTTAGAATTTCTGTAAAGGCCGAATTGGTCTAATTCGTGGAGAAGGCTAGGAAATGCAATTCTAGGATTGGAGACACATAGGAGGAGATCATCTGCAAAAAGGCTTCATTTATGGGAGAGATTTCCAACCCACACCCCTTGTATGGCGGCATTGGCATGCAGGGCAACAGCCAGATGTTTCATTGCTAATATATATATAAATAGCGTGAAAGTGGGCGCGCTTGACATGTACCATTGAACAGACCAAACCCAGAAGAAAGACTGGGTGAAGATGGAAGCGTCTGGGCACTGACAGGGTTTTCGTTTGACAGGAAAGTCTTTCATATTGTGTTAATATGCTGTGTATACTAGTACATTACAGCATAAATCTCCTTTAAATCCGTTTTAATACCTGCCTGCCCACTCCTTCACGCTTCTTTTTTTTAAAAGTGTTCTCAACAACTCCTTTTGCTCTAATCACTATTCCTATCTACAGTATACTGTATATTGAATCCTTTCTACTCATAAGGAACACACCAATACTGTATCCCAGGCCACTCATGACTTAATGCTATAACAATCTATGAATATCAACAGTTGCATTCATTTTTTCTTATTTCTATGCCTCTCCGCACTAGCCTAATAAAAGGAATACACACATTGCTTGGGGATCTTTGTTGGAGATAATTATTTTCTTTATTGGTAGGACTTTTGGTTCTTATTTTGCCCTACTCACTTTCTATGCCGCCTTGTTACTTGTCAAATACTTCTTCATACATGATATGTTTTCTAGACCTTAGACCAGTGTTTGTCAACTCCAGTCCTCAAGGCGCCCCAACAGGTCATGTTTTCCGAATTTCCCTGATGAAACGGCTGTGGTAATTACTAAGGCAATGAAACTGATCAAATCACCTGTGCAAAATAATGGGAAGCCTGAAAACATGACCTGTTGGGGCACCTTAGGGACTGGAGTTGAGAAACTGCCTTAAACAGACAATAGTCCACAAGCTTCAATTCCTGTAATCAAGTGCATAGTTGATACTCATCATGTTCTATTTTGTAAGTTTGTACTTATTATAACTATAAGTCTTTAGCAGTTATATGCACTTTGTAGTTTTTGGCAGTTTCTCTAAGTCCATCAATTGTCAATGCAGTACCATAGCTCCATGCTGCTTCTCTTTTGGAACTAAATCCCTCTGTCCGTTTTTTATTTCTCAGATATACCTTTTTGTGGACTGATGTATAGAACTCTATAAAACTAGTGTACTATTTATCTACCAAAAGTCTTATATTGCACTAAACATATCATCCAACCTCCATAATACTGCTTTCGGAAAGCCAATATAAGGAAAACTCGTTGGTCTAGCCAATAATTTGTCCTTTCTGGTCTCACATAGGGACAAGGTGGTGTTGGGGCCCAAAGTTTCATTCTTACCTAAGGTGGTTTTGGCCTGGCATGTCAATCAGGGCATCATTCTTCCACCCATGTGCAGCTCAGGTTACATGCCTCAGAATGCTGTGAGCAAGCAGGTAGGTATATTTTATTGCAGAAAAGACATTGCATGTTTCTTCTGTGATAAGCCTGCTCACAGGTGTTAGGAAAATTCCTTAAGTTCCACTTTAAATGCTGAGGGCCACAGAGAAGGAACGAGAGGACAGCATGCACCCATAAAACACCAGTTCGCCATGCCTACTTTAAACTGTATCTATTCCATAAATCTTGTGGTTCTACATAAAAGTTTAGCCACATGGGCAACAGAGGAATGGCTTGCATGGTGTTTCCAACACCTTTAAAATGGATATTTAATTGTTCTTGATATATGAAGGTGATGTTCAGCTGTGCTGAACTGATACAAGCCAAAAACCTTAAGAAAATACAATTGTTTTGTTGTGTGTGCTGTACAATTAAATATATCAGTTTTTTTTTTTACATTTTAGATAATCCGGATCTTAAGACCTGTTCACTTCTCTCATCTGAAAAGGACAGTGATGGTATGTACATCTTTTGTTCACCAGTGACACCTTTCAGATTGTCATTGAACTAGTTTGCTTGTGTGGGAAAGGACTAAAAGTGTCATAGGGGGTTATTTACTAAAGGCAAATCCACTTTGCACTACAAGTGCACTTGGAAGCAGGGCCGCTGATAGGCCAGTACAACTGGCCCTGCTGTACCAGGCCCGACCAGCAGTGGGGCCCGGGCAACCTGAACAGCTAAGTAGTTTAAAAGAAATAAATGAAAAATTCTCCAGCCACCGATCAGAGTCCCTTATCCTAACCACCGCCCGTTATATTTTACTTTTTTTTTTTTTTTGATAACTAGGTTCATGATTAGTTTGCGGCAGGGGAGGGACTATTTCTCGTATTTTGGGCATGGAAGAATGCCTCTTCTGCACCCGCTCATGCTGGCTCAAGTCCCGGCCAGCGCATCCTCCGTAGGGCCGCCCTGTCCCCCTGCTGCCGCAAAGTTATTCCTCTCAGCAGAGCCTACATCGGCAGACGCAGGCATCCAATCTAAGTAGTTTGTGGACCCTCAAGTCCAGGCAGCAGCAAGAACAGGGAGGAAGTATGACTCCTGGGGCCCAGTTAACAACTACAGAGGTGAGGTGTGTGCTTGCTTGGGGGGGGCTTCAAGATCTACTACTACTACTACTGCAGCAGCATCTATACATTATGGCAATGGCGGCATGGGTGGCAATGTCTGCAGGTAGCACATGCGTTATGGCCCATAACGCATGTGCTGCCTGCAGAGACAGTGCCGTAATGTGCTGCAGACAGTGCTACCCATGCTGCCAATGCCGTAATGTGCTGCAAACAGTGCCACTCATGATGCTAATGGCATAACGCATGTGCTGCCTGCAGAGACAGTGCCACCCATGCTGCCAATAACATTATGCGGCATGGGTGGCAGTGTCTGCAGCAAAATATGGCATTGGCGGCATGGCATTGGTGGCACTGTCTGCAATACATTATGGCATTGGCGGCATGGGTAGCACTGTCTCTGCAGTACATTATGGCATTGGCATGTCCCGCTGTCAAGTTGCTGATCACCACCATTACTAGTAAGGCCCCTTTCACACTGGGGCGGTGGGTGCGTCGGCGGTAAAGCGCCGCTATTTTTAGCGGCGCTTTACCGTTAATTTTGCTGCACTATTTGCCCGCTAACGGGGTGCTTTTACCCCCCGCTAGCGGCCGAGAAAGGGTTAAAACCCCTGCAAAGCGGGGCCGGGCAGAACACTGCCCATTCAGTTGAAGTTGAATGCTGTTCAACCATCCTGCAGTGCACCCGCTTGCGGCAAGGCATAGTGGTGGAGGGTGAGGGGGCACTATGCGTGCCACATTACTATTCTACCCAAAGGTGTCCCAGGTCTGTTACAATCCTATATAGTGTATAATAATAAAACAATTTTCTGTGCGCCCCTAAAGTGTATGGGTTTGGCTTGAAGAAAAAGTGGCAACCCTAGTGGTGTGGCATTTAGGGGATTAAAATTTCAAACTTCTGTGAATTGCCTCAGAAAAATAATCTGAGTAAGGATCTATTTTTGAAGGAGCTGTTGCTGGTGTGAACAAGCCCATAGAGTGTTGTCACAAGTTAAAGTGACACTAAACTCTAGTTCTATTCAAGTATGTATTCTTAACTTAAAGTCCCGTCTTCCTCTTACAGCAAAAGTGGATAGGAGAGCTTCGGGAGCTCGCAGAGGACATTACAAGGAGGCAGAAAACCACAGTAAGAAACAATTTCAGGAAAAATAGATTACAGGTCCATTAAGTAGTGGATATGTATGCTTTTGATTTTGAACGGCCGTGAGTGTTTTTGAGCTGATAGTATCTTAAAACACTGGACGCCATTCTTGAAACAATATCTACTGCTTTAAGAGCAGTGGTAAAAAAGCTCATAGCATTTTTCAATTTCTTTTTTTTTTTACCAGTCAGCAAAAAACATTAGTAAAGCATGGCCTGCGTTATTCCTTTGAAATATGTGGTATTTATCTCATAAAACCAATTGGTATTTTATTATTGCATGCAATTTTAAGGAAAATGTGTCGTCGCCCAATACCGCATACAATATGCTTTAGTGAATGGAGCCCATGCCATGATCACATTGAGGTGGAGTGAGTGATAAGTGCCTTTGGGCACATACTTAGATATGACCCAAATTTGGGATTCTGGCTGCGCTTATTGAGAACAAGAATCCTATCTCCCAGTTTCAGGTCAATCCAAAAATGTATCCACACAAGTCTGGATTTCTGAAGCGCAAGGAGAGGAAAGAGTGAGAGGAAGAACAAGAAAAAATAAAGAAGAAAAATCTAATATTTCACTATTTTAAGAAACCTGAAACTACCCAGGAACATAATGTTGAAGAGGAAGCATCCTCAGAACGAGATATGGATGTTAGGTCAGACACAGTTGAAGGCCATTCTCAACATTGTGAGCTGCTCACTATATCTGAAGATTTGCAAGAAGAGGGTATGCCTGCCTTTGAAATTCAAATTTGCTCCACTGAGAGTGTTTTACCTGAGGAAAGTGTGTCCTCATGCACCCAGTCTGCTGCAAGTATAGAAGATACCTCCTCCATTGCATATCCCTTTGAAATTTTGAGCGATTTAGAAACTTCATGCAGCTCCTCTTTTGCCTCAAGTTCTACAGGTCCTGTTCCTATGGATTTGTGTGAAGTAGATTGGAAAGATCCAGCACTGTGGCCAGAAAATCTTCAAGACAAAGAAAGAGAGCAAATTGTGCTTTCTGGATTGATGACTAAAGAGGAGCTGAAAAAAATGGCATGTCGTATGACTTTGGACAGTGATGGACGTTCATTTACGGAGTATCTTTTATATGCAAAATCCTCAAATGGACGTTAGAAGATTTTAAGAGACTGGCTTCGTTGTTCATGTTTTATACTGCATCACGTGCAGAGCTTTTTCTTCAAATTATTACCATTGGAAGGATGGAAGTATACTATGTAGGAGAGAAGGCTTTGACCCTTCCAAAAACACATGGCATCGACTTTATACTAGATTGCCAGAGCATGAATGTTCTGCTCAACACCTAAAGCACTACTTAAGTTGGCGAACTTTACAGAGGTCCATAGGCGAACAAGGTGTAGACTTTGAGATGCAAAAAAATTTGGCAAGAGAAGCAGAATAGTTTGCAGCTCTGTTGGAAAGGCTTCTTCATGTTACCTTATTTTTGGCATCACGGAATCTGGCTTTTAGAGGATGTTCTCAAAGAATTGGAGACATTCAAAATGGTAATTTCCTTGGAACTCTTGAACTTGTTGCCAAATATGATAGTGTACTTAGGGAGTACTTGGAAAAAGTGAAACAAAGCCAGGAAAAAGGAAAGCGTCTACCTGCACATTATCTGTCTTCAGCCACACAAAATGAATTAATCGATGTATGTGAAAGATGTGTTTTGAATGTCATGCTTTCTGAAAGGCAAAAATCAATTTATTTCTCAGTGATTTGTGATGCAACACCAGATATATCGCATATGGAACAGAATGTTATTATTCTGTGATATGTGCACAGAGATCTTGTGAAAAGAAAATGGGGCATTCAAGAAAGGTTCCTGGAATTTTTTGATTTCTTTGAGAAGACTGGTGAAGAAATTACTGAAATTATGCTATCAAGATTGTGTGAACATGGCATTGATGTCAAAGACTGTAGAGGTCAAGGGTATGATAACAAAGCCAAAATGTCAGGAGAAATTAAAGGTGTAAGATCCAGAATCCAAAAAAAGTATTCAGCAGCCTTGTTTAGTCCATGTGCAGCACACTCATTAAATCTGGTTGGTGTACATGCAGCTTCAAGTTCCCCTGAAATGAAGACCTTCTTTGGGAGTGTAAATAGGCTCTATGTTCTATTCAGCAGCAGTCCTGAGAGATGGAGCTCTTTGTTAGATGAAGTTGGTGGTTCTTTACATGGCCTTAGTGACACCAGATGGAGTTCCAGGATTGAAGCAGTAAGGCCAATCACACAAAAGCTTCCAAGTATTCTGAAAGTTTTGGAATGAGTGCTGGGAAGTAAAAAACTGACAAGTGCTGCACACTCTGAAGCAGAAGGGCTGCTAGATTATTTCTCCTCTTTCTGTGCAATTGTTCTGGCTACATTCTGGGTCAAGGTCCTGCAAAGTTTTGAGGAACGGAATACAATCCTTCAGTCAAGGTCTGTATCTAATGACATAGGTGAAGCCAACATCAGGGCTTTGTCTGAAGAAATGAAGATTCTACGGAATATGTGGCCAGCTCTACTCTCGGAGTCTAAAGTTGTTGCTGATTCCATGGAGATTCCCAAGGAGCTACTGAATGCTCACCAGCTTCAAGAAAAGAATACTGATAAAAATGTTAAAGATCTGGATGTCAAAATTTTTTTCAAAGTCAATATGTTTTTCCCAGCAATGGATGTCATAATTTCAGACCTGGATCAAAGATTTAAATCAATGGAAGAGGTCTGCAAGCTCTTTGCTCGCTTCTTGAATCTGAGGACTCTTTCAGAAGAACTGAAAAATGGAAAATCTATGCAGAAACATTTGCCAATCAGCTGGGTCCCTTGGAATTATTAAATTCAATTTATAAGCTGCAGCTTGAAGGGATTTTTTGAGAGGTTTGTATTGCCCTTAGAATTTTTGCTACCCTTCCACTCTCAGTTGCAGAAGGAGAGAGAGCATTCAGCAAGTTAGCCTTGATAAAAACTATCTCCGTTCAGCAATGAGTGAGCAGTGTCTGAACAGTCTGGCTCTTCTGTCCATTGAGCATGAACTTGCAAGACAGCTAAACTTTCGAGACCTTATAAATGAGTTTGCTGAAGCAAAGGTACGAAGAATGTCTGCTACAAATCTGTAACATCTTTGGCAAAGTGGGAAAGGACTAGTGAAACTGGTTAGGATTTCTTTTTGACCCTGCTGCAATCTATTTGAGAGGAATTTTTCTGTGTCTAGACAGTGTTAACATTATCCAGTTTGGACACTTCCTTATAACATTCACATTGTTTTTGGGTAAAGCCATAAATATGTGTACATATGCAGGCTGTGAACGTGTACATTTTATGGCCACATGAGAGGCCGACATTACCACCTTTGCATGGAAGTGATTGGTCAAACTTTCAGTTTTAACATGTGGATGTTCAATTTTTTTGCTGATGCAGCTTTGGGCTTCAAGAGAATTGCAGCAGCACTCTGAACTTGGGTCGTTTGACTCCTGTTGTTTTTGGGCCCGTTGGCACATTTATGTTTACTCTTGAACTCTTGAACTTGTTGCCAAATATGATAGTGTACTTAGGGAGTACTTGGAAAAAGTGAAGCAAAGCCAGGAAAAAGGAAAGCGTCTACCTGCACATTATCTGTCTTCAGCCACACAAAATGAATTAATCGATGTATGTGAAAGATGTGTTTTGAATGTCATGCTTTCTGAAAGGCAAAAATCAATTTATTTCATGTTGCCTACTTTGAAAAACACCTGAAAACTATCTACAGTAAACTATCTTTAACGAGACCTGGCTTGTTGTTTTTTTCCACCTTTATCATTTGTTTAATCTCTCTAATTTTTTCAAAATACCACTTCATTTATTCATTAATGGTTTTTATTACACATAGATATTAAAGAGGTCTGTTCTCATCTGAAAACGGTATTTCTTTTGGATAATCAAACTTATAACTGGCTGGAGAAAAATAAATATCACTTGTAGACAAGCCTACACTTTGTTTCAAGGCAGGGTCTGGGTAGGGGCCAGGGGTGGGGCTGAAGGAGGGACCAGGGGTGGAGCTGAAGGGGGCCCTGTCAGGTAGGCTGTACGGGGCCCCATGATTTCTATCAGCGGCCCTGCTTGGAAGTGCAGTCGCTGTAGATCCGAGGGGGACATGCAAGGAAAATAAAAAACAGCATTTTAGCTTGCACATGATTGGATGATAAAATCAGAAGAGCTTCCCCTCATTTCATATCTACCCCTCAGATTTACAGCGACTGCACTTCCAAGTGCACTTGCAGTGCTAAGTGGATTTGCCTTTTGTAAATAACCCCCATAGCTTACTCTGTCGTGTTATCGTGCACTGTTGCAGTCAACCCTTCCAGACAAGCATTATTACAAATGGTGCTAAACACTGCATCCATTCTCCATTGTATCCATCCCACTGAGTATTGCATGAGATAAAATACTGCATGGTTTTATGAGATAAATACTAAAAAAAAAAAGATAAATACTGCAAGTTTCGGAAAAAAGTGTGGTATTTTAGAAGTGTTATTCACATTTTTTATAAGGTGCACAATACTACTTAGTGAATGGAGCCCAATGTTCCATATCAACAACCTAAAAAGTAGCTAGAGACTGCTAGTCATTTAGCATTTTTAGAAGAGCAGCAATGGCAGCCTACAATATCAGGGTTTACTTTCTGTTTAAGTCATCCTAGGGAATATATAACTTTTACTATATCTGTGTCTTGCCAAGAAAAATAGCATTTTTATTCATTTTAGCAGACAGTTTGCAATAAATCTTCAGTACTATATCTGTGACTCCTCTTGCGGTATACTAATTACTGAACCTTCACAAAAAGGTTCTCCCCTTTTCTCAGAGTGAGACACAATGAAATATAACAAGCAGTAAAGAGCTTCCCTTCAGTATGTAAAATAACACTTAGATGACCTCTTGTTAAAGGTCTGTTCTAGTCAAGCATTAAAATTGTGCAGTAAAATGACAATTATCATTAAAGCACTTGTAACAGTGTAATGTTAACTAGTAACACATTTCCAGCATTGACAACATATATAATGTTTCTGGAGTGTACCATATTGATGTGGCAATGCTGCCACGCTCCCTGTTTTTGTTTTCTGGCACACTTGGTTTAAAACAGAAAATATGAATTTTTTTAACAAGTACATGCGTTGAGAGGATTTTCACCCTCCCTTTTTTTTTTTTACTCTACTCCTTTTCTTTTGCTGAGATTGACTAAGTTGAGATACTCAGGATCCAGTGTTGTCCTCTTCTCAGAAGCAGCCACGGGGTCCCACGCCAAGTTCATCTGTTACACCATCAGTAGGCTGCACAGGCTTTTTGGGGTTCTGACGCAGCCTGCCGATGACGTGCCCCCCTCCTCTGTAATTGAATGGGGTGACCTGCGGGTCTACCGGTGCCTCCTGGGAAATGAACATCTGGGGGCACTGATGTCACTCACCTAGGCAAATGATGGTAAATGGGGAAGCGATAGCTGTGCAGCAGAGAGTGGGTGGGATTCAGTCCCTGAAATGGATGAAGATACCCTTTAAGCAACACTACAAGCAAAAGTCATAGTTTTAAAGTCACTTAGGTAAATGTATAAAATAATAGCTTGGTGTGCCTGATTAATCAAGCTGCAATAGCACTTAAAGTAGTTCTAAAGGCAAAAGGTTTTTTATCGTATTGCATTCTGTGCATTAAGATAAAACACCTTCTGTGTGTAGCAGCCCCCCTAATACTTACCTGAGCCCCATCTCGATCCAGCAATGTCCACGAGAACCTCGGCTGCCTGGGACTCTCTCTCCTGATTGGCTGAGACACAGCAGTGGGCGTCTGTGGCTCCTGTTGCCGTCAATCAAAGTCATTGAGCCAATGAGGAGAGAGAGGGGGCAGGGCCAAGCAGCAGCTCAGCTCAGGTGTCCCCATAGCAAGCTACTTGCTCTGGGGGCACTTTGCAGGAGGGAGGCGCCAAGAGCGGCCGGCGAGGGACCCAAGAATAGGAGGATCGGGGCTGCTCTATGCAAAACCATTACACAGAGCAGGTAAGAATAACATGTTTGTTATTTTTAAACTAAAAAAAAAAACAAAAAAACAAGGCTTTACTATCACTCTAAAACATGCTATAATATTGACCGAGAGCCCCGTTTAGCATGCCTTAATTTCTGTTTAGGGCACCTTACTCTTACAGCTTGATCAATCAGGGCAAACGAGTCAGAATTACAATTTCTGGGCACAGATATGTGATATTGCAGCTTGATAAATCAGGGCTATTGGGTGAGTTTCTACTAATTTGTTTTAGAGCCATAACCTTGTCTGTCTTCAACTGGCTTTGAAGCGAAAACATTTATGAAACCAACTATAGCATACCTTCAGAGCTACAGATACTGGATATACATGCATGAGTAAAAAATTGTTCTCTAGTAAGCATGCATATAGGTACAGTCGGCTTTGGGAATGTGGACATTTTTCGAATAGTTTATTTGTATTTATTTAATGCTTTTTATTCCCTTCCTATAGGTACAACAGCAGCTGCAGTGGCCATTGTGGCTTGTATTGTTGGAATCCTGTGCATGCCTCTCATACTAATATTAGTCTATAAACAAAGAAAAGCAATAACTGCCAGAAGTAAGTATCACCCCCTGAGTGATTTGAAATTTCAATACAGGTCACACTGCTATTTAATAGAGGAAATTTAAAGCTAGTGTGATTTTTGACTATAAAAAAATTATAATCAGTACCAGTAAGTTAAAGTTTTCTGGTTACTAAATAAAACTGTCTCACAGAAGACACATTCTGCTAGGGAAAGCAAATAAAGCAGCTTAGTCTATGAACTGTATGTAGAATAAGTAAGTGCTTTGACCCAATCATGTTTGACATTCACTCAGACCCAGAAAACACCAGGCCAAAGCCGTCATCATTTATGAAAATGGTCTATAGACTAAGATGTTGTATCTGCTTTGCCTAGCAGAATGCTTCCATGGTGAGATAACAGAGCTGATGGTCATCACCTTTATGGTAACAATAGCTTTTTTATACACACAAGCAAGCAACATTGACTTTTAGATGTCACCTCCGTGTCCACTGTGTGACAGATCTGAAAAAGAAAGCAACTCAAGAATGTTACAGCTGTTGCTGCTTTGCTACTTGTTTATATTTGAGTTAGTACTTTATCACTAAAAGTGGAAGTGGTAACATTATATAATATAAAGAATACAATCCTTTATATAATCTTAAGATATAACTATAGGCATTTTTTTTTAATTTTGGATAAAGTAAGAGAGGGTTATAACCCCTGTTATTTTTTTTTTTTGCTATCTGTGTCCCATTGGGGACATTTACCTTTACTTCCTGTCCCATAACCAAACAGGAAGTGAGAGGAAATCCCTGCAAATTAAGGAAATCCATCAGTTCCCCATTTGAAGATTTCCAGTATATTACTGTTCTGGGAACAACCCAAAATTTGTGATTTTCTTTTACTTTCACTTTTGATGATAACAGTAAACATGACAAATAGGGATTGATTTACTAAAAGATAAAAAAAGTTGCCCCAGAGCTTAGTAAATGAGCATGAGCAGAAGCTCTGCTGATTTCCATCATCCAATCATGTTCAAGCAAAATTCTGCTTTTTATTTTCCTTGTATGTTAGTATTCTTTACCTATCTACTAAGCTCTGGAGCAACTGTACTTGCAGAGTGCAATTGCACTTTGCAGAGTGCACAGTCATTTGGCCTTTAGTAAATCAACCCTATAGAGGAGGGTGAATCTCCCCAATGGGGGCACAAAACGGCAATAAAAAACGGCAGGTGTTCTAATCCATCTCCACTATGTCCGAATAAAAAAAAAAAAACTTGCCTTTGGTTATACTTTAAAGTGCACCAGTAGAATTCGTTTAAAATGTCCATTTCCTAAACTTTTGCATATCTAATGGTTAGTGGGGTCAAATTGACGTTTGTTTTCGACCGTAGTGACAAGATGATTAGAAGGAGCTCAAGCAAACAAAATTCTGTGGATGTCGTTTTTGTTGGGGAAAAACCGTACATGCTGTAATGAGACCTGTTTAATATGTCTGGGATTCCATTCAAACAGCAGCTCTGGACAACATTTTTAATTGCTTGACTCTATGATTGCGAGAGAGAATGTTCTGACTAATGGATTTTGTACAAATGTTTGAACAAAAATCGAACTGTGGCTGAACAGCTCTGTACAACTAAAGCTTATAATACACAAACATATGTTATTATAGTGGGCAGGGCAATAAAGGTATCCAAGGGAGGGACATTATTAAAATCTGACTCCAATCAAAGAAGGAACAGTACTGTGGAATGTACTTGTAGGTGAAATCTATAATTAAGCATGTATTTTACAGTCAGAATCCAAGTCTATGTAGAAAGGAATGAATACTAAAACTGTTATTTTAATGTACCATTCGTGGAGTGCAAATAAAATATAAACACAAGTAAAGAATAGCAGTGCCCTAGGTGTTAGGCTGTTGAAAGGTGTACTTAGTGTTTTTCATCATTCGTCATTTTTCATGCAAAATGAAAAACAGCATCTTAACTTTAATTTCTTATTATTTTAGGAGCACAGGAGTTGGTGAGAATGGACAGGTATGCATTCTTTGTGTTGTAAATGCTCTAAGATCTTTCTAAGTCTCTCTAAGTCTGTCTGCTGAAAGAGTCATTCCACAAAATTAACAAAAATAACATTTTATGGTTTTTAAACCTTAAAAAAGAGAACTCCTTCCTTTCCTGAGCTCTATTGTCATATTTAGAATTTCTAGAGGTGGCACAGCTTTTACTGCTATGATGCTGCTTTTTCTGTGTACAAAAGTGTAGCACTAATGCGGACAGATAAACAGTGCAAAAAATTGTGACACACTTAATCTACTTATAATCTACAACAAAAACATGCATATATAAATTGTAATATCACAATATACAAATAAGTAATGTGAAAAAAATATATGTGCACCAACCACCCAGAGAATAGGAGGGTAAATATTATAGTGCAAACACTTAAATCTTCAGGAGAAGAATCCAGCAAAAAGTGTCATCCGATTTGCTAGATGGCATTTTATGAAATCAAAGAAAAAAGTTTGACTTCAACCAGGAAAATGCCTATAGCCAATTTTATTTAAAAAGGAATAAAACCACTTACATGATATTATGAATAAAAGAGCACTCTGTATACCAAAAAAGAATCCTGCACCATACAATCATTAGTACCGGCCAGTAACCAAGATAACGTCCATGTGTCCTGACCTCCCCCTAAATGTTCCTTCATACGTGACATCGTCAAGGGCAAAAAAAGAAAAATGCCCAGAGCTAGCACAACCTATACTGCTATGGCACTGCTTTTTCTACACAGTCATAAGCATGCAGTGATAGAAGATGGAGAACAACCATGAGAATATTCTGCAAATTGACTGTCATTATTCTCTATGGCCATTCCTTATGTTAAGCTTGTTATATGCGCTAGGCTGTTTGGAAAAAATCAGAAAAGGTATGCACCCGTCCTTTAACTCCTGCAAAATAAAGGTACCTATAGACATAAATGGGATACTGCTATAGATTGGCTAGATACAGGGGAGATATCGATTAGAGGGTTTTTTCAGCTTGTTGGCCTTGGGTGTGGCCAAGCCAGGTACTCAGAACAGCCAATTATCATTTTATTATCATGGTATTGTTATCTATGTGACTTTTTTTACTTAAGAGACCATTGCAAAAAGCGAAATGATAGCATGCAAAGCCAGTTCAGGTAAAGTGGTCTTAAACCCCAAAAGAGAAATGTAATTTTTAGCAGGTTCCCACCCTTCAATGTGGTGGCTAAATTTGAGGGTTTTCCCTTTATTTTGACCTGGTGATCTGACCAGCAACACCAACACCCTTGGACTGCAGAATTGTCAGTCTGGGTGTAGGGTAGTGTTAGATGCACTAGCAGATTTAGATGGACTTGACTAACAAGTTAAAACTGAACTCCAGCTAACACTTTTTATAAGCAGTTACTGCAACAGTTTTTTTTTCTTTTTGGGATACATGTTTTACATAAATGAATAAAAGCTGACCATTGTAAGCATCCCTATCAGTGTTAAATAGTATCACTGGTAAATGCCTTGTTTCAAAACCCTAACTGCCACTTTTCTGGAAAGCCTGGGCTGTTGGGGCTTGTGGTGACCTGTGTTTTTCCAAAGCGGCTAAAAGAGGTCACTGCTAGGGCACATAGCAAACAGTTGTTTTCCATGTGCCCCATTCACACCCCAATTTTGGTGTGATACGCAGTGTGGAAAAATGCATTTTTCCGCAGCGCAATGGATGGCATTGCATGTCACTACACAGCGGTGCAACTGCTAGAACTATGTAACACTTCAAATAAAGTTAAATAAGAAAAAAAAAAGCAAGTATGCAGTGTGATGCACTTAGATGCTAGACCTAAAAGAAATTGAAAAATAACAGACTTACTGGCAGGATCTACAGGTAAAAATAAAGGTGAAAAAATAAATTCATATATAAAATATGAAACTAATACAGCCATCACATCTAAAAATTGGTAAAATGATACAATTTGTATCATTTCATTTTTACATTTTATAAATACAGAAAAAGCAGATGTTTTAAACAATTTAGGAATCTAAAAATTGGTAAGCTGCAAAAAAATAAATAAATATATATATATATATATATATACACACACACACACACACACACACACACACACACACACACACAAATGGTTGTTATAAACAACCATTTTTACTGAATCAAATAGATCCATTCAGTACGAATTGTTATGATTAGCTGTGATTGGCCACAGCTAATCACATAGTACAGATGGGCTGTGATTGGCCCTGTCTGTACCATGTGATCACTGTGACCAATCACAGTAGTACACAATGAATGGCATGAATCATTGTGTACAATTGACATGTAATCTGCTGTGATTGCTCACAACGAGACTGCCTGTGTCTGATAGCAGGCCAGTACACTGATCTATAATCCTCTGGGTGACAGATCGTGCTGGAATGTGGCCCGATCCTAGGAAGATGTCATATGACATCCTTCCAGAATAACAGGGCTCCCGTCCCGCCGTCATTTTATAGTAGGTTTAAGTATTGCTTTAAGTAACGCAAGGATATTGAATTTCAATTCCTGACTGTGAGTTATTACACATTCCTCTTTACCCTACTGATCCTTTCATGGAAAATTGTCACCAGAAATAAAAAATGTCTGTTTTATGTGCTCTATGGTAACATCAGTTCACTTAATGTTAATTAATCACTGCCACGGTATAAACAGCAAATCTGGCTAAGAATATTTCCACCATAGTCTGGATGGTGGATGGGTTTGTGTAAAATCATATATGGTGTTTTTATTTACATTATAGCTTCAGCAGAGAGAACATAAAGTGCATACAGACATTTGATAATCACTACCCCATCCCACCAATTCTTAGACCTATGAGTGACAAGACACCTAAACTGACACCCCTGGCCAACTTTAGGAGCTGGGGCTGTAAACCAAGTTGGTTCTTCCCAGTCTGTAGCAATAGTTCCCCTAAAATAACCCCTGTACTTTGTGTGATGTGAGCATACATATGCATGTAGGAAAAACAATGAAAGCTCATCCATCCACCATCTACTACTGTCTGTGATAAGAATAAAGAAAATCTGTCACGAAACCAAATACCTTTATTAGAAACTGCATAGGATTTTAGGTGCAATAAATCTACACCTATTACAGTTTATCGTGAAGTCACTGCCCTCACCCTAGATAGGGGTTATGGATATCTGGGCCTGTTGCCTGTGTCTGATTTGTTGTTTAGGGCAGGGGTCTCCAAATTTCTAAACAAAGAGCCAGTTTATTGTCCTTCAGACTTTAAGGGCCCCAATGTGGCCAGTGGGAGTAGAAAATGCCCCAGTATCAGTGGGAGTATACAATGGGGTTTATTTACTAAAGCTGGAGTGTCCAAAATTAGGCTCACTTTTGCATAGAAACCAGTCCGCTTCCAGGTTTTATTGCCAAAGTTTAATTGAATAATGTTTCTATGCAGCAGTGAGTCTGATTTTGCACTCTCCAGCTTTAGCAAATAAAAACCCCAATGTCTCAGGCTTGGTGGTCAGTGGGAGTAAAAGATTACATAGCACCTGTGGTCAGGAAGAATAGTGCCCCATCACTGGTGTCAGTGGGAGGAGTAGTGCCCCATCACTGGTGTCGGTGGGGGGAGTAGAGCCTTATCATTGGTGTCAGTGGGAGAAATGGTGCCTCATCTATGGTGTTAGTGGGAGGAATAGTGCCCCATCACTGGTGTCAGTGGAAGGAATAGTGTCCCATCACTGGTTTCAGTGGGGGGATTAGTGCCCCATCACTGGTGTCAGTGGGGGGAGTAGAGCCTCATCATCGGTGTCAGTGGGAGGAATGGTGCCTCATCAATGGTGTTAGTGGAAGGACTAGTGCCACATTATTGGTGTTAGTGGAAGGAATAGTGCCTCATATCAGACTGAGGAACAGTGCCCCAGGGGCCAGATAAAGGCAAGAAAAGGGCGGCATCTGGGCTGTGGGCTGCAGTTTGAAGAATACTGGTTTAGGGTACTAGAGATTTTTCTTTTATCACAGTTTAGTTGAAAGAGTCTGAAAATATCACATGCACTAAAACTTCCATTGTACTGTAAATATATTTAGATTAGAGTCCTCTTTGTTTGAAAACACTAATGAGATAAAGTAGGTCCTAAATTGTTTAAAACATCTGCTTGTTCTGTATTTATAAAATGTAAAAATGAAATGATACAAATTGTTGTAAGTAATAGCAGCAATACTTACGGTATGTATTCTTTGGTACAGCAAATTCTGGCCACTAGCAACTTTATTTCTTATTGTTTTCATAGGACTGAAATGTACACTATATAGGTTAGAGGACACCTAAACATGACACCTACTATATGGCCAAAAGAGTATGGACACCCCTCTAAATTACTGGATTGAAGTGCTTCCAGTGATGTTCAATGTTAAATCTATAGCATACATAGACATTTTAGAAAGCGGTTTGCTTTCAACTTTGTGGCAACAGGAAAGCCCTTTTTTCCAGCACAACAAGCACTTTCAAGCCAAGACCATTAGAATGGGTTTGACAAATTTGGTGTTGGGGAGTGACTGACACACAGCCCTAAAGCAATCTTACTGAACGTCTTTAGGATGAGATTGAACACTGATTGAAAACCAGACCTTTTAGTCCAACATCAGTACTCGACATCCCAAAATGCACTTTTGCCACACATTTTCAAAGACACTCCAAATCGTATGGAAAGTTTTCCCAGAAGAGTGGAGGCGGGTGTCAACTACATATTAATACCCATGGTTTTGGAATGATATTTCAGCAAGCACATATAGGTGTGATGGACAAGTGTCCACAAATGTTTACACATACTATATTTTAATGGTGTTGCCTAAAAAACAAAAGTTCTTTTATTCGTCTTTCAAAGTTTTTATACAGTAATACTTAACTGCAATGCTTTTTTTTATCCACATGGTGGGCTTCATATACAAGCCTTTAGACACAGCCCATTCATAAATATAAATACAAATAAATTTACATCTAAGCAGAATGAGCACCACTTCAGGTCAAATAAATTGATCTTATTGCTATAGATGAAACCAATATTCATTATGTATTCTTTCAGTGAAGCACAAGGTATTGAAAATCCTATCTTTGAAGATCCCCCTGCTGCAAACCCAGAACAGAGGCCCCGGCTTATTTTCATGTCTAGCCGCCAGCAGTCAGACTCAGGTCGCCATCTGCTTTCTGAACCCAACACTCCCCTCTCTCCCCCTGGACCAAATGATGTCTTCTTCCCATCTCTTGGTAAGTTTGCCAAAGTGAAACTTTATTTCACTACCTAGCCAAATAAAACTAATCTTGTGTGCAAACATTATGAAAACTTCTTAAGCCTTTATTGTACTTATCACCTATACATTTCAATGGAGAGTTGTTTACAAGGTTCCAGTCTGTGTTGAAGGAGTGCCTACAGTGGCCACTGTGTCAACAAACCACTCAAATAATATGTAACACTATTCTTACAATGTGTGTTGTCATGGTACTAATGTGCAGATCAAAAACTTTCCTTCAAATAGAGCATATTCCCAATCAACCCCTCATTGACCGTTGGGTTAATCCCTATTGGCCCTAATGAACTACCTTTTTCCTCCTCCATTTCTTGTTTTTTGATGATTTTTATTTTACCATTTACTGTGAAATTGTTTTAAATATCTATCCCATTCTCAGTAGGAGAAACGTAATTATACGTTATTATATTTATGATAATGTATTTGTCTTGTTGTCATAAGTAATGACAAAGCCATTGTCAGATCAATAAGCCCATAGATGAAATGTTAAATATTGCTCAGGTTCATAGGGACTATGAGAGCTCAGTTGGACAGTCAGCTTTCTTTCTCATTTTTCTGCTCAAAAGCTCCTCTCTTGAACACGCTGGTGATGGTTTATGTTTTCTTTAAGCGCTTCTCTTCTAATATGCTTGTGAACACATGAGTGTGCATGAACACTTAGGCTAGCATGGAGCTGCATTTACAGGCAGAAAAAAAGGCAAACATCTGTAAAAGCAGCATTTTTTTTTAAACAACAAAGTTTTTTATTGAAAAAAAATGCATTTTTTAAGCCCTGATTGCATGAGACCTAAAAGTCATATTCTGTGTAGCTAAATTGGCCAGTGGCACAACAGTTTGATGGTATAGTTTGTGGGCTCCTTTTTTTTGCAGCACCACACTGCATCATCTTAGAAGGCCAAGTAAAAAAAAAAAGAACCTTTAATTTTAGACATGCCAGTTATTGTAGTATGTTTTAAAAGGTTTATGGAATGCCAAACGCTTATTCAATAGTAGGGGCAAATCTGTGGTGCTTTGGTGAACAATGGTTACTGCACAGTATTGGAGCAACATGCCAATAGCAAAGAGTAGCTCCAAAAACAGATGGTAAGCAACAAGTGAATGATGCACATTAAGCCTTTTGAACCTAAAAAAAATGCCCTTGCAATATGAAATAAAAACCAATGTACTCCCAAAAGAAATGAAAACCCCAAAATACAAACCATCAAACAAAAACCCACTCTTTCTTTTTAAAGAAAAAACTTGCAGCAGAAATACAAAGCAGTTTTGTATGGACGAGACAGCAAGTCAATAACCACTTACCTAAACTCAACCCAAAAAAAAAAAAATTCAAATTCAAGCTCCTGAAAATAACAAAAAAATAAATAAAAACTGGGAAGGCAGCAAAGTGAGCAATAACCTGAAGTGTTAGCAATCAGATGTAAAAAAAAGGTTTCCCAACTCATTCTAATGTCTCCCTTTGCAGTTTGTCATCTCCCCCTCTTCCTCTCCCTACAGCAGCTTCTAATACATTGACATGTGACTGCTCTGAGCCCCTCCTTTTATATTGAGACTAGAGGTCGTCCGATATATCGGCCGATATTTGGCGTTTTTTACTTAATCGGCATCAGCCGATTGTGCTGATAAAAAAGGCCGATTGTAACTTCAGCCAAATCAGCCGTGACTTGCAAATGACTTCTGTAATAGAAGTTAATGCAAGTTTCCTGACCTTATCTGTGGAGAGGATTCTCTCCTCCTCTGGGCAGCCTGCCAAGTCTGATAAGAAGATACTTTGTATCTTTCAGGTTCTTTTTATCAATAGACTGAACTCCATGTGTAGAATTTCTCAGTTTAACCATTTAAAGACTAAATCTTTTCTGACACTTGTTGCTTACAAGTAAAAATCCTGTATTTTCTGCTAGAAAATCACTTAGAACCCCCAAACATTATATATATATTTTTTAGCAGAGACCCTAGGGAATAAAATGGTGGTTGTTGCAATATTTTATGTCACACGGTATTTGCGCAGCGGTCTTTCAAACGCAATTTAAAAAAAAAAAAAATACAGTAATGAATTAAAAAAAAACCTAAGTTCTAAATTCTACATACAAGTGAACTGATTGGAGTTTTGTTTTGTTTAATGTTTAAATGAAAAAAAATTCTGTATTAAGGCTGCTTTCACACTGGAGTGGGCATGCGTTGATGGTAAAACGCTGCTAGTTTTAGCGGCGCTTTACCGTCATTTTAGAGGCGCTATTCGGCTGCTAGCGGGGCGCTTATAACCCAGCTAGCGGCTGAGGAAGGGGTTAAATGCGCCCCTGAAGCGCCGCTGCCAAAATGCTTTGCAGGCACTTCGGCAGCGGTGCGCATTCATTTCAATGGGCAGGAGTGGTGGAGGAGTGGTATACACCGCTCCAAAGATGCCGTTTGCAGGACTTGTTTTTACATCCTGCCAGCGCATCGCCTCAGTGTGAAAGCACTCAGGATATCACACTGAGACTGCAGGGGAGCCGTTTTACAGGCACTTTACAGGCGCTATTTTTAGCCCAAGAGCGCCTGAAAAACGCCCCAGTGTGAAAGGGGTCTAACTGTTAGATTTTATGAGATGAAGGGAAAAAAGAAAAAAAAAAAAAATCGGCCAAATATATCGGCCCAAAAAAATCGGCATCACATATCGGCCATCGGCCACTGCGATTTCTAAATATCGGCATCGGCCAGAGAAAAACCCATATCGGTCGACCTCTAATTGAGACTTATCCAAGAGCTACTTTATTGGGCTTCCTAACCCTGCTGGCCATCGTTTAAAAAAAATAAAAAAATCATCCGGGCAAATCCATAATCCAAATTTATCCATAGTCAAAATCTCAAGTATTAGTTTTGAGTGGATTGACCATTTTAATAGGTATTTAAGGGTTACTGAAGTTCAACAAAGTAAATCATTGCCTAGGGGGACATTGATACTTTAGAGCAGATATATATGCCGCAATGTTAGTCCATACCACAACCTGCATTTTACAGCCCATTCATAAAATGCATGCTGCAGTTATGTGCTTGCAGTACCTTATTGAGCTCTTGTTGTTTACTGCAGCAGAGAGAACTCTGTGATTGGAGGAGAGGATGATTACATGACTTTGACAAGTTAACGACCATGCCCCTCTCCTGGCATTATTTTTATTGCTATTCCTCTATTCAGAAGAATAGTGTTTTGAATTCCCAAAGACAGCGGAGCGCTAAGCATATTTGTAAAGCACATTGCTGTACTTTATAAATATACAGCATATATATGTATGTTATTTAAAGCAGCTCTATGGATGTGATAAAGCTTATGCTTTATAGATGTTTCCTTAATGCCACAGAAAAATGTATTTCCTTCACCTTTGTAACATCCATACTTATTTATATTGTACACATTGGAACAGGTTGTGCCTGAAAGTATAATTCCAGGAAGCAAGCTACAGGTTATTAATTTTAATTTATCATTTTAATTAAAAAACAACATTTCCTTTAATTCACCCACTTTGAATTGGTATTTCTCCTGAACAGTTTTTTCTTACTAACTAGACTGATGATAATACCAGAAAAAGTAGTTTACATGAACAATGCACTCCTACATAGTACATGAAAGACAAGAAACTTGAAAGTGTTCTGAATGACTCCAGAAAGCCTCCAAGGGCAGCTATGAATTCAACTAAAAATGTCACCATTGTGTTTTTTTTCAGCCAGGTACATTTGAAGATGTTCTCAAGAGTTCCGTGTTTTAGGACAGTTGCCACATTGTTTTTAAATGTCTTTAGTTTACGGCTATCATGAAAGAACTAAATGAAGCTTTGTTTTTATCTGTGCAGAGCCAGTGCCAGATTCTCCAGATCCTGTGTAAATGAAGATTTAGGAGCACGACTGAAGGTTTGAAGAGAAAAGCAATATCTGAAAGATTTATCTAAAGCCTAAAAACTGTGCCGTCTGTGGCAGAACAACATTCATGCAGGAAAAAAGAAAACTTTGTGAAAGGATTACCACAACTGGACTGACAATCCTGAATACAATTCCTGTGCAAATAGAGACTTGGATGAAGTCATAAACTGTATTTATGCACTGTTTAATAATGTCATATATTGACTGATGGCAACTAATGTAACTCCGAATGTAACATCAGGCTCTCTTGATCACAATTATGTTTGCATTTAAAGAGCGTGAATACAACGGTACAGAGTACGTCTCTGGGCTGTAGAATGTATATAGCATCAAGTACTACAACATTTAGTCTGCTTGAGAAAATCTCCCATTTCTGTCCTTAAAGCTGAACTGCAGGCAGCTATAAAAGATGCACATGAATGCAGCTCTGAAATCATTAGAATGTCATTTAATATGTTTTTAAATGCAAGTACCCGAGTTTGACTTGGTATCCATTTCTGGCATTCTACTGTAAGTCTGTACAGCACAACCCTGGTAGGGGGGTGAGGAAGCAGCACAAGAGCAAGTCTGTGTACTGCAGAATAAAAAGCAAGCTGATAGGAGGAGACAGCAGAGTGATGAGCTCATCAACGTGCTTCTTCTCCTTTAATTGACCAGCTACAGAGTGGAGGTAGGGGAGAAAATTGTAAGATATAGAGAAAAATCAGTAGATATCAGATTCCCTCACCTGCTAAACATTACTGTGCTGGAAGGAGAGAAATACAAATCTTTAGTTAGGTAAAACTATTCTCGTTTCATCTGTGTATTTATCTGTTTGCCTGAAGTTCAGGTTTAATTAAGGTGTTACTAAACTCACAACCGTAAAATCAGTCTGTATATGCAGTAAACTATGCTTGTTATACTCACTGTGGAACCTAAGGGGTTAATCCTCTGCACTGTGTAAAAAGACTGTCTGTCTGATCCTGTCTTCTCTGAGCCTCCCCTTCTTCCACTGTCCCCAATCAATCTCCTGATAGAACAGAGCCTTGGGAGCAAGCTCCACATGCTCAGTTTGGTGTTTATTGCTAGAGAGTTTTTTTCCTTCTTAGGAGAGTGCATGTGATCAGCACAGGGCCAATCAGCACTGTCCAAACAGAGGGTCAGGGGTCCTGCAGCCTTATAGGACAGTCAGGGGAGAATGAAAACTCCTCCTACAAGGTTTAACTAGACACCGATAGAAGTCACAAGACTGCTCTAATTGCTGATGAGAAAAGGTATTTAGCGGTGTATGTTTACTAAAACCATTGCATTTCCATGTGTACTGTGGGAGACCAGATATAGTGAACACCGGGTCCTGGGTTTAGTAATACTTTAAGGTTAAGGGGCATACACAGAGCTAAAGGCTTGACTTGCCTATACACAGGATATGACATATGCACCCTTTAGGTCTGGATGTGCCAGTACCAATAATTTTGCACCTGAATTTGTCCCATAACTTGGACATCGCTGTGCCTAGATTTGATCATCTATGTTATTTATACAGAACCATTTTTACCAGGAAAAGTAATTAAACTAAAACTACTAATTTTAGGAAAAAAGCTGTCATACATTTTATAACAGGTGCCTTGAATACTCTCCATTCCATTATATTGTAAAGATGGTAGCATATTTATTGTAAAAACAAAAAGTGCCAAAACAAATCTAGAGCTTGCCACTCAAAAGGTGCACTTTATCATTTTTATTTTGAAATATGTCCAACCTACAAAGTACACGATGTACATGAGCATAGTTACAAGTATAAAAAATCCCTTAAAAGTTGTGTTGCGTAGCGCGACTTTAAGATTTTTTTTTTTCCTATAAGATAACCCTAATTAAATCCATCTACTAAGTGCTATGGATTATCTATTTACAATTATATCTGCTCCTAATCAGTCCAAACCCTATACTCACCCTCTGTATGATAGGAACCTTAGTTGGAAAGATTTTTTTTTTTCTGTCAGGAGTTAAACAGGACTTTCCATATTCTCCTTAGGATATTGCACTAGAAGCTGTTTCTCTGTGTTCTCCAACTATATATTCTTTGCTTTTGTCAACCTTAGTGTTTGCTATCCCCCTTTTCCCTCCCTCTCAGTCTTTACCTGCATCAAAGATTTTCGTTTTACATTATGTGACCAAAATGCTAGCCTTATTTTCAGCAATAATAAATGAATAATATAAATACGTAATAGATGACCATGTTCATTTGTACTAGCCCATATATTCCTTTTTTGGGGGAAAAAATAGGATTACCAATGTGGGGACCGCTTGGAGATATGCTAAAGCATACCAAATTCCATACAATAACATGGAACATTTAAAAAAAACATGTAAATCTACTTTGAAATGTATTGATTACAGCATTCAGCAGTTTCTACTGATAGTGCCCACTCAGATGCAAAGTACGTTTCTTTCTGAAAGCAATCATTTCTTGTCATTTCTATGCAATCTCAATGGATTACAACATAAGGCGCTTCCTTTTGCACTTGCACATGGAGAAGATGAAGTAGGTAAAGAAGAAGTGATTCTTTCATCTCTTTCTTCCTGTCAGTTACAACATTCTTAACCCATTATACATGTAATGGTGTCCACTAAAAGACTAGAGGCTGTTCACTTTGAAAAGTAAAAGTAGATCTAATAATAATAATAAAAAATTGTATAGCACTTTTCTGCATTGGGACTTAAAGCACCTATCAAGTTGGTGTTCTTTGAAGAGAAGGAATTGTTAGGTGTTGCTATAAGCTTTGGGTGAATAGATGTGTCTGGTTGCTGCTTTAAAAAAAAAAAACACCCAGAGGGTACCTCCCGGACAATGAAGGCAGTGAGTTCCATATTGAGGTTGTTACATGATAAAATGTATAAGATCCAAAAGATTTGAAGGTGATTCGAGGACAAAGTAGTTTCCTTTCACTGAAGAGTGGAGGAAATATGCGTAACCACAAGTTTAGTCAGTGATGCTAGGACTTTATAAGTAGATCAGTAGGCCAATTTTAAAGAATCCTTTCCAAATAAATAGAGGGTATTATTTAATGGAGGGTATTATTTAAGATTGGCCTACCTACTTATAAAGGGAGCAAATAATTGGGTGATGTGTCAGTGACAGGATTGGTGGGCGAGTAGCCTGGCTGCATCATTCTGCATCAGCTGCAAACAATGTAGTTCTTTCTCAGGGAGACCATCGTAGATTTGCAGTAACCCAATCTGGATGATACAAAGTTTGGATTAATTGGCATATCCTCTGCTAGAATTGGGTATTTGACTCTTGTAATATTACTAAAATGGTGAAACGAGGACCTGACAGCAGCTAATTGTTGCTTAAATCGACGAGTCAATGTCCAGGATCACATGCAAGCTGTGCGTGTGGTTTGAAAACATAAGCATTGTATTCCCAAGGTTTAAGCCAACTGTGTGTGTTTGCTGCCTCTTTGAGTTTAGCCTCTGCCTTCCATTTACAAGCACTTCTGTCTTGTCTGGGTTCATTTTCAGCCAGTTACCACAGTTACCCACTCCTGCACATCAGAAGGACATCCCTTGATCTTAGTTACAGGGTCACAAGTGTCTGGTTTGAAAGACAGATAGAGTTGTGTGTCATTTGCATGGTAGTAAAAACCATAGTGTTTCCTAGTGGCATTATGTATATGGAAAATAATATTGGTGTCAGAATGGAGCCCTGTGGAACCCCGTAATGTAATGGAAGTTAAGAATATGGGCATGTTCCTTCCATGATGCCTGTGATCTCCCTGAAGAAAAGGATTTGAACCAGCTGCGCACTTTACCCTGTAGACCACAGAGTAAGTTGTTATGGTCTACAGTGTCAAATAGAGCAGAGAGATCAAGGAGGATAAAGATGGAGCAATATCTGCCTTATCTGCAGCCATTAATAGGTGGACTAGAACTGTTTCTTTACTTCTTTTTATGTCAAAGATCTACTGATTTTTTTCAGTTGAATTTCAAAGAACCCTAGAAAATCAACAGATATTGTGTGTAGGAGACATAGTCTCTCTATACTTGGTGCAATAACATGATTAAGATGATAATTTTGTTACAAAAGCAATTATTTAAACTTCCAGGCTCTAAGTAGATCACAAAGAGCAATGGATCACCAAAAATGTATAAAGTCGCAAAAAAATGACAAAAAAAATCACAAAAACACACAAATCGTAAAAAGTTGCAAAATTACAAAATATCGCAAAAAAAAAAAAATAAATTGAAAAAAACATGGAAAAATACAAAATTTTATAGCAAATCGGAAAAACAAAAAACAAAAAAATCGAACACGAAAAAGGAAGTGAGAGATAGCCACTGACAAATATAAACCAGGGAGCTTTACGTCATATACTGAATAAATAAATGTAGGCTAAGGTATCAAGATAGACACACAATACTGGCATAAATCAATCAATATGTTGTTTGGATTAAATTGGGGATACACATGGGCATAACACGGTATGTATCTATTGATAAAAGTAGGACACGTCCCATTCAAAATTGACTGCGCATCAGTGCACAAAGCAAGGTCCATAAAGATATGGATGAGCAAGTTTGGGGTGGAGGAACTTGACTGGCCTGCACAGAGTCCTGACCTCAACCCAATACAACACCTTTGGGATGAATTAGAGCGGAGACTGTGAGCCACGCCTTCTCATCGTCCAACATCAGTGCCTGACTTTACAAATGCACTTCTGGACGAATGGTCAAACATTCCCATAGACACACTCCTAAACCTTGTGGACAGCCTTCCCAGAGGAGTTGAAGCTCTTTATAGCTGTAAATGGTGGGCCAACTTAATATTGAACATTACGGCCTAAGGCTGGGAAGCCATTATAGTTCATGTGCGTGTAAAGGCAGGCGTTCTAATACTTTTGACAATATAGTGGGTGTGTATATATATATATAAATATATATATATATACAAAAGTGTGTACACCCCTCACATTTTTGTAAATATTTTATTATATCTTTTCATGCAACAACACTGAAGAAGTTATTCTTTGCTACAATGTAAAGTAGTGAGTGTACAGCTTGTATAACAGTGTAAATTTGCTGTCCCCTCAAAATAACAACACACAGCCATTAATGTCTAAACTGATGGCAACAAGAGTACACTCCTAAGTGAAAATGTCCAAATTAGGCCCAAAGTGTCAATATTTTGTGTGGCCACAATTATTTTCCAGCACTGCCACTGAAGATGCTCAATAGGGTTTAGGTCTGGAGACATGCTTGGCCAGTCCATCACCTTTACCCTCAGCTTCTTTAGCAAAACAGTGGTCGTCTTGGAGGTGTGTTTAGTTTCGTTATCATGTTGGAATAATGCCCTGCAGCCCAGCCTCCGAAGGGAGGGGATCATGCTCTGCTTCAGTATGTCACAGTACATGTTAGCATTCATGGTTCCCCCCATGAACTGTAGCTCCCCAGTGCCGACATTTGTCTTTGTACTCCTCCCCTGGTTGCCGCCACACACACTTGACACCATCTGAACCAAATAAGTTTATCTTGGTCTCATCAGACCACAGGACATGGTTCCAGTAATCCATGTCCTTAGTCTGTTTGTCTTCAGCAAACTGCAGGTTTTCTTGTGGATCATCTCTAGAAGAGGCTTCCTTCTGGGATCACAGCCATGCAGACCAATTTGATGCAGTGTGCGGTGTATGGTCTGAGCACTGACAGGCTGACTCCCCCACCCCTTCAACCTCTGCAGCAATGCTGGCAGCACTCATACCTCTATTTCCCAAAGACAACCTCTGGATATGACGCTAAGCACGTGCACTCAACTTCTTTGGTCGACCATGGCGAGGCCTGTTCTGAGTGGAACCTGTCCTGTTAAACTGCTGTATGGTCTTGGCCACCGTGCTGCAGCTCAGTTTCAGGGTTTCGGCAATCTTCTTATAGCCTAGGCCATTGTAATGTAGAGCAACCATTCTTTTTTTCAGATCCTCAGAGTTCTTTGCCATGAGGTGCCATGTTGAACTTCCAGTGACCAGTATGAGAGAGTGAGAACGATGACACCAAATTTAACACACCTGCTCCCTATTCACATGGAGACCTTGTAACATGAACAAGTCACGTGACACCAGGGAGGGAAAATGGCTAATTGGGCCCAATTTGGACGTTTTCACTTAGGGGTGTACTCACTTTTGTTGCCAGTGGTTTAGACATTCATGTCTGCATGTTGAGTTATTTTGAGGGGACAGCAGATTTACACAGTTATACAAGCTGTACACTCACTACTTTACATTGTAGCAAAGTGTCATTTCTTCAGTGTTGTCACATAAAAAGATATAATAAAATATTTACAAAAATGTCAGGGGTGTACTCACTTTTGTGAGTGTATATATGCAATGTTAAGCCACCTCAATCCAAAGAAACAAAGGCAATAAGGGCCTAACACACTTCCAAAACTTTGGTTTTTCGAAGTATATTACTGTAATGCACAAAGAAAAATGTAAGTGTCCTTTCACTAGGGACACTCCGACATTCAATTTCCTTCTGCTGTAATTTTGGATAGCAATATGTCACTACTACTGATAATGTTAATTTTTGTGCAATGAGTTTGAAATACTATGTAGAAATAATTTTATTTCTCTACCAGTTATAACTCAAGAACAGTCCTTTCCTCTCAAATGGAGGTATCGAGTTGGCTTGGATTTGATCCATTTTATTAGCATAGTTTTACAAATTCTGCAGTAATAATCTGTAAGATTTTTGTTTCCCTTAATAAACTGACTTTTTAAAAATATGACTAAAGGATCGAAACATTGAACCTTTTTTTACACTGATGGCTATTAAAAATATTCAAAACTGATGGTCAACAAGTAAAACCCGCCCACACTTGTAGTCCCACCACTGCGCTCCTGGATAAAAGCAATGTGATACCTAAAGCTGGCACTTAGAATGAACAAATGTGTGAACAGTTTAATCCTCTATTCAGGTGAAGTCCAAAAATAGTGAAATAAATAGTGGCGCTAAAACTAAATATCATAGAATGAAATGGAGAAACAGTGAATGAAATGATAACGATAGTGTTAGAAATAATCATATCACCAGAGCCATAACATCAGTGAATTGGAATCCATTGCAGGGAATACATAGGGAAAGCTAACAAATTGCAGAGATCATTTTAAGTGGAGAGATCCCCGATTTACACGGCTGGAGTTCGGAGACTATTTTTAACCCTTGTTTGTGTGGGTTGAGGCGATTTCAGCCAAACACGGGGGTGTGAGGCAAATTTAGCTGGTGAGTGCGTGTCTTGAGGGCAGTGGAATCACTGGCACAGAGGTGTGGTGGATGAATAGAAGAACCGTGCACTGGAATCACATCACTATATTGGATTGTTTTTTTTTGTTTTTTTTGTTTTCCATTGTTTATGGACTTTTTAATACACATTATATGCTCACCAAAAAGACATTTTTGGTTAATTCTTTTTATTTCACTTGTCACAGGGTGATAGAAGTTTAGCAACATCAACCATGATTGTTTAAAAATTATTAAGGTAGTTATTAAAAATACACCACATTTATGATATCTTTTCTACCTAATTATGTTTTTGATAGGTATGAAACATTAGGTCAATAATCTTTGACCCAAAGCAAAATATGCATTTCAAATGTCTGTTCTTTTTGCCATCTATACGATGTAAAATTTTATATCTTTATATAATTGTAAAAATATTAAGAAAGTTAGGACATTGACTGTTGAGTACTGTATATTTTAAAAGGATTAGTAAAAATATTTTTCATAGGGTAACAAAGCCAGGTTTCCACATTTCCTTAAAAAACACGTACACACAGTGGTTAGCCACATTTTGTACTTCCTTTACTGCACTACAGGAAGTGTGTTTCACATAGAAAAGGGGAAATGTGTATAAATTGTGTAAAGCCAATATGCGTGTAAAAATCCCAGTATTATTCAGGCCCTACATCATTTGGAACAGTCCAAATGTAAAAATATTCAATTTCCCAAAATGAAGAAATATATTTTATACATATTGTAAAGCACTGCACAAACTGTTGGTGCTATATACAGTGGGGACGGAAAGTATTCAGACCCCCTTACATTTTTCACTCTTTGTTATATTGTAGCCATTTGCTAAAATCATTTAAGTTCATTTTTTTCCTCATTAATGTACACACAGCACCCCATATTGACATAAAAACACAGAATTGTTGACATTTTTGCAGATTTATTAAAAAAGAAAAACTGAAATATCACATTGTCCTAAGTATTCAGACCCTTTGCTGTGACACTCATATATTTAACGCAGGTGCTGTCCATTTCTTCTGATCATCCTTGAGATGGTTCTACACCTTCATTTGAGTCCAGCTGTGTTTGATTATACCGATTGGTCTTGATTAGGAAAGCCACACACCTGTCTATATAAGACCTTACAGCTCACAGTGCATGTCAGAGCAAATGAGAATCATGAGGTCAAAGGAACTGCATGAAGAGCTCAGAGACAGAATTGTGACAAGGCACAGATCTTGCCAAGGTTACAAAAAAAATTCTGCTGCACTTAAGGTTCCTAAGAGCACAGTGGCCTCCATAATCCTTAAATGGAAGACGTTTGGGATGACCAGAACCCTTCCTAGAGCTGCCAGTCTGGCCAAACTGAGCTATCAGGGGAGAAGAGCCTTGGTGAGAGAGGTAAAGAAGAACCCAAAGATCACTGTGGCTGAGCTCCAGAGATGCAGTCGGGAGATGGGAGAAAGTTGTAGAAAGTCAACCATCACTGCAGCCCTCCACAAGTCTGGGCTTTATGGCAGAGTGGCCCAACGGAAGCCTCTCCTCAGTGCAAGACACATGACAGCCCGCATGGAGTTTGCTAAAAAAAACACCTGAAGGACTCCAAGATGGTGAAAAATAAGATTCTCTTCTCTGATGAGACAAAGATCGTACTTTTTGGCCTTAATTCTAAGCGGTATGTGTGGAGAAAAGCAGGCGCTGCTCATCACCTGTCCAATACAGTCCCAACAGTGAAGCATGGTGGTGGCAGCATCATGCTGTGGGGGTGTTTTTCAGCTGCAGGGACAGGACGACTGGTTGCAACCGAGGGAAAGATGAATGCGGCCAAGTACAGGGATAACCTGGATGGAAATCTCCAGAGTGCTCAGGACCTCAGACTGAGCCGAAGGTTTACCTTCCAACATGACAATGACCCTAAGCACACAGCTAAAATAACGAAGGAGTGGCTTCACAACAACTCCGTGACTGTTCTTGAGTCCTGACTTAAACCCAATTGAGCATCTCTGGAGAGACCTAAAAATGGCTGTCCACCAACGTTTACCATCCAACCTGACAGAACTGGAGAGGATCTGCAAGGAGGAATGGCAGAGGATCCCCAAATCCAGGTGTGAAAAAAACTTGTTGCATCTTTCCCAAAAAGACTCATGGCTGTATTAGATCAAAAGGGTGCTTCTACTAAATACTGAGCAAAGGCTCTGAATACTTAGGACCATTTGATATTTAGGTGCTGTGTGTGCATTAATGAGGGAAAAAATGAACTTAAATGATTTTAGCAAATGGCTGCAATATAACAAAGGGTGAAAAATGTAAGGGGGTCTGAATACTTTCCGTCCCAACTGTAAGTTCTGTATTATAATAATAATAATAATAATAATATACAATACACATGTATGTGTGTGTATTCTAAAGGGTACCTGTAAAACATCAAGGCAGCACAATTCACTTTAAAAATGAACACTCGTTACCATTTCTGTGCAAAGATCAATATGGCCCTAATAATAGTCAGCATCCACATGAATATCAAATTGCTAAAATAGTAGATATGGTTTTATGATCACCACCGCATTGTCTGTGAATGCCATTGTCTAATGACCAATGATATTGCTTTAAAATGATCCAGAAAGAGTGCTATGCCTTTTAATTATACCACAGGCCCCATTTACTCAGCTTTTGGTTAATAGTCTGTGCTTTCCTCCCCTTTTGCTTAAAATCAATGAAAAAAAAGGGGTAAGTAACATAGTTCTAAAAGGTGTCACTTGTTTAATAAATGTCTCTGTTTGCCTTAAAGGCGGGGTTCACACTATTGCGAATTGGATGCGAATTTCACCGCTTCCAATTCGCATGTCAGGAGATTGTGGCCGGCTGTCTATGGAGCCGGTTCACACATCTCCGGAGTGGCTTCGGTGCTAATTGCACAGAAGTCCTGTGCGTCTTCTGGTCTGTCTCAGGTCCGAATTCAGCCCAAAAATCGAACTGAAATCGGACCTGAAATGGTGAATGGGGACGCATCAGACCTCTCTGTGAGCTGCTCCGTGCCTAAGTGTGAACCAGCCTAAAAGAGAAGTGTGAATGTGTATTAACCTGGATGGCTGCAGCATCGATCCAAAGCTGCAACTGCCCCCTGCTGGTTCTACACTGAGAATGGATGGAAAGGGGTCCGGAGCTGCTGGTTCAATCTCCCAATGGCGCACATAGAGGCTGAGCCAGCTGCTGGTCAAGCATCTGGGTGGATCCCAACATTATTGTCAGGATCCCTGAAGAGCCTGGACCAGCTCTGTCATGTCACCCAACAGTGAACTTTGGTTCACTGTCGGCTGAATCTGGGTCACAGGAGAGCAGAACTAAGTGCCCTTCTGTGACCTACAGGAGAAGTATGGTCAAAGGAGCTTTGGCCATACTTTTCTTTAAAAAAAGGCAAATTAAACTGAATATGTGATTGCTTGCTATATATATAAAAAAAGGCATTAAAAACTTATAAAATATTGCATCTCATTATAACATGCTTTTACAAGGAATGATTTAACAGAAAAAAAAACTACAACTTTAACAGCCATGATGCAGATAATGGCAATGTATGAGGTCAAATTAAGTAGCAATTATTTACCGGAAAAGTGGTGTAAAAGCTTCACAGCAAAAGTTGAATTGCCTAACTTGGCAAGGTGAGGGAATAAACGAAGTGAAATAAGCCCAAGGATATCCTGTACATAACAAAAGCTAACTTGTGCATAGGAATAGGATTGCCAAGTTCTACAACAGAAAAATTGTATAGAAAGGGTCATATCCCTGATAAACTGAACTCGGATTACTGCATCCAAGATCTTCCTACTCTTTATCGTAACTACAACAAGAAAAATCATATACATGGGTGTGCCATTTTTTGGAAGGAAGGAGATGGGTGCAATTAATTTAAATGTGAGAACAGTTTGCTGAAATTACTATGTACAAGCTATATGTACAAATGTTATTATGAATGTACAAATGCTCTAATTTTTTTTTGATCCTATAATAAGTTTATTGAGAAAAAAAAGTGGGAACAGCAGGTACGGTACACACAGCTATTTTAGCAAGTCTCATATAACAATGTGTTATTCGTTAAAGTGCATAGAAACGGAACTGCACAGTGAGGAAAAAAATCTAAAATTGTCCTCTAAGTACTAAGTAAAGAAAGTAAAAACAGTGGTCTTACGCATTACGCCAAAGGTGGCAGGGCTTCATCACTAATTCATCATTTATTATTTTTAACTGAGGAGGAAAGGAGGAGGATCATTTTCAGTTAAAAACTGAAAATGATGATTCAATGATGAAGCCCCACTCCGTGGGCGTAACATGTAAGGTGGAGATTGGTGTCTAATGTCATCACGCTGTTTTTCCTGGAAGTTACCAGCCGAGTCTATAAGTAGACAATTTGAGCTGATGCTGAGCCACTGCTTATTTATTCTTTAAAGCTACATGCTACTATTTTTATGTGAGTACCTTTTTGCTATCCGTTTTTAATAAATAACTATACGGAGAGCACTAGAAGTGTCTGTTTTCTGTTTTTAACTGAGGAGGAGAGGAGGAGGATTTTCTATTAAGGATCCAAAAAGAGGAAATATCCTGTTATCCCTAGTTGTATGTGGTAGGGAACCCCTGGAGAGAAGAGCCATTATACATCAGGTGCAAATGGACCAATAGTTTGGAGGTCTCTACAAGGATGTGAAGACATGTGGTGGATTTTTTAGAAGTATTTTCTAACTGGTTATCAAGGGCAGTGGGCACTGCTTTTTGTAGATTGGTGGAAGAATCTGGGAAGATTATATGTTATAGGACTGTTTTATGTCTCATGGATATATTTTAATATCGCAATATGGTTGAAACCTTTTGATAATATCAGCAGTCTTAATTATAATGCGGCAGTACTTAAATTATAATTCTGGTCACTGTTTTTATTTATACAATATTATTATTAATGTTTTGTGCACTAGAAAATTAGAAATATCCTGAAGCCAAAGCAAAGTATATTCCAGGTTGAAAGTGTAAAAGAGTATTAGTGAGAGGAATTTGGGTTGTGTTTGGGCTTCCTAGACAGGATAAGGCCCAAACTGTCACATGGTGATATGATACAGTATAACATCCAGGCCTGCACTTTAAAATGTTGAAGTGTAGCTAAAGGCAAACTTTTTTTTTTTAGTTTTGGATAGAGTGGAGAGAGATTAGAACACCTGTCAGATTTTTACCGCTGTCTGTGCTCCCATTAGGGAGATTCATCCTCTTTTTTTAATCTTGTTTACTGTTATCACTTAGAGTAAAAATGAAAGAAATTCCCAAATATTGGGTTGTCTCCAGAATAGTAATAGAGGGGAAATATTCCAATGAGGACACTAGTTCTGGTGATTGTGGTGACACATAGGGATTCCTTCACTCTGGAAGGATTTACTCTCACTTCCTGTTTTGGCTATGAGACAGGAAGTGAAGGGAAATCTTCCCATTCAGGTATAGATGGAAAAAAATGACGATGTTATAACCCTCCCTAACCAAAAAGAAAAAAAATATTGTCTTTAGTTTCACTTTAAGTGCTAGAATATTTGACACATTTCCCTACAGAAAGATCTTTTTAGTTTTGGTTAAAGAGTTGTAAAGGTAGAAGAGTTTTTATCTGAATGCATGAAGATAAAAAGCCTTCTGTGTGCAGCAGCCCCCCTAATACTTACCTGAGCCCCATCTCTATCCAGCGATTTCCACGAGTCCCTCAGCCATCCGAGACTCTCCCTCCTGATTGGCAGAGGCACAGCAGCGACACCATTGGCTCCCATGGCTGTCAATCAAAGTCAGTTAGCCAATCAAGCGAGAGAGGGGGTGAGGCCGAATGGCAGCTCCATGTCTGAATGGACACACGGAGCTGCAGTTCGGCTCGGGTGCCCCCATAGCAAGCTGCTAAAAAAAAAACGAGACTTTACAATCACTTCAAGTTCTAAGGAATCCTGCATGGATCTCGAGTACCCACGCATTCTTGGATGCAAAATTCTTTCCAGCATATCAGAAGATTTATTGTAGCTCCCACTAAACAAAATGTGAGAGGGTATGAAAAATACCAGTTCTGGCTGCCACAAGTGGGTGACTTATAGTGGAAAAAGTAAGAAAAATGTGAAATGGTCACAAAGGGCAATGCAGTCCTATCAGACAATTGTCAGTACAAGGGCATGTTTTGATACGCATTTACCGATTATTTAATAATTATTATTATTATACAGGATTTATATAGCGCCGACAGTTTGCGCAGAGCTTTACAACATGAGGGCAGACAGTACAATTTCAATACCAGTTAATACAGGAAGAATCAGAGGGCCCTGCTCATTAGAGCTTACAATCTAGGAGGGAGGGTCAGGTGATACAAAAGGGTAAGAACTGTGGGGGATGAGCTGATGAAGAAAATACAAGAACAGTTGTTAGATGGAGGCAGGGTAGGCTTCTCCAAAGAGAAGTTTTCAGGGATCACCTAAAAGTAGATAGATTTGGAGATAGTCTGACAGATTGGGGTAGGGTATTCCAGAGGACAGGAGAGGCTCGGGAGAAGTCCTGGAGGCGAATATGGGAGGAGGTGATGAGGGAGCTAGAAAGAAGGAGGTCTTGGGAGGAACGAAGAGGACGATTAGGTTGGTATCTTGAGACTGGGCTAGTGATGTAGCTGGGGGCAGAGTTGTGAATGGCTTTGTAACTTATTGTTAGTATTTTGAATTTAATTAGTTGGGTGAGTGGCAGAGAGGTATAGCAGACGCAGAGCGGTTTGTAAGGTGGATAAGTCTGGCAGCAGTATTTATGATGGACTGAAGGGGGGATAGTCTATTTAAAGATAATCCAATGAGGAGGGAGATGCAGTAGTCGAGGCGAGAGATAACCAGGGAGTGAATCAGGAGCTTTGTGGTTTCATTGGTTAGGAAGGGACGTAGTTTGGAGATGTAGCGGAGGTTAATCATCTCTGTCCTAAACTGACTTTTGAATCTTAGCACCTTATAGGTCTACGTTTACTCAAAGATGCATCTCATGTGTGCATACTCCAATTTGTAAACTAAGAAAAAAAAGCGACCAAAACTACAGGGGAACACTTATAGTGTATAAGTGGTGTCTGATTTTCCGTGTGGTTTTAAACACAAACAATATATTTGACTTCCAGGCAGGAAAGACTAGAATGACTCACGCTAAATAGATCTCATAGTATGGTTTGAAGAAGACCACATACATAGAAGGAAACACCCATTGACCTCTCCATAACCTCAAACATCTGCAAGGTGGAGACCAATAATATTTACTACAGAAAAAATGCCTCGTAAATGAAATGAGTAGTATAGTCTGAGCCAGATGTAAGGCCCCATTCACACCTGAGCTTGGCGTTTTCAGGCAGAGAATTGTGCAATTTTACGGTGGTTTTTTACCGCGATTTTGCGGCGGTTTTTACCGCGATTTTGTGCAGGGCAAAAGGTCACCAATGTAGAAAGCAGAAAAACGCCCAAATCTGCCCGATTCGCGCGACAAAAAAGGGTCCAGAACTTGTTTAAACTTCAGGCGTAGGGCTTCAGGCGTTTTGGAGTGGAGATGTGAACCATCTCCATAGAGAATAATTGATTTTTTCCCCTCCAATGTTTTGTAGCTTCAGGCTTCAAGCTACAAAACACTCAGGTGTGAATGGAGCCTTAAGGCAAGCCAACTGGGCACTATGGGGAGCATCTGACTGAACAACTGTATACACACCTTCCCAGGTTAAAAATAACATGGCTTCCCACCAATGCACACTCCCTATGTCATTGCTAAACACTAACAATATTAGACTGTAACTCTCCTAAAAGGAAGTGCATGCTGGGCAGTTGTTAAATTTTCTGGTCTTAGGGCCCATACACACCAGCGGGAGCTTGTTAAGGTGCACTGCCGAACAGAGCTGGTATGAATTAACTCTTATGCCAAACAAAATCCATGGGTTTTTTCCGACGGATGTTGGCTCAAACTTGTCTTGCATACACACGGTCACACAAAGCTGTTGGAAAATCCGATCGTTCAGAACGCGGTGACATAAAACACGTACGCCGGGACTATAAACGGGGCAGTAGCCAATAGCTTTCGTCTCTTAATTTATTCTGAGCATGCGTGGCACTTTGTGCGTCGGATTTGTGTACACATGATCGGAATTTCCGACAACGGATTTTGTTGTGGGAAAATTTTATAGCAAGCTCTCAAACTTTGTGTGTCGGAAATTCCAATGGAAAATGTGTGATGGAGCCCACACACGGTCGGAATTTCCGACAACAAGGTCCTATCACACATTTTCTGTCGGAAAATCCGACCGTGTGTACAGGGCATAACAGAGTTAACATATATTCACACTGAAATGAATGGGGAGGCGGTTTTCAGGCGTTAGTTAGAGGCTATTTCTGGCTCTAAAACACCTTGAAAAAAATGCCTCAATGTGAAAGCAGCCTTACAGGTTTAACGCTAGAAATAGCCTCTAATGCCTGAAAAACACATTCAGACTTTTCACACTGGGGCGGTGCGCTTGCGGGACGCTCTGAAAAGTCCTGCAAGCAGCATGTTTGGGAACAGCGTATACACCACTCCCAAAACGCCCTTCCCATTAAAATGAATGGGCAGCTCTGCAAAGTGCCGCAATATGAGCACTTTTAACCCTTTCTTTGCCCGCTAGCGGGGGGTTAAAAGCGCCCCATTAGTGCCCGAAAAGCACTGCTAAAACGACAGTAAAGCGCTGATAAAATTAGCGGTGCTTTATTGCTAATGCAGACCGGCTACAGTGTAAAAATAGCCTTACAGTATTATGCAATGAGGCTTTTATATCTTTTTGGGAAATTCGTGTATGTGTAACAACAGGTGATGATTAAGCACAAGATGTATGTGTGAAACGCGTCTACATGACCACAGTTTGGTGTCTTTGGTGTGATCTTTGTGAAACAAAATAAAAGGCAATCGGAAGTTCTGGATGTGCAGCCATTTCTTTCTTCTTTCCAAGTTTCCCACGGAGGTGGGCCGAGGCTAGCACTCTGCAAGATACTCCAATCAGCCTTATCTTTATACACCTGGAGCAGCGGTTCTTTTTCTTGTATGTGTAACAACATACTTATACTATGAAGCATCTGGAAGGCGTAAGGAGAAATGCTATGAGGCTTCTGTCCATCCATATGAGATCTCATGCTGTTTGAGCCCAATTCAATGCATTTTGGGCATACATAGCTCATGAGTGTACGTCCAAGAGTTGTTGGTGAGCTGCACACATTGATTCAAGTCACAGTGGTGATAATTAAAGTTATCAAGAAATAAGAAGTTGTCTCGAGCTTGTTAATGAGGATGTAAACGTTGTTTTCTTAAATGGACACTTTGGGGGTTATTTACGAAAGGCAAATCCACTTTGCACTGCAAGTGTACTTGAAAGTGCACTTGGAAGTGCAGTTGCTCTATATCTAAGGGGTAGATCTGAAATGAGTGGAAGCTCTGCTGATTCTATCATCCAATCATGTGCAGCTAAAATGCTGTTTTTTATTTTCCTTGCATGTCCCCCTCGGATCTACAGCGACTTTACTTCCAAGTGCACTTTCAGTGCACTTTCAAGTGCACTTGCAGTGCAAAGTGGATTTTTCTTTAGTAAATAATCCCCTTTGTATTTATGTCTGCACTGAAACATCCTTGTTTTCTCTAAGTGAACACTGCAGTGTATATGGGCACTTAGTATTTATGTTTTCACAGATAATATTTTTCTTTATTTTTTATTTTTGTAGGTTTTATCACTTTAGTATACTGTATATAACAAGCTATTTTTGGATGTCGTGCCGTATTGAATAAGGAGTGGACGGTCCCAGGCAGGCATTTGCATGCAGACTGCCCTAGGTAATGGCCACATGTGATGCCAAGTCTTTATGACTGAAAGAATTGATATCCAATGAATGGAAATGGCAGACCAGGAACAGCAAGACTGGGAAGGATAGGGCTGGAGGATGCTAAATGTCCTCCAGCAAAGACATTGATGGGCTCTATATTTAGCTTCTAATGCACTCATTGAGAATCATTAAAGTATAATTAAAGGCAACACTTTTATAGTTTTGGATAGAGGGGACAGTTATTACAACACCTGGCGGTTTCTATTGCTGCCTGTGTCCCCGTTAGGGAGATTCACTCTCTCTCTTTTTCTTGTTTACCATTATCATTGAAAGTAACAGAAAATCCCAAATTTTGAGTTGTTCCCAGAAAAGTATTAGCATGGGGACACTAGTTCTGGTGACATGGAGGTCCCCAAGAAGTTCCCTTAACTTGCAGGGATTTCCTCTCACTTCCAGTTCGGCTATAGGGCAGGAAGTGAAGGGAAATCTCCGCAATGGGACACAGATAAAAAAAAAAAAATCTGATAGGTGTTATAAATCAGACGGACTTTAGATTTGGAACACGTTTCAAACCTTTCCGACTGAGTTTCCGTTCGTCTGTATGCTAGTCCGACAGACGAAAAAGGACGCAAGGGCAGCTATTGGCTACTGGCTATGAATTTCCTTATTCTAGTCCCTTCATACGTCATCATGTTCATACCAACAGACTTTCGAGCAGACTTTAGTCCGTTTGTGTGTGGGCAAGTCCGGTTGTCCAAAAGGCCATCGTAACTCCGTCGGACGTTTGATGCTGAAAAGTTTGCCTGTGTGTACACGGCTTTACTGTGCTAGATCTCTGACAATTAGCAGGTGCAATAAAATAACTGTTGTATGACAAAATAAAATAAGAAAACAATGCAGCCTTATCACCCTGTGCACACAGCAGTGGTGAATACCGTTTTAAAAAAAATATTTTATGCCACAACAGACTTACAATAAACATATTACTGTACAATTTTGTATTCTAGTTGTACACAGGCTAAGAGGAAAGATTTGCAGAGGGTGGTTAAAATGACCCAATGGATAATTGGGTCCCCACTTCCAAGTTTAGAAGATATCCATTTGAGTCGTCTTCACAAATAAGCGTCAAATATTATGAGATATGTTACACTAATTAGACTGTTAGACTAATAGGTTGCAGAATAGCTCTTTACCTAGAGCAGTAGCAGTGGCGTCACTAGGGTTGGTGTCACATGGTGCGGTAAAATATGGTGTGTGCAGTAAAACATGCAGAGTGACAGCAGGACAGGGCAGTAGACACTGGGCAGGCTAGCACCTCGGGCTCTCTCCTCTATAGGCAGAGAGGGGGTGAGAGAGAGGGAGGGGGTGGGGGGTGAGGGAGGGATGAGAGAGAGGGGAAAATTGGGGGGTGAGAGAGGGGTTGGGGTGACAGAGAGGGGGGATGAGAGAGAGAGAAGTGTGAGACTCTCCCTCCCCCCCTCCTCACCTTCCCCTGGCTCCTTACCCCTCAGCTGTTTCCTGCACATCCTGTCCAGGCGCACAGCCAGCTCTGTCATCCTCACTGGGGGGCACAGACCGCACAGCTTGAGGCTTCATCTGAGGGAATGGCATGTGCTGTGTGTGCGGGTCCAGACCGAGCCGTGTACAGTGCCAGGTATTGTAAGGATAAGGATTACTCACTCAGTCCCTTCATTGGCTCCTCCTCTCCGTTCTCTTCCCCTATCCCGGGCTCCCGGTCAGCCTTTTCAATGGTTTCTCAAGTCCTTGCTGCCTAAATTATCTTCGCGTCTCATAGGTGCTCCTACAGACCTCCGGCCAAGGTGCTTTCCGAGGTGCTGCCTCTGTCACTGACAAGAGCCGCTCCGAGCCTGGTGTCACCCAGATGCGGTCGGTCCACCACCCCCCCGCACTCCCATAGCGACACCAGTGAGCGGTAAATGAACTTGTCAGAGCAAGGATAGTTTTAGCCCTTTTTCTGCCAGAACTGTTTTTGTGTTTTTTTGCACACATTTAAAAAATAATTTTAGGTCTGAAGATTACATAAAACTCCCAAAACATTATATATTTTCTGAAAGCAGATAACCTAAAGAATAAAATAGTGGTAGTTCCAATTTTTATGCCATACAGTATCAGTGCAATGGTTTAGGAATTGCAAAATTACATTAAAATATACACCAAAGTTAATTTTAGCGCACTGCAATACATTACCCATTTTTTTTGGAAAAGTATAAAAGATGAGGTTATGCTGAGTAAACAGATACCTAACATGTCAAACCTTTAAACTGCGTGTGCTCATGAAATGGTGACAAACTTCAATACCCTTCAAGCTCCTGCAGGTCATGAGTTTAAAAGTTAACTCTCTCCCTCATGCGTGCCGCTATGCGACATGTGTAACGCAATCAATGTAAGTGCCCCGATGCATGCATTTGTGTCTGCACGTTTCTGTATGTTACTTTTCCTTCAATTAAGCGAATGTAGTGCAGATCTCATTCTATTCGTGTCAGGGTGCTCTCCAGAACAGAAGTGCACATGTGCAAAAACACAGGCCTGGCACATCTGCCAATATCCTACCCGGACATGCCCATTTGCATGGAAATACATATAGATGCGTTGCGCGTGCACGCACAATTATGGAAATGGCGCCAAATGCTTATTAAAGGAGGAAAAAGAATGACAGAGGACTGCTGAATAAATATTCTGCAATCTTCAGGATCATATTTTTTTAAAAGATGTTATGGTTAACGCTGCTTTAAGAAGGTACTCACTGAAAGCGCAGGATTTCCTTCATCCTCCACAACAACCTTCAGCTGATAGAAACTCTGTTTTTCACGATCAGGAGGGGATGGTCTTGTGGAAATTTCCCCAGTGAGCCTATCCATGCGGAAAATGGAGTCATCGTTGCCTTGTGTGATGTAATATGAAAGAACACTATTCAGTCCTTTGTCCTTGTCAGTTGCATTTACTCGAATTATTGATGTTCCACCTCCAACATTCTGCACAAAGAAGAAACAACCAAACAAAAGACTGAACATGATTTAGGTATAGCAGAAAATAACAATAAAGTTGTCTGGTATCAATCAAACAATAATACATACTGAACACTAAAATAGTGTACAATGAGACAGCAAGTTCTTGGAATTCTGAAACAAAGACACTCATGTAATGGAGTCCAGTGCAAAACGTTAGCGATACTACACTTTTCCCTTTTGTTACATGACAAATGCCAGCGGCAAAAAAAAAAAAAAATGCACTGGTAAAGGCATTATTAAAACACATTCTGCTCAGAATTATAAAGAAAAAAAAATGTAATAAAATAAAAAAAAAAATGCTAGAAGCTGTTTTCACTAGCAATTTTAATGTTCTGTGTACACTGTGTGGGGCATGCTCCATGCAGTGTACTCTCTCAACTAATCTTACAAATGTCGGGAATGGGCCAGGTGTCAGGGACACATCTTGTAACTCTTGTGCGCATGTGCAACAGTTACATCATCAGTGGCTGTCCAATGGTGAAAGAACATCAACATGTAATTTGTGAGAATCAGCAGTGAAAATGGGGGCAGCAGGGAATGTAGCTGTGACAGGTGCCTGGACCCATCATCACTAGAGTACAGCATAGGAGGAGATAAGTATGCGCCATTATCTGCAAGCATGCTGTGCATACTTACAGATTATGGCAAAGGCTCATCCCCACAAAGTTCACTTCTTCTTTAATAAATACATTTGGTTAAGATTAGTCATCTGTGTGGGATAAATACATATAAAGTTGTGAGGAAATGAAAATATCCATGGAACTTGTGCAATTTAGATAAGTCATTAATTAAAGAGTATGTCAAGGCAAAATAAAAGAAAAAAAAAACATATGCAGTACATCTCTTCAATGCATGCACATTTCCCTATGTTTTATCCCTTTAAACACCATGCAAATAAAGAAAAATATCTGTTGATCTGTCAGAAATGTGTAAACACAGTATTTCTCTTGGACAAAGTGGTGTCAGCCCTGCCCAGTTTTCATTTGATAAGAACTAGGAGGGCTAAATAGACCCTTTTAGATAACACAGACAGAGCACACCGGGCAACTCTGAATGTCTGACAGGATCATCAGGTTTTCTTTTATTTATAAAACAGATTTAAACAAACAATTCCAGTGGTAAATTTACCAGACAAGAAGGGACCAGAGTATACCTACACTTTACAGAGATAAGTAGGCAGTCCTGGATTGAATGGTTACGTGTGCTCTAATATGTCAGTGACATCACTAGGCTTTCATTCCTTACTACCAGGGCTTTTTTTCAGCTGGAACTTGGTGGAACTCAGTTCCACCACCTCTGGCTCAGGCCCTCTGCTCCCTTCTCACCACTATCTCTTGCAAACACAGAAGTCCGACTTCTGTGTTTACACGAGAAAGCTTGTCTCCCATCGGCTCCTATAGATCTGATCTCCTGACTGATTGCCACTGAGTGCAGGATGGGGACAAGGGAGATGCAGGTGCAGATCCCAACACCCCAACTGAATGATCACCCTGCAAGTGAGAAAGGCAGAGCCACCTATAGTGTGCGGGGAGGTACTGGAGCCGGCTGGGGGCTTCAGCTTAATACACCAACACAAGTATTGCCCCGTACACACGGTCGGACTTTGTTCGGACATTCCGACAACAAAATCCTAGGATTTTTTCCGACGGATGTTGGCTCAAACTTGTCTTGCATACACACGGTCACACAAAGTTGATGGAAAATCCGATCATTCTGAACGCGGTGACGTAAAACACGTACGTCTGGACTATAAACGGGGCAGTGGCCAATAGCTTTCATCTCTTTATTTATTCTGAGCATGCGTGGCACTTTGTCCGTCAGATTTGTGTACACACGATCGGAAATTCCGACAACGGATTTTGTTGTCGGAAAATTTTATATCCTGCTCTCAAACTTTGTGTGTCGGAAAATCCGATGGAAAATGTGTGATGGAGCCTGCACATGGTCAGAATTTCCGACAACAAGGTCCTATCACACATTTTCCGTCGGAAAATCCGACCGTGTGTACGGGGCATAAGACATGTGGAAGATGGCAGAGCTTTTAGGAAGAAAGGAGAAGAGGGAGACAGTGGAAGGGGGGTTGCATGCAGAGGTCAGAGTTAAAGAGTGGTGAAAGTGAGGAGGATAGGGGATGCAGAGGTAATCAGCTGTGGAAGAAGGCTGAACTCTGCACTCTGTGTAACACCTCCCGAAACTCTGCAGTCTGTACATAATGCACTCCTGTTATTTATTGCCCCTTCAATCTGACCACACTCACTATTTGATGTGGTTTGAAGGGTTTGTGTGGGGTAGGGGAGGGTTTTTGAGACGTCGCGGTTGAGTTCCTGCACCTATTTTCTGAGAAAAGAAGCCCTGCTTACTACCATATACACCACTTAGTCTGTGGTGGGCACCTGTAGAGTCTTCTGTTAAATCAAGGTGTGACGTATGGCATCACTTAAATAAGCCAGAGACAAAGGGGTGTCATGCTGTCAGAAGTTTGAGAATGCCATGCTGTCACATGGGTGCTATGTTAACAGATACTCTGGCACCTCACAGGATAATTTGGCAATCACTCAGTAGGTTTAAGGCATTTTGCACAGAACTGTGGGATTGCGGGCAGGAAACATGTACATATACACTTTGGCTTACAGCAAAATTTACATTTGCATACAGAACACACCTGAATTTAGGGGCTCCTGCAAGATATATTGGAAATTTTTAACAGTTAATGATATGTACGGTCAACCTGTGCAGTGTGATATCACCTACTTTGCCGGTTTGCTATATATTTCTAGTAATAGATTAACCTTTTGGTACATATTTCTAGTGATAGATTAATTTTACTGTAAATGTTGAGGAAACTAATTTATTATACCTGAAGTTTCCAAATGACACCAAAAAGGCAAATGAGAAAATTGAATCAAATGCAATCGCAATATAATTGCAAGGGAATCAGCAATTAGACATATTGCGATTCCACAAAGTATTCTCATTAGATCTATTGACAGTCTAACCTTCCTCCGCATCATTAAATTCTATCCAAGATTCTTTAAATGTAGTGGATAATTGCTCCATGCTCATAACATAATCAAATGAGCAGAGACCATATGAAAGGGTAATTACTACATTTCCTGCTTAAAAGATATGTGTCAGAAAAAGGTTGAAAAGCACTGCTCAAATTGTAAAATTAGAAATAATGTATATTTTGTAATAACTGTATAGTTTTCCAAAAAAGGCTGTAAAAACTAAACAAATTCTCTATACATATCATGGCTTCAGGCCCAATACAGTGTTAAAAATAATAAAAAAACAAAAACTATGCCCGCTGGTGCTGAGAGAAATATGGGGCTGCCATTGTGGACCTCCCAATGAAAATTCGCTGCTAGGCCAGTCATGCTGATCATATGATTTTGGTACTTTAACCGCTTCAGCCCCGGAAGATTTTACCCCCTTTCTGACCAGAGCACTTTTTGCGATTCGGCACTGTGTCGGTTTAACTGACAATTGTGCAGTCGTGGGACGTTGCACCCAAACAAAATTGACATCCTTTTTTTCCCACAAATAGAGCTTTCTTTTAGTGGTATTTGATCACCTCTGCGGTTTTTAATGTTTGCGCTATGAACAAAAAAAGAGCAGCCATTTTGAAAAAAACACAATATTTTTTACTTTTTGGTATAATAAATATCCCCCAAAAATTTATAAAAAAAACTATTTTTTTCCTCAGTGTAGGCCGATATGTATTCTTGTACATATTTTTGGTAAAAAAATTGCAATAAGCGTATATTGATTAGTTTGCGCATAAATTATAGTGTCTACAAAATAGGGGATAGTTTTATGGCATTTTTATTATTAAATTTTTTTTTTACTAGTAATGGCGGCGATCTGCGATTTTTATCGGGACTGCGACATTATGGCGGACACGTCGGACACTTTTGACACATTTTTGGGACCATTGGCATTAATACAGCAATCAGTGCTATAAAAATGCATTGATTACTGTAAAAATGTCACTGGCAGTGAAGGGGTTAACACTAGGGGGTGATCAAGTGGTTAATGTGTTCCCTATTGTGTGTTCTTACTGAAGGGGAGGAGGGACTGTGCAGGGGAAGAGATAGATTGCTGTTCATACTCTGTATGAACAGACGATCTGTCACTTCTCCCCTCAGAGGACTGGTAACTGTGTGTTTATACACACAGATCCCGGTTCTCCGTGTGCCCCGAGCGATCGCAGGAGCCTGGAGGTGATCGCGACCGCCGGGCACTCGCATCGGCTCCGTTGGCGAGCAGGGGGCACGCATGCCCCTAGTGGCCACAGGGCGAAGCGATGTAACATAACGTCGCTTCGCCCAGCCTTGCCATTCTGCCGCAGTAAAACTGCGGCGGCTGGTCAGCAAGTGGTTAAGTCATCCTTTCCAGACACAATCAATGTTACTCTGTAAAGAGTGTCAGTTCTTAAAGAGTAACTATATTTTTATTGAGAAAAAGCTTTTCCTTTTATGTACATTGCAGGGATTTTAACAAACTTTGTTGCAGAGTCCTACCTTTCGTTATTCTGAAGAAAAAGTGGTTAGTCTGTGTCCATGTGCAAAGTGACTATGAATGGTGTAAAGAACATAGCACATATCATAAGGGACTCCATTTTAGTTCTAAGACACCATCTCATGTTTTACAGGAAAATTGAGAAAACTCATATTTGAGTTTTAACTGAAACCCATATTATCTTTAAGCTGTTATCTATAGAAAACCTTCTCAAGGTTGCCTATACATTTTAGCTAGAATATGGAGTTTGGCCTAGCTCATGTTTGTTCTTGATAAGATTAGTGTGTCCTTCACCTGTTAAGAAATACATATATAGTAGAAATGATGCAAGATTTTGTCTTATAACACCAGCTAATAGTTAAATATTAACTGAACCTATTTTCATTTCAATGAAATGTATAAGGTTAGTAAAACTCCTCCCATCCCTCAAACTGCATAAATACTGTCCCTTTTGACCAATACAAATTAGATGTCATTAAGTGGCTAAGCAAACCTGTCTCCTGTGTCACTTTATTGATATCTCCAGGCCTGGGGGTCAACGGAGGTCTTCCTGCATTACCTGAACCTATCTGGGTGGTCTTAGAAGCCGTAATCTCCTAACAGAACTGGGGGCTCGTCCTCTGGGAAAAAAAGCCAAAAATCATCTGAAGGTAAGTCTCTATTTTGTCTTTATTGACGAAATATTTCTTGCCTCAGCTCTGATTAAAGCTTTTTAGACCCGTAAATTAGTAGGGGATAAGAACCACGCCAGAGGTTAATATTGGAGGGTTTTTGGGAAACCCACAAAGATAAGCAGTACTGCATACACATATATAGAGACATTCCTTTTGGGAAGGGATATGAAGTGGTTAATGAGGAAATAGACTCCGGTGACCCCAAAATCCTTTGCTTTTTCTTATCTATCGCATTAGAAGTTATAAGATAATCTGTTGTGTGTGTGTGGGTCAGAAGACTGGGTGGTAAGAACAGTCGACTCCCACTGTCAATATGGGTCAGAAACAAGGTAAAGAAGATCCTCCCCCTCTTCCCAATCCAGGAGAAACGTGTAAGGATTTTGTAGCCAGAATTTGTGGTACTAATTATGAATTCATAGTCCCATGGGTTTCAAATTTAGCGGGATGGACCGAAGCCATACACAGTGTAGACCCCTTTCCCCGGGATGGCGCTAATGATGAATTTCACATAGATATGATAAAAGGATTGTGTTTAGGAGATAAGAGAGCTTTCCCTTGGTAACCCGGGGATCCTCAATGGGATATGGATTATATGGAAAAGGGAGGAGAGAACTGGTTAAAATACGCCCCATATTGGTTTCAGAGGGATAATAAGAAACAGAAAAAGCCCACCAAATGTTTAAGTAAGGAAGATTATGCCCAGAAACATAGAGAAGAAGCCGATAAAAAGAGATTTGTCCCTGACCCAATAGCCTCACCCCTGCCAATAGTCAGTCATCCTCCACCCGCATATGTACATGTCTATCCAAGTTTAAGAAAGGAAGATATTGATCTTCTGGCTGGACATTATGCAACCAGACAACGGCAGGTCCCCCCCGCTCCACAACCACAACAGCAGATGCCTCCCGCTCCACAACAAGATAGACAGCACCCACAGAGGGCCCGAGTCGAGGTAGGGGAACCAGAAGATGATCAGGGAGCTATAGGAGGGGTAGTTTCACCACCTGGCCAAGAGCAGGAGGAAGAAGACGTTAAAGGGGATAGAATACTTAGTCCCCCTAAAACAAAGAGTGGAACTGTATATAGTAACACTAACCTTCAAACACCTTTCATGACCATTGGAAATGAATTATTAAAAAAGGTAATAGACATTGAGGACATTGACAGGATAGTAAAACATTGCCCCAAACCCACCGCCTCTGCAGGTGGCACTTTAATTTACTTAAAAAAGGCCTGTAAGGGTAGAAATTACACACAGGAAGACATGCGTCTTATCATTGATGGTATCATAGGACACACCAGTTCCTGGAACTGGACAAATGTTCCAAGTATAAACACTATTGACACTGGAAACGCGGGAGCATATGGGTTAAACACAGTACCAGGTAGGAACACCATGTGGACAGAATTAGAGACTGAAATGATGAGAGTATTTAAAAATAAAAGTTCCCTCCCTACTGCCATAGCATGCAAACAAAAGTCAGGAGAAACTGTAGTTGAATTCTGGAAAAGGTTTCATGAAAATTGGACAACAGAAGCTGGATTAGCTACAACTACTGATGTGGGAGCTTTGTTTATTCAAACTTTTATGAATAATCTAAAACCCCAGTTCGCCTTGGTGGTGAAACAGATGATATCTGAATGGACCACACAGACGATTGACCAATTTCAGGAAACCTTAATACAGAAAGAAGCAGCAGGGTGTTTTGATGTAATAAAAGAGAAAGCAGTGAGTAGCCTTTATCAGGGTGGAGTGCGAACTCAGCCTCCCCAAGATAATGGTGGACAATGGGGCAGTGGAAACAGAGGCAGAGGAAGAGGAAGAACAAAAGGGAGAGGGCATGGTTTTTCCAGACCACCCCAGCAGTCCCGCACATGTTGTTTTAACTGTGGACAACAGGGTCACTGGAGAAATCAATGTCCTTATGAATGGAATAACCCAAATACTCAAGATCAAGATCAAATGCATACACAGGGACCCCAATCTAGCCAACCAAATCAAGTTGCCCCAAAGCAACAGGGTCCCCGATTCCCTATACAGTGGAATCAACAGCAACTAAAATGAAGCTGCCCGGAAGGTAGTATCCCAGCATTTCCTTTGATCTCACACTCTTACAATGAACAACCAATTGTGACCCTATATGTCAAACATAGGCCTGTTCCGTTTTTAACCGATTCAGGGGCAACTCGGAGCACCCTCAGTGAGGACTACTACAGAGGTGAGACTAAAATTGCTGAACCTTCTATGGGAATTAATGGGATACTTACCAAAACATACAAAACACCACCTTTACCAGTAAGTGATGTTGAAAGGGGAGGTGCAACAGTCTTGCATCATTGTTTCAGGATTATACCAAATTGTCCTGTGAATCTCTTGGGTAGAGATTTGATGGGAAGATTGGGTATAACACTGAAAATGACTACTGAAGGAGGGGTCTTCGTACACTCCAAGGTAATACTAATATATTACACTGAGGATAGTGATCTCCCTCCACCAGATGATCCGGTATGGTCAAAAAGCTCCTTGGATGTAGGTCTTATTTCTTGTACCCCATACAAGGCAGCTTTAAAATCATGGGCACAGCCGGTTTATCACAAACAATACCCCATTTCAAAAGAAAAAGAGGAAGGAGTGGCCCCAATGGTGGAAAGGTTCCTGCAGCTAGGAATTCTTAAAGAGACACTGTCACCCTACAACACCCCCATTAACCCAGTAATGAAGCCAGACGGTTCTTACAGGTTTGTACAAGACCTCAGAGCTATAAACAACCTAGTGATACCCATCGCTCCCATAGTGCCTGACGTGCCATCACTCTTAACCTCCATACCATGCGATGCAGAGTATTTTTCGGTCATTGACCTTTGTAATGCATTTTTTTCAGTTCCTGTTGACGAAGAGACACAGCCTATCTTTGTATTCAATTTCAGAAACCGCCAGATGACGTGGTGTAGATTACCCCAGGGCTATGTAGACTCCCCTGTAGTGTACACAGTAGCCCTCCAGGCAACCCTGCGGTCTTGGACACCCCGCCATGGTTCCGTCCTACTTCAATATGTTGATGATTTGTTGTTGTGTAGTCCAAGCCAGAAAGCATGTAAAAATGATGGTTTAGATCTGTTACATTGGTTAGCAGACAATGGTCACAAGGTTTCTAAGAAAAAGCTACAATGGTGTCAGGAAACTGTTGAATACCTTGGTTTTGTACTCTCCAAAGGAGAAAGGAAAATCAGTCACAAGAGAGCTGCGGCTCTCATGGGTCTGCCCCGCCCACTTACTAAGAAGGACATGCTATCCTTTCTTGGAATGATTGGTTACTGCCGCCAATGGATACCTGATTGTTCCTACTATGATAATCTCCTGAGGCAAGCCACAGGTACTGACATGCCAGATTGTGTGAAATGGAATGATGAAATGTACAATGCTTTTGTGTATCTTAAAACTGCAATGGTCACATCTCCTGGACTTGGACTACCTGAATATGGTAAAATGTTTCACTTGTTTGCAAGGGACAACTGTAAAACAATGGCGGGGGTCCTGGCTCAGGAGCATGGGGGGAAACTCCGCCCAATTGCGTTTTTTTCAAAAGTTGTGCCGATGCCAGTACAGGGCATGCCGGCGTGTCTCAGAGCTCTGGCATCCTGTGCGATGGTGGTGGAAATGGCTACATCATTCACTCTAGGGCATGCCACCACACTACACACCACTCACAATGTATCCATTCTACTAAAGAACATCCATACCCAGCACATGTCAGCCCAGAGGCTGAGCGGTTATGAAGTAATTTTACTTTCTAACCCAAAACTTGAGATCAAATATGCCTCTCCCACTTCTGGCCCAGCTCCAATCCTGAATGCCTTGCTAGGCTTGAAAGGTGAAGAAGATGAGGTAGTGCCTCAACATGAATGCATGGACCTCATCCACCAAGACACATCCCCGAGACCAGACATGTCTTCAACTGCTCTCCCTGGAGCACAGAATGTCTTTGTGGATGGGTCTTGTTCAAGACCAAATGATAACACATACCATGCAGGGTATGCTGTTGTTCAGCTGCCTGATAAAATACTGGAAGCAAACCCTGTCCCATTCCAATCAGCACAAGCTGCAGAACTTATAGCCCTTACTCGAGCTTGTCAGCTTTTTGAAGGGCAGGATGTAAACATTTACACAGACTCCAAGTACGCGTACGGTGTCGCGCATGATTTTGGAGTCATATGGAAAAGGCGGGGCTATATAGCAGCAGACGGTAAATCCATCTCACATTCCACGCTTGTCACAAGTCTGTTAGAAGCTATACAATTACCAAGGTCCATAGCTATACTACACTGTAGGGCACATACAGGGCAACAGGATGACATAGCCAAAGGCAACGCCTTAGCTGACAAAGCAGCAAAAGAAGCAGCATCCACACAGCCTGCAAACATACAAATGCCATTACTCTCACCAGAAATTCCTCTTTTGGATCAAACATTGCGTGATCTCCAAGCATATGCCACAGACCAAGACATCCAGCAATGGAACTCAATAGGTGTGCAGACAAACCCAGAAACTGACCTTGTCTGCCAAGAGGGGAGACCATGTATCCCTGTAGCCAGTGCACCCATTTTTATTTCACAATACCATGGGATAGGTCACAGAGGGTGGAAAGTCACATGTGAACTTTTGGATAAGGATTTTTACATTCCAGGTCTTCCCTCTCTCGTTAAGGCATATGTTTCCAGATGCATCACATGCATTCGGAATAACCCTAGCAACCCTCACAAAGCAAAACACGAACATCTGATATATCCATCTACACCATTCACTCATCTGCAGATAGATTTTACACACATGCCCAAACTAGGTAAAAGACAGGAATATTTGCTAATAATAGTGGACATGTTCTCAAGATGGATAGAATTGTTTGTAACTACAAAGGAAGATGCACACACAGTAGTGAGGATTCTGATACAAGAAATTATCCCAAGGTGGGGTTGCCCACTACAGATCAACTCTGACAATGGTCCTGCATTTGTGGCCAAAGTTTGTCAAGACCTGGTAAAAACACTGAAAATAGAATGGAAGTTTCATATTCCTTACCACCCCCAGAGTTCAGGTATAGTGGAAAGGATGAACAGAACCATCAAAGATAAGATCAGGAAGGCCACTGGAGGTACGTATGCAAATTGGAAGAAGGTCCTACCAGCTGTACTAGCCGAGGTAAGAATGACACCCTCTAAAAAGACAGGATACTCTCCTTTTGAAGTCTTAATGGGTAGGCCATTCCCCACCCCATGGGCCAGACAGCCACTTATGTTAGAAAGAGGGGACCTAGATCTTATTCAGGAAGAATATGTAAAAAAACTTATTGAAACTTTGGATAAAGTTGAAAGGAATGTTGCTCGCACCTCTCCTTCTTCTTCACAGGAACCTACACACCCTTTCCAGGTGGGTGACACCGTGGTGGTCCAGCGATTGAACCGCACCAAGAAACAAGAGTTTCCCTTCGGACCCCCAACCACAGTGATCGCAGTCACCCGCACAGCTATTTTGGTAGAAGGACAACAGGCCTGGATTCATGCAAGTCGCGTAAAGAAGGTCAACCAGGACCCTAAGAAGCAAGGCAAAGATAAAGCACAGAGAGGTGAAGCAGGTGATATAAATCCTCGAAAACAGAGTGAAGCAGGTGATATAAATCCTCGAAAACAGAGTGAAGCAGGTGGTCAAGACTCTGAACAAGATGACGTCGCTTATTTCACCACGGACTTCTGGGAAAGCCTTGTGCCTCCTATGCTGGGCTGCCCTGATTGTGTTCCTGCCAACTTGGCTGATAACTAACTGTATTTATTATTCTGAAGATTTGGGACTCATAAAGGGTATTTGTGGGGCCTCTAACACTCTACAACAGAATAATACACATGACAGACACAAGAGAAATGAAAACTCAGAAAGTTTTACAGATAAAATGTTATTGTTGAAGTTTAAATATAGCTACGCCCAGAAATCTGGATTTGAAAAATGTTGGATATGTAGTAAACTCCATCCTAGCACTGCTAGAATCCCCTTAATGGCAGTACCTCTAAACTTCACCCCACTCCTTAATGGCACACCTCCTGTCGTCCTTACAGAAGTCATAAGAACACTTTCAAATAATACCCTTACTTTCCAAATTACTGGTAGAAGTCATTCCCCAGACTGGTGTTTTAGGCTGGGAAACTCCACAAATGGAGCTGAAGTTTGCCAACAAGCTAATATTAACTTTTCAATGACTTCAATTGAAAGCCCTTTCTTTCATACTTCAGAACCTGCCCTAAACACCACTCTAATAAACTTTCTTAACTCCAGTTCCACTTCCACAGTAGGACAATTATTGTCGAGTTTAACTTTTTCCAGTTTTTCTGATGAAATGATGACAATATTCAACAAACGATCCTTAGCTCTAGGAAACAGTATTTATATCTGTTGTGGAAAAATCTGTCACCCTTGGATCCCCACCGAACCCCAAGGATGGTGTTATCTTGCATCCCTAGTCCCCATCATGGGCGTAGTAGGAGATAGCAAGGGAGGACACCTCCTTGAAGCTAGCATGCATCCTAGGTACCCCCTCAAACACCGCAATAAAAGGGAGTTATTTCTTACAAAGGATAAGGCATGGGCTTGGTTTCCCTCATGGACTGGGTGGGGAATAGACTTAATGAAAAGGTTGAATAATTACACTGGAATCATTGATGAAATAATGGAAAAGAATTCTGATGATATTACTAAATTAAATATAGAAACTAGGGCAATTAGAAAACAATTAGAACTACACGAGTTAGCCATAGAAAGCATGAGTGCTGCCTTAACTGGGTTATGTGAAAACACAGAAGATTATGAGTGTTGTACCTGGTTTCATAACACAAGTATGGAGGTACCAGATTATTATGATATAATTGCACAACACCGGAAAGAAGTAAACAAATTACAAGATGAAGCTAGAAACATTGCTAAGACATGGGATCCTTTTGCAAACCTAAGTTCTGGGATAGGAATTTTGGCATGGATAAAGAGTGCTGCCATAACTATAATTATGATTGCTCTTTTTGTTTTGTTCCTATATGCCTGTTATAAGCTTATAATGTGTATAATTGTTAAGGCATCCCGAACCCCTGATCCTGCTGCTGCGAATAGAATTTATCTGAGTATGTATTATGATAGAAGAAAATTTACATAACTGTGAAAGATAGTGAGCCATATAAATAATGTCTCAAAGAGGGGATTGTAAAGAACATAGCACATATCATAAGGGACTCCATTTTAGTTCTAAGACACCATCTCATGTTTTACAGGAAAATTGAGAAAACTCATATTTGAGTTTTAACTGAAACCCATATTATCTTTAAGCTGTTATCTATAGAAAACCTTCTCAAGGTTGCCTATACATTTTAGCTAGAATATGGAGTTTGGCCTAGCTCATGTTTGTTCTTGATAAGATTAGTGTGTCCTTCACCTGTTAAGAAATACATATATAGTAGAAATGATGCAAGATTTTGTCTTATAACACCAGCTAATAGTTAAATATTAACTGAACCTATTTTCATTTCAATGAAATGTATAAGGTTAGTAAAACTCCTCCCATCCCTCAAACTGCATAAATACTGTCCCTTTTGACCAATACAAATTAGATGTCATTAAGTGGCTAAGCAAACCTGTCTCCTGTGTCACTTTATTGATATCTCCAGGCCTGGGGGTCAACGGAGGTCTTCCTGCATTACCTGAACCTATCTGGGTGGTCTTAGAAGCCGTAATCTCCTAACAAATGGGAGTGACTCTATAATTATCAATCAGCTGTTGCACTTGCACAGTTCTGAGGAAAGTGGCTTAAAGGTCTGCAATACTTTAACTGGCAATTGCACGGTCATGCAACATTGTACCCCAATTCAATTTATATAATTTTTTTCACACTAATAGAGCTTTCTTTTGGTGGTATTTGATCACCACTGGGTTTTTATTTTTTTATTATATAAATGAAAAAAGACCAAAAATTTGGAAAAACCCTATATTGTTTACTTTCTGCTATAAAACATCAAATTAAAAAAATACCAAAAATCTAATTTTGTCATAAATTTAGGCCAAAATGTATTCTACTCCATGTGTTTGGTAAAAAAAAATCCCGATAAGTGTATAATGTTTGGTTTGCTTGAAAGTTATAGCATCTACAAATGAAGGAATATATACTGGAATTATCATTTTTTTTTATATACTAGTAATGGCAGCGATTAGTGTGACTACGGTGGGCAATCTGACACTGAGGTGGGGGGGGGGGGACTGACTGACACTGACATCACCAGTGACATTAATTCAGTGCTATTTGAAACGGTCACTGTACTAATGACACTAGCTGGGAAGGGGTTAACATTTGTGGGCAATCAAGGGGTTAACTGTGTGCCTACAATGTTCACTGTGTATTTTTTTTTTTTTTTTGTAATTCCTTTACTGTGTATTTTTTTACACCGGCGATATGCTGGTTTTTCCTCCCTGCTTAGCAAAAAAACAGCATATTGCCGCTGCCTGTAGAGAGCTCTGTGTTGTTTACCAACACAGAGTGCTCTTCTGTTATTCACTCAGTCAATCAGTGGGTTCCAGCCATAAATCATTGGTTGGGAACTGCTGATTGGCTTGTGCAGGAGCGAAGGACAGCACAGCCAAGGCGGCAGTTGTGCATGCAGGTGCCCCCAACACGTAAGTGCTGGATCACATACAGGTACGTGATTCAGTGCAGCGGGGCTGCTCTGCCGCAGTAAATTTGCAGTAGGCGGTTAAAAATAATCATAATAAAAAATAGAGATAAAATAGCTAGATCAGGGTCAGGGTTAGAGTCAAAGGTCACACATAGAGTCAAAGGTCGTGAATAAAAATGAAGGTTAGTGTATTTTGGGTACAATAAAAAATAATTGTAATTAAAAATCAGTGTTTTAGGTAGGATAAAAAAGCAAAATCTGCACTAATGTTTCTGGGCCCTACGCATATGTGGTATCGCTGGGGGGGCATAAAGAGTAAGAGAATTTGTTTTAGATTTGGCAGTGGGTTATGGTAATAGCAAGAAATAAACAGCTAACTTTTAAAAAAAATGTCCTGAAAAAAACAAGGTATAAATAATTGGATACCATAAGTAATTTCAATGATATGTACAGTTTTCCTAACGCATGCCAAAGAGCCAAAACTGTGTTCAGGCATTAACATTTGTTTTACCTTTGTCATGAAGGGCTTAATAATACAGTGATGGGTATGTGTTATCTTCACATGCACACAGATTTTCTATGTTTTATTAGTCTCAAAAGCCCCCCAACGGGGGGGGGGGGCCTTCCCACCCCCAGGCCCCATAACAGCCTTATAGGCTGATATAGCTATTAGTACTGCTGGCAGCATGACCAGGTCAAATAAAGAAAAAAGACTGAGAAAAGGAAACCAATGCAGCTTCTTCTTTCTGGAAACACACTATCTTGCATTGTCAATTTTTCTTCAGGACAAAACTTTTTTTACATTAAGTTTTGCAGTATCTGTTCTGGTAAATTCTCTGCTTTGGAAGCCTTGTAATCCATGGCGGCTGGTGCTCAATCTTCTTGGGGGAGGGAGGGGATGGCCCGCAGCCCCCCCAGCCAGCCAACCACATAACCCCCCCAGCGCTCGCTCGATTGATCACCACCCCCCCACCATCGCTTGATCGATCATCCATCGCCCGCTAGGTCCCCCACCAGCCCCTGCACTTATCCCATCCAGGTGGCGCCTTCTCCCCCTGTGTCTCCTCCCGAGTGCCGACAGTCGCTTCTCCCCCGGCCAATCAGGAGTTAGGACTCGCGGCCAAACAGGCTTAGTACTCCCGGCCAATTGAGACTCAGGTCCCGCTTCCTGATTGGCCCGGTGAAACAGGAAGACTTTAGCGAATATTAATTTGCTAATGTCTTACAACTGGGTGGACTACTGCTACCCAAGCCCACCTTTTTTGAAGACAAAATCTAATCATGTGCTTTAAAAAAAAAAAAAACACATTGGAATCCATACGTCCGGCACAAGGCATTTAGCTTAGGGGCTGGACGCATGGATTAGGGGTGCGGCGCCCCTGTGCCCCTAATAGATGGGCCGCCACTGCTTTTAATATTTCTACTGTACCTTTCTACTGTACTGAAGTCAACAGTCTAACTTTGCAGCAACATTTTTTCACATACCTCATACACACTAACATTGTAACCATATTGACTGCCAATAATAGGAGGATTGTCATTCACGTCTACGACATTCACTGTTAGGGTATAGTCTGTTCTTCGAGATGGAGATCCTTTATCTGTTGCCTGAATCTAAATAATTAAGAAGAAATTATGTAGTTATTACTAGGACAACAAGGTAGAAGCCATAGGTTTCCAAAGAAAGTGTATTCATTTGACTTCAGTACTGACATACAAATAACTTCTCCTATTTTAAAACAGAATACAAATATGTGAGATGTCAAGGTCTGCTAAAAAAACTGCAATGGCACATTTGGAGGTCTGTAAAGAAAATCAGTAAACAATTTACACTATTTCAAGTAACCCATCTATGCAATTGTATATCATGACCACTGACTTTTTAGTAATCATGATTCAGAACATTGTCAACCAACACTTAACTTAGGGTTTCTCAAATAGGGTTCCTCCAGAGGTTGCTGGGGGTTCCTTGTGCAATGAGCAATTTCTGCTCCTCAAATAAGTTCCCATATAAGGGGGTAATTCTTAGACATGTGCAGAACGGAAAAATTTGTTTTTTTTTTTTTTCCGGATAGATTCGCTATGTTACTAAATTTGTTTCGTTATGAAATTCGTTTAGTTTGGTTTCAGAATTTGTTTAGTTTCATTTAGTTTTCATAAAATTTTGTTTCGTTTTTGTAAAAATTAGTTTCATTTAATAATTTTCTAATGAATTCCAACTTTTCAGAACCATTAGAATTCTGTTCAGTCGAAAAAGGATTGATCAATCCGAATTCTGTGTGAATAAATAGCTGGTTGTTAAGCATAGGGCCGGGAAGCCGGTCTCCCGCTTCCTTAACAACCATCATCATCTGTCAGTGGGCTTCCCCACTAACAGATGAATGTAAAGATAAGGAATGCCGGCATTGCCCAGCAATAGAAAAATGATTAAAAAAACGATGTAGGGTCCCCCCTAGTCTATACCAGGTCCTTCGAGTCTGGTATGGATTTCAAGGGGAAACAATTTGTTTTTTTTTTAAAAAACAGCGTAGGGTCCCCTCTAAATTCATACCAGACCCTTATCTGAGCATGCAGCCTAGTCAGGTCAAAAAAGGGGAGGGGACGAGTGCCCCCGCTCCTGAACCACACCCGGCCATATGCCCTCAACATGGGGGGGGCTCTGCGTCCCCTACCCCAAAAGCACCTTGTCCCCTTGTTGTGTTGATGGGGACAAAGGCCTCTTCCCAACAACCCTGGGTTGTGGTTGTCAGGGTCTGCGGGCGGGGGGCCCCCCAGATCCCACCCCCCCTAAGTGAATAGGGAGGGGTACATTGTACCCCTCCCCATTCAACAAAAAAGTGTCAAAAATTAAGAACCACAGGAAACATAATATCAAATAGTTTCCCTCGATGTAGTCCATCATCACTCACAATGCCCGCCAGGCCCAAAAAATAGAAAAAAAAATGCTCCACCTCCTGGGAGGCCTTCCGTCATATGCCCGCTCTGTGCTTTGACAGTTCAGGCTTTGCAGGCAAGGGGCGGGGCCACCTGGTTATGTCGTGCTTGACGATGGATTACATCGAGAGACACCATTTTTTTATTTTTTAATAAAGGATAGGTCAAAAACTGTTTCCTGTTGTTCTTACTTTTAGACACTTTTTTGGTGAATGGGCACCCATTAATATGGGGGGGGGAACTCTGATAAGCCCCCTGCCCGCAGCCCCCGACAACCACAGCCCAGGGTTGTCGGGAAGAGGCCCTTGTCCCCATCAACATGGCGGAGCCCCCCCTGCCCAAAAGCACTCACCTCCCCATGTTGAGGGCATGTGGCCTGTGTGGTTCAGGAGGGGGGGGCGCTCGCTCATCCCCCCTCCTTTTCCTGACCTGCTGGGCTGCATGCTCGAATGAGGGTCTGGTATGGATTTTGGAGGGGACCCCACGCTGTTTATTTTTTTAAATTGGTGTGGGATTCCCTTTAAAATCCATACAAGACCCAAAGAGCCTGTTATGGACTGGGGGGGAGACCCCACACATTTTTTTAAACATTTTTCCTTTGCCGGGCAATGCCAGCATTCTTTATCTTTACATTCACCTGTCAGTGGGGAAGCCCACTGACAGATAATGACTCATTGTTGTTAAGAACGTGGATGGCCGGCTTCCCGTCCCACTGCTTAACAACCAGCTATTTCTTCACACAGAATTCAGATCGGTTGATCGTTTTTCAACTGATCCGAATTCTAATCTTTCTGAAAAGTTGGAATTCATTAGAAAATGAATCAACAAAACAAATTTAAACAGATTAAAACAAAATTCGTTACTGTTGGTTACTATTTCATTCGGAGATTCAGATATATCCGAATCTCTGAATAACCGAAAATTTGTCCGAATTTGTATTTGGACCAAAACGAATTGTCTAGTAATTCTTCACAATGACAACAAGTGTAAGGAGCATTCTCGCCACTGACCATCATACTAATGTATCATCAGTTGTTTATATGGTAATTTTTTAGCAGGGGATCCCCTTGGACTGAAAAGTTATTTCAAGGGTTCTTCTATGTTGAAAAGGTTGAGAAAGGTAACTAACTGGTAAATGATTTAATTTAGAATATTGTACAGTGAAAATATTTGGTACCCTTTTTAATGCTACCTTGAAGGGTTCATGTACATGCACATGGTCTACATGTTCATTCACAAGGTACATAGAGGTGAATGCTTATGAATGCTGGAGTATGCTTTGGGAGTATGATATCATATGTATATTTTTTTAATCTAATTTAGGTTTTCCTGTATTTTATATATTTCACTTTGGCTTATAAAATTGCTTACTTATGATCCAACATGACTGTCTATTACAAGATTTTTTTCTAAATTCACAGACTGTTGGCATAAGCAGATGCATATTATTGTAGTATTAAAGGAGAACTATAGCCAAAACTTTTTTGGCTGTACCTCTCCTATGGATCACAGGAGTGGAGTTCGTTCGTCATAGAGTTGGCCAGGCTCTAAAAAGATCCCGACCCTATGGTCTGAATCCACCCAGGTACCTGGAACGGCAGCTAGCTCAGCCTTTTAGCCATCCCCTGGAAGACTGAGCCAGCCGCTCCCACCCCCTCCACAGCAAGTGTTCCAGTGAGCACTCGAGGGGGCAGAACAGAGAGCCGGAGACTGACAGTCACCAGCTCCCTGCAGCCTGAGAACTGAGCGATCAGCTGTGTTTGAACACTCAGTTCTCGGCGGGGGACCAATGTTGCATCTACCTAGGTGAGTATATATATATTTTTTGTGAAACCCATACTTATCTTTTAAGTCCAAACAGAAGTTACAGAAATAGACATTTAATCAGCCTCCACCTTCTAGAATATAACTTCCATTTTTATATTCCTAAGTCTTTATTTTCATTTCCACTTTACTGTTGTAGCAGCTGCGCAGTATTAAATATAACTGTATAATACAATATGCAGATTTTGACTACGCTGTCCCCTACATATCTGGTCACAAAAACCACCTCCACACTAGCGTCTAAAAGGATGCTTGTGATAAGTGACATACTATATCAACATAATGCACTTTGGTGGGAGGGCAGGAAACATTATTTTAGAGGCTAAGTTCACCTTTGCAGAAAAAATGTGCATTTAGTATTTTTTCCTGCAGCAGCCTGGATAGTATTGCAACCACAATCAGTAGATCAAGGTTGTAATGTGAGCTCCTACAGACATGCCATCCGGCTTTCAGCCCATACCTCTGTACGAGCTTTCTGTTTGAAAATCAGGGGACTACAAGAGCACTCATCTTCGCCCCCACAGCCCATTGAAACTACAAGTTTATCTGCTGTGGTGACAGACGGTGATGGTAGTTTATTCATTCACAGGAATATGTGAATGAATGACGCAGGTGTGTGGACGGAGCTCACAGCCGCGCTGTTAAAAATGAACAGTGAATGTGGGGAGAAGAACCCCTGCCCACTGCCACAGGATGGGGGATTGGGGGGAGGGATGGCAGTATCTGGAACAGGTTACATGTTCCACCCTAAATACGGGTGTAACATGTTCCAAAGCTGAACCCTATCCTTTAAGACAATTCCAACCAAAATAATGTGATTTCAAGTTTTCCAGGAAATATATTTGGGAAGGACTGTGGGAGGTAAATGTACTGTGTTAATTTCAGCTGCCTCTGTGCTGTCCTTCTCATGATACAGCTTCAAAACATTGAAAAAGGGATTGGGAAAAGGAGAAGCAGCACAAGTAGCCTATCAGATGATCTTCTGTGCCCATGTGCTAACAAGTTGAATGCTAACAGGAAGAGAAAGCAGAGTGACAGAAAGATGAGCTTATCAGTATGCTGCTTCTTTTTTCACTTTCATTAAGTGCTTCAGCTGGGATGTGGTCCAACCTAGACACTGCAAATTATCAGATAAGTGATACAAGAGGTGGTTCCATATACAAAGTTGTATACCTTATGGCTAAAATAAAAACTGTATTGACATTCGCAGATGGATATAAAAGCAAAACATCCAAAATAATCTGCAAACAGAAGTTGAGAAATAGGAATATCTTATATATATCTCTATATTAGAAACGAGTGCTATCGTTACCCTTAACACATGCAGCTCCTGCAATTCTCTGTCCAGGGATTTCATTAGGAAAACTTCACCATATGTGTCATTGGTGGTGCGGATTTCAAACAGCCCAACTGCATTGCCACCTATTATGGAAAAGGCCACCTGTGACAAATGATAAAAGAATACATGTTACCAATTGTGGCTTTCTTAATCCAAGCATTATATATAATAGCCAATTCTTATAATACACATAATTTGCTATGCTGATCCACTTGCTTCAATGCTTTTCCAAGTCACAGCCCCAGAAAAAATAATGCAGATCAGGAAAGTCGACATAAAGTCCTTATCTGAATACCTAATACAGTAAGTATCACAAGTGTTAAAAGAGATACATAACAGCCAGTAGGAATGAGCTGAACACTCCCTGGTTCAGTTTGCACCAGAACATGCGAACAGGCAAAAAAATTTGTTCGAACACACAAATACTGTTAAAGTCTATGGGACGCGAACATGAAAAATCAAAAGTGCTAATTTTAAAGGCTTATATGCAAGTTATTGTCTTAAAAAGTGTTTGGGGACCCGGGTCCTGCCCCGGGGACATGTATCAATGCAAAAAAAAGTTTTAAAAATGGCCATTTTTTTGGTTGCAGTGATTTTAATAAAGCTTAAAGTGAAACATTCCTTTAAATTTCGTACCTGGGGGGTGTCTATGGTATGCCTGTAAAGTGGCGCATGTTTCCCGTGTTTAGGACAGTCCGAGAGCAAAATGACATTTCTAAAGGAAAAAAGTCATTTAAAAGTACTCGCTGCTATAATGAATTGTCGGTCCCGGAAATACACATAAAAGTAATTGAAAAAAACGGCATTGGGATTCCCCCACAGTCCATTACCAGACCCTTCGGGACTGATATGAATATTAAGGGGAACCCCCAACCAAAATTTTTTTAAAAATGTGTGGGGGTCCCCCCAAATTCCATACCAGGCCCTTCAGGTCTGGTATGGATATTAAGGGGAATCCCACGCCAAAATTTAAAAAAAAATGGCGTGGGGTCCCCCAAAAATCCATACCAGACCCTTATCCAAGCACGCAACCTGGCAGGCCACAGGAAAAGAGGGGAGGACGAGAGAGTGCCCCCCTCCTGAACCGTACCAGGCCACATGCCATCAACATGGGGAGGGTGCTTTGGGGTAGCGGCCCCCCCAAAGCACCTTGTCCCCATGTTGATGGGGAGAAGGGCCTCATCCCCACAACCCTTGCCCGGTGGTTGTGGGGGTCTGTGGGTGGGGGCTTATCAGAATCTGGAAATCTGGAAGCCCCCTTTAACAAGGGGACCCCTAGATCCCACTCCCCCATGTGAAATGGTAACGGAGTACAAATGTACCCCTACTATTTCAGTTAAAATGTGTAAAAATGGTAAAAAAAAAAACACATGACACGGCTTGGGACAAGTCCTTTTTTAAAAAATAAAAAAATTAAACTGTCCCACAAGGTCATCTTCTTCTTCTCTCCCTCCGACAGACCGAAAAAGAAAAAAAAAAAGCCATAGCATCAGAGGGGGGCGGGGCCTACATTTTTTGTGAAATGGTAGGGGTACATTTGTACCCTGTTACCATTTCACACGGGGGGCGGGATCTGGTGGTACTCTTGTTAAAGGGGGCTTCCAGGCTCCGATAAGCCCCCCCACCCGCAGACCCCCACAACCACCGGCAAGGGTTGTGGGGATGAGGCCCTTCTCCCCATCAACATGGGAACAAGGTGCTTTGGGGGGGCCGCTACCCCAAAGCACCCTCCCCATGTTGAGGGCATGTGGCCTGGTACGGTTCGGAGGGCGCTCTCTCGTCCCTCCTCCTTTCCTGCGGCCTGCCAGGTTGCGTGCTCAGATAAGGGTCTGGTATGTATTTTTTGGGGGACCCTACGCCATTTTTAAAAAAAAATTGGCGCAGGGTTCCCCTTAAAATCCATAACAGACCTTTGCCGGGACCGACAATTCATTATAGCCGCGAGTACTTTTAAATGACTTTTTTTCCTTTAGAAATGTAATTTTGCTCTCGGACTGTTCTAAACACGGGAAACATGCGCCACTTTACAGGCATACTATAGACACCCCCCAGGTACGAAATTTAAAGGAATATTTCACTTTTATTGTTTCACTTTAAGCATTATTAAAATCACTGCTCCCGAAAAAACGGCTGTTTTTAAGACTTTTTTTTGCATTGATACATGTCCCCTGGGGCAGGACCCAGGTCTCCAAATACTTTTTATGACAATACATGCATATAAGCCTTTAAAATGAGCACTTTTGATTTCTCTCATAGACTTTTAAAGGGTGTTCCGCGGCTTTCGAAGTTGCTGCAAACACCCCAAATTGTTCGCTATTTGGCGAACAGGCAAACACCCGATGTTGGAGTCGAACTTATGTTCAACTCGAAAATCAGGCTCATCCCTAACAGCCAGGCACCTAGCATTTTCAGAAGGAGGGGTCAATAATGGCAGCCTCCATGTTTCCCTAGTGGTAGATGCATTACTGCCCCCAAAAAAGTATCAAAAATATAAATTTGTTTACCACGCCGTTATTTCCAGCATCTGGGTCTCTAGCCATGACTAGAGCTATCCTGCGGCCTGTGGGACAGTCCTCTGCCACATTGGCCACCGATTCTGATGTTGGATCAAATTGGGGGCTGTTGTCGTTCTCATCCAAAACTGTAATCTGTACCTGTAGAGGCAAATGAATAAATTCCATCAAACTCTGCTCTATTTTTACACTAGGCTTATCTGGCTATGAAAGGGTGGTTCTGACATTTAGAAAGCGAGCTATGCTGACCTTCTTTTAGTTATGCAGTCCATATGGTAAATGGTAAATTCAGAAGCCTTTGGCACACACATTGGTATTTGAAAGCTTGACACAGGTCAGAATTGATTTGGGGACACAATCATGGATCAATTTTTATTCTCATAAATTGTTTGGCACTTGCTTGGACTGTGAATAGGTGCCTGTTGTTTGGACCATAAGGACACACAAATCACTTTATTTTGAAGTGCACTATTATTTGCTTGCAATGGAAAAGGAAAAAGTCCTGGAAATCACACAAAGTGTATGACAGGCTCAGTCCGGGCGCCAAGCAGGCCACGCCCCCAACATGTTTCACGCCGCCCACAGAGCTTAGTTATGGCCTGGTTGAAGCCTGGGCTGAGGCATACACTTTCCTACAGGGTTTTGCAGAGATGTGCAACTTTCAGGACTTTTCCCATTTCCATTAGATATCTAGAGCTGGGATGTGCTCTGTCCTTGTCAGTACTCCAAGCAGTTGGTACATAAGAGGACCTGGTGGAGTCTTGAGCGACACCTGTTGATTTAATTATTTAATACCGTATATAAATTATTTGCTTGCACTTACATAGAAAGGACCATAGAAGAACTGAGATATTTATTTACTGATGCATTGTATAACTTGTAATAAAAGGTCAGGACTAAATTAGGTATTTATGCATGGGACACTTTAAAAACTTTACACCCTTGCACATTTGCTATAGATAATAAATTAACAAAAAATTTTGCTATCTGAAGCACAGATTTTTCTCTGATTTTGCCCTAAACATGACTAGGGTATTAAATTTGGCTTGCCTCGTCAGCTCATTTTTACTACCTGTAAATAACTACAAAGACCTGGAGTTAAATGGCCATAAGAGTCTTTTAATAACTAAATTATATAAATAACAGATAAATAACTTAGTAACACAGTGTAAATGGAGCCCCAAGGTCCTATTAGGCATCAAAAGAAGAAAGTACCTTCGTACAACTTAATTAACACCACCCATTTGGAGACTAACAAATCGCAGATACACCATCCCAACAACCGTGAGCTGTACCTCAGAAGAGTCTCTACAAAGTAAATTTGTGCCCATACTAATCTAAAAGGACCTTGTAACCCACTAGCTGCATGGCAAACCAACACCAAACACTACCTAACTCCTCAGCACCAGAAAACGACCATGAATGCAGGGTGTGAGGGAAGTATTCCCCAACTCAGCTAACGTCTGACAGATGACCTCCTCAGACCAACTGCCTGAGCACCCATCACAGCTCCACCCATTCCTAACCTAGACACTAATTAAGTATATACTTACCCCCTTATTTTCCCTCAAACTAAGAGGAACCCCTCCCAGACCCAAGCCCCTTTAGCCTGTCATGCTGGCCATCCATCTATTACCTTCTTTGCTTTTTACTCCTGGCCTCACCGGAACTTTGGTCCACAAGGATCACATGATCATTTTGTCAGGAAAGGAGAGACAAGAGTTGATCTAAATAAAGAACCAATTTGACTCTCACTAGGCATGGCAAAGAAGCCACGGCATGAGTCATATAAATCAAGCCCACGCATGGTGATACACCACAGCGAGCATAGGCAAGCTGAAGTGTACTGCTCATTTATCCTAAGATGATGCAGCTGTGTTTTCCAAGTGTTCACTTATACAGGTATAACATGCAGGACCCAGACAAGACATAACCACAAGGCACCCATAGAGAAAAGCTGATCATCTGGAGAAAATACATGGAAAAATACTGACATGCTAGCGAAAAAACAAACACCATGCCACCAGCATGGTCAAGCTGAGTTTCGCTGAGAAGTTTCCAGAAACAATTACTCGCCATATCTTCCATCTGAGCTAAAGTGCATAGGTTCACAACCTTAAATATTTACTTGTCACCTCAATTCTCTTCAACTCCTACATACAGCAAATGCATTCCTTGTTACATAGAGACATTGGCACAGCACTTCAAACTGTCCTCTGAGATTGGTTTTAGAGTCTAGAGCTGCAATTACTGCTTCTATTTTGCCATCTGTTCTTATGTGTCCATCAAAATTGTACTCTTGGAGTACGACTGACAGAACATAGAATGTATTTTCATTTATCTATGTGCATTTCCCTGCATTTATATTAAACACGGTAAAGCCACCTGGGACTTAAAGATGTCAAATTTATTAACATAACATAGGAAAAAATACACAGTTTAGCAATAAAATGTAATATGAGCAAAACAATGTCAGGCTCTTGTATTATGCAGTAATTTGTAGAGATATTAAACATTAAAGAAGTAACAGTGCTTTCATCAAAATGCATATTAATAATACATAGATTTGCAATAAACCAAAATACAAAATAAACAAAATCAATTATTTTTATTTTAATACATTTCCCGATTTACCGTAGTTTTATAAACAACTGTTTAGGAGAGTATATATAAGAGCTCTTGACGTTTATGCTTCTAAACTTTCACTGTGTATGAACATTTATGGATTACACTCAATGCAAAATTTTTATATCTTGGTAAAAATTCAATCTGCTAATACAATACAGTACTTGTATTAGTAAAAAAGGTTGCATATTTCAAATACAATTTTTACTTTGCTTTTACACTCATAGATCTAAGACACAGAAACAGAAGTAAACATATTATGAAATAAAACATTGCAAAAGTGACCGCACTGAAAAGCCTGTCTCCCAGGATATGGAGAGGGAGAGGCCTGGAGTTCTAGTCTCATAATCAGATTCCTACTATGCATTAAGAAAGTGTAATTACAGCAATCTAAACTTGTGTGCAGTGAAAGATTTATTACTGTTATTCCATCAGTTCAATCAACCTTTGGACTGGGGAGAGCACCTCTTCATCATGTCATGCACACCAGTGCCAAGCTAAGTGTATAAGGCTTAATACAGATGGGCATTAAAAAGAACCAGTGGGGTTTATTTACTAAAACTGGAGAGTGCAAAATCTGGTGCAACTCTACATAGAAATCAATCAGCTTCCAGGTTTTATTGTCAAAGTTTAAAGTGATTGTAAGGCTTTGTTTTGTATTTTTTTAAAACAACATGTCATACTTACCTACACTGTGCAGTTAGTTTTGACTTCTAGGGTCCCCCACTGGCGCCGGTAGCATCGTATAAACCCCCTAGGAGAAGCGCTCTCCTGGGGGTTACCTTGTGGGTACGCTCCCGAGTCTAGCATTCAGCGTCCATTGACGCCGAATGTAGGACTCAGCCCCGCCCCCCGGCGCTCGAGTCATTGGATTTGATTGACAGCAGTGGGAGCCAATGGGAGCCAACCCCGGGCAGAGAGGAAGAGCGTGTTTCCGGCGGGGAAATACAGGTAAGTAAAATGGGGGGGCTGAGGGGCGGGTCAGTTAGGATGCATTAAGGTGAAAAAACACAAGGGTTTACAACCCCTTTAAGCACCTGCCTTCAGGACACTTACACCCCCCTCCTGCCCAAGCCATTTTTCAGCTTTCAGCACTGTCGCACTTTGAATGACAATTACGCGGTCATGCTACACTGTACCCAAACAATTTCTTTATAATGTTCTTCACACAAATAGAGCTTTCTTTTAGTGGTATTTAATCGCTGCTGGATTTTTTCTGTTTTACTAAAAAAAAAAAAAGACCAAAAATTTAGAAAATTTTTTTTTTTACTTAGTTTCTGTCAGTAAATTTTGTAACCAAGTAGTTTTTCTCTGTCATTGATGTGCGCTGAACTGGTGGGCATTGATGAGGCGGCACTGATTAGGTGGCACTGATGAGGAGGCACTAATATGCCACACTTATGGGCACTGATAGGCGGCACTGATGGGCACTGTTAGGTGGCACTGATGGGCACTAATAGGCGGCACTGGTGGGCACTGATAGGCGGCACTGGTGGGCACTGATAGGCAGCACGGATATGTGGTACTGATGGCACTGATGGGCACTGATGGGCAACACTGATGGGCATTGATCGACAGCAGTGATGGGCATTGATGGGCAGCACTGATAGGCGGCACTGATAGCCAGCACTGACTGGCATTGCTAATGGGTACTGATTGGTGGCACTTGTGGGCAGTGCTGGGCACTTTTTGCTGCCACTGGTGGGCACTGATTGCTGGCACTGGTGGGCAATGGTGGGCACTGATTGGTGACACTGTTGTCACTATTTTGTAATCAGGGCACTGATAATCAGTGCCCTGATTACATGTGTAGATGTCCCCCTGCCTGGAGATGCTGCTGATTGGCTCTCCTTGCCACACACTCTGTCAGTATGAGGCGAGGAGCGCCGATTACCGGAATCTCCATGTTTACATGTGACCGGCTGTGATTGGACACAGCCGATCACATGGTTAAAGAGCTACGGACGCTGCTCTTTACAGAAATCGTGGTCACGTTGTGTTGCCGCAATCGCCGCGCTGCCTTCCTAGAACGAGAGCCGCACCGCCCCGCCATTATTTGACGGTGGGCAGGCGGCAAACAGGTAATTGAACAAGCTGAAGTTGGAAGCTGATTGGCTACAATGCACAGCTGCACCAGATTTTGCACTCTTCAGTTTTAGTAAATAAACTCCATTGTGTCATGTAAATATAAGAATTGACAGCAATGTCACTTTACACTGATGTCCTAAACCCTGGTTCCTGACAAAGTATCCTTAGGTAGGTCTGCCCTTACATACACCAGGGAGCTTGTTGTAGCGTAGCTTTGCTCCTGCCTTTAATTTAAGTATTTTTCATTTAGAGCCTATTCACACTTCAGGCACCAAAAGGAGTCTAGGCTTAAAGTGGTTCTAAACTCAAAAGGTTTTTTACCTTAATGCATTTTATGCTTACCAGCACTGTGTGTATCTGTAGACACACACAGCACGGATCAAATGAATAGATTGCCCTATGCGCAACATGCAGAAGCATGTGTAAATCACCCCTCAAAAAATATAGAGTACATGTTCCTGCTACGCAAAATGTGAATGAGGTCTTATGAATGCAACAAAAGGAGCTGCAACATGCAAAAGTGGGCAAAAGCACACACATGCAGAACTTTAACCTTTCTTAAAAACCACTCGCCGACCGCCTAAATGGGAAAATATGTCATTATATTACAGTTTAGCTGCAGCTACATGCCATAACGCCAGTATTCAAATTTTCAGCAGTCGCTGGTCTTTCTGCTAAAAGTGATCTGAGAGGCTGATTAGCCACTGAATCACTTTTAGAATCGGTGGGAGGGGTCGTCCCCTCCTCCCATCGCTTTCCGGGGGTTCTCGGGCTTAACTGGCTCATCAGGAAACCCAGGAACTGATCCGGCGTTGGCTGGCTATGAAGATTAGCAGAGGAAAGATGGCCTCCACTTATCTCTATGGCCTAGGAGGCCCGGAGCGACATCATTATGCCACTTCTGGTTCATGGCTGATGTAAACAATTTTTTTTTAAAAAGCATTAGATGAATGTTTTTTTATATGATGCTTTCCATTGTAGAGGAGAGATGTGGGGTCTTTTTGACCCCAGATCTCTCCATAAAGAGGACCTTTTGTTTTTTATTGTTGTCAGAAGAGAGGTTTACATTTCTCGTGACAACAATAAAATTGATTAAAAATAAAAATGAATAAAGGAATAGTGTAAAAATGAAAAAAATGTAATAAAATAAATAATAAAAAAAGGCCTGCAGCAACGAACACATATGTAGGTCACGCCCACATATGTTAAAGTTGTTCGCACCACACATGCGAGGTATTGCTGCGAATGTTATAGAGAATATACAATAACAATACTTCTAGGACTAGACCTCCTCTGTAACTCTAAACTAAGTACCGTAGTTTGGCACTATTCCACAAGCGCGTGCAATTTTAAAGCATGACATGTTAACTATCTATGTACTTGGCATAACATCATCTTTCATATTTTACAAAAAAATTGGATTATATATTGTATTTTTTTAAAATTCATTAAAGTGTATTTTATTTTTTTTAAATCGTGTCTGAAAAACCGCTGCAAAAATACCGTGTGACATAAAAAATTGCAACGACCACTACTTTATTCTCTAGGGCCTCTGCAAAAAAAATATAATATTTGGGGTTTCTAATGCTGGTGCATGCTGGGTTGGTGATGTCACGAGGTGGCAGTGCCACCAGGTGATGTCGCCAGCTGGCCTCACCCTTACCTATATAAGAACGGTGAAACGGCAAGCCAGGCATTCGGCGGTTTGCCTTGGTTAATAGAGGAGCATTTTTTTTGGGGTCCAGTGGTGGCGGCAGCATCATGATTGATGATGGATTTACATCGGGGGCCACTGGTTTTTAAAATGTTTAATAAAGGAATTGTTAAAAACTGCCTCCTCTTTTTATTTATTTTTACACCTTTTTGGTGAATGGGTAGGTGTACTATGTATCCCATACTTATTCACGTGGGGGGTGGGCCGGGATCTGGGATCCTACAGATTCTGATAAGCCCCCTGCCCGCAGACCCCTCACAACCACAGCCCAGGGCTGCATGCTCAGATAAGGGTCTGTTATGGATTTTGGGGGGGCCCCCAAGCTGCTTTTTTTAAAACACTTTTCTATTGCCAGCAATGCTATTGGATTTCCGGCAATTTAAATGTCACTTCATACATTCAGACTAAGGGGACCCCCAGGCACTTCATTTAAAGGAATTTTTTATTTTTATTCTGGCATTTTAAGCAGCATTAAAATCACTGTTCCTGTAAAAACAGTCTTTAAAAAAATTTTAGATTAATCAGCTGATTGGACTCTAAGATTTACTTTGAGTTGACCTTTCGTTTCATTAGATCTTTACCGACTTACCGAATCATGTCGAATTCATTTGTATCCGCTATAATTTCTTTTGTGTTAGTTTAAATGCAATATTTATGTATTTATATTGATTCGTGATAACAATTCGTAGTTTGGAAAGTCGTTTGTTTATTGAATCTATTACACACACAATGACAATATCTCTTCTCCTCTGCTCCAATACAGTACAACACCCTTCTCACTCAGTTCTCAGGAATGCATTTGCCAGTAATCCAACCTCCAGCACAAGATTAATCAGCTGATTGGACTGTAAGATTTACTTTGAGTTGACCTTTGAGTTGAACTTTAATGAATTACCGAATCATGTCAAATTCATTCGTTATAATCGCTATAATTTCTTTCGTATTAGTTGAAATTCGTTTTTTTTTTATTCGGATGCATTCGAATGTCCAAAAGATGCAAAATCGGCCGAATTTCGATTCAATATGAAACAAATTGCACAAGCCTACCATGAAGAATTAGGGCAGTTCTGATGGCAAAAAGGGGATCCAACCTGCAACTAGCAAGGTGTACCTAATAAAGTGGCCGGTGAGTACATCTTTTTTTATTATATTTATTCTATGATATTAAATACCTAACAAAATAGAAAATAAACAATTTCTTATATACCTCGTTATAAAAATGCATAAAACAAATTGCATAATACAGGCCTTCACTACAGACTGATGAAGGACGTGGCAGATCATTCATTCACTAAGTGACTTTTTGTTTGTGACTTTCTACTAAATATAGCATCTTTCCAGGTGCAGTTTATTGGGATTTCCTAGTTGTGCTTCTTTAAAAAAAAATCAGTTGCTGTATTAAAAGCAGGAAAATTTGTCATGATTAACACATAATAAAAAAGGGCAATTTTAATTAAGTTTTAGGAAAGACAAATCCACTGAGAGGAAGGCAAATCTGTAACATTCATTATAACTACATCCTATAGGAAGTGAAGAAGGGGTTTGGTAGGTGGCAGGAGGATTCCGCTATTGTTTCGCTATTATATAAAGCTCAGAGTAGGATATTGTTCCTTTCAGCTTTTGTTTTTGTGTGTACCTTCTCACAGTCTTTCCCAATATTTTACAGGGAAGATGAAAAACACAGCAACATGGGAAAACATCAATGTTAGCATACATCTTAATAACCTTTTGTTATAGACATATATTGTACAAGGCTGGCATGAGAGGTCCAAAAGTATTTTCTCAGGCCTTTTATTTACTGATATCAGGCAGTAGACCACAGGCAATGCCAATATTCTTCTTGTTGATGGTCATAAACCAAACTGCCTGTGGGAACATATCATGTCACTGGGCCTGAAAGGTGACTAATGGGTTAAGACACGGGTGTCCAACCTTTTGAGTTTCCTGGGCCACATTGGAAGAAGAGAAATTGTCTTGATCCGCACATAAAATACACTAAGAATAAGGATAGCTGATGAACAGTTCCTCCTGCGGCTCTCAGTGAGTAGGTGCCGTTCACTATAATGACAGGTCACCGGCGGCCGCACCTATTCACGGCTCTCTACACTGCCAACTATTACATGTGGTGACAAAATGCGGTAGACAAATTGCGTCCAGCAGTGATCATCAAACGTAATCACTGGCTGTGTAGAGAGCCGCACATAGGTGCAGCTGCTGGCAAACTGTCATTATAGTGAACAGGGCTGGCAGCCGCACCTATCTGCTGGAAGTCGCAGAAGGAACTGTTGCTACAATTCGCACTGGCCCCAATCGCTGGTGTGAATGTAACCTATGTATGTGCTGTGTGAGGTGGAAGGGGGGGTTGTGAGCGGGGTGCAGCCCACCCCTGCACCCTTCTATATCTGGCCATGCAGCATTTACTTACCTGGCACCTCTGCATTCTCTGCTGCCAGTGCTATTGCAAACATAGAAGCCCCTGCATCCCTCCAGGCGTACATTTGCCTGGCTTGTCAATGTAGGCTGTCGTTTTTGCATGGCATCTCCGCCAACCCTACAGATGTGCATAGGCTGGGCTCGTCTGTGTTGGCTGCCGTTTTTGCATGGCATCCCTGGCATCTTTCCAGACAGGCCCGGGCCACATGCTAAACTGCATGCAGGCCGTGGGTTGGACACCCCTGGGCTAAGGGAAGGAACAATGTGCAAACTGTAGTTAACAGCCAATCAGAATTCATTTTTCTCTCTAATGAGACTTTTTGTGAACTGAATTCTGGTAAATTGCTGTGATTTATGCACTTTGTACATCATGTATTGTCTCTACTCTCCTTTATCCAGTAAATCTGTTCAAAAAAGGTCAGCCACCAGCAGAATCTATGAGCACTTGTCCATTGTGCATTGGGGAAGATCAGATTCAGCTTTTAACAAGAAACATGGATAGGAACACCCTTAAAATGCATATAGCACATGTAGCCAAGTACTGGACTGTGCAGGTATGGGGGGGGGAGATACTACTGTTACTACTGTGTTCAGTGACTTTCATTTTGCTGTAATGCCGGTGCTGTAATACTCTAGTGTCCTTTCTTGATAACTAGAGGGGGATCACCACCAAATAAGAAGCAGAGGATTATGGGACTTGTAGGACTGAAACCACCTTCTACCATTGTATTCTAGCCTGATTAAACTGCATTGTGGCAGAAGGAGCGCCGGGAAACCTTATAAGGAATCATGATGGGAGGGTCGGGAGGTTTTATAAGGAAGTGCAGCAGTCATCACACCAGTGTATGTCTTCAGTTACATAGCGACCATCATCACCAGCACAGGAGTCTCAGCAGGATTAGTGCCGGTTCACACAGGGGCGGCAAGACTTGCAGGTCGCCTCACCGAGGCGACCTGCACACGACTTCAGTGGCGACTTGCAAAACGACTTCTGTATAGAAGTCAATGCAAGTCGCCTGAAGTCCCCCAAAAATACTACAGGAACCTCTTTCTAAGTGGGAGCGACTTGCATCGCTCCTATTAGAACAGTTCCGTAGTACAGAACGGGACGCGACTTGTCAGGCAGCTAGGTCGTCTGACAAGTCTGTCACATCTGAGGATCAGTGAGAGGGCTGTTCTCCCAGTCATATCATATCACTCTGAGAGCAAGCCCAGTTATACTATTAGCATTCTGACAGAAGAACTTTTCCCAGTGGAATACTATATGTTCTCCGTGAATACCGCTCTTCTAGCAGTCTCCAAGACAATAATAGGGCCCCAACATTGTTGGCAAAAAATAAAGCATCCTCCTGTAGGATATTCATGAGGAAATCAAAGTACTGTCATTCCTCAGAATTGCTATCATCCTTCCCTTGCACTTCCTTACATAAATATCACCAAGGGATAGGGAAAGGGAAGGTGGGATGGGGAGGGAACAAGCTATCACCTAATGATGATCAGATATAATATAAGATTGGTAAGATCATTCACCTAAATGGATGTCTGTTGCTGTAACCATAGGCATATATGTAAAAAAAAGGGGTGGTTACCCGGTATAGAGAGAACCGGGTTAGGGGTTACTTTTAGCAACAAAATTGATCAAACCAAAAGTATGGAAAAATTGACAAATTTATTTAGTAACAATCAAATACTTAAACATGTATCAAAAAGAGTGGAACTAGAAAAGTGCAGTATCTTTAAAAACTAATCACGTCCAATGGAGGACATTGAAGAGATGGCTAGGAACTAAATCAACAAACAGAACAAACATGGGAGAATACATGAAAACACAGAACAATGTCCGGACGGATTGTATTAGCCAGCAGTCAGGCGGATGCGAATCATAAAATTATTTTTGGTAATGGGAGATATTATATAATCCCCATATCCTAAATGTAACTGAATGACTGCAGGCTAGTCCAATTGGAGTGGGGAGAAGGTGGGAAATGGGAAGTGGGTCTAGGAGCTAGTAATGGGCTGGAATGACTGAGCCTGGAGGGGTGGTTAGCAGTGCTGATGCTATACTGAGTAGAGCTTATGATTTGAACAATTCAGTAATCTGAATTAGGTAGGCACAACCGGCAGTCCTTAAATGGTATGCAAATAATCAGGGATTTCGAAAAGTTATAATAATGCTGTAGGTGCTGAGGTTCTACTTCCTATACATTGATCAAAGAAAATCCAGTATATCAAGATAATAATCAATATTCAACGGCTCGCTCCCCAGATTAGGTAATTTAAAGATTTGATTAGAGCAGCAACAATAACATACAGGTCTTCCACATTCAGAGGTACTTCCAATGTGTAAAATGAAGATAAATGGGGAGACAATTGTGGTAAAGGCAAGAAAGCATCCGGCGGTATTATACTGTAAAAGTCAAATGGAGACTTTACCACTCAGCTGTTGGACGGTTTGATTCACTCGTCATCATGGATCAGGTCAGCGGTAAGTTTAAGCCTCCAATCGCTCGCCGCTTCCAAAATCAAAGCTGGGGTAGAAGGCATGAAAGAAGTGCAGCCTTAGCAAAGTTCATACCGCGCTTTAGATATAATGTCTCCCGCTGTAGTCCCGCTGTAGTCTTCCTTAGCTACAGCCTAGGCCTAGCATATCACTGAGTGCTCCGTGGAAGCAAAGCCTCCTGATCCAGTAATTTCCCATTCAAACTGCCTTAAAGTGATTGTAAATGATCACCTTGTAAAACAACCCATTCAGTTTAAAATAGCAATGAAAGGCAAAACATTTGTGTATGGATATAAAAATGCATTATAAATAGCTTTTTTCCCTTTTTTATAAGTGGTCACATTCCCTCTGTGTCAGGACAAGTCTGATCATTGGAGGAGAGCACACTGAGTTCCCAGCACAGCTAGAGAACTGACCATGGTGTGTTCTCCTGCTTAGAGTGGTCAGTTTTTAATAGGAAAGCAGAGAGACTGGCAGGAACACCAGGGATTTTACATAAAGGAAGCATACAAAGAGAACAGGGTACTTTCTTATACAAGTACATGATACAGCAAGCACATATTAGGAATATGAAGTATTGGGGTAACAAACACTTTAAGCTAACCATACATTTTATTACTTTCTTATCCAATTTACTTTAGATTTACCTTCAACTACGTAGTGCATGGGCCTGCCTGATTGCTTACAAATTGAAAGCATTTAGGTTTGACCTCATATTATATGGTTTTGGTAAATCTAAAGGAAAATCGTACAAGGAAATTGTATAATGTATGGCCAGCCTAAGTTGTACTTCAGGGCTATTTTTACAGCCAAGCTGAATTCTGAGTTAATTTTGTGCCAGTTATCTTACAGTTACCATATATGGCCTTTTATCTACCTGTCTACAGCCAGGGCCGGTGCTTAACTATTTTGAGCCCTAGGTTGTGCGGCCGAGGTGTCGTTAGTCTTGCCTAGGGCTTCGCGGGTGACAGGTTTAGAGAGCGGACTCAGCGAACTTAGCAGCTGCATTCAGAGACATGGTGCCCTCCTCCTCCACTGTCCTCGTGCCTGCCTCCTCTGCCGCTGCTGACCTCCTCTTCAGCAGCCATAATGGATGTCCTCCACGGCTGCTGCTTTCTCTGCAGAGTCAGTCAGCACTCCAGCCCTGTGTTCCCCGGCCAGGCTAATGGAGAAGTCAGCAGCCGTGGCTGCGCCCCCTAGGCAGCAGTGCGCCCTAGGCGGCTGCCTAGTTCGCCAAGCGGGAGCGCCAGCCCTGACTACAGCTGTTCATACACTTGATTGTTGACACTGTCACTAAGTTGGGTAGTGTCAATACAGCAGAATTCAAATGTAATATTTTTTCTAATGCATTTTTTAATTTTATGATAAAAGCTAAACCTAGAGGGTTGAAGGGTTCTTAAAGCCAAAATAGGCACAGAGGTCCTACAACACACATGTGAACAGTTACACTTGTCTAGGTTGTAATTATGTTCAGCTAGTCTTGTGACTGGCATATATTTGACACACCGTTTAGTCTTCTTGCTTGCTTTGTTTCTTAGTATTTACCTTGGAAACTTAACCAAAACTCTACCAAGCTAATCAACACACCCTGTTCTCTTCAATTTGGTCCTGATCTGTATATGGCTTGATTTGAATACTAACTGATATGGCTGCGAAAGACCTGTAGTATATTATACAAATGATGAAATGTAATATTGGTGATAAATCAATGTTAGAGTAGTGCTGGAAATATACACTCTACTGTTTCCTTACTTGTGACTCAGTACCAAGGAAATTAAGGTTTCAGGGGTTATCTTGAAAAATAAAAAAAAGTGTAGTTTTTTTTCTAGGTAACATTTAGAAATATTATATAAATTGTAGCAATAATCTAAAAATGTTATTATTATATATATCTGCATACAAACATTCACTTAAATTTCATAGTGTTTTTGCATCATTAAACAGTACAATTAATGTTTCAGAACGGCACACTAAACTTACCAGAGTAGTCTCCAGTTTGGGCCCACCATCATCTGCAACTACTGTCAGGGAGTAAAAGTCCCCTTTCTCTCGATCTACCAAACCTTTCACTGTTATTGTACCCTGAAATTACATAATGGTTGAAAAATATGAGATGACCTGAATCTCATTTGTATCATTGGGTATTGCTATAATATGTATTTATTACCTAAACTTGTACTGCTCTCAAATATTTTTAAAGAAAGTGATCACCATAAATAAAGATTTTACAAATTACAATAATTATCTATGAATTCTCTGCTGATACATGGAACTCAGATCAAAATGACAAGATTAAAAAGTAACAGCCCATTAAAAGATAAAATGACAGCTTTTGCTTTAATATTCAGCCTTGGTTCAGAGATTTCTCCCCCAATACTTTCTCTGCTATTAAATGTCATAAGTCTGATGAACATCATCATACTCGCTGGTTGTGCTGGCCCTGACCTGGATAGTGAAAGAAGAAATAGCACATCATCATCTCTCTATCGCTCTGCTTTTTCTTCCTATCAGCATTGTTCTTGTCAGGGCATGAACTTATTAACTTGTTTTTAGCTAGTTAACCTATTGTGCTGCTTTTTCCTCTCACACGCCAGCCCTGCTGTACAGGGCCTGCAAGAGACTGACACCAAGTTAAATTCAGGTACTTTAAACAACCTATTTAACCACTTCAATACAGGGCATTTTCACCCCCTTCCTGCCCAGGCCAATTTTCAGCTTTCAGCGCTATCACATTTTGAATGACAATTGCACGGTCATGCGATGTTGTACCCATTTTGATCATTTTTTTCCCCCACAAATAGAGCTTTCTTTTGCTGGTATTTGATCACCTCTGCGTTTTTTTATTTTTTAAATAAATATAAACAAAAAAAGAGTGACACTTTTGAAAAAAACACAGTATTTATTAGTTTTATTACTGCTCTGTGATGAGCAATCGCAGGTGCCCGGCGGACATCGCGGCCGCCGGGCACGCGCATCGGGTCCCCAATGATGCGGTGAGCGTGCACACTCTCCACAATGCCGGGAAGCCGAGGATGTCATATGAAGCCCACCCAGAGGGTTACTGCCACCCTCATTTTACTATACGGCGGTAGGGAACTGGTTAATGGTGTATAATGATTACAGAGTTGTACTATTGTGTTTCATTTATAACTGCCTAGAGTTCAGCTACAGTATATACATAAAGGGGACAATTTACAAACATGTAGAAGTTTGTTTAACTGTTCAGTATTTTATCATAATTTCAGCGTGCCCCAGATGTCAGGTATGTCGAAACGCGTAGGAAGGAGCCTGTTGTGACATCACGATGTTCGATACTGTAAGCGACTGGGAAGCTTTTCTGTGTACATCCACAAATTTAAACATGACAAGCCCTTTTTATTTGGAGGATATGTGAGTGGTACATTGTTTTATTCAATAATTTTTCAAGTTTATAAGGAGTTATGCTATGTGGCGCCTTTTTATTTGTTCCTAATACATGCTTTGCAGAGTATCCAATCATTGAGGTGTGCAGAGATTTTGCCCTTGATGGTTCACTAGCATTGGGGATCCAAGGAGAGTGTCACATTATATGCTTCTATTGACCATCTGTAGTGGATGGTCAATATTATCTGATAAGCCTTGTGGTGAGCACTGGGTGGAGGTCTGGACACAGCACACTTTTTTTCTTGAAGTCATTATCACACTAATGATTCATCGAACTTATCACGGAGTGAAATTGGATCATTGGAACTGTTGTGAACTATTATTTCTTATTTTTCATTATTTTACTTTCTCCTATCAATATATGATAGGTGGTCACATGTGTTAGCTCAACATTTTTATTTTCTACAATCAAATTTAACCTTTAGTAAATTGAAAAAAATTAATGTAAACAATAAAATTAGCAAACAAGGCACAGCAAAGAAGATATCACGCAATTATACTTTTGTGACTTGAGCCTAAAGAATGATGCTCAGTTTATCACCACCAATACAGAGCAATTTAAAAATGGGCCAAAAATTGAACGGGTCCTGTTCTCACTAGGTGACTTGCTGCCAGTTGAGTCTTTTTTCATATTTTAACCCTCTGGAAACCTAGAAAGACATGACCCCTTAAGGTGACAAAATAACTATAAAAGTATTCAGTTGTTAAGGCCCTTTTCACACTGGGGTGGTTTGCAGGCGCTACTGCGCTAAAAATAGCGCCTGCAAAATGACCTGAAACTGCTGCTGCTGTGTCTCCAGTGTGAAAGCGCGAAGGCTTTCACACTGGAGCGGTGCGCTGGCAGGAGGGAAAAAAAAACTCCTGCAAACAGCATCTTTGGAGCGGTGAAGGAACGGTGTATACACTGCTCCTGCCTATTGAAATCAATGGGGCAGCGCGGCTATACCGCCGGCATAACGCCGGCATAACGCCGCTGTAGTGGTGCTTTGCAGGCGGTTTTAACCCTTTTTCGTCCGCCGCTAAAACGACGGTAAAGCGCCACTAAAAATACCGCTGATGCCCCCACTGCCCCAGTGTGAAAGGGGCCTTAAGGTTTTACTTCAATATAAAATCTTGTATTGTAGAGCTCAGAACATTGAAAAATTTTGTCTAAGACTTAAAAAAAAACTCTTCAATGTTCTGAATCCTATAGGACAATGACCCAGATTCTAAAAAAAACTAGAAAAAATCACTATTATTTGAAAATATTTAATACATACTTCATTTTTAATACTTGTCCTACCTTATAACCGATGTTTGTTTACCAGTGGAATAGCAACTTAAAGTTACCAAGTGTTTGGCTTAAATCTATTTTTTCATGTGCACAATAGCTGCAAACAAATTGGATTATCTTACCTTGATCACAGTGGGGGTTATTTAATAAAACTGGAGAGGGCAAAATCTGGTGCAGCTCTGCATAGAAACCAATCAGCTTCCCGGAGGAGCAGAGTCTGGCTAACATTTCCATCAATAGATAAACTTTGATGATTGCTGACTTGTGGTGTGTGACCAAAGCTGGCCATAGATATATTGCATCTTGGCCACTTTAGCAGGGCTTCCCCAAAATTCAATCCGTCTATGGGCAGTCTGGTTGTACTGAAATCATCCATCAATCGATATCAGTACAACCAGTCTGTCAGATTTTTTTGTATGTAATTACTGCACTGTGGGTCTGCAGGTGGTAATATCAGATAAGATAAGATTTCAGGCATTTTTGAGACATATTACAAAGTACATAAACCCTAATGGAAGGGAATGCACAAAACACATTATTCAAAAAATAGTTTGGACTGGAAACTGTGAGTTCATGTATCCATGGTATATAAAAAAAATCTGTAATGCAAGTAAAAGTATTGTTAAGTATAATAAAATCTCCTACGTAAATGCATATAGAATCTGCATTTTCAAAAACCTTGATTCAAACATTCTCCTTACATATATTGCAGATCTAACTATTAATCTAATATCTACTTACTGTGATTTTATCAATCTTGAAAAGAGCCAGAGCCTGGGCATTTGTGTTCTGATCAAAGCGGTATGTCAGCTGGTTCAAGTTATCAATAGACCGGGCTTGTACCCTAAGTACTTCTGTGCCTGTAGCAATGTTTTCTAATAACACAGCCTCATAGGTGGAGTTGGAGAACTGAACAACTTCATCTGGTTCATTCATCAATGTGATATATACAGTGCAGAAACCCCTGTTGTATGGAGGAGCCTGGTCTGTGGCTGACACATTCATAGTGTAGCTGATTTTTGTCTCATAATCCAAGTAATCGATTGTGGTTAGAAGGCCTGTGCTTCCGTCAATTTCAAACTTTCCATCTGAGCCTGCCAGCAGCTTATAGACCACTAGCCCACCATCACCTGCAACATAGTGTAAAGCATTTACTATTGCTCCATATATATAAAAAAGATTTCTATGTGAATATTTCATCATTTTTTTTAATAAATTAGTTTACAATACATAATTCATTTTACTTTCACTGGCTTTGTTACTGCAAAAGCAGCTTGAAGCAGATGATGCAGCTTAGAAGGAGGTAAAATGGATATTAGAAGGTTGTCAATGAAGTACATAAGGACCTGTCATTAAACATAGAATGATCTCTGATGCATCTTAACCTGACAATGCAAATGCAGTGCACCTGAAGGCAAGCTGCATTTGCCCATTGTTACAAGCCTAAAGCCAGTTGATACAGATAATACCAATGGGATCAAACACAATGTGAACATTCTAAAGTTACCAAATTGTTGTACATAGAAAAAAAAAACTTTTTAAGCAAAGATTATGATTTACAAAAGCAACTGTTATACTGCTCAGTATCAATGATATAACAATGGTGTGGACACATTTTAAATCTGCATTTACTGTAGCAGATAATTCAAACTCTATGGTATTTTCTCCATTACCCGTGTCTTTATCAGTAGCTCTGACCACTGTAACAGAAGTCCCAATCCCAACTGTTTCACGTAGGCCCAATCGGCTGTACTGCTGTTGTGTGAAGACTGGCACTTCGTCATTAACATCGTCAACATACACAATCACCTGGTAAACACAACAGTTAAAATTATTTTACTGTCAACAGGTTAATTTATGTAATGATATAGTAACAAAATTAATGATAAGATAACCCACGGACAGCTCATCTGGAAATTATAATCAGATTGCAAAACAATCATAGGACATGCCTACTGTACACATCTCAGTGGATACTCCCGGGCCTACTGATCCAAGGGCAAAATGATTGGTCATCCAAAATACATTTTCCTGGGCAATTGGTGTTGTTACCCCAAGTCAACACCATTCCACTCCCATTCCTATTCTCCTCATGTTGGGTCATTTAGAAAGTGATATATCTCTAGATGGCAAGAGTCATGTCATTTCCTCAAGGGCTGGGATTCTGTTAAGTGACCCCATATTGGAAAAAAATAGAAGAGGTGGTTGTTGGCAGGTGATTTACCTGGCTCCTAGAATTAAGACAACATTTTCAGGCCTGTGCACATATATATCACCTATCTTACCCTCACAGAACTTCTCATAGGACCTTGATCACTGTTATATGCCTCCACCACTAACACATGAGAAGAGTTTGTCTCTCTGTCCAGAGCCTTGGAGCCTCGCACAAGTAGCCCTGTACTAACATCAATTCGAAAATTATTATAGTCGTTTCCTGCAAAAAAAAAAAAACAGAGAATACATGACATAGTTCAGAAGTGGAGGTCAAGCTAACAAAGCTCATAGTTCTACCTTCAAAATACTATTATGTACACTAGGTATTTTATTTTCCAAGCAACTGTACAGGGATGCAGTGGTTAGCTGACTACAGTGCAATGGTTAGTTGCCTACAGTTTACATAGGGAATACCATTCACGCTTTGATGTTTCTGAGGCTGTGTGCCAGCATACTGTCAATGTAGTTCTGACTGAGAAAATATAGCTAATTAAATCACTAGATAAACACAGATCATTATGTATTCAACTACTTTAAAAAACATCTACAAAGGTAATAAAGGAATTCTCACCTATTAGGGTTCCAAGTCATTTTTATTTGGTCATTGCAATGACCTTGGATCTACTGTCATACCAAAGTGGAACATGCCAGCAGAAAGTAAAAAAAAATACAATGGGAGGTGTAATGGTCATGTGTACTGGGCTCACGAATAGCTGTGCGTGGAGCTGACAATTTGCTCATGTACATCTATTACATTTTATTTGTCATTTTCTTCTCTGTTTTAAAAGCAGAGAACCAGCAGCTTGCTTTGATCCTCTCTCCCCCCACTACCACTCCAGAACAAACAAGAGCAGTGAACAAGAGCCTGGGGCTTCAAAAGAAAATAAATTGTTATCTCCACTGAGGCTGGAGATCTGGCAGTGTCTGCTAGCAATTATCTCCTACAGCTTATCACTTTCTTGGGGGGATTGGAAGTGACCTATCCTAAAACTATAACAAAATCCTTCAGTGCTGTCACCCATGATTTGTAGGTCTATTAGATCCATTAGGAATACATAGCGTGCCATAAAATGTCTATCCAGAACTAATTGGGATTGTAAAAGGCATTCATTACCCTTCAGAGACCTCCAATTTAACAAAATCCACACACGATTCATAAAATCAGACAGGAACATGACACATTAATATTAAGTATATATTTGAATGGGAAATATCAAATTGAGGTTATATATGACTAAGCTAGAGCATACAGAAGGGGTGATAGCAGTCTCCTACCTCCTGGGTGACAGGCTTATCTGAGATACCCTGTGTTTAATATCCCTGGACAGAAAAAATGAATGCTAAACAATAATCTACCAGAATGCAACCTGTACATATTGGAAGATATTGTTATTAGTATAAAAGTGTGTGTAAGGGAGGGCCATGATACAGTCATAAACATGGTGGGCACTCATCACTCAGCCGCATAATTGGTCAGATGGTCTCTGACAACACCCACGTGCTATCAGAGAAAAAGGAGGCTGCTCCGAAAGTTGACGGTTCTTGTTAACATCAAACAAGGGAACAGCTCTTGTTAACATCAAACAAGGGAGCACCTAACAAGACTTGTGAGTGCCACTGTACCATTTTTGCTTATTCGCTTTTCCCCTTTCAACTCTTTCTATACCTCTGTTGTTTTATTGTCTCTTTATTTCTTTGTAACACCCTTTTTCTGTAAATGTATTGAAACTGTCTCTAAAGCTTTTAATGAAAACCAAAAGAATTCCGGTCTCTTGAAGAGTGCTACTGTCGTATAAATCTCAGAATATAACTGCCTGTGTGACAGTATATGTTACAAACGTTTATTGTAAAATCATAATAGTTGTTGCTAAGATTTTGAGTTTCTTCCTTCTCGGTAAAAAGGGTGGTGGTGACATTTTAAAGGGTTAATTGCTTAATTAACTTAACACAGTGACAGTCACTCTCAGGCTGCTGGCACCTAGATTGCAGGCCCACAAGCTGGAAAATCTTTGTGCAGTGTGTGACAGAAAGACATTGTTAGGTAAGTGACAGCGTGATATGAGATTGGCCACTCCTTTGTCACAAGTTGGTGAGAATGGCAGGAGTCTGACATCTGCTTTCGTCACAGGAGGGTCTAGTCAGTAAGCTTTTCAGGGGAAGGGACTAGCATAAGGGAACATCTGGTAGTGGCACAGCCTTCAGAATTTCAAGCAACCAAAAGTGTAGTCACCCAACATACCATGCATCAATGTTGGGGTATGTATAGCAATACGAGTGTGCTGTCACCTTGAAAAGATGATGGCATACATTGTGTGCTTTAGCATTTGGCATTTGTGTCCACTTTTGTACACTTCACAAATGTCAAAACATTCTAATGGCTAATTGACAAAAGAGATAACCTCACATTATCATTGCAAACATCCCATTATATATTTCTAAGGATATTTGGGAGTAATTTGCCAGCAGAGAAAAAAGCCGAAAGCTCCTAACTGCTGCTAAAAGCTGGCACAAAAATGCTATTATAAACATTTTTCATCCAGCGTTTTTCTGGCATTTTTTTGGTGTTTATAGTGTGCATGGAGCTTGTTACCATGAAGTTATACAATTCTCTTTCTAATATCACTAGCTTCTATCTATATATATCTATATGGCTGTCAAACAGGTTGTATGTGGTCTCTGATTAGGAAAGCTAAAAATAGAGCCATGTGTGGTAGAGATAAGATACAAATTTATGAGAAAAAGTGTCAGTTTATGAGATGCAGAAGTTCTATATCTATTCCATGGTAAAAAGAAATACCACATTCACACCTATGTGATATTTATGTTTTTGAACTATAGATTTTATGAGATAATTTGCTTAAATCAATGTAAAAAATGAACACGTGGGGATATAGTATTTTTACAAAATTGCCTTGTAATTTTATGATCTGTTAAGATTCATTTAGTCAGCTTAGCTGTGTGCTGCCTAGTTTTCTCTAAACATGGAGTGTATTATCTTGGTCACATGCTGTATTCAGCTTGCTACAGCAGGGTGTGCTATACAAAACATTCTTTGTTAAAGTGGTTGTAAGCCCTTACATATAGTAAGTGAAGGCGCTATCCTCAGGTAATCCACAGAAATGAAACAAATCCTCCTACATAAGTTGTACCTCTCTATCTGCAGTCTTCTCTTCGCTACATCTGTTCCGAATGCTAAATTCATAATCTTATCTGAGAGTTCAGAAAAAAGGGGGCGGAGAGCTGAAGTTACCCTCTGCAGAGCTCAGTGAGGGGAGGTCTGGGAGCGGATTGGAGGGAAGAGACACCCCCCCTTCACACAGCACACAGGAACAGAGTTGAAGCTGTCCCTCCCTTGTCACCATTTTTGTCTTGGTGTCAGGAAAAACTGCCAGAAGTGATTCATACTGATAGTAGAGGACAAGGATGAGCTGAAAACCCCCCAGTTCGGTTCGCACCAGAACATGCGAACACTGTTAAAGTCTATGGGACACGAACGTAAAAAATCAAAAGTGCTAATTTTAAAGGCTTATATGCAAGTTATTGCCATAAAAAATGTTTGGGGACCCGGGTAATGGCCCAAGGGACAATGTATTAGTGAAACAATAAAAATGAAATATTCCTTTAAATATCGTGCTTGGGGGGTCCCCTTAGTCTGCCTGTAAAGTAGCGCATGTTTCACATTTTTATAACAGTACCGCAGCACAATGACATTTCTAAAGGAAAAAATGTCATCTAAAATTGCGTCATTTAAAAAAAAAAACGATTACCAGGCCATTACCAGGCCTTTGGGTCTGGTATGGATAATAAGGGGAACTCCACGCCAAAATTTAAAAAAAAATGGTGTGAGGGCCCCTCAAAATCCATACCTTGTACCCCATACCCATTCCCATGGGGGGGCGGGATCTGGGGGCCCCCTTGTTAAAGGGGGCTTCCAGATTCCGATAAGCCCCCTGCCCGCAGACCCCCACAACCACCAGGCAAGGGTTGTGGGGATGAGGCCCTTGTCCCCATCAAAACACGCTCCCCATGTTGAGGGCATGTGGCATGGCACGGTTTGGGGGGGCACTCTCTCTTCCCCCCTTTTCCTGTCGCCTGCCAGGATGCATGCTCGGATAAGGGTCTGGCATAGATTTTGGAGGGGACCCCCACACAATTTTGTTTTTCAATTTTGGAGCGAGAGACTGGCATCTGTAGTCAGTACTCTCCATGTTACCCGGAGGAAGGATTTTCCTCTTCGCAGGTTCTGATCCTGCAACCACCAGTTTAGGCTTAAGCGTGCCCGAGGAGATAAGAACATTGGATAATCCAGGGCTTGTCCTCTTCTGTTCCAAGCCAACAAGATGTCTTGTTGTAAAGGCCTGGAATGGAACTGGGCATAGGGCACTGCCTCGAAGGAGGACACCATCCTCCCTTAAAGACTCATACAGAGCCGAATGGAGGGTTGTCTGGTGCCTCTTATCTGTCGCACCTGATCCTTCAGGACACAGATCTTTACAGGTGGCAAAAAGTAAAACTCCGCTCCTCTTTCGGGTACAGGAACCTCTACAATCACTCCTTGATGCACTAAATGATGTGGTGCCTGAAGCAATTAATCTTTTTGGAGGATCCAAGGGAACACTGGATCTTAGAAACCCCTGCAACTCCAGCTTGTAACCACGGGATATAGTTGAGGTGACCCACTCGTCCTGAACTATTGGTCTCCAAATGTCCGCAAAGTGCAACAGCCGTCCCCTCAAAAGGAGGGCTTGGTGTTGGTTTTAATACCAATATAATGCTGCGCTATCCAAATGAAATCAAATGATAATCATATTAAATCCTATTATTACTGAATGCAGTTAAATAGTGGTGGTGGGATATTCCATTCCTATGTAAAATATTGAGTGAACATAATGCAATCTTATGCGTATAAATATTGCGATCATAAACACTTGAAAATTGCAATCCTATGCGATACTCCCAATGACAACCTGTGCAGCATACACACCTCTATATTCACCTGTTGCATTCATATACAATAGAGAAATTTGCAACCCTGTGCGATATTTACGATAAATGCGATAATTGCAGTTACAACCTGTAATTAACGTGAATCTATAAAAAAGTATATATATATCTATATCCAATAATCAATATAGAAATAAAGTGAATCATGTTTAAAGTGCTCTTGTGCCAAACTAATTCATGCATTGATCTGTATCCACAGAATCGCAACATAAAGTCCATTCATAACTACTCCATTCTTCTGGTACTCATTGCAGATGATAAAATGGATGATAAAACAGTAAAGTGCTCGTGTCCACTCCCCCTTGTGCTCCCCCTTTGGTGTATGCGCTCACCTTAGAGCATGTGACCTTGCACCTAAGCTTGGTCAAAACACGCTTTTAAACCACCTCTGGGTTTATGATCAGCATTCAGATCCTTGGATGGTTGTTTGCAGCAATATTCATATGGGAAAAACAGAGGAAGCTTGGTAGTGTATTACCGTTTTTAAAAGTTTTATTGAAAATGACAATATTCCCTATATTAGGGTACTCACATTTAATAGGTGCTATGAGCGCACCACTCTGTCACAAGCCAAACAAATATAAAGACGCTGTACTGGTGTGTCCTTTCCCACTCTGAGAGCTCTCCACTGTCTCACAAACCGCCCTGTCCCCTCCCCAACAGTCTGCGCATATGTACAGACAAGAGAGACAAATGATGGTGTAAGGGGAAAGCCTGTGTGGCCTGAAGAGGCCTTTAGGGACCCCAAAGAGGACCAGGGGTAACCTCTGTAAGAGGCAACTTAAGGGCAGAATGAACCATCTCGGTAAGAGACTGGATAAAAAGCCTCTGCGACTGAGAGGCAGACATCAACTGGATATCTTCTTGTTCAGATTGCTCAGAAGCAGACTCATCCGCTAGGCCCTCCACAGAATCCTGAGCTTTTAGCTCTTCCCCATCCTCAACCCATTCCTGCTCCAAACTAGGAGGCTCCGGGGAGGGGGATCTGTCACGCTTCTTGCCACCCTGCGGGATGGAGTCAATTATGCCAGCAATCCTGTGCTCTAACCCAGCTAGGGTCGAGGACAGTTCATCCTTGGTGATAAAGGGTGAAGCAGCGTTGACTGTAGGCACAAAACCAGATAGGCGCAGCGGCTCAGATTGCCCGGAAGACTCCGGTCCTTCAGGGCATACAACACTAGGGATATGACTAGGTTCATCAGGAACTACTGACAACATAGGTGTGTCTTTCCCTCTAGTGTTAGTTAAGCTCCTCTTTTTTGAAGACATTTACTAGCCATAAAAAAGAGTACCTGGGTTTAGTATTAACACACCTCAGAAGGGAGACCCTTTATTAGGGGCTCACCAAGACCCTATGCAACAATCCTGCTAAGCACCTTTAGCCTGCCAAGCAACACCTGGTGACTCACGTGACCCGGGTAAGGAGAAATGAACCGCTGCAAATGCCTGGTTCAGAGCCTGCTCTTTGTCCCACAGATGCCTTCTGGAAGCACCGCATGCTTGGCATACACAGCTTAAATGAGCTGGCCCTGCACTGGAATGTTCTGCGCATGCGTGGATGGTCCCAGTGAATGGGCGTGGCCGTATTCGCGTATGACGTGAATCTTTGTGCACCCAGATAAAGGCTACAGTGCATACGCGGCGAAGCCGCGTGCGCCATGGCCGCCAAACAAACTGCTGAGCCCAGCAGCGCTTTTGTGAACGCACATGCGCCATGGCGAACCAAGGCGAAATGGCACACCCTGGTGCACCATTATCATACATGTAAAAAACAGCCAGACACAAGCAAAAAAGAAACACTTTGCAAACACCCACAGCTAGCCCAAAACTCCCCCGTATGGTCACTGCACAGACGTGTCCAGCCTCTAGCTAGCTTGACTGATTGTTACAATCACTGGAACACCCCACAATAATAAATAAAGGGGTTTCACTTACCCGTCCAGGCCCAGGGCAGCTTAGAAACTAAGAGCCCAATCTTCATCCTTCACGACGAGTTTCTGTCACTTGAGGACCTTCAAGGACTGGGTACCCTTTTCATGTTTGGGTCCACTCCCTTGGACCTGTACAGCACCCTGCAGGAATGTCTTAGCACTGTAGTATCCAGGATTCCACTTTGCAGGGTCCAGCGCCTGGAGGCTGCATTACAGGCAGAACCTTGCAGGATCTTGAGTCTTCTTTGTGAGGCTCAGGTACCATTTATCTCAGCATATAGAGCCTGTGTCAAATGGATCCAAACGGTCAATCCCTTGATTCATTTAAAAACCGTTTGTGGGACCTGGAGCTCAGAGAGCTCAAACAACCCTGCCCTCCACCTTGCAGACACTGGTAAAAAACTGAAGTACTTCCTGTATAGGAGGGGTTATATAGGGGATGACTTCCTGTCTAAAGACCTTTGGTCTACCAGTGTCCATTCACCTGGAGATGAAGTATAACCCAGTAGGTAATGAATATTAGCCTAACTCTGTGTCCCATGATGTATAAAAGAGAAAATTGTTGGAAGCTAGCATCATCATGATTGAGGAGGAATAGAATAGGCAGCATAGGCAGTCTTCAAGGGATCCCAGATCCATAGCAAATTCTATCAGTTACATCAGCATCAGGTGCTTGATAGCTGCTGATCCAGGACTGATTCATTTTTATAAATGTGAGCCTATCAACAGAGTCTGTGGACAGGCGCACTGTTTGATCCGTTACAAACCCTCCAGCAGCACTGAATGTGCATTCAGAAAGCACGCTGGATGCAGGACAAGTCAGTAGCTCAACTGCATATTGAGCAAGTTCTGACCAGTGGTCCATCCTTAAGACCCAGTAACCCAGTGGATGCTCTGTTGGAAAGGTCTCCAAGTCTGCTCTTGCCCCTAGATATTCCTGCACCAAATAATGCAGACGCTTGCGATGGTTGCTGGAACCTATCAGACCTTGACGCTGAGGACTGAAAAATTGTTTAAAGGCAGCCACCTTCTTCATCGCTCTTCCTCTGACCGAACGAAGCCTCATAGTAACATAGTTACATAGTAGGTGAGGTTGAAAACAGACACAAGTCCATCAAGTCCAACCTATGTGTGTAATTATATGTCAGTATTACATTGTAAATCCCTGTATGTTGTGGTCGTTCAGGTGCTTATCTAATAGTTTTTTGAAACTATCGATGCTCTCCGCTGAAACCACCACCTGTGAATGTGAATTCCACATCCTTCCCGCTCTTACAGTAAAGAACCCTCCATGCAGTTTAAGGTTAAACCTCTTTTCTTCTAATCTTTATGAGTGGCCATGTGTCTTAATAAACTCCCTTTCACAGAAAAGTTTTATCCCTATTGTGGGGTCAGTCACCAATATGGTATTTGTAAATTGAAATCATATTCCTTCTCAAGTGTCTCTTCTACAGAGAGAATAAGTAGAGTGCTTGTAACCTTTCTTCATAACTAATATATTCCAGTTCCTTTATTAGCTTTGTTGCCCTTCTCTGTACTTGCTTCAATTCCAGTACATCCTTCCTGAGGACTGGTGCCCGGTACTGGACAGCATACTCCAGGTGAGGCCGGACCAGAGTCTTGTAGAGTGGGAGAATTATCACTTTATCTCTTGAGTTAATCCCCTTTTTAATGCATGCCAATATTCTGTTTGCTTTGTTAGCAGCAGCTTGGCATTGCATGCCATTGCTGAGCCTATCATCTATTAGGACCCCCAGGTCCTTTTCCATCCTTGATTCCCCCAGAGATTCTCCCCCCAGTGAGTAGATTGCATTTACATTTTTGCCACCCAAATGCATTATTTTCTTTTTTTTTCTACATTAAACCTCATTTGCCATGTAGTTGCCCACTCCATTAATTTGTTCAGATCTTCTTGCAAGGTTTCCACATCTTGCAGAGAAGTTATTTCTCTGCTCAGCTTAGTATCGTCTGCAAATACAGAGATTGTACTGTTTACCCCACTCTCCAGGTCATTTATGAACAAATTAAATAGGATTGGTCCCAGCACAGAACCCTGGGGGACACCACTACCCACCCCTGACCATTCCGAGTACTCCCCATGTATCACCACCCTCTGAACTCGCCCTTTTAGCCAGTTTTCAATCCATGTACTCACCCTATGGTCCATGCCAACGGACCTTACTTTGTACAGTAAACGTTTATGGGGAACTGTGCTTTTGCAAAAAACAGATACACCACGTCTACGGGCCTTCCTTTATCTAGATGGCAGCTCACCTCCTCATAGAAGGTTAATAGATTGGTTTGCAAGAATGATTCTTCATGAATCCATGCTGATTACTGCTAATGATACAATTTTCATTACAACATACAGGGATATACAATGTAATACTGACATATAATCACACATATAGGCTGGACTTGATGAGCTTGTGTCTTTTTTCAACCTCACCTACTATGTAACTATACAGTATATACAACAAGTAACACCAGCGCTAAAACATGGCCATCTGTGGATGCGGAGGAAAGGGCATGGTTAATGACATGGGATCTGAACCCAGTGCAGCTGGACGGCAGCCATCGCTGGAGAGTATGGATAAACAGTGTATAACAAAACAAACGGAGCAGCTCTCAATGGGTTGAAGAGTAAACACAGTCTCACAGCAGACAGTTGAACATGATTAGTCCTAGTTTATTCAGTAATACATGTAAAAAAAAAACAATCCTGTTGTCAGACGGGAAGGGATATGAGGTAGGTAAAAAAGAAATCAACAGCTTACAGTTTCACAGAAGATCCATGGAGCAACAAGGAGCTGACAGCATTGGGGTTTACAAAAAACCTCCTGCAGCATGGGGGGCGCCAATACCCCTGCAGGCACTGCAGCCGAATGTGGAACATGCTCACCAGCATGTGGGGAAGGGCTGGACGTGGCAAGGCAACCACCACAGCTAAAAGGTCACCCAGGTCCATGAGGTGCTCCGATGACCAGCACCCCTAGAACCCCAGCAACGCTGACATCCACATCGGCCCATCCAGCCCTGGTTTTCCATCTCCCTGAGGTCTACATCATTTTGGGACACTCCCACACAGCTGGGATTCACATCCATTGGGCTGTGAACGTATAGCGTCATCCACACTGTAGCCAACTGTCTCTCTCCCTTCCACCTGTCAGTACGCCAGTGGACTTGGCGTCCCAGCCACGTTCAGCTTACAGTTCGGGTCTCCACCTTCCCGCTGTCAACCATCTTCGCTTTCTCTTCCAGCACGTTCAGCCCTTCCCCACACGGAACTAATCCCCTTCCCCAACTAGGACTAATTATGTTCAACTGTCTGCTGTGATACTGTGTTTACTCTTCAACCCATTAAGCACTGGTCCGTTTGTTTTGTTATACACTGTTTATCCATAATCTCCAGCGATGGCTGCCGTCCAGCTGCACTGGGTTCAGATCCCATGTCATTAACCATGCCCTTTCCTCCCCATCCACAGATGGCTATGTTTTAGCGCTGGTGTTACTTGTTGTATATACTGTATAGTTACATACACATTGAGCGCTGGTCCGTTTTTTTTGTTGTAACTATACAGTATATGTACCTTTGTAACCATGTTTCATCCTCTGCTCCCTCTGCGAAGGCAGGATGAGTTCTGCAACCTTACCCTTGTAACGTGGATCAAGAAGGGTTGCCAGCCAGTAATGACCCCTCTCCTTGATACCACGAATCCTAGGGTCCTTTCGCAGGCTTTGCAGCATCAGGGAGGACATGCAGCATAAGTTTGCAGTGGCATTAGATTCTGAGTCCTCTGGGTCACTAAGGATCACATTATCCATAACTACCTCCTCCCAGCCACATACAACTCCTTGGGTTTCTGGGGACTGAAAACCATTCCTTGAAGACTGCTGCGTGTTATCCTCGACATCCATGCTGACACAATTCTCCCCCTCCTCCTCTTCTTCCTGTGTGTTTGGCGGATCCCCAAAAATGCTATCTGGATAAAGGGGGCCTTAAGAGGAAAGGAAGTCCTCCTCTTCCTCCCACTGTTCTGTCTCAAGTGCCCTCATGGTACCATGAAGCGTGTGCTCCATCAGGAAGACTAGAGGGACAGTGTTACTGATGCGTGCATTGTCACTGCTCACCATCCTTGTGGCCTCCTCAAATGGTGACAGGACAGTGCATGCATCCTTTATCAGTAGCCACTGGCGTGGTGAAAAGAAGCCAAGCTCCCCTGACCCTGTCCTGGTGCCATACTCACACAGGTACTCATTGATGGCCCTCTGCTGTGTGTGGAGCTGCTGCAGCATTGCCAATGTTGAGTTCCACCTGGTGGGCATGTCACAAATGAGGCGGTTGGTGGGCAAGTTGCATTCCCTTTGAATGTCAGCCAGCTGAGCACTGGCATTGTATGACCAGCGCAAATGGCCACAGACTTTTCTGGCCTGCCTCAGGAGATCTTGCAAGCCTGGGTATCTGGTCAAGATATGCTGCACCACCAAATTCAGGATGTGTGCTAAACATGGAACATGGGTCAAGTGTCCCTGTCGCAGGGCGGGGAGAAGGTTGGTGTCATTGTCGCATACAACTATTCCTGTCTGAAGCTGGTGTGGCTTCAACCACCTCTGAGCCTGCCCCTGCAGAGCTGAAAGAATCTCTGCCCCAGTGTGGCTCCTGTCCCCTAGGCAGACCAACTCAAGCACCGCATGTCATCTTTTTTTGCCTGACTGCTTACGTAGCCCCTTGAGTGCCTAGGGAGCACTGCTGGTTCAGAGGACAATTCTGCAGATAAAGGAAGAAGAAGAGGAGGGAGGGGAGCATACAGGTGTTGTGACAGAATCACCACTAGCTTTTTGGCGGTATGGTGGGGGAACAAGCTCCAACACTGAACCCTGTCCTACATCCTTCCCAGCTGCCAGCAGAGTTACCCAGTGCGCCGTGAAGGAAAGTTAACGTCCTTGCCCATGCCTGCTGGACCATGAATCAGCGGTAATATGAACCTTATTGCTGACCGCCCTGTTCAACTAGGCCAAAACATTGCCTTCCACGTGCTGGTAGAGAGCCGGAATGGCCTTACGTGAAAAGAAATTGCATTTTGGAACCTGCCACTGTGGTACAGCACATTCCACAAATTCACGAAAGTGGGCTGAGTCTACCAGCTGAAAAGGCAGCAGTTGCAGTGCTAGCAACTTGGCCAAGCTAGCATTTAGACGCTGAGCATGTGGATAGCTGAGACCAAATTTCTTTTTATGGTTAAACAACTGGGGTAGGGAAATTTGCCTGCTAAATTCAACTGGTGGTGTACTTCTTGCAGATTTGCTGCAAGTACTTGTGACACCTATTGCTTCATTCCTCTCAGTGCAGGTTTTTGAGAGGACTGGAGATATAGTAGGGTTTGAGATCCCAGATGAGGAGTAAGGAGAATTCCCTTTTTTCTATCATGTGGGTCTTTCAGGTGCTGCTGCCAACTGACTGCATGGCAGGTTTTCATATGTCTGGTCAAGCATGTGGTGCCCAAGCGGCTGCTGTTCTGGCCATGCTTGATCCGCTTCAGGCATAGGTTGCAAACAGCAATGGTGCGATCTGCTGCACGTGTAGAAAAAGGCCCACATCAAGGAACTTTTAAAAGTCAGCGGGGAGTCAGCAGTGCCCTGCACCTGCGGAGCTCTGCAGTGGGATGCAATAGGGTGGCTGTCCTTAAGCTGCCCCCTGGAGGACATCCTGCCTCATTGGAGTTGTGCCTCCTCCTCCTCCTCACTTTCATCCACTCTTCTCTCAGGCACCTAAGTACAGTCAGTGACCTCATCATCCCCTCCCTCCTCATCACTGGAGCAAACTTGGCAGTATGCTGCAGCTGAGGCAACATGACTGACAGTTTAGTGTCCTTCTGTGGCACCCTCTCTCTCTAGGCTCATGTTACTCCCTTCCTCAACCTGGGAACCAACATGGGAGCCTTCAAATTGCTGCGCATCCTCCAGCAGCATGTAACCGACACTGTGGTCGAATAATTCTGGGGACTCCTCTGTGCATGATGGTGGGGCTACGGAAGGAGTAACTGTGGACATGGAGCCGGTGGAATAGTCCGCTTTGGCAGCTGCGTTGGAAGGCAAACTGCTATGAGCCTGGGTGACAGAGGATGAGGAGGATGAGGACGGCTTCGTTATCTACTCCACCAACTCTTCTGCATGTTGTGACTCAATAACATGGCCAGCAGCAGAAAAAAGGACAAGTGTGGCCCACGGCCACCTGCAGAGGACGCACCATGTCCACGACCACCACTGTTGCCTGTGAGCGTCTGCCTCTCCTTGGTGGCCTTCCGGACATGATGGGGATTTTTTCTTTTCACAGCACACTACACTGTATTATATACTGTGTACACCACCTGCACTGTATTAGAAACTGTACACCGGCTGCACTGTATTATATAATGTGTACATCGCCCGAAGTGCAATAGAAATTGTACACACTGTGTTATATACTGTGTACACCGCCTGCACTGCATTAGAAACCGTACACCGGCTGCACTGTATTATATAATGTGTACATCGCCCGAAGTGTAAAAGAAATTGTACACACTGTATTATATACTGTGTACACCACCTAAAGTGTATTAGAAACTGTACACCACTGAATGAATTGTATATATAGGCTACACTGAATGCAGAGTATATATATATATATATATATATATACACACACACACACACACACACAAGACTGTATATATATATATATATATATATATATATATATACAGTATATATGAATACACAGCCTGAAGTGTATTATATAATGTACACCACCGAATGAACTGTATATATACGCTACACTGAATTCAGAGTGTGTGTATATATATATATATATACATATATATGTATGTATGTATATATATATATATATATATATATATATATATATATATATATATATATATATATACACACACACACACACACACAGCTGTGTGAAAAGTATTTGCCCCTTCCTGATTTTTTATTTTTTTGCAAATTTCTCACACTTAAATGATGCAGATCATCAAACAAACTTTAATATTACACAAAGATAACCCGAGTAAATCCAAGATGCAGTTTTTTCATTATTATTTTATTTATTAAGGGAAAAAGCTGTTCAAACCTGGCTGCCCTATGTGAAAAAGTAATTGCCCTCTCCCATGCTGAATCATGAATGAACTGTGATTAACCACAATTTTTTGGAAAGCTGACTGAAATTTCACTTGCCACACCCAGGCCTGATTACTGCCAGACCTGTTGAATCAAGAAATCACATAAATAGAAGCTGTCTGACAAAATAAAGCACGCTAACAGATCACAAAAAGCCACAGATCATGCCACAATCTAAAAAAATTCAAGAACAGATTAGAAACAAAGTAATGTACATGTATCGGTCTAAGAAGGGTTTCAAAGCCATTTCTAAGGCTTTGAACTACAGTGAACCACGGGGAGAGCCATTATCCACAAATGGAGATAACTTGGAACAGTGATGAACCTTCCCAGGAGTGGCCGGCCTACAAAAATTACTCCAAGAGCATGATGACGACTCATCCAGGAGGCCATAAAAGAACCCAGAACAACATCTAAAGAACTCTAGGCCTCACTTGCCTCAGGTAAGATCAGTGTTCATGATTCAACAATAAGAAAGCGACTGGGCAAAAATGGCATCCATGGGAGAGTTTCAAGGCCAACGCCACTGCTGACCAAAAAGTACACAAAGGCTCATCTCACATTTACCAACAAACATCTTGATTATCCCCAAGACTTTTAGGCAAATATTCTGTGGACTGATGAGACAAAAGTTTAACTTTTTGGAAGGTGTGCGTCCTATTACATCTGGCATAAAACTAATACAGCATTTCATAACAAGAACATCATACCAACAGTCAGACATGGTGGTGGTAGCGTGATGGTCTGGGGCTGCTTTGCAGCTTCAGGACCTGGAAGACTTACCATACAGGTGCCAAGACTTACCATACAGGTTGTCCCCAGGTTACAAACAAGATAGGGTCCATAGGTTTGTTTTTAAGTTGAATCTGTTTGTAAGTCGGAACAGGTAAATTTTTTCAGTGTAGCTCCAGCCAAAAAAATATTTTTTAAGCTTTTTGGATAGCATAGGGAAGAGTTAACACCCCTGTAATGTTTGTTTTGCTGTTTGTTCCCCTGTTCAGAAGATTTCACCTCACTTTCTGTCCCAATGACTATTGGATTTTGAAAATTTTGGGTTGTTGTGGAAACAAGCCTTGGTCATAAAGCATCAGTGGAGGTACCTTTTTCCCATAATAACTCTTATGCCCCGTACACACAGTCGGACATTGATCGGACATTCCGATAACAAAATCCTAGGATTTTTTCCGCCGGATGTTGGCTCAAACTTGTCTTGCATACACACGGTCACACAAAGTTGTCGGAAAATCCGATCATTCTGAACGCGGTGACGTAAAACACGTACGTCGGGACTATAAACGGGGCAGTAGCCAATAGCTTTCATCTCTTTATTTATTCTGAGCATGCGTGGCACTTTGTGCGTCGGATTTGTGTACACACGATCGGAAATTCCGACAACGGATTTTGTTGTCGGAAAATTTTATAGCCTGCTCTCAAACTTTGTGTGTCGGAAAATCTGATGGAAAATGTGTGATGGAGCCTACACACGGTCGGAATTTCCGACAACAAGGTCCTATCACACATTTTCCGTCGGAAAATCCGACCGTGTGCACGGGGCATTACAGGAGTGAATTTCCCTTCCTAGGGGTAGATTTCCTCTCACTTCCTGTTGTCTCCCTCTGTTTGTAAGTAGGAGTCGTTTGTTTGTAAGTCGGATGATTGTAATTAGGGGACCGCCTGTAATTGATCGAACCATGAATTCTGAGCTCTACCAGAAAATCCTAAAGGAGACTGTCTGGCCATCAGTTCGTGACCTCACGCTCAAGTGCACTTGGGTTGTGCATCAGGACAATGATCTGAAACACAACAGCAAGTCCACGTCCAAATGGTTCAAACAAAGCAAAATTTAGGTTTTGAAGTGGCCTAGTCAAAGCCCGGACTTAAATCCAATTGAGATGCTGTATCATGACCTTACACAGGCCGTTCATGCTGGAAAACCCTCCAATGTAGCTGAATTCAAACAATTCTGCAAAGAAGAGTGGGCCAAGCAATGTGAAAGACAGCAATGTGAAAGACTCATTGCCAGTTATTGCAAATGCTTGATTGCAGTTGTTGCCACCAAGGGTGGCACAACCAGCTATTAGGTTTAGAGGGCAAGTATTTTTTCACATAAAGCCAGGCAGGTTTGGACAGGTTTTTTGCCTTAATAAATGAAACCATCATTTAAAAACTGCATTTTGTATTTACTCGGGTTATCTTTATGTAATAATAAAATTAGTTTTATGATCTGAGTCCTTTATGTGTGACAAATATGCAAAAAAATAAAAAATCAGAAAGGGGGCAAATTCTTTTTCACACAACTGTATACTAGACTGTATATATATATGAATACACCGCCTGAAGTGTATTATGTAATCTACACCACCGAATGAACTGTATATATACGCTACACTGAATGCAGAGTATATATATATATATATATATATGTATATATATATACATGCGTGCATGCTTTGGCCAATCATCAGATGCTAGTGCACTGCGATCTAGCAGTGCATTGTGGGGCATTCTACGGCACTCAAATTTTCCGCGAACGCCCAATAATATTCGCTGTTAGGCGAACGGCGAACACCCGATGTTCGACTCGAACTTACATTCGACTCGAACATCAAGCTCATCCCTAGCAGAGGAACAAAGCAGCAGACAGAAATGACACTTAGTGCTTTTAATTGAGGCAAGTGCACACTATAGAGGGATATGCTTTGTTCATATTTCATGTCTGAAGTTTACAACCACTTTAAGTATGTTTAATGCCTGGCCAATCATCAGTCTGGATTAAATATCTGAGGCCCTTTCTAGCACGTCTTCCTTTAGAGGCTTTTACCCTGAGCAGATGCATCAGTGACCAGGGGCGGATCCAGAGCCTAGTCTCGGGAGGGGCACTGCCATAAAATTTTGCGGGCAATTTGTCGGGCAATGGCTGGTGTTGGCGCTTCAATCATAACAGCACCATGGTTGATGTGGTGTCAGGATGATTGAGGCGCATTATTTATATTATTACATTGTAATGTAAAATGAAATCGTTCAACTCACCATAATGCAGAATCATTGGGAGCCCTGAGCGTGTCACTTGCTACCGTCGCCTGCCACCAGATGCAGCGTGTCACTTGCCAATGTCGCCTGCCACAACATGCGGATTGTCACTTGCCAATGTCGCCTGCCACAACATGCGGATTGTCACTTGCCAATGTCGCCTGCCACAAGATGCGGATTGTCACTTGCCAATGTCGCCTGCCACAAGATGCGGATTGTCACTTGCCAATGTCGCCTGCCACAACATGCAGATTGTCACTTGCCAATGTCGCCTGCCACAAGATGCGGATTGTCACTTGCCAATGTCGCCTGCCACAAGATGCGGATTGTCACTTGCCAATGTCGCCTGCCACAAGATGCGGATTGTCACTTGCCAATGTCGCCTGCCACAACATGCAGATTCTCACTTGCCAATGTCGCTTGCCACAAGATGCGGATTGTCACTTGCCAATGTCGCCTGCCACAACATGTGGATTGTCACTTGCCAAGTTGCCAGTGGATGTGTCCTAGAGTGAGGGCGGGCAGTGAGAGATATTGTAACTCATCAGAATATGCATGCAAAAGCATGTTGCATTGCGGCCATCTTGGTACACCCTCACTTGTCAGCAGTAAGACTAGAGTTAGAAGTCGGCAAGCAGACATCTTTATACACCCACCGGAGTCTTGCTTTTCACAGTTATTTTTAATAGTAAACTCAGCTTATTTAGTGAAATATAAGTTGAGTTTACTGTTAAAAATGACTGTGATAAGCAAGACTCTGGTGGGTGTATAAAGATGTCCGCTTGCCGACTTACAAACACTAGGCTTACTGTGGACGAGTGCGGGAGTACCAAGATGGCCGCGACGCCATGTCCCTTCAGTCACATTATCAGAAGGGGAGGGGCTTCAACACCTGCCTGCTCGCTGCCTCGCTCAGCCTCAGTCACACACCAGCCGCCCGCTCCAGGCCCTGTCACACTGTCACGTCGGTCGGCTCTGAGAGACTCGAGTCCGACCTCCGACGTGACGCCGTGACTCACTCACTCACTGCAGTGTGAGTGTGACTGACCGTGACGTCACTCGTTGCTAATGCCAGGGCCGCCTGGCGTCTAGCAACGAGTGCAGAGCAGGGAAGAGGCTCCACCCACCTATCCTTCCTTCAGTGTCAGTGACCGCCGCCGCCACCCGTACATACCACACGCGAGTCTCTCTCTCGGCGCCGCTGATCGGCACATGTGAGAGAGAGACTCGGGCCGGCAGCGGAGCGCAGGAGACAGTTACATTAAGAGTGTGTGTGCTATTATTTCGGGGGGGGCAATTGCCCTGTTGCCCCCCCCCTGGATCCGCCCCTGTCAGTGACATCTGTCATATCCTTAGGGCCTAGAGATATGGGAAACTACAAGGATCTCCCCTCTTTGAAGATACTGGCTGCCAAGGACTGCTACATTTGGACCTAGAGCAAGAGATCTGTGATCAAACTGGTATTGAGTGAAACGTTAGAGAGGGAGGTCCAAGGTGGGGCTGCAGTATGCTATGCTATGGGTTTTAATAAAGCTGGATGTGATTTAAGGCCCGTACACACAATCAGAATATCGTACAAAAATTACCGTTTTCCAAATGATTGTACGATAATCTGATCATTATTACACAGCTTTCGTCTGAAATCATAAGAAGGGACAAGCACAAAAAACAAAAATACAATACAGCACAGATACATTACATCGCTTCCGAATTTTTATTCTGTCGTACAGGAACTTTCGTACTTTAGTAACCTATTCGTTTTCTATATGGAGACTAGCATGCAAAAATCATTCGACCGATAATCTCATCATGTGTTCTAGGCTTTAATGTCATCATTGTACAACTTCCTGCTTTCCTATAGAGTTCATAGAGTGTGGTTTTGCTCAATTTGTCATTTCCAGAAGCAAGGGATTTTAATATTTCATAGGCTTGGAGTGGTAACATCCCTCTACATGTCCATTCTAGAAAAGGGTACCGACACTCTATAGCATAGGTGTTCAACCTGTGGCCCTCCAGCTGTTGCAGAACTACAAGTCCCATCATGCCTCTGCTTTTGAGAGTCATGCTTACAACTGTCAACTTGCAATGTCTCATGGGAGTTGTAGTTCTGCAGCAACTGGAGGGCCACAGGTTGAGCGCCCATTCTCTATAGAGTCCTAGATGTATTTCCTCCTAATAAAATGGCCATTACTATTACAAACACATTTAGGGTCTATCACACTGCAACGTATGCATGAGCACAGGTAAACATATGTGCTGCGTATGCTGCAATGTGGCGAGCTACATTTTAACATGAATTTTTCTTCTCACTTTCTGGAACAAGCAAAGGGTATACAGCATGGCAGAGGAGCCAAATCTGTAGCTGACTTCCAAAAATGCTAGCTGCCTGACTGCTATGATCACTGACTTCAATACTTTCAGGCCTCATTCACACTTGTGCAACTTGTAATGCGACTTTGGACCCCACGTCCGATGAAGGCTCCCGCCGCCTGCCTGCGCCGCCGTATGACAGCTCTTAAATAGGTAACATGTGGGGCCACTCAGTGATAGAAAAAACCAAATGAAACTAAACAAATTTTTCCATTCTGCACATGTCTAAAGACTTTGTGGAGCACAAACAAAACGGTCACATTGGTCAAAATTAAGTCGTAACAAAGTCGCACTTATCCAAGGTTGCATCAAATTCACATTAAGTCGCAGACTAAAGTTGCAATGGAAATCGCACTATTTTTAAGTGTCAATGGACTCTAAAGCCTCATACACACGATCGGATTGTTGGCCAACAAATCCGTGGACTTTTGTCCGAAGGGCGTTGGCCCAAACTTGTCTTGCATACAAATGGCAAGGAATTGTCGGCCAACAAATACGAATGTAGTGACGTACTACGTTGTTTTTCAGCTCTTTAGCGCCACCCTTTGGGCTCCTTCTGCTAATTTTGTGCTAGTAGAAGTTTGGTGAGTGTTGATTTGCGCTTTTCATTTTGCACTTTTCATTTTGCGCTTTTCATTTCACGCTTTTCAGTTTGTTTCTGAATGGCCGTTCGTCAACCAGACATGTTGCGGAATCAGAGGAGACAACGCGTTATTTATTATTGGCCTTGGAGTTATTGCTTTGACATTATTCTTATTCGTTGAATAATGATTTGATTTGGTATATTTTCTATATTTTTGGATGCATATAATGCACTTTTTGGTTAAGTTCTATTGGCATGTCTAATTTTATTTGCTTTATTTTATTTTTATTTATTTATTTATTATTTGTTTTTTAATAAAAAAAATGTGGATAATAATACTTGGCTCTGTGTTTTACATCAAATGACAGTTTGGGAGTAGGCAGTTACATTTAAAAAAAATTACAATGTAAAATTGACAAGGGACACCAACATAGTTGTATCTTTGATCTTCAAAACTACAGGATAATGGTGTTGTGGTAACTTGCCCAAATAATAAAAAAAAAACAAAACATAATAATATTATTCTTGATATCACTAGAAAAAAAAGCCTTTGAAAATTTGTTTGCAATAACTCCATCAGTATCACCAGCAAAGCAGCTTCATTACTATCCCATCACAGAAGAAGAGAAAGTGCGCTGCATTTCGAGATGTCGTAATTCACGAATGTTAATTTTCCATTACGAACGCTAGTTTACAAGACCGACTGCTTCTGACTTGTCCTTGCTTCCGACCATGCACGTTTGTACTTTGGACTTTTGTCCGACGGACTTGTGTACACACGTTCGGAAAATCGTATCGTGTGTACGAGGCTTTAGAGTCACTGACCAAGAACAAATATGCATATTGGGAAAATCAGATAAAAGTTATACGTTTTGATCTGCTTATTTGTTTCACAGTAGTAACTTAAGGTATTGAAACAAAAAGGTTGGCATATCATCAAAAACTATCAGTTTTTAGATGCAGTGTTCAGCAATGGCAGCCTTCATCTTCATCTCTTGTCAAGGCTACTTTAGGATGCCATCTACACCTACAACTAATAAATAATGCTTGAAACATTATTGCATCGGCCAGAAAACTGGCCATGGGTGGTCATTATTAGAATAAATCAGTTTGTAATACAGCTGACCAAAGTAATAATTCTTCAGATTAAAACCACTTAGAACAAAACAAGAAGCAATTATTTCCTTGACAATGAACCTGTTAATAAAATGATGCATGTTACCAAAGGCATTTATTGGGAACAAACATTCATTCATTCGATGGCACATGAATAAATTATTGGAAATGATCACAACATATATACAGAAAAATATTTGATGCTGTATGTGCAAAAGCTACAATGAACAAAGATGAAAAGGAGCATAGAGATATTTTTGTTTGCTTACCACTGACAATACGGTACCAAACTCGCCCGTTCTCCCCCTCATCTGCATCACTAGCTTCCAGCTGGAAAGAAAAGAAAGAAAAGATAAAAAACTGAAAATGTCCACCATTTAACCTTGAAAGGAAGCAAAAATAAATAACTACAAAAACAAATTTCATGTTGTTTTACTTTAAAATAACACAATGAATGTGACTTTAAACTACATGGAAGTAAAATTGCCATATCTTAACAAATGGGGCCAATAAATATTCTATTAAGGCCTGGTGAATCAAGTATATGCTAGAGGAAATATTTTTTGTTGTACTTAGCAAAAGCTTTCAACTCTCATTTCTACAGTCCTGGTTTGAAAACAAATCAAGGAAGTTAAATAATTGTTATAGGAAATAAGAAAAAAAAATAATCATGCTTTTCATGCACATGATGTTTAAAGTCATGGGAAGCTTTGACTTTATATATGCACTTCTGCCAAGTTTTGGGTTAGGGTTTGTTAATAGTATTTTGTAGTGTCCCAGTCTGAGTTATGTGCAGCTGTGCACTTCCATTATCTTGTGGTTGGCAATCACATACACATATCATGGATCCTAAGGTGGGCGTCAGGCCAAAAGTAAACTGGAGACAATATGGTGGGCAAGAACACCACAAAAAAAGAGTTCATGTTTGGACCATGCAATGTTGGGTTATTTGGAAAAACACGTGGCACAATTCACAGATGTGGCACCACAACCATAGACATATGAGAAGAGCAAGAATATGGAAAAAAAAGAATTTTGAAGGTGCCAGTCTTAACACGAAGAAAGTGAATACTAATAAATTACTAGTTAATTTAGTTAATTTAAGCACTTGCCTACTGGGCACTTACACCCCCTTCCTGCTCAGGCCAATTTTCAGATTTTAGTGCTGTCACACTTTGAATGACAATTGCGCTGTCATGCAACACTGTAGCCAAACCAAAATTTTTATAATTTTTTTTTAAACAGATAGAACTTTCTTTTGGTGGGATTTACTAACCACTGTGTTTTTTATTTTTGGCTGAACAAATAAAAAAAGACCGACAATTTTGAAAAACAAAAGTTTTTATTTGTTTCTGTTATAAAATTTTCTAAATAAGTAATTTTTCATCTTCACTGATGTGCGCTGATGAGGCTGCACTGATGGACATGGATAGGCTGCATTATTGGGCACTGATAGGCTACACTAATGGGCACAGATTGGCAGCACTCATGGTCACTATTGGGGCTGCACTGATAAAAAGTGTAGATGTCCCTTATGTGGATTTGCCGGTTATAGGGTCTCCTCTCCTCATGCGCTGTCAGCGCGAGGAAAGAATTGCCGATAACCTGCAAATCCTGTTTACACTGTGATCAGCTGTGATTGGACACAGCTGGTCACATGGTAAAGAGCCGCTGTGATTGGACCTTTACCCTGAACTGTGATCAGTTCACAGATCTGTGCTAATGCGTGCTTCAGGGGGCACGCAGCATGCGCAATCACAGGAGGATGTCCTCCCGGCAATGTGAGCCTGTGCTGTAGTGGTCTTTCAGCTGTAGCGCAGGTGGAAGGTGGTTTAAATACAACTTTATTCCTTAGACATAACTATATCCATAAAAACATTTCAGTGCAGTTACAAGTTGCATGTAGGAGGCTCCTTAAAAAAAAGGCATTCATTCTGCTAAACCATAGCCCATAGGTATACATATAGAGAATGAAGTTCAAAATAAATATATCATAACTGAATTTAGGCCAGATTGCAGAAAACAATTAGGCGCTGGTCTCTATGCCCTTTGCCGTTAACTGGCTTCCTCAGGAGACCATATATATGACCAAGATCTGGTGACGCTAAATCAACATAGGTACAATGCCCCAGGCAGTCTCAATGCATTGAATAAGCACGTAGTAAAAATGGCCAGTAGGAACCGCAGAAGGGCAAAGCAAAACACTATTCCAGTAGATAGAGATCATATGAAAAAGTATCTTCATAAATAAACCATCCTCTCCTGAAGGCCAAAAGCCAACCAGCACAGAGTATACTTGCAATATTTCAAAATATGTTAGCTAGCCCTACGGCATGCCTCCATGACCCCCCTCATGGAGTTGCACGGGGGGGGTCATGGATGCATGCCCTAAGACCGGCACTGAAATGTTTTTATGGATATGGTTATGTCTAAGGAATTTTTGTAAACAAATAAAATTAACTTTGTATTTTAAATTAACCGAGTATTCACTTTCTTGGAGTTAAGAATGGCACCTTTAAAATCCTTTTTCCCCCCCCTTTTTTGCTCTTATTTTGGATCCACTCAATTGTCTGGGTAAGTATCATTGCAAAAGATTGTATAGGCTTTTACAAAGATGTTTATTTGGAATTACTTTTTGAAGAGACATTAGGTCAAATACAGACTTTGGGTCCTTTTACTCAGAATGCTGCCCAGGAAATCACTGAGAGCACTCATATGTTTACCTGTCATCTAGAAAGTGCTCTCTCCAAGTCTCACTGGCATACTTGTAAACACTATTACTGGCTTCCAGTTGTGGTCAGGGATGGGTCATGTGAGGCAGATGCTGCTCAGGTAGAAGTAGCCAATCTTTGCCTTGGGCTTACATTTATTTTCCTAGCATAATTTATAAACACATTTTGGACCCAACACAATTCAGGAGGGAACAGAAGAACAACTCATGGTTAGCCCATATGGAATGTTTGTGGACTGGAGATATAAAAACCACCAATGTGTAAATGTGTATTGGACGGAAATACATATAAAACATTTCGGATTATATAAAATATGTCTGGAGAAACAATCAGAAGATTAACTGTCCCATGAGAGAGATGTGAATACTGAACGTTTTTGTAAATAAAAATTACTGCCAAGTGCAGTCAAGTGGAGAGACAGAATATTAGATTAAAAACATTTTGATTAAACAAAGAAGTCAGACATCTTCCAAGTATTTGAATTTGTGGTTATCTTATAGAATATGTAAACCCAACACTTCAAATTCCTGATATGTGCCTGCTGTACCATGTACTTGTATGAGAAAGTATCCTGTTCTCTTTGAATTGCTTCCTTTGTGTGAAATCCCTGGTGTTTCTGTCAGTCCCTCTGCATTCCTATTTATAACTGACCACACTAAGTATGAGAATACACCATGGTCAGTTCTCTAGCTGTGCTGGGAACTGAGGCTGGTCTCCTCCAATGATCAGACTTGTCTTGACAACCCCCCCCACTCCCCTCCACTCCGCACAGACTTTCACTGGGAAGATCAGTGTGCTGTTGCTTCTCCTTTCCCAGCTCTTATGCAGTTGAGAACAGAGGGAATGTGATCACTTATAAAAAGGGAAAAAAAATATTGATAATGTTTTTTATATCTATATACAAGTGTTTTGCCTTTCATATTTAATTTCTTTCATTTGAAACTGAATGGGTTGTTTTACAAGGTGATAGTTTATAATTACTTTAAGAGGACCCATGAGGGGCAATGTCACACACCAAATATCTGGGGATCCTTTTGCTCAGTAGGGCAGAAGACATATTCCCCCTCAATTTTCCTCCCCTGTCGACAGCCATTAAAAAAAACCTTCAGTCTTGGCAGAATGGGCTTTTTTCCTGGTTTGGTAGTTGTGGGATTGTACAAATGAACATTATGCCCTGGTTGTTGTACCATCTTCAGGCCCTTCCCATCTAGATTCCGGGTTCTTTCCTCAGAGCAGTGAACCGCACTATTACATCTTTCATCTGAGCCCAGAAGGCCCCGCGGTTGGCCCAGTCTATTCTGCGACTGCCAAAAGTGATGGGCGGCATGGCTTTGCTGGACGCCAACCTTTATCATATGGCTTGCCACCTGACACGAATCCTGAACTAGTGTCGCCATGGTTCCCTGAAACAGTGGGTACAGGTGGAAGGACTCCTCGCTGGGACCCAGTTGGACGCGCTGCCTTGGTGCCAGACGAATTTACCACGCCGGATACTAGACCATCCCTACTGTAGGTGAATCGTGGCGGATAGCCCAAAAAGCCTTTCAAGATTTTTCTGTCACACCCACCCCATCGCCACTTACCCCTCATGGGGAACCCTGCCTTCAGCCCGGGAATCAGGGACCCTGGAATCCAGGATCTGAAAGGGATTGACCGATACCAGGTCTGACACTTCATAAACGGACAGTGGATGACCAGGCAACAAATCATGGACGAGCCATCTCTGATGGGCCCTTTAGTCCTGACAAAAGCTACAGCTAGCTCATTTCATTGGCTGTTCACCTTCCCCAGAACCCTTCAGGAGGAGCCTTATTACTTTTGAGCTAATGTGTATGGAACAGTCCCCTATACGCCATGTGGTATCCCAGACCTACCAGTTACTAGTAGCGCCACCCCCGAATTTCAAAACCTTCCTACGTATCTAAGTGGGAGCAAGACTTGGGACTTCAGTTCACGGAGAGGCAAGTGGAAAGAATTCTTCTATTCTGTTGAAAAAACCTCTGTTTGTGCTAACCATCAGGAAGCAGGTTACAAGGTACTGACGAGGTGGTACTATACACTAGCGAGGATCCACAGGATGTTCCCTCAAAGCACAGATCTAGGCTGGAGATGTGAGGAGGAACCAGGGTCTCTCCTTCACATCTTCTGGTCCTGTCGTCTTTTGCGTCCTTACTGGACCGAGGTTCACCGCATTGTTTAGTAATTTACAGATAGCGAGTTACCTTGGACCCCCGCCTTCTTCCTTCTACACCACCTCGAGATTCCAAGCAAGATCTATAGAAAATCCATTTTGCCTTTCCTGCTCACAGCAGCGAAAAGCTGCTCCCGCTGTGCTAGAAGCATACACAGCCGCCGAGTCGAGTGTGACCGGCTGAAAAAGGTAGCCGACATCAATGCAATGGAGGACCTGGTGGCCATGGATAGGGACATCCGAGAGAAAGTAAAAAAATGGTATTATTGGCACGAGTTTGTTTATTCTGAGGAGCATGTAGAGTTGGTGACTTAACTCTCCTGAGAGATGGGAAAGGCTCCCCGGATGAGGTTTCCCCCCTCCCCCCTGCTTTCTTTCCCCCTCTGCTACTATACTTTTGCTTTTGTTCTCCTTTGCTCTGTGGCCCCTCGGGGCATTCCTGATCTCTCTATTCTTTTAATAACACAGTGTTAACCGTTAAAAAAAACAAAAAACAAAAAAACTGAGCGGGATACAGAGACTTCCTAGCCCTCGAAGCCCAATGTTTGAGCTACATTTCATATGTTTATACCATTTACGCCAATGGGATGTCAGTGTATGGGATCTTGTATGCGCAGAAGATCCACTGTATGTTCAATATTGTTGCTGTTTATGTATCACCGTATGCTTTATTTAAATAAATAATTGGGAAAAAAAAAAAAAGGAGGACCCATGAGAGATCTATGGCTTCTGAATCTCTGGGCATATGACAGACCTATTCTAGTTAACTTGAGATCACAAGCATTTGCTAATAATTTGGAGAATACAGTCAAGGGAAAATTGTGGGGCAGCCAGGTAAACTGGTTAATCGTTTGCATATAAAGAAATGCATTCTTCTAAGTTCCCTTTGTGGAGATCAAATATAATCTGCAAAGATTTAAGAAGTCAGTGGTTCCATTAGCAATGCATTTAGGAGGGGTGAGAGAGGATAGTCCTGATGGGTACCCCATGAGATAGGCAAAGATTTTTTATTATGTTCACACACATAGGTTGGACTTGATGGACTTGTGTCTTTTTTTTAACCTCACCTACTATGTAACTATAGGTAACAAAATTACTGACCCTTATTCTTACAGTGGATTAAGAATGAGTAGCTAATTAAAGCTGAAGTTATGGCTTTTTTTTGCTTGGCTACATTGGTTCAGCTTTGACCATTTTATGTATGTATGTGCCCTACAGCATTCTCTGATTGAACAAGGTGGGGATCATGGCATCACCACCCCACATCTTCATGTCACCCAATCAGATAAAGCTTTGCATTCTCTGAATGACGCCTGTGCCAACTATGCAGCAGAAAAGTCGCTTGGCATAGGACCCGAAAGATAGTAGCCATGAAGGCACATGCATACTTACATTGGTCCAAGGTGGACCAATGTAAATATGAGCTTGGACCAATGTAAGAATGCAAAAAAAAAAAAAAAAAAGCCATACCTGAACTTCAGCTTTAAGCCAACATTAGACCAAATCCTTATCTATGCAGAACCTTTCTTATAGACTGCATTTTTACATAGCCAAGCACTGTATGCCTGTCTAGTGATAATAATACATTCAGTTAAGTTAATGAAGGGCAGGGGCGGAACTACCACCATAGCGTCCCATGCGGGCGCTATGGGGCCCGCAGCCGAGTGGGGCCCGGTGAGGATGAGAGCACCGCCGGCACAGTCTCCCAGCCAGGGGAAGAGAGAGGAGAGGAAGAGGCAAGCTGTCTGTATCAGCAGAGAGCTGAATTGCCCGATGTAATAGCTTTCATTAGAACTTCCAGTGTTCCCGGGGCTCACGTCACATAGCTCCACCTCTTGACCCGGCGCCTTTGATAGACAGAATGCCGATCCAATGCGGGACGTGTGATGTCATCAAAGGTGTCAGGCCATGAGGTGGGGCTAGGTGACGATGAGCCCCAGGAAGAAGGGAAATTCAAATGAAAGCTATTACAGCGGGCAATCCTGCTCTCTGCTGATCCGGGTGGCTTGCCTCTTCCTCTGCACAAGTGAGGCTGTATGGGGCACAGGCAGACCAGGCTGTATTGGGCACAGGCAACGCTGCATTGGGCACAGGTCACGTTGTATGGGGCACAGGTCACGCTGTATGGGGCACAGGTCACGCTGTATAGGGCACAGGTCATGTTACTTTGGGCACAGGTCACGCTGCATTGGGCACAGGTCACGCTGCATTGGGCACAGGTCACGCTGCATTGGGCGTAGGTCACGCTGTATTGGGCACAGGTCACGCTGTTTGGAGCACAGGTCACGCTGCATTGGGCACAGGTCACGCTGCATTGGGCACAGGTCACGCTGCATTGGGCACAGGTCACGCTGTATGGGGCACAGGTCACACTGTATGGGGCACAGGTCACGCTGCATTGTGCACAGGTCACGCTACATTGACACTAGGGCAGCTGTGGGGGGGGGGGGTTGTTTGCAGGGGGCCCCATACAACATTTTGCTATGGGGCCCTGCTATTTCTAGTTACGCCCCTGATGAAGGGGAACTACAGATTTAGAAATAACTTTCTAACAATTATAAAAATGGAACTTTAGTGAGTAAAGCCTTATTGATAACTCTGTATAAAGAATTGTATGTGTCTAAATGTCGGAAAGATGTTTTTAAACTCTCATTCTTATAGTAACTAACAAATATGTTAAAAGTGTGATAGTGCTGCCACCTAGTGTTACATTTTGATATGGCATCTGTTTTAAGTTCTGTATCCACAAATACACTACATTTTTCATGCTAGATTTCATTGCTGATTCTTTTGCTATAGTAACACTTCATGCATCTATTGTATGCTCTAATTTGCCCATAATGTTATTTTATTTATATAGTTTTAAATCTAAAAGAACTGTTTTTACATGGTTGGTGTTGGCTCTAACAATCTAAATTTAACGATCATCTATAAAAGCATAGAATTCAGCATTATATGAAACCACATTTTCTGAGACAACCTCAACCCAGACACAACAGAATGACATCTCACTGTGGTTTGCTTGTTCCTTCTAAATTTCAGATTAAAATATCTAAATAGAGAATGTTGTAACTACAATTGTTAGATAAACATTCAGAAAGCATTTTAATCACACTAGGCTACGTATGTTTTGAAAGACGATATTAACGTAAAATGATTGCCTTAACCTGATTCACCCAAAATATTTTTAGACCCTCTGGGGTTGATTTACAAAAACTGGCAAAATCTGCTCTGCATAGAAACCAATCAGCTTCCAGGTTTTTTTTTGTTTTGTTAAAGCTTAATTAAGCAAGCTGAAGTGAAAAGCTGATTGGCTACCATGCACAGCTGCACCAGATTTTTCATTTTCCAGTTTTAGTAAATTAACCCCTTTTAGTCATTTGGGTGGTGAACAGTGACCGCTCGTAATGCAGGGCGCACGGGCATCCCCTCGTCCATGCATGTTTTTCTTTTTTTTTTGAAGCACATGATTAGAGCCAGAGGCTCTAAAAGGCTTCAAAAAAGGGTGGGCTGATCCCACCCAGTTGTGTGACAATAACGGATGAAGATTTGCTACTGTCACGCTGATTCTCTTCCCGGCCCGTTTACTGATTGGCCGAAAGGAGAAGCAATCCTATTGGCCTATGTGGAGGAGGGAGGAGACGCATGGCTGCCACGAGTAGACACAGGAGAAGCCACCGCCTGGAGGGAATCGCTGACCATGCTATAGATGGGCTAAGTGCGGGGGGGTGGTTGTATGTCCCGACCCATGCAGGGCACATGTTTTACTTTAATAATGACCCCTGCAGAAGCTTATACTAACCTTCTCTTCACCTCACTGTTCCCTGTGGGTGAGAGGAGAAGAAGCTCATGACTTGGAGCTTATACAAGACTGATACCCGGAAATATGAGGTATGTCACTTATATTCCTGGGGAACAAAGGGGAGAATGCAGAGGCGGCTCTAAGCTTTGTGAGGCCTTAGGCAAAATTTAGACATGAGGCCCCACTCATGCCCTTTACAGGGGTTAAGGAAGTACCCCGAGGTGTAGCATCTTATTACTGCTGCTGTCTGTGTGGATGAGATGTGTACTGCGCCAATCACATAGGAGAAGAATGTCAGTAGGGACTTCCTTAGCCCCTGAAAAAATAAGGATGGGTATGGGGGATGGGACTGGTAACCATGGGGTAGGGGAGAAGGAGGAGGGGGTAAGAAGGGGGAAGTGGGTAGGAGATGAGGGATGGGCAGAGGAGAACTGGAGTGAAACTGTAGCACCCTGGTCTGTAGAGGGATTGAGGGAGGGTGAGAGTGGGAGAGGGAGAGAGACCTTTACATCAGAATACTCATTGGGAGGCAGGAGAGAGAAGGAAGGGAGGGAGCGGATGGATGGATGGATGGATGGATCAGGCTGCATTTCTCCTCATCTGGTTTCTGGCTTCAAACTTCTCGCCCACAAAAACATCGGAGGAGGGGGCGGAAGGAGGAGGAGCAGAAGCAGCTCACTCTCCTCTCCCGTCTGTGAGGGAGGGGGGAACTGTCAGCACTGGTTATCTCTCTGACTGTGATCCGAAGCTGTCAGTGAGCTTCTATCCCCCAGTGAATTGGTCCTGATCGCAGCCCCGGAGTGTACAGCTTACAAACTGGCCGGCACTCGGCACTGTGCTCATGGCAGAGGGATCCCTGATGCCAGATTCAAAGGGGACTCTTTAATCAGGCAAATTAAGCAGCCGCGAGGCCCCTGTGAGCACGACGCCTTAGGCGACTGCCTCATTTGCCTAATTAAAGAGCCACAAATGTAAAAACTGCAAGGATGAGAAATCCATAGGTTCACTCTAATGTACAGGCATCGCACCTGCATGGGAATAGCACAGTATCATTCAAGCCTGTGCATGGACTGCATATAACCTGAAATTTCTGACAGCTGTGTGTGTTATTCAGTGTATAAGTGGTATTTGGTATGATGAAACAAGCCCACAAAAACTCCTGTAAGCACCCTCTACCAGAAGGTAGGTGCTAGTAAGGGTTGTTTTACTATGTTTGTTCAGCACAGGCAAATTTAGGCAGGCCTATGCTGCAAGCTAGGCCTGTTTGTTTTGATCTGGGGGCTGAGAGTGTAGCAGTGGGTGTGACCACCTGGCTCCAGTTCTGAGGCACCTCCCCTGCTTCCAGGAAGAATGTTCTGGAACAGGAGACTGGGCCTAGGGCTGGAGTAGCAGGCAGCACATGTGGGAGCTCTGACCAATCCCTAACTGGCATTGGCAGAGGGCGGGCCTCCTATATATGCTAAGGCATAGCTGCCAACTGTCCCGGATTTCCCGGGACATTCCCGGGACTTGGACTTCATTCCCGGATATGTGGTGTCCCGGGAAATGTCCCGAAAAATCCGGTTCCTGTTTTCGAAACCGCCGCCGCCGCCGCTAGAGGTCGGCGGCCGGCGGAGACGTTGTCTCCGCCGGCCGCCATTTTGTGGAAGTTCAGGAAGACGGCTGGGGGGGCTAGATGAAGCTTCTGCGTCGCCGCCCACCCCCTGCCCCGCTCCGCCTCGGCCCGCCCCGCTCCGCCTCGCCCCGCCTCGCCCCGCCTACCCCCGCCCCGCTGCCAGTCTGATATGGAAAGGGGCGGGGGTTCTAGGTGGGGGGAGCGCGCGCACCGCTATGGGACACCTGATGTGAGTGGGGGGGGGGCACTGGGGACACCTGATGTGAGTGGGGGGGGGCACTGGGGACACCTGATGTGAGTGGGGGGGGCACTGGGGACACCTGATGTGAGTGGGGGGGGCACTGGGGACACCTGATGTGAGTGGGGGGGCACTGGGGACACCTGATGTGAGTGGGGGGGGCACTGGGGACACCTGATGTGAGTGGGGGGGCACTGGGGACTCCTGATGTGAGTGGGGGGGGGCACTGGGGACGCCTGATGTGAGGGGGGGGCACTGGGGACACCTGATGTGAGGGGGGGGCACTGGGGACACCTGATGTGAGTGGGGGGGAGGGGGGGCACTGGGGACACCTGATGTGAGTGGGGGGGGGCACTGGGGACTCCTGATGTGAGTGGGGGGGGGCACTGGGGACACCTGATGTGAGGGGGGGCACTGGGGACACCTGATGTGAGGGGGGGGGCACTGGGGACACCTGATGTGAGGGGGGGGGCACTGGGGACACCTGATGTGAGGGGGGGGGCACTGGGGACACCTGATGTGAGGGGGGGCACTGGGGACTCCTGATGTGAGGGGGAGCTCCACCGGGGACTCCTGATGTGAAGGGGAGCTCCACCGGGGACACCTGATGTGAGGGGGAGCTCCGCTGGGGACACTTGATGTGAGGGGGAGCTCCGCCGGGGACTCCTGATGTGAGGGGGGCTCCGCCGGGGACTCCTGATGTGAGGGGGGGCTCCGCCGGGGACACCTGATGTGAGGGGGAGCTCCGCCGGGGACTCCTGATGTGAGGGGGGGCTCCGCCGGGGACACCTGATGTGAGGGGGAGCTCCACCGGGGACTCCTGATGTGAGGGGGGGCTTCGCGCGCCACACTTGTCTATTTTTGCTGGACCACGCCTGCTGACGAATGCCCCGCCCCCTAATTATTGGACAGCTCCGCCTACAGCCACAAAAGTGTCCCACATTTTTTTTTTTACAATGTTGGCAACTATGCTAAGGTCACATGCTGCTGGGGAGGAGTAGTCGACTGGGTGATGTGAGGAATGGGGTGCTAGGCAGCCGCAGGAGCACACCCCTATCTGGGGGCAGGGGGTGTTGGATTGCAGGAGAAGGCCCGGGGAGCAGTGCGAGGGAACATTACCTTTACACGGGTCACTGGCAATTTCTCTGTCCCCACACGGTCGGTGGCAGGGAACTCCTGGAGCAGAGGGGCAGGAGAAGCTGTTGGAACGCACGGTCCGGGAAAGTTCCTCATCAAGGACTCATGGCTGGAAGGTTGGAAGGTCGGTGAGTGTTACCACAGTGTATGGCTGGAGGTGCCAGGGTGGAACTCAGTTCCACCACCTCTGGCTCAGACCCTTTGGTGCCTGCTCACCACAATCACCTGTAAACACAGAAGTCTGGTTTCTGTGTTTACAAGTGACAGCTCTGCACTCTGTATGTAATGCAATCCTGGTATTTAATGCCCCTTTAAGACCCTCCTACTGTTTTCGTGAAATTTGACTGAACACACCCACTATTTGATGTGATTTGGAGGGTGTGTGTTGGGGGAGGGGTTTTGTGGGGCCGTGGTTAGTTTCCAGCACCTATTGTTTGAGAAAAAAAGCCCTGCATTTACACAGTAATCAATGCATTTTTATAGCACGGATCGCTGTATAAATGTGAATGGTCTCAAAAATGTATCAAAAGTGTCACACAAAAAATCACAGATCGCCGCCATTACTAGTAAAAAATAAATAAATAATAAAAATGCTATAAATCTATCCCCTATTTGGAGACGCTATAATTTTTGCGCAAACCAATCAATATACGCTTATTGCGATTTTTTTTTACCAAAAATATGTAGAAGAATACGTATCGGCCTAAACTGAGGAAAAAAATAGTTAAAAAAAAAAAAAATTGGATATTTATTATAGCAAAAAGTAAAAAATATTGTGTTTTTTTTAAACTTGTCCCTCTTGTTTTGTTTATAGCGCAAATAATAAAAACTGCAGAAGTGATCAAATACCACCAAAAGAAAGCTCTATTTGTGGGGAAAAAAATGATAAAAATTTGATTAGGGTGCAGTGTAACATGACCGCGCAATTGTCATTCAAAGTGCAACAGCGCTGAAAGCTGAAAAATGGCTTGGGCAGGAAGGGGGTGAAAGTGCCCGGTATTGAGGTGGTTAACCTACTAGGCCTCCGGGAGAGGTTCTGCAGGCCTCAGGCCTAGTAGCAGCGAGTCACCAGAGCCAGTAGAGGGGCTTATTCAGAGTGAGTTCTTCATACCCATTAGAAGAGGATGTGTTATACCCTATATGCAATTACAAGTTGTGCAAGAGGAAACCAAGTGTGCAAGGAGAAGCAAGTTTGGGCGGGTGGTGAAGAGAACTAAGACCATTACTTTTACACGGTCAAAAGTGATGTTTCTGTCCCTCACACAGTGATGGATGGAGAACTCTTAGTAACAGCAGTTTGCATGGAGATGCAGGGAGCAATAGTCTGCATAGTGATGCAGAGGGAGTAACAGTCTGCAGAGAGCTGCAGGAGAAGATTTCTACTTAGACAAGTGTGCACATTCAATCTTCTGGCTCTAACTATGATCAAAGTAACTGAAATCTGTAAATATGATGGGTATCCCATATCCCAATCCCTATCCAAGTTGTACCCCCCAATAAAACAGCTCGCAAATGACTGTTCATTGTCTCTGGAAAGGATGCATGAAGTCTGGCAGTGGGGTGATTTGGCAGATTGTTTGTCAGTAGTGCTAACACCATGGCTACACTCTTCTGTACTAGAGATGTGCATGATGGAAAAATTTGTTTTGTTTCATTTCAGATTCATTTGTTAAATTAATAATTTCATTTACTCATATTTGTTGTGATAGAATGATTCCTTTTCGGAATTTGTTTTGTATATTTGAATTTGTTTCATATATTTGTTGTCCCAAATCTATTTGTATTTTGGAAGTTATTTCGGAAGATAGACTATATTTGTTTTTAACCTGTTAATTCGTTATTTCGGGAGATTATTTATGCACTCTGTTTGGGTTGGATGGAGGTGGATCGATCCATCAGAATCTCTCAATCACAATATAACTAATTGAACTAAATTAATTTCAGATTCATTCGTTATGTTATGATTCGAAGATTCTGACGAATCCACCTCCATCAAACCCAAACACAATAAGACCCCTTTGACACTGGATGCATTTTTCAGGTGCTTTAGCGCTAAAAATAGCGCCTGTAAAGTGCCTTAAAAAAGCCTCATCTGCAATCCCAGTGTGAAAGGCTGATGCTTTCATACTGGGGAGCTGCGCTGACAGGACGTCAAAAAAAGTCCTGCAAGCAGCTTCTTTGAGGCCCTTTAGGAGCGGTGTATACACTGCTCCTAAAGTGCCCCTGCCCATTGAAATCGATGGGCAGCGCCGCTGAAGTGCCTCGGCAGAGGTACAAAAACGACGGTAAAGCGTCGACACCCCTGCGCTGGCAGTGTGAAAGGGCTCTTAGGTAGGAATCATCTTTTTTCACTTTTATACCTTACTGTATTTATTGCAATATGTTTTAATTTCATATGTAGTGCATTTTTTTATAATGAAGAAGAATGTTAATGCAACATAAAAACGCAATGAATCCAAAACAATTCAGATCATTTGTTATGTCGTTACAATATTTTGGATGCTTCAAACATGACCAAAAGGTCTGAATAAAATGAATGAATATAAATGAATTTGTTGTTTTACTATAATTTATTTCACATTCATTGAAATTTCCTTACTAATGTACTGTAATTCGGAGGTTCGGATACATCCAAATCTCTGAAAAACAAAGATTTTGCCAGAACTTTGATTTGTAATTAAATGGATCACACATGTCTAGTCTATACTACTAATACTTTACTACTACTACGACCAGAGTTTCCTGATGGCTAGTACAGGTTTCTGTTTTATGAGTGGTGCTTTGCTAAATAGGCCTTACAGTTGCGATGATTACAAGAGTTTGGCTCCCTCTAGTGTCCTTTTAATGCTGTTAAGACTTTGTTTAGTTTCTGTGAAGCAGCGTTACAAAGCATTGTGGGAGATGTAGTTTAATGAGGAATTGACTCATATGTTAACTTTGTTTTGGAACTACTAAACCCACAATGCCAAGTCACAAACCCACAAGGCCAAGTTACTGCGCTGCATGCTGGGAGCAGAAATAAAAAGGACAGCACAGCCATTTTTCCGGCCTCTTGGGACGCCATTCAATACCGGCCTGCAGTGAGGCATGTGTGTGACCGGGAGACTGTGGCCTGTGAGGTGCGGAATGGAATTGATCGGCCTCTGAGGTGTTCCAGAGCACAGCCAGCTGGACCAGCGTGTGGATGGACCGTAGGACTCAAGATTTCTGAAGGTTTCCTGCATTACAGTCGTCAGCTTTCAGAAGGAGCGGCATGGTGTGACGGCGCCAGCTTTGGATCAGACTGAGATATCAGGAAAGAAGTGCAGAAGGAGTCTTACAGTACCTGGTCCTGTTGTGGTGAGCGGGCACTTGCCCAGATCAATATATTGCACTGACGCTGTGTGAGTTAGTTACAGACTGCTGGTGAGACTTGTAGTCCCAGAGAAGTGATCTCACTTGTCCACAAGCTGCATGCAGTTGAACTATAGGATTTGTTTCTGCTAAGGAGGAAGTATTATAGAGCTTTATATTTGTAAGAACACAATTACCAGCACCTCATTATCCTACAGTTTGCTTTCTACTTGTTTCCCTGTTTGGATTTACAAATACTGCAGTCTAATACCATAAGATAGCAGAAGATTCTGAAGACCAGGAACTTTTATCATCTTCTACAAGGCATCACAATTCACTTTGCATTTGGAACATTGCATTACCACCTAGGGGGTGCCCTTGAGTACAGTATATATATATATATATATATATATATATATATATATATATTGTATTGTTGCATGTTCATAACATTGCATTGCAGATTTGGTGTGTGTGTGCTTTGAGGTTTCGACGGGAAGGCTCTTAATATAAGTTTTAGAGTGTATTAGGCGTTTATCCCATTGTATACCTGTCTGCAAACATCTTTTACAGTAACTACCGTATTTATCGGCGTATAACACACACCCCAAGTTTAGGAGGGAATTTTAAGGAAAATAACTTTTAGGAGGGAAGTTTAAGGGAAAAAACTTTTAAATGCCCATCAATGCAGCCTTATCAGTGTCCATCTGCAGCCTTCCCCAGTGTGTTTGCAGCCTTGTGTCATTATTGCAGCCTTCCCAGTGTCATTGCAGCCTTCCCTGTGTCATTTCAGTCTGTCTTTGCAGCCTTCCCTGTGTCAAAGCAGTCTATGCCTTTGCAGCCTTGTGTCTTTTTTTAAAATTGGCGCCGATTGGAGGAGAGGAACGAGCGCCGCACAAATCCAAGTGTACTTCGGCTAGACTTGGCTCTGCTCAGAGTCAGGGGCGGGACTGCGAGAGGAGCCAAGTCCAGCCGAAGTACACTCGGCTTTGTGTACGTCGGCGCTCGCTTCTCTCCTCTTTCAGTCCCGCCCCTGACTGTGAGCAGAGCCGAGTCTAGCCGTAGTACACTCGGCTTTGTGTATTTCGGCGCTCGCTTCTCTTCTCTCGCAATCAGTGGAGATGGGCAGGACTGCGAGAGGAGCCGAGTCCAGCCGAAGTACACTCGGCTTTGTGCATGTCGGCTCCGCTCGCTCCTCTCCTCGCAATCAGCGGAAATCGGCGGGGATCGGCGTATAACACGCACCCACGATTTTCTCCTGATTTTAAGGGGAAAAAAGTGCTTGTTATACGCCGATAAATACGGTATTTGATCTACCATTCTCAAGTTTATATTGAGTGTAATTCATTGTCACTTTCTGTATTGTTTATGCTGAATTGCATTTTCTTTTATGTTGACATATTTTATTATTTTATAGTAAATTACTTAAGTGATTCAGCATCTGTGTGTGGTTTTCATTGATAACATCACCTTGCAATATGGAACCCGAGGTGTCAGAGGTAAGAGAGGGTCTGCAGAGTTGGGATGGCCAGTGGGGTATAGAGTCAATCAGTAGCCCTAGATCTGTGTGCTTTTTCTTCCTGCATATATGCTGTGGGTATTCGAAATCTAATAATCCATCCATCCGAGTAAGAGGCATTTGAAGCGGCAGTAGTTTGTCTTCATCCCCAGAGAGGAAAAAACATGTGGTGAGGCCTACTGGTAATGCAGGGGTCACGGCAGTGATGTGATAGGCTAATCAACAAGGGTGGAGATTTCAGAGTACCATCACAAACGCTCGTTCCCGTGTGCCAGCCAGACGTACGGTAAGAACGAGCGAGCCTCGGACTAGGCACGCACGTAACGCAATCGTACGAACGAGTGCACGTCAGCGCGTGCACGTTCGCTCGCCAATGAATCACAGCGCGAGGCGCCCTATTTAAATGATCAGCATACTAGTATCAGTGCTGGATTGTCTCAGCTCGTTCCGGAACCCTTGCTGTTGCCTTGTTTACTTGACCCTGATCTTGAACCTCTGCCTTCCTCGACTACCCTCTCGGATCATCCCTGCATCTCTGTCTGCCTTACTTCCTGTACTGAACCTGGCTTGGACTTCTGACCACGGCTCTGTCTCCTGATTCTGTACCTCGCTGCCAGTTTGTTGCCAACCTCCGCCAGTCCCTGACTACAAATCTGCCTGCCAATTGTGTACCTCGCTGCCAGCACGTTGCCAACTCCTGCCTGTCTTTGACCCTGCAAGTATCTCTGCTGGACTTCTCCTGAATCCATCCAGTGATTAGCGTCCCATCTCCTTTACGAAGACTTCCGTGTTCCTGATCCTGCCAGCAGGCACCTGCACCCTTCCGCCGCCCTAGCAGCCCTGTCTCAACCTCCAGGGGTGCTAGGACCGGGACCGTGCAAGAAGCCGCCCTCGTCATTTCAGACTCCGCTGTAAGGTACGTGACAGGAGGATTCACACTTTGCATTACATGTCACACTGGTGATTGGAGTGGATTCAGATTGGATATCGTTTTCTTTCCCTTTGATATTTTTGGATATATACAGTGGACTATTCTTTAAACATGCATATATTTTTTGCTCAATTGTTTGCACTTTTATTATAGTGTGGTTATTTTTTGTAAGTTGCGCTACATCATTCTGTTGTATATATTAGTTCACTAAGGTTTGAATCACTTATAGATGTTGGCTAGCAACTTTTTAAATTAATTTCAATGATATAGTACTGGATTGCGCAGATTGATTATTTACACACTGTTAAGTATAGGCATAAAGCCATAACTACATTAACAAACAACCGTGCCCAAAACATTATACAGACAGATTACGTTGGAAAGGGCAAGGCCACAGCTTTATTTAAAAGTTCAAATGTAATAACTTAACCAGTGCCAGTCAAAATTTTACTGTGAGCATGTTAACAGAAACTCAACGTCATCTAAAGGCCTGTCCTTACCATGAGTGCCAGACAGGCATTAGACTGACCCAACTTCCGCTTGAGGGCATAGCCCATTGAGATAACATTACCTGCTGGCAAGGTCAAACTGCCAATAAATCTGTGACAATTGTCCTTACACAGTGCAGGTGGGCAAACAGCTCTTCCGAAGCTGGTTCAGGGTCTGCCCCATCACCCCATGACTTGGTAGTCACTCACCTTAGATCTACTTAATTTTGCTTCTTATGACCACACTGACTTATAAAGCCATGTTCCCATCAGTCAAAGCTTCCTTTCCTTATGGGCTCAAGGGGCCTTCATTGGTGAAAAAGCAGCCTGTCCAGCCATTTTTTGCATGCTTCCTGGCCACATCAATGGGTTTGAAGCAGAGATGTGTCCTTTGCCTACATTCTGAGAAGGGTGTCCCTCTTTCCCATCTCAGACAGTTGGGAGGTATGCAACTAGCATTTGTATAATGTAAGGTCAACAACAGAAGCCTTCATGTTTCTCTCGTGACAGATTTTCTTTAGTCAGTGAAAGAATTTCCCCAGTTGATTTCACCTGTGACAGCAGAAATGATGCAAAATGTGTGCATTCTGATGCTCGGGCATGATTTGATGTTACTCAGCTGGACCCATGACTGCAAATCTTTTGGTTAACAATTTGTGTGAATCATCTGTGCTATTTGCATATTACACATATAGTGATGCCGTATTGGTGTAAACACCTGCTTTAACAGCTCTGTTTCACTTCCAGCACATGCATTAAGCCGACATCCTTGTAACTTACTTATTAATAGCTTCCTCGTTGCTTATGTTATGCATTTAATCAACAACAGTGAAAAAGGCAAAGAAGAGCGTGTTAAAAGTGGAAATGTTAAATGAAACACTCATGGAAGGAAATCTGCTTCAAGGGAGGAATATAAAGAGATTCTTTATACAAACCTTCAAAACATCCCCCCCCCCCCCCCCCCCCTTTTAAGCCATCTCAACTTCAGAGCAACCTGAAGGCTGGCATTCAGAGAACAAAATCCTGCTACCAGACTGTACCATGTAAACATCCCACAGGGGGAAAGGAGTTGCTTGGGAGACAGACTTAAAGTTTATAGACGAATACATTTAACAATGAATACATTAAGACATTGACTGGATTGTAACAGTGTTTAAAGTGTGGCAACGGCAATATAGTCTGTTGTTTATCCCTGACTGAAAGACGCAACAGTACTGAAGCAGAATTAGTAATTTGCTTTCCAAAACTTCTTGCTTTCGCTCCTTTGTCTGCATCACCCACTCCCCTCTCCTCCCTCATGCTGCCTCTATCTTTCCATCCTCCCCCAAAGCAAAGGGCACCGAACTTGGAAAAAACAGGCAACCAGCTGAGAAAACCAAAAGCATGAGAGGACTGCGGACTGGATGAGAAAATCTTATAGTCAGGTAAACTTTTTCATTTAAGAAATTTTTGTCTTTTCAACGGTGTTGCTGGATCAATTCTGGTTCAGTTTGTTTAAATTGGGGATCAACCTGCTATAGGTACATTAAGAAAATGCCAACACAGCAAGAGACACAGTCATTGCTACCTTTCCCATTTCAAGTCTCTAAATACAGGCAATGTCAGACCGAATACAGCAAAGTGACTACATCTTCATCATTTTTAAAATAATCTTATACAAGGGGGTTTTGGAGAGGAATCATATCCCCTTTTTCTTGGGCTTCAAGCAAATCATTGCTTTGTTTTTGCAATAATTGAGAAGTTGAATGAAAGGTTTCTCGTAGTATGTCTGGTGCACCTTGCCCTCCCCAGCAACATATACTGTACATATTCTTTCACTCCCTCACTACTCTATTCAGCCACAAGGAGTGAAGGAAACATGCTCCTCCATACTGGTAGATTAGCTCAGTGCTGCTAGATGGAGTGAGTGACATGCTCCTCCATACTGGTTGATTGGCTCAGTGCTGCTAGATGGAGTGAGTCACATGCTCCACTGTACTCGTTGATTGGCCCAGCTTTGTTAAATGGAGTGAGTCACATGCTCCTCTATACTCGTTGATTGGCCCAGCATTGTTAGATGGAGTGAGTCACATGCTCTTCCATGTGTTGATTGGCCCAGTGCTGCTGGATGGAGTGAGTCACATGTTCCTCCATACTGGTTGATTGGCTCAGTGCTGCTAGATTGAGTGAGTCACATGCTCCTCTATACTCGTTGATTGGCCCAGCATTGTTAGATGGACTGAGTCACATGCTCTTCCATATGTGTTGATTGGCCCAGTGCTGCTGGATGGAGTGAGTCACATGTTCCTCCATACTGGTTGATTGGCTCAGTGCTGCTAGATTGAGTGAGTCACATGCTCCTCTATACTCGTTGATTGGCCCAGCATTGTTAGATGGACTGAGTCACATGCTCTTCCATATGTGTTGATTGGCCCAGTGCTGCTGGATGGAGTGAGTCACATGTTCCTCCATACTATGCATTTCCTTCAGCTTCCAGCACTGAACAGAACAATGGGGTAGTGAAGGAAAAATAAACATGCAATGCAGGGGGGAGGGGATTATGAATTGGCACTGCAGGTTTACTTTTAAATATATATTTTATTTAGAACTAGTCAACATTTTAAAAGCATCTGTAAACGTTGTACTTCTTAGAACAAGTGTATATAATGAGTCAAGTGTGTTCCTGCTTTTGAGGACTTCAAAGTAAGGGTCCTTTAAAATTACCTGAAAGGAAAATTGCCAGTATCGCACACAGTAGCAATCAGATCATTCCATGCATTTTCTTACAAGACTTTAAATGCTATAATATATCACACCAGACAGATTGTCATGCTTTTTGCTATATTTTTAAATACATGAAAACTACACAGATATGTATGTGTTGGGGTTCATTTGTCAAAACTGGAGCAGTTTTGCATGGCAACCAATCAGCTTTCATCTTCAGCTTGTTCAGTTAAACTTTGAAAATGAAAGATAAAAGCTGTTTGGCTGCTATGCACAACTGCTCCAGATTCTGGCTGCTCCACTTTGATAAATTCCCCTCATTGTATTCTATAGGACCGATTTACATAAGAACATTGCAGATGGGTTTTTAGTCTGTATTTCTGCATGCTACTATTCAGTATTGAGATACTTAAAAAAAAAAAAAGCCCTCACCAAAACTTTAGTTAGGCCAGAGTGCAATTGCCAGCTCTGTTAGCCAATCAGGGAAGGGACACACAGGAAACCTGTAAATGACTGCACATGCCCTGATGGAGAGAGGACATATTGGAAAAGTTCTGCTAGCCGCCCTCTTAGGCTTTGTTTACGGGATTGTAGTCCTTTCTGATACACGTCAACAAGAGTGAAAAAGCAGCTTAAGCCATTTTAGAATCAATGTAAAGTAGCTTTAAGCAACTTACACACTAATCAAAGGCAAGTCAAAAGCAGATAAATCCAACACAAATGGGAGTCAAAGCAACACAAAAGCATATTGTGTCCTTAGGGTGACAATGTTATCCCACAATTTATGAATTCAGGGCAGCATTGTCAGCTTTTTGTAAGTGTCCTGGTCAGGGTCAGGCACAAAGGCTATTAGCTTTAGCAGTAGAGCAGTAGAGAGGCTCCCACTAACTAGTTGCATAAGTGCAGCAGTAGGGCACCTAGTCGATGACACAGGCTCACCTGAGGTGCAGAGTCTAAGCACTGTTTTGCTGCGTGTTAGTACCAGGTTGCAGTCCTCAGGATTGCCCCACCAGGAGGTGAGCAAGCCGGGGTCCAGCAGAATATATAACAGGTAGGGATCAAGCAGAAGCGTAGTCAGTAAACAAGCCAAAGGTCAGTAACAAGTGGTCATAGGTTGGGATTAGGTGGAAGCGTAGCCATGGAACAAGCGAAAAGTTGGTAACAAACAGTAACAGAGATGGATGGCAGTAGGAGTGACAAAAGCATGCAAAGGCATGGCTTAAATAGGGAGTTCATTGGAGGAACAAGGAGCTCAAGGTTTAACAGAAGTCAAGGCAGGATTGTCTAATGGATCAGACAGAATTGCAGGTTCAGACCCAGGTCCTGAAAGTAAGCTGTACCCACAGAATAACAGCAGGGTACACTGGCATATCAGAAAGGACTATGAGTGTTGTCACTGTTAATAGCCAGAGGGTGGCCATGCCCCGCCCGTTTTTACATACACAACCTAATAATTAGCATGCAAAGGGTCAGGAGAGTAGAAGTCTGTTCGGTAGCCTGCAAAATTGCATTCTCTAATATCATGAACATGAAGCACTTTACTTTGCTGGACCTATTATATGGTTTGACATATAAAAACAATATGGCACGTTTTAAAAATTTTAAAAATGCAAAGTATACTATAGATGTTGTTAAAAGTAGATCTACACCTTCTATAACATTATAGTTCTAGTATAATAACACTTTTGTTGAGTTTTTCATTACCTCTAGTAGGGGAGTGTACTTTTTTGTGGCATCCATGTGTCAGAACATTGTAATGAAGGCCTCTTGAGACCCTTAGGGAAAGAGAGCCTTGACTGATCGGGGAATTGCCAGGTGCGGGACAAGGTGGCTGAGTGGTCACCAAGGATTGGTTGATAGGGGGGATGGGCTGGGCCTGAGCTCTATAAAAGTTATGCCCAGGGAATTCTGGGTCTTTCAAGAAACGTGGTTGGAAGAGCTGGAACCGCTGACCCTGTCCCTCAGCCATGGACACTGAGTTCCTGTTGGCCAGGGTCCACAAACTGGCTCTGCAAGGTCAGGCAGACTGGCTCTTCTCCCTCCTCTCCCCTGAGATGGCTTCCTTTCCTCCCCACCTCCACCTGTGGTCTCTGCTGCAGGATCCCCGGCTTCCAGGGCCCGGAGGCTGTCCCACCCTCCATCCCGTTTCAGTCCCAGTCCTTCCAGGGCCACTTACATGCCTGCCCTCCCCGCTCCCCTGAAGTCACTGCAGAAATGGGTGCTGGCTCTTCCCCTACTAGGAGGCCCAGAAAATCTTCCCCCCTGCCAGTGACTGCCACGGCCTGGGTCTCCTTCCCCTATCCTCGCTCCCGAAGCCCTAGAGCCACGCTTCGGTCCGCCCGGGCTCCTCCTGCTGCCTCTTCTCCTGACTGCCTTCCTGTGCCCGGCTGGGCGGGAGCTGCTGCTCTCCCCTTCCCGCGCTCGCGGGTGTCCACTACTGTCGTACCTGGGCCCGTCCCCGCTTCTCCAGACCGAGGGGGAATGGAGGCTGGGGGGGTTCCACGCCGATCTGCCCATGTGTATGCTTCCAGGTCAGGCCGTTCCACTGGTCACCGTTCAGGAGCCTCTGTTGCGCCCCCTCCAGATGATGGCTTACATCTCCCTGTGGTTGGTTCCGCGGCCCTCCCTGTGTCAGCGCTGCTGCCCCCAGTGGCTCCCTCTCTCCCTGCGCCAAGCAGGGTGGGAGATTTAATCGTGCCAGTGCACTCTACCCAGCCTGTGCTGTCTGTCCTTAATCTCCCTGCACTTGACTGGGTGGGAGATCATTATGCTTCACATGTTGCCCCCCCAGCGCTTCTGTTTCTGACTGCCCAGGTCTCCCTGCGCTTGGCCGGGTGGTAGACGGCTATTCCGCACCTGCCACCTGCCCCTTCCAGCTCACTCATGCACGCCTGCATTTCCCTGCACCCAGCAGGGCGGAAGATGGTCTATCTGCTCCGGCTGCCCTCCCCTCTTCGTGGCCTCCAGCGTATCTGCACTTCCCTGCACACGGCTGGGCAGGAGGTTCCTGCGGGGCTGCCTGCTGCCACAAGCCAGCCTCGTCTCCCTGCGCCCGGCAGGGCGGGAGACTCCTACTCCAGTCCTAGGATGTCAATATAAAAGAGGTAGTGCAGCGCTAGAAACTAAAACTGTAATAAATGTCCATAAATGAACAATCAATATCAATGATGGTGCAGGGTGCTTCATGCAGATCCAAAGTGCTCTTAAATCCGTGCTCCCCCTCTTGCCAGTCAAACCGCTCACCTTGTTACAAGGACCCCTGAACAAACAGGAAGGTCAAATAAGCGTTCACCACTCAAATGGTGGTCAGGATATTATCTTGGCTGAAAGGCAGGAACCTCTTACTTCATAAGGATCAACACTTTTCTTGTCGATATGCATGGGATAAAACAAAGGAGATACATAGTGCTCTCTGTATGACTTTAAAAATAATTCCTTTATTAAAAGACAGGTACTCACATAATAAGCACTATGACCAGTGCTAGGCTAAAAAGCGTATAAAAGTAACAGATGACAGTGTAAGATGGCTGCAGGGGCGTCTAAACCAGGATAAAACCAATCCGCACGCGTATCGTCCGATGGGACTTCCTCAGCGGTCTATGGATCCTTAGGTAAAGTCAGTATTAAATATACAAGCCCCATGTTTGAATCATCTGTTGTTAATTACTCCCGAATGGCGCTCGTCCAATCAGAACGCTCGATTCGGGAGTAGGAGGTATAATGTTAATGATGGTATCCATAGCGATCGGCGTCGTGATGTCACGACGCAAGACCGCAAGGCTAAACACATCTATGTCGGTTTCCACTTCCTGAATATACAGGAAGAGAATCGGCTGCTTTAATAGGCTAATAAGCTCAGAGGGGGCGTGTTATAATAGCACATGACGCGATAGCGTCATCCTCATTATGCGGCGTGTGATCACGTGACTAGCCACGTCACAAGAGCGACCTTCCAGCAGTATTGGCATCCCACATAGAGCGTCTGCAGTGCGGTCGTCCCTTCCCACTGACGCGATCGCGTCACCATAATGACGCAGTTTCCGGTCTCATGGTCACATGCGTCAATTGGTACCTCCTAGTCCTAGGATGTCGACTGCTCCTGCCATGGGTCCTGGAGTCCACGGTTGCTTATGTTGCTGTTCAGCTGCTGTCCTTGGCCACCCAGGATCCTCAGGGTCGGTGGTCGGACCCCCACCCCTGGACCTCTCCTTCAGTCATCACCTTCCTGCCTCGCCAGGAGCCACCGCTCCTCCAGGGGATGGACGTCTCGGGCCTCTGCCAGCCCTTACCATGGTCGATCCTGCTCCGGACGTTCCGCCTGGACCTGCTGCTGGTAGCCCTTCGTCAGCTCTGCCTCCGCGCGTCAGAGTATGACTGTTATTTAATTTGGGGTAGGTCCAATGACGCTCTCGTATCGGGGCCACCAGACGAATGCATAGCTACGTTGTCCAATCGGTCCTATCCCGTATGGGGGTATCAGGTCCGGTGGCTAGTTTGGGTTCCGTCTCCGGCAGCACTTTGTGGGTGGTTTCGCCTACTGGCACGCACCTGATGGAGGAGGTTAAGGGCAAGATCTGGCATCGCAAATTTATTGATTTTCTCACGCTCGTCCCTCCTGACAGGGAGACGATCAACAAATCTCGTCGTGTTGATGTCGCAGCACAGGGCAACAAATCAAAACAGCTTCCTCGGACTTTCGGGAACTGGCTGCAAGGGTTCTGCGCTTACGTGGGAGTGCTTTGTGAGTGGTTCCCGGAGTTGGCCGCATCTCTCTTTTGCTACTTAGACCTTATTTGGGGTACGGGGTTTACGGGGGCCAGTGTTGGTTTCACTACGACACCCAGTTTTGCAAAAAATGGCGGAACGTAAGGAGTTTCGTTTTTATTGCCAAGACGGTAGCCTGTGGTTGTTGCTTATGTGCCCCCACAGGCCTTCATCCTTTCAGCCCCCGGCCGGCGCTCCCTCTGGAGCGTCGGCTGCCCCCAAAAAGGGTATTTGCTGGCTGTTCAATGAGAGCCACTGCAAATGGTACACCGCGTGCCGTTTTAAGCATGAGTGCCCAGCCGGTGCTTCCGGAAGGAAAAACAGCCACTTTCCAGGTCGGGAGCCAAGCCTGACCTTTCTTAACCGGAGGACACCAGTGAACGTCTTAGAGATGCTTCCCTGGCTAGACCAGTACCCCCTTCATAGGGAGGCCTTGATCTTGAGAGACGGCCTGGACCATGGTTTTTGGATACCCTTCACTACTTCAGATGTGCCTACCATGGCGTCCAATTTGAAATCCACAGTTAAATTTGAGTCCGTCGTGGCCGAGAAGCTTCAGAAGGAGCTGGAGCGTATGGCAGGCCCATTTGATCTCCCCATTTTCCACAACCTGAGGGTGTCCCCCCTCGGTGTGGTCCCGAAAAAGGCGGAGAGGGAAAATTTCGCCTTATTCACTACTTAACCTACCCTTCTGGCTCCTCAGTCAACGATGGCATCGATAAAGTGGAATCCAGGGTCCACTATGCCTCTTTCGACAAGGCGCTTCACTTGATTAGGGCTGCCGGTCAGTTGGCTTTGTTGGCAAAGGCGGACATTGAGTCTGCCTTTTGCCTCCTCCTGGTCCACCTGGATTGTTTCCACCTCCTGGGCTGCTACTTTCAGGAAAGCTACTTTTTTGACATGTGCCTTCCTATGGGCTATGCCATCTTGTGTTATTTCTTTGAGCTCTTCAGTAGCTCCCTTGAATGGGTAGTTGCCAAGGAGGCTGGTTTTCAGTCCATGCTACATTACTTAGATGATTTCCTCTTCATAGGCCCAGTGGACAGTGGTCGGTGTCAGCATCTCCTCTCTGTTTTTCAGGACACCTGCGGACGGTTTGCCGTTCCACTGTCCGGTGACAAGACCGAGGACCCCATGATGGTTTTAGCCTTTTTTGGGCATAGAAATAGACACGGGGGCGATGGTTTTTCGGCTGCCCAGCGACAAGCTGGCCAGGCTCCTCTCCCTGGTCCACTTGGCGCGAGGGGCCAAGAAACTGCAATTGAAACAACTTCAGCCTTTGCTGGGTCACTTGGTCTTTGCCTGTAGAGTCATCCACATGGGGAGAGCTTTCTGTAGACACCTGGCGTGGGCCATGAAAGGGGTGGCTGCCCCCCACTACTATGCCCGTATCACCAAGCCCATGCGAGACGACTTGGGGATATGGCTATCCTTTCTCCAGTCCTACAATGGCCAGTCTTGTTGGCTGTGGGAGGAGGTACTGAACCCACAGCTGGAGCTATACACTGATGCGGCAAGCTCCTGTGGTTTTGGCGCCTTCTTCCAAGGGGAGTGGTCTGCCGAGTGTTGGCCAGCCCCATGAGCCCACATGGATTTGTTGCGCAATCTCACTCTGCTAGAGCTCTTCCTGATCGTTGTCGCATTGAGCTGTGGGGCGAACGGTTGCGCAAGCACCAAGTCATTTTCTGGTCCGACAACATGAGCGTGGTGCAGTTGGTTAACCAACAGTCAGCTAGTTCCCCCCAAGTGTATCACTACTGCATTTTTTGGTTTTAAAGTGCTTGCAGTTTAACTTTTGTTTTAGGGCCAGGCATGTTCCCAGGACTGCTAACTATATTGCTGATGCTCTCTTCCGTCTACAGCTCGATTGCCTTCGCTCCTTGGCCTCGTCGGCTTCCCTGGAGGGTCTCGTCCGGCCAACTTGTGGAACCATCATTTCCGATGTTTGCTCGACCACCTCCGGGCGTCGCTGTCCCCATGGACGTGGGCGTCGTACTGTCGTGTGTGGGACGAATGGGTCCAAGTGTCGGGCAGTGAGTTTTCAATCTCTTCTTCACATGACAGACGCTAGGCTTTGTTTACTTATCTAGTTTATTTGCTGCAGAAAGGTGTTTCGGGTTCCACGGTTTCGTCTACCATGTCTGCATTGTTCTTTTGGTTTCAGCTCCTTGGGTGGGAAAACATCACAAAAGCATTTCCTGTCCGACGGGTACTGCAGGGTTGGAGACATGCTACCCATTCTCCCGACTCTCGGCACCCGGTTTCCCTCCAGATCCTCTCCAGTATCTTTTTCCTGTTGCTGTCCGTGTACTCCTCTACGTTTGAGACCCTTCTTTTTCGAGTGGCCTTCTCCTGGGCGTTATTCAGTGCCTTTCGCTTTGGCAAACTGGTTTCCAAATCCACGTCCTCGGCGGGCGGCATTCTGACGAAGGATGTTTCCTTCTCTAAGCGCTGAGTGACGGTGTTGTTTTGTACCTCAAAGACTGACTGCTGGCAAGGGTAGAAGAGTTGTTCTGTACCCTTGTGGTGACCCCTTTTGCCCTGTGTCGCTAGCCTCCCCTTTCCTGTCCGCGAGCCCCCCGTCCCCCACCTTTTCCGTCCATGCTGATTCCTCCTCCCTGAGCAGGTTCCAATTTTTATGGGTTTTCCGTCGTTGCCTCGGAATCATGGGCCTCCCTTCGCGTGATTTCGTGACTCACTCGTTTCGCATCGGTGCGGCCACCGCTGCTTCTCCAGCATCTGGGTAGGTGGGAATCATCTCTTTTTTGTTGTACGTCCGCCCACATCTGCTGTTTTCATTTTCAGGTTGTTACCCGGCTCTAATATGGATAGTTGGAGATTCTTTCATCTACTGGGCCACTCGTCGGACGGAAGTTTGGAGCTACAGAAGAATTTGGGTTTCGCCTATGATCTCACCAGGATCTGCTGCCTTGGGCTTCATGGGTTACACCGGCCCCAGGTCCTTCCAGAATGTTTGCACCTTCGTGCTCATGTTTTTGGCCCTATCATCTTGGTTCTTCATGCTGGTGGAAATGACGTTGGTTATACACGTTCCGTGGACTTAATTTCCGCTATTAAGCGAGACATCGCCCAGTGTTATGCAGTCTTTACCAACTTGATTCTCATTTGGTCTGAAATCGTGCCTCGCTTGCTATGGGCTCGGGAGATACCTGGCCCACACCTGGAACGCTTCCGTCGCCAAGTTAACACCCTGGTCGCCAAGTTTGTTTGGCTGATCAGTGGGTTTGTGATCCGGCACAAGGATTTGGAGGGTGCTAATGATGATCTGCTGAGATCGGATGGCGTTCACCTTAATGACATCGGATTGGATATCTTTAACCTTGGCCTTCAGCGTGGTGTGGAACAGGCACTGGCTGCGGTGGGGCGTCCGTCAGTTATCCACTGTCAGGCGAGTGGCGGTTTCTTGACCTCGCCAGCATAAAATGGCTGTAATGGGCTATGCCCTTTATGGAAATCTGAAGTAGGCGGCCTGTCCAACACTTATAAGGACAGCCCCCCCCCCCCCTTTTTGGAATTGTGTGCTCACAGTACAACTGTCACTCGCACTGGTTGAAAAGTGTTCACATGTTATGTGTTGGATTTAATAAAGCTGTGGCCTTGCCCTTTCCAACCTAATGGTTGTGTTTATTTAATGGGGTGAGGGGGCAAGGGGGAAGGTTTTTCTATACATCTATGTTACAGTTAATTGTACCTGGGCTCATTGCGCCTCAGCAGTCATGTGCATTTAGCAGTAAAACTACAGGTCCCAAAATCCCTGCATATTCTGCCAGCAGTAGAGGCATAATATGCATATTATAAAATAAAACGAAATAGAGTACTTTACATTTAGAACATACTATTGTTGCACAGGCACAGATTGTGGCCAGACGGGTGATAAGGCTGTTTGTCATTTTATTGGCAGATTGTTACTCCATCAGAACAAATGTTTTTTTGACACAATTACTTTGTATGGTTCTGTAGAAATAGGTCAGATCAATCACAGTACACATTGTTATTCTGTATAACACTCTTTTTCTCTTTTTTTGCCAGTAGATACACTTGATTTTAAGAACCCAATAGGACAGTAGAGAAGACATTATTATGTGGAGAAGGAGCACTGATTTTTTCTTTTTTCAATATTTGCCATTTAGAGAGCCCGGATCACAGGCTTGCCATTGCTTGCTATGGAGAACTCACTTCACTCACCATTCCAGGCTCACAATCACAGACACTCCATACCCTGAAAGTGAGGCCTTGAACATTTAAATCCTCTTTTGCATTCAGCCTGTCCACCCGCTGTAGATTCTCATTATAAATAACGCAAATCTGCAGAGCACACGCTGGTGAGTCTAGGCAGACAACTGTGCCCAGAATCGCTAAATGACAATAACACCTGTATGCATAATAAGAAATCTTGTAGAAAATTATGGATTTTACTGTGAAGTAGGTAAAACACAAAAAAAACAGAGGCTTCCAGGGATTTCTGTTGTGACTGGAAAAAAGAGACAGTCCATAACTATGGCATTATAAGTATTTGGTAGAAAGAAATAAACTGTCTCAATAGCAAACCTTCAAAGAGATTTATAAATGAATGCTACTCCCCATCAATCACTCATGAAGATAAAAGGCTCCAACCTTGTCTGTGATGCTGTGTTTATGCTCAGTTTGAAACTAAGTCTACGTAGACTTTAAAGAGGAGCTAGCTATCAAAATACTTCATAGTTTATGCTGGCCAGGTAGTGATCACTCCCTGCTGATGCCAACATGACATGATACTTATTTGTATGAACTACTGTATTCTGGCTAAGATTCTACCATTCCTACATAAGCAGATAACAGTAGTCAAAAAACAAACAGTACAATATGCATGCCGATTGGGGCAAATTGACACAAGAACGGACAGCTCCCAGACTGCTTTACCTCTCCAGCAGCTGGTCCGGGCAGTCTGGTGCGTGATTCGGAGCATCAAACTCAGCTTTTTTTTTATTGTACTTAACACTTTAAATAAGGTTTGTACAACTAACAGCTCTGCTGTACAGTGCCATTTGATTCTGTATAGTGCCCTGCGATAACATGCAGCATGTCTGCATTTTATTGTGGCATGGTGCAGTGCAGCTCTTGGCTGTATTGCAGTATGAATGGGACACATAGAAAACAATTGTTATTCTTATAATAACAACCAAAATTGCACACTCTGCTAAAAAAAAAGAGCACTCTTTGTACCTGGAGAAGAGGTTTAAAGGGGTTTGTAAACCCTTGTTTTTTCACCTTAAAGCTACTTTCACAGTGAGGCGCTTTACAGGCGATACAGCGCTAAAAATAGTGCCCGCATAGCGCCTGTAGAGAGCCTCTCCCGTCTCTCCAGTGTGAAAGCCCGAGTGCTTTCACACTGGAGCTTGCAGGACGGTAAAAAAAGTCCTGCAAGCCGCATTTTTGCAGCACTGTGGGAGCGGCGTATACACCGCTCCTAATGCGCCCCTGCCCATTGAAAACATTGGGGTGGCGTCGCTAAACAGCTGGCAAAGCGCGGTTTTAACCCTTTTTCGGCCCCTAGCAGGGGTTAAAACTGCCCCGCTAGCGGCCGAATAGTGCCGCTAAAATGACGGTTAAGCGCCACTAAAAATAGCGCTGCTTTACCGCCGACGCCCGCCCGCCCCAGCGTGATAGTAGCCTTATGCATCCTATGCATTAAGGTAAAAAAACTTCTGACACTGACCGGCCCCTCAGACCCCCGTTTTTCTCACCTGAGCCGTTCGTTCCCTCGGCGGATGACACGCTTACCTTCTCTGCCTGGGGTTCTCGGCTCTTGATTGGATAGATTAATTGCAAAACAGCCATTGGCTCCCGCTGCTGTCAATCAAATCCAATGATGCGAGTGCCAGGATCCGAGTCCGGCATTTTGTGTCTATGCGCGCAAATGCTGGCTTCTCCCAGGGGGTTTACCGATGTGAGGAGGAGCCGCGAACGCTACCGGGGGACCCCAAAAGATGAGGTTTGCACAGTGGAGGCAAGTATGATATGTTTGTTTTTTTTAAAAAACAAAAACAAAGGTTTACAATCACTTTAACCTTTATATACAGAAAGGGTTCTTTACAATAAGGGCCCCTTTCACACCAGGTGCACTGATTTTTCTGTAAAGGTAAACTAACACTTTAAACATCTTTCCCATCTTTCCCATATTTATAACAGTGCCACAGCAAAATTACATTTCTAAAGGACAAAATGTCATTTAAAACTGCTCGTGGCTGTAATGTATTGTCAGATCCCAGCAATATAGATAAAAATACCAAAAAAAGGGCGTGGTTGTCACCCCAAAACCCATACCAGGCACTTCAGGTCTGGTATGGATATTAAGGGGAACCCTGCTCTAAAATTAAAAAAAAAAAAATTGCGTGGGGGTCCCCCAGGCACTATATACTCTGCACAGCAGTATATATACTATATGGCCTGCCCTATATACTCTGCAGAAAATTTGGCCTTAGGCCTTGGTGGTACCAGACCACTGTAAGCCCTCACATTTACTCTTGGGCACAGGAATGGGCCCTGCTGTGAAATATTATATCAAGAATTGTAATTACATGCCCTTGTTAAACGGGGGCAGAAAAATTGGGCCTTGGGTGGTGGTGGTGGTGCCACAACACTGTAACCCCTCACAGATACTCTTGTTGGGCACAGGAACGGGCCCTGCTGTGCAATATTATACCTAAAATTGTAATTACATACCCCTGTTAAACAGGGGCAGAAAAATTGGGCCTTGGGTGGTGGTGCCACAACACTGTAACCCCTCACAGATACTCTTGTTGGGCGCAGGAACGGGCCCTGCTGTGAAATATTAGATCAAAAATTTTAATTACATGCCCCTGTTAAAAAAAATTGGCCCTTGGTTGGTGGTGGTGGTGCCCTATACCAAAAATATTGTTGGAAGCTGGCATCAAGATTGAGGAGGAATAGGATAGTCAGCATAGGCAGTCTTCAAGGAATCCCAGATCCATAGCAAATTCAATCAGTTACATCAGCATCAGGTGCTTGATAATCAGGTGCCTGATTCTGCAAAGCCTGCGAAAGGACCCTATCCTTTCGCAGGCTGTGAGGGGTGGTATCAAAGAGAGGGATCATTACTGGCTGGCAACCCTTCTTGATCCACGTTACAAGGGTAAGGTTGCAGAACTTATCCTGCCTTCGCAGAGGGAGCAGAAGATGAAACATCTTCAGGAGGCCTTGAAGAAAAGGTTTGTGCAACGCATTTCCAGACCCTGGGAGTTACAATTTCCTTGTGCTGGACAACAAGGAAGAGCGGTGCAGAAGGCTTTAAACAATTTTTCAGTCCTCAGTGCCAAGGTCTGATCAGTTCAAGCAACCATCGCCAGCATCTGCATTATATGGTGCAGGAATATCTAGGGGCAAGAGCAGACTTGGAGACCTTTCCAACAGAGCATCCACTGGGTTACTGGGTCTTGAGGATGGACCACTAGCCAGAACTTGCTCAATATGCAATTGAGCTACTTGCCTGTCCTGCATCGAGCGTGCTTTCTGAACGCACATTCAGTGCTGCTGGAGGGGTTGTAACGGATCACAGAGTGCGCCTGTCCATGGACTCCGTTGATATGCCCCGCGGCCACCTGCAAAGGATGCACCATGTCCACGACTACCACTGTTGACTGTAGACACAGGGGCTGCTTGCCCGCTTTTAGTGGCCTATGAGTGTCTGCCTCTACTTGGTGGCCTTCCGGATATGATGTATTTTTTGTTTTGCAACACCACACTACACTGTATTGGATACTGTGTACACCGCCTGATGTGTATTAGAAACTGTACACACTGTATTAGATACTGTGTACACCACCAGAAAAGTAGTAGAAACTGTACACACTTTATTATATACTGTGTACACCGCCTGCACTGTATTAAAAACTGTACTACGGCTGCACTGTATTGTGTACACCACCAGAAGTGTAGTAGAAACTGTACACACTGTATTAGATACTGTGTACACCGCCTGCACTGTATTAGAAACAGTACACCACCGAATGCAGAATGCACTGTAGATAGAGGCTACACTGGATGCAGAATATATATATATATATATATATATATATATATATATATATATAATATATACACACACTGCCTGCACTGCCTGAATATCACGTAAACAGCGAATATATAGTCTATGCTAAATGCAGAGTATATATATATATATATATATATACAAACACTAGACTGACTGATATATATATATATATATATATATATCTCAAATACACTTCCATTACCTGAATAACCTGCCTGCTTAATCTAATTCAAGCCATCTTTCTGTCCACGCCAACAACACTACACACGGCCGCCGTGTAAGCAGCCTTATATAATGTGGGGCATGGACTTAGTCCCCCTGAGTCATGATTGGCCAAAGGCACCTTGCCTTTGGCCAATTATGGCTCTCTCAGCAGAGCGCGCTGTGATTTGCCAAAGCATGCAGGCCAGGCTAATCATCATACAGCAAAGCACTGTGATCTCGCAGTGCATTATGGGGCGTTCCGCGGCGCTCGAATTTCCCGCGAATGCCCTATAATGTTCACTGTTCTGTGAATGGGCGAACACCCAATGTTTGAGTCGAATTTATGTTAGACCCGAACATCGAGCTCATCCCTAGCAATGAGATACACTGGACATTGGGGTTTATTTACTAAAGCTGGAGAGTGCAAAATCAGGGTCCCTTCTGCATAGAAACCAATCAGGTTCTTACCTCAGCTTGCTCAATTAAGCTTTGGAAATAAAACCTGGAAGATGATTGGTTTCAATGCAGAAGTGAGCTTAATTTTGCACTCTCCAGCTTTAGTAAATAAACCTCATTTGTGTTCCTGTTCTAGTTGAATCTATGCAGCCGCAGAACACAGCAGACACTACACAGGGCAAGCTGAAAGGAAGAGGAAACTTTATTAATGGACTTAGAATACTGCTTTGAAAGCATTAGTGTTATCTACCTTTTGAAACAGTGGGAATTCACATATAGCAGTAAAGGTCCAGCTGCAGAGACTTTAAAGCCCCATACACACTATCAGATTTTCTGCTGAGTTTCTCCTTCAGATTTACCAAAACCATGTAGTGCAAGGGCCTGCCTGATTGCATACACATTGAAACTCCTAAGGTTTGACCTCATATTATATGGTTTTGGTAAATCTGAAGGAAAAACTCAGCAGAAAATCTGATAGTGTGTATGGGGCTTAACTGTACATTTTTATAGGGGAATGGAGGGCCTGAGCATAACATTTTATACTAATATAGTACTCAAATATCTGTATCTGCCCAATAGATAACTAACAAAACTGTTAATTATACACTTATAAATTAGAATAATCTAATATATTAGTAGTATTCCTTTAGTTAGCAGCTTTTTTTTTAGCACCATTGGAGTGGGTGTATTTACTTTTGCAACTATAAAACAAAGAGCCAATTTATGAAAGGTCATACTACTAAATAATTCATTGTTTATTTTCTAATAGAAATATTCACATTTTATGGCATTCAACAATTTACTAATTTGTTCAGTACAGTTTACTTAGTATTTTTTTAACATTTCTCATAGGCTACCTTTAGATTCTTCCTTAGCCTATCAACGTATCCCTTATAAGAAGCCTGGGAGGTGTGGTCTGTAGAGGTCCAAAAGTCTAAATCCACTGGTAAGCGAGCCTCTCTCCCGAACATCAGTCTGTAGGGGGAGTACATTGTAGAATCATTCAAGGTGCTATTGTAGGGATGGACTATTGCAGCAATATGGTCTCCCCAATGTTGTTTCTTCTCTAGTGGGAGGGTTTCCATCATGTTCAAGAGAGTACGGTTAAACCGCACCAGTTGTGGGTCACCTTGGGGGTGGTAAGGGGTAGTTTGACTTCTTTATGTTCAAGAGTTCACACAGTCTGCGAACTAATTTGCTCTTGGAGTCCAGGCCTTGATCTGAGTGTAAACGCTGAGGCAGCCCGTAATGAACAAAGAACTTCTTCACTAAAGTCTTGGCCACCGTGCTGGCTTGTTAATCCCTGGTGGGGAAAGCCTGGGCATATCGTGTGAAATGATCTGTCACAACTAGGACATTACCCCTCCCACTCAGATCAGGTTCCAGACACAGGAAATAAATGCACACCAATTCCATTGATCCTTGACTTTGTAGATGGCCCTTCGGGGCGGCCCTGCCTGGGAGAGTCTTTCTGTGGTTTCCACCTGACGCAAGAGCGACAGTAACTTTCCACTTCCGTTCTCACGTTCGGCCAGTCAAATCGGTCCCTGAATAGTTTGAAAGTTTTATCTGGGCCTAAATGACCATGGTCGTCATGAAGGGCGGTTAACACAGACAATCAATGTTTCTCTGGAAGAAACAGCTGACTTTCTTCCTCATCAGAGGGACCTCTTCGATATAGGATCCCCTCTTCTATTTTCATTCATTCCCATTCCCTATGAATCACCTTGGTGCCCTCAATGGGACTATATAACAGTATTCAAGGGTCTTTAGTCAATAGTGACTTCCTTATTAGATTTTCTATCGGATCTTCCCCCTGATCTCTCCTCATGTCCTCCTTAGTCAGTTGAGGCAATTCTTGGCTGTGCACTTGGGTCAGGTTACAGTAGTGTTTTGGTACTCCCGCAGGAGTGACTCCTGCAGCTTCAGCCCCTATGGTCCCACTGTGTTTATATTTCACCCCTTGGCACACTGCTTGTACTCCTTCGGGGGTAAGTGAACCCAACTTCTCTGATCATTCCATCTTTATTTCACACTCCTGGCCGATATTTCAAACTGAATTGGGACACCGATAAAGCGGCTTACCACTGATGCCCAGTAGCGTCTAATTTAGCAGAGGATAACAAGTAGGTCAGGGAGTTTTTATCTGTCCTCACCAAAAAGGCGGCTCCATACAAGTAGTCTCAGAGTTTGTCCACTACAGCCCACTTGAGGGCCAAGAACTCCAACTTGTGCACTGGATAATTCCCAGAGTTTCCCCTCCGACTCTTGGTACAGCACTCCCCCAATACCATCTCTACTGGCACCCACGTGTAATTCATAAGGCTTCGAGGGGTCAGCGTAGGCTAACACTGGAGCTTCGACCAGACTCCCCTTCAATCTCTCAAAGGACCTCTCACACTTCTCTGTCCACTGGTCCTGGATAGATACCCTAGGCTTCCTGCCTCCTCCTTTCTGGATTTTCTGCTGTTCTCAATCTGTTAGCTTCTGTAGCATCTCATTCAATGGCTGAGCAATTTGGGAGAAGTTCTTCACAAACCATCTGCAATAGGAGCAGAAGCCCAAAAACGACCTCAGTTCAGTGACTATGGTTGGGTGGGGCCAAGAAGTGACTGCCTCTAGTTTTTGGGGGTCAGTGGCTATCCCCTCTGTGGATACCATGTGTCATAAGTAGGTGACAGAGGTCTGATAGAATTAGCACTTCTCCAATGACAGCTTCAAACCCTCTTCTTGTAATCGCTGGAAAACCTTCTCCAATCGGGCCTCATGTTCTTCCAAAGTTTGGCCAAACATGAAGATATTATCAAGGTATACTAGTACTTCTACCAAGTTCATATCACCCACTGTATTCTTCATCAGTTGCTGGAACCTGACAGGAGCCCCAGTCAGTCCCTGAGGCATCTGATCAAACTCGAAGAATCCCAGTGGTCTTCTCACCGTCTTCTGGGTGCATAGGGATCTGGTCGTATCCACTCTTCAAGTCCAACACACTGAACTATTTGGCCCCGGATAAGCACTGCAAGGCTTCTTCTATGCAAGGGGTTGTGTATTGATCTGGGATAGTCCTTTGATTCAAGGTCCGATAATCAATGCACATCCGGAGAGACCCATTCTTCTTTCTCACCACCACGATCGGAGAAGCATAAGGGCTTCGGGACTCTTTAATCACTCCTGACCTTCTCAGTTCAGCCAGTTGTTCCCGAAGGTCTTCTAAATCACATAAAGGGACCCGCCTTGCCCTCTCTTGGAAAGGCTTATCCTCAATCAAATTCGATGTTTGGCACAGCCCACATCAAAGTCATTTTTCGAGAACATTTTATCCCACCGAGCTATTTGAGCTTTAATCCTTCCTTCCCAAGCAGGGAGGGGGCTTGGCCAGTAAGGAGTGGCATTCCTTCCATCTCTCACTTGGGCTGTCTCATTCTGTGCCACCGGGGTGGCAGCACTCACTTTCCCAATCACCATTTGAGGCTTCAGGCTGACCGGGTGACTAGTGGCGTTCCGCAGACTAACAGGAATTTGCCCCCCACTCCTTAGCAAAGCCTGAGTGGGTATAATCTCTAGAACTCAGCTTCTACCACCACTTACGGACCTGGCTGGTCCCAGGACAACTTGACGGTGGCTTTGAGGCAGGCTCTTTCCCCAGGCTGTAGCACCCTCTCTTGAGTGTCTAATCGCCACAACCTTCCCACTCCTTCGGCAGGTGCCTTCTTTTCTTGCAATACCCTCGGAAATGCTTGCCTCAACTGAGGATGGATTTTTCCAACAGGGGCACCCTCTACGGCCAAGGGAGTGAGTAGCCTTCTCATCAGATTGGTATTAGTGCCTATCAGCAGGGAATTTCGGCCGGATCCAGGTGGGCGAGGACATTCAACTGCTAACATGTCGAAGGTCTCTGGCCTTCCGGCTAGAGCAGAGTCAAAGGTTATCTTGATAGGTATGTAACCATCGTAAGGGCACTTCTGAGTTCCGATTCCCCAAATTTCTAGCTCATCAAGTTTTCACAGGGGATATGTTTCAAGTACTTATGATAGAAGTCCTGATACAGCAACGTTACTTGAGCTCCAGTATCCAACAGTGCTTGCGTATAGATGCCCTCCACCTGTATTGATACTATAGGGGAAGGCCCCACTAAGTTCTTGGGTAGATTTCCCCCAGGTGACTCTAAGGTATGAGCTCCAACAGGCCTCTTGCTTGTGATTTTACTGCTTGTTTAGCAAGGTGTGCATTGATTTCCTGTCCCCTTCTCCCATTGTCTGGGGGTTTTATTTTTGGATCGTGCACTGACCGGTGCAAGAGAACTGATGGCTTGCGTCCTCCTCTCTTGATTTTCTTCCAGTCTCCTTTCTTATCATTGGAGCGCAGTCTTCCCTTGGGACTTCCAACTATCTCCCTCACTTAGGTCCCTTAAAGTTTCCCGCCGGCTTGGGAAAAAGTAGTTTTTGTAACGCTCTCAGGACTTCATTGAGGAGTTTAGGGCTGACACCTGCCTTGGGACACTTGGCTTGAAAATGTCCGGCCTCTCAACATCCATACCATCTCCTTTCTTGCTCTGAGTATGATTTTGGTTCGCTTACATGAGTCCCTTGCTCCTGAACTTTTGCTTGGGTCTTCATCACTCACATCAGTGCATGGTACATTTGAGTTTGAGCCTGAGCTACCTGGGCCATCAGTTCCATTGGCTCTAGTTCTGCAACTGGTTTATGGATGTCAGGGGGAGTCAATCCCTTCGGTTCAGATTCAGTACCACTGTCGTCATCGGAAAACTCTATTTCTGCATGGACAGCGCGGGCCACCACTTTCTCTTTGTTCCCAATATTAGGATTCACATCTCTTGGTCGTTGACTCTTTTCTTCCAAGAGAGCCTCTTCCTCTCAAACCTCCATTATCAATTCAGGATAGATTGATACCATCTGGGTTCTCTTCAGTAACATCTTAAACACATAAGGATGGTTGGGTCAGGCCCCATGCAGCACCCGATCCAGGTGGGCCTGATCAGCATCCTTAGGGTCAAGACCTTTTTTGAGGATGATTTGATGCAGCATCCAGTCTACCCAGAAGATGTATTCAGACAAACTCTCCCCTCTCTGTTGATGTGTGTGGTTGAACTTGAACATCAAGTTAGCGATTGTTTCAACTCTTCCAAAAACAGCACACAAATCCTCAATGTAGTCCATGGCAACACAAGTCCTCTTGCCCATCCTTAGGTTACGGATCACGTCGGCCACTGGGCCTTGAAGGCTCTCACTAAATCGCTGTCATTTCACAGCCTCTGAAACATTCCACTCTTTCATAGCCTGTAATGCTTAACTCATCAATGTTTCAAACTCTTCTTCTCCCACAGGCGTTGGCAGCTGCCCCGAGAAAAATTGAAGTCTTCGATAACTCTGATTAACATTTCCAGGCCCATTCTTCACCAGGCTATCGACCAAGCCACTCATATCGTGTAGAAGGAGTGGAGAGGCACTGGCCCCTTGGGAGTTGGTCCCCATAGGCACAGGACTTTTCTCGTGAGCTCTTGTCGGAGGTGGCTTCTCAGTCCCTCCTCTCTCACTTTTGAGGGGGAATACCCTTGCAGTGACTTCCTCCATTAAGCGGACCTCTTCTTCCTGAAAGCACACTGGCACCTCTTCCTGCCATTCTATCAGTGCCCTGACTTGATTCATCTCTTCTGAGGCTTCAGTCTCCACCAGGAAGGCCCAGTGTCCTGGCACTAAAGTTCTCAGCCACCTTCTGTTCTGATCTCCCTCTCAGTATGTTCACTCCCTGAGATCTCCAGAATGGTGATTCTGTCAGTTGGGACCCCATAACTTCAACCCCAAACGACCGTGGCCATGGATGCGGCTTCCCATGCAGATTGCAGCTCCAATCTACGTTTGCTGGGGCCTGCTGCAGATAGTATCCTGGACGAGCCCCCAAATGTAGCACTGCCCCCTTGGGGACTGCTGAGAATTACCTGCTCATCTGCACGGCCATGACCAAGTGAACCTTCCAACCCACCTGACACTCTGGGTTCAGACATCCTTGTAACACTGTGCAGCAAGAATCAAACAACTCAGTAATATTAGGTTCTGAAATATTTTACTTGAACCAAATAGAGGAAGTTATTTCACAGAAAGAGGTAATAAATCTGCTGAGCTCCAACCCAGTGCTCCCTCCCAGCAAACTTCATGTCACTGCGAACATTCCTGGGATGTGTAGTCTTAGGGTATATGGTTGCAGAGTAATAGTCTGAAGGAGAACTATACTTCCCATAATTGACTTTGTTGGACTCACAGATATGTGGCCAATGATTGCACTGATTACCAAAGGGACAAGCGATGTCTAGAAACACTGAAAGGTAAGGTGCTTTCTGCTGACAGTCCTTATTGCTACATCAATTTTCTACTAGAGGGAGCTTTCAGTGGCCCAGTGCAATTACACTTTCTCTGTATTAACAGCTGTTAAAAAAAAATGTCAGCCGCATGAGGATTGTGCTGCTTTAGCATAGCCGGCTCATAGGCTTTTCACTGAAAAAAGGAGCAGTAACGCATAGCTATTGCATGCATATCACTTTGAAGCTGGAAGCAAACCTTGCATAAGTAAGCAAATATGAAAAAATGCTGTAGATATACTTAAAGCCCTCAGCAGAAAAGGTAGGTCGCCTAAATATCAAGTCCGAACTTGGAATTGTTATTGGAGTATACTAATAACGTACTTCTGATTGAGAACTCAGGGTACCATTTGGAGCCACCAGCAACATGCAACTATTTCTGAGATAAAACAAGACTAGAATGCTAAAGGACTTTGAAACAGAAGAATGTGTATTGCTAATGGCATATAATAAATGATGTTCCTTCACTTGTGGAATGTATTATATGATAGTACAATACTCTTCACAGCTTGGCCAAAGGGAAATACAAGTTGTAGATCAATTGCAAAATGCTTTAGTGATGAGCATTGCCAGATTAGAAATAGGTTTTAGTTTGTCATTCTTGTCCTACCCTAACCTTCTATTGATTTTCTACATTTTGCTTCCTGAAAACACATTGTTCTGTTTATTCATGGAGAAATCAATGTTTTGATTTGTGTCCACATAAGGCAGGTTCTCCTGTTAGGCAACCAGCCGCTCTGAGAGAGCTATTACAAAGAATGTAAAATGACAGATGTCAGCCGCTTGGCGTGACATAAAGTATAGCACAATTCACACTTCATATCACTGGAACTGTGAAGCAATGATAATGTAGTGTAGTAAAACATTTAGTGTACAGACACTAACATTTTATATTATTAACAAATCATTTGCTTGTTGCATCTTTCAGTATAAGAAGAATCCATCCAAGAATTTTATGTGTAATTATATTCATGACTTACATGCCCAAGTGTTATGGAGGATAATGGGATTGCTGTTGGGTGATAGCTGGTAGTAGCACACATGCTGTACATATCCAAGTACATATGCTGTACATATCTAATAAGAAGCAAGTTTACGAATGCAAACGTGACTTTATTTTGGGAGCAAGCATGGATAAAAAGACCAATAGTCCACATAAATCATTCTATTCCTAATGATTCTGATAATGATCCACAGAAAAACAAGCTTTTATCCATTACTGTAAAGTAGTCCTCTAGAATCAGATTTGTCTACTTTGAGGGGGGGAATACTAGGTGGATCCCTTTAAAAAAATAATAAAAAGACGGCACGAAGAACACACAGTGTGTCCTGTAGTATGCTTTGCCATCATTCACATGTCCCCACACAGTAGTGTCCTCTGCCCCCCCACCGAAATAATGTCATCTGCCCCTTCACATCACCCCCCCCCCCCAGTAGTGTATGGTATCCCACCAAAATAGTGTCATCTGCCCCTTCACATCACCCCCCCTCACACCACTGTAGTGTCCTCTACCCCCCTAAGAGACGAATAGTATGAAATGCGCTATTCTTTTTTACAACTGCATGTGCTGGATAGATCCAAAAACAAAAGAGCCTAAATAAGTAATAGAGGTATTAAATAAGTTATTTGATACAAATATCATTCAAGTAAAATGTGCCAAAAAGTGCCAGTGCCTGAATTAAAGTGCAATCCATGACTCCATTAAAATAATATTCATTAAACAAGAAAGTTTATTGTGAAAAGCAAGTGCAAAGTTTTCATCAAAAAAATTATTGGTGTATAGATCAATTACATCCTCTAATGATCGATGCCAGTGCTCTTAAAGTGACAGTGCAGTGCAATTCACTATGTGTGCTCTGCCCCAACCTCAATGGGTCCAGACTCACCAGATGTAGTTGAACTCTTATGGCTTATGCCAAAAGGGATCAAAAGAAAACTTTCCAAAGCTCCTCTGAGCATGGCTAGGTATCTCTAACACAAAACCATCTTTATTAAAACACATCAACACAAAATAAAAAGCTACTCACCTTGTTAAGTGCCTCCCCGACACCCAGGGATCATCTGCCTGCAATTATTATAACTGCCGCTGGCCGCCACTCTGAAGGCGAAAGCCCATGCTATCCGTGTTTGGACTCTGAGAGCCAAGAAAACTGCTTGCCCCCCTCTACCCCCTTGTAGCAATGTCCTCTGCCCCCACAAAGTGTCCTCTGCCTCCCCATCTACCAAAGCAGTGTCCTCAGTCCCTTTCAAATCACAACCCCCCCCCCCCCCCACACACACACACACACACACAGCAGAGCAGAGATCAGGAGACAGCATAGTGCTGAGTGGAAGGGGGGAGCGGGAGCTGCCGGAGTTCATAATCACAAGCTGGTGATTGGTTGCTAGGACCACCTAGTAACCAATCACTGAGGCAGCTTCCGCCCCTGCCCTCCATCCAGCACTATACTGCTCTCCACTCTGCAGTTAACATGAGAGTGGCAGGGGCTGGGGGAGGCAGAGCCATGGACCATGGTCATGATCTACCTGTCAGCTCCCCGCAGTCGACTAGTCGATTGTGATCAAGGCTTGCCGACCCTCGCCCTAAATGATACTGCATGTGGGGCGAGCTACAATCAATTACAGAGAGCATAAAATAAGGTAAATCGCATGGACTTTTTGATTTTAGAAGAGGTGCAGTTAGGGTTGCCACCTTTTCTTCAAGCCAAACCCGAACACTTTTGCGGCGCACGGCAATTTTTCTGTAGTACACGCTATAGAATTGTAAAATACCTGGGACACCTCTTGGGTTACCCAAAGAGAGTAGTAATGAGGTGTGCTACGGTGAACAGTGGCTGTGGCCAAATTGCATTAACAGTGGGGGGGGGGGGGGGGGGGGGTTAAAGGGGCATAGTTAAAAAAAACAAAAGCATTAGTGTACTCATAAAATATGATTCGACTAATAAAAGAAATGTCAGTTAAAATATTAAAATAGCCTACCTTAAGTGGACACTGTCAGCCAGTAGAGCAGTGGACGGTGTCAGTAGAGCAGTGGATGGTGTCGGTAGAGCAGTGGACGGTGTCAGTAGAGCAGTGGATGGTGTCGGTAGAGCAGTGGATGGTGTCAGTAGAGCAGAGGACGATGTCAGTAGGGCAGTGGACGGTGTCAGAAGATCAGTGGATGGTGTCAGTAGAGCAGTGGATGGCGTCAGTAAAGCAGAGGTTGGCGTCAATAGGACAGTGGAGGGTGTCAGTAGGGCAGTGGATGGTGTCAGTAGGGCAGTGGACGGTGTCAATAGAGCAGTGGATGGTGTCAGTAGAGCAGTGGACAATGTGAGTAGAGCAGTGGACGGTGTCAGTAGTGCACTGGACGTTGTCAGTAGAGCAGTGGAAGGTGTCAGTAGAGCAAGTGGATGGTGTCAGTAGAGCAGTGGATGGTGTCAGTAGAGCAGTGGATGGTGTCAGTAGGGCAGTGGACGGTGTCAGTAGAGCAGTGGACGGTGTCAGTAGAGCAGTGGACGGTGTCAGTAGAGCAGTGGACGGTGTCAGTAGAGCAGTGGACGGTGTCAGTAGGACAGAGGACGGTGTCAGTAGGACAGAGGACGGTGTCAGTAGAGCAGTGGACGGTGTCAGTAGAGCAGTGGACGGTGTCAGTAGGACAGAGGACGGTGTCAGTAGGACAGTGGACAGTGTCAGTAGGGCAGTGGACGGTGTCAGGAAAGGAGTGGACGGTGTCAGTAGGGCAGTGGACGGTGTCAGTAGAGCAGTGGACAATGTCAGTAGAGCAGTGGACGGTGTCAGTAGAGCAGTGGACGGTGTCAGTAGAGCAGTGGACGGTGTCAGTAGGGCAGTGGACGGTGTCAGTAGGGCAGTGGACGGTGTCAGTAGGGCAGTGGACGGTGTCAGGAAAGCAGTGGATGGTGTCAGTAGAGCAGTGGACGGTGTCAGTAGGACAGAGGACGGTGTCAGTAGGACAGAGGACAATGTCAGTAGGACAGAGGACGGTGTCAGTAGAGCAGTGGACGGTGTCAGTAGAGCAGTGGACGGTGTCAGTAGAGCAGTGGACGGTGTCAGTAGAGCAGTGGACGGTGTCAGTAGGGCAGTGGACGGTGTCAGTAGAGGAGTGGACAATGTCAGTAGAGCAGTGGACGGTGTCAGTAGAGCAGTGGATGGTGTCAGTAGAGCAGTGGACGGTGTCAGTAGAGCAGTGGACGGTGTCAGTAGGACAGAGGACGGTGTCAGTAGGACAGAGGACGGTGTCAGTAGAGCAGTGGACGGTGTCAGTAGAGCAAAGGACGGTGTCAGTAGGACAGTGGACGGTGTCAGTAGGGCAGTGGACGGTGTCAGTAGGACAGAGGACGGTGTCAGTAGAGCAGTGGACGGTGTCAGTAGGACAGTGGACGGTGTCAGTAGGGCAGTGGATGGTGTCAGTAGAGCAGTGGGCAGTGTCAGTAGAGCAGTGGACGGTGTCAGTAGGGCAGTGGAAGGTGTCAGTAGAGCAGAGGACGGTGTCAGTAGGGCAGAGGACGGTGTCAGTAGAGCAGTGGACGGTGTCAGTAGAGCAGAGGACGGTGTCAGTAGAGCAGTGGACGGTGTCAGTAGGGCAGTGGACGGTGTCAGTAGGGCAGTGGACGGTGTCAGTAGAGCAGTGGACGGTGTCAGTAGGGCAGTGGACGGTGTCAGTAGGGCAGTGGATGGTGTCAGGAAAGCAGTGGACGGTGTAAGTAGAGCAGTGGACAATGTCAGTAGAGCAGTGGACAATGTCAGTAGAGCAGTGGACGGTGTCAGTAGGGCAGTGGAAGGTGTCAGTAGAGTAGTGGACGGTGTCAGTAGAGCAGTGGACGGTGTCAGTAGAGCAGTGGAAGGTGTCAGTAGAGTAGTGGACGGTGTCAGTAGAGCAGTGGAAGGTGTCAGTAGAGTAGTGGACGGTGTCAGTAGGGCAGTGGAAGGTGTCAGTAGAGCAGTGGACAATGTCAGTAGAGCAGTGGACGGTGTCAGTAGAGCGGTGGATGGTGTCAGTAGAGCAGTGGACGGTGTCAGTAGGGCAGTGGACAATGTCAGTAGGGCAGTGGACGGTGTCAGTAGAGCAGAGGACGGTGTCAGTAGGGCAGTGGAAGGTGTCAGTAGAGTAGTGGACGGTGTCAGTAGAGCAGTGGACGGTGTCAGTAGAGCAGTGGAAGGTGTCAGTAGAGTAGTGGACGGTGTCAGTAGAGCAGTGGACGGTGTCAGTAGAGTAGTGGACGGTGTCAGTAGGGCAGTGGAAGGTGTCAGTAGAGCAGTGGACAATGTCAGTAGAGCAGTGGACGGTGTCAGTAGGGCAGTGGATGGTGTCAGTAGAGCAGTGGACGGTGTCAGTAGGGCAGTGGAAGGTGTCAGTAGAGCAGTGGACGGTGTCAGTAGAGCAGTGGACGGTGTCAGTAGAGCAGTGGACGGTGTCAGTAGAGCAGAGGACGGTGTCAGTAGGGCAGTGGATGGTGTCAGTAGAGCAGTGGGCAGTGTCAGTAGAGCAGTGGACGGTGTCAGTAGGGCAGTGGAAGGTGTCAGTAGAGCAGAGGACGGTGTCAGTAGGGCAGAGGACGGTGTCAGTAGAGCAGTGGACGGTGTCAGTAGAGCAGAGGACGGTGTCAGTAGAGCAGTGGACGGTGTCAGTAGGGCAGTGGAAGGTGTCAGTAGAGCAGTGGACGGTGTCAGTAGGGCAGTGGATGGTGTCAGTAGAGCAGGGGACGGTGTCAGTAGGGCAGTGGATGGTGTCAGTAGAGCAGTGGACGGTGTCAGTAGGGCAGTGGATGGTGTCAGTAGAGCAGTGGGCAGTGTCAGTAGGGCAGTGGACGGTGTCAGTAGAGAACTCTATATATGAATGGTGTATGGGGGGTGAACAGTATACATGGAGGGTGTATGGGGGGGCTGTATATATAGGGAGACTGTATATATGGATGGTGTATGGGGGGGGGGGGAATTTATATATGGATGGTGTATGGGGGGGGGGGAATTTATATATGGATGGTGTATGGGGGGGGGATTTATATATGGATGGTGTATGGGGGGGGGAATTTATATATGGATGGTGTATGGGGGGGGGGATTTATATATGGATGGTGTATGGGGGGGGGGGATTTATATATGGATGGTGTATGGGGGGGGGGGTGTATGTATAGTGAATGGTGGGGGGAGGAGAGGTGAGAGTACTTTGAAATCCTGACATGGCAAAAACTTACCTTAGTAGCTTGGCTGCAGTCCCAGCGCGATCTCTGTACACATTCCAGAGCAGCAGGGAATGGGGAGGCTCCGCCCACCTCCTTGTCCATTCTGTAGCCAGCCAGAGGATTCGAGGAGAGCATCTGGCTCCGCCTCCGCCTCTGTGTCCCGACTCCCGTCCCGCACTCTGACAGCTGTCAGCTGAGCAGGGGCAGAAATCAAGCAGCGCTGCGGCGCTGTGGACCCGAAATCGAGGCGACACGGGTGCACTGATGGCACAGGGAGCCACTGGCGGGTCTGAAATGAATAATGTGCCCGGGTCTCAGGTAGTCAGAGACCCGGGCACATGTTTCAAAACCCGTACTGTCCGGGTGAATCCCGGACAGGTGGCAACCCTATAAAGACACTATGTCATGTGAATTTAACCATTTCACTTCTTTTATCTGATTTTAAATAAATGTTGGTAAACGATGAGTCTTCATCCAGGCTGTGTTTTTTTGTGTGGATTTGATGGAGTGACATAGAGGTTGATTGAAGTATTTAGTTTGGAAACCTTTTCCGCTGGTTGATGTTGTAGATAATCTAATGTGACCAAAAGGATAGAGTAGGAAAAGCATTCTGATCTTTTTATCACTAAGAGGTCAATATATTATAATGAGTGGGCCATTCTGAGAGGCACAAGCATTGGAGCACAAGAGTGTTTTTGTTGAACACGGAGAACTTGAATTGTGGACTTTGTGCTCTTTTTGGGTGTTTTGTATAGACTCATAAATAATTATTTGTTTGCACCAGCACATGGAGGCACTCTTGCACTTTATTATTGTAATGGTTCTATTTGTATAGTGATCAATTTGTGCATAATCATTTGTATTTATTTATTTAATGATATCCTGGTTGTACTATTTACATTGCACAGTGATCAGTATAGTGATAAGTTTATGTATATTTATTCTTTTTATGATGTCACAGTTGTGCTTTGTACATTTCACAGTGGTTTTTACAGTGCCTTGAAAAAGTATTCATACCGTTTGAAATGTTCTAGATTTTGTCTTGTTACAACCAAAAACGTAAATGTATTTTAGTAGGATTTTACATGATAGACCAACACAAAGTGGCACATAATTGTGAAGTGGAAGGAAAACGATAAATGTTTTTTAAGTTTTTTTTACAAATAAATATCTGAAAAGTGTGGTGTGCATATGTATTCAGCCCCCTTGACTCAGATACCCCTAACTAAAATCAAATTAATAGATAGAGTCCACCTGTGTGTAATTTAATCTCAGTATAAATACAGCTGTTCTGTTAAGCCATCAGAGGTTTGTTAGAGAACCTTAGTGAACAAACAGCATCACGAAGGCCAAGGAACACACCAGACAGGTCAGGGATAAAGTTGTGGAGATGTTTAAAGCAGGGTTAGGTTACAAAAAATATCCCAAGCTTTGAACATCTCACAGAGCACTGTTAAATCCATCATTGAAAAATGAAAAAGTATGGCACAACTTCAAACCTACCAAGACATGGCGGTCTACCTAAACTGACAGGCCGTGCAAGAAAAGCATTAATCAGAGAAGCAACCACGAGGCCCGTGGTAACTCTGGAGGAGCTGCAGAGATCCACAGTTTACAAATCTGGCCTTTATGGAAGAGTAGCAAGATGAAAGCCATTGTTGAAAGAAAGCCATGAAAAGTCCCATTTGCAGTTTGTGAGAAACCATATGGGGGACACAGCAAACATGTGGAAGAAGGTGCTCTGGTCAGATGAGACCAAAATTTAACTTTTTTGCCTAAAAAGCAAAAACGCTATGTGTGGTGGGAAACTAAAACTGCACATCACCCTGAACATACCATCTCCACCGCGAAACATGGCAGGGGTAGCATCATGTTGTGGATGCTTTTCTTCAGCAGGGACAGGGAAGCTGGTCAGAGTTGATGGGAAGATGGATGGAGCCAAATACAGGGCAATCTTAGAAGAAAACCTGTTAGAGTCTGCAAAAGACTTGAGACTGGGGCGGAGGTTCACCTTCCAGCAGGACAAAGACCCTAAACATACAGCCAGAGCTACAATGGCATGGTTTAGATCAAAGCACATTCATGTGCTAGAATGGCCCAAAGTCCAGACCTAAGTCCAATTGAGAATCTGGGGCAGGACTTGAAAATTGCTGTTCACAGACGCTCTCCAGCAAAGAAGAATGGGCAAAAACCTCAATGTGCCATCAAACGCAGCCACTGTGCCATCAAATGCCGCCACTGTGCCTCTTAAACGCTGCCCCTGAGCCCCATCAAACGCAGCCACTGTGCCCATCAAATGCCGCCACTGTGCCTATCAAACGCTGCCCCTGTGCCCATCAAACGCAGCCACTGTGCCCATCAAAGGCTGCAACTGTGCCCAAACGCTGCCACTTTGCCCATCAAACACTGCCACTGTGCCCATCAAATGCTCCCAGTGTGCCCCATTAAATGCTCCCACTGTGCCCGCCCGCCTTCTGCCCGGCACTTACCCTGTCTTGGTGGGGCAGCGGGTGATGGCGATGGGCGGTGTTCTCCATGCTCCTCCATGTCTTCTTCTCCCGTCCTCTCCTATAATTGGACGCCTGATAGGCATCCAATCACAGCACCTGTCGTTTCAGCCAATCAGGTGACAGGTAACAGACCTGAGCACCTGATTGGCTGAGAGGCAGTTCAGTGTTAGGAAAGTGAATATTCATTTGCATTTCTAACACAGCTGGGTGAACTGCGAGCGCCAAGCCCATGGCTCTAATCAGGTGCTTCTAAAAAAACCTGTCGCTGTGATTCAGGCACCCGAAAAGGGGCTGGGCGCCTGAATAGAGGATAACAGCAGCGGCCATGGATAGATTCATGCACAAATCTATCTATTGGTGATAGAGGGGGTGGCTGGAGAGAGGAGGTGGTGCCTGTGCACCCTTATGGACGCACCGCCACTGGTTAGTACACTCCTTTTGACAATTGTTGTCTAATTTTCAGTCAAAAAATGTTGGATAGCAGGTTAGTAAATTTTCGGCGGACAACGGCTCCACGTCTGATTTTCGTATTGTCAGTACACAATCCGTCACACAAAAGTCGAAAGTAAGAACACGCATGCTCGGAATCAATGCTCACCAAACACAAAATTAACAGAAGGGGTCCAAAGGGTGGCGCTCAAGAGCTGAAATTCCTCGTAGTACGTCACTACGTTCGGGTTTGTGGCACAACAATTGTGTAACATTAGTATGCAAGACAAGATCCTGGCACATGCCCTTTTGACAAAAATCAGATGCTCGGTTGGCGAACAATCATACCGTGTGTATGAGGCTTAAGAGTGGACAGAACAAAATCAATAAGACAGGGGAGAAAGAGCGCATGTGAGAATCCTAGCAATTTTTTTTTCCCTCAAAATAATTCACAGGTATCCACAATACAGCTCACAGAGGCACATTCTCCATAGTGTATTATGTCAATAAATCCGCTTTTATGGAAAAAAAAAAATTGCCACGCATATTTATAATATAATGCCTTAGGTTTACAGCTCTGGCCAGCTGTGTTAATGCAAAATAAACAACTTCCGGGTAAAATGTAAAATGTATAATTCCATATCCCGTGTTTTATCACAGGGGACTTTCTCAAGAGGTAGCAAAAATAGGGAAGTGTTGTGAGCCCACCACAAGTTGCAGGGAGTGCTGATGTGCCAGGAAAATGCAGGGGACATGCAGGTAGCCAATCTTGATGTCCAGAAATTGATGGGAAGAAATTACTCATCTGGTACATTCCACATGGAATTTTTGCACACAGATAAAGACAATAATGCCTTCAGATCCAGTATGGGGCATTTGACCCACTTTGGTTTGGGAACTGCATACAGATTTGCTTAGAGAGATCACCCCCTTAACCCAATCCAGTTGTCATGATTCTGCAGTAATGTTTTATGCTCTGACTATCTGCTTACCTCTCAGGTCTGTGTCTAAGCTTTAGAGAGCGTGCCCTTACACCTGAGCGATTAAGTATGAGCTCTCAGCATGGCTCCACCCTAGCCTCTCAACAGGAAACACTATTTAACCTTGTGCACTGCAAGCCAGCTTTGTCGAGCAAAGTTTTTGTTTAGGCTTCTGGTGTGGCATCCTAATATATGTTTATCTCTGACTTCTGTGTACCGACCATGGTGTGTCCTGACCACTGCTGTCTGCTAGTGACCTTGATCTTGGAGTGCCTTCCTGACAATGCCTGTCAGCTAGTTGCCCCGACCTTGGCTTGTTCTAAAGACTATCCTGTGTTTAACCCTGTACTGCTGCTTCTGCTCTGTCCACCAGAGCCAGTCCATAAGCCGGAGCTGAGAGTCCCCGGGGCTGCGACCTGGAGTCAGCTGCAGCCAAATCCATCCTCACCACTAGAGGCTCTGGTGAAAACCTGCTGGCTCTTACATTCCACACCCTGGGGAATCTTAGGCTCTAGCTTCCTGTTTGGTCCCCATCGGGGGTTCAGGTGGAGCTGATTTCCTGAACCACCCAGAGCTCCATTCCCAGTAATCAGCCAAAGGGTCCACAATCTTAGCGGTGCGCTCCTAACCCCAGTGGTGTGCATCTGTCACCTGGCCTCAGGTGACCTGACACCAGTCTACATGGTAAATGTGTGTAACATGGCCTCAAACTTGCACCACTCCACAAGCCATACCCTCAGACATGTTTAGACTCACCCTCCGGGGCTTAGTCATAGAGGTAAAGGACAGAGGCAGAACAGAAGAACTTATGCATCACTGGCTGTGAAGATAAATGATTAAAGGGGTTGTAAACCCTCGTTTTTTTTTTTTTTTTTAAATAGCAAACATATCATACTTACCTCCACTGTGCAGTTAGTTTTGCACAGAGTGCCCCCTGATCCTCATCTTCTGGGGTCCCCCAACGGCGCTCATGGCTCCTCCGTGCATCGGGAAACCACCTAGGAGAAGCGTCTCGTTGGGGGTCACCGTGCGGGCTCTGGTGCCGGTGGGCGGAGTGGGCGTGGCCGGGCTCCGGCGTGGGGCCTCTCAGTGCGCCGGGGCTGGGCGGTGCGCGCACCGCTTGGGGGGCCGGATGCAAGTAGCCCTGTTCTCCTCCCATTACCTAATGATCAGCTGTTTTTCCTTAACAGCTGATTGGGAAGGAAGGAGCATTTATACTCACCTGTGGCCACTTGCTTTCACATCCCTTCCATTGTTTGGCTGGATGTGGAGGCAAGCAGTCACGGACAACATGTGCCTTTCTTAAAGGTAGAAATCTTACAGTTTTCTCAGTACCATTTTACTCAGTGTCTGAGATATAGTTTCTTTTACCTCAATCTAATCTCCTAATCCATTATAATGCTGAAAATGCATGAGTCTCCTTTTTTTCTTTGTCTTTTTTAGAAAATAATTTTAAAGAAATAATTTTTTACTCATCATTGCATTGCCGACCCCAGTGTGTTCTCAGGCTCTCCCTACCCTCCTTTCAGGCCATCCCTCCCACTGTGGAGGAGGGGGGCTTTTGGGTTGATGGTGGGGTCTCCCCCGGGTTTGACATCTATGAATATCTGCACACACGTATGCAATTGCGGGTTTCCAGGGAGTGAACTCAAAGGAATCTGTACCCTCGCATGTTTTCAAGACACAATTTTAGGAATGTTGACTACACTGCCACAATATCCGTAAGTGTTCTCTCTTTCTGACAAAAAAGCTATACATCATGTAATGTCATTTCCACTTGCTTAATTATTATTACTCTATTTTAGAATTATGGTTTCCTCTCGCTTACACCCTTGAAGAAGGAGGCAGCTTAGCACTCTGAAATGCATTGGGCGCGAGAGATTATAAAGTATATTGTATATACATTTTCTATATGTGTAGCAGTGTATAAATTAACAGATATACATTCCTCGTTTTTTTATATGAATGTTGTTTTTTGTCTATATATTTTAAGAAATTAAATTCTTGAAATTATCAATACGTTTTACTAAAATCTTTTGAAATATTACAGTGCCTTAAAAGTCCACCACATAGGGGATCTTTTCTCGTTAAAGTGATTGTAAGGGTAATTTTATTTTATTTTTAAATAACAAACATATACCTCCACTGTGCAGCTAATTTTGCACAGAGTGGACCGAACCTGTTTTTCTGGGGTCCACCGGCGACCCTCGGGGCTCCTCCCCGCATCAGATAACCCCCTGGGAGAAGCTCTCTCCTAGGGGATTACCTTGCGGGCGCGCTCCCGAATCCAGCATTCGGCGTCCATAGAGGCCGAATGTAAGACTCGGCCCTGCCCCCCGCATCATTGGATTTGATTGACAGCAGCGGGAGCCAATGGCTGCGCTGCTATCAATCTATCGAATCAAGAGCCGGGAGCCTGTGGAGAGAGAGACAGCACGTCCCCGCCAACAGAATGAAGGGATCCAGGTAAGTAAAATGGGGGGGCATAGGGGACCGGTGACTTTTTTCACCTTAATGCATAGGATGAAATGAGATAGGCTGTCAGTGCTTCAGATGTGATCAGTTTTCAGAGATTGGCACCATAGCTTGTGGACTTTATAACTTTCACACAAACCAAATAATATACACTGATTTGGACTATTTTTACCAAAGATATGTAGCAGTATAAAATTTGGCCAAAATTTATTATGTAAAATTACTCATTTGCAAAATTTTATAACAGAAACAAAGTTTCTGTTATAAAATGTATTTTTTTTACAGAATTTTCGGTATTTTTTCATTTTTAGAGCAAAGAATAAAAAACTCAGCGGTGATTAAATACCACCACAAGAAAGCTCTTTTGTCCTTTTTTTGTGTGAAAAAAAAGGACAACAATTTCATATGGGTACAGTGTTGCATGACTGAGCAGTTGTCATTCAAAGTGTGAGAGCACTGAAAGCTGAAAATTGGTCTGGTTAGGAAGGGGGTTTAAGTGCCCAGTGGTCAAGTGGTTAATTAAGGTACCGTCTAGATAAAAAAAAAAACTGGAAGAGAATCTGAGACGGTTTAGATTTTTATTTCTTTTAGTTCTCCTTTAATTACAATTGTTTTGGGAGCAATTTATTGCTTTATGCAATGTTGGCACTGGCTTTCTGTTGTATAAGAGAACACTGCATTCTGCTGAATGTATAAACAATGAACTGCTGAATAATAAAATATTTCTTCTAAACATAGTGGATGATTCACACAACAAAATTTCCCGAGACACAAAGTGCTGTAAAGTGATGTAAGTTATTAATATTTAGAAATATCTCTTCCAAATGGAGCGCGGAAGATAAGAGCTGCAAAGTCTCTGCATACTTGTTTAAGTATAATTTTATTGGACATTTGCATGTGTTTATTTCTAATAAACTCCTAGCTGTTGGGGGACCCTAGCTGTATTTCAAAGTAAAGTGAAACCACAGAGGGGAGAACAGGATCAACATTTTGGAAGAATATAAAAGAACAAAGATGAAACAATAAACCGACCAAGAGATTGCCCTGCAGCCAATCACTCTTTGTCTCAAAAAACAATCTAGGGGTGATCTTTGTTTTTTTTTTGTTTTTTTGGTGTAACTGAGATAAGGTTGAGGGAATTGAGTGGGATATTATAAAAACAAAACAAAAAAAGACTACCGTATGTACAGGTTGAGGACAGTAAACTCCTTTCTGAAAAGCAGAGATCCTTGCACAAGCACTGTGGACTTGGATTTGTAGTAGAAGAAGTTAAAAGTAGGCTTCTTTCTTTAGAGCAACCAAAGCAGAGTCCCTTCACAAAGAACTAGATAGACTAAGCTTTTCAACATTTTCAATTTAAGTTTTAAGACAAACCATTTAACACTGAAAGTGTAAACTTGGCGATTACAATTGTTAGCTTGTATTCATATATGTAAAACCTTTGTCCCAAAAGGAAAAAAATTACTGTTGCTGTAACTGCTTAAAACATGTTAGCCGTAGTTCTGCTTTATTTTGATAGGCAAGTTCATCTACAGTCAATCTGCTGGTGCATCTTAAGGCCCATACACACGATCGGACTTTTTGACAACAAACATGCAAATTAGTGGTTTTAAGGCAACATCCAAACGTGTGTACACTCCATCGGACAAACTTTTTTGGTTTTTATCGGACAAATGTTGGCTGTGCGAACAGATAAACTTGGCGGCAACAAAAGTCCTACGTCGGCAAGTCCGATCGTGTGTACACAAAGCCATCGGACTTTAGTACAAAGTACACACACGCATGCTCAGAACCAATGCAAAAGATTAGACAACAATACAGAAGTTGACTAAAGGGTGGCGTCGGAGAATTGAACGTCCTCTTTTGAAGTGTCGTCAGTACATTGAAACGTCACTACGTTCGTGTTTGTTGCCTAAAAAGTCCTGCCGTGTGTATGCAATACAAGTTCACAGCCAACGCCCTTTGTACAGAAATCCACGGAAAAGTTTGTATAAAGTCCGATCGTGTGTACGAGTCTTAACACTACCCTCTACCCAGATTTAAGCTTAAATGCTGCTGTTCAAGGTTGGCTCCACAGAGTGGAGACACCCTAAGACAGGAAGTGTGTTATTGACCAGATCACAATGTGAAAATAAAAGAGAAATGCCTCAAAAAAGAAAACTGATGCAGCCATCACAAGGTTTGGTAAACTGCAATATATTACATTTTTGTTTTCGGGTTTGGATACACTTTAACTGAGCAGTACGCATGACAGTTCTGAAGCTGCACTGAATTTCTGCAGATGTAGCATGTCCTAGTGAGATGTGATGGAACTGCAGACAAGCATTTATTTGCATTCAAATAGCAAATGCAATATTTGAGAAGAAAACCTTCAAGGGGCACTTTACCACCGACCTTTGCTGAATGTGAGGGGGCATTGTAAGGTAAGTGTAAAGGGGCACTAAACTGACCTTCAATATAAGGGAGCAATGTCTCTTTCCCGCTTTCGGGTAGCTATCTTGGATTTGGAATTTATGCCAGAAAATAAGATAGTGTACTAGTCTGAGATCAGGTGTCTTGCGGCTCTTTTCTTGTGAATAATGTTTCAAATGGCGTATGCTGTCTAGAATATTAAGGATGTAATAGGGGTTTGTCTAGAAAAATTTTTAATTGGATATATGTCCAGAAGGGGAAGGAATGACCTGGCATCTGTGCTGATAATGTAGGTAAGGTCAGGAAGGCATCCTTTGAGAAAAAGTGTTCAGTTCTAATGTTGGTATGGGATCCAAAGTCCGAGAGAAAGGCGTCTGATAAACCTGGGAAGAATTCAGGATTGTGGCAAATAGGGGTTAGTGGGCGCAGAGAGGAGGATATTTTCAGTTTGTGGCAACCATTTTGAAGATGAGACCGGGGCACATGAGACACATTTACATATTAAGTAGATTCTGAGTTCTACTTCTAATGGTTGCAGCACTAATAGATTCACAGAGCGATAACAGGAAACGATCACATTAATTCTCAAGCAGGTACTGCTTATCAGCGCTACAGTCACCCAGATGACGCAGCTAACATTCACCAAGCTGTATATGAACGATTTGACTCCTATATGTTTACATTGTTTTAAGCTACTTGGTCCACACAATTAAACATAATTAACTAATAAACATGTACAAGAAAAAGCTGTTTTACCTTAACTGGCTTTTGTTTTTTGTATGCAGCTCTAGAAAATTATTATAATAATGTTACATTTAGGGCCCTTTAAAACCTATGGGCTGGGGAAGGTCAGGTGCGCGATGTGACGCACACGTAGTGGGGGAGGGGCCTGATGACGGAGCCGAGGAAGCGGGCGGCGGAGCAGCTCAGGTGAACGAAGCTGCCTGGGAGGTGGAACTGACAGCGCGCCGCATTCAGAGCAGCGGCGGCGGCGTTGGTCGGTACGCCACGGACCGCCGAGACTCACGGGGTGGTTCGCCCCCACGCTCCCCCAGCCCCTTCGGATCGATGTGGGGAACACACCGGCTTCTTTAGAGGGTTCCCGGATGGCCCCGCATCCCAACCCTTCCCCCCAGTGATACATCATAAACCCCTGGAGGGTTGGATGAGGACCGGATCCTATGCGCTGAGCACGGAGGGATTGAAGGACACTCAGCAACCTAGAGGAGAAAACATCCATAATCTCCAGGGACACCGGGTCTAACCTGAGGTAGAGACGGTAAGCCTATGAGGGAACTCCGGCGAACTCAGGCAAGTAAATGTAACAATACTGTGGAATCCGTGGATCGGGAAGGAATCTTACAAACATGTAATGGTGGAACCATATATAACAACAGTGTCTGATGAGCTCGGTGTAATTAAAGGTTTAAAACCAGCAGAAAGGTATTAACCCAGGAGAGACTGTATAAACTGTAGACCACTGTTGCTTTAAAAATAAAAAGACTGAGAAAGGAAAAAAAAAGGGGGGAGGGGGGTGGGTGCGGACAGGCGGGCGGCACTATCGTCTAGGGCGGCCCTGTCTGGCCGGCCATTTCCTTTCCCTTTGGGACGGTTTCACCCTCTGTCTCCCTTTGATCCCCCCCCCGCCGCAGGCATACAGTGAGGAGTATAAGGAATCCAATAGTCATAAGACCGGCACTCTGCCCTATCCATGACCAAAAACAACGGTAGTTACTAGGTCTGGTAAGATTAAGACCAGGCCGGGGGGGCGATACAGAGCATAGAGGAGGGGGTGGATAGAGAGGGACTAGAGGAGGCAAGCGGGGGGAGGGTAAGGCGGAGATAGAAGAAAACAAACATGCGAGGGCGCCCTCAAAGGGGAGCGGAGGTGAAGCAACCTAGAGAGAGCCTGAACACTAGCTCTATTCAGAAGTACCTGAAGGAGACAAACCAGGGAAGCCCAAAAAACTCAGCTCAAGATAACAAACAGCAAAGTGGGAAAGAAAAGAAGAAAGAAATAGTGAAGAGCCAAGGGGCTAACGGGGGATCAACTAGGGGAGAAGGCGGAACCCCAAGTATGATGGAAGACACCAGCAGGGAAATACCACTAACCAAAATAGAGCTTCTAGAGATGTTCGCCAAACTGGAATTGGTAATTAAAACAGAAATTCATAATGTTAGAACCGACATGGGCCATCTACTGAAGCGAGTAGAATCAGCAGAGGAGGCCTCAGATAAGCAGAGCAGAGAAATAGTCACCCTAAAACAACAGGTAAAAGACCTACAACTAGCCCAACGGGACATCTTTTATAAACTAGAAGCGCAAGAAAACCAGAGTCGCAGACAAAATTTGAGGCTGCGCGCCCTGCCAGAACAACGAGGTGAAGATCTGTACGCTAAAATGAAAGCTATCTTCAACCCGATTCTGGACCGAAATCCAAACGACGAACTGAAGATTGACAGGGTTCATAGATTAAGGAAACCCCCAAATGTCAGCGAGGATAAACCCAGGGATATAATTATAAGGTTCCACCATTATGAAGATAAAGCAAGAGCCTGGAGTAACCTCAGGAAAGCTCAACCAGTAAAATTTGAGGGGGTTGAAATCCAGTTTTTTGCCGATATCTCGGCAGAGACTTTGGCCTGGAGAAGGCAGTTGCGACCCCTCCTGGAAGAACTGAGAAAGGCAAATATGAAATATAGCTGGGGATTTCCAACTTCACTGATCGTAGTGAAAGCGGGCAGAACAAGCAGATTGAAATATATAGATAATATGCAAGACTTTTGCAATGATTTAGACATCCCTGTCCCAGCCATATTTAAATAATTGGTGAAAAGCCCGGTTGATGTTCAGACACCTGGAAACCTTGGGGGGGGGAGGGATGGGGGCGGGGGGGGTGCGTGGGTGGGAGGGGGGGGGCACCCGGCGTGGGGACAGGCGGCCGTATGGGCGCCCGCTCGCGATGTTCCCCCCCCCCTTTTCTATCTGGGGGGGGGAGCATGGCGACCGAGGCGATCCGTCATTAGAGTCACACCCCATTGGTCTGGCCGGTCGCATGCAGAGAGAAGCAATATCTCTGGGCGGCAGACACACTGCCAGATCTAGGCAGGTAGGGAGAGGGGGGAGGGTGGGGGGGGTATGGGGGGGGTGGGGGAGGGGGGATCGGGGTGGAGGGAGGTTCGGGAGGGGTGGAGAGTGGGAAAGGTCCGGCAGGTATCAAAGGAAAGAGTGCAAAACATAAGATGTGAATCTAGCGAGCAGCAATATGCAAAGCTAAATGACAGAGTTTTCATGTTTTACTTATAACGTTAAAGGGTTGAACTCCCCCCTTAAACGTCATAAAATCTTGTGAGAATTAGAACAACTTAAGGCAGATGTAGTGTTTCTTCAAGAGACCCACTTTTCACAAGATTCACACATTAGATTATTCTCTAAGTGCTTCCCTAACTGGTTCTATAGCGACTCACCTATCAAGAGAGCTAAGGGGGTCGCAATTGGGTTCTCAAGAAGGACTAGGTTTGCGTTATTAGAAAGATGTGAGGATAGGGATGGTCGCTATCTTTTTCTGAAGATTAGAATGGGAGAAAGGGTTTTTACACTGGTGAACATCTACTGCCCAAACAACAACCCTGTACAATTTTTGCTATACATCCTAAATAAGTTGGCAGACTTTAGGGCAGGACAGGTGATAGTGGCAGGCGACCTGAACTTCTGTTTAGACCCGGCGATGGATAGCACAGTTGGTAACCAGAGAATGAGTGGGAGACTATTAAAAAAAGTTGGTCAGAAATTGCACAACTGCAATTTGATAGACGCTTGGAGGGTACAACACGCAAAAAGTAAAGATTATACCTTTTTTTCCTCGGTACATGGGTCCTATTCTCGTCTTGATTATTTTTTGGTAGACCATAGGTTACTTGATTGTGTCAAGGAAACGGAGATAGGCGTTGCCACCCTCTCCGACCATGTGCCGGTTTTGATGAGGGTGGTAAATCCGGGATTCCGGAGATCACCATTTTCATGGCAGTTAGACGAAAAATTAATAGACAACCCAATCATCTATAGTAAGATACAGGAGGAAATAGTGGGCTTCCTCAAGATAAACGACACTGGAGAGGTCTCAGGTTCAGTCCTATGGGAGGCGATGAAAGCATATACAAGGGGCATATTGATTTCTTTGGAAGCCAAAGAGAAAAAAGAAGGGAAAAAAAGAAAGGTAGAGCTAATTGAAGAAATACATCAGTTGGAACAAATACATAAATCAGCCAATGGGGGCCACAACTTATTTCTAGTGCAGTTAATCCATAAAAGAGAAGAACTAAAAGATCTATTGGAACTGGAAACTAAACGCACACTGTACAAGAGCGCAAAAGACAGATTTAGGTGGAGTAACAAAATAGGGAAATACCTGGCATCAGTCGTTAAAAAGAAAAGGGATACGAACTTCATAGAGAGGATCCAAAATAAAAACGGGATATTTAAATATACTTCCAGCGATATTGCCGAAGAGTTTCAAAAATATTTTACAGCTCTATATAAAGTTAAACAAGGTGGGGATAATACTCTGGGAAAGGAAGAAATGATAGATGAATTTTTAAGAGAGGCAGGTCTACCAAGTCTCTCGGACAACGAGGCAAAATAATTAGAAGAACCCATTACGGTGGAAGAGATCGAGCGGGCTTTGAAGACATCTCCCTCTGGAAAAAGTCCAGGGCCGGATGGCTACACCACCTACTTTTACAAAAAATTTAAAGATATTCTGACCCCCAAGCTCTGTCAGATATGGAACAAGATAGGGAGCCAGGAGGAATTCTGTGAAGGAGCTTTGATGGCATCGATTGCCTTAATACCTAAGGCGGCGAAAGATAGCTCACCGTGTTCGAGCTATAGGCCGATCGCTTTACTCAATACCGATACAAAATTATAAGCCAAGGTATTAGCCAATAGGCTGAAGGACAAAATGACATACTGGATACACCCTGATCAGACGGGCTTTATCCCAGGCAGAGAGGGGAGGGATAACGGTGTGAGATCACTATTGGTTATAAGGGCGATGAAAGTGAGGGGGCCCCCAGTCTGCTACTGTCGTTGGACGCAGAGAAAGCCTTCGACAGAGTAGACTGGGGGTTCATGATAAAGACAATGAGGGCGATCGGATTGGGTGACACTATGTTAAACTGGATCAAGGCTCTATACAAGGCCCCATCTGCATTAGTCAAAGTAAACGGTGTATTTTTTCAAGAGAAGTCAGGATGGAAAACGGAACTAGACAGGGATGTCCCCTGTCCCCCCTTCTGTTTGCCCTGACTTTAGAGCCCCTACTGGCGGTAATTAGGAAAAACTCAGATATACGCGGATGCATAGTGGAAGGCGATGAACATAAGCTCTCGGCGTTTGCCGACGATGTATTGTTCTACATAGCGAATCCAAGGATTTCACTCCCGAACCTCCTGGCTACGCTGAGGAGATACGGGGAACTTTCAAATTATAAGGTGAACCTTGGTAAATCAGCAGCCCTAAATATCAACATTGAGAAACAAGAGGTAACCAAACTTAAAGAATATTTTCAATTTCCATGGCGAAAAAAAATAGATTACCTAGGAATAGTATTAACAAAATCCCTTAAGAAATTATACCAGTTAAACTTTATACCCCTCCTTGAGGAGATCAAGCAGGAAACAAAGAAAAGCATGTATTCCCCTATATCTTGGCTTGGTCGAGTCAATATTGTTAAAATGACTCTAGCTCCGAAGATTCTATATAAAATGCAGTTACTGCCAATTCCGTTAGCACAGTCTTTTTTCAGAACCTTGAACAACATTATTTCCAAATTCGTTTGGAAAAACAAGAGGCCACGGATTGCCTTTGGGGTCTTGAGCAGGGACAAAACACAGGGTGGTCTGGCCCTCCCAGATTTTAAGAATTATCATAGAGCAATAGTTCTTTCACGAATGTTGGAATGGGGTAAAGAATCAATAGGGAATAGATGGGTGAAACTAGAAAGAGATCTGAGCACGGCAAATATATGCCAATTAATCTGGAATCCTCCACACTTTAGGGAATTAAGTCCAAATACACACATAATAACACGTCACACTTTAAGGACTTGGGATCAATTACACAGACAAAAGACATGGGAATTCAATTCACCATTTATATATTTAAAGGAAAACAAGTTTTTTCCACCAGGGTTAAGAGAGATAGGAGGGAATTGGATAAGGAAGCACGAAATACAATTATTGGATATCACAAGAAATGGTAAAATTATTTCTTTTCAGGAGTTGTCTCTGCTCAATGACCTAATGAACATAGATATATGGAGGTATAATCAGTTGGCATCTTTTATTAAAAGTTTACCAGGTCCAATTAGAGACAAGGAGAATCTCAGATCTATCGAGAAATTGTTTCTGAAAAATAAAATTAAAATAAAAGAACTATACAAAATAGTGCGGGAAGAGGGGGTAGGCATAAAGCCGTTATATTGCAATAAATGGGAGTCTGAGTTAGGTACATTACCAAGTGATGTAACATGGCAGAATATCTTTAACGCAACACATAAGTCGGCAGTAGATGTGAGTACAATAGAATCAAATTTTAAATGCCTAGCCAGATGGTACATGACGCCAGACAGGTTAAACAAGATGCAAGGAGAATCCTCTGGTAATTGCTGGAGGGGATGTTCCGCCAGGGGATCGATGGCACACCTCTGGTGGGAATGTCCAACAATTAAAAGGTTCTGGCAAGAAGTTCTCAAGACAATACAAGAGATAACGGGGACCGAGATCAGAGAAGACCCTTGGGTATGCTTGTTTCACGGGACGGAGGGTCGGACGGGCAAGTACAACGCTTCTTTGACGCCCATTCTCTTAAATGCGGCCAAAAGCTTAATACCAAAAAAATGGCAAGAGATAGCAGGCCCAAGCATTCGTGAATGGTTAATTAGGGTCAACGGAATCTATATCCTAGAGGCCGGCGACGTTGAAGACCTTTCGGTAGAGACAGAGGAAGCCCGGGAGGGAACAAAATGGGCGAAATGGTTAGCCTTTAAAAAAACATGGACGTATGCGGAGAAGTTCATATGAGGTTGCACATATTAGAGTAGATATTGCTGAGGGACCAGGGTGGGAGGGGAGAATCGGGGGGGTGAATTCGGGGGGTGGGGGGGAGGAGGGACAGGGGTATCAAGATACTATTTGGGTTAAGGAATAGTTGGGGTTCATCCATACAATATTGGAGTGTCAAAATAAAGTTTTTTTTTAAAGGAAACAAGAATACTATACCTGCTACCATGATGTGATGTTATAATGGGAAGAAATGACCTAAATATGGTGATTTAAACCCTCTCATTGTAAAAGCTGAAGTAGCAAAAAAAAAAAAAAAAAGAAAAAAAAACCAAAAAAAAAAAACCTATGGGCTATTGCCACGCTAGAAGGCACATTTCTAGTAGGAAAAATCGCATAAAAATGATTCCTCTTGAAATCCCATGTTACTTTTCACATTGATGCGCTATGTTTGCACTATGGTTGGAAAAGTCCTGCATCTAAAGCACCAAAGATGCACCTTCCTTTTAGGTCAATAGGAAACATACAAAAAATGCACTCAGGTGTGTTTTTAGGTGCGTTTTTGGGGTCATATGACACAAAGATGCTGGTTGTTAGAGGTTCCCCTGCTCCTCTCACAGACCCGATGGTAGCATCACTCCTGCACAAGAGGGACTGGAGCATGCTGACTAAAAAGGAGGTACTGGGAAGGCATTATCCCCGGTTGTTAAGGATGCCGGCGGATTCCGACTCCTTAACAACCACCGGAGCCATCACCCGACAACGTCCTTAACAACCAGCTATTCACACATCTGCGTAGTAATGCAATGATTTTAAAACACATAGTGCATTTTAAAAGTGCTGCAGAGTGCAAACAGCTGCACTGTAGTATGAAAGCAGCTTTAGACTTTCCAATATTACAGTGCCTTCAAAAAGTATTCATACCCCTTGAAATGTTGCACATTGAGGGAAGAGCCTCTAAATAACTAAAAACTACACTGTATGAGCAAATTAAATACAAATAAGGAGACAAGCTGTAGGCAAGAATGATGAGAAATACTAATTAGAATAGCCCAGAGGCAGAAAGAACACACAAAATGGAGAAAACCTCTAGATGGAGTAACCAGACAAGGACGGACCCGCAGACTTTTCAGACAATAACCTTTTTCCTATGATATCTACACGCCAGCCATGCATCATACAATTAATTTCTATCCAATAGAAAACATAATTTGATTTAAAACGGAGTTGTTGGGAAGTAAACTAGTAAAAAACAGGGCAGGTACTACTGTAGTACACCCCCCCCCCCCCAAAATTACAACAATTGTCCATAAAACAACATTATTTGCTATATATTCTGTTATATTGGAGTAAATGCTACAGTATTTGTAATATTTATTTGAACTGTTGTTCTCAAATACAAGTTCACTTCCCATGCTTTCAAGAAAAGTACAACCTGCTGCATTCTTTCGTCTGGAATGCATCAACATATGTGTGAACACACTGGACTGCACCAAAATCCACATTGTCCTAATGAAAATAAAATGTCAAAATAAAAACGAGGAAACATTGTTATTTGCGGGTAAAAATACCTCCCCTGTCCCCTTCCCTTTCTCCCATCCCTTCCATTCCCCTTTAATTCCTCAACCTGTGCTCTCTTTTCTGTTTATAATGGTGAACCAGAGATGTTAAACTCTGAAATATGTACATGCCTCATATTTTCTTGCTTGTAATGGTAATACTTCAATAAACATTTAAAAAAAAAAAAAAAAAAAATGAGGAAAAAAGCACACTGGACCCCAATGAAAATGTGGCAAAAACACAAAAAATGTGTGGAAATGCAGCACAGGGTCATCGGTTTGAATTCCAACCATGACACTACCTGGCTGGAGTTTGCATGTTCTCCCTGTGCCTGTGTGGGTTTCCTCTGGGTACTCCAGTTTCCTCCCACACTCCAAAAGACATGCTGTTAGGTTAATTGGCTCTTTAAATGGGCCCTAGTATGCATATGTATGAATGGGAGTTAGGGACCTTAGATTATAAGCTCCTTGAAGGCAGGGACTGATATGAATGTACAATATAATGTAAATGTAGTGTTGTGCAAATGGACAGCGTTATATACAGTGCCTTGCAAAAGTATTCACCCCCCTTGACATTTTTCTTGTTTTGTTGCCTCACAACCTGCAAATAACATGGATTGTTTGAGGATTTGCATCATTTAATTTACAGAACATGCCCACAACTTTGAAGATGTTTTTTTTATTTATTGTGAAGCAAACAACAAATAGGACAAAATAACAGAAAAAGTCAATGTGCATAACTATTCACCCCTAAAGTCAATACTTTGTAGAGCCATCTTTTGCAGCTATCACAGCTCCAAGTCGCTTTGGATAAGTCTCTATGAGCTTGCCACCTCTTACCACTGGGATTTTTGCCCATTTCCCCTTGCAAAACTGCTCCAGCTCCTTCAAGTTGGATGGTTTGCGCTTGTGAACGGCAATCTTTTAAGTCTGACCACAGATTTTCTATTGGATTGAGGTCTGGGCTTTGACTAGGCCATTCCAACATATTTACATGTTTCCCCTTAAACCACTCAAGTGTTGCTTTAGCAGTGTGCTTGGGGTCATTGTCCTGCTGGAAGGTGAACCTCCATCCTAGCCTCAAATCACACAAAGAGTGGTACAGGTTTTGCTCAAGAATATCCCTGTATTAAGCACCATCCATCTTTCCCTCAACCCTGATCTGTTTCCCAGTCCCGACTGCTGAAAAACATCCTCACAGCATGATGCTGCCTCCACCATGTTTCACTCTGGGGATGGTGTTCTTTGGGTGATGTGATGTGTTGGGTTTGCGACAGACATAGCGTTTCCTTTGATGGCCAAAAAGTTCAATTTTAGTCTCATCAGACCAGAGCACCTTCCTCCATACATTTTGGGAGTCTCCCACATGCCTTTTTGCAAACTCAAAATGTGCCATTTTGTTTTTTGCTGAAGGTTTTGGCTTTCTTCTGTCCACTCTGCCACAAAGCCCAACTCTATGGAGCATACGGCTTATTGTCGTCCTATGTACAGATACTCCAGTCTTTGCTGTGGAACTCTGCAGCTCCTCCAGGGTTACCTTAGGTCTCTGTGCTGGCTCTCTGATTAATGCCCTCCTTGCCCGGTCCGTGAGTTTTGGTGTGCGGACGTCTCTTGGCAGGTTTGCTGTTGTGCCATGTTCTTTCTATTTGGTTATGATAGATTTGATGGTGCTCCTAAGGATCATCAAAGATTTGGATATTTTTTTATAACCTAACCCTGACTTGTACTTCTCAACAACATTGTCCCTTACTTGTTTGGAGAGTTCCTTGGTCTTCATGGCAGTGTTTGGTTAGTGGTGCCTCTTACTTAGGTGTTGCAGCCTCTGGGACACACAGGTGGACATCATTTCACTAATTGTGTGACTTCTGAAGGTAATTGGTTGCACCAAAGCTTTTTATGGGCTTCATAATAAAGGGGGGGGGGATACATAAGCACATGCCAATTATCAGTTTTTTTATTTCTGAAAAATAGTTTTATGTATATATTTTTCTAATTTTACTTCACCAACTTAGACTATTGTGTTCTGATCCATCACACATAATTCAGATTAAAAAAACATTGAACTAAAGGCTGTAATGTAACAAAATAGGTAAAAAGCTGGGGGGCTGGGGGAATAATTTTGCAAGGCACTGTAATGACCTGTAATAAATAAATAGAATTATTAAATATGCAAAAAAGCATCTGAAATTTTGAAATTGTGGGGTGAACAAGCCCTAAAGACCTTTGACATCAACATATCCTAATTGCTAGTCATGCACAAAAACCATGACAGCGATTGGTCCAATAAAGTAGGCTCTCTGGCACAAGTAAAACCCCATGTCCCACAAATCACATGGTGATTGCTGCTAAACACAAATACAAAATGGCCACTGATGTTGGTTGTTAACAAGGGTATGCTGCAATTAGGCAAAGTAAGGCGACCGCCTAAGGCGGCACTTGGAGGGGAGGAATGGCATTGAGGCTGAAATGTCCATATCGCATATTATTTCCTCACTGCAGCACAGTAATATTCCTTGTATACAAAGGGCAGCATTACTAAGCTGGTTACTAGAATGTTAGCTGCTGGACTGCACTGCATCACTGGTTATTATGGCTTGGTATGGCCAAGTCCAATGATTTCTAAGACACTGGTTGTTGTGCCAGTGCTTCATTGGATGCTGTGCTTGCTTCCTAGAGGGTAGGAGGAAAAAGTGAGGTGGCATCAGAGGGGTTGGGGTGGTGGTAACCTGAGAGGGAGGGGGGGGGGGCAATACAGGCTGCAACTAGCCTAGGAATTTTGCTGACTGTTAAACTACCAATGTACATACAATTACAGTCAAGCATTAAAATCCAATTCAACTGTTTAGCACACAAAGAGGAAGGAGCCTGATCTTACTATGGGTAGAAGTCAATGTCTCACGTACAATTTTAGCCTAAGGTCAATGGGACTGTACAAGAACACAAGGGTAATTGTAAAGACTTGTTTGTTAGATGCTTATAACTGTAATTATTGTGTATGTTGTATTATTTAAAATTCAATATGATCATCCTCCTGTAATGCTGCCTGAATGTCAAAACATGAGTTATCTAACTTCCAATATAAATTTCTTTTGTATCATCTGGGTTATTGGATTTGCTCTAAGCTTGGATGGTAGTGGTCCCAGTTGACTTGCAATCCTATGCAAATTTACATTTGCCTGGTGAGGTATTCGTTTTTATTATGTTGTTCTGTCTGCAGGTCCAAATAATTGGGATAGTTAAATCAATAACATAATTCTAACCTCATATTAATATGCCCACTAGGAATAACAGAATATGGTAAAATAAGAATAAAATAACGTAAAGCAGTCCAGTTGGGCAGCTGCCATGTTCTGAGATAGGTGTGGATGTTCACATAGGTCCATTATATGTGTATATAGCAATATTCACTTTGTTATTGTTGCTTAAACAAAAAGTATCATAAAATGACATTGGGAAAACCAATGTTTTATAGCTTGACACTATAAAAAAAACATAGGCTAAATATCTCAGGATGTCAGGTCCAAATTTCTCACACATTATTTTGGAACTCCTCACTTTGACTCTTGGGTCTATCTCCATAATGTATGCAAATCCTCTGACGCTCCCTGCTGAAGACTCCCTGCTGAGATGATCTGCACTTACGGATATATATACACATCCTGATACTTGAGCTGCCATAGAACACAGGGCCTATGATTTAGAGAGCTCCTAGCTCCATTTATATGAAACTGACATGTCTTTTCACTGAATGCTGCCAGCTTCTTTTCCTCTAAATCAATTGGCAGAATAAAACACTTGACACATCCATACAAGTTGGTTGCTACTAACGGATGCTGGTAAGTTTTGCCACATTTCACATGCTGCTTTCATGATGAATGACTGCTGAATGAACGACTGATACAATCAATGACTTTTAATCTGCAAGTCCCAAGTAACATAAAGAAGACGTAAAGTGACATTAATGCTTTTCTTTTCTTTATAACATTGCTGAAAATCGTAAGATAATTTTCTTTTCCACCTGTAAAATTCATTGCTACTGATCAGTGTGCCTTACCTTTTTACATTTAGCTCTGTTCACACGGTTGCGCTGCCTTAAAGCAGATTATTCCACATATTTAGGCGCAGTGTGTTAAGACAGCCCATTTATTTGAAAGGATGCATGCAGCAATTTCAGCAGTGCATTAAACTGCAACGCACTTTAGTCAATAATAAATGGCACTGCATTTCACCAACACGGCACAGCATTGTGAACAAAATACCTATACCTATTGCCACACCTTTGCACAGTTGTGTGTCGTGGTAACATGCATTAAAACAACATGGGGTAATGCACAATACAGTATGTGTATTCGTGTGTTTTGGTATCATTCAATGTAACTATGAAAAAAAGACCATACCTGGAGTTCAGCGTTAACCTTGTATGAGACAGAGATCATATAGCTTCTTTAATATTAATAAAGTTGAGGTTTGTGTTAGGGTCATGTTATCGTCATAGTTGGAGTTGGAGTTAAAGTGATATTAAAGCTTTCTTTTTTTTTTGTTTTTTTAAATAACAAACATGTTATACTTACCTGCTCTGTTCAGTGGTTTAGCACAGATCAGTTCCGATCCTCTTCTTTTGGGGGTCCCCCGACAGTGCTCCTCCCCTTCGAGCTGTGCCCCCCCAGAGAAAGCCACTTGCCCTGGGGGCACCACTGCGTGCCCGCTCCTGAGGCCACTGCTCCATGTGTCCAGTGCATGTGACAGAGGAAAGGTTCCTACTGCCTTGTCCAAGGGATTCAAGATACAGTATGAATGCTTTCTAAAGCCTGGTATGCATCAGTCGTTTTAATTGCATTCGACCCAGTAGGGCTGAACTAATATATCAATTAGTGAAATGTCTAATGTAAATTACAAGAAGCTCTACTATGAGATATTTGTCACAGTAAATCTAAAGTTTCAATATATCACGCTGCGCTAAGAAACATCATCAAATTCCAAGTGTATTCAAAAACCAATAAACAAATGTGCATAATATACCAATGCAAATACAAATATGTACAACATACATAAAAACAACCAAATGAAGACAATAACTTAAAATGTAAAAAAATCCACGTGAAATTAAGTCCTCTTTTTAGGTGCTAATATTAAAATCATAGTATCAAAGTGAGTGTCCATCACAAAAATTGGAGAGTTGGTGCACAAAACCACCACGTCAATGGTAGAAATGCAAGCTTACCAGCTGAGAGTGACCTTCTACTTAAAAACAGGTCATAAAGGGCACATAGGTAATAACTGGATTGAAGACCACCTTATGGCTATAGGTACTCTCCAAAGGAGGCAATAACCTTTATGATGATCCTCCGCCTGTCATCATTCTACAAACGCTCACATAAAAGTATGGGAACAGACACTCCAATAGTGTAAAACCTTCTTACATTTTTTGTTATAGATTAAAAATGTACATACATCAAAAAATAAGTATTGCGCAATACAACACACTCCACGCCGGTGAATACAGGAAACCACCCGCACTCCAGGAATGCGATGACTTCAGCATGTAGCTCCGCCCTGTGTGTTACTTCATACGTGACGTCGGATGACCGGTTGGTCTAGCAACTTGGGTGCAATCAGCCTGCCCATACATAGTTCAAATCTCGGCTGGTCCCTGCTGAATGGGCCGAGATTCGAACCACTTAACAATATGCATTTTAGTGATCGCTGGCTTTCAGTGTGATTATCTAAGTGCTGATAACATTCTGTAAATTGCAGCTAAAAGCCTTAATGGCACTTTAACCACTTCAGCCCTGGAAGATTTGGCTGCTGAATGACCAGGCCATTTTTTGCGATTCGGCACTGCGTCGCTTTAACTGACAATTGCGCGCTCGTGCGACACTGCACCCAAACAAAATAGAGCTTTCTTTTGGGGGTAATTGATCGCCTCTGTGGTTTTTTATTTTTTGTGCTATAAACAAAAAAAGAGCAACAATTTTGAAAAAAAAAACCATAATATTTTGTACTTTTTGCTATAATAATAATCCTTTTTTTTAAAAAAAAAAGCGAATTTTTTCTCGGTTTAAGCCGATATGTATTCTTCTACATATTTTTGGTAAAAAAAAAAAATCGCAATAAGCGTATATTGATTGTTTTTATTTTATTTTTTTGTATTAGTAATGGCGGAAATCTGCGATTTTTATTATGACTGCGACATTATGGCAGACCTTGGGTTCCTGCTTATAACAGGCTTTTGATCAAGATCTGACTAAGTGCTATGTCAGATCCACTATCAGTGTGCCAGTGGAGTTCTGCAAGCAAGCGAGTGCTGGCGGAAGCAGGGGAGTGGAGGAGACTGTATATAGGAAATTTGTCCCTTGTTTTATTTTTTGCGCTACAAACAAAAAAAGAGCGACAATTTTGAAAAAAAAACAACAACAGTTTTTACATTTTGCTATAATAAATATCTATTTTTTTTTTTTAAACAAATTTCTTCATCAGTTTAGGCCAATATGTATTCTACATATTTTTGGTAAATACATTTGCAATAAGCGTACATTGATTGGTTTGCGCAAAAGTTATAGCGTCTACAAAATAGGGGATAGATTTATAGCATTTTTATTATTTTTTTTTTTTACTAGTAATGGTGGCCATCTGCATTTTTTAGCAGGACTGCGACATTACGGCGGACAGATTAGACACTTGACACTTTTTTGGGAGCATTGACATTCATACAGCGATCGGTGCTATAAAAATTGACATATTTTTGGTAATAAAAATTGCAATAACCATATATTGATTGGTTTGCACAAAAGTTGTAGCGTCTACAAAATAGAGGAAGGATTTATGGCATTTTTATTATTATTTTTTTTTTCACTAGTAATGGCAGTGATCTGAGATTTTTAATCGAGACACATCAGACAATTTTGACACATTTTTGGGACCATTGGGATTTATACAGCGATCAGTGCTATAAAAATGCATTGATTACTGTAAAAACGTCACTGGCAGATAAGAGGTTAACACTAGGGGGCGATCAAAGGGTTAAATGTGTTCTCTGGGAGGTTATTCTAACTGTAGGGGGAGGGGACTGACTAGAGGAAGTGATGGATAGTGGTTCCTAGCTCATAGGAACACACGATCTGTCACTCCACTCAGAACAGAACAAGGATGTGTGTGTTTATGCACACACATCCGTGTTCTGTCCCTCGTGCTCACGCGCGCGCCTGCTATCCCAATCCTGCGGGCTGACGTACAGCTACCACGGTTCGCGGGATATTCGTGCCAACGTGCCACAGTTTAATGACGGTGGCTGGTCGGCAAGCGGTTAAAAGCCATTTGAAGCTTAAAGCGTAACTCCACTTTTGTTGAGAAAAAAACATTCCCCTCTGAGAGATCGATGTACATTGCAAGAATTATAACAAACTTTGTTGCAGATTCCTACCTTTTGTTATTCTGAAGAAATCCATGTGTGTTTGTCTGTACCCCTGTAATGAGTGGGTCTAATGGGAGTGGTTTCATAATTAACTGTCAGGTGTGCAGCTGCAGGGCACCAATGAGGAAATCTGCTGGTCCTGCATCCCTTTAGACATGCTCCTATTGAAAGTATGCCTGAAATCTGACTTGAATCTTAGGCAGGCTTCTGGGAAAATTTGTGAGCCAATCAGACAAGCAGGAAATTATGTTTCTGGGGTGTGGTCAGTACACACTCTGTGTACAGAACAACTCCAGGTATCCATATTGCAATGCATTCTCAGAAAATGACAGTGACTGCAGATTGAAAAGGAAACATAATTTTTAATAACATTCAATTACAATATGATTAGTGTCGCAATTATATGTGCTATATTATTTTTTCACTTTTTTTTTTCCCCCATGAAAGTGGAGTTACCCTTTAAATAGGATCTCTACTGAAAATGATGTGTATTCAATATATATTCATTAAAAGAGAAGTTCAGGATTTGATTTTCTTGAAGAATCATACTTGCCTAGGTGGCTAACCTTTCCCGTCTCAATTCTCAGAGCTCCTTGAGCAGAGAGCTGGTGACTGTCACAATAAGGTTGCCTTGTGTTCCTTACTCAATTTTGAGGTTCCTCAGATCTCATTATCACCTATACCTTTAAAGGACTAGGTCCTTCAGCCTACAAGGATATAGACTATGCCATCAGCAGGTTGGTTGGCATAGTGCCTACCTGTGTCATGCCTGTGGAGTGTTCTTCAGAGCAAATCTCTTCACAGTACAGTATTATATATACTGTACACACACACATATGCAGTATATACATACTGTATATCCTCAAGTAGCCCTTTTGCTGCAAGCAGCTATTTGTTGTACCGAGTCCCATTAGGAAAACATCCAGAAACAATGTGCCATATCTTTATACTGTGTATTTGGTGATGATAGTAATCCACTGTGGTTAGAAAAGGATGAACACTCACTGCAGTTTCTGTAAGTTGATTATCAGCACTTAAGCATTGGCAATGCATTGCTGGGGGTATTAGAAAATGGTATATTATATGTATGTTATGGAATGTCTTAATATAGAGAATAAACATAAAGAAGGAACATGTTTTGAGCTGTAATATTATATTACTTCCTTTTTTAACAGGAAAGATGACTGCTGGAACTGAAGAGACATTCAACAATGAAACACTAGGGGGCACTACTTTCTTTCAACAGTTTAACACCACCACAGAGAGTATTTCCACAAATACCACCAGCCTCCCTTTGGATTTTACAGATCCCTTGCCTATTATAATATCACTTGCATGCATTTTCCTGTTGCTGGCAACCTGCCTCATATTTGTGACACTCTGTAAGCCAGCAGCCCTAGACCAGTCACTATATGGACCACGGGAATTCATGCCTTATCATGTGGAAGATGCCAATGAGCCACAGCTCAGACTGTGGAAGAGGCTTGGCTCACTCAGGCAATCAATCAACAGCTTCAGACGCAGTCGGCCCATATCTCAGTGCCAAAGGACTAACCCAAGGCGAGCACAAGCCAACCAAGATTGGTCTTTCATGGAGTCCACCAAAATGTGACTTGCCATTTTAACAATGCACTTTTATTTGTTTGAACTAAAACAGAGCAAAGGATTTTTGGTATTTACTACCTAATACAATGAGACATCTTTCACAAATTAATCTTAGCTTTCTGCTTATGTAGTGCTTACAGGTTGTTGAGGTCAAAACATTTTCCCAGTGTAACATGACTAGCACTGCCAATTGGTGCGGTCAATAAAGAAGATCACAGTTATTTTTAATGACATAACAGCAGGGCTCCCTAGCTAAATATGTGCCCCAAGCCAAGATGGGGGTAGTATGTGAAAGCTTTAGAATCGTTTTATAATTTTTTATTTATTCTGCAAATGTAGTTACAGGCTAAGCACATTTCTCCTAACATGATAAAGATTTAAAGTATATCTATTGCAACTTGTTTGAGGTGATTGTAGTCTATATTTAGGTTTGTAAGTAATTGCAACTTGGAACCTTAAAGTAAAGGGACATCTCCTTTTAGTTGTCACCAGACTAAGTGTTCCCACTCAAAAATGTCCTCACTTCTCTTGTTTCAGTGGCAACTGTAACATTTGGAAGTTGCAATCACATTTTTCCTGGAGACAAATTGATTTAAGACAATCAATAAAAACTTGATAAAGGTTCTATCCACTTCCTAATCTGGCCTTTTTTTTGGACAAAACTGTGAGGGGTTGGAACCTCTGTCAGGTTTTTATTGCTGTGTCCCTGTTAGAGAGATTCATTCTATATGTCCCCTGACCAATAATGGAAAATTTTACATTTTGAGTTTTTGCCATAACAGAAAATCGAGGAAGATCTTCTGATGGGGACATTTATTTCGGAGACAATTATCTAACAGGAGATTTTGCTCGGTTGATAGACTTTTACTGCTGTGTCTACAGGACAGTAAGGGAAGAAAAATTTCTCCAATATGACATTTACCATTTACTACCTTATAAAAATGAGGAAAAAATTGGAAAAGGGAATGCTCCTTTCATGATGCATGTGACTGAGGAAAGGTTCCTACTGTCTCGTCCATGGCAAAACTGGTGTGGTGAAAGGTTCTCTCTGAACATGTCTTTAATTAGATTTTATGTTCAAGATGTAGTATGATGCTTTCTAAAGCCTAGTACACACTAGTAGGTTTTTTTGCGTTCAAAACGAAGGGCTGAACGAAAAATAACTGACAGCTCAGGAGGAGCTGCTGTACTAACTATCCAACATTAGTACAGGGGTCTCTCCTGCTGTGCTTTGGTGTTCTGACAGGAGGCCACCCCCCCCCGCCAGAACACTCTGGTCAGCGCTCTCAACCATTGGCTGAGAACCCCGATTGGGAGTGTGTACTAGTCTTAAGGCTAACCATACACTTATAGAATTTAAAATGAATGTTGTTCATACAAACTTTTTCCATCCTTCTCTATTGGATTTTTTTTTATCACTGTGGTCGAAAGCAAACATTGTTTTACCTCCACTAATGATTATACAATAAAAATGAAAGTTTTCAAATGCAATTCTTCTAGTGTATGGTCAGCTTTAGGCTACTTTTGTCAACCTACTAGCTGAACTAAAGAAATCGAATCCATTCCTCCATCCACACTAATAGCGCAGATGGACGTTTGCCCTTGTTGTACCATTGTATCCTGACAGCGCCAGCTGTTAGAATACCCAAACAGTGCCTGCATCTTATTAGATTTGCAGACAGACTCTTTCCACAATTGTCTTTTGTTGAATAGAGGAGAGCTGGCAGGGCCACACACTGACTAAGATACTGACTGACTTATTAATACTGGTTCTGGCGCTTTACCACTGTTATAGAGGAGCTTTTTGGCTGATAATGTGGTGTGCTTTTAACCCCGCTAGTGGCCAAAGAAAGGGTTAATATCGCCCGTGTGGTGGCGCTGCCGAAGCGCTTTGCAGTTGCTTCGACAGCGCTGCCTATTCATTTCAATGGACAGGGGTGGTGGAGGAGCAGTGTATACACCGCTCCTGCAGTGCCCCAAAGATGCTGCTTGTAAGACTTTTTTTCCCGTCCTGCAAGCGCACCGCCCCAGTGTGAAAGCACTCGGGCTTTCACACTGGGGTGACTTGAGAGGCGCTTTACAGGCAGTATTTTTAGAGCTAAAATGCCTGAAAAGCACCCCACTGTGAAAGGGGTCTTAATGTTATCACAATATGTAGAAAGCTCCTGCCTCCACTAAAAACAACTACCAGGGTAGAGTTTCAGTTAGATAAAGTTATGTAGTGGGTGTGGTGCTGCTCTGTGGGATAATGTGCAAATATGTCAGTGTAATGCCGCGTACACATGGGCGGACTTTTCGACCAGACTGGTCCGACAGACTTTCCGACGGACTTTCGACGGACTTTTGAACGAACGGACTTGCCTACACACGATCACACCAAAGTCCGACGGATTCGTACGTGATGACGTACGACCGGACTAAAATAAGGAAGTTGATAGCCAATAGCTGCCCTAGCGTGAGTTTTCGTCCATCGGACTAGCATACAGACGAGCGGATTTTTCGACCGGTCTCAAGCCCATCGGAAAGATTTGAAGCATGTTTCAAATCTAAAGTCCATCAGATTTTCGACTGGAAAAGTCCGCTGAAGGTCCGATGAAGCCCACACACGATTGGATTGTCCGCCGGACTCGGTCCGTCGGACCAGTCCGGTCGAAAAGTCCGCTCATGTGTACGCGGCATTAGAAACACAATTTTTATTGGTATATATGCAACTGCTAAATATCACTAAAAAACAATATACATGATATAAGTTCATAACCATGTGTAAAAATATCCCCAAAATTGACAAATAAAAAAGGCCATCAATGTTTGATTAAAAAAATAAAAATAAAAAAAAAAGTGACTAGTGCTCTTTAAAAGGGCTTCAAAATATGAAGTTAGCAATTCATATGATATAAGTTCATAAACGTGTAGAAAAAATATATAATATAAATTCTCAACATTGGGAAGTCCATCAGTAACTGATAAAATGAGAGGTGCTCTTTAAAAGGGCTTCAATAGCTGTGTATACTAAATTCATGAGTTGTGCTGGTGCTCCAACTCATGTTCCCCCTTTTTTACTGTACTCACCAAAGAGCTTTCACCTCTACGGGGTACACAGCATTCACAGCACACACTGGCTGAAACAGCAGACCTCAGATCCACAATTGGTTTATTGCTCATCTTTCCTTTAGCTCTTCTGCCGAATCCGAAATGCACTTACATGTAAAAAAACTTTTTGGACACCATAAAAATCGAGAAAGTACCAGCCATGATACATTCCATGAACCCTAACCGGAAGTGACGCAATGACGCAGGTAGCTCCTCCCTACGCGTTTCATCAGAATGACGTCATCAGTAGCAGCTAACTTCATATTTTGAAGCACTTTTAAAGAGCATTAGTCACTTTATTTTTTTTATCAAACATCAACGGATTATTTTATTTGTAAATTTTGGTGATATTTTTCCACATGGTTATGAACTTATATCATATGTATTGTTTTATTAGTAATATTTAGTGGTTGCATATATACCAATAAAAAATGTGTTTTCTAACACTGACGTATAATTTACAACACCTGACACTTATATAGTGTGAATTTCAAATACACAGGAATATTTTGAGTTTTTTTTTTTCTATATATTTGTACATTATGCCACAGAGCAGCGCCACACCCACTACTTAAAGTGTTAAAGTGTAAGTCCAGGCTAAAACTAAACTCCCTGCATCTACAGACATCCATGATCTAACTCTAACCCTGTAAAGAAGAAATCAGTATGCTTTTAAACTGACCTCAGGTGTACCTCACCATCACAGCCCTGCTGTATGCACAAACTCCATGCTAGCAGTGTGTATTACTCCTAGTGCATATTCAGGAAAAGTGTATCCATGTGAACACAGACTTTTGTTTTAAATAGAAAAAGGAGAAATGACAGACTATTAAGGTTTGGTATTTTTGTTTTTAATCAACTAAAAATAAAGATTTGCCTGACAGCATTAGCTGTCAAGATATTTTTCTGCCCCAGTGCCTTAAATGTGTACTATGGAAATGTGAAGAGTTAGAACACTCTAGAGAACTGCACTAAAAACATATATTGCACAAAGGAAACAAGGCAGCTGTACATAAAGCTATATTAAAGCTTGTCTTTTTATTTTGTAGGTTTGCAGTAGTAATCAGAGTTTTTTTTAAACACAAGATAAAACCTTAGTATGAATATGCAAGAAACCGCTTTAGTTAAAGATGTAATGAATGAGTGCTGTTAGGTCACTTCTAAGTGGATAATTACCATGGTCATATACTCGCACTGTAAACTAATAATTACAATGGCAAAGGGCCACCATCTGTAACAGCTCCTTAATTACCTGCATATATAAAACGTAGCCTTATCGCAGCTGATAAATTTGCTGATGGCTGAACATTCCTGGATTTTGTTTTACATAATATTTCACACTTGCAGACACCAGAATGCAGACTTAACTCATCATATGATGGCTAATGCAGGCATGGGTCATGCAGGCTAATAATGGAGGCTAATTCGACATGGATCGAATTCCGAATTAACTTTCTTTTGAAAATCAGAAATGTTGTGCGTTTTGTAATCCGATGGTGCCACAATTGATTAGGAAATTCGACCAATCAAGCCTTCAATTTGCTAGAGAAAATACATTTTGTGGCCGAGAATCTCCTTTTCTTTCTAGGTCACAGCACATTTTTTTTCGATTATATTTCATGCAGGATTCTCCCATCATTGATTAGAAAATTGTTCGTTTTTTAAAAAAAATTCTAACATGCTCGATCACTCAAATTTGATGGCTGGGCGAAAATCGCCCGTTGCTGTGGCCCACTAATGGTGGGAAATTCAAACAAAAATTCTTAGTTATGATTTTCAAAAGAAAATTGATTCGGAATTCCACCCATGTATGGCCAGCTTTATACTATGTTAGCTTCAAACACAGTACACTGGATGTAGCAACCAGAACATCAGGAGGTATGCCAGTCATTACTGATCACTTTAGCAAATACAGCTGTCAACACACAAACACCAATTCATACTCCATTTTTGGGACACTGATTCTGCATTCAGATACATTTCAATCAGAAGTGTACAGTGTGTAATGGAATAACAATTTTTGCAAAAAAATAAATTCCCCACGGGCAGTGAGGAAGAATTAAAGGCAAAATCTGACTAACTGCTCTAGGCCACAGATATATATATATATATATATATATATATATATATATATATATATATATATATATATTATTATTATTATTATTATACGAGATTTATATAGCGCCAACAGTTTACTCAGCGCTTTACAATGTATAAGGGGGACAACACAATTACAGTACAGTTCAATACAAAAAGGTACAGGAGGGCCCTGCTCGTAGAGCTTACATTCTTTTTTTTTTTTTTTTTTTTTTTTGTCACATCAGTCGACCATAACGAGAGGTGTAAATCAACTTTGCAGTTCATTTCCATAACTGTCCCTCTCTCGTTTGTCTCATCATTCGTGACTCTTTGCCATAATAAAAAGTGTATAAAAGCAATGAGGGCCACAAAGAGCCCAAGGCTAGTGGATTTACTCAAACTCAAATGTCTAGTGTCCCTCAAATGTGATAAGGTCTTGAAATCTACTAGAGAATACTCCAACCCACCCACCTGCCCCCCCTCCAACCCACCCATACCCCCTCTCCAGGGTCTAATTCCGGGTTAACCACTCTTTTTTTTTTTTCCCCCCCCAATTCGTTTATTAAGCTAAGAGTTGGATCTCTTTGGCGTAGTTCCAAGTTTTTTAAAATTTTTTCCAACCGTCCCACCTGCCCGGACTCTTACTCCTTAGGTCCTCCAATCTACTCCCCAGTGTCTCCATATAACAGCTCTCCTCAATTGCGTCAAACCACTCCCATAGCTCAGGACTTTCCCTCTTCTGCCAGTTCCTTGGGATCGTTCGTTTTGCCGCATTCAGGAGCAGTGGAACTAGGGACTGTTTGCCGTTGTTTGGGTCTCTTGGTCCCCCGAGGAACAGAACCTCCCAGGGGTCATCTGCTACCTGTATTCCTGTAATTTCCTTAATAAGAGGCAAAATTTTGCCCCAGTAGCTTCGGATTATAGGGCAGCCCCACCACAGATGTCCCATTGTTCCAATAGCCTGGCAGCCTCGCCAGCAGGTGGCTGGCCCATTTTGATATTTACTTAATATCTCAGGGGTCAGGTAGCTTCTACTAAGGCATTTGAAGTTCATTTCGGCCGTACGAGAATCTATTTTTGAATTGGCGCTTATTTTGAAGATTCTTTTAATTGTGTCAGTGTCCTTTTTAGTGCCTAAGTCCTTCTCCCATTTGACTATATATGGCGGTAACTCCAATTTTTCTGAGGCCAACAGGATTTTACAAATCTGGGAGACTATATTTCTTGGCGCCTCCTTATCACACAGTTTTTCAAAATCTGTTAGTTGCTCTCCTGACCTGATTGGCTGCGGGAGCTTTTTCAGAAAATGTTTTAATTGAAGGTATCGCCATCCATCCAAGCCCCGTGGGATCCTACCGTGTGTGAGCTGTTGGAGGGACAAGATTTCTCCTTGATTCGTGACTTCTCTCAGTTGTGTTTTCCCCCAAAGTGCTTCCTTTCCTCCTATACTCTCCATTCCTGGTGTGAACAATGTGTTGTCTATTAAAGTGATCAGAGGTGAGTTATATTTCCCATTCATCTTCTTGTAAACCCCGTCCCAAATTTTGAAAACATTTCTAGTTATAATATGTGTACTATCTGCCAGTGGTCTAATGTGTGGGGGGTTCCAAACTATGGTGCCTAATTGTGTTTTACTTAAATCCGCTTCTAATTTCACCCATTTTTTCCGTTTGCTTCTTGTCACCCATTCTACAATCCTAGATAGAACTACGGCTTTATAATACACCTGCACATCGGGGACAGCCAGGCCCCCCTCCACCTTCCTTAGTTTTAATGTCTGAAATGAGACTCGCGGTTTTTTCTTTTTCCAGATAAAGGTCATGAGAATTTTCCTGAGCAACCTCAGATAGTATTGAGGCAGTGGGACTGGTAGCATCTGAAAGAGGTACGTAATCTTGGGTAATAAAACCATTTTAATGACGTTGATGCGACCGATCCAGGACAGGGCTTTGCAGTAAAGTCTATTACATTCTGATCTTACTGAGTCTAGTAGGGGCATATAGTTGGTGTTAAACGTCTTCTTGGTTGAATTAGTTAGTTTAATACCCAAATATTTTAGTTCTTTGGTCCATTTAAAACTGAATTCTTTTTTTAGAGTTTCTATCCCTACCTTACTTATGTTTATATTTAATATTTCTGATTTGTTCATATTTATTTGAAAATTGGATACCTCTCCGTATTTCCTTATTGCTTTTAATATGTTTGGCATCGTCGCGGTGGGATCGGTTATAAAAAATAGCACATCATCCGCGTATGCTGCGACTTTGTGCTCCTCGCCATTTACCACAACTCCTCGAATATCAGGGTCTCTTCGAATTGAGGCCAAAAAGGGTTCCATGGCTAAGACAAAGAGTAGCGGAGACAGGGGACAACCCTGTCTCGTGCCCCTCTCCATCTCAAAGGGTTGAGAAACAGTGCCATTGACTTTGATTACCGCGGTTGGATGATGGTATAGAGACTTTATCTTACTAATCATTTTAGGGCCCAGACCCACTGCCTCCAGTGTCTGAAACATGAACCCCCAGTCTACCCTGTCAAAGGCCTTTTCGGCATCAATAGACAGGAGTAGTCCTGGGGGTCCATCCTCCCTCATTTTCCCGGTTAGGAGAAGGGCTCTAATCCCATTATCCTTTCCCTCTCTTTCAGGGACGAACCCCGCCTGGTCTGGATCGACTAAGAGATTCATATAATCCTTCAGTCTTTCTGCCAAGACTTTTGCGAGGATTTTGGTATCGTTATTCAAGAGGGATATTGGGCGATAGCTCGAGCACAGTGATTTATCTTTCCCTTCTTTCAATATTGTTGTTATGGATGCCTTCAGTGCGTCTCTGCTCATCTCAAATCTATCGCCCAACCCATTTAAATAGCGACATAGCCTTGGTACTAAGACCTCTTTATATGTTTTATAATAGAGTATTGTTAGGCCGTCTGGGCCAGGGCTTTTCCCAGGTGCCATTCCTGCCAAAGCTTTGTTAATTTCATCTTCAGAGATTGGTCTTTCTAACAGTTCTCTATCTTCCTCAGATATCTTGGGGAGCGCCGCCTTTTTAATATAGTTATTATTTCTTAGTATCTTGTTTATGGAGGGGGTGTCTTGTTTGGGAGCTGAATAAATCTCCTTGTAATAATCTCTAAAAGTCTCTGCCACCTTCTTAGTTGAATACTCAAAATGACCCTCTTTAGTTTGAATTTTTTCTATGAAATTCCTAGTTTTTTCCTTTTGTACCCTTTTTGCTAACAGTTTACTGGGTTTATTATCCCATCTATATCTTTCCCAGGCCATCTTATTTCGTAATGTTCTAGGCTCCTGTTCCAGTAGCGTTTTTAGCTCAGATCTTTTAATGACCAACCGGTGGTGTATCTCTTGGGGTCGCTGATCGGGAATTTTTTTATGTATTTGCTCTAATTCCGTGAGCTCGTCAGTTAATTTTTTAATTTTTTCCTGTCTGTTCTTTTTCCTCCTCGTACCCATTTCAATAAACACTCCTCTCACATAGGCTTTATGAGCCTCCCATAATATGGCCTCCGAGGTCTCTCCTGTGTCATTAATCTCGAAGAAGTTCTCCAATTCCTGTCTAATTCTGTTATACCCCTCGACATCACTTATCAGCTCCTCGTTTAATCTCCATTGTCCCCTCGCGGCTTGTTCCCTTTCGGACATCATTTCTATGGTCACGGGAGCATGGTCTGAGTAGGTTATGTTTCCTATCGTGGATCCCTTAACCCTATCAATATCCCTGTGCTCGATTAAGCCCCAGTCAATCCGCGAATAAGACCCGTGTACAGGGGAGAAAAACGTATAATCTTTTTTCTGTGGGTGTTGAACCCTCCAGATGTCCACTAGGTGCCAGAAGGAGAGCCTTTGCTTTAATTTCTTTAAGTAAGTACAATTCTTCCTCTGGGGGCGGGACGTACTGTCGATACTCGGGTTAAAGCAAAAATTAAAGTCCCCCATCAAAATCAGATGCCCTCTCCTGAACTCCATTATTTTCCCCAATATGTTAGCCAAGTACTTCAGCGGATTTTTAATGGGAGCGTAGATGTTGGCTAGCGTATATTTTTCCTCATTTAATCTACCTCTTAGGCATAAAAACCTTCCCTCTGGATCTACTAATCTTTCCTCCAGCTCAAACCTTGTATTCTTTGCAAAGCCAATAGCTACTCCCCGTGACCTATTTGAGATGGTGTCTCCTTGAAACCAGACCGGGTATTCCCCAGAAAACAATCTAAGTCTCGATTGAAGTGAAATATGTGTCTCCTGAAGGAACACCACGTCTGGTCCCAGTAATTTTAACTCATTGAAGATATTAAGTCTTTTCTTAAGTGAATTTAAGCCTTTAACATTATAACTTGTAAATTTTATTGTTGCCATCGCCTCCTCTTAAAGCCTCTCGGTTTACCCCTTTTCATTAGACCCTGGAGAGTACCCTCTTTTCTTGGGGTTAAAGGTAAGCCTACCCCACTAACCCACAAATGCCCCCTCACCGAACCCCCCCCACCCCCCTCCAAATCCACCCGCCCCCCCCATCCACCCCCCTTCCGGTTCCTCCCAACCCCCTCCATCCCCCCCCCTCCCCCCCCAGTGCCCTCCCCCTGTTCACCCTCGTTCCTCCCATCTCCCCGTTTGGTCCCTAACGAACCCTTGGACCGTTGAGGGTCACAATCATTGTGGCCCGCCATTGGTCTCCTCCTCTGAAGGTGAAGTTTTAGGCGTGCCATCTCTGGGTTTGTATCTGCCCTAACAACAAGCTTTGTTACCCTGCATGACCTTTTACTCCTCTTCCCCTCTGTCCCCTCCCGACGGGAAGTTCCCTCAACCCATGCTCAGTTCAATCCATCGTTCCATGGACCAGTCCAATGTTGGTGGCGCCTGCAGTCCCAGTTTCTCGCAGAACTCATCTAATTCTCCTGGAAATCTAAGTATTGCGGTTCTCCCGTCTCTCGTGCCCACCAGACAGGCTGGGAATCCCCATGTATATTTGATATTTTGGTTCACCATGTGCTCTAAGAGGGGTTTTAAATGTCGTCTTCTAGCCAGTGTACCTTTGGCTAGGTCAGAAAAAACATGCACTCTTGCTTCCTCAAACTGCAGTGGGGTATGACCCTTGATTTTATACCAGATGTTTTCCTTGTCTTCGTAGAACCTGAACCTCACGATTACATCTCGGCTTCTTTCAGTCAATCTGGTGTCTAACCTGCCTACCCGGTGTACCCGCTCAATTTTTGGGAAGTCTTCTCTTCCTAGCCCTAGGAGTGGACCAAAAATAGTCGCCACCATCTGCCTCAGATCTTCACCCCTATTTTCTGGGATCCCTCTGAGTCTCAAATTTTGTCTGCGATCCCTATTTTCCTGATCTTCCAGTCTATAACAGGCTTTTATCTGGTTTTGTTGAGTTGTTTTAAGTTGTTCTTTTAATCCGGAGATCTCCCGCCCTTGCCTATCAAGCTTATCCTCAGTCTCTTCCACTCTTGTCAGGAGGTTACCTAAATCAGACCTTAACAGGGTGATCTCCGCCTTAATTGATGATTCAAGGGCTTTAAACATTTCTGCAAGATCTCCCTTCGAGGGAAGCTGTGAATCATGGCTATGTTCACAGCTTCTAGACGCTTCTGACGTGTCATCGGTCAGTGGCTCATCTCTGGAATGGTCTGGGGTCAGGTCCTCCCTCTCACCTCGTCCCTTCTTTTTTTCCGCCAGGATTGCCTTATGCGACTCTGAATGCGAACTCACCGGACTCTCCCCTTTAACCATGTATTGCTTGATAGTACTGGCGGGATTGCTCCCGGCTAGATTATCTTTTGGGGTTTTTGGTGGTCCCCCCCTCCCAGCTTTAGATGAGCTGCGGCTCATAATTTCTGATTTTGATAACCAATCCTCCCAAGTTTTACACTAAGACCGTTGTTGACCGTGGCCGGTGAGTCTCCTAATTTCCCCTTTTTTTTTTTTTTTTTTTGGGGGATCAGGAAAGTTGTATTTAAAGTGCGGGTGCTGATAAGGAAGTGGTGTAAGTTGATACGGTGGGTAAGCCTTGTATCTCTAGGCTGAAATCATGCCTACGTGCGGGGCTAGTGCGGAGGACTCCTGGGTATATTTCCCACCAGACTATGCCCGCCTTATAGGTACACTGGACATTGAAAATACAAACTAGAAGGTATCACAGTCCTGAAACATGCATTGATATGTAACCGATACAGAAAAAGAGAACCAAAATAACAGTCCACTGCTTCGCCCCCAAAATCTCAGCAGCTCCACCGCAGCCCCCCTTGACAATGTTGCACTTTGTATTAGGTTTAGATATAATTATGCAGGAGCCAATTACCGTATTAAAAGATACTCTCTTGCAGGTGTTTCTCCCAGGGTAGCTGCAGGCTTAGTTCACCAAGCATTATCTCTAAGGCGTTCTTACCTTTTCCTTTATTAAGTATTGGTTGTCTCTTACCACCACCATGTACACCTCCCTGTCACCACTCCAGGCAGTGCTCAGCTGTTTCCTAGTCACTCCCGTAGAGAGGCTCCTAGCTTCTGACGCTTGCTTCCTTCCGCGTCTGTGTGATTGGGATGCAGCTGATGTTGTATGCAGGGGGGGTGAGGGAAGGAGAACGGGAGGGGAGAGCGGAGCTCACTGAACCGGCAGCGGAGACTGTCGCTTCATCCGAATGCTGTCTGTCTCCAGCGGGGGGCCCACCGGCTCTCAGCAAGCCGTCAAGCTGCGCGCTGAACCCGTGGCTCCTCGCTAGGCGTCTCGTCCGGTCATCTCGCTCTGAGGAGGGGAGAGGAGGTCCGTCAGAGCTTCAGCTGGACGGCACGCCCGTTGCTCCTCCCTTCCCCTCAGCCGTCTGACGTCTCACGTCATGACCGGTTCAGAGCTTACATTCTAAAGGGAGGGGGTGGTGGTACAAAAGGTAATAGCTGCAAAGAATGATTTGATGGGGGTGGCTCAGGGACAGTTATGTGGGTGTGGGATAGGCTTCCCTGAATAAATGAGTTTTCAAGGATCTCCTAAAGGTGGACAGGGTAGGGGCTGATCGGACATACTGGGGCAGGGAATTCCAGAGGATGGGAGAGGCTCTGGAGAAGTCCTGAAGTCCTGAAGGCGAGCATGGGAGGAGGTAACAAGGGAGCTAGAGAGCAGGAGGTCCTGGGAGGAGCGGAGGGGGCGATTTGGGCGATATCTGCAGATGAGGTTGGTGATGTAGATGGGGGCGATGTTGTGAATGGCCTTGTATGTTATGGTTAGCATTTTGAATTTTACACGGTGGGGTAGGGGAAGCCAGTGAAGGGATTGGCAGAGAGGAGCAGCAGTCACGGATCGATTAGTGAGGTGTATTAGTCTAGCAGCAGCATTCATAATAGACTGAAGGGGGGATAGCCTGCTTAAGGGTAGGCCATTAAGGAGAGAGTTGCAATAGTCGAGGCGGGAAATAATCAAGGAGTGAATAAGTTGTTTTGTAGTGTCATTAGTCAGGAAGGGTCGAATTTTGGAGATGTTGCGGAGGTTAAGGCGGCAGGATTTAGCCAGTGATTGGATATGGGGGCTGAAGGAGAGGTCAGAGTCAAGGATTACACCCAGGACTCTGGCATTTGTGGAGGGACCAATGGTTGTGTTGTTGATATTAATGGTGAAGTCACAGGAGGGGGACCGTGAAGGAGGAAATATAACAAGCTCAGTTTTTGAAAGATTAAGTTTGAGGAAGTGGTGTGACATCCATACCGATATGTCATTCAGCAAGTTTGAGATCCGTGAGGAGATAGTGGGGGTGAGTTGGGGAGTGGAGAGATAGATCTGTGTGTCATCAGCATAGAGATGGTATTGGAAGCCATGGGAGGTGATCAACTGGCCCAGGGAAGAGGTATAGAGTGAGAAAAGGAGAGGCCCAAGGACAGAGCCTTGGGGTACCCCAACAGAAAGAGGAAGGGGAGCGGAGGAGATGGAGTTGTAAGTGACGCTGAAAGTGCGCTGAGATAGGTGTGAGGAGAACAAGGATAATATATATATATACCACATGGGGTGCATTTGACTGGTTCTGCCTTTTTAAAGTAAGATCGCAATATCAATCTGATATTTTGATAAATAAAAAAAATCAAATTTAAACCAGTGCATATATTTTTACTTTTAATAAAAATAGAAGGCATTGTTTGGGGACCATATACAGAGATAAGGGGTTACAGACAATAAATACACATATGGGACATGGTTCTGGAAAGATGAGAAATGTTGCCCTAGGTAACAAAAACGGTCCTTTCCTGAGATACATTCATATGTAGGGGCTGTAGATAAAGAGGTACAGGCTATGTGGGAGGATTTGCTTCATCATTTTTTTTTACCTGAGGCTAGTCATTCTAGTGGGCTTATGTATGGGTTTACTATCACTTTGGCCACGTACTGTCTGGCCACTGGACTTACAGCTGCTTTCTCAGTCCTTTTAATACCAGATCTGTTTTTTGGGCCACTCTATGAAGCTAAGCTCTGAAAAAGTCTTAAGTATGTATCCCTATGTATACTGGGGAGGAGTAGCATAATGTATTTTGCAGCGTAATTCTGCCTATGCTGTGTGTGAAATGTACCTTACTGACAACTTTGTATAAAAAATACTTTTTTATTTTCTTTCTGTATTTTCTAAAAACTTGTGGAAAAAGAAAATGAAATCTTCAAAAGACATATGCCTCTTAAAAAAATACCTCAGGGTGTCTGTTTTCCAAAATGTGGCAACTTTGTGGGTGTTTTTACTGTCCTAGCACTCCAGGCTTCCAAAAATATAATAGGTAATCAGTAACTTAGAAGCATATTTTATGCCCCTTGAAAGCCTTAAGGTGCTCCTTAGCTGCAAAAAGTCTCATACATGTGGTATCCCCATACTCAAGAAGAGTAGAAAAATGTGTCTCGGGGTCAGTATGCATATGCTGTGTGTGTGAAATAACTTGTTAAAATTACAACTTTGCGAGGAAAAACAAAATTTGATTTACTTAATTTTCCTAAAAATGTGGCAACAATACTTAAATTGTTTAAAAGCAAACTCACCATGCATCTTACTAAATACCTTGGAGAGTCTACTTTCCTAAAAGGGGTCATTTTGTGGCATTTGTACTGCCCTGGCATGTTTGGGCCTCAAGACATGAAATAAGCAATCGGAACAGCACAATTGATACATTTCATATATGTACATTGTATATATGTGGCTCTACCTCCATAGGAGGTGCTGTTATTAGCTAGTTCTTCCCCAACAGTAAAGAGGCCGTCAGATACCCAAGCAACAGTTCACACACTCTGGCACCAATGAAACTCTAGGGGATGTCTTTTTGTGAACTTGAAAAGTGAGAGGGGTTAGGGCTTGGGATACTCCAAAACAATTAGCACACAGCAGTTAGAGGACAATCTTATTCTTAGGTAAACATGATTAAAGAACTGTCTATTTCCTCACAGCTGGGAACCATAGGGCAAGTTCCTTGGCAGTCTAAGGCCTCACAGCTGGGGATCGGGAGGCAGGTTTCTTTGGCATCTGGTTACTGTGCGCTGATGCAGAATTGCTGGTATCAATTCCTTCCAGAACACTACACAGTCATGGAGATCATTTTGGGGGTCACACTGAGGTATTTTTCAGGCGCTTTAGAGCCAGTGGCGTACCAACTGGGGGGGGGGATTGAGCCAGGCGCCCCCACCCTCCACGAGTAAATTGGTGACAGCGGGGCAAGAGGCAGCAGCGGCGGCACTGTGACGAGCAGGGCAGGGAGAGTTGAGCTGTGACAGGGTGCAGGGGGTTGCCCATGTGCGGACCGTACCCGGGTGACTGACACCCAGGGCCGGCCGCCGGATTCACTCTGCGCCGCACAGCAGGGGAGAAAGACAGTGAGCAGGGCTGGAGAGTTCAAGTTAAACAGCAGTTGATTGGTTGCTAGGTGGTCCTAGCAACCAATCATTAGCATGGTTAATATTGAAAATTAACTCCAGCAGTTCCTACCCTCTGTTCTGTGCTGCTGTGACTCCAGCTCTGCATACATGCCCCAGTTAGGTAGGAAGGGGCAATGTGCAGGGGTCCTGAGCTGGGGTGGGGGGCTGTGTAATGTGCAGGGTCCAGAACCGGGGTGGGGGGTCTATGTAATGTGCAGGGTAAAGAGCTGGGGTGGGGGGACTGTGTAATGTTCAGGGGTCCATAGTTGGGCTGGGGGACTGTGTAATGTGCAGGGGTCCAGAGCTGGGCTGGGGGGACTGTGTAATGTGCAGGGGTCCAGAGCTGTGGGGGGCTGTGTAATGTGCAGGGGTCCAAAGCTGGGGTGGGGGGCTGTGTAATGTGCAGGGGTCCAGAGCTGTGGGGGGCTGTGTAATGTGCAGGGGTCCAGAGCTGGGCTGGGGGGACTGTGTAATGTGCAGGGGTCCAGAGCTGTGGGGGGCTGTGTAATGTGCAGGGGTCCAAAGCTGGGGAGGGGGGCTGTGTAATGTGCAGGGGTCCAGAGCTGTGGGGGGCTGTGTAATGTGCAGGGGTCCTGAGCTGGGGTGGGGGGCTGTGTAATGTGCAGGGTCCAGAACTGGGGTGGGGGGTCTATGTAATGTGCAGGGTCCAGAGCTGGGGTGGGGGGACTGTGTAATGTTCAGGGGTCCATAGTTGGGCTGGGGGACTGTGTAATGTGCAGGGGTCCAGAGCTGGGCTGGGGGGACTGTGTAATGTGCAGGGGTCCAGAGCTGTGGGGGGCTGTGTAATGTGCAGGGGTCCAAAGCTGGGGTGGGGGGCTGTGTAATGTGCAGGGGTCCAGAGCTGTGGAGAGGATGTGCAATGTGCAGGGGTCCAGATCTGTGGGGGGGCTGTGTACTGTAAAAGGGTCCAGAGCTGCGGAGGACTGTGTGTGGTAAAGGGGTCCAGAGGTGCAGTTGTGAAGAGGGGGTACACAGTAGTGACAAAGAGATATTGGGGGCGCAGAGGTATGCAGAGAGCACAGTAGGGTGTTTTTACATTTTAAAGTTGGGGGGTGCCAGATATAGGATCCGTCCCTGGTGGCAAATGCTCTAGGTACACCCCTGTTTGGAATTAAAAATAGCGCCTGTAAAGTGCCTGAAAAACACCTCTCAAGCCTCCCCAGTGTGAAAGCCTGAGTGCCTTCACACTGGGGCGGTGCACTTGCAGGATCGAGCAGCGTCTTTGGGGCGGTGAAGGAGCGGTGTACTTTACTGCCCCTGCCATTGAAATCAAAGTGCTTTGGCAGCGGCGCTTTGCGGGCGCTTTGCGGCTCTTTAACGGCAACATGGCCGCGTGAAAGGGGTCTTACTCACAAGTCCTCTGGACAGCTGCCACCTTCCAGCTTCCTCAGGACCCACTAACAGGCAAAATTTTAGGTATTACCTTGGGGAGATGTAGACTAGAATACTGCAATCACTGAGCAGCAAATGATATCACCTGTGATGTATTTCAGTTGTCTTGCAAACATGGCCTGTTAGTGGATCCTGAGGACAGGAGTTGAGAACCGCTGCTCTAGACACAGTCCAGTGAGTGAGATGGCAGCTCTCCAGACCAGATCCTCTATGGTGAGACTCCTTAATCAGCTTCTAGCAAAGTCTATCCAGGCCCTCAGCCCTGACACAGCTAATGCCTCTAGAACAGCTACAAAGTCCATAGGCTGCCAGAAGGTAGCAGCCCCTCAGGCTCTGGAACCGTCCTGAGGGGAAAGGAACCCTGCTCTCTAGTGTCTCAGACTATTTATCACCATTCCCGCCCCATTCTGGACATTCCTCTCCAGGGATTGGAAACCCCTAAGCAGATCAGGCCAACCAATGCCAAGCAAATGCTATTCCCTTGATTACAGAAGGAGCAAAAGCTACCTTTACATAGCATCCTCCTCTTTAATAATTGCCAAATTTTGGGGAAGTAGGGGGGGCGGGTACCCGGTTCGTCTCCCCCCTCCCCCGCTGCCTTCTGGGACACATCACAGGTCCCAGAAGACCGTGGGACTATTCAAAAAGTACAGCGTGGCTCACACATGTGCAAATTCCCTAAGTTAGGATGCCGGCACCTGGACACGAAGGCAATTGAAAAATAGGTATTTGTAGCTGCTTACTTTTAATTGTTAAGGGTGACTGAAGCTCCTCTTTAAGCTATAGAAACCATATCTTCTGTAAAAGGTTTGGGGCACTAATATTGCAAAAAAATTACCTGGAAAACTTGGGCAACAAACTAGTCAAGCATTGTTTGTATATGTGGACAATTCATAGATGATTACAATCAATTAAAATTTGGTAGAAAACATTTTTTAAATAAAAATTTGAAAGAAATTCTAGAGAAGTTCTGATGTTCAAAGACACATTCTTTTGAAAAAACTGGCTATTATAGAAGGCCTTAATTTCTCTGTGGAGGTGTTCAAAGTTATAAAAACACCACATGGTCTCAAATCTCTATAAAACCATATGACAAAATATACCGGTAATTCTAAAATTCATAACAGTTTCTACAGGGTGCACAAAATGGTTTGTAGTGGCAGATATTAGATCCTTTGTTATATTAGTTCTAATGCGCCCTGATTTTGGAATATAATATATTTGGAAAAATGCAGATATATTTCTTTACACTAACAATTTTAGAAAGATATACATTATGATTTTAGGATAGATCCTCATTGTGCGTTACACCTCACCTCAATTGACATTTGGTAAAGAAAGTAATTGCTGCAAATTTACAGACCAAAATTGTAAGTACACCTAAATTGTAGATGGTAATTGCGACAAAAAAGTACAACTTTGAGCAAACAAAATATGTGTATTATGGAACCTTTGCCAATCTCTAAAACAGAAAAATAAAAATTCAGATTTTAATAGAGCTGTTGTGTTACACATAGAACACAAACCTGCTGGTAAGAGAGCTCACAACATTTGTGGCTGCTATTGTTATTTTACCTACTATATTACTGGGATATTACTGTGAACGTCAGAAATAGTAGCAAAAAACGATTGGCTCGCTATACTAAATGGCGAAGCCCTTTAATTTTTGATAAATATTTCAACAGATTTTTAAACTACTGGTTTATCATTAAGGAAAATATGTTAGGTGTGGTTTATATAACTTTATATAAGAATTTGACCCTTTCTGACTAATGACACCACAAAGCAACTTATTCACTTCTTGATTATTTCCCGCCTGGACTACTGCAACTCTCTCCTTAATGGCCTACCCTTATGCAGGCTATCCCCCCTTCAGTCTCATATGAATGCTGCTGCTAGACTTATACGCCTTACTAACCGAACCGTGACTGCAGCCCCTCTCTAACAATCCCTTCACTGGCTTCCCCTACCCCACCGTGTAAAATTCAAAATGCTAACCACAACATACAAGGCCATCCACAACATCACCCCCAGCTACATCACCAACCTCATCTGCAGATATCGCCCTAATTGTCCCCTCTGCTCCCCCCAGGACTTCCTGCTCTCTAGATCTCTTGTTACCTCCTCTCATGCTTGCCTTCAGGACTTCTCCAGAGCCTTTCCCATCCTCTGGAACTCCCTGCCCCAGTATATCCGATCAGCCCCTAACCTCTCCACCTTTAGGAGATCCCTGAAAACTCACTTATTCAGGGTAGCCTATCCCACACCCACCTAACAACTGTTCCCGAGCCATCCCCATCAAATCATCCCCCGCATCTATTACCACCACCCCCTCCCTTTAGAATGTAAGCTCTACGAGCAGGGCCCTTCTGTCCCTTCTGTATTGAACTGTACTGTAATTGTGCTGTCCCCCCTCTACATTGTAAAGCGCTGTGTAAACTGTTGGCACTATATAAATCATGTATAATAATAATAATATAACTTCAAAGTAGTTCAGAGGCGCTCACATGTCTTTGAATAGAGATAGTACACAACTGAAACAATTACTGTGTTAATGTTTCAATGGATCCCTACTTATCTTCCTTAAGACCTGTGAGTGCCTCTAAACTACTTTATAGTTGTGTGAAGAATACCTTGGTAAAAGGCACCCGGGAATATACCCTAAAAATAAAGTGCGGTGGCTACACTTGGTACTATACATATATAACCACCACACATTCCATTTAAGGCCCTTCAAAGCAACCAATTGCTGTAATTACACACGTACCTTCACAATGCTCCTGGATTCTGGAATATTTTCAGGAACAGTTGCCTCATAGCTGCTCTTCAAGAAGATTGGTTTGTTATCGTTAATGTCCAATACTGTCACCAGGACAGTGGCTGTTCCTGTTTTCCTATTTCCCGCTGGTCCATTGTCTGTGAAACACATGAATCAAATCAAACTCATGAATGTAAATGTATCATACACCTTTACCGTAATATTGGCATGGAAATTACCTTAAAAATGTAATGGCTGCTAAAGAGTGAGTGAGACATGAACCTTGACTTACTGCTAACGGTCAAAAGATTTACTCTTTTTTCCACTGACGCATATTTTCTTTAAAATTTTTTTACATGTATTTTAGTTGAAATAGACCTTTAACTAAAGCATACAAGAGAATCTATGATGTTTATTTGAACTTCCTTACCAATAGCTTCCATCACTAGGCTGTAGGAAGCCATAGTCTCCCTATCAAGCCCCACAACTGTTCTCAGGACACCATCACGATAACCAACCATAAACTTCCCATCTTGGTTCCCACCTAGAAGAAAACAAATAATTTGTTCTTACAAATGTATATACAGTAAATTACACATATATTTAAAGTTTCCTTTGCCTAAGGAGGAAAAAATAGTTCACAACTGACATCCTTTTTATACGTTATAATGTAGCAGCTGCTCTCAAAGTCACTCTTATGCCCCGTACACACGATCGGACTTTCCAACAACAAAACCGTGGAATATTGTTTGAAGGTTGTTGGCTCCAACTTGTCTTGCATACACACGGTTACACAAATGTTGGACAACAATTACGAACGTAGTGACATACTAGACGTACTACATGGTTTTTTAGCTCTTTAGCGCCACCCTTTGGGCTCCTTCTGCTAATTTCGTGTTAGTAGAAATTGGTGAGTGTTGATTTGCGCTTTTCTTTTTACGTTTTTCATTTAGCACTATTATTATTATTATTATTATTATTATTATTATTATTATTCTTGATATCACTTGAAAAAAAAAGCCTTTGAAAATTTGTTTTCAATAACTCCATCAGTATCACCAGCAAAGTAGCTTCATTATTATCCCATTAAAGAAGAAGAGAATTGTGCACTGCATTTGGATATTTCATAATTTGCCACGTCACGAATGTTAATTCTCCATTACGAACGCTAGTTTACAAGACCAGTCGCTTCTGAGCATGCGTGGACTTTTGTCAGACGGATTTGTGTACACATGATCGGAAAGTCAGACAACAAAAAATTTGTTGGCAGAAAATTTGAGAACCTGCTAGCCAATATTTGTTGGTGGAAAGTCCACCAGCAAATGTTCAATGGAGCATACACACGGTCGGACTTTCCGCCAACATTTGTTGTCGGAAAATCGTGTGTACGAGGCAATAGCGTCACAAAATAACCTAAGCCATAGTGCCAGATTGACAGCAAAGTGTTAATAGACTTCATACAAGTCCTAGAGATTTATGGTGTTTAGAAAAAACCTGTGACAAGATAAATAGGAGGCTGCCATTGCTGACTTTCCTCTAAAAATGCTAATTGCTTCAGTCATTCTTGATCCTCCAACTTCAATATTTTCTGAGTCACTGACCTGGAACATGCATGCAGCCAATGAAGTGTGAGTAAATTCAGAACTCCATTTTTGCATGCTGTACGTGTTACAGGTCAAGGACTCTGAATATATCAAAAGCTTCACTCCAGTCAGCTTAAATAAAGAAATGTGGGTACCTCCTACCAATATATGCAGAATATAATGCAGTCTAGGGAAGCTCTAATAGTGAGGATTACTTACTTTACTCCATGGTCCCACAAATTTTCCCCCACCAGTTCATGTAGTATCAATGGGCCCCGTGAAGCTGGTCTTCTTCTCTGGTTGAGTCACCTCCCTTTTTGTGAATGTCATCATGTACAATACAGTACCCGTGGGTACCACTTGTCCACCATTCCTAGATGGTAAGCTCTAATGAGCAGGGCTCTCTGCGCAAACTGTTGGCGCTATATAAATCCTGTATAGTAATAATAATAATAGTATTGTTGAGAGTCTGTCTACATTCCAGGGCAGGAGAGAAGAAGACTAGAGTGTGGCTGCCACATGACCTTGCAAAAAGTATTCCTATCTATTAGATCACCAAAAGTCTTTGGGAGGGATAAAGGGGTGCACCCACATTTCTTTTTTTTTCTAACTGACCAGAGTTCAGCTTTGAGCAAGCTCAGCACGACAGCCAGAAAGACCGGCAGCCTTCATACAGCCTAGGGTTGCCACCTCATCCCCTTAAAGCCAAACACGTGTGAATTACACAGGTTCTGTGGCTGATTAAGGTGGTAATTAAACTCACTTGGTGCCTTATCTACATTAAATCAGCCTCAGAAACTGTGTAATTCATATGTGTTCGGGTTTAAAGGGATGAGGTGGCAACCCTAAAAGTTTTGAGAATGACACAAATATTTATTTTTACAAATTCTGCTGTTTCAGTGTTTTTAGATCTTTTTGTCAGATGTTACTATGGTATAATGAAGTATAATTACAGGCATTTCATAAGTGTCAAAGGCTTTTATTGACAATTACATTAAGTTTATTAAAAGAGTCAATATTTGAAGTGTTGACATTTCTTTTTCAAGGCCTCTGCAATTCGCACTGACATGCTGTCAATCAACTTCTGGGCCACATTCTGACTGATGGCAGCCCATTGTTGGATAATAAATGCTTGGAGTTTGTCAAAAATTGTGGGGTTTTTTTTGTCCACACGTCTCTTGTGGATTGACAAGTTCTCAATGAGATTAAGGTCTTGGGAGTTTCCTGGCCATGGACCCAAAATTTCGATGGTTTGTTCCCAAAGTCACTCAGTTATCACATTTGCTGTATGGTAAGGTGCTCCATCATGCTGGAAAAGGCTTTGTTCGTCACCAAATTGTTCTTGGATGGTTGGCATAAGTTGCTCTCGGAGGATGTTTTTGTACCATTCTTTATTCGTGGCTGTGTTCTTAGGCAAAATTGTGAGTGGGCCCACTTCCTTGGCTGAGAAGCAACCCCACACACGAATGGTCTCAGGATGCTTTACTCTTGGGGATTCATCAAAAAAATGACTTTACCCCAGTCCTCAACAGTCCAATTCCTGTACCTTTTGCAGAATATCAGTCTGTCCCTGATGTTTTTCCTGGAGAAAATTGGCTCCTTTGCTGCCCTTCTTGATACCAGGCCACCCTCCAAAGTCTTTGCCTCATTGTGCATGCAGATGCACTCACACTTGCCTGCTACTATTCCTGAACAAGCTCTGCACTGGTGGTGCCCCCATCCTGCCGCTGAATAAACTGTAGGAGCTGGTCCTGGTGTTTGCTGAACTTTCTTGGGCACCCTGAAGCCTTCTTCACAAATGCAGTGGAAATGTTTTTTTCGGGATTAAGTTAATTTTTATGGCAAAGAATGTCCCCACCTCTGCCCCCGGGCAGCATCTGCCTGGGTTCAGCCTCTCCCAGAATGTAGTCTTGGTGTTTGGGCTGCTAATAGCACTAAATAGCCTGGGAGCCCCTTCTGTGGGTCTTGATGGGGCCTGCAGTGTTTCCTCACTAGGAACGAAATCTGCCATCATGTAAGTGTCTGAAGTCTGGGGTTTAGGGAGGGGGGGCAGCTATTTCATTCCTTCTCTCTGTTGGTCCCTTGTACCACGCAGGGTTGCTTTTGCCTTTATTTCTGCCTCCCCATATGTGTGTTCCTCTTACCTTTGTCCTTTGTTCATTCTTTCTTGGCTCCTTTTGTCTCCATTTTTAGATAGTTTTTAATTTTTTTGTCGCCCTCTTGCTTGCATGGGTGGGGATCCATGCCACACTGCCTGGGGAGTCCACGGCGTCCCTATAGGGAGAGAGCAGCCACCCAGTGCTGCTTTTCTTTACCAACAATGCTCTTGATTATGTAATTTGGCTGCGCTGGTCTGCACATGCTCGCTGGTAGGCAGGAAAGGCCGGGCACCATCTTGGTTTGGGGCATGAGATGCTTTCTTGCCATCAGTGGATGGGGGGAGTCCTGGGGGGTCTCTTGCTCTCCCTAGACAATTCAAAGGCTCAGACTGCCTTTGTTTGTTGGGCTGTGCACAGCCTCCTTAATTTGGCTCCTGGCTGTGACTACTTCCTTGTCTGAATCAGCAGGCTTCCCTCTGCCACCCTCTGCTGTTATTTTCAAGTAAAACACCCAAAAAAAAAAAAAAAAAGTTTTTATTTTTCTTTATCTAAAACCCACTCTCTGTTACTGTTTTCCTTTCAGCTATCCTCATTTCAGCTGGCCATCCTATTTTCCTCAACCATGAGTCAGTCATCCTCAAATTCAAAAGGTAGGGGACCACCATGTTGGTACGTTTTCAGGAAAAAGAGTGCCTACTTATGCGGATTGCTTTGATTTGTTTCAGCCCCACATGCTCACGCTCTAAAAGATCAAGAGCCAGAGAGGACAGACGTTCTTCAGCGGAGCGGAGCCCTAGATGCCGCTCCCACTCAAGGGAAAAATTCCAAGGAAGACGTCTTACCTTCTCTTCCCCAGAGCAACACCAGAGTCCCAGTAGAAGCAGACCTGGCTATGGCTGAGTGGACAAATGCATTTTTCAAGCGAATGCAAGTCTGAATCCTGCAAAAGTCCTGCAAGGCCTGTGGTGCAGTACCTATGCCCAACAGATTTGTGTGTAAAGGCTGCCTGGAGGAGTCCGCAGTTGACATGCAATGCCCATTATTAAAGAGGGTGGAAAGGCTGCAGTGGCAGACCTGGTAAGTCATGATCCAGTCTGTGAGAGAGCCAAGTTCAAGACCTGGGCATTGAGTTCCTGACACTGCTATTCACTTAGTAAAGTAAATATTGAACATATCAATAATCCCGGCCAGGCAGTCCCTCCAGTTGCCAGTCAGGCCACTAGAAAAGCAACCTGGCACCTAGGCAGGTAGCCCTTATCCACTTAGTTCTGCTACCCTGCCGAGTAGACTGTCTGCAGACAATAGTAGCTCCTCTTCATCAGATGAAGTTGCTTGGTTTCAGTTGTTCCCTCGGGGAACGATATTCCCAGGCAGTCAGGCAAGTCATTACAGGGGTTAAAGGGGTCTCTTCAAAATGTTAATTCTTTTTCCATTCATGGAAAAAAAAAAAATTACAGCAGCTAATAAATCAGGAGTTGCAAAAGGGACAAGGATCTATTTAATCTTATTCTTGTCAGTAAGATACCACTTGACAGAAAATCTCTTAAATTGGAGTAAAGAGTGACAGGTGGCAAGTCCGGTCTACTCCCACAAGACGGGAAACAAAAGGGATCAAAATTTTTTTCTCCCGGCAGGTTCTGCTCCTCTAGGTCCAGGGAGCCTAGAGTTAGGCCAGGGTCCCAGGTAGAGGATGGAAGGAAACCAACAACCTTTCTCAAGGCCCATAAGTCAAAAACCCTGAATATGCCGCAGGAACCCACTAAGCCCTTTGATGAGCACATGCCACGACTCTTGCGGTAGGAGCCAGATTGGAGCACTGCATGGGTACCTGGACACCAGGTTATGAAGATTCTTCATCAGACACTCATGGTCATTTTGGGAGATTCCTCACTGCTCCTTCACCAGATCAGTTCCCTCCCACCAGGCAGCCAAAATTAACGACAAAACCAGGTGGGCGGCTACAATACATACAGATACTTCAGACCCAGGAGGGTGTCGTCCCGGTTCCATTCACAGAAAAATATACTAATCTATTCAATACTGTTTGTGGCTTGCAAAGGATGGTGGCTGCTGTCAACTTACAGATCTGAAGAGGTTGAACTGTTTTATCTTCTTAGGGAACTTCAAGACATTCAGTTCATTCAAACAGTGCAGCCCGACGGCTAGATACTATTACTGGACCTTCAGGATCCTACCTTCACATCAAGTTTTTACCTTATTTATAAAATATGTAAGTGTTGCAATCGTGTGACGCATCTTCAGTTTAACAGCCTACCTTTTGGCTTGTGCATGTCTCCGAAAATATTTGCAAAGTTCTTAGTGCCGTGTTAGCTCCACTCAGAGAACAGGGTCTCTGGTTTCGGCACTACCCAGATAACATTTTTCTTCTAACCAAAAGTCTGGAAAAATTGCTGATGCACCAAGAGATCCTCACACACCCTGCAGAGATATGGCCGGATTAGTAACTAAAAAAAAAGCCAAGTCTCTTGAGATTGCAGGCATTTCCAGGTTTACTACTGTTATGGGATACCTTGGGTTTTATTTATGTTGCTTTATTCTTATTGGTGGTCCAGAGCCTTTTATTTAAGATGTGTGAGACGGGCGGTGCACCGGAGGGATGCGAGTTGCTTTGATGTGCCGAACCGCACTTTTCCGATGCACTTTGACATTTTTGACATTTTTTAGCATTAAAGTTTTAAGGTTTTACACGATCTGAGTTTTCATTTTTATTACATGCTAAACACAATCTGGTATCCACCTGGGAAGGGTTCTGGTCATCCCAAACGTCTTTCATTTAAGGATTATGGAGGCCATGGTGCTCTTAGGAACCTTAAGTGCAGCAGAAATTTTTTTGTATTCTTGGCCAGATCTGTGCCTTGCCACAATTCTGTCTCTGAGCTCTTCAGGCAGTTCCTTTGACCTCATGATTCTCATTTGCTCTGACATGCACTGTGAGTTGTAAGGTGTTATATAGACAGGTGTGTGGCTTTCCTAATCAAGTCCAATCAGTATAATCAAACACAGCTGGACTCAAATGAAGGTGTAGAACCATCTCAAGGATGATCAGAAGAAATGGACAGCACCTGAGTTAAAAATATGAGTGTCACAGCAAAGGGTCTGAATACTTAGGACCATGTGATATTTCAGTTTTTCTTTTTTAATAAATCTGCAAAAATGCCAACAATTCTGTTTTTTTCTGTCAATATGGGGTGCTGTGTGTACATTAATGAGGAAAAAAATGAACTTAAATTATTTTAGCAAATGGCTGCAATAAAACAAAGAGTGAAAAATTTAAGGGGGTCTGAATACTTTCCGTCCCCACTGTATATATATCAAATATACTGCCTGTACTCACTGAATATATCAAATACACTGCCTGTACTCACTGAATATAGAGTTTACACTATATATATATATATATATATATATATATATATATATATATATATATATATAAATCTATATCAAATACACTGCCACTAACTAACCTGCCTGCCTAATCTAGCTCCATCGCTCTATCTCCATCCAATATAAGACACTATATGGCCAATTTTGGCTCTTGCCGAGGAGCGTGCTGTGATTGGCCAAAGCATGCAGGTCAGGTGTATGCTTTGGCCAATCATCATACAGCACTACACTGCGGTCTTGCAGTGAATTATGGGGCACTTGAATTTGCAGTGAATGCCCCATAAAATTTGCTATTTGGTGAACGGGCGAACACCCGATGTTCGAGTCGAACTAACGTTCGATTTGAACTCGAAGACACTCTACTAACAACATCTATGGCAAAATCAGGAACAAATTTGCGCTTTTCTCGGCAGGGCGAGACTTTGATCCTATGGTGCCTCCGGTGACAGCTGTTCTGGACTGCCTCTAGGCCAGATTAGTAATGAGCCTTAATCCATACTCATTGAGGTTGCAAGTGTGGGTTGTATTGGCAATAACAATGTTTAAAGGGGCCAAAGATCCTTTAGTTGCATAATTTATGAAGGCAGTCATGAGGATTCAAACACCAAGAAGGAGAATCTTTCCCAAGTGAGACACCTATCAGTGTTGCTGGATTTCCTGTCAGTTCAATCATTTGCTCAAACAGAACAGCGTCTGGTTTGGGACATTACCTACAAAGCAGTAGCTATCGCAGTATCTTCAGACAGAAGGATGTCCGAGATGCAAGCTCTTGGAGCTCCAGAATAATATATTGTTTTCTTTCCAGAAAGGGTAGAGTTACGTCCTGTGGGTCATCTTGTACGGAAGGTAGTGACAGCCCTCCATTTAACAGACATCTGAGCATTACCTAACTTTCCAGAAGATCACACAGGAAAGTCACACGAATGGGACATTTTCAGAACTTTAAAGCAGTATCTGTCCACAATTGCTCCTTTCAGATGATCTAGTTCAAGCTGGAAATCATCTAGAATAAGAGACTACTGCCTGGACTCTAGCAGGCTTGGTTGTGCACATCAAGCGAGGGGTCGTGAGCCTCTGTCAGCGGTGGCTGCGCACTCTGCCAGAGTGGTTGAAGCCTCATGGGCAGCCCCTGCAAGAGCATCTATGAAATCCATCTGTAGAGAGGTATCATGGTCGTCCCAGCATAAATTTTTTAGGCATTACCAGGGCCGGACTGGCCTACCGGGATAGCGGGAGATCTCCCGGTAGGCTGGTTGCCTTGTGGCCGCTGTCAGCTAGGAGCTGTGAAGAGGAGGTGGGGCTGGCTGAGAAAATGAATTCTAGAAGCGGAGGGACAGAGGAGCACGTGGCTATCATGCGGCAGGCAGGTCTGTGCTCTGCAGGAGGATAATTCAGGTGGGAGGGAACATGGACACTGTGTGTTCTCTGGGCAGCCACAGCCAATAACGCTGCTTAGGGAGTACAAGGGAGGACTTGCTTCTCCTCCCGTCCATCCACAGCCAATCAGCAGGCAGTGTAGCCCTCCCCCGCTCACACTGACTGTAAGTGCTGGAGTGAGGCTGAATGGGGACGCCAGGAGGGAGATACAAGGAGGTATGAATACAATAATGCAAGTTCACCAGTACACACAACTCTGGCTAAAAGGAAAAAACAGGATCGTCTGGAGCACAGTAACACCAGCTGCAGTGTATTCCAGATATCTATGTGATCAGGCAGTGTGCAGGTTACCGATCAGTCTCCCCTCAATCTTGTCTCCCTGGTTACTTTTTTTTATCTGCCTAACCTGACCTGCAGATTGTCTGATCACACTGATAAGATCTCTGGAAGAGCTGCAGCAGCATTCTATGAGACCCGGGACACATGGCTGTTAACTATTTCAGCTTATAATCAGCTATTTAGCCAGAGCTCTGTAAGTGCTGCACAGATTGTTTGATGGGGTTTTTTTTTTTTTTTTTGAGGATTTACTGCTGGATCAGGCTAAAAGCTTCACAGACCTATTAAATGGTTACTGTCCTCATCTAATCTTGAGCAGTTCAGTGTTTGCAAGAAAATTTGTATTTTGGAAACTGGATGTGATGTTTTCTTCTGTCACTTGCTTGTGCTTTCAAAGGAAAATGACTGACTTGATCTTGCAGAGATGGTTTAAATAGAGTGGAGAAACCCTGCAATACTATATACCTGTACACTGAATTCAGCTTTAAATGCAGTCTCTGACCATCTCCTGAATCAATTATGTCTGCAATCCTTAACTGTCCCCTGTACTATGTCTGCAGTCTCTGACCATCTCATGTACAATGTCTGCAGTCTCTGACCATCTCCTGTACTATTTCTGCAGTCTCTGACCATCTCCTGTACAATGTCTGCAGTTTCTGACCATCTCCCGTACAATGTCTGCAGTCTCTGACCATCTCCTGTACTATTTCTGCAGTCTCTGACCATCTCCTGTACAATGTCTGCAGTCTCTGATCATCTCCTGTACTATGTCTGCAGTCTCTGACCATCTCCCGTACTATGTCTGCAGTCTCTGACCATCTCCCGTACTATGTCTGCAGTCTCCGACCATCTCCCGTACTATGTCTGCAGTCTCTGATCATCTCCCGTACTATGTCTGCAGTCTCTGATCATCTCCCGTACTATGTCTGCAGTCTCTGATCATCTCCCGTACTATGTCTGCAGTCTCTGACCATCTCCCGTACTATGTCTGCAGTCTCTGACCATCTCCCGTACTATGTCTGCAGTCTCTGACCATCTCCCGTACTATGTCTGCAGTCTCTGACCATCTCCCGTACTATGTCTGCAGTCTCTGACCATCTCCCGTACTATGTCTGCAGTCTCTGACCATCTCCTGTACTATGTCTGCAGTCTCTGATCATCTCCTGTACCATGTCTGCAGTCTCTGACCATCTCCTGTACAATGTCTGCAGTCTCTGACCATCTCCTTTACAATATCTGCAGTCTCTGACCATGTCCCGTACTATGTCTGCAGTCTCTGACCATCTCCTGTATTATGTCTGCAGTCTCTGACCATCTCCTGTATTATGTCTGCAGTCTCTGATCATCTCCTGTACTATGTCTGCAGTCTCTGATCATCTCCTGTACTATGTCTGCAGTCTCTGATCATCTCCTGTACTATGTCTGCAGTCTCTGACCATCTCCTGTACTATGTCTGCAGTCTCTGACCATCTCCTGTACTATGTCTGCAGTCTCTGATCATCTCCTGTACTATGTCTGCAGTCTCTGACCATCTCCTGTACTATGTCTGCAGTCTCTGATAATCTCATGTACTATGTCTGCAGTCTCTGACCATCTCCTGTACTATGTCTGCAGTCAATGATCATCTCCTGTACTATGTCTGCAGTCTCTGACCATCTCCTGTAATATGTCTGCAGTCTCTGACCATCACTGTAATATGTATGCAGTCTCTGACCATCTCCTGTTGTATGACTGCAGTCTCTGACCATCTCCTGTGCTATATCTATAGTCTCTGACCATCTCCTGTAATATGTTTATAGTCTCTGACCATCTCCTGTAATATGTCTGCAGTCTCTGACCATATCCTGTTGTATGACTGCAGTTTCTGACCATCTCCTGTGCTATATCTATAGTCTCTGACCATCTCCTGTAATATGTCTGCAGTCTCTGACCATCTCCTGTACTATATCTGCAGTCTCTGATCATCTCCTGTAATATGTCTGCAGTCTCTGACCATCTCCTGTAATATGTCTGCAGTCTCTGACCATCTCCTGTAATATGTCTGCAGTCTCTGACCATCTCCTGTACAATATCTGCAGTCTCTGACCATCTCCCGTAATATGTCTGCAGTCTCTGACCATCTCCCGTAATATGTCTGCAGTCTCTGACCATCTCCCGTACACTGTCTGCAGTCTCTGACCATCTCCCGTACACTGTCTGCAGTCTCTGACCATCTCCCGTACTATGTCTGCAGTCTCTGACCATCTCCCGTACTATGTCTGCAGTCTCTGACCATCTCCCGTATTATGTCTGCAGTCTCTGACCATCTCCCGTACTATGTCTGCAGTCTCTGACCATCTCCCGTACTATGTCTGCAGTCTCTGACCATCTCCCGTACTATGTCTGCAGTCTCTGACCATCTCCTGTATTATGTCTGCAGTCTCTGACCATCTCCTGTATTATGTCTGCAGTCTCTGATCATCTCCTGTACTATGTCTGCAGTCTCTGACCATCTCCTGTACTATGTCTGCAGTCTCTGACCATCTCCTATACAATATCTGCAGTCTCTGACCATCTCCTGTATTATATCTGCAGTCTCTGACCATCTCCTGTATTATGTCTGCAGTCTCTGATCATCTCCTGTACTATGTCTGCAGTCTCTGACCATCTCCTGTACTATGTCTGCAGTCTCTGACCATCTCCTATACAATATCTGCAGTCTCTGACCATCTCCTGTACAATATCTGCAGTCTCTGACCATCTCCTGTACAATATCTGCAGTCTCTGACCATCTCCTGTAAAATATCTGCAGTCTCTGACCATCTCCTGTACAATATCTGCAGTCTCTGACCATCTCCTGTACAATATCTGCAGTCTCTGACCATCTCTCCTGTACAATGTCTGCAGTCTCTGACCATCTCCTGTACAATGTCTGCAGTCTCTGATCATCTCCTGTACAATGTCTGCAGTCTCTGACCATCTCCTGTACTATATCTGCAGTCTCTGATCATCTCCTGCAATATGTCTGCAGTCTTTGACCATCTCATGTACTATATTTGCAGTCTCTGACCATCTCCTGTACTATATCTGCAGTCTCTGACCATCTCCTGTACTATATCTGCAGTCTCTGACCATCTCCTGTACAATATCTGCAGTCTCTGACCATCTCCTGTACAATATCTGCAGTCTCTGACCATCTCCTGTACAATGTCTGCAGTCTCTGACCATCTCCTGTACAATGTCTGCAGTCTCTGATCATCTCCTGTAATGTGTCTGCAATCCCTGCAGGAGAGGACACACACATGATACACACACACACTGTATACACTTCCCCACCTGCCACAGCAGAAGTATATTACAGCCCCCAGTCCTGGACCAGTACAGAGGGAGAATGCTTTATGGTGGGCTCTATGGCCAAGGCACATTTCACATTGGAATCCACCCTCCCCCAAAAGACAATTATTTATTCGGTGCAATATACATATAGGTGTAAATACGTACAGTGTATGTGTGTGTATAGATATAGAGGTGAGAGAGGGAAAAAAAACAAAGAGGAGGAGGAGAAGGAATAAAAAGAGGGGGAGGAACAAAGAAAGTGGGTGAGAAAGAACATGACAGATGGATAGAGAGCGATATATAGGGAAGAAAAGGAGAACAAATAGAAAGAGTGGTACATCCTAAGAGGTACCATAAGGGTACCTTATGCTAAATATACTGTACGAGTGGAAGGGACTCGGAGTGCTAAATGTCCGTGGGTTAGTGGCGCAAATTACTTGCCTTGGGTGCGGACAACCAACGCTACGCCACTGGGGCTGCTATGAAATTATTTCCAGGGCTGGTTTTTATGCCCAGTCCGGCCCTGGGCATTACGGGGTAGACCTGGGTGCCTTGTCAACAGTGGACTTTGGAGGAAGCACTATGCAGTCTTCTGTTCCATCCTAATTAAAAAATAGATTTGACAAGCAGGACCAACCCTGGCAGCTAGCTATTTATCACTAGAATGCTGACATGTTGGCATCAGGAAAATGGAAAATTGTATCAAATACTTACCGTCATTTTCCTTTTCTGAAGCCAAACCATGGCAGCATACGGGCCCACCCTCGTACGTTTCAATATGTGGCTTGTTACAAAGAATGGGGGGGCAGGTAAGTATGCCTTTTTATGCCATTCACTGGTCATGAAGGAGTGGTCAAGAGGCGAAGCTCAATCACTAGTATGCTGGCATGGTTTGGCGTCAAGAAATGAAAATTACGATACCTTTTTGATACAATTTTCCGTTTTAACGCGGTTGGCTACAGCCACTGGTCAGTCTATTCTGATAGTGCAGAGTCACTTGTGTGAATGGAGGAATTCATAGCTTATTTTTTTTACAGATCAGCCTCCTGGCTGATCAAAAAAAGATGAGACGTATATGGCCCCCTTTAAATTTAGGACATAGTGGGTGAGGGTTGGAACCTCTATCAGGCTTTTGTTGCTGTCTGTGTCAAACTTGGGGAGATTTCACATATCCAAAGTATAACTGAAAGCAAAACTTTTTTGCTGTCTGTGCCCCTTTAAGGATATCCACCCTCTCTATTTGTCCTGTTTACCATTATCATTGAAAGTGGAAGTAAAAGAAAATCCAAAATTTGGGTTGTCCCCAGAATTGTAATAGAGGGGAAACTGGGACACAAGTTCTGGTGACCTGGGGGTCCCCAAGGAACCCCCTTAATTTGCAGAGATTTCCTCCCACTTCCTGTTTGGCTATAGGAAAAAAAAATCTGACAGGGGTTATAAACCTCCCTTGCTCTATCCAAAATGAAAAAAATAAATACATTTGCCTATAGTTCTACTTTAAGCAGGAAACCACTTCATTGGTTTTATAACTATCTGTGTCTGCACTGAAAGATTTGCATATATTTCCTGCACTGATGACACTTGATAATTGAGGCAAGAAATTAGTTAAAATCTCCGCAATAAAGTCTAACCATTTTCGACCCAATTCAAATAAATCCACACCCTATTCAAATCAATTTCCACCCAATTCAAAATGAAACAAAAGTTTTGGTTCAAGTTCCACGTTAAAAATGTGTTTCAAAGCCCAAAACTTTTTTTCTAGTTTTGGATAGAGTGGGGAAGGACTATACCCCTATTGTGGTATTTACTGTTATCTGTAGCTTCTTTAGAGAGATTTCATCTCATTTCCTGTTTTGCTGACAGCAGTTTTACTAGGAAACAACACCACATACCCAAATAAAAAGTAGACAGGTGGTTTTGGCCTTGTCATATTCAACTAAAGAAAGGAATTTGTATTTCTGTCCTTGTTGCTGTTGTGGGGTTCCCCGCTTCTTGTCTGGTAAAACATTGTCAGCAGGGCAGGGAGTGTGAATACATCTCTGACAAAGCTTTGGATAGCAGTAAGAACATGGCAGGGGTTCTAATCCTTCCCCACTCTATCCTAACCCCCCCAAAAAAATTGACTGAGCACAAACATTAAAGGTGATCATCAATTCCTGTCTGTTATTAAACATTACTGTTTGTCACACTAGTATATTAAATAAAAGTGTGATAGTAGCAATTAAATTCAACAGCGTCAAAGTAATGCAGGAACCCTGTGCTTAGATATTCTGTGCATCATGCAGACAAACAAATCTCTACTTGTAGTAGGTGTGAGCTGGCAATAACTCAGTATATAGAACACAGCAAGAAACAAATACAGCAAGAATGTAAAATACAGCAAGACAGCACGACTACGGATTTAATATAAGCACGAACTGCATTATGGATATGTACATGGTTACAATTAGATTTAAGATTAGCTAAATACATATTAACATAAGTATCTGATTAAACTGAACCCTTTTCCTATAACAATTAAAGTGATTAGGGGCATGTCACTGAGAGAAAATGTGTGTATTGTAGTTGAAATAATAGTTTAATTGAAGTAGTGTTTCTGCATACTGATAATTATGTGTCATTCACCTTAAAAGCATTTCAATAGGCATATTCAATCAAACTTAACTGGGCAAAAAGTAGAGGTGTGTTGGCAAGTCAATTACTAGTGAATATATAAAATAAAGGAATCTTCTTTCAGAAGATATTTTAGCCTAGCAGCTTTGGGGGATCAAGCTCTCCTCTTATTTAAAAGAGTAGTTCGAGAATGAAAAAAAAAAAATTCTAAACTCACCTAGGTGGATGCAGTATCGGTCCAATGCTGCATCTGTCCCCCACCGCTTCTAAGACTGAGAACTGAGCAATCAAAGACCACTGATCGCTCAGTTCTCGGTATTCAGTGAGCAGAGAGCGGTGACTGTCAGTCATCGGCTGTCTGCTCTGTCCCTCCAGTACTCACTGGAGTGCTGGGCTGTGCAGGGGTGGGAGTGGCTGGCTCAGGCTCTCAGCAGCACACTGAAAGGCTAAGCTAGCTGCCCGTCCAAGCATCTTGGTGGATCCTGACATTAAAGTACAGATCTCTACAGAGCCTAGACAGGCTAAAGCCTGCTGTCAGCTAAAAACAGGTCAAAGGAGTGCAGATCGAAGCACATCCAAAGGGCTTTGGCCCCATTTCCCCTTTAAGGCTGAGTGGGAAAATAGGGGTCTGATAATGTTGAGCTATATATATATATATACTGGCACTTTAAGAATTTATAATGCACTAGTTTGTCTCTTTTTAGAAACAAAGTTTTGAGCCTTGGACGACCTTCAGCACCAGATAAAAGCAACAGTCGACTCCCCGTCTGCTCCGAAAATTGATTTTCTTATCTAACCAGTTTGAGCTAGAACTGTCATGGCAGCCTTCGTCTGAAGTTTTAACTTTCTATAGGTCACATGATGTTAACACCCATTTAACTGTTCACTTGCTACTAAGAAGATATGAATTCTGATTGGAATAACTATATGATCACACCTAGATTACAGCCTAAAACACACCTAGATCCTATGCATATTCATAACTATAAATTGTTTAACTTGATGTTTTTAAGACAGAGATACTTCCTTTCTCTTGGCTCACTGGAGCTGAGTCGCTGTGTGTTGTGTCTCTCCACTGCAGTGTATGGAATAAATTGCACCTATTCCTTTATCAATTTTGGACTCAATGTCATCTGAAAGGTCTTGTTTGGAGACTCCCTAACCTGATTTAAGAAGCCTTTGGTTAACAATGTTCAGTAGAGGAGATAATCTGCTATCTATAATATATCTTCTAATATACTCTTGATAATCAAGATTGGCAATGATTGTACAAAGATGAGGCATGTCTATAAAACTCTGGTGATTTCAGGCACATCTTCACCACACATTCACCAGGATGATTCACTATAATTAGAAGAAATGCGGTGTTGTCCTAACTGAAAAACAGTAAAAATGTGGCAAAAGGCATTTTTAGGTGAATCTGCAGTGAATCTACAATTCAGGTTCATTCACACCAGATGCAATGCGGTGCATGTGTGAATACATTGCCAACACATGGCAACCAAAAAATAATGGTTCCTTAGGACTCTTTCACATTAGCGGACCAATGCGGTCAGTTTTTCAAGCGGGCCCGATCGGACACTCCAGTCTCCCCTATGGATCAGCGGGTGTCTGATCCTGTCTGCTAAAAACGGACGAATCTGGTGGATTGGGTCGGATGGCAGTTGGGTGTAAGCAGACAGGTGGTCCGTTTATATCTGACCGTCCATAGAGGAGAGTGGACACAGACCAGCCATCCTCCTGCTCAGCGTGGATCAGCGGACAGATTCCCCATTAAGTAGGTGGTGTGTAAGGGTCATTATGAATGCAGTTCACACCAGCGTGTTGCGCTACATTTGTCATGCTGTACTTTTTTTCAGCAACACATTCAAAAGCATGTACACGCATAAAAGCAAAACATTGTGAAGCAAATTAAAGCAAAAACATGCAATGCATGTAAAACGCATAACAAATCATTATAGTGCATTACAAAAATACAATGCACTAACCACCGCAATGCACATACATTATTACATGCGTTGTGATATGAATGAGCCCTTAAAGCAGGGGTCTCAAACTGGAGGCCCTCCAGCCGTTGCGAAACTACAAGTCCCATCATGTCTCTGCCTGTGGGAGTCATGCTTGTAACTGTCAGCCTTACAATGCCCCATGGGACTTGTAGTTTCGCAACAGCTGGAGGGCCACCAGTTCGGGACCCCTGCCTTAAAATTTTTGTGCAGTTGGAGATTTTGTAGTCAAGGTGCAGTAAATATTTATCGATAGAATAGGATGAAGAAGGTTCATATTTGGCCTGTGTTTTCATTGTTTCAGTAACAGCTTGTTCACACTAGAAGTGATGGCACTGCGCTGGGCAGGTGGTGTGCTCTTAATAAAAACTTGCCTCTATTCCTCTCCTCACAGAACAGATTGAGAGCAGCAGGAGCCATTGGCTCCAACTGCTGTTAGTCAAATCCTGTAAGTGGCGAAAAGGGGGGGGGGGGGCAGTGCGGTGACCACTGTGTGTGTGTCTATAGACACACACAGCCTGGCTCGGGAGCACACCTGCAAGTGTGCCTCCATAGCACACAGAGGAGGAAGAGCGGAGAGCGCTGGCTGGGGGACCTCAGAAGAGCAGGTAAGGGGCGGCTCTGTGCAACAGACTCTGTGCAACAGAGTGGGTAAGTATAAGCAACTTTTTTCTTTTAGGAAAATAAATAGCCCTCACAATCACTTTAAATAATATGTTACCCCAAAATTTCATATTCTTGATAAGGGTCTGTTGTACCATGACTTTTTGTTAAAAAGTATCCAGTTCTACTTCTATTGTTTCCTTTGTGTGAAATACCTGGTGATCCCGTCAGTCCCTATGCTTGCCTATTTCACACTGACCACACTGGGGCATGAAAGCACATCCATCCCAGCATAGTCAGTTTTTTGGCTGTCCTTTGTCTCGCCTGGCTGTCCTCCAATGGGCAGACCTGTGATTAACCACTTGAAGACCAGACCTTTTCTGGAACTTTTTGGAACATAGAACCCCCAAACATTATATATATATATATATATATATATATATATATATATATATATATATATTATCAGAGATCCTAGAGAATAAAATGGCGATTTTTGCACTATTTTGTCATGAAGTATTTACGCAGCGGTCTTTTTAATGCAATTTTTTTGGCAACATTCATCTGGCGGTATCTTTATTAATAACTATATATATACTTGGGTATATGTGCACAGTTCCACCAGGAAATCTTTTGTGCGCTTTGCTGATAATACCTGTTTGTACATTGGATGTATATACTAATATTAATCTTTTCTTATATAGAACTTGTATTATTTCCATACTGGTGTGCATCTATATGCTTATGGTTAAGCATATATGGTTATGCTGGTTGCAGTAGTTTCTCTGCTCCCAATTACTTTGATTAAATTACCCAGTAAGGAAATCCCCTCTGTTCACAGAGGCCCTGTCCTGGGTGGAGGCACTGCCAGCTTTAAAATCAAACCCACTCTCCTACTTAGTGATGGTTCTGGTTCTCTTATTAACTTACAGATTTAACGCACAATCCTATTTGGTGAGAGCCATTGCTTATAACCCGCTCATCCGCAAAAGAGAGCTGCATTTGTCTTTATGGTTTATTACAAATACAGGATTGCCATAGCTGCAACTATTTTTTATTTCGGGAGGATTATCTCACAAAGAGTGGGAAAATGTGTGGCGCACTCTTGAATGACAGCCTTGTCAACAGCTCACAACATTGTACAGGCTTTTATAGCAAAGAAACATCTCACCCTATGTTTTTATGTTTCTGTCACCTTTCACACAATCAGTCATATCTATAGAAATTAGTTATATTGCACATTTAAAGTAGAGTTTGCAGTTACAATGTGCATGAGCTGTCATATTGCTGGTATCACACTGAAGCTGTATAATTTTTAAATTCTGAATATCATTACCCTACCATAGTAGGATCTGATAAAGTCTACTGTATATTTTATAAACACAAATGTTTTTCCCAATCAAAATGCAACTGACAGCTTATAGTATACATATATATATATAGTATGATACTTATAGGAAATGATCTAATAAATTACTCATTCATCCATGCCCTAGCAAAGATGTCTTTACCTAGTACAGTATGTTTATCTTTTGAATTTTATTTTTCTTCCATTAATCTGATCACAAATTCTTTTTTAAAGCAATGCTTAATTGCAAGCTCAATGGACTATTTTAATGCATGCTCTGATGTTTGCATCCAAAGTAGAAAAAGGGCTTAAAACAGCAGGACCACATGACAAAAGGACGCAAGGATAGTGATCTACAACCTGTGTGAGCGTGGTGAAAGGCCACTATTTCTGGATTCCAAACTATTCTTCTTACAGCCTCTAGAGGGAACACTACCACCACTGGTTTATACAATTCCACAATAAAGGAGCAATCAGTATTTTAGTCTGGCACAATAGTTTGCCTGAAAATCCTTGACATAAATAAAGTGATAAGAAGCAATAATGGCATCGTAGTCTGCTGGAAAGGGGGAACTAATATGAGATGTTATATGCTGTACACTCTTTACTAAGAAAATGCCCAATTTGTTCCCTTTCCTCTCTGCTTATTCCTGGTTGCTTAGCTGTTTGCCTTTTTATTGATATCACTGCAATCTTAAAACAGAATATAACTCCACCTCCTTTGTTGTATTGAATACATATATACATATATATATATATGTATATATATATATATATATATATATATATATATATATAAAACAGCTTTAGAGCTACTGTACTCTATATAATTGTACCATGAAACACCCAATAAAAAAAACAAAAACAAAAAAAAACAGAACATCACTGACACATAACTCAAACTACTAAGTAAAAGGAAAGTGAGGCAGGTGTGTTAATATTATTGAGGTTGGTGTGCTTGTGGTCATGAACCACCACCGTTGAATCCTTATCTCTCCTCCTTTCTGTACATGCTTATTTGGTATGGAAAAAGAAAGATCTTATGGGAACTTTACCAATACGGTCAGCATGGACTTGGGACATAAATGCCCAGAGCGAGGCACAGTGGTAATTCTTAATAATATATAGACAGATCAAATTCATTTGCTCCAACAGTCTCAAAATTGCCTTTCTAGGAGCTGAGAACAGATGATCTGTATGGGTTTGAGAACGATAAGCCCTACAATTTCTCATTAAGCCACAAGTGGCAGGCAGTTCTGCTATATTGCTGAAAGTGGAGACGCTTTGTTACTAAAATGCTTTTCAAAAAGTAGTAGTAAAGATAATGCCTAGACTTAAAGCTTGCCTTTTTTTACGAAAGACAGAAAACCCATTTAACTGAAGTCAAAAAACAAAACAAAACTTAAGTCTCAATTGTTTCATCCTATTCCTTTAAAATTCTGTGTACATACAGTTCCTATAAATACCTTAGAATCATTCCAGAGATCCTCATGTGCGTTCATTTACTTAAAGTGATTGTAAAGCTTTGATTATTAAAAAAAAACAATTGTGTCATACTTACATCCACTGTGCAGCTCGTTTTGCACAGAGTGTCCCCGAACACCATCTTCTGGGGTCCCTCTGCGGCTCCCGCAGCTCCTCCCCACATCAGATAACCACCTAGGACAGCGGTTCTCAACCTGGGGGTCGCGACCCCCTGGGGGGTCGATTGCCCATTCTCCAGGGGGTCGCGGATGCTGGCCAAGATGTTGCCTGAGATGCTGGCCGAGACGGACCCGAAGTTACTGCCGGAGTCCGTCCATCTCGGCCAGCGAGATGTCACTTCCTGCAGAGGAGAGACTGCACGGAAGTGACGTTCCGTCGCCGCCATCTTGGTACTCTTGTCCACAGTAATGCTTAGACTTAGAAGTCGGCAAGCGGACATCTTGTTACACCCACCGAAGTCCGCTTGCTGTGGATGAGTGTACCAAGAGGGAGGCAACGACACACCTGAAGAAGAACACCTGTGTCACTGTGACATCTGGTAAGTCAGACACACAGGAGAAGCTGACAAGATAACATTTTTTTCATTATGTTACTTAACATTTATATATATATAAACGTATATATATATATAAATGTCCCAGTTGGTTCCTCAAAAGTGTTTATTCCGTGCCAGTGCTAGATACATGTTTGGGTGCTATACACTTTGTGTATCTAGCACTGGCACGGAATAACCACTTTTAAGGAACCAACCGGGACGTTTATATATAAATAAGTGGTGGGGGCGCAAACAAACTAAAAAAATCTGAAAATAAAAACCCCCATTAAAATGCTGCAACTGTGCCTTTAAATGCAGCCACTGTGCCCATCAATTGTTGCCACTGTGCCATCAAACGCAGCCACTGTGCCCTTTAATTGTTGCCACTGTGCCAAACACAGCCACTGTGCCCATCAATTGTCGCCACGGTGCCAGCAAACGTCGCCACTGTGCAGCCACTGTGCCATCAAACGCAGCCACTGTGCCCATCAATTGTCGCCACTGTGCCAGCAAACATCGCCACTGTGCAGCCACTGTGCCCATCAATTGTCGCCACTGTGCCCATCAATTGTCGCCACTGTGCCAGCAAACATCGCCACTGTGCAGCCACTGTGCCCATCAATTGTCGCCACTGTGCCCATCAATTGTCGCCACTGTGCCAGCAAACGCCACCACTGTGCCATCAAATGCAGCCACTGTGCTCATCAATTGTTGCCACTGTGCCATTAAATGCAGGAACTGTGCCCTTTAATTGTTGCCACTGTGCCAAACGCAGCCACTGTGCCCATCAATTGTCGCCACTGTGCCAGCAAACGTTGCCACTGTGCAGCCACTGTGCCCATCAATTGTCGCCACTGTGCCATCAAACACAGCCACTGTGCCCATCAATTGTCACCACTGCCAGCAACACCGCCACTGTGCCATCAAATGCAGCCATTGTGCCCATCAATTGTCACCACTGCCAGCAACACCACCACTGTGCCATCAAATGCAGCCATTGTGCCCATCAATTGTCACCACTGTGCCAGCAAACGCCGCCACTGTGCCATCAAATGCAGCCACTGTGCTCGTCAATTGTCGCCACTGTGCCATCAAACGCAGCCACTGTGCCATCAAACGCAGCCACTGTGCCATCAAATGCAGCCACTGTGCCATCAAATGCAGCCACTGTGCCCTTTAATTGTTGCCACTGTGCCAAACGCAACCACTGTGCCCATAAATTGTCGCCACTGTGCCAGCAAACGTTGCCACCTGTGACTTTAAACGCAGCCACTGTGCCCTTTAATTGTTGCCACTGTGCCAAATGCAGCCACTGTGCCCATCAATTGTCGCCACTGTGCCAGCAAACGTCCCACTGTGCAGCCACTGTGCCCATCAATTGTCAGCACTGTGCCAGCAAACGCCGCCACTGTGCCAGCAAACGCGACCAACGAAAATAATTTTACTGTTAGGGGTCCCCACAACTTGGGAAATTTTATCAAGGGGTCACGGCACTAGAAAGGTTGAGAACCACTGACCTAGGAGAAGCGCTCTCCCAGGGGATTACCTTGCGGGCGCGCCCCGAGTCCAGCATTCGGCGTCCATAGCCGCCGAATGTATGACTCGATTCCACCCCCCGGCGCCCGCGTCATTGGATTCAATTGACAGCAACGGGAGCCAATGGCTGCACTGCTATCAATCTATCCAATCAAGAGCAGAGAACCCGGCAGACAGATAGTGTGTCCCCGCCGGGTGATGTTCCAGGGCTCAGGTAAGTAAAACGGGGGGGCTTGGGGGCCGGTCACTGCCAGGTGTTTTTTCACCTTAATGCATAGGATGCATTAAGGTGAAAAACACACAGGTTTACAACCCCTTTAATGCCCATGTCTACAATTTTTAATGCGTTCTCAATATCTCACTTTGTAGCCACTCATTCAAATGCATTGACTTTGATGTAACTGATGATGTGTAATGAGACTGATTAAAAGAACACGTCCCTGGCATAGAGAATCATGGCCAGTGGATGGTGCAGAATTATAGCTGTGCTGTGCTAATCAGTTGTTTGCTTACTCTGTTTCAAAAGCAAGTCTGATAACATGCAATCAAGAGATTGAAGGTCAGGCTACATAGCTAAAGTCTATACCATCCAGTCGCCACCTTCGTCCCTGGAACATATACGTCTAAAAGGTGCCTGGGGATGTGTTCTTTTACTTTTGCAATTAGCAAGAAGTTGATGTATCACCTTGCCCCTCTGGTTGCTATGTAGAGCTGTGAATAATAAAAAAAAAAAAAAAACAGCAGCTGCATCTTTGGTGATGGATAAAGAATATGCACACATTTTCAAAGTAAGAAATAAGAAATAATACTTCAATTTTTCTAATACAATGTTCAGTAAATAATGCTTTTTTTAAAGTTTTGTATAGAGCGGAGAGGGATTAGAACACTTGTCAGTTTGTATTACTGTCTATGTCCCTGTTAGGGAGATTCACCTGCTCTATTTGTCCTGTTTACCATTATCATTGAAAGTGAAAGTAAAAGAAAATCCCAAATTTTAGGTTGTCCCCAAAAAAGTAATATAGGGAAAATCTTCCAATGGAGACACTAGTCCTGGTGACCTGGAGATCCACAAGGTATTCCCTTAATTTGCAGGGATTTCCTCTCATTTCCTTTTTGTGGCTGTGGGACAGGAAGTGAAGGGAAATCTCTACAATGGAACACAGATGGCAAAAAAAAAAAAAATCTAACAGGGTTTATAACCCTCACTTGTTCTACCCAAAATGAAAAAAAAAATTGCCCATAGTTCTACTTGGTAAAGCTGTACTTTAGAAATAAAGGTAAACGTATGGTAGTCTTTAAAGCAACTATGGTCTACCACAAAAACAACATTCTGCAGCATCTGCACTTTGAGTTTTAATCCCCCTGTAAAGTCCCACAATATCTGTTCATCCTGCCAGTACAGTCCACCTAATTCAGCTTTTTTAGAAATGATGCTGCTCTGCTCCTGAGGTAACAGCACATTTATCACTCTTATGTAGGTTTTGCCTGCTGGCACTACAGTGGATGAACAATTATTGCTGGGAACGGGGTCATGTTAGCATTGAAACTGCTGATTCACAGGCTTGTCAATCAACACCTGGCCACACCTAGTCCCAGAGCTCACTGCTTTCTGGATTGATAGCGCTGCCCCTGTTGCTGAAATCCTCCTATTGTGAGCTGCAGTGTCTGGGGAGATTGTGAGGCACAAAGGATTAGGATCAGTTAGGCCCAGTTCGCACTGGTGCGATGCCAGACATCGCATGTGATTTGCAGCACACTGCTGTCTGTGCAATGTGATTTCAGCCATACAGATAGTATGGCTGATATCGCACAGCATTCGGTCCAAACACGCACAGGACCCTTTTTTTGTTTGGACCAGAATCGGATTTGCATAGGTGTTCACACCTATGTGATCCGATTCATGTCTGAACTGTCAGTTCGCAGTGCGATATGCAAGCTGAACTGGGGGTGTCATTAACAATGTATTGACACTCCCAAGCAGTTCGCATATGGCAGTGTGAACTGCCGTGCGAGTCGGTGGGATGTGGGAACCCGCAGTGGATTCGCAGGATTCTCGCATCGCACCAGTGTGAACTGGGCCTCAAGGTGTTAAAGAAAGTTTTTTGTTTATCTCATGAATTTTTTCACACACATTTAGGAACTGCATTCGGGACTTATTTAGACTGTTCAACAGGAGCCTTTGGAGCCCTTATACACAGACTTTCAGTCTAGATCAGTCTCTCAGTTTTTTTTTACTTGTACTTTCAGGCTACTTGTACACTAGGCATTTAGCCCCATGTCTGGCCAGTCTCTAAATTTTGGTGCACTGGGGAAGCACAGGTACAACATCCAGCACCACTACCTGCAGCCTGTCAAAGTCTATGGAAGGCTGAAATACATTGGGGGGGGGGAGGCAGCAAACAGTGCAACCACAGTCACCCCCCCCCCGATCCAGCCGGTCGGGTCCAAAACACTTACCCCATCTATAGCAGGCATCACAGGCGAAGGGCATCAAGGGCGGTGGGCATCACGGGCAGCTTCCCCTACTCGGCGGCTTCCGCCTACTCCCTCCTCCTCGGCAGCCAATCGGAATGCTTCTCCTTTCAGCTAATCGGGAGACAGGAAACGCTTCCTGACTGGCGGGGATTAGATTCTGTGTGAAAATAGTGAATATTAATTCGCTATTGTCACACAACTGGGTGGTCTCGGTTCTCAGTGCTCTGTGTCCGGAGCCCACCCTATTTTGAAGCCTATTAGAGACTCAGGCTCTAATCACGTGCTAAAAAACACCCCCCCATTGGAATTCATGCATCCGGCATCCTGCAAGGGGCCGGACGCATGGATGGGGGGGCGGTACCCGTGCATCCTGCTAGTGTGAAAGTAGCCTAATGCCTGGTACACACGATAAGATTATTGGACAAATGAACTTCCAATTCTCTTTGCATGGTCGTTGCATATCAAAAATGAAGCGTTTACTAATGTGACAAAAATTCTCATACGACAGAATAAAAATTTGGAAGTGATGTCATGTATTTGTATTGTATTTTTGAATGACAACTGTACTGATTAAACAAAAATCAGTATCGTACAAGAAATATTTTCGTGCTTGTCCCATCAGATAATATCGAAAGAACTGTCGTGATTGGCTATCAAAAGCTGTGTATTAACAAACAGATTATCATACAATTGATTTGAAAGCAGTACTTTTCACAAAATTTTCTGATCGTATGTACGGGGCCATAAAGCCGGCCATACATGGAACGAATTTTGAAAGAATTTTCTCTCAAAAATCATAACTAAGAATTTTTGTTCAAATTTTGTACCGATAGTGGACTGCAGCAACGAACGATTTTTGTGCATCCATCGACTTTGAGTAATCGGGCATGTTGGAAATTTTTTGAAAAACAAACAAATTTCTAATCAATCATGCGATAATCAAGAAATGCGCATGAGCTGTGAGCTGGAGAGAAAAGAATATTCCCGGCTACGAAAATTCTTTTCTGTAGCAACATGAGGTAAATTGAAGACTTGGTTGGTTGATTTTCAAAATTAATGGTGGCACGTCACACATGAAATTTCTGATTTTTGAAAGAAAATTAGTTTGGAATTCGATCCATGTATGGCCTGCATAAGTCAGAAACTGCCTACCAAACCTCCATATTTTCTATATTCTGTAAAAGTAAAACAGTGTAAACTGTTCCTATCTGAGTCTGACAGGCCCTTTGACTACTTCCTACCTTCTTTATCTGTCTCTGCCCATGATACCTGTTGCTTTATGTGAATAAATGACATGCTTATCACTATACCAAGGTGTGCTGGGGAAGATCCATATTTTCCTCTACCTAGGATGCCAATCAATATCTCTGCTAATCAAATTATCGTCTCTTAAGATAGTCATACTCGGTTTGATTTTCTCTTGTTCAGCTCATGGGTTGAACAAGAGAAAATCAATTAATTCTCCTATCCATGCTATATACAATGGAAAAAGGAATTTCCTCTGCTGGCTATTGTATTTAGCCGCCATGGCACCCACGGCTGCCTGAATATAGTGGTGATGCTGAACAGCGACTTCTACTGATAGGATGCAGTCACTGTTCAGCCGATAATTTTCCACCTGTCTCAGTAGATTTTTAAATCAATTGTTTGTTGTTTTTCAAAATTACAGAGCAATTTCAATGTGACCTTGCCAACTAAAGACTATTTCAATGCATGTGGAGTACACAGAAACCAACTTACCGCACAGCAAAATGCCGTATTTCTGGTGGTCATTTTTGTACTGATTTTTGATGTGTGTGGATAGTCTTCTGGTTATGTCAGTATTGTACTTATTGTATCTCTGAGGACATGGTTTTGAGTAAGTCACTATGGTCCAGATTGTGACACTGTTTCTAGTTGTGTTGGTACAGTGCTAATTGTGTTGCTGTGGACATGTTTCTGCTTGTGTCAGGAGGGCTCTGACTGCACATCTGCTGACATGTTTCTGCTTGTCATTATGGTACCATTTGTATCTCTGTGGATGCATTTCTGGTTGTAGGTGATTTATTTTTTGAGGGAAGGCACAATGTAGCTGACCTTGGGGAGAAGAAATAAATATGGCCCTGCTCATAGAACACATGCATATTTGTTACCACAGAAGCTGGATTGAGACATTTGTACACCTGTTGATTGTGTATACAAGCCCTGTAGGTATAGTGGTTCTTTAATTTTCCCGTCTCTTCCCTATTTCATTTGTGAGAACCAGAAGCAAGGAAACTCATAAAGATATCAGTGATCACTGTTTAAGGATTTTGATACAGCACACAAGGCTTTTGGCCCTTTTGGGAAATAGCGGCACATTTCATTTCCACAGCCCTTTCTCAATCTTCTACTGAGACACCATCCTAATGCCCATACACACATTCGGATTTTCCGACGGAAAATGTGAGATAGGACCTTGTTGTCGGAAATTCCGACCGTGTGTAGGCTCCATCACACATTTTCCATCGGATTTTCCGACACACAAAGTTTGAGAGCAGGCTATAAAATTTTCTGACAACAAAATCCGTTGTCGGAAATTCCAGATCGTGTGTACACAAATCCGACGGACAAAGTGCCACGCATGCTCAGAATAAATAAAGAGATGAAAGCTATTGGCCACTGCCCCGTTTATAGTCCTGACGTACGTGTTTTACGTCACCGCGTTCAGAATGATCGGATTTTCCGACAACTTTGTGTGACCGTGTGTATGCAAGACAAGTTTGAGCCAACATCCGTCGGAAAAAATCCTAGGATTTTGTTGTCGGAATGTCCGAACAAAGTCCGACCGTGTGTATGGGGCATAACTCTCTTCACCTGTCCAAATCTAATGAATATGAAATCTTTTTTAGTTTTCAGTACCGGTTATGAAATAGCTCAGCTCTGCATTGAGTCCAGAATCAGCATCTGAGCAGTTCAGGCGTGCCACAATGTAATCTCGCGGTACATTCTCAGCCAGTGAGATGTTGTACAGAGTTGGATAAAAAGTTGGACTTTCATCATTGATATCCAGTACTAAGGAGAGAACAAACAGAAATAAAGGATTATACTCTATTATTAACACAGTGGAGTTAACACTTCTCAAACAAACTTTATAAACCTAGGACAAGAAAGGAAACGGGTATTGAAAAATAGCAAGGCAACAAATAATCACATTCACAGTGAGATAGAAAAAACAGATTTGTGTACAAATCTCACCTTTACCATGCACTTTATAGTAAGTATGCCTTACAATAAATACACTGGGGCTCAGTTAAGGAAGGAGGAAGGAAGGAAGGAAGAAAGGACATTTTTTATTTTAAATCTGTACTACAAAAGGAAAACTGGAATCTTCTTGTTGCCCCGAGCTCCCCCCAAATTCCATAGTATTTATTTGAATTTGATTTGAAGAATTTAATTCCATCTGATGGACCAAGCATCATGGCTCCGGGCCAACAATCATAAATGAATGTAAAGCTTAAGGAAACGTGTCTGTTGAATGTTTTACAGTACAAATTACATCATGTTACAGTGGGCCAGGAAACCCACCAATTTTTTCAGGCAAATTCTGAGTTTAACATAATGTTGAGTTCAAGGCCACCCCTACTACACATGGCATATATAGTGCAGGCAACCTAACAAAAGGTGCTGTATTATAATACATTATGTGAATGTGGTGGTGGTGCTGCTGGTGGTGGTTGTGATAGTAGTGGGGGGTGCTGAAGTGCAATCCTTGACATTCCTAAATGACATTCCTAAATGACATTCCTAAATTCCAAAATTGACATCAAAATTCAAGGTTCTTCAGGATCAACAGAGGCACATTTCCTGGTACCACGTACATGCATTAGAATGGCACTGCCAATATATAATTATTGTATAATAAGATTATCAATATTGTTTAAATCCAGCAACCTGTGTATCAGAATTGCATTAAAGTAGAAGACAGATATGGGGCATGCAGACATGGAGTGCATTGGGTGGTACATTTTTTCTTGATTTTATGGGAAGAATTACATATGGAAACCATGATAAAGTTAACTGGGAATTACCACGAACTGTAAGAGTGCTGGTAGAGCTCTTGGATGGTGATCCAGCATCACTGGCCACTACTCTCAGGTAATACTCGCTGATCCTTTCTCGATCTAGTATGACTGTAGAGGTAACCAGTCCAGTTGTGTTATTTATGACAAAGTCCATACGTGGCATTCCAACACGCATCTCATATGTTACTTTCCCATTCAGACCTTCATCAAGATCTATAGCTACCACCTACAGGTAAAAAGGCAAAGTTAATTTTTAAGATACAGTAGCTGCGTTATCAATATTGTGTTTAAGGCATTAGGAAATTATGAAAATAATTAGGAAAGGTGAGATATAAAAAAATAGCAACTCCAGACAACAGCTCTCCAGTAGCCGCCTTCATTATGCACAAAGTCCTTAAAAAAACATCAGTCACAGAGAAAGTGGGGGGAGAAGGCAGTTGACGTGTTTCACGCTGAACTAGCACTCATAACACATCCACTCTTCCTGTCAGCTTAGCAAGTGGATCATGATATTACACAGCTAAATAGAATTAGCAGATTAAAGGATGATTGCTGTGTTTTTGCTGACTTTTTGCATAATAAAGATTGGTACTGGAGTGTGGCTGTACGGAATTTTTTCTACTTTTCTAAACTACACAGTTACAAGGTGGCACCCGATGAATGTGAGTGGCAGACTGGTGTGGACTGAACTGGAACAGTGTTTACTTTCTTTCTAGGAAAGGTGATAATTTAGAATAAGGTGACATAGTATGAGGTACTTTGTCAGTATGAACTGTGGAAATGGCACATGAGTGAATACTCTGCATCCCTGTGCTGTGACCCTACTGTCTACTCAAAAACAACTGTCTGTGACTGAAGCAGGAGTACTTTTTGACACAATGTAGCTTTCTACCAGCAGGATAAAGCAGGATTGTTGAAGCTGTTACAGAAACCTAGGAATACTCCCAGTAATTTCTTTTGGATGTAAAATTGCTCAATAACATTACTTTCAAATGTATTATGCTAAAACACAGCAGGCATTACCTGGAATACAGAAGCGCCAACAGATGTGCCTTCCAACACCTCAGCAATGAATGGCTGATTTTGAAATGTTGGATCATTATCATTTAGATCCAACAAATTTACAAAAACTGTTGCACTGCTTGTGGCTCGGAGAGGTGGTGTTCCTCCTATAAAATTTTAAGACAAAAATACAATAATTTAATAATGTAAAACACTACTAGATGTAGTCAACCATTAGATATTTGTTTACATTAAATGTATTTTACTTTACCTTCCAGTATATGACAGTACTTTATACTTGATGTAGGCCTTTTTCACACAGGTGCTAGATGCAGAAGACCGTAAAACAACAAAGATCTTGCCTAACTTAGGGTTGCATTCTGCTTAACAGTCAAATAACCAGAGAAGCAACACAAGAGAAGGAGCCCACAGATTCTATTATATGTCAAACATTACTGACAATAATAAAAGCCAGTTTGGACCAATTGCCAGTAATTTGTTTGGGGGATTCTACCATAGCAGCACCCCTTTAAAATATTGTCACTCCATATCAACAGGGACAGAAAGTAGAGACTATATGTCTAGAAGAGCAAGAAAACCGGCCCATAGTACATATAGGGATGATTTGTTCGTTAAAAAAATGTCAGAAAAGAGAGGACCCTGTCTGATCCAGTGCGATTTATTCACCAGTACGGAGGACAATGGAACAAGGTGAAAAAGGTACTTGGCAGACATTGGCACATATTAACACTCCCCAGATGGCTGAGATAGATGGTAGACCACCAGGCAAAACAATCTAAATGATTTTCTGGGACATTCAGAATTTCAGAATAAGTCTACCGAGAACTGGAGAAACTAAAATCAATGGTAAATTTCCATGAAGACATTGCCAGATTTGCACCCACGTTGAGAGAACTGATGTGTTCACCAATGCAGATGTGGGCCAAACGAAGCGACAGGTGAGGGTTCATATTGGTGAGCACATCAGGAGCATTACAAATAATGATGAAGATTAATCCTCTGGCACAGCACTTCATGGAAAAACATGTTGGCCACTAGGGATGAGCCGAACACCGCCCTGTTCGGTTCGCACCAGAACTTGCGAACAGGCAAAAGATTCGCTCGAACATGCAAATACCGTTAAAGTCTATGGGACACGAACGTGAATAATCAAAAATGCTCATTTTAAAGGCTTATATGCAAGTTATTGTCATAAAAAGTGTTTGGGGACCTGGGTCCTGCCCCAGGGGACATAGATCAATGCAAAAAAAAGTTTTAAAAACGGCCGTTTTTTCGGGAGTAATGCTTAAAGTGAAAAAATAAAAGTGTAATATTCCTTAAAATTTCGTACCTGGGGGGTGTCTATAGTATGCCTGTAAAGGGGCGCATGTTTCCTCATGTTTAGAACAGTCTGACAGCAAAATGACATTTCAAAGGAAAAAAGTCATTTAAAACTACTCGCGGCTATTAATGAATTGCCAGTCCCACAATACACATAAAAGTTGATTGATAAAAACGGCATGGGAATTCCCCACAGGGGAACCCCAAACCAAAATTAAAAAAAATATATGACGTGGGGGGTCCCCTTAAATTCCATACCAGGCCCTTCAGGTCTGGTATGGATATTAAGGGGAACCCCAGCCAAAATTTTAAAAAAATTGCTGTGGGGTCCCCCCAAAAATCCATACCAGACCCTTATCCGAGCACGCAACCTGGCAGGCCCCAGGAAAAGAGGGGGGGACGAGAGATCGCCCCCCCTCCTGAACTGTACCAGGCCACATGCCCTCAACATTGGGAGGGTGCTTTGGGGTAGCCATGTTGATGGGGACAAGGGCCTCATCCCCCCCACCCTTGCCCGGTGGTTGTGGGGGTCTGCGGGCGGGGGGCTTATCGGAATCTGGAAGCCCCCTTTAACAAGGGGACCCCCAAATCCCCGCCCTCTGTGTGAAATGGTAAGGGGGTACAAAAGTACCCCTCCTATTTCACAAAAAAACGGTCAAAAGTTTTAAAAAGGACAGTTTGACTTTGACAAATGACACGGGGACTTGACGGGGACTTCCCTGTGGCATTCCCCGTGACGTCAGAGGGGGGCGGGGTCACTGGGTGGCCCCACCCTCCATTATTTAGGAACCGTCAGAAGAGAAGAAGCGTCACACAGCGGGAGCCTCCCTCCATGCCATCATGCATGCAGAGCGGCCTGGAAAATAAGATGAAGAAAAGAAGACGCCGCGGAGGAGATGCCGGACGAGAACACTGGAGGAAGAACCAGAAGAAGAAGAGGATGGAGGAAGAAACTGAAGGAAGATAGAAGATAGAAGAAAGAAGATAGAAGAAAAAAGAAGCATTTAAATAAAGGAATTGTCAAAAACTGTCTCTTGTCATTTTTAACATTTTTAACAGTTTTTTTGTGAAATGGTAGGGGTACTTTTTGTTTCACACAGAAGGGAGGGCCCGGATCTGGGGGTCCCCTTGTTAAAGGGGGCTTCCATATTCTGATAAGCCCCCCACCCGCAGACCCCCCCAACCACTGGGCAAGGGTTGTGGGGATGAGGCCCTTGGGGACAAGGTGTTTTGGGGGGCTACCCTAAAGCACCCTCCCAATGTTGAGGGCATGTGGCCTGGTACGGTTCAGGAGGGGGGGCGCTCTCTCGTCCCCCCTCTTTTCCTGCGGCCTGCCAGGTTGCGTGCTCGGATAAGGGTCTGGTATGGATTTTTGGGGGGACCCCATGACAATTTTTTTTTAAATGGTCAACCAACTGCTTAAAAAACACTAGAAAGTATTAAAAAGTGATGAGATTCTGGGTCTTCAGGAAGGCACCCGGATTGAGACATCTAATAGCCCCCAATGTAGTGGAACCACCAATTAGGCCTTCTTTCTTTGCGAATCTAAAAGGTTTTTTTCCTTGCTGGAAGTGTCCAGTATGCAAATGTGTGGGTCCAAATTCCATCAGGACCACAACATTTTTATCTAAAGTAACAGGTAAATCATTCCAGATTGAAAAATTCATACCTTGTAACACAAAGAATGTGGTTTATCTATTGGAATGTAGTTGTGGCAAACAATATGTTGGGAGGACCAAGAGGGCACTACACGTTAGAGTGGGTGAGCATCTAACCAATATCAATAAGGGATTTCCAAAACACAACCTTTCCAGACATTTTGCGTTAAAACATAATAATCACAACTGAAGGTGGTGGGTATCGAGGTGGGCATACCCCATTGGAGGGTCATGAACATGGTCCGACATATATCCAGGCGAGAAACTCGCTGGATATACGAACTCCGATCCCATCAGCCAAAGAAGTTAAATGTTGAGTGGGATATCAATAGTTTTATTAATAATAGCTAAAGAATTTATTAGGGGACTACATTTATTTAATATTTTATTCAATTTTATTTAGTCTTTTTTTACATATTTTATTGTATAATATTTACCATTCACCATATTCACCCTGTGGATCCTCCCCCTCCTCCCCTCTGCCTCTGGCCCACTCCGTGCCATCTACCGCGCGCCACACTCAATGCCAGGGTTGGTAAGTGTGCTTGGCCAACTACTTTTAGCAGTTTCTACTCTACTCCCCTCTATATAGAGTGTGGTTTACTATATGTATATATTTTACAGGAATCGGTCGCATCTGCTCCTGATGAGTGGAGAAAACCATCCACGAAATGCGTTGAGCTATACTTGATGCTACAGCTTTATCCATTACACCTCGATAATGTTATTATTTTAATATCATTATATCTACATATATCATGCGATTATAGATAGTTACCGGGCATGCCACCTTTGGCATCTGTAGGCCATATTGCTGTCTCGTACTAACACTACTTGATTATTATGCATTCATTATGATCATGTATTTATTTGCATATACTCTTTTATCCATCATGCCTACACTTTGTGCCAATTATATGTGTATGTATATATATGGAATTCTGTCTACTATACCTATTATGACTAATAAATATATATTTTTACTTCACCCTCCGCATTTCAACTGATTCATCTAAAGTCCCCACTTCCTTTTGCATATATTCACCATATAAAGATACTAATATTTATTTATGGTACTGTTAATTTGTGCAGCGTTAATTTGTGCAAGCTACCCGAGGGCGTTCCCTGCCCTCGGGTAGCTTGCAGCCTGGGGTCCCTGGCTCACATTCATGCATATACTGGGGCCATATTTTTTTTAATTTTTTATTCTTATATGGGATCCAGTTGACTGGCTGGCGTGTTTTTGGGGTGTGGGAGAAGACCGGAGTGCCTGGAGGAGACCCACCCAGGCGCAGGAAGAGCATGCGGCTGCAGCAGATGGTGTCGTGGTTGGGATTTGAACCGGCGACCCTTTTTGCTGCTGGGTGATGCTGCCAACCACTACAACACTGGGCTGCCAGTAATATGGATATGCCATTAGTTTTAATTGGAATATTATAAAAGGGGATTGAATGTATGCTAAGCTAAGGATAGCAATACGTTTGGTCAGTAGTTGCTGGATAGGGGGGCAGTGGATCACTGGGAACATGGCCACCATGGGAGGAATCTCTTGCTACATTAACATGGTGATGGGGTCCATGTTGGTTAGTGGACAAACTGCCCTCTAATATCTGGCACTAATATTGCCTTTTGGTTACTAGTGATGTTATGGTTATGTTAAGATTGATCGTATTCTTGATAACCAAATATAGGATTTGTATACTCTAAATGAGTGCATGGACCAATCGTATATGCCGATTAAAACAGCAATACGTTTGGTTATATGTTGCTGAAATAGAGCGTAGTGGATCCCTTGGAACATGGCTGCCATGTCAATAGTATTGGACTACAGAAATATGGCGGTGCAGTACATGCTGGTTTGAATACTAGCAGCACTGCTCTCTAGTGTTGCGCAATGAGTTTATCTTCTTCTTTTATATGCTGAATGTGTGACCGGACTCTGGAGTTTAATCAACTGATGATAGCTGTGGAATATACACCTGTGGAATCCAATTAAGCAGGCTGGGTAGTGGATGCGGATGAGCCCATAGTGAGGGGTGAAAGCTCACTAATGCGCAGATAGACCCTGGAGGGTCTAAAAATCTGATAAGCAGATATACTTGCCCTGTCTATCCTGTGGGGAGCACTGGGTGTCTTCACCAATTGAACATTGGAGCAGCACACATTTTGAGTTCACTTTATGGATGTGGAATTGGGACATTTGGACTATTATTAATAATTTTTTTTTTCTTTTTTCACATTTTTCATCTTTATTGCATTATATTAGATGTTTTTTTGCACTTTGATCATTAAGGTCATGGTTTGACAGCGCTACACGCTTTATAATTGCACGCACTCCTGGAATGGCGACAAACTTTGGTACCTAAAAATCTCCATAGGCGGCGCTTTAAATTTTTTTTACAGTTACCAGGTTAGTTACAGAGGAGGTCTAATGCTAGAATTATTGTTCTCGCTCTGACAATCGCAGCAATACCTCACATGTGTGATTTAAACACTGTTTACATATGCGGGCGCGACTTCCGTATGTGTTTTCTTTGCTGCGCGAGTTCGCGGTGACGGGGGCGCTTTAAAAAAAAGTTTTTCTTATTTCTTTCATTTATTTTTATGTTATTAAATTGTGTTTTGAAAAAAAAAAAAATTGATCACTTTTATTGCTGTCACAAGGGATGTAAACATCCCTTGTGACAGTAAGAGGTGGTGACAGGTACTCTTTATGGGGGGATCAGGGGTCTAAAAGACCTCCAATCCCTCCTTTGCACTTCAAAGTATTCAGATCACCGAAAACAGCGTATCTGAATACTGTATATTTTTAAAAATCCGGCGCCATTGGCAGCCGAGTACACAGGAAATGACGTTGTGACGTCGCTTCCGTGTTTACATTCAGGAGACTGGAATTAAGCCATTTCTGGCTTTGTGCCAGTCTGTCTCTAGCCGCCAGAAGTGGCGGATCGAGTCTCCCGGTGGGACGGGTGGCCTGGTCAGAGCGACGGGAGGGGGGGACATCCCTTCCCGCTCCTCCGGGATAACAATTAAGTGGCTTTTAGCCACATCGGTTGTTATCCCTGGAAAGCTGATCGCCCGCTCTAAAAAACGGTACTGGGATGATGCCTGCAGCTTCGGGCATCATCCCGGTATAACCCCCGAAAGCTGAGGCCGCATATCCACATACACTCATGGGGAAGGGGATAAAGTAAGAAGAAATCCTTTGTGTAGAAGTGATACTGTAATTATAGTACTTACGGTCAGTTACTGAGATAACAATCTTTCTCATCAGTTCAGCTTCTTGTGCGTTTGGGTTCTCCCTGTCTAGTACCACACCTGTTGTTCGGATCTTCCCTGTGGTACTATTCAAGACATAGAACTTATTGGGAGGGTTGATGGTGTATACTACAGTACCATTCTCAGCAAGGTCTGGATCTAAGGCAACCACCTGTTGTACAGAGGATAAGATGAGAAAAAAAACCATAACGAATCAGAAAGGACACATTTTAATTCAATTATAGGAAAATTCTTAGTCTTGCTAATGATTTAACAAACATTGACATGAATTCTGTGGAACACAATAATGGCACAATAGAAAAGAAATCAGTGCAAAAATAGAGTGGCATATATCTGACCTGAAACAATCAATTTGATCCCAGATTGGGATAGAAAATATGTATCCAATCGGACATAACGCTTTTAACGCTTTCCTCCAGATTCCAGAAAAATCTACTCTTATAATAACATTTGATGTCTCATTATTTTCCTTTACATATCATGTCTTGGAATGATTACAGATTTTAGCAGGGAAATGCACTAGATTAGAATCTAACTATTATTCTACAGACATCTCCAGTCTCCACATACCGGTACATACGGTACTTACCAATACTATGGTCCCCAGGACACTGGTAATCCTGCTCACATTTCACCCACCGGCTTTCTGTGTGGGCATGCCCACTTAATGGGTTGACCCTACCTGTACCCCAACTATAATTATGCAGGGATCACCCACTTGTGCCCCTGATCCTTACAACAAATGTCTTTTTAAGCAACTGTGCATGTTACAGTACATAGGTTAAACAAAATGGCAAGTCCATCTAGTTCAACCAATAAAAAATGCAATGAATAGAATAAATAAATAGAAAACCTCCATTTACAGAACCCTTTACCCAGAGTTTATCCTGAGGAAGGCAAATGAAATCCTATGAGTGCCCATTTGCACTACCTGCACACAAAACTATAGCAGTTTAGTGTGGGGGAAGCTCCCCATTCCACCTACAGTTAGCTGGTAGTAGGGGGCAGTGTGATGCATATCACACAGTTGCTTTATTTTTGACTAAACAATAGTTTTCTGTGTGTCCTAACAGTGACCTGAACAAAATATTACAGCTCACACATACAAAATTGACATTTATCTCCTGCAAGGCTATTTAAAACATCTGAACATTTTCAAAAAATATGGGGATTTAGTCACACCATATGGCTATATGGTGCTTAAGCCCACTTACTGCATCAAAGTACCACATTGTCAGTGGGTCCTACGCTATTCATAGAATGAAAGATCCACCCCCCGCCATTACCTCTTATTAGTGTCCACCTGTGATACAGGAGGAGTCCTTTATTTCTCCCATACAGAGGAGTGTATTTCTACTACGGTTCAGAGAAGCAGGATCTTTCATTCTACGAATAATGTAGGATCTACTGATAATGGGGTACTTTGACGCAGTAAGTGGGCTTAAACACAGTATAGCCATAAGGTGTGACTAAATCCCCATATTTTTTTTAAATGTTCAGGTGTTTTAAATAGCCTTGGAGGAGTTAAATGTAATTTTTGTATGTGTGCGCTGTAATATTTTGTTCTGTTTGTATGGTCTTATGGCTGCACGATCTTTGATGCATTTTTTAGGGTGTGCCCCCAAGTATTTGTCTAGCAGTGAACTGAGTTCATAACAGGTCACCGCACTATATGTGAATATGGTATTTGTCCTCTGCACTTTCTCCAGTTCCCCAATATTATTTTTGTGAACTGCTACTCAAAACTGAACTACATATTTTAGATGAGGTCTTACTAATGCCTCTTTCTGTAGTCTATACCTCTTAATACAAGAAGGTATTTTTCTTTCTTTAGATGCTACAGCTTGGTATTGCATTCTATTATTAGGTCTTTGATCTATCAGAACACCCAGATTCTTCCCAAGCATCACTTCACCCAGTTGTACGCCTCCTAGAATGTATGATAAAAGCATGTTCTTAGCCCCCAAGTACAAAACTTTATATTTATCAACATTAAACCCCATTTGCCACATAGTTGCCCAATCACACAGTGCATTGAGGTCAGCTTGGAAATTAGAAACATCTTGTTAAGCTCATTATTTCATTACATAGCTTGGTGTATTATTCAAATACAGAAATGGTACTTTTAATCCCAAACTCTATCTCATTTATACACAGGTTTAAAAGTAAGGGTTTCAGCACTAAACCTTGGGGTACAATGCTAATAACTTTAGACCTTTCAGAGTATGAATCATTAATCACTTTTCTCTATGAATACAGTCTTTTATCCAATTTTCTATCCATTTATAAATGGAATATTCCAAGCCTTTGCACTTTAACTTAGCCACTAGCTGTGTGGGGTGAATTGTGTTAAAAACACTTTTACAAAGTCCAAGTATACTATATCAACAGCCACTCCTTTATCTAAGCCTTAGCTTGCTTCCGGTTTTCTCAATCTATGCTGACTATTGGTTGTAAAATAGTTTTCTACCAAAATTCTGTGTTTTTTTTATCAAACTCTAGTATGTTCCTGACTATAGAAGTTAAACTGACCAGCTTGTACTTAGTTTGCAAAAAGTCCTTTTTTAAATGTAAGCACCATATCGACTTTGTGCCAGTCAGAGTGAAAAACTAGAAATAATGGCTTTGAAATATCAGAGCTCAACTATTTGAGGACATAAGGATGTACGCCAGCTGTCTGAGGTGCTTTATTCACCTTTACTTTGTTTTAAATGTTTATGGAAGCATATCAATTTTGAGCCATTGTAGCTCTTTTGTCAATATTATCTCTATTATTGACTTGAGCGCCACCAATTTACTTTGTATACATAAAGCTTAAAAAGTATCTATTAAAATTGTCCCCCTTTATCCCAAGTCACCAACGCTACATGTGCAGTGACAGAATAGTGCTCGTTCACACTTGCTTTGGTCTCTGAATAGTGATCCAACTTGGAATCGTTCATCAGAAAAAATGTGACTGGCGGTGAGGTGGCGCTGTATTGCCTCCTACCATTTGTTAAGCTGGGTGATGCCATCAGGGCAACCTATGGCTTGAACTTCAGCCTATTCCTGCTAAAATTTGAGCCACGTATCACTGGATTTACTTATACCTCAAATATTTAGGGTTTGGTGTTCAATGTGCTTTTGGCTTGCGTGGCGTTACCATACAAAGAGCTCTTTGAGGCCCTCTGAGGGAAGGGTGTGTATGCCTATGAGTCTGGTAAAGAAGAAGTTTTACAGCTTTCAAAGAACTAATTTGTCCAGGACTGGCCAGCCGAGCAAATTCAGCCTAAGAACTGAGCGTTTGATGCTTTAAAAAAAAGTCTAAGTTCTACAATCAAAAAGTGATTGAATCAGTTTAACCTGCATGAGAGGTGTGCTAGAAAAAAAAGCCATTGCTGTCCAGCAAGAACAGGAGCAAAACTATACTTTGCCTTTAAATATATATGCAAAGTCAGGGTCCTTCTGAAAAAATCTTTTGCAGATCAATGAATCAAAGATAGAATTATTTGTCCTTGGTTTAGTCCCAGGAGTCCAAGCCTTGTTGCTGGAATACTTTGTGCATTTGGCATCCTTTTTCCACAATCTTTGTTAAAAGCTGCATTTTTGAGAGTGTGCATTGAATTGCAGATCTCATTAATTACTTAAATTATATTGAGGTAGACTGTGCCCTAGAATGCAGGTTTCACTGGTGACATGGATGCTTGGGAGTAAGCTTTGTATGCTGGTGTGCAGATCTCATCTGTGACATGTATATAGGAGAATAAAGTGAAAGACTCATAGTGTAGGTTTTATTGATGCCGTGGAAATGGGAAGTGAGCTTGGAGGTTGCATGCATTCTAGAAAGGCAGATGTGTGTATTGGGTTGACATGGGTACATAGTGCAGAACAGACGATATGGCTACTCTGCTTCAGGTTAGGTAACCAGGGGATGTGCTAATGATAGGGATACATAGACTTCAGGATTTACATTTTTACCACCTCCATACAACTGATGTCATAGGACCAGATGCAAACCACTCCTCCAACTAGCCACTGCATTTCTTCATGATTAAAATGTCAACTATTAAAATTACCTATGTAGATTAGCCCTTAGGATATGTCAAAGGGTTAAGCTTTTGCAGTTTTATGACGTTAGCTATTAGGAATCATAAAATACTTAGAAACTAAAATGGTTTGTTTATTTTACAGCAGCCAAAAGAAAAACTTGAATTAATTTTTGTCTACAGCATTATAAATCCAGAGCAAATGGTTTAGGCTGGTGCGAGTTTTCAAGCTTTTAAAATGGCTCATTTATTTTACAAGGATGGAAAGCCATGTGTTTTAAATGGGTAGTTTCACATAGGAATTGATTCATATTATGCAGAACATGATTATATAACAGATGTTCCAGTGTAGTGCTAGGAAATCAAGACAAATCAATACAGTAAAAAAGATTAATTTTCAGCTGAATAAAAAGTTTTCACCAACCAAAATAATCTTTTTATATTTAGTATTGTAACTAGGCTTAAGGAGCCTTCCCACCATTGCCCTATAGAGGTGCTCTTGATTAGCATGTGGCCTCCATTTACATGCAAGGAAAATAAAAATAAAACATTTTTGCTTGCATATGGTTGGATAATGGAACTCAGCAGAGCTTTGCCACATTCACCAAGCTAGGGGAAGTTTGCCTTGAAAAGTGAAAACCCTTTTTGCTTTTAATAAATCAACCCTAGTAGGTTCAGTGAAGACATATCAGCTTAAAGGGGTTGTAAAGGTAAACTTTTTTTTTAAAAAAAATAACAAACATGTTATACTTACCTTCACTGTGCAGCTCGTTCTGCACAGAGTGGCCCCGAACCTGGTCTTCTGGGGTCCCTCGGCGGCTGTTTCAGCTCCTCCCCGCAAGCATTAACCACCTTAATGCGAGCTCCCTCGCATGGTGGTTAGTGCTTGCGGGCGCGCTCCCGTGATACAGCCGGTGGCTATAGCCGCTTGCTGTATCACTCGGCCCCGCCCCCCGGTGCGCCGCGTCATCGGATGTGATTGACAGCAGCGCGAGCCAATGGCTGCGCTGCTTTCAATCCATCCACTGCAGCCAATCAGCGACCAGGCTGAGCTGCAATGGAGATGACGAGAACGAGCAGCGGAGATTCGAGGCGTCAGGTAAGTAAAATGGGGGGGCTGGGGGTGGCGGTATTGTCAAAAGTTTTTTCACCTTAATGCATATAATGCATTAAGGTGAAAAAATTTTTACCTTTACAACCCCTTTAAGTGTTCAGTTTAAACAAATAGTGTTTCTCTAATAGTGCAAGTCACACATGTTAGGAGCCATTCATGAAAAAAAGACAGTCTATTCCATAAACTGTATATTACCGTATGTATAGAGAAAAAAAAAACAATTTAAAAGCCAGTCAAGATGCAAAATCAGGTTAACACAAACAAACACAAATCGTTTTATCTACTAAGGTGGCCTCAAGCTCATATAGCATTACCGTCAACTACCTGCTTGAATCCTTAACATCTGAGTATCTTAAAAGCCCAGGTACTCTAGTTTGCAAATTTAGATCACAGCTTCTGCATTTGATCCCTGGCCAGACTCCTTTAGCACCCTGCACTTTCCTATTTGCTACCAAATGCCACAAGCTACCTCTTAGGACAAAATAATTAAATGTGGGGGAGGAAGTGGGCTAGGGATAGACCTCATGACCAATGGTTAATATTTGTTTTTAGAACACCCAGATACTATAAAGGCAAATCAAGGATGTGAACAAGCCCTTGGAGCTACCTGCTTTACCTAAAAGGTGAACTTTCAGGCTGTAAACCTAAAGAAGTAGTTTATTTGCTGATAAGTTTACACTTGCCCTTATTTAACAACACTCGGGGCTTTCTTAAAAATGCAAAAGTGAAGCAAATTAAGCTAGTAGCAGCCTCTTAAATTTCAGCTGTTACTGTTTCTGTACAAATTAGAAAATGAACATCCTTTAGCTGTCTGGCTATTAGCCCAATTTCCGTTTGCTCTTAATTTTATAAATTAGTGTCACTGTGTACTCAAAATGTCACATTAAACCTAATTAGATTCGAAAAATTCTGGATCGTGCTCAATATCAGAATCTACGTGTAGTCTTTAACAGTAAGGTTTTCATTAGAGGAGGCTTGAAAACTGTCTACCAGCTTAAACGTACTATGTTTTGGAAGAGTGGAGATGGGTTAAAGCCTCTATCATGGCTTTATTACTGTCCATGTCCCTTTTGGAAAGATTCTTTCTCACTTCCTGTCTGATAGGAAAACTCTCTAATTGGACATCAGGCAAAACAAATTTTCAGAAGGGTAGGGAAGGGTTAGGACTTTAAATTTTTTTATTTCTGTTGTCTGTGCTTTCCAGTAACATGATAACCAAAGCTCCCATTTCTTGTACAGGCATCACTAAGACATGAAATGAGGAGAAATCTTCCCAATGACACAAATAGAAATAAAACCCCAACAGAAGTGTTCATTGTTCCTTATTTAATCTGAAGCAAAAAAATATATATATAATAATAACGGCTGAAATAAGACTTTTTTATATGCTTCAACTCAAAGGCATATCTGGAGCAGTGTTTGGCAAACTGCAAGAAATTTAAGACCTCATATGTGATGAGCGGTGGACAGTCTACAAAAAAAAACTAATTATCATATACAATTTTGCTTATTTCCTTCATTCGTGACTAAGTAAGAAGTGAAGTGCTGCCACTCACATGAGTACCCAGGGGATTTCCTTGTGGCAAACCAGATAGGATGTTATAAAGCTGGTCATACACTGATATTTTTTGTGCAGCCTGATGACCGAAAAAAAAATAAACCTAACAGATTTCTTCATCCATGCTATACAGTAAAGGCAGCCAATCTGCTATTGCTAGTGCTGTATTTAACAGATAGGCTCTGCTGGCTGTGAAAATACCTGAATAGCTGTATTCAACCATGTTGAAAGGTTGACAATACTCCGCCTGGCTCCTTTAATTTTTAAATCGAGGATGTCGGTGGGAAATGACTGACAGGGCCACCCACTGAGCAACTTTCTGAAATTTAAACAGTGTATGACCAGCTTTATGCTTACCAGACACAACCCAAATTTTGATATAGAGTTATCAGCCTCAGCCAGCTTGCAAATATCAGGGTCATTATCACCTAGAAAGATTTTTTAACAATTGTATTATTGTTACAGTATGTGGCTTTAAAGCGGAGTTCCAGTCTTTTTTCACTTAATTAAAAGTCAGCAGCTACAAAAAGTGTAGCTGCTGATTTTTAATAAACACACACTCACCTGTCCCATGGTCCAGCGATGCGGCCGCCCGAAGCCTCACTCCTCTCCCCCTCCTCTCCGCGGCACTGTCATTACAACTGTGGGTGTCCGCTGTGACAGCTTGCGGCTTCACAGTCAGGCGCGCTGCGCTCTCCTAGTGACCAGGCAATCTTCTGGGACCTGTGACGTGTCCCAGAGGATTGCAGAGAGGGAGGGGCCACCTAGGAGGAAAGGAGGAGTCGCCTAGGTGGCCAGAAGATGAAAGGAGGAAGTGGGACAGTTAGTACCTGTCAAAACCATTTACTCACTCCCCCCCTCCCCCCCAAAAAAATTACATGCCAAATGTGGCATGTAAGGGGTCGAGGAGTGCTTAAAGCGGAAGTTCCACTTTTCGGTGGAACTCCACTTTGAAGCTGAAATCCAGGCTAAACAATGCTGTCTAAATTCAAAAGCAAAGTTTATTCTAATTTGAATCTTGGTGTCCTTTGTGTATTTCTTCCAGATTTGTGCAGGAATCCAACATAAACTAACTCCTGTATATTACCTCTGAGTTTCCTATGATAAAGACTAATTACTGCTGCTCTCTCTCCTTGTGTAGGATAACTGGTCCTGTATGGGACCTGCTGGGCCCCCCTCAGCTCTGCTTTCTGTATAGCCTTTATGCACCACAATGAAAATGTCACTACTACTTTTACAAGGTAATATCAGGGATTAGAAAGCCATCTGGTGCACACAAAATGGATTTATATCTATTGTAGCTATTGAGAAATATATAAAAAAAAAGTCCTCAGTTCAGCTTTATTTTATGTCATCTAATCTGGCTTATTGATAAAAGGCACAGCAGGCTACCCAAAGCCATGCAGCTTAAACATAGAAATGTAGATATTTTAGTGTGATCTTTATCTCAGTGAGTGATCTGCTTGTGTTTGGCAGCCCAATACAAAATACAAAGTTCCAGTGCTTTGTAAATTCTAATTGTTAGCTTAGGATATGTATGGGTCACTTACTGCTTGTGTCAGCTATTATAAAGATAATAACAATAAATAGGGCTGTGGAAATTAACTATTAATTCCTCGATTAATCGATTAATTTTTTTGATCAATCAAAATTCTTTTGAGTGGTACTCACCTCTCCGCCGGCTTCCGGGTCTTCAGGGAGTTCCGTCGGAGATCTGGTGACGTCAAGGAAATCGACGTTGAGTTGCATTCCACCGACATAATTTCCAGCCGATGCGTCATCACGGAGGTTTGTCCTTCCGTGATTGGCATCATTTGCTATCTAGCCATTAGGAAGTGTTAGGCGATGAGGCGCAGGCGCTGTGCGTGTTGCGCTCCACCGACCTCGCTTCCTGTTGACACACCACCCAGGGGGTTCGGTCTTCCTGGATTGCTGAGACCTGGGGAGCTAAAACAGCGGTGTACCAGTGGAGGAGTACTCAGTCATAAAAACTGCATTATTCATCAGGTTCAATAAAATTACAAATACTGCAGGAAAATGAAATTTAAAATAAGTTCTCCTTCAGATGGACAATATTAGCAAATACATCCTATTCTCATTCTATGCCATACTGGACAAAACCCATTTTTTTACATAGATTTATCCAAGATCTGTATGTGCGTTATAATTAATCAAAACTAGTCGATTAATCAATTTAAAAAAAAATCGATTAATCGAACACAAAATTTTTAATCAGTAACAGCCCTAATAATAATAATAAACCTTATTTTATATAGCGCCTTTAAAGGAGCTTCTCAAAGTGCTTTACAAGGAAAACACAAGAAATACACATGATAAAGGAAAAAATAGATCATTAAGTGAAAGCTTGTCTAAAGAAAGTTTTTAGATTTGATTTGAATGAGTTTAGAGAGGATGACTCTCTGATGTTCTTTGGAAGTGAATTCCAGAGTTTTGGAACATAGCAGGAGAAGACTCTCCACCATTGAGTGTAGGTGAGAGGGGGGACACACAGAAGACTAGAATTTGAGGAGCGGAGGTTATGAGGATGGGAGTAAGTGGATAAAAGTTCAGAGATATAATAGGGTTCCAAGCCTTGAAGAGCCTTATAGGTGAGCAAGAGGATCTTAAAGTCTATGTGAAACCTAACTGGTAGCCAGTGCTAGGACTCCAGGATAGAGGTAATATGATCACTTGTACCAGACCTAGTCAGGATTCTGGCTGCAGAACCTTGAACATATTGAAGTGGATTAATAGTGGATTTAGGTACACCAGCGAGTAGAGCATTGCAGTAGTAAAGTCAGGAAAACAAATGTATGGATCTGCTTTTCAGCGACAGTGTATGATAGCATAGGCCGCAGCCGAGCAATGTTTCTCAAGTAGAAAAAAAATGTTCTGATAACATTTTGTACAGGTGGGTCAAAGGATAAACTACCATCAAATATCACCCCTAGGTTTTTCAATTTAGACTGAAGCTCAGGTACAGTGCCATCTATAGATAAGCTATTAAATCTGGCCTTATATAATTGATAGGGGGTACAGATAAACATGACTTCAGTCTTGTCACAGTTTAATTGAAGGAAATTGTGGGCTTTCCAAGTTTTTATATCACAAATACAGTTAGATAGGAGAGAAGCAGCCAAAGTAGAATCCGGTTTAGTGTAGATGTATATCTGAGTGTCATCAGCATAGAAGTGATAATTGAGCCTATGTGATCTAAGCAGGAACACTGAGGAACTATTATGAGTCTTCTAAATAAGTGTTTTCATCCTAAAGATTTATGAAGATATAAGGGCAAATGCATTATCAACTCACAAATTTCAAATGAACTAATGTACCAATTATGCAGTAAACTTACTGGTACCAAAGTGTTTCTGCTTTATTTAACTCAGCTAGCAGTAGAGAATTACAATGAATATTGAATGCTACCTGCTACACTGAAATGTCTACTTTAACAGTCTCTAACTAATCTGACTTACAATGTTTGCAAACATATTCTTATTGAGAACTGTTTATGCATCCAAAAATACAATTACCAAAAATTCCCAAGTGTTATAAATAACACATGCTAGTGCTGATAACAATTGGACAAAATAACAAAAACGCAAACAATGAAAACACGAAGATGCTTGGTAAAAATATGAATTCTACAGAACAATTGTTTTGGGCTAATACTGTTTTTTTTAACAAACTCTTATGCTTTGGATACTGTCAATGGAAGTCTGTTGAATACATTAATATAAACCTCATACACAAATAAATGCACAAAATGATAATGTCAATATATTATATATAAATGTGGTTTACTGGTCACAAATGAAAAGAAAACAGTGAACAGATAAGAATGTATAAAAGTCTATGCATGCGGTGAAAAGAGTGTTGGATTCTACAATAAACAATGCTATTGTGCAAATATAACTACAATAAAACAGTTATAATACATTGTGTTCCAAACAATTTCATTGCCTTAAAATAGAAAACCAAATAAAAAATAAGACTTGCTCAGTTAATGTCGACTGCTGTGAAAACATAATTAGAATGAAAACAAATGATGTTTGATCTGGACAAAAATAAAAATTAATTTAATGCATTATTAGGCTTCTATTAAGTCTATTTTGTGAGAACAAGGTAAAAAAAATATTCAATTAGTTTGATAAGTGTGAGGAACTGGAGGGAGGAAATACATTGAAATCCTTATTATATGAATTAACTTTAGTCTTGCCTGGAAATATTCACTTTAGTGCAGGTTCAGACTAGCAAAAAATAAGTTTTTGGGAAAACAAAAAAACTTACAGACACTATTGTATTATTCAGGGAAGTTGTGTGTACTGGGTTTCCTCAGTACAATTTAAAAAAAACACTGTTTTTAGGTTTTTAAGTGGAAGAAAAGTACCACTTAAAGCAGAACTAAACCCATTGATCTAATGGTTTCTCAAAACAGTTATGTTCTAGGTATGCCATGAAAGATAAATGTCACAAGCGCTTGTATTCTGAACTGAACTGTCAAGCCTTCAATTTGTTGGTGTCTTTAAATTAGCTGGCCACATGCAATACCATGGCAACTGCAGATCAAACAGAAGCTAAGAGGGTAGCTTCCTTGGCTGTAAAGAGGAGGAGGGTTTAGTTCCACTTTAAGGTCAACAGCACGATTGATGTAAAATTAGGGGGCACTGCAAGTTCTGAAGCTCAAAGAGCACGTAGAGCCTTAAGTGAAAGTCATGAAGGTATGGATCAGTGATTTAAAGAGGTATGGTTTGAGATGCTGTTAGACTTTAAAATTTGCCATGTGTCTAGACTTTACATCTTCACACGTGGCCACAATTGGAAATCTCCTTGTAACAGCTGGCCAATTACTCCTCCTTATCTGCAACCTGTATGTGTTTTAGGCAGTTTTTTTATTTTTTATTATAGTTTAAAATACATTTTTTACAGGTAAAGCAATTCAAATTAAGTATTTGACACAAAGCATTGCTTAAGTACAGGTTATATTTTCAAAACAGAAAGTCAAAAAGGTTATATTCAAAGATATGAGCACCTGAAGTTAAGTACAGATCTAGGTTTATCAATTCAAAAGTCTGCAAGGTTTTTTTGAACAAACCCTCTAGTTAAAATTGATAATAAACATTAGGAATGGGCCGAACGACCCCCTGTTCGGTTCGCACCAGAACTTTCGAACATCTTGAAAGTTCGGAGCCAAATAACAAACCCCATTGAAGTCTATGGGACCCGAACGTAAAAAAATAAATAAAAAGTGCCCATTTTGAAGGCTTATATGCAAATAATTGGGCATACAATGGCTATGGGGGTCTGAGTACTGCCCTGGGGGACATGCATGAATGAAAAAAATTTAAAAAACTTCATTTTTAAATGAGCCGTGACACAGCAATAATTGCATTTATAAAGCCCCAAAAATGACATTTTCCCTGCAAGCTTTCTTTATTTTGTAAGCAACTGCTTGGGGGGTCGGTCTCTATGATGAGGCCACAATGTAGTGCACTGGGAACAAGATTAGAGATTTTTGGGATAAATTCTGGCGTCTCTACAACAGACTTTGGATTTCAACTTCTGTAACGAGTGCAGAAAAATTGTTCTTTGGGTGTCGGTGGCGCCTTCACACCGTAACCCTATAGAGGTACTCTTGATGAAAGCAAGAATTGGCCTTGCTGTCAAAAATTGTAATGATATGCACCTGTCAAACAGGTGCATAAAAATTGGTCTTTGGGTGTCATTTTGTGCCCATGAAACCTACACCAAAAACATTCTTCCAGATGAAATTAACACCAACAACACTAGGCAGCCTAGAAGTCCTGCAGAGATTCCACATGCCAAAAAACATGTAATCAGCGACATTGGCATCAGGGGCTTATAAAAGATAATAACTAATGCGCAAAAACCACAATAAATGATAAAATAGACAAAGAGCCGCCAACATAAATAGTATACTCACATAACCTTACTCAACAAATGATAAAAAATATGTAGTGCTACCTCAGTCCCAACGTGAAAAAATGTAATTAATACGTCCAAGGCTTAAATGAACACAAACAAGCAATTACACAAACAAGTACAACAATGTGTACATATAAAGTGCAAAGTAAGACACAAAAAAGTAATCCAATCTCACATAACATGTGTGTGGAAAGGATCAGATAACACCTAATAAGGTGAAAAATCCAACCTCACGTGGCAAAGTATATAAATAAATCGTGAATAATGTCACATGATAATAGAAGTGTCCAATTCAATCAATATTGAGCATGAAACATAGACTAAACCACCAAAAAAATAGAAAATAATGGCAATATAATTCACAAGTGTGCGATTTACAGATGCGATAGAACAATGCGACTTCCCAAAATTTAACAAAGTGCAGTGTGCGTGATCAAACAAAATAACTGAAGAACCATATATTCACAGGTGAGCAATTCACAACTGCAACTTCCAAGCAAAAAAAATATTAATGAAATATTTGCAAAGTGTAGTGTGCATATAATCAAAAATAATGTATTCACAGGTAGCGATACACAAATGCAATAATTAGGTGCAACAAAAAAAATAATTTCTAGCAAAGTGCAGTGTGCATATGTTAATATTAATATTGAAATTTTTGAAAAGTGTAGTGTGCATATAATCAAAAAAATTATAATCACTGATATGCAATTCACAAATGCGATAATTAAATACGACTAAAAAGATATATCATTTCTAGCAAAGTGCAATGTGCATATAGAATTCATGAACAGGTAAATAAATAATATTCAGTGATAAAATAAATAGACTATCCAATTAATTGTGAGCTCACATCTTAAAGTGAGGTGATATAAAAGTGAAAATAATCAAGTGCAGTCCAAACACATGTGAATGCGACTTCTAGTACAGTTTGTGTTCATTTAAGCCTTGGACGTATTAATTAAATTTTTTCACGTTAGGACTGAGGTAGTGCTACATATTTTTTTATCATTTGTTGAGTAAGGCATGAGGGGCTTCATAGCTGCTGGTAATCCAGGACTGATTAATTTTGATAAAAATCAGACGTCAACCTAGTCTGTGGACAGATGCATTCTGTGATCAGTAACAAAACCTCCAGCAGCACTGAATGCCCATTTGAAAAACACACTGGATGCAGGGAAGCCCAGCAGCTAAATAGCATTCTGGGCAAGTTCATGACCCAGTAAGCCAGTGGATCGTCGATTGGAAAGCTCTCCATCTCTGTTTTCGCCCCTAGATAATTGTCCACCATGTGATGCAGATGCTGCCGATGGTATGTGGAAGCTGACAGCCCTGGATCAGAAATGCATCACTTCTCCAGCGCTCCTCTCTTGACCAACAGAAGCCTCAAAACTACGTTTTCGATGACACTGTAACCTACCAGAGTCGGGAAAAGCGTTTGATAATTTCATCTTTAAGGTGTTCTCAAGAGATTTCATCTTCTGCACTCTGTGGGGACGGGATGAGTTGAGACGTTTCCCTTATAACAGTGGTCAAGCAGGGTTGCCAACCAATAGTGATCCTTTTCCTTTACGCCACGTATTGTTGGGTCCTTTCGCAGGCTTTGAGACATGAGGCAGCCCATGCACTGCAAATTTTACGAAGGCATGAGAAGCATACTCCTCGGGGTCACTGAGAATTACAGTAGCTGGAACTGCCTCCTCCCAGCCACGTACTACTCCCAAGGGTTTTGGGGATGGAAAACCATCTCTTACTGTTTGACGTATGTCTTCCTCTGCTTCAATGCCTCCGACACTGCCAGAATCCTCCTCCTCTTGTTTGTTCTGTGGCATGGAAACAATGGTGTCTGCATAAAGTGGACCTTGAGAGGAAAGGAAGTCCTCCTCTTCATCCCGCTGCTCTGCCTCTAGTGCCCTGTCCATAATGCCAAGCAAAGTCTGCTCCAGCAGGTACACAACAGGGATTGTGTCACTGATGCATGCACTGTCACAGCTCACCATCCTTGTGGCCTTCCCAAATGGTGACAAGTACAGTGCATGCATTCTTTATCAGCAGACTTTATCTTGGGGAAAAAAAGCCGAGCCGGCTTGAGCCTGTAGTTGTGCCATACTCAAACAGGTACTCGTTGATGGCCCTCTGCTGCATGTGCAACCACTGCCATAGCTACAGCCTCTTCTGGCCTGCTTTAGTTGATCTTCCAAACCTGGGTACCTATTTAGCAAATGCTGCACCACCAAATTGAGGACATATGCCAGGCATGTGTCAACTTTCCCTGTCTAAGGGCAGACAGGAGGTTTGTGCCATTATCACACACCACCATTCCTGGCTCCAGCTGGCATGGCGTGAACCACCTCTAGGCCTGTCCCTGCTGTCCCCTAGACACGCCAGCTGAAGCCTGACTCATTGAATAGCCCTTTGACCGCTTAGGAGGTACTTGAGGTTCATAGCAGATTCAGCAGAGGAGGGCATGGAGGAGAAGGAGGAGGGAGTAGAGCTGACAAATCTAGCATCATCACCAGCTGTATGAAGACGTAGGGGCACAACATGCTGCAGCACTGAGCCGTATCCTGCATCCTTCCGAGTTGCAAGCAGAGTTACCCAGTGTGCTGTGAATGAAATATATTGTCCCTGCCCATGCTTGCTGGACCACGTGTCAGCAGTAACGTGGACTTTGCAACTGGCTGCCTTGCCCAACAAAGCCACAAAATTGCCTTCCACGTGAAGGTAGAGAGCTGGAATGGCCTTACATAAAAAGGAATAGTGAATGGGAACCTGCCATTGTGGTACAGCACATTCTGCAAATTCACGGAAGGGGGCAGAATCCACCAGGCAGAAAGGCAGAAGTTGTAGAGCCAGCAGCTTTGACAAGCTTGCATTTAGACGCTGGGCATGTGGGTGGCAAGGATTATTTTTTTCCAATGCAGAAGATGGGGCAGAGAAATTTGCTGGCTATAGTCTACATCTGGTGATGCGCTGCAAGGACCTTGGATACCCTGCGCTATACCATCATTCCTGTCAGTGGAGGCTGCTGAGAAGTAATGAGGTTTAGCAGGGACAGAATGACATGAGTAAGGAGAAGGGACAGATTTGTGCCCATTTTGTGTGGCTTTTAGGTGCTCTTGCCAACGGCTGAGCGGTGGGAGGTTAAATGCCTTGTAAAGCATGTGGTACCCAAATGGTTGGTGTTTTTGCCACGCTTGCTGCTCTTGAGACGAAGTTTGCAAATAGCAACAGTGTGATCGGTGAAGTAGAATAGTAAAGTATCGAACCAGGCAGAAATTCAGCAATGCAGGTTTATTAATAGCTGATAACATACAGGTTTATGTTCAAAGTATTACAAAATACAGGTCAAATTTATACAGTTTCTTACAATGCATGCATATTAGATATAAATATTCTTATCCTCTAACCAAATTTAAACAATTGTGAATTGTTCTCACCTTGAACCAGAATGGGTCTTTACTGCCAATTCTTGGGAACCCGTCACCTGATAGGGACCAGTTGATCGACCAGTGGTCTAGTCCCCTCACAGAGTTCTGGGTTCCAGCTCGACCAAGTTTGTGAGGGAAATTCACCTGAGACCACATTCTGGAACAAGTTAAGAAGTCTTCTCTGACTCATATGAGGAGACAAGTTAGGACAGATACTTGCCCATTGGTTCTGACCTCTATGACCCGTGCAATAGGGCAGCATACACAGAGTTCAGCCTTATGAGCTCCTATCTGACTTGTCTGTCTAACAATTGTAGAGCTTGCATTTATATACCCTTTTACAAGTCTTATCTTAACATCTCTCTTACATATGATTGGTCGCTAAGATCTACATCAAAGTAACCAACCATAAATCTGACACCTGTTCTACAACCAGATAAACTTAATTATTCCCCAAATTCCTATATGTTCATTAAAGTGATTTATAACTGTTTTTTTCCAATTAAAAACACCTGTATAGAGACAGTCTGGCACCCAGCTGTGTTATCAAACTCTCCTTATCTTGATAAGATTTACGACTATGAGACAATTAACTTTCAATAACCCCACCAGATGTTTTATATGTTTCACTATATGCATGTATTTTAACAGTTTTAATGAGGGCACAAACAGACCTTTGTTTGACCCTGTCAAACTTAATTTAATGTACTGTACATAACTTTAATTATTTCTAAACCACCTGTTTTCTTATCTTTATCTGTCTGATTTATATGCATTTCAGACTTGAGACAATTCTATATTACTTGAATCTATCCTAATGAACTTTTCGAGAACACCTGTGTACAAGTACTTGTCATAAAGCAGAGGTCATTTAAAGTTCAACACTTAAAAATGAAGACTTTCTAAATCTGGAAAACACAGTATACATTATTAAAGATGTAAAGATGAAGTGGGCCGGGAGTTAACAGCTTCACAATGTGATGGAATAGGGTGGCTGCTCTCTACTCTTCCACGGCTGCCTCGTTGGCATTGTGCCTCACCCTCACTTTCCTCCGCTGCTCTATCCGACACCCAAGTCGAGTCAGTGACCTCACCATCATTTCCTCCATCCTTATTACCACTGGAGACAACTTGGCAATACGCTGCGGCTGGGGGAAAATGAATGCCAATTTGTGTACCAGAGTTTTCCCCTTTCTGTAGGCTCATGTTCCTGCTTTCCTCAAATAAGAACCAACATCTGAATTGAGTATTGGCTGTGCATCATCAGGGAGCAGTGTTCAAATAACTCTGCTAACTCCTCCATGCCTGATGCTGGGGCTATGGCAGGAATAGTTGTGGATAAGGAGGCAGGTTTTGCCACTCTGGAAGCTGCAGTGGACTACGCACTAGTCTTTGCTTGGGTGACAGAGGATGAGGAGGATGAGGACGGTTTAGTAACCAGTCCACCTCCACCTCCACCTTCTCTGCATGCTGTGGCTGAATAGCACGGGCAACATCACTAAACAGAGGAAATGATGCCCTGCCTGAGGACTGACCATGTCCACCTTTGCCCCCTTACAGTGCCATGGGAACGTTTTCTTCTCCTTGCTGTCCTCCCAGACATAAAGGGGGGAGTGGGGGGTATGTATTAACAAAATGTAATAAAGATGTGTAAATGTGTACGTGGATGCACTTTAATCAATGGAAAGTGGTGTTTGGTGCACTTTAATTTGAGTATTATAACAAAGCTTTAAATCTGACAAGGCCTAATGTCATATCTAAATCAAGCGCTTAGGAGTAGTGAATATTCACAAGCAGAAAGTGTGTCAACAGCCAAAATGAATTTCAACAGCTGCTGTCTAAAATAGTGTTTCTAAAACTAGAACAAACACTGATAAATCAAAAAGAATAAAGCTTTTGGCAGCGCTTATAAGATGATTGGTCAGGAGCTGAACAATCTAAATATATATAAAATCTATATAAAATCATATGTAATAAAGTACGTGCACACTTTAAATGCTAACTTAGATGATCCAGAACAAAGGTAAGTCCTTCAGAAATCAAATGTTTATGCAGCGGGGTCACCAAGGATAGTTGTGTTCACCCCAAAGAATTTCACATCACACGTGCTCGATGAAAGAGGGGGGGTGTGCAAGGGAACCCCCTCTTGTAAAGATAAAGAGGACCGCCTGATGATGTCATGAGTGATGAAACGCGTCAGAGTGGAGCCACATGACGTACGTACACACACCAGTGCATTCAGGGATTGCCAGAAGGTTCCTATTAAGAGCAGTAGGAGACACTGTCTACCTGCTATGGCCTGTTGTGATTTGTGAACACCGCTTGTTGATCATTTATTTTTGTAAGTGTACACCTTGAAGGGGGATATCCCCTTCCTCTTTTTTATTAATAAAATTGTAAAAACGGGATTACGCTATGTTTGCTCCTCTCTCTTGGTTTGAAACACTGAATCATCTGTAAGCTGTTTCGATCGGATATTGAGGGAGAACACCGGCAGTGATTCCTATGGTTTATGACTAACACGCTAAAGATCAAGGTTGGATCCGCTAAGAATCTTTACAAGAGGGGGTTCTCTTGCCCACCCCCCCCCTCTATCATCGAGCACGTGTGATGTGAAATTCTTTGGAGTGAACACAACTATCCTTGGTGACCCCGCTCCATAAACATTTGATTTCTGAAGGACTTACCTTTGTTCTGGATCATCTAAGTTAGCATTTAAAGTGTGCACGGACTTGATTACATATGATTTTATATAGATTTTATATATATTTAGATTGTTCAGCTCCTGACCAATCATCTTATAAGCGCTGCCAAAAGCTTTAGTCTTTTTTGTTTTTAATTTGAGTATTCACTACACACTGTCAGAAACCACGAAATCAGACCGAGACAGAAGTACAGTAAATCACACTTGTTTAATAATAAAAGTAAAAAGAACAAACGTAGTCAAAACATAGCCAAAGTTCAGTAACCAGAATTGATAGTCAGCCAAGCCAGAAGTCAGGGATCAATGTAGCGGAACAGCAAGCAGGATATGGAGCCAGAAGGGATGTCAGAAAATCAAGTCTTGACCAGGATCGCAGGAGATAGTTTCTGTGATTTTGACCAAGGCGAAGGCAGAGATCCTCTGTCTGGACTGGGCGGCTTAAGAAGGCAGGACTGACGAGCAGGATATAATCAACAGCTGAGTAACTGTGGAGAGATAGGAGCTGGCAATTAGCCGACAGTTGAGTGACCAGCTCAGAGAAGGAAGGGCTGAGCCCAGCCCTGACACAGACACACTCCACGGATACACTATAATATACTGCATCAAGTGTGCAGTAACGCACAGAACTATACAGCGTTAAATTTGCAGTAACGCACAGAACTATACGTTAAACTTGCAGTAACGCAAATAAATATACGCCATTAAACTTGTAGTAGCACAACTGGAATATGCTGCATTATGCGTGCACCTATACACTGAAATATACATCGTTAAACTTGCAGAAACGCAATAAAATATACTGTGTTAAACGGTCACTACACTCACACTGTCAAAACTATCCCTACATTCATCCCTGAATTCATACACTATCCCTGCAGCTACAGGCATCATTCAGATATCAGCTTTTTCAGCCGACGATTCCCTACACCATAAGAATGATCATAGTGGCTGTTCCACTGCTTGATCAATCTTACAGGAGGCAAGAGGGGACGTCCCCCTCTTCCCGCCGCCCTCCGGTGCTTCTACCGATTCACCGCTACGTTCGAAGCCAGGATCGATTTTTTTTATTTCAGGCTTCCCAGCCTAGGGGTGAGATGTGGGGTCTTATTGACCCCATATCTCACTGTAAAGAGGACCTGTCATGCCATATTCCTATTACAAGGGATGTTTACATTCCTTGTAATAGAAATAAAAGTGATCAAAAATTTTTTTTTTTTTTTGGAAAAAAGTGTCAAACTAAAATAAATAAAGTAAAATGAACAATAAAAAGAAAAAAAAATGTTTAAAGTGCCCCTGTCCATGTGCTCGCATGCAGAAGCGAACGCACACATAAGTCCCGCCCACATATGAAAACGGTGTTCAAACCACACATGTGAGGTATCGCTGCGAACGTTAGAGCAAGAGCAATAATTTTGGCCATAGACCTCCTCTGTAACTCAAAACATGTAACCAGTAAAAAATGTTAAAGCATCGCCTATGGGGATTTTTAAGTAGTGAAGTTTGGCGCCATTCCACGAGCGTGTGCAATTTTGAAGGGTGACATGTTAGGTATCCATTTACTTGGCGTAACTTCATCTTTCACATTAAGCAAAAACATTGGGCTAACTTTACTGTTTTGTTTTTTTTAAAGCACAAAACAAAAAAAAGCGTTCAAAAAAATGCTGCGCAAATACCGTGCAAGATAAAAATTTGCAACAACCGCCATTGTATTCTCTAGGGTCTTTGCTAAAAAAACATATATATATATATGGTTTTGGGGTTCTTTTTAATTTTCTAGCAAATAAATGATGATTTTTACATATAGGAAAGAAATGTCAGAATTGGCCTGGGTGCTCCAGAACGCCTGAAGGTGCTCCCTGCATGTTGGGCCTCTCTATGTGGCCACACTGTGTAAAAGTCTCACACATGTGGTATCGCCATACTCGGGAGTAATAGTAGAATGTGTTTTGGGGTGTAATTTGTGGTATGCATATGCTGTGTGTGAGAAATAACCTGCTAATATGACAATTTTGTGAAAAAAAAAGAAAAAAAATCTTGATTTTGCAAAGAATTGTGGGATAAATGACAACTTCAAAAACTTCAACTCACCATGCATCTTTCTAAATACCTTGGAATGTCTTCTTTCCAAAAAGGGGTCATTTGGGGGGTATTTGTACTTTTCTGGCATGTTAGGGTCTCAAGAAATTAGATAGGACTTCAGTACTTCAGGTGTGATCAATTTTCAATGATTGGCACCACAGCTTTTGGACTCTAACTTTCACAAAGACCAAATAATATACACCAATTTGTACTTATTTTTACCAAAGATATGTAGCAGTATAAATTTTGGCCAAAATTTAAGAAGAAAAATTAGGAATTTGCTAAATTTTATAACAGAAACAAAGAAAAATTCATTTTTTAACCGAATTTTCAGTCTTTTTTTTTTATAACGCAAAAAATAAAAAACCCAACGGTGATTAAATACCACCAAAAGAAAGCTTTATTTGTGTGAAAAAAGGACAAAAATTTCATATGGGTACAGTACTGTATGACTGAGTAATTGTCATTCAAAATGTGAGAGCACCGAAAGCTGAAAATTGGTCTGGTTAGGAAGGGGGTTTAACCAGTGGTTAAGCCAAAAAGTAAAAATTTTGGTCTCATCTGACCTGAGCACTTTCTTCCACATGTTTGCTGTGTCCCATGCATGGTTTCTCATAAACTATAAATGGAACTTCTTATGACTTTCTTTCAACAATGGCTTTCTTCTTGCCACTCTTCCATAAAGGCCAGATTTGTGGAGTGCACGACTAATAGTTGTCCTGTGGACAGATTCTCCCACTTGAGATGTGGATCTCTGCAGCTCCTCCAGAGTTATAATGGGCCCCTTGGCTGCTTCTCTGATTAATGCTCTACTTGTCCGGCCTGTTAGTTTAGGTGAATGGCCATGTCTTGGTAGGTTTGCAGTTGTGCCATACTCTTTCCATTTTTGGATGATAGATCTAACAGTGCTCTGTGAGATGTTTAAAGCTTGGGATATTTTTTTTATAACCTTTCCCTGCTTTAAGCTTCTCCACAACTTCATCCCTGACCTGTCTGCTGTGCTCCTTGGCCTTCATGATGCTGTTTGTTCACTAAGGTTCTCTAACAAACCTTTGAGGGCTTCACAGAACAGCCATATTTATACTGAGATTGAATTACACACAGGTGGACTATATTTGGCTAATTGGTTCCACTAGATTTTAGTTAGGGGTATCAGAGTAAAGGGGACTGAATACAAATGCATGCCACACTTTTCAGATATTTATTTGTAAAAAATTTGGAAAAACATTTATCATTTTTCTTTCATTGCACAATTATGTGCCACTTTGTGTTGGTCTATCACATAAAATCCTAATAAAATACATTCACGTTTTTGGTTGTAGCATGACAAAATGTGGAAAATTCCAAGGGGTATGAATACTTTTTCAAGGCACTGTACATGTATGAGCTTTTCTTGGCTGCCTAAATAATATATATTGTAAATTCTCAAGTAATTTTGCAAGTAAAACTTTTTGTTAAAATACTTTGGAGGAAAAAAAGTCTATTTTTCAGGTTACATATTGTGTACTTCTGGATGCACCCCATCTACCTGAAATTTGCTTTTCAGATATTTGAGCTCTGTAGCTGTACAGCAGATAAAGCCATACATGTCCAGTCATCACATACCCATAGAGTTGGGTCAATTCTTTTCACATTTTTAATGTGTAACCTCTGCTCTATTCTGGCTCCTGCAATTGCTGACCTATTCAGCATCCTCCACCTTGCAAGTATTTTCTCTCAGCCTTCAAAAATGCCATTTTACATCCTATAGTGAAGAATCTTACTATTTGCCCTTCTTTATTCTCCAACATCTACTCTATTTTTTTTTCTTTGAACCTTTATGTATATATATATATATATATATATATATATATATATATATATATATATATATATATATATATATATATATAACATATAAATTCACTGCAGCTATGCAGTGACACCACCTTACTTCAGTCTCATCTGGCAGTTCCACCATCTCCAAACCTGCAGACCTGGGGCTGCAGGTAAATAATCTAGGGGCCTGTGCATAGCACAAGCCAATATACATATTTAGTAAAGCACATTTTTTTATTTAATTGTGCCGCCTTGCGGGTCCTGCAAACTTGATGTTCGGCGGTGGCCCGCGATCGTGAGGCGGAGAGGCAGAACGGGGAGATACCTATGTAAAAAAGGCATTTCCCTGTTCTGCCTAGTGACATGACAGGGATCTACTGCTCCCTGTCATCGGGAGCAGTGATCGCTGTCATGTCAGTGCTAGCCCATCTCCCCACAGTTGGAATCACTCCCTAGGACACACTTAACCCCTGGATCGCCCCTTAGTGTGTAACCCCTTCCCTGCCAGTGTCATTTATACAATCATCAGTGGCTATTTTTAGCACTGATCGCTGTATAAATGACAATGGTCCCAAAATAATGGCAAAAATGCTCTGGTCAGGAAGTGGTTAATGGCCTGCATTCTTTAGGCTCAAAGGGAGTTCTGGCTGAAAGGTAGGTGTAGAACACGAACACTATGCTGCTATACCCCTATTGGATAACACAATGTGCTTTTTGGTACAGGTGAACTAACCCTTTACACAATCATCTTTTATTACAGTTGTTTTCCATTTGTATTTCTACAGAATACTAAAGAGTACACAGTGACTAGGATAAATGTAAGTAGCAACATCAATGTAAATTAAATGCTTAGATACCATGCAGAGATGTAACTGTATGTGGGCCTTAGCCAGGTGCTGGGCTACAGCAATATGGAAAAGGAGACTTTGCCTTTTCTTCTTCTCCCTACTGAGATACTGATGTTGTGCTGCACCATCCTCCTCTGGCCAGCAGGAGGAGAGATAAAGCCAAGCAAGCCTATAGACTTCTATGCAGAGCGCTGAGAAACCTGGGAGTTGCAGTTGGAGATGGCAGCCAATTAATGGGACACATGGAATTCATACACTACAGATCCCAATATATACTGTGCAGTAGGAGGAGTGGAGAGATGATTTTTATTAAACTTCCTGGAAAAGTTATTCCTCTTGGCACAGAGGGAGTTAGATAGATATATTCCCCTGCCAGACCATACCAGCTGAGATCCGAGCCTGAGACTGGGAGTGAGGACACCCGGGAGCAGCGCAGCACTGCCCACATCCCATTGCTGATTACCAGAGTCAGTGAGAAGCAAGCAAAGCATCCCAGGGACTGATAAGAAGGCTATTCACCCACTGATGATACTGCTAGCAGAGACTGAACTACTGACAGCAGGACACCAAGTGTACCAAACTCATACTGCACTTATTCCAAACCTAGACTGCATCTATACCAACCCTATACCGCATTATATTGAACAATTACTGCATCTAAACCACATCAACCTTGCACCTGTGCTGAGACTATATCATACCTATATATACCTATACTGCATGTGGGTTAACTGGGACTGTTGTTAAATACACCAAAGCTCTTTTAAGGGTCCCAACAATAGTCGGCAGAACATCTCAAAGGACTACTCCTCCCGTAAAAATTATTCTGCCCCTTTGCTACCATCTGCCCTTTCTTTTGGACAGTGCATACCCAGTCATTCTAGAACTAGCATCACTGTCATAAATGTGCTCTAGCAGTATAGTTCCAGCACTCAGTAGTTTAAACTTTACTACTGCTCACTGCCACACTTGAGGTGGCCTTGTTACTGTTTATGCTGATCTGGGTGCCAAATGTCACCTTATGCCTAGTACTTACTGTTAATAATTTTGTATGCTAAACTGTGTTATTACTATTGTAAAACCATTTTCTGCTTGCCTCATTATGAACTGTATTGGGTGACAATATGTTAAGGTTGCCTTAACTACCTGGTTTAATGCCTGTTTTCTTTCATATAGTACTACTAAGTATTACTTTCAGTGATTTCCTGTGATGTTGTATGTTTGTACACTCAACCTGATGTGTCAGAGTGGCTAAGGTTCTTGAGAAGGTTGAGGTAAAGAACAGATGATCCATCCTATCCAGCGGCTCATACGGGGGTAACGCTACATGTATATGAAAGTGCTTCAAAGCAAATACATAGTAGAATCTTTAAGAAAGCAGTCAAACAACTAAGAAATGTACTATTCAAAGACATTATATGGATTAGGACATACATAAACTTTATTTGCATTCAGTCTGAGCCCCACAGCACTCACACAGTCTACTATAGCTAGAGCTAAAACCTTGTAATTTAGGCTCACTAACAGCATGTATTTATGTCCTCCCTAGGTGTCAGCAAATAGCAACTAGGATAAAGGGTATATGAACTTACAAGATAAGTTTTACTACATAATTAAATTAAATCCCCCAGACAGGTATATATATCCATTATTTTTATTCCATGAAGACCTAGAATGTAATTTATTGGTAGAATTTTCTGGTCTGCTATACACAGATTTTACTAGACATTAGACATGATCATATGCACTGTCTTCCATTTTATGTAATTTGTCATCTTTTGAAGGGAATGAGAATTATTCTGTGTTACTTTCCATTACTCATTGAAGGGTGGTAAATCAATTCTTTCTCTGAGAGGTCTTTGAAAGACAGTATTAGAATTCAGCAAAAAGCAAAGTAAAATGAAAAATAAAACACATTTCTTTAGTGAAGTTTGTGACATGTTTCATCTTACCCTTTTAGATACATTACAACTCAACAAGTGAAATTATATATATATATATATATATGTTAGTAATTTTGCTTATGTGTAAAGAGTTTTAAGGTAACAAGCCTTGATATTAAGGGACATGTGATGTAAAATAGGGAACAGACAGAGAAAGGTAAGAATCAGTGTGCAAGTACCAAGTTAAAAAAAACAGTAGCCAGTTGTAAAGGAGAAAGGCTGCCAGAGCCCATGTGCTTGTTGAAAATGTAATCCTTTGGTTATGCATAGTATGTACAGGTGTTTTTCTAGTGTTGGGGTGCTTTGATGACAGAGACTGTGTTCAGTGAAATTCTTTACATGCCTCTGAACCCAAAAAGTTGAGAACAATGATAAACAATGACACTGTATTAAAAAATCATTGAAACCAACATGATGCAGGATGCAAAGTAACCCCTTTACTCCAGAGCTGATGCAGCTACACCAGTGGACCCCAGCGTTTTGAGGAAAAACAGACCCCATTTCTCAAGGTGACAAGAACCAAATACCAAGTGTAGTACACTGGACCAACAGTGAATATCCAAACACAGGAGAGACCATGATGTAATGATGATGATGTTACACTCTTATGTAACTCAAAATAAACAACTATCTGTTTTACATTAATAAACTTATATAACATAAACCCACTATAAACCAAAGTAAAGATACATTTTACAAAATTAGAGCAACAGCCAAAAAAAGTGATTTTATAAGACAACAGCTAGCCATAATTGGATCGAGTCAGCAAGGATCAGACACATTTAAATCCATCCACAACCATTCCTGTTTGAAAGGAGTCAATGTAATGATCAACTTCTCTCGAGCGGAAATGTTGGTATATTTTCTTTTGATCAGTGGCTGCAGTGCTGATCAGTGTATTTTGACAGCAGAGGTGTCCTGCTGTCAGAGTACAAAAGAGCAGTGGGAGGATTTATTAATCCACCTTAAATGTGTGGATGGAGAAATCTGTTCTGTTTCCTTTGATCAGCCATTTGGCTGATCAAAACAAAAAAACATCTATCTATGGCTAACTAAAATGTTTCCAAGTTTAGATGGCTTATACTGCATTGAAATGTAAATGATTCCTGTATGTCACTTGAAATAAAATAAAGGTTGCTACACAAAACTGTTATACAATGATGCAAAGAAGAAATAAAATCTACAATGTTAAGAAATAAGGAAATACAGAAAACATATAAGACGGGCAAATAAAACAGTCCACAATACCGTAGTGACATCTGAATCAGGTGGTGTCATTTCTACCAGGTTAATAAGGTAAGGTTCATCCTTCCATTGAGGAGCATTGTCATTTATATCCAACAAAGTGATATTTACCTAAAAATAAAAAAGCGGGGTTAGCCTTTTCCATGTATTGTATATTCTATAATACGGCAATGTAAAATTATTGATATTATGTATAGATACTGTAGATATTAAAAATATTTTTCATTAGACACACAAAAGTGTCGCTTAAACTAAACATTATTTGTTGCAATCAAGGAGCGCAAGGTTAAGAAATATATAGATCCACTATGGATACTGAGCTTATAACAATAAGCAACAGAACTTATTCAAAGAAAGGAATGATCTCTGTTTGCCTTTCATGACAGAACCACCTTGGTTGAAATGCCTCATAAAAATCTCAATGGGATACAGATTCTTCTATAACCTAACAGCGTTTTTTTGTTGCAGGGCTCGGTTCCTCTATTTGTGACTTTAAGCTGGAAGCTGAAAGTGTGGAGATAGTTGTATCTATCAGTGGGTTTCCTGTATATTGTGGTGTGTAGCTTTTCATCTCTGATGTAAACTGTTGTGTCTATGAAATTGACATGTGTGCTTGAATAGTGCATATTTAGTTTAATTAATGGGTGAAATGTGTTGACCAATAGTAAAAGGAAGTAACACTTTTTCAGATTTTCTTCACTTTCTGGCCATATGATAAATATATCATCAATATAGCGATAGTATCTGTATGGCTTTTGTTGTGCAGCCAAATCAATCCATTACCACTGGCTAACATGCATTAAGAGAACTAACTCTTTAGCAGGAGATTGTCTGGGTAATCCATAACATGTATCCCCTGGGAATGGAAAAGAGCTAGGCACTCAGGGGTGGCCCGTCCACTAAGGGTGCACAGGCGCCACCTCCCCTTTCCATCACAGCTGCCACTCCCTAGCCATTCGTCCGGCCCCTTTCAGGACGCCAGGTGCATGAATTACAGCGGCGGGGGTGTTTTTTTGAAGCACCTGATTAGAGCCAGAGGCTCCAATAGGCTTCAAAATAGGGTGGACTCAAGGCACGGAGCATTGCGCTTGGAGCCCACGCAGGTGGGTTAGAAAATCAAATTAATATTCACTTCTCCAACACTGAATCGCCTCTCTGCCAATTAGGAAGTACGGGTCCGATACCCATTTCCTGACTGACTGAAAGGACAGGCGATCCTAATGGACACCGAAGAGGAGGAGGGAGATGCACAGGAGGAGGAAGAAAGAAAGCTGCCGCTCGCCGGACATGCTGCCCGCCCGCTTCCTAGATGGGGTAAATGTGGGGCTTTGATGTCCCGACCTTCCTCCCAGGGGGGTTGCCGCCGACCGACCGACTGGAGGGGGGTAACTGTTTGCCATCCCCCAAATGAAAAAAAAAACACCAGCCACCACTGTAGGCAAGAACTTTGGTGAAAATTAAAGGGCTGTGGACAGAGCACAGAGAAGAGCGAAAATTTGTAACAATGATTGCCCACCACAAAATGCAAATAGCATTAATAAAGAGGAAATATGGGAATGTGCAAGTAAGCATCAAGGACATCCACTAAAGCTAGAAAACTTCCTAGAACAAGGTAGGTTAGAATTGACTTAGCTAATTCCGCGTGGTACTATTGAGCCTGCAGAAACAAGTTGAGAGTTTTTAGATCCAAAATGAGCCAAACTCCTTCAGAATCAGAAGAACATAATATCCTCTACTTAGTCCTGCATGCCACCACACAGCAAGCATATCACCACTCTGCTGTACAGTGACATGAATGACGTATAACTTTGTACACTTCATATAAAGTTCTGAGGCAGAGGATTTGAGTCTTTTTAAGCTGGGAAAAGTAAGTTCTGAGCTCTATGATTTAAGATCCACCTAGTCTGGTATGTTTACCCAGTGCTGTTGTGCACATCCAGAACGTTGTATCATACCAGGGAGGATATTGAAGTTTTGCAACTTGATCCCTGGTTGCAATTTGTTATCACAGTAGGACATTTACACAATATTATGAACTGTAGTTAATTACCACAGATGGATTCTTTATGAATTTTATTCAAAGAGTTTAATTTCTCCCTGGGACTTTTAGGCAGCAAAGAATAAATAAAAAAAAATACAATGATATAAAAAATATCAGTAGGTTAATATTCATACAAAAGGGTAAAATCCAAACAACGCTTAAAATATGCGCTCTGGTGTATTTTGTCCCCATTTTAATGCAATGATAACCCTAATAACGACAGGCATCCTTAAGAAAGAATTTCTACACAATTGTGTACAGTATTGTGTAGAAATACTTTGTATAGTAAGGCCGGCCATAGATGGTTCGATTCTTGGCCAGTTCAGCAGGAACTCGGAGATTCAAACTGTGTGTGGGCAGGCTGAATGTACCCAGTCGATTGATCAACTTGGGTACAACCAGCCTGCCGGATTCACTTGTAATTAGTGCTAGTGGCTGTTATAGCCGCTAGCAATAATCACTGTCTTCTCCTGGCGGGGACAGCTTTCCCTGCCTTCCCCCTGCCAGGAGCAGACAATTGCTCGGCAGGAGGGATTCCCCTCTCAGCACTGTTTGTGTTGATGGGGAAATTGTGGAAATTTCTTTCTTGCAACCTATAGTTGCATGGAAGAAATGCATACCATCCATGGCATGCCTTAGTCTGCCATTATTAGGGTTACCATTCCATTAAAATGGGCACAAAATACACCAGAGCTCATATTTTAAGCATGGTTTTAACTATGTATGAATAAAGCTGCTGATCATTTTTATATCATTGTATTTTTGATTTATTCTTTGCTGCCTAAAAATCCCAGTGGGAAATAAAACTGTGTGTGGCCAATAAGGACGAGCAGCATCTTTCTCAATGTGATTTCTTTCTTTATGGATTTTATTGGCTGCTATTTCCCAACTTTATGCATTTTCTGCTTGCTATTACTTAACTCAAATTAATACTGGTACAATTTTTAAAGTATACAAGGAAGAATAGTCACAAAATCTTGTGAGTTGTACTGTATGCACTTTGATAAATAAAATTTTACCTTGAAAATATGTTTTCTTAAGATTGCAATTATATATCCAATAGGATTTTAAATGTTTTTGTCTACTTAGGCAGCTGTTATCTAAACATCATTTAAATTGGAGTGCAGCATACAATTATAGTGTAAGCAATTGAAGTCCCTGTTCAGCAGAGTGCAAGAGGATATGACAGTTCATGTGCTGTCAAGGAGCATGCTGGTAGGAAGAGAAAGAAGAGTGGCCAAGAAATGAACTAATCATTGTGCTGCTTCTCCTTTCTCTGTCCAACCATAGGCTAGGGGTGGGTCCAGGAAGATCTGGGCTCAAAAGAAGCTGGCCAGCAGACTGAGGACATCTAGCAGAGAAAAGTACCAAGAATGAACTCTGAACGGAAACTGAATATAACATCAAACATTGGTTTATTTTTTACTTTCAATGATTTTTATTAGGATTTTTCGCAAAAAGATAGTACAGAGAGGTAATAAGACATTAATGTATCATGACATGTTTTAGAGCAAAACTCCAGTACAGACCGAAAAATAACTAATAATATAACACAGGTCCAGCTTAATATTGGTTAGTTAACATGTTATTACAGCTGGTCAGGAGTAGAGGGTATTTTCCCTTCCCTACGACACCCCAACTGGAAGCATAAGCTCTAGGCCATATTATCCTCCTTATATTGCTAACCATAGGATCATATTGCATTTATCTGAAGTACTAGACATTGTTTGTTGCTAAATAAAAAGTAATGTTAATCTGACTGAGAAGTTTTTTCATGAAAATAATGAGCTAAATACCATATTGCATGAACCATTGGTTTATCTTTTATACTGTAGGTTATTTGTCACTCTTTATTTTTGGCTGGAGGTCTGCCTTAAAGTAGTAAAAAAAACGCAGCATTGAAAAAAAAAAATTCCCTGCAAGGCAATGGAATAATGTGCTAGTATGCATCACATACTAGCACATTATGAAATACTTACCTTAGAACAGAGCCCTCCAGCTATGTGCTGTCACCGTTGACAGGGATTCCATCTTCCCACTGGTCTTCCTTCTGGGTTTGCAGGCTCCAGCTGTATGAGTGGCCGGGGCTGTGATGACGTCACTCCCACACATGCATATGGGAGTCCTCGGCTATCGCACAGATCTCTGAAGGTTGCGGCGCGGTATGATGGACCTTCAGAGCGCATGCGTGGTGGTGTCCCCGGCTGCATCCAGTGTGAACATTTCCTAAACACCGCAAGTTTAGAAGATATTCACTGTACCAACAGGTAAGCCTTATTATAGGCTTACCTGTAGTTACAACTTAAAAAAAAAGACTTTACTACCACTTTAAGATAACAAGGTGATACATACGTATAGAGTTTTTTTTTCCAGTCAAACAAGGCTTTCTCATGGTAATATTGTCTTGAAAAAATTATTTTATTTTTTATGCAAATTACAGGTGAAAGGTATAAAAAAAAAAAAAAGTTTTATCAGTGTTAAAAGAAGTGCTCCTATTGATAAAAAGTGTGCATTTTTCATAATTTCTCTTGTGTATCATAACACAAAAAATGTTGTTCTATTACAAAGCATTGCAGAGTTATTTACAAGTGAAATAAAATTGGCATTTTATTAATTTTGTGATTTTTATTTAAATGCATCAATAAAAAAATTAAAGTACAGGCAAGTGAAAAAAAAAACCTATAAATGTGGATAAAAAAAAAACAGCAGCAACTTATTATTGACAGGGGGAGGAGAAGAACAAGGAGTCAATTATGACATTCTACCGAAAAGTTATTTTGAAGCATGTGTAGAACACCTATTGTACAGGTTATAATTACAATCTTGTTACACTGTGTCAACAATTTTAGAAGGAAACTATTAGAATTGTATTCAATTTTATGCTTATTTCTAATTTTAGTTTATGTGATAGTCTAAATCTGCAAGTTAACCAAGCTGGGTATACACTAGTAGAATTTTGTTCAATATTTTTCATTTTTCATTGTGGGAATATTTTAAGAAAATTAGGTTTGTTTTTCTAATCATTAGTGGGATTAATTGACATTCGCTTTCAGCCGCAGTAACAACAGAATTCAAAAGAGCAGGATAGAAGATTTTTCTCGAACGCACACATTTCTAACAGTATATGTGGTTTTCATTTGGTAAACTCCATTCACCTCCATTTACACCTGAGCATTTTGTTTTACTCATTTCCCTACACCTGACTAGGCTTAAAGTGATACTAACGTCTGCCTGCTCTGTGAAATGGTTGTGCACAGAGCAGCCTGGATCCTCCTCTTCTTGGGTCCCTCGTCAGCACTCCTGGCCCCTCCCTCCTGTCAAGTGCCCCCACAGCAAGCAGCTTGCTATGGGGGCCCCTGAGCTGAACTGCAGATTTGTGTGTCCATTCAGACACTGATCCACGGTTCGGCCCCACCCCCTCTCTCTCCTTATTGGCTGACTTTGATTGACGGCAGGGGGAGTCAATGGAGTGGCTGCTGTGTCTCAGCCAATAAGGAGGGAGAGTCCCAGACGGCCGAGAACACTCATGCACATCGGCAGATAGAGATGGGGCTCAGGTAAGTATTAGGGGGGCTGAGGGGGGCTGCTGAACACAGAAGGCTTTTTATCTTAATGCATAGAATGCTTTAAGATAAAAAAAAAAACCTTCTGCCTTTACAACCACTTTAAAATGAAGAATCCCATTTTTTCTAATTGTTTTTTTTTCTTAGCGTATTCAGGTGTTTTTGTTTTTTTAACCCATGTTTGTACACCTGGAGAACACTTCTAATACTGTACAACTGCTCTCCTCCCATTGCCCAGCCCCAGGAATAAACTACAGAAAAATGCCTTAAAAATGCTTTGAAATCACTAGGAATATGCCCCAGTTATGTGTTAATGCAGGCTAAAGAGCTTACAACATTTTCTATGCACAAGCTCTGTTAGATGGGGTTACAAAAAGAATGGCATGGGGCAGTTTAATAAGGTATCATGTAAGTTATTGCTTCAGAATAATACAACTTTATTACTACAGATATATTTCGGAGCTCCAGGAAGCCTGTAATAATTTCACTTTGGGACACTGTCATTTATAGTTATACCCCTGCACCGGCTGCACAGATCTGCAGAAAAAAAATTGTAGAAAATGCAGCCATCATAATCTGCTTTCACAACCCATGCATCACATTCCCTTTCCTATTTCTGTCCTTGTTCTACTAGCTAAGCAATATAATAAACTGTGTGCTCTGTACCAGCAGTCCTTGCACAGATTAATTACAAGTGATATTAAATTACTTTACACTGAAATCTGGAAAGCTGCTAATTGAATATAATTTTGCTGAACCATGTACCAAGCTCCTATTATCTATCTAGGACTGTTTGTGTTAACACATCTCTATTAATATTTATTATAGTAGAATAACGTGGAAATCTACATCTCTAACACATAAAAACTTCAGGCGAAGTATGCAACAATCTACAGCAGCAAAAGTAGTATACAGATTAAAGATTAGTTAATAGCAACTTTCTACTAGCAGGAATTTACTGAAATCCTTAACTCCAATATTATCAATACTATTACTTTAACTGTAACTATAATCGTGTAATGTCATTTTTGAAAAATGCTATAAATAAAAGATAACATTGTTCAGTTATTTGATTATAGGTGTCTAAAGGTTGCAAAACAAGTCCCTTGAGGAAATATTGCAGAAGGTCACAAACACTCGATAAACACAATAGTTAATTTGTTTCTTCTGCTGTTTCACTTAAAGTGTTACTAAACCCATAACAGTAAAATCAGTCTGTATATGCAGTAAAGCATGCTTGTTATACTCACTGTGGAACCTAAGGGGTTAATCCTGTGCATTGTGCAAAAAGGCTGTTTGATCCTGTGTTCTCTGATCCTCCCTTTCTTCCACTGTCCCTAATACATCTCCTGATAGAACAGAGGCCTAGTAGGCACTCTGCACATGCTCGGTTTGGTGTGTATTGCCAGAGAGTAGGGGGAAGGAGGAAGGGCCAGAAATTTTGTAAATTGCCGCATCATTGTGCAGCGATCTTACTCGGAAGTGGGAGCGGGTACCTGGTTTTGCTTACACTTTTGGGTGGAGCTCCACTTTAAAAAAATAACTTTTAGTGTGTACAAGAGGTTGGGCTTTGAATCTTTCTGCCAGGTTGCTTTGGGGTGCAATAGTCTCAGAGTACAACTATTGCGCTTTCCAGCCTAAACTAACTATTGTTTTCCTTTGGGTCTCTAAACAAAGCTGACCCAGGACCATTTACCTCCCAAAAATAGTTTAAGCCATGAGAAGGCAGAGGGAAGTCAGAGTAGGTATGTTTAGCCTACTATTCACAAGACCTCCACCTGGATGAGCAGATTGAAAGCCATAATGAAAATATTCAGTGTAACATATAGTGAGGACTGGTAAGGAGACAGGAATTAAATTGCCTTTTTCATCATCTCCTTCTGTCAAGAAAAGGCCCATTGAGGTTTGGGCAGAGCGTTTCATGAAAATTTTGACATCTAATAAAGAAAGCTGTCTTTGTAGCAGCAGTCCAAGTAGTCTTGAGATTTTAAGATTGTGTGCTGCTGACACACCAGTCAGCTACTGATGAGTCCTTGGCAAGTATTGCTGCTGGTGTGCAACATCTTGTGGATAGCATCATTTTATGAAGACCTCTAGAACTTAATCAAGTAGATGAAATGCTAGGTTTTCAATCACATTTTCAGAATATCAGTGATGTACACTTCCTTGTAGACAACATTTTCCACTAAGATTGAGCTGTTTTGGTGAGACATGACTCAAATGGTGGTGATGGTGAGTGTTAATGAAATTAAACAGATTGACAGGACCATTAGCATTTTTACAATTCTACAAATAGATACATTAGAGTTAAAGTGGAGGTCCACCCTAAAAAAAAAAAAAAAAAAAATGCATAAAAAAATTCCTAAAAAAATGGAGGAAAAAAAAAACCTGAAATGGCTGTTGCTAGGCAGTCTTCCTAATCTGCCTCTTCCTACGCCGCGGTGATCTTCAGTCTTCTCCTCCCTGCGTTGTCTTCTGGGAAATGGGGCGCGGTGTGTTATGGGAACTGTGTGTGTCCCAAAACACATCGTGTCCCATTCACAAAGCGCTGCGCGGCTCGCGCATGCGCAGTAGGAAACGGGCAGTGAAGCCGTAAGGCTCCACTGCCTGTTTCCCTTAGTTAGGATGGCAGTGCCGGGACCCGAGAGCCGTGGGATGGGTCAGCCTCGGGTGGCCGACATCGCGGGCACCCAGGACAGGTAAGTGTGCTTATTTAAAGTCAGCAGCTACAGTGTTTGTAGCTGCTGACTTTTTAAGTCATATATTTACTCCGCATTGCATGTTGGCAAGGGATTTATACTAGGATAATAGCATTGGAATCACTCACTTAAGCAGGGCAAAATCTAAACCTATAGCAAGCAATCAACATATACTTTAGAATAGTGAACAAAACAGTATTTATTATTGGTTGCTATGGGAGTGAACTTTGCACATCACCACAACATTCACACTATAACGGGCTGCGGATCGCACAGGAGCGCTGTGCGTCCCTGTTCCCCGTTTCAGGGACGAATCAGGGACGATTCTATGCCTGAATTCGGCCCTGAAATGGAGCCAAAGACGTACAGCGTTTTTGTGCAGTGCGCTCCGTAGCCGCCCCGGAGATATGTGAACTGGCTCCATAGGGAGCCGGTCACATTCTCCTACTATGCAAATTAGATGTGTGAACCCGGGCTCAAGAATAATTATCCTGTCTATACACGTGAAAATCAAATGTTAGAATCAAATGAAACTACTTTTTTTTTCTTCAATAATTTTTATAGAATTTTTCAGAATATTAACATTCAAACAGTTAGATACACACAATAAGCAATGGTATATTATGATATGTCAGCATGCGACTGTATAAGTACAACAGTAAAGTTAAGTAAAGCTGTAATATTCAAATAAAACAAGTTAGTTGACAGAGGGTATTATAAATCTTTGTATTGTTCGGTTCATATCTTCCAGTTGCTATCAAATTTCTTACATGTTAGAGAGTTAATAGCCAGAAGGCATTCAAAGGTGTGGTTGCTGATGACTAGTTTTATCACGTCAGATGGATTGATAGATATTGTATCTTTCCAATTGTGGAGTATTAGAGTACAGGTTGCCAAAAAGATGTGGGCGATGACTGGTCTGTATTCGGGAGGGGATTTTTCGATTCCTATATGAAGGATTGCTAGTGCTGGCTTTTCGAGGTGTTAAGATCCCTGTGATTGATGATAACATCTGGAACGTTTTGTTCCAAAGGCTTGTTATGCTCGGGCATTCCCATATTGTGTGTAGTAGATTTCACAATTTGTCCACATTTCCTCCAGCATAAGGGTGAAGTGTCTGGGAAAAATGTGGCAGGTTTATATGGAGTGTAGTGCCATCTATAGGTTATTTTGAGCATCATTTCCCAGTGATTTACACAATGGGATGCCTTGTGAATTTCCCTGAATGCGTGTTGCCACTGCTCACCTGAGAATGTAGTAGCTAGATCATTTTCCCATTTCCTAAGAGCAGCTGCCCTACTGAAAGTCTGTTTGTTGTGGATGAGGTTTTAGAATAGCGATATTTCTTTAGTGGTAGGTGTTGGAATTGAGTAGAAGCGCCATACTCTGGTTGTTATTTTTATTTTGGGTATGGGGTGTGCTCTTAGGAAATGGGAGTTGCGTACAAAGGAAAAAAAGCATATTGTTTGGTAATCTGTATTCGGTCATTGTTTGTTCTGCAGATTTTGGCTTATGTTCTCCGATTACGTCTTGTATGTGCCTTATACCATACATGCAGAGTTTTGTGATCGATAGCATAGGGATTTTTGCTTCTAGGAGGTTGATCGGGAATTTGAATTCTACTGCCCCGTACACACGATCGGACATTGATCGGACATTCCGACAACAAAATCCATGGATTTTTTCAGACGGATGTTGGCTCAAACTTGTTTTGCGTACACACGGTCGCACAAAGTTGTCGGAATTTCCGATTGCCAAGAACGCGGTGATGTACACCACGTACAACGAGACTAGAAAAGGCCAGTTCAGAACCAAGCATCCTTTGGGCTCCTTTTGCTAATCTCGTTTTAGTAAAAGTTTGGTGAGAGACGATTCGCGCTTTTTCAGACTCGTGGTTTTCAGATCGTTATCTGCTGTTCAGTTTGTGCTTGTGGGTTTGTATCTGCTCTTCAGTGCGTGCAGCAAGCTACGAGTGACTCTGTCATTGTGTTCTTGTTCGTTTGTTACTGTTTTTCAGGTCGCTCTTCACAGGCCTTGCTGTTCTTCAGTGCACTCTGTTACTTCGTTCTGAGCAGCCGACTGTTTTCTAGCCATGTTGCGTAAACGTACTCCTCGTAGAGTTCATGCTGTGCGGGGGCTTGGTGTTGGGGTCCTTACCTTAACATAAGTCCAGTCCATGAACAGGGTGGGGAGGAGTTCATGGACCAAGAATTGGTTGCTTCAGTGTGACCAGTTTTGTCATATGCCTTAGCTCCGTGAGATCCGTGAGAATAATCCTGATGATGTCAGGAACTTTCTCCGGATGACGGACCCCGTATTTCACCATTTGTTGGCTTTGCTGACCCCCTATATCAGCAGGCAGGATACCTGCATGAGGCAAGCCATCACTCCGGAGCAGAGGCTAGTCGCCACCCTGCGGTACTTGGCGAATGGGAGAAGCCTGGACCTCAAGTTCTCGACAGACATCTCCCCCCAGGCTCTGGGGATCATTATCCCAGAGCCCTGTTCTGCCATCATCCAGGTCCTGCAGAAGGAGTATATTAAGGTAAGATTTTTATCCTTTAATATCACATTTTATTGTATATAATGTTTGATAATGTATTGTATTTCTTTCCTCATTCCCTAATTACCATGATTGTAATATGCTGTGAATGTCCCCTTTGTCCTCATGCATGCTGGATTTTTAGATAATTATTTTTTTCTCCTTCGTACATATTTGCCTTCACTTACCTCCCCAGCATGGTCTCCTGGCCCTATATTCACCTCATGTAGTCACTTAACAATGTATTTTGTCTGCTCCATAGTAGTGCTTTACCCTAAATACCCTCTAAAATGTTTATAAATGTGATTTGTGCTTTAAATTCAGGCAGAGTGCCGAGGCTTTTTTTGGGGGGTCCCCAAATCATTTTTAACCCTCCCTCCCCCCAACTGCTATGTCAGCTGATACCAATTCTCTATCCTCAATCATCTATCTGCTGACTTTGCCAAACCCATACACACTATACCCATCTCTTTTGTGCTCAGATGTATGGATGAATTCCCCAAAGCATGTATTGCAAGGGCCTGCCTGTATACTTTCAAATGGTACTGTTTCAAGTTTTTGTATCCTATTATTATCTTGATAGGTAATAGCAGGATGTCCAAATGTGCTCAAATGTGTACAGTGTGTATTTATCTCTTTGTATTATGACACGTCTTACCTGTCCAGTGGGCTGCCAATAGTGTAACTAAGGAGGGGCTGTTCAAAGTAATACCCATTATTTAGGCATTCATCTCTCAATAAAGTGGAGAGGGTTACCTGTCCAAGAGCTCCCCCCCCTATCATGTTAGAATTGGCCCATGAGAGGGGGGGGGAAGGGGGAATCTGATAGATGTACCTTATACTTTGGTCTTTAAAAACTCCCTCAAATAAATGTTATCTTGATGTTGGCCAAGAATGTTTGTGTCTAATCTGCTTTCCCTGTTTATGTGCAAAATGAATAATTGTATTTTTTTGGTTTGACTCCACAGTTTCCTTCCACGCCACAGGAATGGCAGACTGTGGCCTCCCACTTTGCCCAGCGGTGGGACTTTCCTAACTGCGGAGGGGCAATTGATGGGAAACACGTCCACATCGTCCCGCCACCCAACTCGGGGTCGTACTATTATAATTATAAGGGGTTCAATAGTATTGTGATGTTGCCATTGGTGTCGGTTACTTATGAGTTCCTGTATGTGGACGTGAGGAAGAATGGCCGGATGTCCGATGGTGGAGTCATCGCCCAGATGGAGTTCTACAGGCGTCTCCAGAATGGCAGCTTGGACTTGCCACCTCCAGAAGACAATGTGGAAGGACTCCCATTTGTCTTAGTTGCGGATGAAGCATTTGCGCTCGGGTACCATCTTATGCGGCCATTCCCAATGAGGACCCTCACACTGGACCAGAGGGTTTTTAATTGCCGGCTGGCCAGAGCCAGAAGAGTGGTGGAGAATACGTTTGGAATCATGGCCAGCCAGTTCCGCCTATTTCTTACACCCATACACATGGTGGAGTACAAACTGAATCATATTATCCTGGCGTGCTGTGTTCTACACAACTTTTTACAGGAACATTTTGCCAACTATGCTGGCTCAGTTGGGCCTGAGGCTGGAATTACAAATTAACCAACCCTGACGGCGCTTGAAAGTGGCCGTCCTGGCTTGCCCCCACTGAGTGCCCGTGATGTCCGTCTAAGATACCTTGAATACTTTGCGGGTAGGTGGGCTATCAATATGCTAGACAATGTCTGAAACCTTTTTCAAATTAAAAAAAAAAAAAACTACTCAAATCTTTGGTGACATTTACTGCTTGTGTTTGTTTTAGCTGACCCTGACAGAAATGTGGTGAGTCCTGAAAATGACGTGATTGTGTAACCTTACAAAGCACTGTTGGGTGTTATTTACTAAAGGCAAAGACACTTTGCACTACAAGTGCACTTGAAACTGCACTGAAACTGCACTTGTAGTGCAAAGTGGATTTGCCCTTAGGAAATAACACCCATTGTCTCAGAAAACACCAATTAGAGCACCACAAAAGTGTTGTAGCAATCCACACATTCTTGATTAACAATCTTTTTAATACCAGCACAATCACATGTGCATTTAGAAAAGGTTTTTAAAACAAACCAACATGTTTGTTGTATAACAATTTTTGGGTCACATTAGAAAAAGTAGAAATGTCCATTTAAGATAAAACAGGCATGTTTAAAACCAACAAGAAAGACACAAATCTTGAACTTACAAGTTCACTTTTGGTAGAACTTGAAGGCAATATCAGACATGAGTATTTACAAACTGTGTTTGATATTGCGTTCAGATGGGGTGAAGTCACCCCAGGAAAAGCCAAATTTTTAAGATGCACACAAATTTACGAATGTCAACATGTGCTACCTGCCATCACGGGGGATCAAGGGACGTGTTTGGGGGGTGCAACCCCTTCCTCACAGCTACTTTATTACTGAGGAAGGGGTTGCACCCCCAAAACGCGTCCATTGATCTCCCGTGATGGCAGATAGCACATGTTGACACACTGTGTGCCTCTTCAAAATTTGACTTTTCTCAAATTTTTCTAAAAATGTCAAAAACTTGTAGCACACAAAAAAACAAAGGGATTTGGAGGGGTTTTAAACTCTCCCTAAAACATCAATGATGTTCTTAATTTTTTGAAGAACAATATTGATGTTTTTCTTGATGTTTTCCAAGTCCTTATTACACCCCATGATCTCCCCGATCAGGATCTGTGCACTTTCTGAGGTGAAAGAATCTGGATCCACAACATCACGATCACCTAAAAAGATAGAAACCAAAAAACACCATGTATTATAAATATGCCGTCATCCATCTCTTACCTGAGCCTGTGGTCGCAGACACTTACCTGTTGTGGTGCCAATTTCCACCACGTCTTCCTCCTCCTGCTCTGCTTGTCTTGGGTGGATTTGCCCTTCTTCCAGAGGTGGGGGGTCTGTGGTCTCCTCGGATGAGGGGTGTCCTCCGAGTCTTTTCTCCCCTATGTAAAAAAAAATTGCTATACTTAGCACACAGATATTTGATGGCAGAACTATAAATATGAAACATTGCTTGGAAGTGGGGTACAATTGTCTATTTTGGCAGAGTTCCAAGATGTAGAATTTTTAGTGTCCTTGGTCAAGCTTCAATACTTTACCTGTTTAGTACAAGCTTCACAGATGGAGACACCCCTATAGTATACACTGGAGCACCTGTGTGGGCCCCCTAATAAAAAGGGTGTTCTTGTGTCCCACACTAGTGCTCCAGCATACAGATGTGTAACCAGCTGCTGAGTGTCCTCTCCTTACACAGAATCTAGTTTGCATTTCATTCTAGTAACAAACACATCTACACAACCAAATTAGTTTCAGACAAGTAGGCCCTAAAAAATGTGGGCAAATGCATATGGCCAAAACAATGGTGTTTTCTAGGCCGAATGAACAATGTTTTATACGAACGAATAATGTGCCCATGAACATGAAAGTTGCCTTTTGAATCTGGATAACAGTTAAGAAAAGCACATGGAGCAGCACGAACGTAATAAACATAAAGAATAGGAACACAGGACAACTACTTACTTTTTTGCAGCACTCTCCGGATCTTTCGGTACTGCTCATGCTCTCTTAATTTGAGGTCCGATCACCGCTTCCTGAGCTGATCTTTCGATCGTCATACTCCGAAATTCCGGTGCAGACTCTTGACCACTTTCCCCATGATCTTGGCCTTTCTGACATTGGGGTTGGGGTAAGGTCCATACTTGCCGTCCTAGTCGGCCTTCTTCAGGATGTCCACCATCTCCAACACCTCCCTAAAGGACATATTCGATGCCTTAAATCTTCTCCTTCTGGATCCAGATGTTTCAAGCTCTGGACTTTCCTCCCCCCCTCCTCGTTGCTGTAATTAGCACACACCTGCTCTGTCTCCGCCATGTGCTCTTCCCCCACTGCGCCGAATGAAAAGGGGCAGGTAATAGACTAGAAAGAATGTCAGGGGCGGGCGGAGTTACACGCATGTGCAGTCTGTATAAAGCGTAACACGCGTGCGTAGTACGTACGATCTGTGAGCGGAGGAAGGAGTATCGGTACGCCGATCGTGATAACGAAGGTAAGATCTAAACTTGGGCCTATACTGCTTCTAGATTGAGGCCTATATTGTAACAAGATTAGGAGAGTTTTGCCTGACATTAGAGTTTGTCTTGTGTTGTGTCTTGCAGAGAAAATGGATGGCTTCAATGACCACAACTTCCTCCCCCTGTTCATAGACAAGTACAGGGAGCTGCCCTGTCTGTGGCAGGTGAAACATCCACAGTATAATAATAAACAAAAGAGGCAGGCAGCGCTGGAGAAACTGCTGGAGTTGGTGAAGCCGGTGGTCCCCACAGCAAACATCCCCTATTTAAAAGCCAAAATTGGTGGCCTGAGGAGCACTTATCTTAGGGAGCACAAGAAGGTCACGGATTCCCAGAGATCCGGAGCTGCAGCAGATGATGTTTATGTCCCCAGGCTGTGGTACTATGAGAGACTGCGATTTCTGTCAGACCAGACTGGAGTCAGGGAATCCCTCTCAACCCTTCCTTCCACTCTTCCTTCCACCCCAGCTGAGGCTTCCGATGTCCAACCTGGGACTTCCAGCCAGGAAGAAGTGGAGGAGCCCAGCTTGAACCAGGTATAGCATTGTTCTACAGATTTCTGGTCAATAAATAAATGATGTTTATTAGATGGTATTATTGATTGCTAATTGCTGATTTAATACAGTTTTTTACATATCAATAGAGAGTAGTGGGCAAAAATAATTGGGAAAAGAATGAAAAATGCTGGGCTCAGAAGGATAGTCTGTTATATTTGTTAACGTTCAATTTGCAACAGTCATGAGGTGAAAATTGTGTGTGATTGATGAAGAAAAAAATTAAACTATGTCCCTTTTTCATACACAGGAAGACCTCAGCCAGGACGAGGCTCTGGAATGTGGCACACAGGAGGAGGCTGTGGAATGTGGCAGCCAGGAGGAGGCGGGGGTTAGTTGCAGCCAGGAGGAGGCGGGGCTAAGTGGCAGCCAGGAGAAGCCTGGGACCAGTAGGAGCCTGACTGAATCGCACGTTCCTCCCCTTCGCCTTCCAAACAAAAGACCCAGGAAGGGGAGTCACGTGCATGATTCAGCACTCAGGCTCATTCATGAGGCTCCTGCATCCCTCAGAGCCTTACCCACTCCTGAAGAGGCCTTTGCCTGCATGGCTGCCACCAAACTGAAGGGTATGCAGGAGGGTCAACGCCTCATGTGTGAGAAACTTCTTTATAAAGTCCTAACTAAGGGGGTGAGTGGCGAAATCACACCCAATACCGACGTGATTGAGTTGGACCATCCTCCTCCTCCTCCTGCCACAACTACACCACCACAGCCACAGCGTGGAAGGAAGCATGGAAGGAAGACCAGAGAGTGATGACCCTGGGTTCAGTCTGGTGTGACAAAAGATGCAGGCTCTTGTATGACCACAGCCTGGGGACACAGATGTCATCTGCTGCTTTCTGGGTCTCTGGGACTTCTGGACCAGACTGCACTCCCTTAGATATGGATTCCTCAGGCCACCAATTTTGCTGGAAAAGAATTGATGTGTGCCCTGGGGGCCAAAGGCTTCGCAAATTTCTGCTGTTTCTCCAGTGTTGCCTCCCTCTTTGTTTGGTTCTGAGCCCTTAATAAAGGAATTTTCATTTCAATTATACTTGCCTATGTGTGTTTCCTTCAAAAAGGACAGTTTGTTTGTGAGAAGGCAGGTACATTTCAAAAATACAATGTGAAATTAACAAGGGACACCAACACCAAGCAACCTCCTTGAGATGAAATAATACAAGATATAATAATAATAATAATACAAGATAATAATGGCGTTGTGGTAACTTGACACACAAAACACACACAAAAATATTCTGGAGTAAAAGCCAAAAAAAATAAAAAAATACATCAGCCTGGAAAAAAATACAAACACAAAAAAAAATAATAATCAGCCTTGAAAAAAATACAAAACAAAAATAAAACAACAAAAAAGAAATTTGGGTCAGATGTGACAAATCAAAAAATATTGAGGGAATCACGATAAATAATAAAGAAAGAAGTTTGTGAGAAGTCTGTGTGAATATGAGCAGCAAAACTACTTCATTCTTCTCACATTATAAAGAAGAAGAGAGTGCGCTGTATTAAACAATTTAAAACATTGCAGCGTGACCAGGGGCGGACTGACCATTGAGTCACCCGGGCACTGCCCGAGGGCCCTGGGCCACTAAGGGGCCCCATCAGGGTTGCCAGCCTCAGTAAAACCAGGTACAGTATGTATAAATCTATGTTTTTTTTACATCTGTCTGTGTGTACTGTGTGTACATGTATGTGTATACTGTGTGATTGTATACTGTGTGTGTGTATACTGTGTGTCCCCATAATCTCTGATTGCCTGGGGGCCCCATAATCTCCTATTGCCCGGGGGGCCCCATGAGTTATCAGTCCGCCCCTGAGCGTGACGAAAGTGCTCTATCCATTCCGAACGCTAATTTTACCAGACCGAGCTGTTCCGTCTCGGAATTTATTCTGACCATGCACGGCACTTTGTGCGTCGGAATTGGCCACACACGGTCGGAATTGACGCGATCGGATTTTGTTGTCGGAAAATTTTATAGCCTACTCTCGAACTTTGTGTGTCGGAAAATCCGATGGAAAATGTCCGATGGAGCCCACACATGCTCGGAATTTCCGACAACACGCTCCGATTGCACATTTTCCGTCGGAAAATCCGACCGTGTGTGGGGCATACCTCATGTGTGTCAGTTTGGTTGTGTCTTAGGAGGAATTTCCACGCCTGTATAGACACTTGTATGGGAGGGGGTAAACCCCCAGTTTCCCATATGTCATCCAGGAGGAATGTTGTTGGGTCGTTTGTCGGGATCAGTGTTTTTTCTATTTTTACCCATAGTGGGCTGTCTGTGCTGTGAAACCAGTGTTTAAGTTGGTCTAATCTTGTTGCCCATAGATAGTCTTGGATGTCTGCTAGTCCAGCACCTCCTACACTTTTATGTGGGATAAGGTTGTTTCGTGGGCATCTAGCTTTTTTACCTCCCCATATGAATTTCCATATGATACTGGACATGGTGCGGAGGTATTGGGGGGGGGGGGGGGTATGAGAATTGGTAAGGAGCAGAAAATGTAAAGAATTTGTGGTAAGACGGACATTTTTTAAGCCGCTATTTTGCCTAACCAGGATAGTTCTCTTCTTGAGATATCATTTAGTTGTTGTTCCAGTTTTGAAAAAAAAAAAAAAAGGACACTCCCTGCATATAGCGGGACAAGGACATGGAAAAGTCCAGGATATGAGGGAGGGGTAGGAACTGAAGGATGGAAGAATCCATGCATAATAAAGGAAGGATGGAAGAGTCTGGGGATGGAGGAATCCATGGATAGAGAATGGAAGGCCAGAGGAGTCTGGAGATAGGAACTGAAGGGTCAAAAAGGGGTTGGAGGCCTGATCCCCAGTCAGGCGACCAAAGAATGGAGCATATTGGACTATTACGGTACAGTAATAAAGGGTAACCATAAGAGCAAGTAACAGCAGTAATAAAAATTATAATTCATTTATTGATGCAACGGACAGAGCATGATAATACAAAAACACTTAATAAAAGTACAGGCATATCACCAATGAATTCAATAGTATACAGTACAGCACAAACTCTCAGATATCATATTCCTCGACTAGTTTCGCGGACACAATCCGCTTCATCAGGGGGGAATCTGGAGATGAGTTTTTCTGACTAAACAGTCTGGACCTGACAATTAAAAAATACGAAGTTTACAAAAATACACGATCAGACAATTTATGTTCCAGCATCAAAATTTACACATAGGTAATGAAAATGGGGGGGGGGGGGGGACAAAACTGCTTACCCAGGTCCCAGCAGACCCCAGGCGCGAGGCCCCAACACCAACAAATGATCTCCCACGGCGACCTGGGGGAGCTGACGAAATGACGGGATAGTAAGGATAAAAAATATATTGGGATTAAGGTAACCTAGAATGCCACATACAAGAAGAAGTGAAACATAAAATAGTGAGTATGAAGAAAAGTGATGACAGGGGGAAGTGATGGGTGAATATTGTGAAGGTGCCAAAAAATGAAGTCGCATTATGTAGAGAGTAAAGGGTTGCAAAAGGTGACCAAACAAATAGGAAGGGGTGATGATGAACAGGGCATAGAAGTGTTGTATGATGTGGGTGAAAGGGTGAACAAGTGGGGAATTGGGGCAGGGGGAGGGAAGGGGAATTGGGGGTGGAGAAGGGGATAGGGGAGTGGGGAGGAGGGGTGTGGGGGATTGGAGGGGAACAGGGGGGGGGGGAGGAGGGAGGGGAGCGAAGGAGGTTGGGAAAGGGGGTGGGGAGGGAAAAGGGGGGAAAAAAGGAAGGGAGGGAGAGAGGGGGGGGGAAAGGAGGAGGAGGGGGAAAGGGTAAGAGGGGGGAGGGGAAAATAGGGAGGAGATTAGAACAATGTGAACATATGGGTGAAAAGGGGCCGAACGATACCTAGTAATAGTATGAGTATAGAAGGGCTCCTGAGAGGGGGACCCTGCCAGGGACTGATTCCATAATGCGGTAGAAGGGAGAGTAATAAGGAGGACTGCAAGCGATGGGCGAACACAAACCAAGGCATGTTAACCAAGGCCTAGGACAACTGCAAGGTAGAATACGGTAGTTTAGAAATAAGTGGTGCTAGTGCCCAGGGATATGGGACTTAGGTAAAAGGGTGGATAGGTACTTACCATAGACTTGCACTAGGCTGGCTGAGGTATAGGCACCCAGGTGCAGCAGACCGAACCGTCGGGCTAGCAGGCATAGCCTGCTATAAATAGCTCCCAACCCTGCGACGCTGCGCCGCGCGTCGGTGGGATGCCGGCGCATGGCGTCACAGGGTCAGAGGTTCCACACAGCACGCGCGCGAAGACATCGCGCGCGCACGCATGCGCACCGGCCGCATAGCCACGGGAACGTAGTCCCAGCCAAGGCCGGTGCGAGAGGAGGGGGCGGTCCCGTGTGGGAGACCGATCCCTCCACCAGGGACCTCACCAGGCCGCCGCGGGAGAACACAGGGGGAGGGGCCCGCGCCGGCGCTCAAGCCAGGACCAGGACTGGGAAAGCAGAGGTCTCAATGAAACCAAATAGGAAAACAACAATAATAAAAGGGTTGATCAAACATAATAAAAGATAGATATATAATAGAAAAAACTGAAAAGCTTTATTAAGGTGAACTAGGGATGGTAATACCCTAGAGACCGGTGCAATGGTCCCACCAAGACATGAACCCATAACACCTAATTGCATAATATGCATATAAGTTAAGGAGGGCCAAGGACAGTGCCACATGATTGGGTAAGAACATGTGGATAGAGGGCAGGTAGCTGGGGTAAAAATTTCTGGCCGACCTAGTGGGCATCTGTCTCGGAGGGTTGCATCGGGGCTGAAAATTAGCCATGATGTAGTATAAAGGGGTAAAATTGCATAAACTAGAGGCCCCCCCCAAAAAACACAGAAATGTGTGTCAGTGGGGGTTGATTAAAAATGAAGGGTGGGACAGATGGTGTCCGCAGGGTGGGGGGCATTAGTAGCCCTTCCACTAGGACAGCCTACCCAAGTGTCCCACTCGACATAAGGACGGGTGTGTTATCCACCCAATGTATACGATTAGAGAAGTGGCCTCTCTACAGTAAAATATAAAAGGTAGCAAAAGTGCATATGTAATGATATTTGAAGCGCTTCACAATGTGCATGAAAATGAATATAAAAGTAAATATAAATAGTCAAATAAATCCAGCGGTGAGTAAAAATTCCTAAAAAATCCAACAATCAAAATAGTGTAAAACTATAAAAAAAAAAATTAATGACACCAAATGTGTAAAAAATTCACATAAAAAATCCACATAAAAATAAATATATAGGGATGTATTCAGAAGGTTCAATTATACAGGTGTGGAATCCTGATTGGTATAGAGCTTTTGATCACTAGCAAAGCTGTTTAAAAACACTTGCTTAATCAAGGTGCTCATTGATCTTAATAGTACCAAAGTGTTTTTTGCTTCTATTCACAACCAATATGAGAATCATAAACAGGCAAATAAGAGAAAAAAACAATCATTGTGCAATAGTTAGGATACCAAGGTACACAGGCAAACTTCAATCCACTCACGTGTGCCTTATAATGATAAGGCATATGCAGGTTTTACTATAGCAGTCAGCCGCCTTAGACAGGAGCAGATTCAGTGCAGTACACTGTGTGAAACTGCTGATCTGCACAGAGCGTCCTTGGCTCTTCCCACGCGTTACATCACAGTCACGTGACTTTTTCAAGTCACGTGACGCACGCTGTGTGGAACCTCTGACCCTGTAACGTCATGCGCCGGCGTCCCACCGACGCGCGGCGCAGCGTCGCAGGGTTGGGAGCTATTTATAGCAGGCTATGCCTGCTAGCCCGATGGTTCGGTCTGCTGCACCTGGGTGCCTATACCTCAGCCAGCCTAGTGCAAGTCTATGGTAAGTACCTATCCACCCTTTTACCTAAGTCCCATATCCCTGGGCACTAGCACCACTTATTTCTAAACTACCGTATTCTACCTTGCAGTTGTCCTAGGCCTTGGTTAACATGCCTTGGTTTGTGTTCGCCCATCGCTTGCAGTCCTCCTTATTACTCTCCCTTCTACCGCATTATGGAATCAGTCCCTGGCAGGGTCCCCCTCTCGGGAGCCCTTCTATACTCATACTATTACCAGGTATCGTTCGGCCCCTTTTCACCCATATGTTCACATTGTTCTAATCTCCTCCCTATTTTCCCCTCCCCCCTCTTACCCTTTCCCCCTCCTCCTCCTTTCCCCCCCCCCTCTCTCCCTCCCTTCCTTTTTTCCCCCCTTTTCCCTCCCCACCCCCTTTCCCAACCTCCTTCGCTCCCCTCCCTCCTCCCCCCCCCCCTGTTCCCCTCCAATCCCCCACACCCCTCCTCCCCACTCCCCTATCCCCTTCTCCACCCCCAATTCCCCTTCCCTCCCCCTGCCCCAATTCCCCACTTGTTCACCCTTTCACCCACATCATACAACACTTCTATGCCCTGTTCATCATCACCCCTTCCTATTTGTTTGGTCACCTTTTGCAACCCTTTACTCTCTACATAATGCGACTTCATTTTTTGGCACCTTCACAATATTCACCCATCACTTCCCCCTGTCATCACTTTTCTTCATACTCACTATTTTATGTTTCACTTCTTCTTGTATGTGGCATTCTAGGTTACCTTAATCCCAATATATTTTTTATCCTTACTATCCCGTCATTTCGTCAGCTCCCCCAGGTCGCCGTGGGAGATTATTTGTTGGTGTTGGGGCCTCGCGCCTGGGGTTTGCTGGGACCTGGGTAAGCAGTTTCGTCCCCCCCCCCATTTTCATTACCTATGTGTAAATTTTGATGCTGGAACATAAATTGTCTGATCATGTATTTTTGTAAACTTCGTATTTTTTAATTGTCAGGTTCAGACTGTTTAGTCAGAAAAACTCATCTCCAGATTCCCTCCTGATGAAGCGGATTGTGTCCGCGAAACTAGTCGAGGAATATGATATCTGAGAGTTTGTGCTGTACTGTATACTATTGAATCCATTGGTGATATGCCTGTACTTTTATTAAGTGTTTTTGTATTATCATGCTCTGTCCGTTGCATCAACAAATGAATTATAATTTTTATTACTGTTGTTACTTGCTCTTATGGTTACCCTTTATTACTGTACCGTAATAGTCCAATATGCTCCATTCTTTGGTCGCCTGACTGGGGATCAGGCCTCCAACCCCTTTTTGATATTGATTTCTGGATGATGGTACATATGCACTTTTGCTACCTTTATATTTTACTGTAGAGAGGCCACTTCTCTAATAGGAACTGAAGGGTGTAAGAGTCTGGGGGTGGGGATGGAGGAATCCATGGATAGGAACAGAAGGATGGAAGAGTCTGGGGATGGAGATGGATGAATCCATGGCTAGGAACAGAAGGATGGAAAAAGTCAAAGATAAAAATGATGGTGGTAAGGGGGGGGACTGAAGGATGGAAGAATCAAAGGGAGGATGTTAAGATGGTCATCACTGAGTCCTGCAGGTGAGGAACATCAGAAGTAGAGGATCCCCTGTGCTGGGTACATGGCAGGGTTTGGGGGTGATGGTCTCCTCGTGGAGTCCAGGGTTGGGGATGTCATTGTGCTTTCTGTATAAACATGTTTTATTAAAGTGGAATTCTACCCAAAATTTAAACTTCCGCTTTAAGTCCTGATCCCCTTACATGCCGCAACTGGCATGTCATTTTTTTTTGGGGGGGGGAGTGGGTACCTGGTCTTGACAGGTACCCAGCTCCCACTTCCGCTTCGGCCCCTCCCTCCCTGCAATCTTCTGGGACACGTCACAGGTCCCAGAAGATTGCCCGGCTCTGTAGGACAACACAGTGAGACATGCGCACCCGGCTGTGAGGCTGCAAGCTGTCACAGCCGGATGCCCACAGTAGTATTGCCAGCGTCGTGGACAGGCGGGGGAGAGAAGGGAGGGTTTGGGTGGCCATGTCGCTGGACCGTGGGACAGGTGAGTGTCTTCCGGCAATTGATTTTTCTGGTCGTATGCATTGATTATATATAAATATATATATTTTGACATTATGAAAGGCGAGGTGATTGATAGACATTATGTTTCACCTCACATGCGTTCATTTACAGAGAACTAAAGTGGAATCTGCCTTGGCAGGGTTTGTTCTGGACCAGATTTTACAGCCCACTTGTGTCTACTAGGGATGAGCCGAACACCCTCCTGTTCGGTTTGCACCAGAACATGCGAACAGGCAAAAAATTTGTTCGAACACGCGAACACCGTTAAAGTCTATGGGACTCGAACATGAATAATCAAAAGTGCTAATTTTAAAGGCTTATATGCAAGTTATTGTCATAAAAAGTGTTTGGGGAACTGGGTCCTGCCCCAGGGGACATAGATCAATGCAAAAAAAAGTTTTAAAACTGCAGTTTTTTCGAGAGCAGTGATTTTAATAATGCTTAAAGTGAAACAATAAAAGTGTAATATTCCTTTAAATTTCGTACCTGTGGGTGTCTATAGGCCCGAGAACGAAGAAGGGAAGAAGGCGCCGCAGAGAAAGATACCGGAAGAGAACACCGGAGCAAGAAGCAGAGGATCGGAGGAAAAACCAGAGGAAGAAGAAGATGGAGGAAGAAACCGAAGGAAGATAGAAGAAAGATAGAAGAAAGAAAGAAGATGGAAAGAAGAAGACTTTAAATAAAGGAATTGTCAAAAACTGTCTCTCGTCATTTTTCAAATTTTTGACACTTTTTTTGTGAAATGGTAGGGGTACAAGTACCCCCTTACCATTTCACACAGGGGGGGTGGGATCTGGGGGTCCCCTTGTTAAAGGGGGCTTCCAGATTCCGATAAGCCCCCCGCCCGCAGACCCCCACAACCACCGGGCAAGGGTTGTGGGGATGAGGACCCCCAAGCACCCTCCCAATGTTAAGGGCATGTGGCCTGGTACGGTTCAGGAGGGCGGGGCGGCTCTCTCTTCCCCCCCCTCTTTTCCTGGGGCCTGCCAGGTTGCGTGCTCGGATAAGGGTCTGGTATGGATTTTTGGGGGGACCCCACGCCATTAAAAAAAAAAATTTGGCTGGGGTTCCCCTTAAAATCCATACCAGACCTGAAGGGTCTGGTATGGATTTTGAGGGGGACCCCATGCCATTTTTTTTTTAATTTTGGCGCGGGGTTCCCCTTAATATCCATACCAGACCTGAAGGGCCTGGTATGGAATTTAGGGGGACCCCCACACCATTATTTTTTTAAATTTTGGTTCGGGGTTCCCTTGTGGGGAAATCCCATGCCGTTTTTATCAATGAACTTTTATGTGTATTGTCAGACCGACAATTCATTAACAGCCGCGAGTAGTTTTAAATGACTTTTTTTCCTTTGAAATGTCATTCTGCTGTCAGACTGTTCTAAACACGGGAAACATGCGCCCCTTTACAGGCATACTATAGACACCCCCCCAGGTATGAAATTTAAAGGAATATTACACTTTTATTGTTTCACTTTAAGCATTATTAAAATCACTGCTCCCGAAAAAACGGCTGTTTTTAAAACTTTTTTTTGCATTGATCCATGTCCCCTGGGGCAGGACCCAGGTCCCCAAACACTTTTTATGACAATACCATGCATATAAGCCTTTTGATTTCTCCCATAGACTTTTAAAAGGTGTTCCGCGGCTTTCAAATTTGCAGCGAACACCCCAAATTGTTCGCTGAACTAGCGAACAGCCGATGAACTCGAATCTCATCCCTAGTGTCTACCAACAGGTGGTATACATCAAGCAGGACTGAAGCAAAGAGTTGCTTTTGGCCTGGGACTCAGGAAACCAAAACCTGAGAGAGCTGCTTATGTGAAGTTTTGCTTTGTGAGAGAAAAGGTTTGCATTATCTTTGTTTTGTGGGTGACTGGGAGAAGCCCTTCACCTCTAATTTAGGAACATGCAATGTTTAGTTAGTGCCTGGATGGCAAGGATTTATTTTCTGTGTTTGTTTGTTTTATTTTCATGCAACCTTTTAAAATAAAACTGGCTACAAGTCAGATTTTAGGAAAACCTGCCATTTGGACTGCCTTTTTCCCAGGGAAAGTGATCCCCACTGAACTAACCCCTGACATATGGTAGATTTGGGGCGGGTATCTTCCTGAACAAGTGGAAAGATGGAGGACGTGTTAAGAGCCCTGCTGCAGGCCACTGCAACCCAGCAGGAAACCAACCACCAGCAGCAGGAAGCCAACCGCCAGGTCGCAGAGGCCAATGCAGTGCAGCAGGAGGAGAATTGCCAGTTTGCGGAGGCCCTGGTGGAATTAAAGAAGGGGTCTGCAGATCCATTGCCAGTGGAACAGAAAATGGTGCATGCCAGCTATTACCAGCAGATGACACCTGAAGATGATGTGGAAGCTTACCTCGCAACTTTTCAAAGAGTCGCTGTTCGAGAAGGATAGCAAAAAGAGCAATGGGCGGGACTGCTAGCACCCTTTCTAACAGGAGAACCCCAAAAGACCTATTTTGACCTGGAGCCAGATGCTGCCCAGGATTATTAGATGCTGAAGGCGGAGATACTTGCATGCCTGGGCGTCACCATGGAGGTCCAGGCTCAACAGGTGGTCATACAGTACTGACAAGCCACCCCGCTCCCAGATGTTTGACTTGATACACCTCACCAAGAAGTGGCTGCAGCCAAAGACTTTGTCAGGCTCTAAGAATGTGGAGTGTGTGGTCATGGACCGTTATTTACACATGGTCCCTGCCACTTTGAGGAAGTGGGTCAGCCATAGGGACCCTAAGACCGCAAGCCAGCTGGTGGACCATGTGGAGAGATATAATGCTGATGAGGATTTCTTTAACCCCTCCATACCCCAGTAATTGACCCAGTAATAGAGAAGCTCTACCTCAGGAGTCACCTGCCAACTTTTACCAGTGACCACATGGCTAAGTTTAAATTTAGCCAAAATAGTTTTATTCTCAAACAAGACCACCATAGATGTAATAATGTGCCCCTCGATTCACTGCATCTCCAGCATAGGTCAGACATAGCTGGATTCATTTTATTTAGTAAGATCGGGCATCGGTACCATCTCGTCATAATCTTATAGTTATGTACCTGTGAATAAGACGACAAAGTTATTTTAAAAGTAAGGTAGAACACCTTGTCCCATTCTTCATGGGACAGATTTTTACCTAGTTCTCACTCCTAGTCTCGGACATAGAAAGGGCGATCTGGAACTACATGCGATAATAAAATACCATCCGTTTTAGATAATGCATTAGGACATTTTGAATCAGAAAGGCACATCTCCTCAAACTTAGTTAAGTCCCTACAAATGCTTAAGCTGTTCAGCCCTTTATAGTAATTATGTAGCTGAAAATATTGAAGCCATTCACCTGCCTTCGGGCAAGAACGGGAACAAAGCTCCCCCATGGTTTTTAAGCCTCTATCCATACATGAATGACAAATAGGCAAGGGATGTAGTGGTTTCCAGCAAAGAAAACTTTTTTCTGTCATTCCCGGTGGAAAACCTGGGTTACCCAATAGTGGAGTCAATGGCCCTGGGCGTAAAGATACATTGTATGATATGATAAATTTATCCCATACATATAACAGAGATGAAATCAAAGATGTTACTTGTGTTGAATGTGGCCGATCAATAGGAAGAAGCCATGGGAGAGAAGAGTCAGTGGTATAGGCCAAGTGTAACCCACCGCTTGAGAGATCCATGATGAAAGCAATCTAGCACCCTACTAAGTAAAGCCACCGCATGGTATAATTCTAGGTGTGGCAGGCCTGTGCCACCAGCATCTCTTCACTAAGATTTCATATCTGAGTCTATCTGGGAATCTAGGCCAAATATATTTTAATAATATAGAATGGGTCAATCTAAAAAAAGAACGTGGAACCCTAATTGGAATTGTTTAAAAAATATAAAGAAATCTAGGAAGAATGTCCATCTTTAAAGAGTGACATCCTTCCCAGCCATCAATGTTGCATTGGTGATAATTTCTTAAGATGAGATTGTATAACGTTCACAAGTGGCAGGTAGTTAAGCTCATACAATTTATAAAGTTGTCTAGGTATCTGAATCCCCAAATAATTGATAGAATTCTGGGCCCATTGGAACTAAAAATTATCAAAAAAAAAAACTTGAATGTCCTCCGCAAGAGTAACATTTAGACAATGTGATTTTGCCGCATTCATTTTAAAATTGCTTAGAGTACCGAAAAGTTCCAATGCCTTTAACCGCTTGCACATGCAGGCAGATTAATGTACCTGTACATTGCCCTTTAAGAAGCGGTCTGCGGGTGTGCGCCTCCGTGAATGTGATCGCGGGTCCTGCTGACCCGATGTCCGCGGGGATACCCGCAATCGTCTCACAGGGAGGAAGAACTGCCTGATGACACTGACATTGATCACTGCTCCCTGTAATCGGGAGCGGTGATCAGTGTCGTGTCACACATAGCCCCTCCCCCCCACAATTAGAATCACTCCCTAGGACACACTTAACCCCTACAGTGCCACCTAGTGGTTAACCCCTTCACTGCCAGTTACATTTACACAGTAATCAATGCATTTTTAATTGCACTATTCGCTGTATATATGTGAAAATCGCACTAAAAGTGTCCGATCCATCCGCCATAATGTCGCAGTCACAATAAAAAATTGCTGATCGCCTCCATTACTAGTAAAAAAAAAATTATTAATAAAAATGCCATAAAACTATCCCCTATTTTGTAGACGCTATAACTTTTTGCGCAAATCAGACAATAAAAGCTTATTGCATTTTTTTTACCAAAAATATGTAGAAGAATACGTATCGGCCTAAACTGAGGAAAAAAAATGTCTTTTTCATATATTTTTTGGGGATATTTATTATAGCAAAAAGTAAAAAATAATGCACTTTTTTCAAAATTGTCGCTTTCTTTTTGTTTATAGCGCAAAAAATAAAAACCACAGAGGTGATCAAATACCACCAAAAGAAAGCTTTTTTTGTGGGGAAAAAAGGACGCCAATTTTGTTTGGGAGCCACGTCGCACGACCGCGCAATTGTCATTTAAAGCGATGCAGTGCCAAATCGCAAAAAGTGCTCTGGTCTTTGGGCAGCCAATTGGTCCGGGGCTTAAGTGGTTAAAAGAGCCGAAAATGCAATTATTGTATTAGTTATGTGCAGCAAGAGATTGTTCGCAAACCCTGTATTGAGTTGTTAGCACACAAGGCCATTCCCAAATGCTCCATTGCTATTATATATACAGAAGTTCAATTCGATCAATGAACCGGGTCCGAAAGAAGGCCATTTACTCTAATACGAGCTGATGGAGCAGAATACAAGGCCATCATTTTTTTGAATTAAACCTAACTGTTCTAATGTTGCTTTCAAAAACTCCCAATCTAGACGATCAAATGCCTTTTCCGCATCTAGCGAAAGGAGACACAACAGGACTTTTTGTAGCTGGCAGTGTAAGATAAGAGATAATATTTTAATAGTATCATCCCTTGCTTCTTGAGTTGGGACAAAGCCCACCTGATCTAAACCAATACTAGAAGGAAAAACTGCTTGTAAACAAAGTTGTGTTTATTTTGTGTTTAGGTTGTATCCTCATAGTTTCAGTTTTCACCCCCAACACACTAAACGGGCCATCATACACAGCCAGGCCATCAGATACCACTGAATTTGTTCAGACCCAGAAGACAGAGATAAACATCTCAGAACACTGGTAGGTTCCTTCCATAAGAAAGGTTACCAAGACAAAACCATCAACAACAGCATGAACACAGCCTTGATAACCCGAAGAGAAAATCTCCTCCAATACACAGAGAAAAAAACAAATAACCGAGTACCTCCAGTCACCACATACAACCCAGCACTTGAGGGGATCAAAAATATAATCACAGATTTACAACCCATTATAACAGAGGATGAAACTCTGAAAGGAATATTCCAACAACCCCCATTATTGGCTTTCACACAACCACCCAACCTCAGACACAAACTAATCAGCAGGAGACTTCACTCTGATTATGAAGTCACAAATAATGGAAGCAAACCCTGCAATAAAAAACGCTGCAAATTATGAAACCGGATCAATCTATCCAAAAGTGCCACACACACAAATGCGACCTTCAATATCATGGGATCTTACAACTGTACCTCCAGCTGTTGTGTACCTCATCCAATGCAAAAGGTGCAGCAAAGGATCTTTTTTTTTTTTTTTTTTTTTAAAAAAATGTTTATTGGGTTTTACAGCATACAATAGTATACAACAGAGTATAATAATTGTTATCAAACATTTACAACCAAAATCTTCAGACAAAAAGAGATTCTTATACCAAAATAAAACAAAGGAAGGGGGGGAGGGTAGAGAAAGGGGAGGTCAAGAAAATTCACATTTACCATCTTGTCAACACTGTTGAGCAAAACATCGCTCGAAATAAAAAAACTTAACATCTAAGTACCTTCAGGAGTGGAGGCAGCGTCTGTATATACCTGGCTGGAGATGAGATATATTGATCAGGGAATATTAACTAACCTGACTGATCTTACTAATAAAAATAATAATAAACGTGGAAAAGTGGATCCTAAGGAGCAATGTGTACTTGTGGGCATCCTATGGCGGCTTAAAGGTAAAGGAGTCCGGGGTGGGAGGTATTTTGAGGTTACCAAGTGAATTGCTGAGATCTCTTGTTAAGTACCAGTTCGTGTACCGGAATGGGTGCATTATATCTATCAGTGCCTGTGGAGCGAATGTAGCTTCCATGTATTTTCTCCATCTCTTAAAAAAACGTGAAATAGATTGAAAATTAAGGGTGATGGTATCTAGCCTCTCCAAATAGAAGAGTGAGGCCAGGGCTTTTTTAAACACTGATAGAGTAGGTGGTGTCGCTGAGATCCAGTGAGACATAATAGTTCTGCGAGCCACTAGAAGGCACAGGTGAGCCTATTGTGGTATATTTTGTGGAACCATCGTTGGCGAGGAGGGTGATGGAGGTATACTGAACAGGCAGAAGAGACAGTCCTTAGTCAACTGGATTTTGTGGACTTCGTTAATGTAGGTTATCACATCATTCCAATAAGTATCGATCTTGGTGCAGTCCCAGAGGGGATGGAGCAAGGTGGGGCGAGGTAGGGTACACCAGGGACATTGCGCTTGAGTGGGGTCCGCCTTGTTGAAGCGAAATGGTAAATTAGCCCTGTGAATAATTTTGAATTGCGTCTCCCTCCATGTTTCGAATGTGGTAAGATTGCGGATAGTTCTGTACCCCTCAAGGATCTTTTCTGGCAGAGTCTCGTCTCCCAATATATGGGACCATTTTTGAAAAGGTTTGAGACCATATCTCCGTGCTTGATGTTGTATGAGACAGGAGTAGATATTAGAGATAGAATAATTATTGCTTTTAAGAAGAGTGTCAATGCAGGATGTTTCGAGTGGATTGGAGTTAGGACCAGAACAGGACTTGAGATAATCAATAAGTTGGTGATGGAAGAAAACATGAGTTGGTGGTAGTGAGAATTCCCGCATCAGGGTTTGAATTCGCCAGGCTTGTTATGATAAAAGGACGAGACATTGGTAAGACCTTTGAGTTTCTATTGGCCAAAAGCTTTATGGATGATAGATGGAAGGAACATAAGGTTGCCTTGGATTTTGAGGTAGTTGGAGATGCTGGATGGCAGTTTGAGTAGCTTTCTTACTTCTCTCCAGGCTATGACCGTATCCTTAATAAGTACACTTATTTTGAGGTGGGGGGGTAGAGCATTGGGATTGGAGTGGAGGATGGCTGAAAGGTCATACGGATACACCATGGCCTCTTCCAGGGTGAAGTTGGAATATTTAGAACCTCCAGTTAACCAATCTAGGCCCTGCCTAAGTAAACAAGCCAGGTTGTAAAAACGCATATTGGGTAGTTTCGCCCCACCCTCGCCCTTCGGGAGACATAATTTCTGCAGCGCTATGCGAGGTTTCTTGCAAGACCATATCAAAGCAGTTAGGGCTTTCTGGAGTTTTTGGATATCTGAATGTTTTAGTAGGAGAGGTATGGTCTGCATTGGGTAGAGCAAGCATAGCAAAGAATCTTATGTTGGTGAAACAGGACAGAGGTTGCAAGCAAGGAGGAATTTGCACAGACATACCATCAAGGAACATAAAGAAGACAGTTTATGCACACCTGTGGGACATCACTTCTCACAACCGGACCACACTATAGAAAACCTCAATGTTTTAGTTCTTAAAGGGATTTTCAGAACTATCCAGGAAAGGAAAACGTTTGAACTAAGAATGATAATTCTTTTTGATACAAAAAATAATGGCCTAAATGTAGATATTGGTTTCCTTACCCATTATACTAAAGTTTTACCACCCCCTCTGTGACTAGCATCCCCCACCTCTAGTCTATAGCTCTCCCTCTGTCTTATCACATTAACTCTGCTGCTATCTTTATTACCATTGATTTGTGTGTATTTGTTTTTCTTTCCTTTTCTTTTTTTTTTTTTTTTTCTTTAACATCCTGCTAAAAAAATTGGGAATCAGTACGGCTTTGACCTTGAAGAAGGGGACATACCCCGAAAGCTTGTCCTGAAAAATTGTATGTTAGTGCAAATAAAAAAAGTATCACGGACAGTACTCAATTTTCTCTATCAAAATTGCACGAATACGGCTACAATTACCTCAAGTATTGTATTGTCAGAAAATTGTGCTTAATAGTTAATTATTCAGGGGCCTATCCTAATCCTTTATATAAATAACTACCACTTTAAGAAAGGAACCTTGTCAGGCCCCAAAACATTGACAGCTTTTTTTTTTTTTTTTTACATGTAACAACTCTTTCACAATTAAACAATGAAAAGAACAGTGCTGGTGACTTTCTTCATTTCTTTCTTCATTTCTTTCTGCAGCTGTTATTTTGAGCACCCATAATTTCCACTGGTTGAGAGCTGTATGAAGTATGGCTTTTGCACAATCTTTATTAGTCTGTGTCCCCACTGGGGAGATTCATCCTACTTTGTCATGGTGGCTTTTGTTTGTGGAACAGAAAGTGATGGAAAAGTAAAAATTTCATAGTCGTCACAGGAACAGAAAGTGAGGCAACATCTTTGAATGCGGACGCTTTTTGGTGAAGCCTAAAAAGGAAATTTCCTAAGCATTGCAGAAATTTCCTCTGACATAACTCTAATGCACCACTTAAATTATTTCATTCTCTGAGAAATTTCAGCCTAGTCCATGTAAAAAATTCTGCTAACAATGTTGTAAAATGTTTTTTTAAACTTTATGAAGAATTATTCAGTAATCAAAAATGTACTTACTGTAGCTATGCCTGTTTTTTGATTGGGGCCTACACCACCATCCATTGCACGGATAATTATGATATACTCTGATTTTACTTCACGATCCAACAGGGTTGTCGTAGTGATTTCTCCTGTTAGAAGAAGGTATAAAAGATCAATATTGTATTGGCAGAAAATTGTGCTTAATGATTAATTATTTAGGGGCCTATCCTTATCCTTTAAAGAGACTGCTCAACCAAGGCATAAAGAAAGAACCTACAATCAGCTCAATAGCTTGGCAAACTCTAACATATATTATCTGACATATGTGCTGATGCAATGGGGTAGAAAATCGACAAACTGCAATAAGTATCATATTCTAAATGTAACAGTTGAACTAAAAATAAAAATGTGAAAATATGTCAAACAATTTAAAGAGAAGCTATAACAGACCAACAAAGTAACTACAGGATAATAGTTAAAGGTAAATCTTGATTCACAAAAATCTTCCAAATAATGTAACACAGGGGTGTCCAGCTTGTGGACAAAGACGGCTATGAATGCGGCGCAATACAAAATCGTAAACTTGCCTAAAAATGTTGATTTTTTTTGCAATTATTTTGTAAAAATGGATTTATACTTAGCAAACACATGTTGTCGAAGAAAAATTTGACAGGGTCACTACAAATTTTATCTTCCCAAAGTAGAAGAGACAAAGTAGATGAGCATCTTGAGAATTCATTTAAAATAATTGTTACTCCATTCATCCAACCAGTGTTAGTTTATCAAAAACAGTGTCAAATATCGAATTTGTTTTAGGTTGTCCTCTTACTTTTTTAATAATACATTTTACAAAAAATGAAGTTTTATTACTCAGATAGGTACATTATCTATATCAGTGATCATTAACCACTTGCCGACCGCCACACACCGATGTACGTCCAAAGTTTGGCGGCAGATATCGTTGTTGCTGCCATAACCCCGGTATCCCCATTTTCGTGCGACGGTCGGCTTTCAGATAAAAGTGGTCTCTGCAGCGGATTCGCCGCGAGATCACTTTTATCGGTGGTGGGAGAGGGACCCCCCTCCCACCGCGAACCGGTACCCTCCGCCCAGGGCCGGTCCTAGACGGGGTGCACGGGGTGCAGTGCACCCGAGCGCCAGAGAGGTTGGGGCGCTGAAGCTCCAGAGTGCTCCCTTCCCTCCTCCTCCTCTTGTTTGTGTCCAGCGGCGCTTCTCTGCCGGTGTTCTAAGAAGAAAGGCGCCGCTGTATTAACTGCTCAAGCCAGAGATGAGAAGGGAGGCAGAGCGGCTGGTCTCTGTGTGGAGAGAGACCAGCCGTGCAGTGAGTGATGTCGCGCGTGGGGGGAGGGGGGGAGGAGCGGTCCGTGCTGACACATTCTTCTCCTCTCTGTGTCTCTCACTCCTGCTGCCTGCTGTGTAGTGTTCTGTTCTCCACCCGGGCGGCACGGCTGCACACTCTCCTCTCCTCTCCAGCTGCCGCCCAGGTGTTTTTATGTACTGTACCCTAATGGAGTGGGGGGGTCTGTACTAATGGAGGAGGGGGGTCTGCCCTGGGGGGTCATTACTAATAGAGGGGGGTCTAATCTAATGGAGGGGGGTCTGTCCTGGGGGGTCTGTAGTAATGGAGGGGGGGTCTGTACTAATGGAGGGGGGTCTGTCCTGGGGGGGTCTATACTAATGGAGGGGGGTCTGTCCTGGGGGGTCTGTAGTAATGGAGGGGGGTCTGTCCTGGGGGGTCTGTACTAATAGAGGGGGGGTCTGTACTAATGGAGGGGGGTCTGTCCTGGGGGGTCTATACTAATGGAGGGGGGTCTGTCCTGGGCGGTCTGTAGTAATGGAGGTGGGGTCTGTCCTGGGGGGTCTGTACTAATGGAGGGGGGTCTGTCCTGGGGGGTCTGTAGTAATGGAGGCGGGGTCTGTCCTGGGGGTCTGTACTAATGGAGGGGGGTCTGTACTAATGGAGGGGGGTCTGTCCTGGGGGTCTATACTAATGGAGGGGGGTCCTGTCCTGGGGGTCTGTACTAATTGAGGGGGGGTCTGTCCTGGGGGGTCTGTACTAATGGGGGGTCTGTACTAATGGAGGGGGGTCTGTACTAATGGAGGGGGGTCTGTCCTGGGGGGTCTATACTAATGGAGGGGGGGTCCTGTCCTGGGGGGTCTGTACTAATTGAGGGGGGTCTGTACTAATGGGGAGTCTGTACTAATTGAGGGGGGTCTGTACTAATGGGCAGTCTGTACTAATAGAGGGGGTCTGTACTAATGAAGGAGGGGTCTGTCCTGGGGGGTCTGTACTAATGGAGGGGGGTCTGTCCTGGGGGGTCTGTACTAATGGAGGGGGGTCTGTCTTGGGGGGGTCTGTACTAATGGAGGGGGGGTCTGTCCTGGGGGTCTGTACTAATGGAGGGGGGTCTGTTCTGGGGGGGTCTGTACTAATGGAGGGGGGTTTTCCTGGGGGGGGGTCTGTACTGAGTAAGGTCTGTACTGAGGGAGGGGTTTATATTTAGTGTGGGTTCTGCACTGATGGAGGGGGTCTATACTTAGTGGAGGGGGATCTGTACTGAGGGGCGACTATAGTTGGTGGAAGGGGGGGTGACCCCAACCCTAGTGATGCCAATGCAGCTGCGGGCTCTTCTTTCCCCCCTCTCCCCCCTCCCTCTCCCTCTTGCGCACGCTGATGTACTAGTGAGCAGCGCTTGCCAGCACAGCTGCCCACTATGTATCTTCCCCCGCCTTCATATGCCCAGGGAAGACACAGAATAGAAAAAGGAGCAGAGAAGAGGATTGTGGGACATGTAGTCCTGAGGACTGGCAGCCCCACTGTAACACGGAAACTGGAGCTCACACAGCATGCTCAGCTGAATGGGAGAGAGAGAGCCAGGAGCCCGGGAAAGCTTTCAGGGAAGCACACCCAGGACTCCAGAGGAAGAGGACAGTGCTGAGAGAACACCATCAGGGAGAGAACCCCACTGCCCTGCACCACCAGAGGGAAAGCCACACAGCCTAGCGCTATCCCTGGCAGAGAAAGGAATGGAGTCATTGCCGGAATATAGATCTGGGCTCTACCAAGCAGAGTCACCACGGGCAATTCAGAATGAGCTGACTCCTGATCAGAGGAACCGTTGCTGTATCGCTGGGTCGGGTGAGAGGGCCGATCGGCCATTATCTACTAACGTTCATAGGAACTGCAGTCTCTGCCCATCTCCTGTACTATGTCTGCAGTCTCTGCCCATCTCCTGTACTATGTCTGCAGTCTCTGATCATCTCCTGTACTATGTCTGCAGTCTCTGATCATCTCCTGTATTATGTCTGCAGTCTCTGACCATCTCCTGTACCATGTCTGCAGTCTCTGACCATCTCCTGTACTATGTCTACAGTCTCTGATCATCTCCTGTACTATGTCTGCAGTCTCTGATCATCTCTTATATCCTGTCTGCAGTCTCTGACCATCTCCTGTACTATGTCTGCAGTCTCTGATCATCTCCTGTACTATATCTGCAGTCTCTGACCATCTCCTGTACTATGTCTGCAGTCTCTGATCATCTCCTCCTCTTGTTTGTGTCCAGCGGCGCTTCTCTGCCGGTGTTCTAAGAAGAAAGGCGCCGCTGTATTAACTGCTCAAGCCGGAGATGAGAAGGGAGGCAGAGCGGCTGGTCTCTGTGTGGAGAGAGACCAGCCGTGCAGTGAGTGATGTCGCGCGTGGGGGGAGGGGGGGAGGAGCGGTCCGTGCTGACACATTCTTCTCCTCTCTGTGTCTCTCACTCCTGCTGCCTGCTGTGTAGTGTTCTGTTCTCCACCCGGGCGGCACGGCTGCACACTCTCCTCTCCTCTCCAGCTGCCGCCCAGGTGTTTTTATGTACTGTACCCTAATGGAGTGGGGGGGGGGTCTGTACTAATGGAGGAGGGGGGTCTGCCCTGGGGGGTCATTACTAAAAGAGGGGGTCTAATCTAATGGAGGGGGGTCTGTCCTGGGGGGTCTGTAGTAATGGAGGGGGGGTCTGTCCTGGGGGGTCTATACTAATGGAGGGGGGTCTGTCCTCGGGGGTCTGTACTAATGGAGGGGGGGTCTGTACTAATGGAGGGGGGGTCTGTACTTATGGAAGGGGGTCTGTCCTGGGGGGGTCTATACTAATGGAGGGGGGTCTGTCCTGGGGGGTCTGTAGTAATGGAGGGGGGTCTGTCCTGGGGGGTCTGTACTAATGGAGGGGGGTCTGTCCTGGGGGGGTCTATACTAATGGAGGGGGGACTGTCCTGGGCGGTCTGTAGTAATGGAGGCGGGGTCTGTCCTGGGGGGTCTGTACTAATGGAGGGGGGTCTGTCCTGGGGGGTCTGTAGTAATGGAGGCGGGGTCTGTCCTGGGGGGTCTATACTAATGGAGGGGGGTCTGTACTAATGGAGAGGGGTCTGTACTAATGGAGGGGGGTCTGTCCTGGGGGGTCTATACTAATGGAGGGGGGGTCCTGCAGTCTCTGATCATCTCCTGTACTATGTCTGCAGTCTCTGATCATCTCCTGTACTATGTCTGCAGTCTCTGATCATCTCCTGTACTATGTCTGCAGTCTCTGATCATCTCCTGTATTATGTCTGCAGTCTCTGATCATCTCCTGTACTATGTCTGCAGTCTCTGATCATCTCCTGTACTATGTCTGCAGTCTCTGATCATCTCCTGTAATATGTCTGGGGGCTCTTTCTAACAGACTCTCTAACAGAAGCCCTCTCTGTGTGCATCAGAGAGACTCCCCTCCAGGTCTCATTAGTGTACTCTCTTCCTGTATTTTCTTTATTAAAAGATCACAGGAGGATCCCAGGGTAACAAAGACTTCTTAGGGGAGCATCTCTGTGTTTGAGTCGTTGCCATAGAAACATTTGTAAAGGGGAGGAGTTGGTAAGATGACCACGCCCATGTGGGGGGCGCCAGAAATATTTCTGCACCCAGGTGCCGGTGACCCTAGGATCGGCCCTGCCTCCGCCGCTTACCGGAACTGTCAGTAGCGGCGGAGGCGATCGCATCTGTCTCCCTTCTGTGCCTGGAGACGAGTGAGTCTAAGATGGCGCCCACTCGTCTCCATGACACTGCTTGGCGGAAGCGACGTCAAAACGTCGCTTCCGCCCATATGTCTTAAAGGCACATTTTTTCAATGTCATTTTTTTAAATGACTTTTTTTTTAATTTTATTGCATTTTAGTGTAAATATGAGATCTGAGGTCTTTTTGACCCCAGATCTCATATTTAAGAGGTCCTGTCATGCTTTTTTCTATTACAAGGGATGTTTACATTCCTTGTAATAGGAATAAAAGTGACACAATTTTTTTTTTTTAAAACCGTGTAAAAATAAATTTAAAAAAATGTACAATAAGTAATAAAAATAAATAAAAAAAAAACCAAACCCCGTCCCGACGAGCTTGCGCGCAGAAGCGAACGCATACGTGAGTAGCGCCCGCATATGGAAACGGTGGTCAAACCACACATGTGAGGTATCGCCGCAACCGGTAGAGCGAGAGCAATAATTCTAGTCCTAGATCTCCTCTGTAACGCAAAACATGCAACCTGTAGAATTTTTTAAACGTCGCCTATGGAGATATTTGAGGGTAAAAGTTTGACGCCATTCCACGAGCGGGCGCAATTTTGTGTGACATGTTGGGTATCAATTTACTTCCTGCCAATTCTTCATGCCTGGATTTAAAATGGCAGACAAAGTTGGAACATGAAGTTCTGCTTAGGACAGGAGACCTTATGGTTCTTCCTTGACAATTGATATACGCCAATGCTGTGACGATGTCCAACTAATTCCTGATTAGATGGTCCTCCAGTCAAGGATAGTCAGATTACCGAGTTCCAGGATGTTAATCGAGGGATCAGATTCCTTGGGGTGTCCAGGACTCCTCCCAAGAGGTTTCCAGGACTCCTCCCCAGCAGAACAGGCCAGCATCCATCTTCCATAATATTAAAGGATTTCCCAGACTCCAATTCAGGATTCCTGAGCCACCAGACCAGAAACAATCTGTTCTTTGGTGCCACACTAATTGGTCTGCCCAAAGACTAGACTGACGTGTCCCACAAAGACAGGATGTTGTGTTGTGCGGGTCTGGAGTGTTACTAGTTAAAAGAGGCTACCACCAGTCTCAATACTCTCCTGCAGAAGCAAAACGCAAAAATGGTCTGTAGGTTTGTGAGTAATGGCAGAGGTCTTTGACTCCTCAGGTGTAGTGACATTCATTAAGGATGAAGAGACTGAGCATCAGACAGAGCCATTGGCAGATCAAATAAGGATTATGCAGGGTAGGAAGTGGAAGCATGCTCATGCAATCAATGATGCGTTTTGGCCCATTAAAAGCACTTTACCCTTCTTACTCTTTGTGGGGGTGCACGGGCAGGGGTGATACCGTATCATAGCTCATTCACATCTAAAGCTAGCACATTGAATGGGTGGACCTGAAAAAATGTGATGTGTGTAATTTGCAATCAGGAGCAGGAGTGGGAAGGTGTTTCCTCAATGTGGAATGGCAGGAAAGAGAGCATGGACAGCGTATGTGTGATACGTCAGCGCTCTGTCCCTCAGTGTTAACCACTACTGTGATAAACTGATAAAGTCAGCATTTTTTTGTCGCCTAGTGGTGGTAGATAAATCTTCAAAGGCAGGGATCTAGACCTGGAGAGTGCTCTGCAGCTAACAATGTACAAGTCTGAAATGCACCACAATGCAGAGCCCAGTGCCTGGAGGTCCCATTCTAGGCCAGCCCTGCCATATTCAGTCCAGTGGGGGTCTGAGGATGTTCTGCAAAGCTAGTGCTGAGGAACCACCAATACAGATAGCTACAGTACATATAGAGACCAGCTCAAGCAGAAATGTAGTAATCTTGGTTAAAGGAAAACAAAAAACAAAAAAAAAGAATCGTTAGCAAGTCAGTGTAAAAACAAAAATGAAATACCCGGTTTTAGGTGGGGTCATCCATTAAGAGGGGAATTACTAATTCAAAAATGTTATAAATATAGTAGCATGCTTTAGAAGAAGAGACACCTGACATTGTTTTGAAAATGTTGAAAGCGTATGTTTTTAGTAATAATTCCCTCTACCACAAGTTATCTTTTATATTTTAAATGGCTTTGCAGAACATTTATATTTTCCTTCCTTATATCTTCCAAGTGTTTTGTTTATTTCCAGCCTTTTAAAAAATGTTCAATATATTTTGGTTGTACAACCAAAAGACTGCACATAATTAGCCTTGAATCTTGCTGCCATTGTTTTTTCACTAAAGCCTCATCTCTTTAATAGTGTTTCTCTTTCCCATACTCCCAGAGCTTCTTCATTGATGGACAGAATCAATAGACAAATAAAAATTGGAGCATTTCAGGTGTAGGAAGCTATGGCAATCTAAGTACAGCATGGTCTACTATAATTTACAAGCACTATTTTTATTTCAGCTATATAACTTTTACAGAGGCTTTTCAAACAAAATAACGGATGACACGGATAACATGGATGACATGGATAATGAAACAGGCACGCCAAGTTTCCATTACTCAGGATATGACTTATCCTTTTCTTAGACAGGTTCCATTGGGTTTTGCCCATCCGTGCTTGCTTTACTGAATATAATGACCTTTACCTGTCACTGGTACAACCATCAAGAAGAAAACTGCATCAGAATAAAAAAAAAAAACACAGTCCCTTGCAAACTAACCAAACAATGGTTAGCTTAGGGTGTTTTTTTTTCTTCAGAGGCAGTTTATTAGGGATATGGACACACGTGACACTGGCAAAGAAAGTCTCATGCATGAGTACTTTGTAGGGGGAACGTAGGAGTATCTAGTTTTTTTTCAGCTTTGAATTGCAGGTCTTGAGGTCTCATAATTATCATACATAGGAGTATATGTTATTATGACCCACAAAAGGTCTCTGTATGATGAGAGACCAGTTCTCAAGCAGCACTAATAGCAGTAAAGGAGCTTTGTGGTAGATAATCATGAGTCCAATAAAGATAATTCCTTATTCGTTTATTTGGCAGCAAAGTGGCTAAGCATTAGCACTCTTGCTTTCATTTACAGCATTAGGAAGAGAAATAATAGGATTTTTTATAACAGCTTACCTGTAAAATCCTTTTCTTTTGATGTACATTACGGCACACAGAGCCTCAGTAATTACTGATGGGTTATATAGAGTATCACTAGGTGATTTGACACTGGTCACACCCTAAACAGGAAGTTCAACCCCCTATATAATCCCTCCCCTTACAGGGATACCTCAGTTTTGTAGCAAAGCAATATAAGTGTATTAGAAGAGGGGCAGGACCTCTGTGTCCCATGATGTACATCAAAAGAAAATGATTTTACAGGTAAGCTGTTATAAAAAATCCTATTTTCTTTCTCTTACATCACGGGACACAGAGCCTCAGTAATTACTGCTGGGATGTCCCAGAGCAATGCTATCTGAGGGAGGGGAACCACAACCGAGTAGGGTGCAATCAGACCTGAGGACCTTGTACTGCTGCCTGCAGCACACTACACCCAAAGGCGATATCCTCATGCCTTCTCACATCCACCTGATAAAATCTGGTGAATGTATGGACTGAAGACCAGGTTGCGGCCTTGCAGATTTGAGCCATAGAGGCCCGGTGATGCACTGCCTAAGTAGCACCAATAGCTCTTGTGGAATGTGCCTTGATCTGAAACGGAGGAATCTTCTGTTTCAAACCCTAAGCTTGAATAATCATCTGTCAAATCCATTTATAAATGGTAGATTTTGACGCTGCCTGTCCTCTATTGGGACCTTCTGGTAGCACGAACAAAACATCCGTTTTGCGAACTTGAGCAGTTGCTTCCAGATAAGCTCTAACTGCTCTTACTACATCCAAAGAATGTAGTGACCTTTCTTCCGAAGAACAGGGATCTGGAAAAAAGGAAGGCAGAACAATATCTTGGTTTAGATGAAAATCTGAAACCACTTTCGGTAAAAAACTAGGATGAGGGCACAATACCACTCTATCCTTGTGTATGATCAAATAAGGCTCCTTACAGGAGCTGCTAATTCTGACACTCTTCTAGCAGAAGAAGTGGCTATCAGAAAAATTAATTCTCTTGTCAACAAGACCAAGGAATCTGATATAATGGTTCAAAAGGCTGTTTCTGTAAAACTGACAGAACCAAATTCAGTCCCAGGGGTTTAGGGGCGCCTTAACCGGAGGATTAAGACGCGTCACCCCCTGCATAAAGTTTCGGACCAAAGAATGTAAAGCAAGTGGCCGTTGAAATAATACTGATAAGGCCGAGACCTGGCCCTTGATGGTACTCAAGGCCAGCTTCATCTCTAATCCCAATTGTAGAACCTCAAGAATTCTACCTATGACATATTTTCTTGGATGCCAACCCCTGGATTCACACCAGGATACATAAGCTTTCCAGACTCTATGATAAATTACTTCTGGAAGCTGGCTTCCTTGCATTGATCAAGGTAGATTTCACAGGACCTGAAAGCCCACGACTCTTCAGAACGTGGGTTTCAATAGCCAAACCATCAAATTTAGCATTTGTAAGGCAGGATGGAACATTGGACCTTGAGATAACAGGTCTGGGCGTGACGGTAGGGTCCACGGGGAACCCTCCATCATCCTTACTATTTCTGTATACCAAGTCCTCCTGAGCCAAGCGGGGACTACCAGAAATACCGACTACTTTCCTGCCTGATCCTGTGAAGGAGTCGTGGCAGTAGCAGAATAGGCGGGAATGCATAAATCAGTGAGAACCGATGCCACGGAATCACCAACGCATCCGTCCCGTCTGCAAGAAGATCCTTTGTCCTTGCCACAAATTTGCCCTGGTGATTGATATAAGCCACTGCTGTGGCATTGTCGGACTGGATCCTGACTGGGCAACCCTGTAGCCTGAGAGTCCAGGCCTTTAGGGCTAGATATGCCACACGGATCTCCAGAATGTTGATGGGTAGGGTCCTCTCGGTTTTGGACCATGGCCCTTGGACCGCAGACTGTACCAGAACTGTTCCCCAATCCGAAAGACTGGCATCCGTTGTTACCACCGTCCAGGTGACCGGTAGAAAGGATTTCCCTTTCTGCAGGCTTTCGGGTATTAACCACCAATTGAGGCTCTGACGCACTGCATGAGACAGGTGCATCGGAAAATTAATGCCTGAACCCTCTTGTTCCAGGCCAACAGGATACTGTGTTGCAACAGTCCTGAATGAAACTGAGCATAGGGAACTGCTTCGAACGAAGCTACCATCTTTCCCAGCCGCCTCATACAAAGGCGGACAGAAGGACCCTTTTTGGTCCTGACTACCAGAATCAGCTCCCTTAAGGCAGTGATCTTTGCCTGAGGTAAAAATACTTTTTCCTGGCTTGTATCTATGATCAGACCCAAATACTCCAGTCTTCTTACTGGTTTTAGGAAAGATCTTTCTAGGTTGAGAGTCCAACCTAGGTGTTCCAGATACTTGACTGTGGTCCTCAAGTTCCCGTTCAAAGAGGCTACCGACTATCAAGAGCAGGTAGTCTAGGTATGCTATGACAGTTATACCTTGAGCCCTTAATCTGGCCAGAGGAGGAGCCAAGATCTTTGTGAACACTCGAGGTGCAGTGGTTAGCCTGAAGGGCAGAACCACAAACTGGAAATGGTGCCCTCCTATCTCGAAACTCAAAAAGCTTTGATGAGCAGGAAAAATGGGCACCTGCAGATATGCATCTCTGATGTCTATCGATGCCAGAAATTCTCTTCCCTGCAGGATGGAGACTACTGTCCGAATTGATTCCACGCGAAAGGACCGAATCCTTAAGAATCGATTCAGATCCCTTAGATCCAGAATGGGTCTGACATCCCCATTTGGCTTTTGGACCGTAAAGAGGTTGGAATAAAATCCCAATCCTTGATCCTTCATGGGAACCACCATGATGGCTTCTTGGGACAAAAGCTGCTCTAACGCTAGAAGGAGCGACTGCTTTTTCTCTGGATCCATGGGGACATCTGATCTGAGGAAACGAGAAGAGGGAAATTCTCGGAACTCCAGTTTGTAACCCTAAGGTTACCGTGGAGATTACCCATCTGTCCTGGAAGTCCTCCTGCTAGAGCTCTGAGAACTGTAGCAGTCTTCCCCCCACTCGAGCGAGCGGGGGTGCCCCTTCATAAAGAGGCCTTAGAGTCTTGTCTAGCAGGCTTCTTCCCCCAGGACTTCTCTTGTCCCTGGGGTTGACTCTTGTTCCTTGACCCAGACGGAGGAGGCCGTCGCGACTGCCTAGTGGCTGATGCCCCTGGCACTGGGGAAAGAGTCCATTTGAAAGAGGGACACTTACTCCTCTTCTTAACGGGTAAGAGAGTGCTTTTCCCACTAGAGATCCTTTGGATATAATTATCCTAGTCTTCTCCAAACAACCTTGCACCACGAAATGGAAATCTAGCCAGAAGTTTCTTACAAAGTGCTTCAGCTGACCAATTTTTCAACCACAAGATTCTACGCATATGCACCAACCCAAGTGAAAGACGAGAGGTTTGCATGATAGAATCTCTGATGGCGTCAACAGCAAAACATAAGGCCGCTGGAAGGTTAGCTAACCCCTGGGCCTGCTGTTCAGGTAGAACTTTAATGACCTGCTTAACATGGTCTCTTAAGTATTGACAGACTCCGATTGCTGCCACTGCAGGTGGAGCTACTGAACCTGCTAAGGAGAAAACATCCTTCAACAGGGATTCTATCTTTTTATCCACAGAATCCCTGAGCATCTGAGCATTGTCTACAGGACAAGTCAGACTTTTATTTACGGAGGAAATGGCGGCGTCAATGGCCGGTATCCCCCACATTTTAATAAATTTTTCTTCCATAGGATAAAGTGTTGAAAACTTTCTCGGTGGAAAGAAACATTTATCTGGGTGATCCCACTCAGAATAAATGAGCTTTTCAAGTAAATTATGAACAGGAAAAGCATGTGCTGTTTGAGGAGGCTTCAGTGACCCCAACGAAGAAGAGGGTTATTTAACCACTTCGCATCCAGGCCAATTCTGACACTTCGCTCCATTTCTTTTCTATAAAATTACATAGAACCCCGAAACATTATATATGTTTTTTTAGCAGAGACCCTAGAGAATACAATGGCGGTCATTGCAACTTTTTATCTTGCACGGTATTTGCACAGCAATTTTTCAAACGCGTTTTAAAAAAAAAAAAAAACTGTTTCATGCTTTAAAAAGAAAAAAAGTTAGACAAATTTTTTTGCATTGTGTGAAAGATGAAGTTACGCTGAGTAAATAGATACCTAACATGTCACACTTCAAAATTGCACACACTCGTGGAATGGCGCCAAACTTAAAAATCCCCATAGGCGATGCTTTAAAATTTTTTACTGGTTACATGTTTTGCGTTACAGTGGAGGTCTAGGGACAAAATTATTTTGCTCTCACTCTAACGTTCGTGGCGATACCTCACATGTGCGGGACTTACGTATGCGTTCGCTTCTGCGTGCGAGCTCATGGAGACAGGGGCGCTTTAAATTTTTTTTTTTTTATTGTTAATTTTACTTAAAAATTTTTATTTTGACACTTTAAAAAAAAAAAAAAAATTTTGATCACTTTTATTCCTATTACAAGGAATGTAAACATCCCTTGTAACAGGAATATGACATGATCGGTCTTCTTTACAGTGAGATATGGGGTCAATAAGACCCCACATCTCACCTCTAGGTTGGGAAGCCTAAAATAAAAAAAACAACAAAAACCATCACCGCTTCCCAGCCGAAGCGGCGCCGTTTTTTGAATGCAGAGGTCGGGTGTGACGTCATAACATCGCACCCGGCCTCCGAACGATCATAGAGACTCCGGCGACCATCTGGTCTCCTGGAAATCTCTATGATCCACATCCGGCGCCAGCAGATCCGCTCTCCGACTCACCAATCGCTGAGGTGAGTCGGTAGAAGCACCGGAGGGCGGCAGGAGGGGGGACGTCCGGAATCGCTGAAAATGCTGGTATCTGAATGATGTCTGTAGCCTCAGGCATCATTCAGATATAACCCCCGAAAGTCGAGGCCGTCATATGACGGCCTCCGGATGTCAAGAGGTTAACTGATTCAGATATGGGCAACTTAAATGTAGAGCGGACCAATCCAGCAAGGATCTGTACTAAGACCTTCTCATTTTGAGAAGCCGAAGAGGACCCTTCTCCACTTGATTCCTCAGAGGAGGAATCATCCATCCCATCCCGATCCTCTGAAAGGGATTCTTCTCCCTTATCCTAGAGCTCCTCTGCCTGAGGGTCCTGGGCAACAGAGGAAGACCTAGTGCGTTTTCTTCCACTGAGTGAAGATGCAATTACGGTCATTAATCTTTCCTCTAAACCAGTAATGGTTGAGGAAAAAACCTCCTGCGTAATGTATACAGGGGCTGAAGTGCCAGAAGCAGGTGTAGCCCCTGACCCCAATGGCTCTCCCTGGCTAGCCGTCCCTGGCCCTTCAGGGGGGGAAGGTGCTGCAGAAAGGGGGTCCTCAAAACCTGAAGGAGATCCCCTAGAGCCTCTGGTTCTTGGTGTATTTGAACCTGTTCTACCCATAGTGCAAAGCAACAAGGTGGAGGTATCACAAAAAAATGAACACTGACTGCTGAGCGATGTAGTCCAGCAACAGCCCTGCTACCAATGCCCAGTCTAGTGTTTCCTTAGTAAATGCTGCCTAGGAGAATGCCTGTGTCCCACCTTACATGCGACCGTCAGCTCTGTGTCCCTCCAAAGGCTGTGTGCACCTGTAAAGAGTGCCTCTTAGAGCCTTGCAGCCGGCAATGTGGGTGTCTGAGCACGCTGGATGCCGCGCTGACGCTCCGCCCCCCCTCCTCTACCGCCCCCCCTCGTTTTTTCAAAAAACCGTGTGCTTCCCGCGTGAGCCGACCCTCCGGGACAAGCGTGGAGGAAAGGTTGGGCGTGAAGGAGGAAGGAGAGAGGCCGACAGTGATGGGGCCTGCACATGGCAATGGCGGCGGCAGTGATAGTGCGGTATACTACCGCCTCACTGACCACCTGCGGCCTCCCCCTATTCTGGGGGGGGAATATCCAGAGGAGAACCCCCCAACCCATCCTACCTGGAGCTCGGCTGGAGAAGCTTGTGCAGCGTGAACATCGAGACAGACAGTCCGCATGAGAAGGTATGTGCTCTTGGCAGCCCCCGGTAGCGACAATAGGCATAGCATGCATTTACCTAAAGGAGACACCTACTAGAATTAAAAAATTCTGTGCAATCTCCCTTACCTTATCCAGCTGCAGGGTTCTGTTTATACAGACCCAATCTTCACCTTTCATGGTGGGCTCCTTTTGGAAAACCTTCAGAGACTGGGGCCCCCTACGGACAGGGGGATCCGCAGTTCTGGGCCTGTAAAGCACCCGGCCAGAAATAAGGCTAGAAAAAACATTTTCTGAAATGCGGGGTCCAGCTCTCTAAAGAGAGGAAGCGTTACAGGTAAAACCTCGTTTCTTCAGACATGAGGCCCGGGTACCATCCAATTTGGATAGAAAGGACACCTTGAAATGGATCCGGTTCGCCTGGCTTGCCCCAGTATAGGATATAGGATATTCCCTTTGGTGCTCAGCACAGGACATCTTTACACGTCCAACACCTAAGACACTGGCTAAAAAACTGAGGTATCCCTGTAAGGGGAGGGATTATATAGGGGGTTGAACTTCCTGTTTAGGGTGTGACCAGTGTCCAATCACCTAGTGATACCCTATATAACCCATCAGTAATTACTGAGGCTCTGTGTCCCGTGATGTACGAGAAAAAAAATCCCACCAAGGACTTCTTTGTGAGGTCCACTTTCTCCTACAATTATAAGACATATATGCCCTGCCTGCAGCACATACATTGGACAGTAAGGCTGGATTCACACAACTTCCACTGCATTTAGTGCACACTAAATGAACATACATTGATGTGCTTTTTTTAAACGCGTTACATTGATGTGGACTTTTGTAATATGCTGAATCGATGTGTAGATTTTTTTTTACAAACTGCAGGAGCCAAAAAACATTATTTTTCTTATGATTTATTAGGGGATAACTAAGGGGACTTCTGTCCAGGCCTAGGATTCAGCTGCTAGGCAATGGCAGCATCAGTGCTTCTTTTCCTTTACTCTGACCTGCCTCCATACTGTCAATATATTACAATAAGGCCTCATTTGCATCGGGCGTGTTAGGGCACATTCACATGACAGAAAAAAATGCTGCGCTTAGATGCGTACAGCAAATAGTTTTGTATGCGTCTAAATGCAGCACTACAATCAATAAGCCCAAACACATTGCTGCGTTTACATATGAAAATATGCGCTGCATTTAGCTGCACACAAAAAAGTAGGGCACAGCTGCAGTATTCACACACGTTTTTTGCATGTAGATCTGCAGATTTTACATGTGTACGCATATAAACATGTATAAATGTAAGTACTTTAGGCACATATTTTACGCAGGATCTTCTAGCTCCACCAGCAAGAGCAAAAACCTTTCTTTCATTTACAAATAATGCATATACCCCTGTAAATGAGCCCTTAATCCATGGCCCGCACAGGGCTGTGTTTTACTGGCATGGGAATGCGCAGGTGTTGTGTGTATTTCTGTGCTGACGGTCCTGTAGTTGTCAATTGTAGGGTTGAGCCGAACACCCCCCTGTTCGGTTCGCACCAGAACATGCAAACTGGCAAAAAATTCATGCGAACACCGTTAAAGTCTATGGGACATGAACATGAATAATCAAAAGTGCTAATTTTAAAGGCTTATATGCAAGTTATTGTCATAAAAAGTGTTTGGGGACCTGGGTCCTGCCCCAGGGGACATGGATCAATGCAAAAAAAAGTTTTAAAAACTGCTGTTTTTTCGGGAGCAGTGATTTTAATAATGCTTAAAGTGAAACAATAGAAGTGTAATATTCCTTTAAATTTCGTACCTGGGGGGTGTCTTTAGTATGCCTGTAAAGGGGCGCAGTTTCCCGTGTTTAGAACAGTCTGACAGTAAAATGACATTTCAAAGGAAAAAAGTCATTTAAAAATACTCGCGGCTATTAATGAATTGCCGGTTCGACAATACACATAAAAGTTCATTGATAAAAACGGCATGGGAATTCCCCATAGCGAAACCCCGAAACCAAAATTTAAAAATAAAAAATGACGTGGGGGTCCCCCTAAATTCAGGTCTGGTATAGATATTAAGGGGAACCCCGACCAAGATTTAAAAAAAAAAAAATGGCGTGGGTCCCCCTCAAAATCCATACCAGACCCTTATCCGAGCACGCAACCTGGCAGGCTGCAGGAAAACAGGGGGGGACGAGGCAGCGACCCCCCTCCTGAACCGTACCAGGCTACATGCCCTCAACATTGGGAGGGTGCTTTGGGGTAGCCCCCCAAAACACCTTGTCCCCATGTTGATGGGGACAAGGGCCTCATCCCCACAACCCTTGCCCAGTGGTTGTGGGGGTCTGCGGGCGGGGGGGCTTATCAGAATCTGGAAGCCCCCTTTAACAAGGGGACCCCCAGATCCCAGCCCTCCCCCCTGTGTGAAATTGTAAGGGGGTACAAAAGTACCCCTACCATTTCACAAAAAAACTGTAAAAAATGTTAAAAATGACAAGAGACAGTTTTTGAAAATTCCTTTATTTAAATGCTTCTTTCTTCTATCTTCTATCTTCTATCTTATATCTTCCTTCGGTTTCTTCCTCCATCTTCTTCTTCTTCCTCTGGTTCTTCTGGTTCTTCCTCCGGTGTTCTCGTCTGGCATCTTCCTCCGCGGCGCCGCTCCGCTTCTCGGGCCGCTCCGCATCCAGCATCCAGTATGATGGGAGGCTCCCGCTGTGTGATGCTTCTCCTCTTCTGACGGTTCTTAACGGAGGGTGGGGCCACCCGGTGACCCCGCCCCCTCTGACGCACAGGGACTTGACAGGGACTTCCCTGTGGCATTCCCCGTGACGTCAGAGGGGGGCGGACAGGGAAGTCACCGTGCGTCAGAGGGGGCGGGGTCACTGGGTGGCCCCGCCCTCCGTTATTTAAGAACCCTTAGAAGAGGAGAAGCATCACACAGCGGGAGCCTCCCATCATGCTGGATGCGGAGCAGCCCGAGAAGAAGGGAAGAAGACGCCGACGCCGCGGAGGAAGATGCCGGACGAGAACACCGGAGGAAGAACCAGAAGAACCAGAAGAAGATGGAGGAAAAAACAGAAGGAAGATAGAAGAAAGAAGATAGAAGAAAGAAAAAGCATTTAAATAAAGGAATTGTCAAAAACTGTGTTTTGTCATTTTTAATATTTTTGACAGTTTTTTTGTGAAATGGTAGGAATACTTTTGAACCCCCTTACCATTTCACACAGGGGGGAGGGCCGGGATCTAGGGGTCCCCTTGTTAAAGGGGACTTCCAGATTCCGATAAGCCCCCCGCCCGCAGGCCCCCACAACCACCGTGCAAGGGTTGTGGGGATGAGGCCCTTGTCCCCATCAAGGTGTTTTTGGGGGCTACCCCAAAGCACCCTCCCAATGTTGAGGGCATGTGGCCTGGTATGGTTCAGGAGGGGGGGGCGCTCTATTGCCCCCCCTCTTTTCCTGCGGCCTGCCAGGTTGCATGCTCGGATAAGGGTCTGGTATGGATTTTTGGGGTGACCCCACGCCATTTTTAAAAAAAAATTTGCCGCGGGGTTCCCCTTAAAATCCATACCAGACCCGAAGGGTCTGGTATAGATTTTGAGGGGGACCCCACGCCATTTTTAAAAAAATTTTTGGCCGGGGTTCCCCTTAATATCCATACCAGACCTGAAGGGCCTTGTTTGGAATTTAGGGGGACCCCCACGTCATTTTTTTTAAAAATTTTAGTTCGAGGTTCCCCTGTGGGGAATTCCCATGCCGTTTTTATCAATGAACTTTTATGTGTACTGTCGGACCGGCAATTCATTAATAGCCGCGAGTAGTTTTAAATGACTTTTTTTCCTTTGAAATGTCATTTTACTGTCAGACTGTTCTAAACCCGGGAAACATGTGTCCCTTTACAGGCATACTATAGACACCCCCCAGGTACGAAATTTAAAGGAAATTTAAACTTTTAACACTTTAAGCATGATTAAAATCACTGCTCCTGAAAAAACGGCCGTTTTTAAAACTTTTTTTGCATTGATCCATGTCCCCTTGGGCAGGACCCAGGTCCCCAAACACTTTTTATGACAATAACTTGCATATAAGCCTTTAAAATTAGCACTTTTGATTTCTCCCATAGACTTTTAAAGGGTGTTCCGCGGCTTTCGAATTTGCCGCGAACACCCCAAATTGTTCGCTGTTCAGCGAACTGGCGAACAGCCGATGTTCGAGTTGAACATGAGTTCGACTCGAACTCGAAGCTCATCCCTAGTCAATTGATCGGCTGCACAGACACAGCTGCTACTCCCAGCGTTACATCCTTGTGGATGCAATCCGCATGGATGTCACATTACCCTGAAATGCACTGTGCACTCCATGGGGCGCATATTAAGGCCTGGTTCACACCTATGCATTTTTTAGTGCGTTTTCAGTTTTACATAAACACACTACAGTCCATTTAACATGGTTTCCTATGGGTCATGTTCACATCTATGCATTTTATAGAAAGGGCCAGGGACTTTTTTCTAGTTTTTGGTTCCATAGACTTCAATGGATCAAAAATGTGTATTGAAAAACACAAAATGCACCTTGAATATGCAAACTGCAACCTGCATAGGTGTGAACCAGGCCTAAAATGCCTCTGTGAACGAAGCCTAGGGCTTAAACTGCTTATATGTTATCATTTGCCAGTTCTTACAATGCAGTCTACATGGAAATTGGCATTTAGGTTTGTGTTCTTTGTTTTTTATAAACAATGGCTTCTGTCTGAAAATGCTGGAAAATAAATTATTTGTAAGCACACAGCTTAGGTACAGCTAACTGTAAATTAACATTATTAAAAGGATAATCCTTTAAAGAAAATAAATATTTGAAATTAGTCAGGATGGATGGTTATTTACCAATTGTTCAAATTGTTTTCACATAAGAGTTTCTGGGCAGTGCAGATTTGGCCAGTTTGCAGCTCCTGCAAGTACCGGTACTTACATCTTTAAATAGCAGCAATTGGACATGTCTGGTTCATAGAATACATAACAATTTAGCTTCTTAAACAGGTAAATTAAATTAACTTAAGTTAAATAAGTGTAGTCAGAATCAGCTGCTGCTTATTCTGATGCATTCACATGTTTGCTAACAATATTTTTTGGTTCAAAGAATTGCTTAAAAAAAACAAAAACTTTCATGCTTGCATTCTCCAACAGGAATTGTTCGCAACAATACAAAGGTAGACTTAAAAATAATGTTCATGTACATGTACTATGTGGTGCACCCATTATGCCCCAAGGGAGTGGGATCTCCAAATGATGTCACTGGATGGCCACGCCCTGTGTCTATAGAAGAACTGGCAGGGAGCGGAGCTCGCATAACTGTGGGAACTTGCGTCGGCAGAAGACATCAGAGGAAGACGAACCAGAGGCAGCAGAAGAACCAGAGGAAAAAGACAGCGGAAGAAGACAGCGGAGGGAGAAGAACCGGAGAGGGGAGAAGACATCTCCGGAGGAGGGGGAAGAACCGGAGAGGGGAGAAGACACGTTGAAGCTGCTTTAATAAAGGACTATGTCAAAAACCTGTGTATTGTTTTTATTTATTTTTGACACCTTTTTGGGTGAATGAGTAGGGAGGGGTACAATGTACCCCTTATCCATTTACATAGGATGGGGGGGCGGAATCTGGGGGCCCCCTTGTTACCCTTGTTAAAGGGAGCTTCCAGATTTCGATAAGCCCCTCCTACCGCAAACCCCGACAACCACTGCCCAGGATTGTCAGGAAGATGACCTTGTCCCCATTAGCATGGGGACAAGATGTTTGGGGTGGGATGGGGTGCAGAGTCGCCCCGCCCCAAAAGACCCACTCCCCCATATCGAGGGCATGTGGCCTGGTATGGTCCAGGAGGAGGGGGTCACTCGCTTGTCCCTCCCCTTTCCTGACCTACCAGCTGCGTGCTTAGATAAGGGTCTGGTATTGATTTTGGGGGGACCCCACACAGGTTTTTTTTATTTTGGTGTGGGGGTTTCCCTTAAAATCCATACCAGACTAAAGGCTCTGGTATGTCTTGGGGGGACCCCACACAATTTTTTTTTACATTTTGGCGTGGGCTTTCCCCTTAAGATCCATACCAGACACAAAGAGCCTGGTATTGTCGGGATCAAAGTCGGATCCCGTTCATTGAAGTTGGATAGAAGTTAGACATGAAGTCGCATGGCAGTCGTACGACTGTTGTGTCATACCAGTGTGAACCTGGCCTTAATCTGAAGTATCATACATTAATCCCATCAATTTTTTTTTCTGTATATCCTGTTGGAGGGATTTCCCCTAACTTTCAAAACACCATATTTTACATTTTCCATCATTTTCTGTCTTGGTGACAAATGGTCACAGGACATGTCCAGATGTAGGGAGGTGCTTGGGGTGGGATTCACCCCCCAGGTTTCAGTTAAGCTCCCCTCCCCCTCTATCCTGGATGCTGTGCCCAGCCGCTAAGCTCCTTCTCCCATTCCTACACTGTACACAGTCTGGACACAGGCAGCAGAGAGCCTCCTCCACACTACACATAACGGAGATCACACACACACACACAGCGACAATCTGCACAGTGTGTAGCTGGCTGCTATGCTGCAGTTGTGTCAGGAAAGGGTCCATCCGCTGGTAAGATATATCATTTGGCATGCAGTACTGGGGTCCTCCAGCAGGTGTCTCCTGGCAGTGTTGAACTGTCAGGAGAATATTTCCTTGCTGGTGTCATTTCATCTTTTGGCCGCAGTACTGATGTCCACCAGCGGATGGATCCTAGCAGTATCCACACCTGAGCGCAGACAACACTTCCTGCGCTCAGGTGTGACTTGAAGCCAATTAGAGTCAGCCCTATAAATACCCGGCAAGCCCTCACATGCTCGCCTTGGTATCTTTCTCCCTGTGCCTTGACCTTGCTGCCTGTATCCTGTTTGTGAACCTGCTCTGTCCCGTCCCGCTCTGCTCTGCTCTGCTCTGATCCGATCCGATCCCGATCCCAGGCCCATCCTGTTCTTGTCCCTCCTGATTCCCTTGGATCCCTACCCTGCAGCTTTACCATCCATCCTCTCCCCTTCCTGCTGGTTTCCCGTCCTTACCCATCTGCTGACCTCCTGTGTATGACCCTGGCTTGGCTAACGTTTATGCTTCTGGTTTATCCCTTGTTCCTGCTTACCTGCTGTGTATGACCCTGGCCTGGCTGACATCTGTGATTCCGGTATTGCCCCTTGATGTATATACTATTGTTTGCTGTGGGTTTGTTGTGTTGGTTTTGCACTGTTTGTATTTTCTGGTTTATCACTTATTTTTAATAAATATTATTTATTCCTTTACATGCGTTTGGGTTATCTCTGTGCAGTCCACACAGTCTGGTCAATTAGATCTCCTGACAAGTTGTGAAATTCCCTCGTTGGAACAGCAGCACAGCTTTGTTAGCCAGCTACACACTGTGCAGATTGTGACTGTGTGTAAGGGAATGCAATCTCAGCTATGTGTAGTGTCTGAAGAAGAAGCTCTGGTGCCTGTGCCCAGACTGTGTGCAGTGCAGGCATGGCAGAAGCTCTGCCGAGTGCCCTGTCAGCACTGATCCCTGTCCTCTGCCCTTTCCAGCAGTGACCCCTGTCCTCTGCCCTTTCCAGCAGTGACCCCTGTCCTCTGCCCTTTCCAGCAGTGACCCCTGTCCTCTTCCCTGCCAGCAGTGACCCCTGTCCTCTTCCCTGCCAGCAGTGACCCCTGTCCTCCAGCCTGCTGACTCCTGTCCTCGGCTTTGCTGATCCCTGTCCTCCAGCCTGCTGATCCCTGTACACTGCCCTGTTGACCCTTGTCTTCCACCTCGCTGACTCCTGTCCTTGGCTTTGCTGATCCTTGCCCTCCAGCCTGCTGATCCCTGTACACTGCCTTGTTGACCCGTCTTCCACCCCGCCGACTCCTGTCCTCTGCCCTACTAATCCCCTGTACACAGCTGTGCCGACTCCTGTACACTTCCCTGCTGACCTCTCATCCTTTGTCCTGCTGACCCCCTGTACACTGATAGAAACTAATAGCCTCGGTACATGGCCCTACAAACCACTAACCCCATCCTCTGCCCTGCCCCCTGTACACCGACCTACTGACGTCCCCTTCCTATTCCTCCCCTGCCTTTTTTTTACTGCACCCCCACATCAGACAGGCTAGATCTGGCACTGCTCCAGGACAAATAGAGAGATTGAATCTCCCTAGCAGGAACACAAACAGCATGGCATGGATTTTTACACATCCTTGCTCTTTCCAAAAGGAAAACTACTTGTTTAAGCTTTAAATATACCTAAAGTAGAACTAAAGGCAAACATGTTTTTTTTATTTTGCATAGAGTAAAGGAAGGTATAATCCCTGTCAGTTTTTCTTTTCCATCCATATCCCCACTGGGGAGATATCCCTTTACTTCCTGTCCTATAAACAAAACAGGAAGTGAGACAAAATCCCTTCAAAGTGAGGGAATCCCTGATTGTCATCAGGGTCACCAGAACTAGTGTCCCCATTGGAAGATTTCTCCTCCTATTTCTGTCCTGATGGAATTTAGTTTCACTCTCAGTGAGAACCGGAAACAAATCTCCTTAACAGGGGCACAGACAGTAATAAACACCTGATAGGTGTCCTAATGCCTCTTCACGTTATTCAAAAATAGAAAAGAAAAGTTTTTCTTTAGTTGTCTGTTAATGTTCTTTGAGAATGAGCTCAATGACCAGTACTGATTTCTTTAAATTGTGTATACATTCTCAATTTTTTTCATATTCCATGCAAGAATCAATGGACCTTGCTAAAATCCATGCTCAGATTGAGTCTTATTACTGTACAGAAGGCAAAGAGAAGGAACAAACATACATACCAGATGTCTAAGGCAGCATTCACAGTATATATTGTTTAAACCAAATAGAAAAAATGTAGCGCATGGTGGGCAAACCAAAGTGACAAAATAATGGTAATAAATTATAATAAAGTCCAAAGAAACACAAGTCCATCAACGAGTCTTGTAAAATCAAAGGCAACATGGATAGTGGTGTAGTGGGGCCACTACACCACTATCCATGTTGCCCTTGATTTTATTGTGATCACCTCTTTTTTACTGTATCTGTTTTTTAAGCAATAAAGATACCTTTTTTATCTGCACTATGGAGAAGCTTTATTTTTCTTTCCACATATCTTCCAGATGGGAGTGAATGCCTAGCTTCTACCATATGCGGTACATCTCATCTGCCAGATTCTTACCTGTGCTTCTACCGTGACCACCCACTTGACGATCCCTGGAGTTCCCGTGGAGTCTAACTGAGAAGTTCTGACGGTCCGGATACCTTCCTATACGCCCTGGGTGGCACACTGCCTTCATGACTCCATGTCGCTGACAGGGGAGTCCTTTGGATCTGGTAAGAGTTTACACTTATCCTTTACCTATTTGATGCCGTTTTTGATTTGATGTGGCCTTCATCCACGGATCATCCTAGTTTCCTGCCTGCATTTGGAATAGCCACCATCCTCAGTGATTGTTTCCATGCTTATACACAGTTGGATACTTAGCCTTTATGCATTTGCCCTATGGCTAATTGACTTTTATACCTCACCAATTTAGTCCACTACATCTCGTTGAAGGACTTGTGTTTCTTTGGACTTTATTATATTTTATTATCATTATTTTGTCTCTTTGGTTTGCCCACCATGCGCTACAGTTTTTCTATTTGGTATACAATGTTTTTGTCACACTGTATGTAGCTGCTCCCTTTCACCAGTTAGCACTGTGTTTTTTTGCACATTTTCTTATATATTGTTTAAAGCCTCTTACACACAGGTAGTTTTTTTTTTTTCGTTCAACCCAGCGAGCTGAACTAAAACAAGTTGAGGAGCTCCCTGTAATAACTATGTGATGTTAGTACATCAACATCCCCGCTGAGCTATGGTGTTTTGACTGGGGGTCAGAACACACCTGTCAGCGCTCGCAGCCATTAACTGCAAGCGCTGATTGGATGCCAGTTAGTTGCTGATTTTCCAGCATGCCCGCTTGACAGAAGCTGGATGTTAGGACGGCTTTTGTCGTACAGGCTGCTGTACATACTGGCCGAATTGGCAGCTGGTTTCTGTCGAACCGGCTGATATTCGGCCATGTGTACCAGCCTTAAAGCAACTCTTTTGCTACAATATTATGTAAACATAGTACCCCCTGCAAAAGAAGATACTTAAAATGAGAAGTATGGCCAAAGCTCTTTTGGTCATACTTCTTCTGCTGGTTACAAGAGTGCACTTAGTTCTGAACTCCTGTGACCCAGAATAAGCGGATAGCAGGCTAAAGCCCAATGTCTGCGGACATCACAGAGCCTGCCCAGGCTCTGCAAGGATAGGTTAATTAAAAAGTGGATTTTGGCGCTAATTTATGTGCCTATAAAGCGCTTGAGGGGAGGGCCAATATTTAAATCATATATACACAGTGTACAGTATCTTGTTGAATGTACAGTGATTCACAATAAAATTAAATTGTGCTGATAACATACAAAGTTACCAGTGCTACAAATATTAAATCCTGAGGTGCTTAAATTAATAGATAAAAACTTCCACTGCCCCAGCAGTCTCAAACATGCATGAAAATAGCAAAAAATGTTATGCATGTCTGAGACTGCTGGGGCATTGGAAGTAAGGATAAGGAGAAACACCCTAGGGCTGGTCCTGGACATCCATAAACAGCCAGGCGGTTCTGTGAATGCTGGTTACCCCCTTGTGGGGAGAGATTTCTGGCAAGTGAAGCATTAAGAGGGGGGGGGGGGGGATGATCTTGTGGAATTCTCTTTTTGTAACACCAAAAATCAGTGTTTTCAGAGCAACACCATGTCAATGACTTTTAGTGTGGACACATGATGTTTGAAACACTGTAATGGAGGACGTAATGTTCGTTGTCACCTCTAAATCACATAAGGACTTATTTATTGGAGCACTGGTCACTTTATATGAACTTTGGGATATGTTCTTGTATATTGTAATAGACCCTGACCAGGTTTTTTTGGGCTGGAGCATCCCTCCCCCCTCCTCATTACCTCTTTATTAGTGGTCACCAGTGCATAGGAGGAATCCCTTCAGTCTTCCCACAACCCATGGTTGAGACGCAGGATCTTTCTATTACTAAGGTAGGACCCACTATTTCGGGGTACTTTGTCGCAGTAAGTGGGCTTAGCACTATATGACCATATAGTGTGACCAAACCCCCGGATTTTTTTGAATATGTTCAGGTGTTTTTAACTAGCCTTGCAGGATAAATGTAATTCTTGAATGTGTGCACTGTAATCTGTTTTGTACTGTTTGTTGGTCTTATAGCAGCACCATCTTGCATTTAAACGCATTTTAGGGTGTGCCCCCTCAAATATGTTTTTGTATTTTGACTTTTAGCGTGGACACATGATGTTTGAAACGCTGTAATGGAGGACGTAATATTCATTGTCACCTCTCAATCACATAAGGACTTATTTATTGGAGCACTGGTCACTTTATATGAACTTTGGGATTTTGGTTACAAAACGTAATATCCATTGTCATTTTTTCTAATCACAAAAGGATTTATGATTTGCAGCACTGGTCATTTTATATGAATTTTGAAAGAACGTAACATTTATTGTCATATTTTTAAGCACCTCGGGATTTATTATTTGTAGCACTGGTCACTTTGTATGTTATCAGCACAAATTTATTTTATTGTGAATCACTGTACATTCAACAAGATACATTGTGTAGACGGCATCTCACAAAAGTGAGTACACCCCTCACATTTTTGTAAATATTTTATTATATCTTTTCATGTGACAACACTGAAGATATGACACTTTGCTACAATGTAAAACAGTGAGTGTACAGCTTGTATAACAGTGTAAATTTGCTGTCCCCTCAAAATAACTCAACACACAGCCATTAATGTCTAAACCGCTGGCAACAAAATTGAGTACACCCCTAAATGAAAATGTCCAAATTGGGCCCAATTAGCTATTTTCCCTCCCCGGTGTCATGTTACTCATTAGTGTTACAAGGTCTCAGGTGTGAATGGGGAGTAGGTGTGTTAAATTTGGTGTTATCGCTCTCACTCTCTCATACTGGTCACTGGAAGTTCAACATTGCACCTCATGGCAAAGAACTCTCTGAGGATCTGAAAAAAAAGAAAAGAATTGTTGCTCTACATAAAGATGGCCTAGGCTATAAGAAGATTGCCAAGACCCTGAAACTGAGCTGCAGCATGGTGGCTAAGATTATACAGCGGTTAAACAGGACAGGTTCCACTCAGAACAGGCCTCGCAATGGTTGACCAAAGAAGTCGAGTGCATGTGCTCAGCGTCATATCCAGAGGTTGTCTTTGGGAAATAGATGTATGAGTGCTGCCAGCATTGCTGTAGAGGTTAAAGAGGTAGGGGGGGGTCAGCCTGTTAGTGCTCAGACTATACGCTGAACACAGCATCATATTGGTCTGCATGGCTATCATCCCAGAAGGAAGCCTCTTCTAAAAGATGATGCACAAGAAAGCCTGCAAATAGTTTGCTGAAAACAAGCAGACTAAGGTCATGGATTACTGGAACCATGTCCTGTGGTCTGATGAGACCAAGATAAACTTATTTGGTTCAGATGGTGTCAAGCGTGTGTGGTGGCAACCAGGTGAGGAGTACAAAGACAAGTGTGTCTGGCCTACAGTCAAGCACGGTGGTGGGAGTGTCATGGTCTGGGGCTGCATGAGTGCTGCTGGCACTGGGGAGCTACAGTTTATTGAGGGAACCATGAATACCAACTCTAGTGTGACATACTGAAGCAGAGCATGATCCCTTCCCTTTGGAGACTGGGTCGCCAGGCAGTATTCCAACATGATAATGACCCCAAACACACCTCCAAGATGACCACTGCCTTGCTAAAGAAGCTGAGGGTAAAGGTGATGGACTGGCCAAGCATCTCTCCAGACATAAACCCTATTGAAAAATTGTGCACTGTATCAGAGAGGGGGCACAGTACCAAGCACCACACAGAAAGAGCCCAGGGAATCAATAACCAGAAAATATATACATAATTTAAAAAAAAGAATGTAACCAAATGACATAAAAATTGGCAAAAATCCTACACCTAACACCATATATAGACAACATTGTCTGGGGCCAAAGACAAACACACACAAAAGAGTCCTGACAAAGCTGGCGTCACTCTCCTGAACGTCAGAAACCATTCCCAGCATCACCCGACATCACCGCCTCGCTTCATGCCAGTCCGTGGCGCGGGCTATGTGCAAGAAACAGCGGGATATGGGAGTCCTGCCATCATGAAGCAGCGGCAGCTAGCTAGCTATCCCAGCAACATCTCTCCGCTTTCCATACTCCGTGAGTTATTCCTTTTTGGAGGTTACATTTGTTGCAAAGCAGCCACAAGGAGAGATCACGAGAGCTTCGATCAGCTGTTGCAGCTGTGCTGCACAGCACTGCTTTCACGGTCTTCTGCTGACAGTGAGTTACATATTCACACACCATCTCTGCTCATTGAACTGTTGTATCTACAGTAGCCTTGGCTGGTTCCAGGTTATTTACAGTTCATTGAATCTCTCAGTGTCTGCGGATACACAGTAATTCATTTCTGTCCTTTGCCCTCTCCCCATCCCCAGGATTGTTCCACAATAGTAGCATTCCCTTCAGCCACGGATTGGTGTGTCTTTTCAGACTTTTTTTGCATTTTTGCAAGGGCCGTTGCTTATATTATATCTGATAGGATTGCCTGGCTGGTGGTGCGGTTACTTATATTTGCACTTATCCATAGTGCCCTAATGGTATATTTGTATGCTTGGACGGTGTCATACGTTCTGTCTTTTGTGTGTGCGTTTGTCTTTGTCTCCAGACAACGTTGTCTATTTATAGTGTTAGGTGTAGGATTTTTGCCAATTTTTATGTCATTTAGTTACATTCTTTTTTTCAAAAAATGTATTTGATTATGTATATATTTTCTGGTTATTATTTCCCTGGGCACTTTCTGTGAGGCGCTTGGTACTGTGCCCTCTCTCTTGTACAGTGCACAATTTTTCATATGCTCTTTTTGGCCACTGAGTCCCACTCAATTCAAGTGTGTAGATAAATACCTGATGGTACCTTTGTGTACCTTTATTTTATTGGTTCCCTCCCCCTCCTTTTGTGCTAAACCCTATTGAGCATCTGTGGGGCATCCTCAAATGGAAGGTGGAGGAGCGCAAGGTCTCTAACATTTACCAGCTCCGTGATGTCATCATGGAGGAGTGGAAGAGAACTCCAGTGGCAACTTGTGAAGCTCTGGTGAACTCCATGCCCAAGAGGTAAGGCAGTGCTGGAAAATAATGGTGGCCACACAAAATATTAAAACTTTGGGCCCAATTTGGACATTTTCACTTAGGGGTGTACTCACTTTTGTTGCCAGCGGTTTGGACATTAATGGCTGTGTGTTAAGTTATTTTGAGGGGACAGCAAATGTACACAGTTATACAAGCTGTACACTCACTACTTTACATTGTAGCAAAGTGTAATTTCTTCAGAGTTGTCACAAGAAAAGATATAATAAAATATTTATAAAAATGTGAGGGGTGTACTCACTTTTGTGAGATACTGTATATGATTTAAATATTGGCCCTCCCCTCAATTTAGCACTTCATAGACACATAAATTAGCAGTGCCAAAATCCACTTTTGAGTTAACCTATTATTTCTGACCCTACCTTGGTAGTTATTCATAGTGGAGGCAGCGGCTACCTATACACATACTATTCTCGATTGTCCATAGCGCGGAATCATATAATACACTATCAGGCTCTGCAGGGATCTGTAATATTATCTGCAATAATGTTAGAATCTGCCCAGATGCCTGACCGGCAGCTAGCTCAGCCTCTCAGCATGCCGCCTCCACTGACCGGTGCTGCAGTGAGCGCTGGAGGGGCAGAGCAGAGATCGGTGACTGACATTCACTGAGCTCTGCTCACTGAAGACTGGAACTGAGCGATCAACGGGGGACAGATGCAGCAGACTGATACTGTATCCACCTATATGAGCATGATTGTTAGTTCTTTTTGAAAATCCGCACTTCTCTTTTAATTCTCATCTCTTCTCTGCCATCTATGTTGCTAAACTCTACTGTATTCTAAAGAAACTGCGGTTTAAAAAAACGTCAAAATCTGACACCTCTGGAAGCGACATACTCTTGATTCCATGCTGCATTCAATGCTTCCTCCTGCTGGGCCTATGTTTCACTACATGACACAGTAGTGATGTAGGAGATGGAAGGAGCAACCACTGAGAGCAGCAGGAGACCAGTAATATGACAATGCCAAAACTGTCAGATACTAAACATCCTTCGAGTAGCGGTTTTTCCTAAATACACAAGAGACTAGCAATGTGAGCAGCAGGAGAGGTGAGTATTAGGTATCTTCTTTTGCAGGGAGAACCTTAATTACATTTTACTTATGTGACAGAGCCTATTTAACCATCAAAATTTAAAGTAAACTATCTAAATCCTCTATCTAAGGTAATAGGGTGCAAGTGAGTGGCAATCCTCCTGCAGTTATTTTCTCTCCATACATTTGTGATTGCCACATAAGTACCACAAAAAAGTTCTGAATGCGCAACTATTTTACGGTGTATCTTTAGGGCCTATACACAACATGTCCACACTGCACACATAATGACTGTGGGCGCAACACTAGCTGTGACACTGCCAATATCAATAATCTAAGTAATGGCCCATTCACACTGGTCTACTTGGGTGCGCTGCACTAATGTGCATTATGTCATGTGTTAGTGTGTGTTGTATTAAGGCACCCCTTTAACTGAGAGGGCTTCTAACACACCAAAACAGTCCACAACAAGTACCTGCATTTTTTTTCTGATGCAGTACAGACACCACAATGCATAGTAGTGCTGGTGTGCTATTGCATTACCACAACGTGACTGGACCCTAAAGACTCCTTCACAATGGCCAGGTTACTGTGCTTATTACAATGCAGAAAAAATGCAAGGTAATGCAGAAATCAAAGCGTTCAAATGCAGCACATTTTAATTTACATGCAGCATGTTGTGACAAGATCCAGCTGCATTTTTGAATGTGTTGCACTGTGGGTCCCATTTATTTTAACTGAATGGGATGTTGTCAAAGTGTAGCACATTTCAAAGCTCATGGCAATGTGTGATGCTGCATGTGTTGTAGTGAAAATCCTAACAACATTAAGGCCCCTTTCACACTAGGGCGGTGGGGGCGTCGGCGGTACAGACACCACAATGCGATATTTTTAGCGATGTTTTACCGTCGTTTTTGCGGCTGTATTCGGCCGCCAGCGGTGCGGTTTTAACCCCCGCTGGCGGCCAAAAAAGGGTTAAAACCGCTCATATAGCGCGGCTAAAGCCGCGGTATTGCCGCAGTATAGCCGCGCTGTCCCATTGATTTCAATGGGCAGGAGCGGTTTAGGAGCGGTGAATACACCGCTCCTTCACCGCTCCAAAGATGCAGCTTGCAGGAGTTTTTTTCTTCTCCTGCCAGCGCACCGCTTCAGTGTGAAAGCCCTCGGGCTTTCACACTGAACAAACAGCAGCGGCTGTTTTGGGTCAGTTTGCAGGCGATATTTTTAGCGCAATAACGCCTGCAAACCGCCCCAGTGTGAAAGAGGTCTAAGGCTCGATTCACATCTATGCATGTTGCTTTTGAGCGTTTTTGGAGTTTTTTTTGTGATGCTTGCCACGTTTTTGAACAGCGTTTTTGTAGCGTTTTTGCCGCGTTTTGCGTTTTTTTTTTTTTTTTACATTTTTTTTTAGACTGCATACAGTCTAAAAAAAAAAAACACGCCAAAAACGCTGCAAAAACGCTGCAAAAACGCTGCACTTGCGTTTTTGATGCTGGTCCATTGAATTCTATTACATGCAAAACGCTGCATTTTGCATGAAAAAAAGTCCCTGACCCTTTCCAAAAATGCAGAGGTACAAAAAAGCATTAATGTGAACATGTTCCATAGGAACCCATGTTAAAAAATTCCCATGCATTTCTGCAAAATGCATCAAAAAACGCACTAGTGTGAATGGAGCCTTAGGGAGAAGTAATTTTTGTTTTTGCAGTGATAACAGAAAGATATTTAAAACTGTCTTGTGTTCAAAGTGACCCACAATAAGGCCTGGTTCACACCTATGGAGGTTGCAGTTTGCATTTTTTAATACACGTTTTTGATCCAAAAACAAGTCCCTGGCCCTTTCCATAAAATGCACAGATGTGAACTACATCCATAGGAAACCATGTTAAATTGACTGTAGTGTGTTTCTGCAAAACTGAAAACGCACGAAAAAATGCATAGGTGTGAACCAGGCTTAAATGCTTAAGAGCCCTGCTCCAGTTAAGGGGGGGAAGGTTCGTCCAGACCCAAAGCATGCTGTAAAAGTAGGAAGAGATAGCCTGGCCACCACATACCTGACCAGGCTCAACTGGTTAGCAGGTAAAAGCAGCCTCAGCTTGATTCATCCAGGTCATGGCCCAACATGTATCGCCCCGCTTTAATCATTGAGGTGATGGCGCCAAACAAGTTGGGGATGTGGCCTGGATAAATCAAGCTGAGACTGCTTTTACCTGCTAACCACTTGGGCTGGGTGAGGCGTGCTGCAGCCGGGCTATATCGTCTTTGTCTACAGAAAATTAGTAGTAACCGGTTTTACATGATGCTTTTATGGTTCATTTTCACTGCTGCTGCTAACCTTTGGAATAGAAACAACAAGGAAAAGTCTGCACTAGTGTTGTTCGACTACATCCATGCTAGATTGATTGGCAATTTGACTGAGGAACCAGAACCCAAATCTCAACACCATTGAAGTTATTGGTCATGGAAATTGTATGGGCTGTTGGGGCGGTCTAGAAGAATGCCACAGCTCTACACAGGGACTTCTGCAGTATCTATGTATACACAATTACTAGGGAACTTATGCTCGGGCCAAACTTTGGTTGTTTGGATGTTCTACGAACAACGAACAATATGCGGTGTTCCGGGTAAATTTGAAAGCAGCTGGAACACCGTTAAAGTCTATGGGACATTAACATGAAAAAAAGTGTTTATTTTAAAGGCTTATTGTCATAAAAAGTGTTTGGGGACCTGGGTCCTGCCTCAGAAATGGCAAAAAAGAAATACATTAATTTAAAAAAGTTTTGCCTTTAGTTCCACTTTAATAACAGCATGCAATGCCAAGCTGCAAATTATAAAAGGATGAAAATCAATATATCAATAAGTTATATTGTTTTTTTATACTTTTACAGTGCAGCACTTTTTATACACATTACTCAGTGTTTGCAGCTTAAAGCCTCATATACACGATCGGATTTTCCGCAGACAAAACTTTGGACTTTTGTCTGAAGGCGTGTGCCTAGATTTTGTCCTGCATACAAATGGCAAGGAATTGTTGGCCAACAAACACGAACATAGTGACGTACTACGTGTTTTTTCAGCTCTTTAGCGCCACCCTTTGGGCTCCTTCTGCTAATTTCGTGTTAGAAGTTTGGTGAGTGTTGATTCGGGTTTTTCATTTCGTGCTTTTCATTTTGCGCTTTTCAGTTCACGCTTTTCATTTCGTGCTTTTCATTTTGTTTCTGAACGGCCGTTCGTCAACCAGACATGTTGCGGAATCAGAGGAGATAACGTGTTATTTAATTATTGGCTTTGGAGTTATTGCTTTGACCCAAGTCCAGTCCAGGAACAGGAGGAGTGTCAGAGAGGTTATCAGTTCAGGACACTTGCTGGGCACTCTGGAGTGCGCCGGCGAGCGCGTGCTTGCGGTGTTTGGCGCCGGTTGCCCTATTTAAGCTGATGGGATGCTGTGCTCGGTGCTGTCCGATCATCAGCTTCCTGTTTCCGAACTGCCTGTTTCCTGTGTATTGCTCTGATCTCCCTGTGACCTGGCTTGTTTACTGGACTCTCTCTCTCTGCTATCCACCTGCAAACTGATCCCGGCCTGCCTCTGATGTTGAACCTGCCTGACCCCTTGTACCGTGCTGATTGCCTATTGTCAAAACCTGCCTGTGATCTGGACTTTGTATCTGCCTGCTCCCTTTGTACCGTGCTGACTGCCTGCTGCCAACTTTGCTAGTGACCGGATCTGCCTGCTCTGCACCTGTTAGCTGATCTCCAGCCTACCTATTACCACCTGCCAGCTTGTGTCAGGATCCTGGGCCTTATCCCTGCAAACCACCCGCCAGGCTCTCATACCTATCTGTGCTCCCGTGCCTTCTGTGTACTCTATAAGGGGCCGGGAACCAGATACGTACGGGAGGCCATCCTCTGCTACATCGGGTTCGTCAGTCTGGTACGGGTAAGTCTGACAGTATCGGACAGCCATGTCCGAGCCCGAGCAGGGGACCTCTCCCATGGATGAATTATGCAGACACCTGGCGGGTCTCACACAGGCATTGAAAAGCCTTCAAGAGGGCTATACCAGACTGGAGGAACGAGTTCAGGTGTTGTCCTCACCTGCGAACCCACAAGTTGCTTCCTCTGCTGGACTCTCACCTGCACCCTCAGTGGTTATGTTACCCCCTAAACCCAGGGTCCCTACTCCCGAAAGATTTACCGGTGAGCGCAATAAGTATTGAGCGTTTCACAACGCTTGCGAATTGTACTTTGCATTGCAACCACGCACCTTTTCTTTGGAAGCAACCAAGGTGGGTTTTGTCATCTCCCTGCTATCTGGAGAACCACAGTCCTGGGCCCACCGCCTCTTGGAGCAAAAATCAATCTGTCTGGATAACCTGGATACTTTCTTTACCGCCATGTCTCAATTATATGAGGACCCTCAGTTAAAAGCCACCACTGAATCCGCCTTACACGCCCTACAACAAGGGCGCAGGCCCGCGGAAGACTACGTTCTGGAATTTAGGCAGTGGAGTTCAGACACGGAATGGAATGACGCCGCCCTCCGTTACCAATTCCGTTTGGGGTTATTCGATGCACTCAAGGACGAACTAGCATGGGTTGGCGTACCCCAAACCCTGGAAGATCTCATTAACCTGTCGGTGCAGATTGACCGGCGCTTGAGAGAGCGTCATTCCGAGAGGTCTGTTAGCCAGTTCCGTCCCACTTGGGTCCTCCCCAAGGTCCCAAGTGCTACCAGCTCTGTAAGCCAAAGTCTTCATGCACCAGCTGCCTCAGCCCTTGATACTTCTGAACTGATGCAACTGGGGGTTCTCCGCCGTCCCTCACTTCTGAAGAACGACAGCGCCGACGAGTCAATAACTTATGCATGTATTGCGGAGAATCAGGTCATTACGTGAGGTCTTGCCCAAATAAGACACGTAAGTCTCTTTCAGCTACTTCTAGGTTTGCACCTGCCTTGCCTAACCTTGCTAACCATCTGGCTCTCTCCGTTATCCTCCAGCTTCCAGGACAGGATCTGCTTACCTCGGCCATCATTGACTCAGGAATCTGCAGTTGCTTCATTGATCTCGCCTTTGCAGCCCATCATCGCATCCCTCTTCAATCAAAGTCGTAGGGACTTGCTGTCCACCTCGCTGATGGGTCCACCCTTAGCTCTGGTCCGGTCACTCAGGAAAAGATCCCACTGCTGGCTATCCTGAACACCTGTCATCGGGAGTTTCTCCGGCTGGACGCCATTTCTTCACCACTCTTCCCTATTATTCTTGGAATGCCTTGGTTGCAGGCTCATAACCCCAGCATTGATTGGGTTTCTGGAAAAATCAAGTTCCCGTCCAGTTACTGCCAACAGCACTGTTTATACAGAACTCTTGCGGAAACCCAGTCAACTCTTGTGTCTGAACAACGACATGGAATCGTAGCAGGCGATTCCTGCCGCTTACCGAGACTTCTCCGATGTTTTTAGAAAGAAAGGGGCAGAAACCCTTCCGCCCCATAGACCCTACGACTGTCCCATAGAGCTGTTGCCGGGATCTGAAGTTCCCTTTGGGAGAATATTCCCTTTAACTGAGCAGGAGTTGGTTACCCTCAAAGTATATCGATGAAAACCTTGAGAGAGGCTTTATCCGCCCTTCTACCTCACCAGCCGGAGCCGGCATCTTTTTTGTTGAAAAGAAAGACCACTCGCTGCGACCCTGCATCGATTATAGGGAACTCAATAAAGTGACCATCAAAAATCGCTATCCCTTACCTCTCGTGCCAGAGCTGTTTCAAAGATTGGGTTCAGCCAAAATCTTTACCAAACTCGATTTCCGTGGGGCCTACAACTTAATTCGCATCAGAGAGGGAGACGAGTGGAAAACTGCCTTCCGTACCAGGTTCAGACATTTCGAATACGTTGTCATGCCCTTCGGCCTGTGCAACGCACCGGCGACTTTTCAACATTTTGTCAATGACATTTTTCGTGACCTTCTAGATTTATACGTTATAGTATACCTGGACGACATCCTGATCTTCTCCCCCTCAGTTGACGAACACCGCAGGCATGTCAGGAATGTGTTAACCCGGCTCAGGCAGCATGGACTTCGTCAGTCTGGTACGGGTAAGTCTGACAAGGAGGAGGAGTTCTTGGACCAAAAATTGGTTGCTTTATTAATTGTGACCGATTATGTCATATGCCTTTGCTGCGGGAGCTCCAGGAGAATAATCCAGATGATTTTCGGAATTATCTCCGGATGACGGACCCCTGCTTTCACCAACTCTTGGCATTATTGGCTTTTATTTTATTTTTTGGTTGAATAATAAAGATTTGATTTGTTATATTTTCTATATTTTTGGATGCATAGAATGCACTTTTTGGTTAAGTTCTATTGACAGATAGCATGTCTAATTGTATTTGTTTTCTTTTTTTAATGCACAATAAAAAAATTGTGAAGAATAATACTTGGCTATGTGTTTTACTTCAAATTATAATTTGGGAGTAGGCAGTTACATTTAGGAAAATTACAATGTAAAATTGACAAGGGACACCAACATAGTTGTATCTTTGATCTTAAAAACTACAGGATAATGCCAACAGCCTGTCATCACACATTTCCTGTCGGAAAATCTGATCGTGTGTACGAGGCTTTAGGCCTCTTGCACACGGGATTAAAAAACTTCACATTTCTTACTGATCTGGATATTGATGCATTTTAGTCTATGAAACCATTCACACAGCTGCGTAAAGATGAGCAACAGAGCGAGAAGTACAAAGTCGTAAAACAAAAATTGAAAATTTCACATTTGAATGCAGAATATGTGCATGTACGCATGTTTTCACACCTATACACATGTTTACACACGTATAATATACTTGTATATTGCAATACTGACAACGAAGAATAATTTTACACTTGTATGCACTTACACGCCTTTACGCTCCTTTACGCAAGGTCTTTATGAAACATTTTACTCAGGATCTTTTTGTCAACCAGATCCTGAGTATCAACATCAGTAAATTCCAAACTGATAAGAGGCACGGAGGAGCTCAACTATGAGAAATAATTAGCTGAACTGAATTTATTCTCTCTTGAGAATAGGTGATTAAGGAGGGATATGTTCACCACATATAAATACATAGGTGGTCCATATAGTAACCATGATGGAGAGTTACTTACTTTCAGTCCATTACAGAGGACAAGGGGCTCTTTACGTCAGGGAAAAAAAAGCGTTGTAACCTCTACATACAGAAAGGCATCTTCACGGTAAGAGCTGTAAGAACTATGTAACTATGACATCTGGAAGTTAATTTTTATTGAAGATCAGTACTAATAGTGCTAAACATCTGATTAAAGGCAGACAACCTTTGCAGTCTTGCTGAAAACTTAGCTAGTTAATGTCCATCACTGCAAGGCAATTTTAGTTTTATAAAAACATACAACGTTAAGGGTCCATGCACACTGGGCTTAAAAAAAACAATGTTTCTACTGGAGTTTTGCATTTTACCTATAGAAGCATCTCAAGGTTATCCTTAGGCCCCTTTCACACTTATACAACTTCAAAGTGGCGCGATTTTACCGCGATTTCGGGGCCGCTATTTTGCCGCGATTTTACCACGATTTTGCCACGATTTGGGAGCAGTACTACTTTGTACGACTTTGCCACAACTTTGGCATTAACCATTCTCAGCTTGTGCTTTCAAAGTAGTGCTGAATTATTCAGGTACAATTTGCATGCTACTTAAGGGTTTAACATTGAGGTCTATGGAGTACAAATCGTATGGAAGTTGGACCAAAGTAGTGCTGAAATCGTGTCTATATTATTCAGGTACGATTTGCATGCTACTTGAGGGTTTAGCATTGAGGTCTATGGAGTAGAAATCGTATGGAAGTTGGACCAAAGTAGTGCAGGGACTACTTTGAAGTCGGCACGACTTAAAGTCGTGCCAATATGAATGGTAGTCATTGAAAATCATGGAGAATGACTTGTCATACGATTTTGCAGTACAAAATCGTGGGACAAGTCGTATAAGTGTGAAAGGGGCCTAAGTGTCTATGCACATTAGAACGTTTAGTGGCAGAAACAAATGCTAAACACTCCTAAACGCTAGCATAAAAACGCTCTGTCTGAGCGTTTTTTTTTCTGTCAAGAGAACTGCCATTTTTTTAAGCCAGTGTGCATGGATCCTTAGAGTGTTCTATTTAAAAAGATTAAATTATTACCTGACCGGGCATTAATGCGAAATTGAGGTGAGCCTTCTAAAGTATATATAATAGATTCTTGGCCATATTCTCTAGATCGATCCAAATCTGTTGCATTCAGCAGAAGTACAGTTGCGCCTGAAAGAAACATGTAAAGTAAAAAAAACATTAAGTACACTATGCTGTACTTTGTATAGACTATTGTAAACCGTAGTTGCTATTAGAAGTGGATATGCACTAAATCACCTGCATTGATGTTTTCCAGCACAGTGATGATGAAAGATGAGCGACTGAATGTGGGAGGATTGTCATTTTCATCCTGCAAAACAAAGCATATATACTAACTGTGAAGCATTAAAGATGATGAATAATGGAAAATCCAGTGAACTGAATTCCACAACCCACAATACAACAATTTACCCGATGTGAATTTGTCAACCAAAAAGTTCTATGGGTAGCATTTTTATTGCTTCATTATGCACGTCCTCACATCCTCCTGTGTACCTCTCTCTCCTTTACCACAGCCAATTAGGTAAAGTTTTGCTGTTACTGTATATACAACCTCCATACTAAAACGTTGCACGAGCACATTTTCTGCTTGAACGTGTGTCAGACACCTTCCCATCGATACTCAATGCCTTCATTTGTCATAGAGCCACCATCATATTTTTATGGGAGCTTTTCTAAACCTCATAATGTCATCAAACATTCATCACAGTCACAAAGTGCAATTATTAATCGGCTATGTTCACTTCTATCTGACGGGGATTCTTCTTTTTCAGTTTGCTATAGCTGTTGTCACACTATTTTTCACAAATACTAAGGAACCAACAGCAGTTAGAAAAGGATAATTTCAGAATCAAAGTCAGGCGAGGAAACTGAAAATTATTAAGATAGGGGAAGGAGATTGAGGGCTAGTTGATACTTGTTTTCTGTCTAACACAGTTCTGGTCAGTGAAGAATTTAGCGTTAAAATATGTTCTTTATAGTGACTGGCCTGGAAACATTGTGCGATTTATCTGAGCAACAAATATGAGAATTTTTTGAGTGATAAAGCCACCATTGAATTATCCTCTTACCAATCAATCACTCCTGGATAAGGGAAAAAAAACACCTCATACAAATTCTAAAGAGCACCACTGGAGATAATAATTACCAGTAGGGTTGCTACCTGTTGTACATAAGGACTAGAGATGTGGACAATGGACAATTGTTTCAGATTCATTTATCAAGTTAATCATTATGTTTTGCCATATTCGTTATGTTACAATGAATTGTTTTTTGCAATTGATTTTGTATATTTGGATTTGTTTCATATATTCGTTAATCCAAATTGATTTGTACTTTTGGAGGTTATTTCGGAAGATTGCCTACATTCGTTTTAAGGTGTTTCTTATGCACTCTGGGTTGGATGGAGGTGGAACCATCAGAATCTCTGAATCATAACGTAACAAATGTAACAAAATACATTTCGGATTTATTTGTTATGTTATGATTCAGAGACATCAAGTAGGAATCCTCATATTTCACAATTATACCTTACTGTATTTTTCGCAATATATTTCCATTTCATATGTAGTGCATTTTTTTATAATAAGGAAAAATGTCAATGCCACAAAAACAAAATGGAACCTGAATCAGTTTGGGTGATTCTGTATTTATGTTATTTTGGATCCGAATGAAACAAATTAATTTCGTTGTGATTGGGAGATTCGGATACCTCAAAATAACGACAATTTCATCCAAATTTTGATTCATAATGAAACAAATGTCCAATACAGACTCACAGCTTGCAAAACACTGCGGCCAGACAAAGGGGGTGGGCCACTTCAAGAGTATCAGGCTTAAAAAAATGGGGACCGTAGTCTATCCTAAAACTGCTCTGCTCTGTGAGTGCTCTGAAAACTTACACTGTTTCGTTCGCAACCCTCCTGCCCACCCCCTACTGGTAAATGGCTATCCTCCTTTCTTTAAAAGCTTACACTGTCTTTGTGGTGTATAGCTTGTGATTTCGAACTTTTGGGTCTAGTGAAGTAAGCCAAAGTACACATGTCTGGTGTTTCCCAAAAAAAATAAAAATAAGAGAAAAAGTTGTTTTGTCATGCAAATCTTCAGAGTGGGAATGTAAACCTAATCCTATAACCCATTTAAAAAAAAAGACACATAACATGTCTCACAAATGAAATAGAAGAAGTAAAGCTGTATACACACTATACAATTTTCTGAAGATTTTTTCCTTCAGATTTACCAAAACCATATAATATGAGGTCAAACCTTAAAGCTGGCCATACATGGTCGAATTTAAAAAAAAATTTCTTTTGAAAATCAGAAATTTTGTGCGTTTTGTGATCCGATGGTGCCACCATTAATTTTGAAATTCGATCAACCAAGACCTCGATTTCATCTTCTATTGCTACAGAAAAGAATTTTCGTGGCTGGGAATCTTCTTTTCTTTCCAGGAATTTTCTTTTCTTGCACTCATGCACATTTCTTTTTCTTTTACATTTACATTTCTCGCAAGATTCTCCCATAATTGATTATAAAATCGTTCATTTTTCAATATATTTCCAACATGCCCGATTACTCAAATTTGATGGCCGCACAAAAGTTGCTGTTGCTGCAGCCCACTAATGGTGCGAAATTTGGAGGAAAATTCTTAAATAAGTTTTTCGAAAGAAAATTCTTTCGAAATTCGACCCATGTATGGCCTGCCTAAGAGTTTCAATTTGTATGCAATCAGGCAGGCCCTAGCACTACATGGTTTTGGTAAATCTAAAGGAAATCAGACAACAAAAGTTGTACAGTACGTATGCGGTCTAATGCCCCGTACACACAAGCGGAATTTTTGTCGGAAAAATCTTGAATGGTTTTTCTGACGGAATTCCAGTCACACAAAAGTTCTCTGAACTTTCGACAGTCAAGAACGCTGTGACGTACAACACTACGACAAGCCGAGAAAATGAAGTTCAATGCTTCCGAGCATGCGTCAAATTGTTTCCGAGCATGCGTGATTTTTTGCGCGTCCAAATTGCACACAGACGAACGCATTTTCGGATAGGAACTTTTTCCAACCAAAAAATAGAGAACATGCTCTCAATCTTTTGCTCGCTGGAATTCTGCCAGCAAAAGTCCGATGGAGCATACACATGGTCGCAATTTCCGACCAAAAGCTCTCATCGGACTTTTGCTGGTGGAATTTCCGCTCGTGTGTACGGGGCATAAGACTCCCTGGTTTACCTAACGAAAGCTTTGAAGGACAGACAGTCATGAATGTTCTTAAGAAAACAAAAATCCCTAAATTGGTAAAACCTCCTATGGGATTTAACATGTTACTGTAATTTGAAAAGTAGTTTGAAATATTTTGAAATCTGGAGATTTAATTAAAATATGATCTGGTAATCCTGCCAAAAGTTCTTGTGCAGGCACTTCCTGTTATAGGGTGACAATGCCCTGTCACTTTCTCCCAATTGTTCTCTTGCGCAGCCACCCTGTCATAAACTTTCACAATGGAGACTACAAGCGGTCTTGCCATATTGCATTGCTCCGCAAAACCATTAAAATCATTTTCAACGTGCTCTCCATCTTTTTTGCTAATATTTTTGATGTGAAAATGTCTCCATGCCAAGATGATCCTTGAAGTAGACAGAGGAAATTTCATCACTCGTCTTAGGTTTCAGTCCCTATTAACTGTAAATCTAGCCAGTGTGTGTGTATTTTATTATGGTGTGACAAACTGCATCCCGCAGCCGACAAAAAGACATCAGTGATAATCTGTTAGAGAGAAAAATGTGTTACTGATTTTCTATGCAAATAAATTAAAGATGCTAAACTGCAGTGATTAAAGACTGGAAATAAAGCAAAAAAAGGGAGTGCTTGAGTCGTTTCTTCAGATAAAAATAGTAATATGTTTTTTTCACAGTGTTATTTGATTATGACAGATTAAGGACTTGTACCGACAAGCTTCATGTAGATGTGCTAATCCTCTGAATCATTAATGTGAGGGTACAGCAATACAAGATTAGAATTGAAAGCGGAGTTCCAATCAAAAGTGGAACACCCATTTGTTGTACTCCTTCCCCCTCAGGTGCCACATTTGGCACCTTTCGGGGGGGAGGGGGGAGGGGGGCAGGATACCTGTCTTTTACAGGTATGCTGTTCCCACTTTGGGGAGTCTCAGCCGTGGGTATTGACGTCACCGCCCGGGCTCCCTCCTCCTTCCCTGGCCACCGGGCAGGTAGGAGAGAGGAGCGGAGCCTCACGCATGCGCAGTAGGGTTCCCGGCGTGAAGCCTTAAGGCTTCACTGCTGGGGTTTCCTTACTTGCAATGGAGGCGGCATGCACCCGACAGGTGATGGAAACTCCAAAACAGGTAAGTATCTGATTATTAAAAGTCAGCAGCTGCAGTATGTGCTGCAGTAAGCTGCAGCAAGTCTGATAGAGTCTGCTTCATTTCCTGGGTAGAGGACGTAAATCATCTAGCCATTTCCTCCCCAGACTTACTGTCCCTGGCTCACCCGCATTCATTGGGTTTCAGTTCTTTCACATGTGGAGGCTCGGCAATACATGTAGGCATCACCTAGGGTGGTCTGCATGCAAATGCAGCCTGCTTAACAATGCCCACTCCTCCAGACTGACAAACCTCCCACCAATGATATTTGCAGAACTCCTGCCAAGAATCAGCTCACTGCTTACATCAGGGCTGAGATCTATTGAGAGGAGTACTAAGGCTCAGGGCTGTGAAGCATTTCGGAGACTATGCACAGCACCCTGCCGGTCCATCCCACCAGCCATGATCTGCCTGCATTGTATATTGAAGCGTAGAAACCCAGTGAATATATAATGGGGTGTAAAATAAGATATGTAATGAAAACTAGAAGGGTTTATTTAAAAATGTAATAAGCATGTTATTGAAGAGAGGAAAAAGGCACAGTCACAGTCACAATATAAGAAGATGAAACTTCAGTTTTAAGCTTCCCTCCCAATACTACCTGAAAGCTAATCCAAAGTAGCACTATCACTTTAACAGACTTGTGTCAAATGTTTTGAGAAGGGGTCAGGAGCACATTGCATGGGTCTGCAATTTTACTGCAACTATACAAATAGCTGTTGGGAGTAATTTCTGAGTTTAGTCCAATAAGTAGCATCCCTCAAGGACTTTACTGGTAGGTAAATCACCAAATAATTTGGGATGATGTACAGTATATCTGTACATATCTTGTGCCTGTGCAGTTGTTGTGAGGCTATAGGAACTGGTAGAGACCCATAGAGTGTACATGTTAAAGTTGCCAGCAGGTCTCTAACCGCCTATGGGACGTGGCAGAGCTCTGCTGCAGTTTTGCTGGATTTTGCCCATGTGCAGACATACCAGACCTGCAGTGTGTCTGTGCAGGAGCAGGATCTCATGTCAAGATGGCAGCAGATGGCAAAGAATACTCTTGACTGGCAGGAAGACCTCGCTGGACCCCAATTACTAACAAGAATTTCTGAAATTTTACAGGGACAATTATCAGGGATTAGAAATGTAATTGTTGATAGGCAGGGTGAGGTTTTTCTAATAATGGCAAACATCACAGACTGGTGGATGGCAGGGACCGTTTTTATTTTTATTTTTTTTCAATACTATTATGTTTCGGAACCTTAAGAAGCTGCAGAGCCTTTCCAACTGCATGTCAGGCTATTTCAAGTACATTTTATAGCATGTACTTTAACTACTTCAGCTTCGGAAGATTTTACCCCCTTTATGACCAGGTAGTTTTTATTTCGATGGGGAACTGCACTATATTTAACTGTCAATTGCCTAGTCATGCAACCCTATACCCAAATAAAATTTATATCTTTTTTCCCCCATATATAGAGCTTTGTTTTGGTGGAATTTGATCGCTTCTGCATTTTTTATTTTTTGCACTATAAACAAAAAAACCCCAACATTTTTGTAAAAAATAAATAAATAAAATAAATAAAAACATTTTTTTACTTTCATTTTTGGTAAAAAAAAAATCCTAAGTGTATATTGGTTGGTTTGTGCAAAAGTTATAGCCAGTTTTTATTGTACTATGTGTGCTGCTTTTTCTCAGGGAAATTGATTTTACTCCCTGCCCGACAGACATCCGCTGCCCGGAACCCACAGATCAGTGAGTAATCACAACAAAAGCGGCCCCCAGGGGGGTGTGCAAAATCACCTATATTTACGCAATTCTACACAGGACGGCCGTCCTGTAGCAGAAGATCTCCTATAGAGCAGTCCTTAAATGGTTAATTTGCAGTATTTTACATATAAATGTTTTTTATGCAATTTAGTTATATTTTATTTCTGTAAAACTTCTTACATGAAACTCAAAACTGTCATTTAAATATTATTTCAAAAGAAACTGTCAGAAGTAGCCAATGAGGTCAGGTACCAATTGTTGAGAGCTACTGGATTGGCAGCAAGAATATCTATAATGGATGTGTAGTGTACACCAGGTAGCAATTATTAAAATTCTTTAAAGCAAATAAGCCAGCTAGATTCATTGTGGCTAGCAAAAACTTGTGATGCAAATTGTTGTTCATGGCAGCTAGATTGTAGCAGTCCTTCAGTCATCTAGCAGACCCGGATAACTACTTTTATTTACTCCGGTTTTTATAAACCCTGCATTGCTTTTTCATGTAGAAGTGCTTATTTTTCACTGGTATTTCATCTTTCATTCTGTGCGTCATTCCTCAGGCAAATAATAAAGTTGAACTTCTGACTAATAAACTTTCATTGAAATATATTTCTCAATAGCCACAAAGGATATAAATCCACTTTGTGCACATCAAATACCTTTGCAAACCCAAATGTTATCTTGTAAAGTAGCAATAATATCATCACTATGCTGTACATAAGCCTATGCAGACAACAGAGCTGTTGGGCACTCGTGGGGCAGATATAAAGTAAGACCTGTCACTCTACACAAGGAGATAGATCAGCAATGGCCGGTCTTTATTAACCACTTGGGGATCGCCTGCCGCCGTATATCTGCACCAGGTCACGTACATGTGCGTGATCTGCTTCTTCCGGGTAGTGTGCGTGCACACGCTACCCCGGCTGTACTGCCATTCACTGCAGCACAAGCTGATCAGTTGGTCCGGGCAAATAATTTATGCCTGGCAGCCGCTGATCGGCTGAGCGAATGACAGAAGAGAATTCTGTGTTGGTAAACAACACAGAGCTCTTTTATGTCATCAGCGTTGTCTTTTTTATCTTCCTGCAAAGCAGGGTGTAAAAACTGGCACATCGCTTAGTGAAAACATTAGGCCCCTTTCACACGATCGGACCGTTCAGGTCCGCCTGTCAGTTTTGACAGCGGACCTCAACGGGCGCTCCATGCTAGCCTATGGAGCGACGGATGTCAGCGGGGACATGTCCGCTGACATCCGACCCTGGTCTGATCCGCTAAAAGCAGACGCATCCGTCGCTGGCGGATCGGTTCGGGTGAGATCGGATGAAAACGGACATACTGTCCGTTTTCGTCTGATCTCTCCATAGGCGGCAGCAGCAGTGCTGGACAAGCCCCTCCCCGCTCAGTGAGCAGAGAGGGACCTGTCATCCGCCGGCTCAGCGAAGATCAACGGAGAGATCTCCCGCTGAGCCGGAGGACCGAGGCAGACTCCGATGAAGCGAATCCGCCTCGTGAGAATGAGGCCTTACACAGCGCACACAGCAAACATTGTTAGGCACACAGGTAACCCTTTGATTTCCCCTAAATATTAACCCCTTCCCAGTCAGTGTCATTGGTATAGCGACAGTGTATATTATTAGCACTAATTACTGTTTTAGTGTCACAGGTGATTTCAGTGGCAGCTAGTCAGTTCCCCCGCTGCGTCAGTGTCAGATTTCTGCAGCACTATCAGAGACCCACTAACAGTCGCTGATCACCGCCATTAGTAGTATAAAAAAAATAAAATACATAAAAAATCCAGTTTATATACACCATTAATTGTAGGCACTATAACTTTCACGCAAACCAATTAATATACGCTTATTGGCATTTGTTTTACAGAAGACATGTAGCAGAATACATTTCAGCCTAAATTTATGGCGAAATTTTATTTGTTTAAACATGTATAATTCCGCAAAAGAAAGAGTATATCAAAAATGTCAAACAGAAAAAGATGAAAAGCTGCTAGCACAGGTTCACAGTGAGTAAAAGTGAAACAATATTCAATACCATGTGTGTAAAAAAACAAACTATTTTCCAAAATATGTTTAAAAAAAACAAAAAAAACTTTGCAATACAGAGGAAAAATACATAAATATCAAATAAAAGTTTAAAATCATCATACAAATATGTATTTGCACTTAAATATTTATTATTTTTGTGCAAAAACATGATGTGGGCTATCAAGGGGGAGGTTCTGCCAATCGCAGCCTGTTTTGCGTCCCTGCAGCCAAAGGGGTTTATTCACTAAAGCTGGAGAGTGCAAAATCAGGCTCACTTCTGCATAGAATCCAATCAGGTTTTATTGCCAAAGCTGAGGTTAGAAGCTAATTGGTTTCTATGCAGAAGTGAGCCTGATTTTGCACTCTTCAGCTTTAGTAAATAAAGCCCTATGTCTATTGTTTGTATGTGCTTAGAATTACAGGAAGGTGATGTCTCCATCAATCAACATGTAATATTCAATCCCAATTGTGTTTAGCTGTTTAATGGGCATAGAAGAGGGGGGAGGGAGTGGGCGGTGTATACACCCACATGTGTGATTCTATAGTCACATGGGCTACACAGATAAGAAAAAGGAGGAAAAGAATGGCTTAGAAGGGAACTAAAACTGGAGCATGCTCAGTAGATGTGGCAATGGCTGGTCTACGCAATCTCAGGCTGCAGCAGGTACACAGACAAGGGTGGAGGGACAGTGAACAACAGGATCAACCAGTTTTTTTTTTCTTTTGCAGAACGCAAACAAAAGAATCCTATAATGATTAAGTGAGAATGAACAGCATGTACTGACAGTTTTTAACCACTTCCCGCCTATAACAGAATGACGTCCGGGAAGTGGTTCTGTTATCCTGCCTGGGCGTCATATGACGTCCAGCAGGATAACATGCTGGCGTGCACAGCGTGGCGATCGCAGGTGCGGCGTGTCAGTCTGACACGCCGCATCTCCGATCATGTCTAACAGAGGCTTCTTACCACGTGATCAGCTGTGACCAATCACAGCTGATCATCGTGAGAACCAGGCATTTCTTGATTCGCGCTGACAGGGAGAGACGATCGGCAGCTCTCCCTGTCAGAGGGGGGGGGGGGGGGTATGTGCTGATAATCAGCACATTGATTATCAGCACAGCCCCATCAGATGTGCCAATCAGCTGCCAATCAGTGTCCAGCAGTGCCCCAATAATAAAGTCTGCCAGTGCCCACCACAGTGCCAATCAGAGCCCGCCACAGTGCCAGTGTCCATCTTAATGCCAGTCAGTGGCCAGCATTAATACCTGTCAGTACCTGCCCAATCAGTGCTGGCCATCAGTGCCATCTATTAGTGTCCATCAATGCCACCTGTCAGTGCCAATCAGTGCCGCCTATCAGTGCCAATCAGTGCCGCTGGTCAGTGCCCATCAATGTCGCCTGTCAGTTCCACCTATCGGTGCCCATCAGTGCTGCATGTCAGTGCCGCCTATCAGTGCCCATCAATTCTACATATCAGTGCCTCCTCATCAGTGTCCATCAGTGCCACCTTATCAGTGCCAACTCATCAGTGCCCATCGGTGCTGCCTCATCAGTACCCGCCAGTGAAGGAGAAAACAAAATTTTATAACAGAAACAAAGAAAAACTTTTTTTTTCAAAAATGTAGGTATTTTTAGTTTGTTTAGCAAAAAATAAAAAAACACAGAGGTGATCAAATACCACCAAAAGAAAGCTCTATTTGTGGGAAGAAAATGATAAAAATTTAGTTTGGGTACAGTGTTATATGACCGCACAATAGTCATTCAAAGTGCGACAGCACTGAAAGCTCAAATTGTCCTGGGCAGGAAGGGGCGAAAGTGCCTGGTATTGAAGTGGTTAATGATGTGGGTCTAATGACACTTTAAGCACTACAGCGTGAAGGCGGCCACATGCCCTCCTATATCTGAATGTCCTACTCCGTTATAGCAAAAGAGTGGGGAGGCAGCAATGGAACACAGATGGGTGAATATTGCTTTTTGGGGGGGCAGAAGGCCTTTCAGGAGATAGTGTCACTTCGCCCTTAATTAGCAGGTGACAGTGTCTCTTTAAATGAAGTTGAGAAACTTGGTTTTAGAATTTTTTTGGTCAGAAAAGCTGAAAAAAAGTTATTTGACATCTACAAAAAGTAGTTTTAAAAAAAATGCCAGTGACCTTTTCAAGTCAGGACTTTAGACTGAAATGATTTGCTTTTCAAACAGCACTTGGGGGAGGTATTAAGACTATAACTAAATCTCCCTTGTCTACTGCATTATCTCCACCTACCTATTTAATTTCAAAATTGCACTGTTAATTTGTCTCAGCTGAAGAAGCACAAAAGAAAGTCAACAATTTCCTTGCAAATGCAAGGACTTATTTCTGCGACAAATGTATTTTCTCCCCGAGGTCGTGCTGTGATTTTATGGCCAGTTACGCTTTCTGTTGTCGCATGAGCCAGCTTCTGAAGGTCAAATGTTTCTATTCCCCAAGCTTTTGTCAGATCAAATTAATTGCGTTCACTGAATAGCTAGGAGAAGTCAAGCGATATTATCAGAAGCTGATTTAGAAATACGAGATTATTACTACCTGGATTATAAATGTATATACTGCAAAAAGAAAAAAAAAAAAGTAAAGCTAAAGACTACTTTTCAAGCTAGAAAAACAATGTGCTGACAATACTGTGCACTAAAGATTTATAATGGACTGCATTGACAATGGTTTTGTTTGCTCCATTCACATATAGGATGTTCACTAACATTTAAAAAAATAAAGAAAACATCTGAAACTGACATATTACTGACTCGATATATTGCAATTAAGATCTCAGCTGAAATGGTAAGCTTTCTTCTACCTAGTAGGGATGGGCCAAATGACCCCCCTGTTCCATTTGCACCACATCGGAAAAGTTTGGAACGGAATAACAAACCCCATTGAAGTTTATAGGACCCGAACGTGAAAAATCAAAAGTGCCCATTTTTTTTTTTTATAATTGTATTTTTATTGATTTTCAAAAATTAAGTACAAAGTTTTAGCAAAACGAGCATTACATTGTCAATGCATGTGCATTATACAGTAATCATTATAGAAAGAAGAAAAACAAAGTATAAAGTAACAAATATAGGTGACAAAAAGTGTTCACAGTAACAAGACACATAGATATATTAGGTCAATTCCCCATGGTGTGAGAGTAAGCGTAATATTGGAGGGAGTCTGGATCCTTGAGATCAGTTCAGGCCATATACACAGGTAGTATAGAGTTGACTTAAGATTAGGGTGAGCCTGGTGTCATGGGGGTCCCATACTCCGAAAGATCCCATGGTTCCCATATTTCAGTGAATTTGGAAACACAATCGTGTACCGAGGCTGTCAAAAACTCCATTGTCCGAATCTCAGCCACCAAGAGTAGTAATCTGGACCGTGGGGGAGGAGTACTGGATAACCAGAATAACGGAATAAGTCTTCTGGCGGCTAGTAAAATGTAGGATATTAATTTGCTTGTCTTTTTAGATATCCCTGAAGGAGGTAGGCCCAATAGATAGGTCAAGGGATCTACCGGAAGGGACACCCCCGTCGCCTTTTGTATAAGAAGATGTACATCACACCAAAAAGGTTGAATCAAGGAGCACTGCCAAAAAATGTGGAACAGTGAGCCTATTTCAGTTCCACATCGCCAACAATGCTGCGAGACTGAAGGGTCATATTTATGAATTACATCGGGTGTTCTGTACCAGAACATGAGAATTTTAATGGTTGTCTCTCTCTGGGTGACACATTTGGAAGATTTAAATGTAGAGGACCAGATTCTATCCCACATCTGTATTGTAACAGGGCGGCCCACTAGATGGGACCACTTCCGCATATAAAAATGTAATGTCTCTGTGACGGGAGATGACTCATGGAGGATACTATATATACAGGAAATTAAATGTAATTGATGGGGGCCTTGGGCACATAGATATTCAAAAGTAGTTGGTTTATCTAGAATTAGGGATGGTGATTTAGAACAAAAGAAATGTCTAATTTGCATATAGAAGTGGAAGAGATGTGGTGTAAGGTCAAATTTCTCACTTAAAGTGTTAAAGGTATGTAGTTTCCTTGTTATGGGATGCTCAAGGTTCCTGAGCTGAAAGAGGTGAGCGTTCACCCATGGGAATATCCTGCCCAAGGACATACTATCCGGAATGAGAGGGTTAAATAATACGTTTATAAGAGGGGAGCAGGGTGACATAAGGGAAAAGCGTTTAAGGCAGTTACGCCATATATTTAGAGTCAGTATCATTGGTCCAGTACATTGACGTTTATATATAGGATCCGGAGCAGGGGGAGCGCCCCATACCAAGGATCCCGGGTGGACCGGGTAAAGTACTCCCTTTTCAATAGCAGACCATTGGTTTGGTGCATGTAAGGAAGACCATGAGGTAATGGCCCTCAGGTGTGTAGCATAATAATATTTAATGATGTCAGGAGCTCCTAAGCCCCCTCTGGATCTAATGGCAAACAACACTGAGCTTGCTATACGGTGCGCTCCGCCATTCCATATAAACTTCAGAAAAGTTCTTTTAATTGTGTGGCAGGTACAGCTACTGGAAGGGTTTCAAAATAATAAAGTAATCTAGGCAGTATAGACATTTTCAAAACATTAATTCTGCCTAATAGAGATAGGGGGTATTTGGTCCAGTTCGACAGAGATTTATTAATATCTAGTATTAGGGGCGGGAAGTTTGTTTCATATAGGGAGATGTAAGAAGGGGTAAGTAATACACCTAAATATTTAAGAGAGGTGTTACACCATTTATAAGGGGAAGATTCTTTAAGTTGAGATAATAATGGCGATGGAATGTGTATAGGAAGGGCTTCAGTTTTGGAAGTGTTGATTTTGTACCCGGAAATAGCACTAAAAGAGTTCAGTACTTTATGTAGTGAGGGAAGGGATATTAGCGGGTTAGTGATTGTAAGCAAAACGTCGTCTGCAAATAACGATAATTTATATTCCCTCTGTCTCATCACTACCCCACTGACATCCGGGTGAACCCGAATATACTCAGCCAGGGGTTCTAGGCATAGAATAAAAAGCAATGGCGAGAGGGGGCAACCCTGTCGAGTTCCGTTTGTCATGGGAAAGCCAGGAGACAGGAAAGACGACATTTGTACCTGCGCAGAGACGTTGGAATATAAGGCTTCTAGGGCTGTTAAAAAAGGGCCAACAAAACCATATATCTTTAGGGTGGCGAACATGTAGGGCCAGCTTAGCCTGTCAAAAGCTTTTTGTGCGTCTAAACTCAGGATCAGTGCCGGTCGGGAGGTTCTGTCCAAGAGGTCTATCAGATCTATTGTACGCCGGGTGTTATCTCCCGCATGTCTCCCAAGGACGAAACCTACCTGATCCCTGTGTATCAGTTTGGGGATGAATACAGAAAGTCTGGTAGCAAGAATTTTAGTAAAAATCTTGTAGTCCGAGTTTAAGAGGGCTATGGGCCTATAGTTATCCGGGAGAGAGGGATCTTTTCCAGGTTTAGGAATAACTGATATGAAAGAATGGGAGAACTGTGAATGAGGGGGAGTACCTTTGAGGAAGGAGGCATATAAAGCTAGCATGTGAGGAGACAAAATATCGATAAAAGATTTATAGTATGAATAAGGCAACCCGTCCGGGCCAGGGGCTTTGTGTAATGGGAGATTTTTAATTATAGCAGAGAGTTCTTCAGCTGTAACTGCTACGTTTAAGCTTTCTAAATCCGTTGTAGATAGTTTCGGTAGCTTTATATTGGAAAAAAAAGACTCAAAATTTTCCTGGGTGAATTCAAATTGATTCTCCGGATTCAGGCAATTGTATAATTTATTGTAAAAGTTGCCGAAAATTTTGGACATCTCACGAGGGCAATGAGTTCTAGAACCGTCTGGTCGTATAAGAAAATCGGGCAAGGAGTTAAACGGACGAGGGCATAACTTATTGACTAGCATTCTGTGAGGTTTATTGGAGAATTCATAAAATTTTTGCTTCGTCCATAACATGGATCTAGCTGTTTTGTTAAGTTTTGTTGATCTAATTTGTTCTCTAAGTTGAATGACTTTGCGAAGTTTTGGCACTGTGGGACTACCCAAAAGTCTCCGCTCAGCAGTTGCCAGAGCAGACATTAGGGACTGTAATAGGTTATTTCTATCTCTCTTCAGTCGAGAACCTTCAGCAATACATGTGCCTCGGAAAACAGCCTTATGTGCTTCCCACAGTGTGGAAATCTGAGACACAGATCCAGTGTTGAGTAAGAAATACTCACTCAAGCTATTTGCTAGAGTAGAGCGGGAGATTTCAAACTGCAAGAGATGGTCATTGAAACGCCAATGACAGGATTTGGTATAGGTCTGAGTTAACATTAAATCCAGCATAATGGGTGCGTGATCTGACCATGTAATGGGAGAAATATCTGAATCAACTAAATAAGGGATAAGTGGGGCTGAAATAAAGAAATGATCTAGACGGGAATACATATTATGAGCTAATGAGTAGAACGTAAATTGTTTAGCAGAAGGGTGTTTTATCCTCCATGAGTCGAAAAGTCTATGTGACCTAATACATTTACGGAAGGCGTTAGCCTGAGACAATACTCTTTTAGATGGGGTAGGACTAAAAAGTGTTTGTCTGTCTCTAGTGGGTGACATGACCAGATTGAAATCCCCACCAACTATCATAAAAGGTTGTGAGCAATATTGGGGGGTATCAAAGAGTTTGTCAAGGAAATCAATCTGGCCCGTGTTCGGGGCATACAAATTAACCAGTGTAAAGGAGGTAGACATGTACTCACACTCTAGAACAAGAAATCTCCCGTGAGGGTCTGCATGGGACTTCCGAACTTTAATAGGACATGTTTTTCTGATCAAAATTGCCACTCCTGCCCTGCCCGTAGAGTCAGAGGCAAGGTATGAAGTAGGGAAGAACCTTGAGGCAAACTTGAACGATCCCCCCGACCGAAAGTGGGTCTCCTGGATCATCACCACATCTGCGCCTGAGGCCCTGAAATCTTTCAGGGCCATCCAGCGCTTACTAATGGAGCCCAATCCCTTTACATTGTAGGACATAATTTTTAAAGCCATGTTTGTGGTCTATGTAGGGATATCGATATAAACACCGCTAACACTATAAACATTAGAGTATTTAAAGAAAGAAAATACATATGATGTATTTTACGGGTATTAGTAATGGTGAGCAACCTCCCATCTCTAACCATTAAGACATAAACACCAAGGTATATCTCTCTCAAAGTGAGGTAATAATGACCATGGGATTTTAATCTGTGAAACACAGCAGTGGATATAGTTGAAAAAATTAAAAAGGAAAAACAACAAAAAAGAATTAAAATGAAAAACAAAAAAGCAAAAAAGAGTTCAAAACTCTGTGTACCTGAGAGATAAGAATCTCTCAGGAAGCCCTGGATGCAAACCAGGGCCTGGTAGGGGGGTGTACGGACTCCCATCTGGCGACTCTGTCTGAGGGGATGAGATGGGTCTGCTGCTCACCTTGTGTAGTTGGTTGCTAATAGAACAAAGTAGGACAATGTTCATTAGAGGAGTAAAAATAAAAAACAAAAACCTGTAAAGCCTTAAAGAAAAAGCAAGGTTAACAAATAAAACAGGTACGTTGAACACTTAAAATTTCAAAACCTTTTGTGAATGCATCCCATGGGATGGGAAAGGATCTTCCCCCGAAGATAAACGGGGTAGGATCAAACGAAAATCGGTAGGACCAGTTCAGCAACATCGTTTCGTCGGGAGAGACAAAGAAAACTCCAGAGGAAACGGAAATGCACAAAAAAAAAAAAAAAAATTGAGAAAGTAGAACCAAAAAGGAGAATCCAGAGAAGTTCAAGGGGGTTGTTTAGAAGATCGCAGACGTTGAGGGGTGGAAAGATGCTTCTTAGATTTGCCCCGGACAGGGGTCCAGATGCGAGTAGGAGTAGTCGGAGGTAGACGGACTTGTGCGGCCGGTGGGATCATGTCCTCTTCCGGGAGGGGGGGGAGCCCCAAATTTTTCAGGAAGGCTTCTGCTTCTTGCAATTCACGTAGCGAATATTGGGTGCCCTCTTTGGATACAGTTAAACGGAAAGGGAATCCCCAGTAATACGGAAAAAGTGCCCATTTTGAAGTCTTATATGCAAGTAATTGGGCATACAATGGTTATGGGGGTCTGGGTACTGCCCTGGGGAACATGTATCAATGAAAAAAAAGCTTCATTTTTAAATGAGCAGCGATTTATTAATGCTTAAAGTGAAAGTATAAAAATGAAAAATTCCTTTCATACAGTGCCTGGGGGGTCCCCTTAATCCACCTGTAAAGTATCACATCTGTACTGTGCATAGAAGCTGCTGCATCAATAAATACATTTATAAAGCCCAAAAAATGACAATTTCCCTGCAAGCTTTCTTTATTTTGTAAGCAACAGTTTGGGGAGCCAGTCTGTGTGATGAAGCCACAATGTAGTGCACAGGGAACAAGATTAGAGATTTTTTGGATAAATTCTGGTGTCTCTACCACAGACTTTGGATTTCTACTTCTGTAATGGGTGTGGAAAAATTGTTCTTTGGGTGTCAGTGGCGCCATCACACCGTAACCCTATAGAGGTATTCTTGATGAAAGCAAGAATTGGCCTGGCTGTCAAAAATTGTAATATGCACGTGTCAAACAGGTGTGGAAAAATGGATCTTTGGGTGTTAATTGTGCCCATGAAAACTACACCAAAAACATTCTTTCAGATGAAATCAACACCCACAAACACTAGGCAGCCTAGAAGTCCTGCAGAGATTCCACATCCCAAAAATACTTAATCAGCGACATCGGCATTAGGGGCTGCTGGCAATCCAGGACTGATTGATTTTGATAAAAGCCCGAAGGTCCATGGAGTCTGTGGACAGATGCGTTCTATGATCAGTAACAAAACCTCCAGCAGCACTGAATGCCCGTTCAGAAAGCATGCTGGATGCAGGGCAGCATACTGGGCAAGTTCTGGCCAGTGGTCTATTCTCATGACCCAGTAAGACAAAGGATCGTCGACTGGAAAGCTCTCCATCTCTGTTTTTGCCCCTAGATAATCGTCCACCATGTGATGCAGACACTGCTGATGGGATGTGGAAGCTGACAGCCCTGGGTGGCAAGGACAGTCTGGAAAAGCGTTTGATAAACTTCTTTTTAAGGTATACTCAAGAGATTTCATCTTCTGCACTCTCTGTGGGAACGGGATGAGTTCTGAGACTTTCGACTTTTAATGGTGGTCAAGGAGGGTTGCCAACCAATAGTGATCCTTTTCCTTTACGCCACGTATTCTTGGGTCCTTTTGCAGGCTTTGAAGCATGAGGGAGCCCATGCACCGCAAATTTGCGGAGGCATGAGAAGCAGACTCGTCGGGGTCACTGAGGATTATAGTATCCCCCTCCACTAGTGTGTTCTGTGGCATAGGAACAATGGTGTCTGCATAAAGTGGGCCTTGAGAGGAAAGGAAGTCCTCCTGTTCGTCCCGCTGCTCTGCCTGGATTGCCCTGTTTATAATGCCACGCAGAGTCAGCTCCAGCAGGAACACAACAGGGACTGTGTCACTGATGCATGCATTGTCACGGCTCACCATCCTTGTGGCCTCCTCAAATGGTGACAGTACAGTGCGTGCATCCTTTATGAGCAGCCATTGGCATGGGGAAAAAAAGCCGAGCCGGTCTGAGCCTGTCGTTGTGCCATACTCACACAGGGAATCGTTGATGGCCCTCTGCTGCATGTGCAGCTGCTGCAGCATTGCCAAAGTCGAGTTATACCTTGTGGGCATGTCACAAATCAGGCGGTTTATGGGCAGGTGGAATTCCTGTTGAATTTCAGCCAACCATGCACTGGCTGTGTATGACTGCCTAAAATGGCTACACACTCTTGTGTGTAAAGCTGAATGGTGGGAGGTTAAATGCCTTGTCAAGCATGTGGTATCCAAATGGTTGGTGTTTTTGCTCTGCTTGATGCGCTTGAGACAAAGTTTGCAAATAGCAACAGTGTGATCGGCTGCACGTGTACTAAAAAAGGCCCAGACAACTGAGCTGTGGGAAGTGAGCCGGGAGACAACAGCTCCACAATGTGATGGAATAGGGTGGCTGCTCTGTACTCTTCCATGATGGCTGCCTCATTGGGGTTGTGCCTCACCCTCACTTTCCTCCTCTGCTCTATCTGGCACCCAAGTCGAGTCAGTGACCTCATCATCATCTCCTCCATCCTCATTACCACTGGAGACAACTTGGCAATACACTGCTTGCTGGGGGAACATGACAGCCAATTTGTGTACCAGTGTTCTCCCCTCTCTGTAGGCTCATGTTCCTGCCTTCCTCAACCTCAGAACCAACATCTGTATTGAGTAATGGTTGTGCATCGTCAAGAAGCAATTGGCTGACGCTGTTTTTAAATAACCCAGCTGACTCCTCCATGTCTGATACTGGGACTATGGCAGAAATAGCTGTGGACAAGGAGGCAGGTTTTGCTATTCTGGAAGCTGCAGGGGACTGAGCACTAGTTTCTGCTTGGGTGACAGAGGATGAGGACAGTTTAGTAAGCCAGTCCACCACCTCCTCTGCATGCTGTGGCTGGATAGCACAGGCAACATCACTAAACAGAGGAAATTATGCCCTGCCTGAGGACTGACAATGTCCACCTTTGCCTGTGGACACATACGCTGCTAGCCCCATTACAGTGCCATGGGAACGTCTGCCTCTCCTTGCTGTCCATCCAGACATGATGGGTGGAATGGGGGTGCTCATTAACAAAATGCTATGTAAATTTGTATGTGGATGTATCTTAATCAATGAAAAGTGGTGTTTGGTGCACTTTAATTTGATGCAGCAAAACAAATACTCTTGTGCACAAATGTGTTAGCCAGGCAGTCCTAAGTTCAGGGTGGACAATAGCTTTCAGCCTTGCTGCCATCCAGGATAGGGATATCCTAGCAAACAGGCAAAAAAAACAGAAAAAAGAGGACGCACCAGCCTTGTGCATTATCCTTTGATACATTTATTACGAAGAAAACATAATTAAAAACTACTCACAAAGGTAGAGAGAAAAATCACACTTGTAACAGTCTTTGACTTGTGACAGTCCATGTACTGATAGCAGTCTCTAAATCCTGAAGAGAGGATGTACGAACCACTACTGGCTGACGCGTTACGAAGGGTAACCTTCTTCCTCTGAGCCTCTTTTCTTCTTAATAAATGTATCAAAGGATAATGCACAAGGCTGGTGCGGCACTTTAATTTGAGTATTAACGACACAGGCACACTCCACAGATACACTATAATATACCGCAATATACAGTATAACCACCCTAAATGTCACATCATTTGATCCGACTAGAAGTTCTACATATTTCAATACTAATTTATTTGCCACAATGTGGGACAAGTATTTATACTGGGCCCACAGAATTAAAGGATAACTCCACTTTCAGGGAAAAAACAAAACAAAAAATAATATCACATATACAATGCTACACAAGTCATATTGTAATTTAATGTTATTAACAATTACCTTTCCTTTTCAAACTGCTGAACTGCAAGCAGCAAATGCAATGCAATATAGCAACCTAGAGATGTTCTGTGCACAGTTGGTGCATAGAACACTCCCAGAAATGTCATTTACTGCTTGGGTGAAGACATCTACACTAAGGTTCAAGTCAGGTTTTAGACATCCTATTCAAAAAAAAATATTTTGGCGAGATACTCCCTTATGGCTAATCACTTCTAAAGAGATGCAGACATGCAACTTTTCTCAACAGAACATGCACCAGCTGAATAAAATAAATTAATAAATCCCATTCAGAAGTAGTATTCAAATAATCTACATGGAACAAACCGTGTTTTTTTTAGAGCAGAAACTAGTAGGAATCTGCAACAAAATGTGTTAAAATCCCTGCAGTAAACATTGATTACCTGGAGGGGAATGTTTTTTTTTTTCTCAACAAAAGTGAAGGTACTCTTTAACCACTTCAGCCCTGGAAGGATTTACCCCCTTCCTGACCAAACCCTTTTTTGCGATACGGCACTGTGTCGCTTTAACTGCCAACTGCGCGGTCGTGCGACCCTGTATTTAAACAACATCGATGTCCTTTTTTTCCCACAAATACAGCTTTCTTGTGGTGGTATTTGATCAGCTCTGTGGTGGAAACAGCTGTGGAACACCATCAGAGTAGAGACCTCCAGGGAACCATACTCCATAAGATATCCATCAGGGACTACATATTTGTGGATAACTGGGCTTTCATGTAGCAGGAGGCTTCCCCAAACTGACATAGCCAGTACCTGATTAGATGTCCTGGATATTCTCTATCGTTTGTGTCAAACACCACTAACTACCCTAGGGTATTTGGCGTGAGGCTGTCTTATAGACTTTTTCAACCACTTCAGCCCCAGACCATTTGACTGCCCAAGACCAGAGCGTTTTTTGCGTTTTAGCACTGCGTCACTTTAACTGACAATAGCGCGGGCGTGCGACGCTGTACCCAAACAAAATCGAGGTGCTTTTTTTTCCCACAAATAGAGCTTTCTTTTGGTGGTTTTTGATCACCTCTGTGGTGGAAACAGCTGTGGAACACCACGTGCGGTGCTGTCATCAGAGCGGAGACCTCCAGGGAACCATACTCCATAAGATATCCATCAGGGACTACATATTTGTGGATAACTGGGCTTTCATGTAGCAGGAGGCTTCCCCAAACGCTGATCGCCTCTGCGGTTTTTATTTTTTGCGCTATAAACAAAAAAATAGCAACAATTTTGAAAAAAATGCAATATTTTTACTTTTTGTGTATTGATTGGTTTGGGTAAAATTTAAAGCGTCTACAAAATAGGGGATAGTTCTATGGCGTTTTTATTTTTTATTAGTAATGGCGGCGATTTTTATCGGTGCTGCGACATTATGGCGGACACATCGGACATTTTTGACACATTTTTGGGACCATTGTCACTTATACAGTGATCAGTGCGATTAAAAATGCATTGATTACTGTGTAAATGACACTGGCAGTGAAGGGGTTAACCACTAGGGAGCAGTGAAGAGGTTAAGTGTGTCCTAGGGAGTGATTCTAACTGTGAAGGGGCTGGGCTTGAACACACAGGACAGTGATCACTGCTCTCGATCACAGAGAGTAGTAGATCAATATCCTGTCACTAGGCAGAATGGGGAATGCTTTGTTTACATAAGCATCTCCCCATTCTTCCTCTCCGTGACACGATTGCGGGCACCCGGCGGACATCGAGTCTGTGGGACCCATGGTCACGCTCACGGAGACGCCGGCGGGCACGCACTAGCGATGCCGCTTTTTAAAGGGGACGTACCTGTACGCCCTTTTGCCTGCCAGTGCCATTCTGCCGACGTACATCCACGTGCGCTGGTCGGCAATCGGTTAAGAAGTGATCTGAAGATCTGTTTCCCTGAATTCCTATCAGTGCTGAGGATATTACTCTCTGTTCAATTCTTTTCTTCTCGTTCTTGATTAATAATACACCATAAGCTCCTGAAGAAGCGTCTGTTGAATACACTCAACATGTAGAGCTGAGTTCTAATATGACACACTACCTCTTCAATTTTTCTTAATATTGTAGAGTGATGTGTTTGGTCCACTGATTTTTTAATTATTCGTTTCCATGTATGTAGGTGGTGCGTTGTTTATGCTCATAGGCACATTTTGTGAATAATTTATGATATTGTATGTAATTGTTTTGATTCTATTTTTGTAATAAATATAATTTTAATATATACTTGTGTAATGCCTACAAAGTCCATCATCCAAAAATTCATCTTTTGTGATAGGAATAAACGTGATAAAAAAAATAAAGGGACAGTGTAAAAATACATTTTTAAAATAAAATAATTTATAAACGCATACGTGGGTTGCGCACGCATGTGTAAAGAGTGTTCGCACCACACTTGTGAGGTATTGCCGCAAATGTTATAGCAGGAGCAATATTTCTTGTGCTAGACCTCCTTTGTATCTCCAAACTGGCATCCTGTAAAAATGTTTAAAGTGTTGCCTATGGAGATTTTTAAGTATCATAGTTTGTCGCCATTCCACGCTTGTGCACAATTTTAAAACATGACATGTTAGGTATCTATTTACTCGACATAACATCATCTCTTATATTTTTAAAAAAATCGGGTTATATATATTGTGTTTTTTTGCACGGCAATAACCACTATTTTATTCTCTAGGGCCTCTGCTAAAAATATATACAATGTTTGGGGGTTCGAAGTAACATTCTAGCAAATAAATACAGATTTATTGTAAACAACAAGTGTCAGAATAGGCCTGGTCCTTAAGTGGTTAAAGGTAACTTAAAACTAACAGAACATAGAGGCTGCTATTCCTTAATTGTTGCTAAAAATGATAGTTGCCTGGCTGCAGAATTTGGTGAGCTCTCTCCTTCAGGGGAGAGGCTGAAAAATACTATAGCACCTACACCACAGAATGGGAACTAGAGAGAAGGACTTAAAGTGGCTATAAGCCTCAGACCTGATATATGAACAAAGCATTCATTCTATACTGTGTACTTGCCTCTATCCAAAGAACTGAGTATGATTTTTCTATGCTGCTTCCTTCTTCTGCTATCTGCATGAGTCACTTCTGACAGGTTTTCCAGACACCAATAGATAAAAGGGTAATGGGGAAAAAGAACTCCAGCACACAGCCTATGACTGATATCCACAGCTCTGCATGTTTTCTGAGTACTGTATGAAGATGGGGGGCCTTCCCTCCAATCAGGGCATAGAGCTGTCCTTGCTGAGATCAGCACTGTGAGACTTCAGATCCCCACCCACTGCTTCTGCAGCTGAGAAAAAATATACCTTTGATCTTTGTGTTTTAGAATGATCTACAGAAGAAATACCCCCGTAGTACCCCTGATACATGGGATAGTGCCACCCACAGGAGTAGAATGTTAGGTACGACTAAAAGAAAAGAAACCCCTCACATAGCTCATTTATAAAAAACAGCAGTACAAAAAACAAAATATTTCAAACACAGGCAGCAGCAAATTCAGATGGGCAGGTGCTGTGTCCTTCAATGAAGACATAGCAGATGATCATCTACTGCATCTACAGTGGGGACGGAAAGTATTCAGACCCCCTTCGTTATTTTAGCTGTGTGCTTAGGGTCATTGTCTTGTTGGAAGGTAAACCTTTGGCCCAGTCTAAGGTGCAGAGCACTCTGGAGAAGGTTTTCATCCTGAATATCCCTGTACTGGGCCGCATTCATCTTTCCCTCGATTGCAACCAGTCATCCTGTCCCTGCAGCTGAAAAACACCCCCACAGCAGGATGCTGCCACCACCATGCTTCACTGTTGGGACTGTATTGGACAGTTGATGAGCAGTGCCTGGTTTTCTCCACACATACCGCTTAGAATTAAGGCCAAAAAGTTCTATCTTGGTCTCATCAGACCAGAGAATCTTATTTCTCACCATCTTGAAGTCCTTCAGGTGTTTTTTTAGCAAACTCCATGCGGTCTTTCATGTGTCTTGCACTGAGCAGAGGCTTCCGTCGGGCCACTCTACCATAAAGCCCTGACTGGTGGGGGGCTGCAGTGATGGTTGACTTTCTACAACTTTCTCCCATCTCCGGACTGCATCTCTGTAGCTCAGCCACAGTGATCTTTGGGTTCTTCTTTACCTCTCTCACCAAGGCTCTTCTCCCCCGATAGCTCAGTTTGGCCGGACGGCCAGCTCTAGGAAGGGTTCTTGTCGTCCCAAACGTCTTCCATTTAAGGATTATGGAGGCCACTGTGCTCTTAGGAACCTTAAGTGCAGCAAAAAATTTTTTGTAACCTTGGCAAGATCTGTGCCTTGCTACAATTCTGTCTCTGAGCTCTTGGGGCAGTTCCTTTGACCTCATGATTCTCATTTGCTCTGACATGCACTGTGAGCTGTAAGGTCTTATATAGACAGGTGTGTGGCTTTCCTAATCAAGTCCAATCAGTTTAATCAAACACAGCTGGACTCAAATGAAGGTGTAGAACCATCTCAAGGATGATCAGAAGAAATGGACAGCACCTGCGTTAAATATATGAGTGTCACAGCAAATTGTCTGAATACTTAGGACCATGTGATATTTCAGTTTTTCTTTTCTGATAAATCTGCAAAAATGAAAATAATTCTGTGTTTTTCTGTCAATATGGGGTGCTGTGTGTACATTAATGAGGAAAAAAATGAACTTAAATGATTTTAGCAAATGGCTGCAATATAACAAAGAGTGAAAAATTTAAGGGGGTCTGAATACTTTCCGTCCCCACTGTAAGGAGCCCTGATACCACTCTGCAAAAGTATTGCATATTCTTTTGATAAGGAGTGCGCAGTTTGTGACATTCCCCTCCTGTGCGCCCCCCCCCCCCCATCCATCCCATATCACTACATCCGGGGTAACTGTCCCTCCTGCAATTCTGTAATCCCATAGTCTTGGCCCTAGTGATACATTTAAAACAGAGCAGTGTCCTCCAATGAACGAAAGAGGAGTTAGTGTTCTAGGGAGGCAGCAGCTCCCATATTATGTAATAACAAAACACTCTCCCCCCTATATTATGGAGAAGAGGAAAATTGTGTGTGTGTGTGTGTGTGTGTGTGTGTGTGTGTGTGTGCGCGGGAGGGGGATTCTGTAGTCCCTCGCTAGAGAAACAACTCTGCTCCTCAATATATACAGTACTGTGAATAAGTGCTAACAAATAACAAAATTAAACACTATTTACACATTTTAGGAGTTCAGGGTTTACATTTGTGTCAAAAATCCCTATTTGATAAAGGCAGACAAAGACAAAATCCAATAGGGAGGATCTTCTTGCATGATGCCGCTAGGAGGAAGAACTAGAGAAACATAGATGGGAAGGGGATCAGTATTCCTGTTACTTTTCAAGGGAGTATCATGAAGTAGTAAATATAATTCAAAGGAATTTATGTACCTATTTTACATTTAGACAAAAGTCTACATAAGGTCCTGAAGGCAGGTTGCCAATTTTCTAGTCGGCGGGCACCTACTCTAGGCCCCTTTTTGTCACCTATCTTTTTTTTGAAACGTGTCAGCTTGCCGTATTGGATAGATATGTACACTGTGGAGTTAATAATAAATGGAAGATTTTAAGAGCAATTAACAGAGTTGTGGATCATTTACTTTGATGATTTGCCTACAGCGGTGTGACTGTGAATCGTGCGCCTGTCTGTTCAGAGGAATTCCTGCTAATTCATGGGTAGCGTGCCAGACACCTTGCCCCATTTGAAAGGCAAAATCCAGCCTCCAGGATCCAGGACCAGGTGATGTTTTATTTTCAGGATTAGTGGGTGATAAAGGGGAAACAGCCTGAAAAAAATGAATGCTTTCACCATATCTAAGGTCTAGTAAGTCGCCCTTTTACATTCTTGTTTATGGATTTATATACAGTATGCTTTAATCTACCTCAAGTTTTACTTTTACAGAGAATTCTAGGTTTAAACACTACAGTTTGGGTGCGTTCACACGGACAATTAGCTCGTATTGCCAGGAATATCTCATTCAAATATTTTATTGGTACAGAAAAAAAGAGTAACAAACAAACACAGTAACTCTTGCAGAATAACCCCAAAGAGGAAGGGTAAAAAACAGTGTGCAAAATAGCGCACCAATTTTGTAGGGAGAAAGCCCATAACAATGTGGTAAGGGACGCATCGAAAACAAAGATGATAAATGCTTGGTAACTGTAGTATAACATTTTATTGGGGAGAATGGTTAACCCCAACTGTTCAGCTACTGTAGGTCATGTATGGAAGGAGGAAGAGGGGGAAGGTCCACCCTTCATGACAGCTAAAAAACATATGAAATACTCTGCAGGGTAACAATCAAAAAGCAGAGGATAACACGTGGGGTGTGCAAGTAGGGGTATTGGACTTGACAGTTTGTGGAAACTAAGTAGGCTACTCTAAGTAAAATGAGTAGAGTGATTTTCGCTTGCCATTCGGCACAGCTATCATCCTGTTCATTCTATCATCTGGATGGGCTGTAGGGTAGTCCATGTGTAACGGCCTAGGTGATCAGAAAAAAAAGAAGAGAGAAGGTAGAGGGGAAAGAAAGAGGGAGGAAGAAGCAGGGGGAGAAGAAAGGGAAAGGGGCCAAAATGCAAGGGGATGTGAGAAGAAGCAAGGAGCAGAGGGACTAAAGAGGGAGGGGGAGACAAAGGAAGTAGGGATAGGTCCCGGGGGTAAAGTGGGAGAGGAGATCAGGGATCTTCGTCCAAGGGTCCCTAGCAACAAATTTACAGGAAGGAAGGGGGCAGAAATGTTTCATCAAAGCCAGGAGGGAGATAGTGGTCCGCCCATGGTTTCCATAAGCGTTCATATTTTTTTACCCTGTCCAAGAGAACTGCTTCCACTTTGGCATGCCAGGAATATCTTCACATGGCCAGCGATTAGCAGTAGTTTGATTGCCTCTAGCCATATTTACCGCAGATTAATTGCTGGCTGTGTGAACAATCATGAATAGCTGTGGTGGCCATCAACCTGTCATTGCATTGTATGAGCTTAGTGGCCGCAGCCATTCCTATACACATGTCCTTCCAGACGCAGAGATCCACAGACTCTTGCCACTAGAAATCACAGGGTGTGCTGATAGCCCATGTGAATAGACTCTTTAAGTGGTTGTAAACCTCAGACGTGAAATATGAACAAAGCGTATCCCCCTATAAGTGTGTACTTTTCTCAATAAAGGGCACTAAGTGTAATTTCTTTCTGCTGCTTCCTTCCTCTGCTATCAGCATGAATCACTTCTGACAATTTTTCCTGACACCAAAAAAAAGAAGATGATGGGGAGGGACCTCCAGCTGATTGACCGTCTCAGATCTATTCCTTAATGGGGGATGTGTCCCTTCCTTCTAGTGAGCTGTCAGAGCTTTCCTCTTATGTACAACTTATGTAGGAGAATTCGTTTATCTGTGTATTACTTGAGGCCAGTTACTTCACTGGGTATATGTGAGGGTTTACAACTACTTTAACCTCTTCCTACCCACGCTATAGCTGAAAAATGGCTAAAGCGTGGGCTCACATTGCTGGGAGGGCATCTATGGAAGTCCTTCCATGATCATGCTGCCTGCCAGCCCCCTGTGGCACGTGGGCAGTGCACTCTGTGATCTCTGTGTCCTTAGGACACTGCTGATCACGGATCGTGCTAAAGGGCCAATCACAGTGGCCTTTTACCACATGATCAGCTTTGTCAAATCACAGCTGATCACAATGTAAACGCAAGCTGGTTATCGGCATTGCATTCCTCATGCTGACAACGTGAGGAGAGGAGAGCTGACAACCAGCTTGTGTGAAAGGAAAATCTACACTGATAATCAGAGCACTGGTTTTCAATGTCCTGATTATCAGTGCAGTCCCAACAGTGCCCACCAGTGCTGCCAATCAATGCTCATCAGCGCTACCAATCAATGCTCATCAGCGCTACCAATCAATGCTCATCAGTGCTGCCAATCAATGCTTATTAGTGCTACCAATCAATGCTCATCAGTGCTGCCAATCAATGCTAATCAGTGCTGCCAATCAGTGCCTCCTAATCAGTGTCACTTATCAGTACTGCCCATCAGTGATCAGTACCGCCTATCAGTGCCTCCTCATCAGTGCCCACTAGTGCCGCCTCATCAGTGCCCACCAGTGCCGACTCATCAGTGCCACCTCATCAGCGAAGGATAAAAAACATTACCTGTTTGCAAAATTTTATAAAAAACTATGAAAAATGTATTTTCTATTTTTTTTTTTCAAAATTTTCGGTCTTTTTTGGTTTGTTTAGCAAAAAATTAAAAAAAAAAACAGTGGTGATTAAAACCACTTGCCAACCGGCTCCTGTACATATGCGTCGGCACTTTAAAGATGGATGTCTCGGTAACGGCAGAAGCTGCTGCCACAACTGAGGTATCCATCTTTTCAGTGGGCGGTTCTGTTTACGATAACGGTGGTCTCTGTGGCGGATTTGCCGCGAGATCACCGTTATTGGCGGCGGGAGAGGGCCCTCTCCCACCGCTCTCCTGTGCCCTCCGCCGCTTACCGGAGCAGTTGGCAGCGGCAAAGGTGATCGGGACCTGTCCATGCCTGGGTATGGAGATGAGTGAGGGGAAAATGGCCCTCACCTGTCTCCATACCATAGCAGGGCGGAAGCAATGTCAAAACGTCACTTCCGCCCATATGTCTTAAAGGGACATTTTTTTGTTGTCATTTTTTCAAATGACAATTTTTTTTTTTATTGCATTTAGGTCCAAATATGAGATCTGAGGACTTTTTAACCCCAGATATCATATTTAAGAGGACCTGTCATGCTTTTTTCTATTACAAGGGATGTTTACATTCCTTGTAATAGGAATAAAAGTGACCCAAATTTAAAAAAAAAAGAAAAAAAAAAGGTGTAAAATCAAGTAAAATAAATAAGGAAAGAAAAAACTTTTTTTTAAGCGCCCCGTCCCACGCTCACGTGCAGAAGCGAACGCATACATGAATAGCGCCCGCATATGAAAACGGTGGTCAAACCACACATGTGATGTATCGCCGCAATCGGTAGAGCGAGAGCAATAATTATAGCCCTAGACCTCCTCTGTAACTCTGTTTGACGCCATTCCACGAGCGTGCGCAATTTTGAAGCATGACATGTTGGGTATCAATTTACTCGGTGTAACATTATCTTTCACAATAAAAAAAAAGTTGGGCTAACTTTACTGCTGTCTTATTTTTTTATTTAAAGTGCATTTTTTACAAAAAAAGTGCGCTCGTAAGACCGCTGCACAAATACGGTGTGACAAAAAGTATTCCAATGACCGCCATTTTATTCTCTAGGGTGTTAGAAAAAAAAATGTATAATGTTTGGGGATTCTAATTTTCTAGCAAAAAAAATAGTTTTTAACTTGTAAACACTGAGTCTGAAAAAGAGGCTTGATCTTTAAGTGGTTAAATACCACCAAAAAAAAGCTCTATTTGTATGAAAAAATGATAAAAATGTTATATGGGTACAGTGTAGCATGACTACACAAGTGTCATTCAAAGTGAGAGAGTCTGAAAGCTGAAAATTGGCCTGGGCAGGAAGGGGTAAAAGTCCCCAGTAGGCAAGTGGTTAAAGACAGCCCATTTTTCCTTTTGTATTAACATTCCTTGTGTTCAGTTTGTATAGTATTATCAGTAAGGCCAGGTGTTTATTCTCTTTCTGCTTGAAATGTTGCAAGATCAATTTCAGTTGTAACTATAGTTTTCCTTTAATGAGATGCAGTTAACAGGATGTCAAATTGTGCCTGCTCATTTGTGCTGTTTTTTCTCACCACACTGACTATTAATCAATGCTACATAGACTTTTTCACTGCTTATAACCTGCTATGCCTGGAAAAAGATTCAAACATTTGTTTAGACTGCGGAGCTTTCACTTTCTTTGTTTGCTACTTGATTTCACAAGGCCCACCAACATAGGTGTTGACTGGCTGTTTTATGAACGGATGTAAGTTTAGTGATTATTTCATGCTGTTATAGTCATTTTAGCAATAAAAACGGATACGTCTCCCAGTCTTTCTGAGATCTTTTTGCGCAGCATTATGCAAAGGAAAGGCTCCAACTGACAGAGCCTTTCCAGGCTCACATTGTCGGGATCCACCCAGAAGCCTGATCATCAGTGGGCTCAGCCTCTCAGGGCACCGCTGAGTGTATGAGCCAGCCTGGAGCTCCAGTGAGCACTGGAGGGGCAGAGCAGAGAGCTGGTGACCTGAAAGAGCTGAATGACGTGAAAGAGAAGTATGACCAAAAGAGCTTTGGTCATACTTCTCTTTTAACAACTGCATCAGGCAATGTTTAAAGCCGCAACACTAGCCAATAGTTTTCGGATAGAGTGGGAAAAAAAAAACATTTTTGTCAGATTTAGATTTGTCTGTGACCCCATTGGTGAAATTTGCTTTCTGTCCCTGTTACCCCCATACAATAAATTAGGCACGTGATTGTCAAGAGGACAGGAAGGCAGAAATGGTGTTGAAAACACTGATAGAAGTTCAAACCTGTCCCCACTCTACTAAAACATGTGTTATTTTTTATCTGTATCCCCTTTTGGAAAGATTGCCTATTACTTCCTTTCCTAAAAGGAAGTTAGATGAAATTTCTGGAAATAGGACAAAGACAGCCATTTAAAAAAGCAATTCCATCTCAAACCCCTTTAATTGAAAACAACCCTTCCATTCTTTACTGAAACATTTAATCACCTTCAGGCACCTCCTGAATTCTTACCCCACATACTGTATGTTTCATCTATTCCCCAGCCAGGTAATCACCAATGTGCTTATTGGATCAAGATTCCTGTCCTGCCATTTGCCTAACATGGAGAGCTCGCTCACATTTATTAATGATGAACCCAGATCATTTTATAGTATGTAAATATATATATATATATATATATATATATATATATATATATATATATATATATATATCATATTTATTTATTCACAGCTTTGAGTCCTAATCTTTTTTAAAGCAGACCTTCAGTATTTTTTTTCAACTTTCCATCTATTAAATCTTCTGCCCTTGTTGTTTTAACTTTTAATAGTAAAACATTTTTTTTCTGCCAGTAAATACCTTATACAGCCCACTTCCTGTTTCTTGTCTGGTAAAAAACCTAGGCTTATGACATCATACACAGCTCTCTCTCTCACTCTCATAAGAGTTTGCCAGGAAGGGTGGGGGGTGATTTATCAGAAGGCCAATGAAATCTGCAGAGCTGGAGGTATCTGTGTAAATCCAGGAAGTGAACAGGCAGCAGCTTCAGCTGCCCACAGTTAAAATGGTTGCAGCCAGACTCAGTGGAGGGAGATTTCTGCAGCATATTTGGCAAGTACAGAATCACAGTATATATAAAATAATATGCAAAGTGGTTGGAGGGAAGCTTTAGAATGGCAATTATGTGAGCAGACTGCAGTTCCTCTTTAACTTGTGCCATTTTTAGATTTTATCAGTAACCACTCTGACATTCACCACTGCATTTTGATAAACCATTTCTCAAAGTTTATATAGAAGAGCAGCTATAATAAAATGGCACCATGTGCTGATTAGTAGATAAAGTCAATACAAAAGGCCCATGTACATACCGTACATAGAATATCAGCAAATACGCATAAGATTTTTTTATATTTAAAGATTACTTTCTGTGGCTATATGATTGTATTAAGTATTTAACGTGTCTAAAAAAATATTGGTCTGTGGCTATTTCCTGGCAGTTGTGCCATTTCATGCACATCTATGGTAGGGGAAGGTACAAAGTTGAAGGGAAGATGACAAGCCACATGGTTAGGCAGGTTGCTGGAGAGGCATTTATGTGGACCATTTCAGCACCTACAGCAGGGCCTATGAAACTAGGACTCCCATATTAATTTTTTAAAGTGTATCTGGATACATACACATTTGGACCTCCAATCCTAAATACAAATCCAATCTTAACGCCAATATTTTAGATAATTCCTTTGGATAATAGATTCCATATGGGTAACATTTTGTTTCCTAAATGGTTATGTTGAATCGTGACAGAAGCTATTAATGTTATAACTTCATTCAACTAACTAATTTTATTAATATGACTGGGTCCTAATTAAATCGTAATGAATGTTCTTTAGACAGCAGATTAAAAAATAATTAGTAGATACTTACAAAGACTTCAATTGTGACAGGTACGGAGCTGTTCAGTGATGGTACCCCAGAGTCTTTTGCCATAACCGTCAAAGTAATGATACCATTTGGGATTTGTTCATAATCCAGGGGTCGAACCACAGTAATAACTGAAAGAAAGGCAAAGATTGGACAGAAATAATAATAACTGATACAATATAGAAATTTTGACTTTTAATAATCCAGTGTGTTTCCTTATATATTTATTTTATTTTATTTTTATTTATTTCATTTACTTATATAGCGCCGTCAATTTACGCAGCGCTTTACATATACATTGTACATTCACATCAGTCCCTACCCTCAAGGAGCTTACAATCTAAGGTCCCTAGCTCACATTCATACATACTAGGGACAATTTAGACAGGATCCAATTAACCTACCAGCATGTCTTTGGAGTGTGGGAGGAAACCGGAGTACCCGGAGGAAACCCACGCAGGCACAGGGAGAACATGCAAACTCCAGGCAGGTAGTATAGTGGTCGAGATTTGAACCAGCGACCCTTCAAACTGCTAGGCAAAAGTGCTACCCACTACACCACTGTGCCGCCCACATATGTTTTTTTTCTGTGAAAAGTAACTTTACTAAAGCCAAAATGACATTTAAATGAGGTGTAAAGTACTCTGTAAAGCTCCATTATCACCCCCACTGCTTAGCTGGGTTTTGCTTTAAGAAAATAAAAAATGCATAGAGATTATGAGTGCTGAAGCAAAGATCAGAAACCCTGTCTGAGCTCCAACTTGTCTTTTTCTCCCTTTTTCCTTTTTTTCCCCTAGATGCTGGATTGCTGCTACTGTCCTCCCCTTGCATCTCTGGATGTGCAATCTCTGACCTGGCGGCTTCCCGGCAGGGTGGGGCGATGAAATGTATAGCATCTCCCCTTCTAAGCAACACCTGTGGTCTTAACATCCATCACCAGGTGGAGCACTTTTACCTGCCGGCGGCGTTCTGTGTCCACCTTCGGACGGGGAGTTCATGTAGCGCGCGTGCGCGGGGTGGCCTGAGATAAAGAGAGACAGAAACATGGGCCTTCACTGTTTACCCTTGCCTTTCAGCTATGGGCCAGAAGGTTTGCCTTTCTTTTAAAAGAGAAGTATGGAGTTGGGTTTTTTCCAATCATACTTACCTAGGTGGATGCACCATCGGTCCGATGCTGCATCTGTCCCCCTGCTGGTTCTAATACTGAGAACTGAGAAATCTAACACCACTGATCCCTTGGTTCTCAGAGCTCCCCGAGCAGAGAGCTGGTGCCGATCAGTCACCGCTCTCTGCTCTGCCACCTACTCGCTCACTGGAGCGCTGGGCTGTAGAGGGGGCAGGAGCATCCGGCTCAGGCTCTCAGCAGATATGTTAAGAGGCTAAGTCAGGTGCCAGTCTAGGCATGTGGGCAGATCCCGACTTCATTGTCACAATCTTGCTTCAGCCTGGACCTGCTCTGTGACATCAGCCAACAGCCTGCTGGCGGCTAAAAATGGGTCACAGGAGTGCAGAAAGAACTGCACCCCTGTGATCCAAAGGAGAAGTACAGCCAAACGAGCTTTGCCTGTACTTCTCCTTTAAGTCACTCTACCTTTTGCTCATGATAAATCTAAGGGAACTAAGCTTGAAGAGTAAGTACTCCATTTAGAAGTAATACACAAATGACTGAGGAATGCTTACAGTAACATTTTCAGCAAATTATAATAAACAATCCATGTGTGTTCTGCAAATTAAACAGCCCACACATCCAGTATTTCTATTAAGAGTGTGTACAATGGTGGCTAGGCTGGTTCTTTTGTGACTTTGCTTATAAAAAACAGAAAACACTTAGCTATATAAAAATCTGTTATTTGTCATCCCTCACCTCCATAGCCCTCAGAAATGGAGACATCGAAGTAGTTGCGGAATGCTGAAGCCTCGGTAATGGTGTAGGTAATTTGGTTGTTTGGTGGAGAGTCTTCATCAGTTGCCTTCATCAAAGCAAATACAGAAACAAATATTCAGTATGATACATTGACAAAAATTCATATATGTTACAGAACAAATGTGCACTTAATATAAATTCCAATACTATAGGCAAAACTTTTTTTCTTCATTTTGAAAAGAATAAGAAAAGGTTAAAACCATTGTGAAGGTTTTTTGCCATCTGTGGGTAACAAGATTTTCCTTCACTTCCTGCCCCATAGCCAATACAGGAAGTGAGAGGAAATCCTACCAAAGTTAGGGAATCTCTGGTTGTCACCAGGGTCACCAGAACTAGTGTCCCTATTGGAAGACTTCCCCTCTATTCCTGTTCTGGTCACTTTCACTCTCAGGGATACTGGTAAACAGAACAAATATAAGGAGTAACTCATTAATGGGGTCACAGACAGCAATAAAAACTTGACAGGTGTTCTATTCCCTCTCCACCCTACCTAAAACTTTAAAAAAAATTACCGTTAGTATACTTTGAATACTTTTATGTAGATGTTTTTGTATATGGCCCAGTTTAGCAGTCTGTTTCACTGCATTATCGCATATGTGGTAATGTAATTTTGAATGGGCTGCCAACACACTTTAGTTACCTGTCCCATTTTTTTTTCAATAATGCAGCACATAGCTCATGCATTCTGGTGTGCTGCATCCTTGGTATTTTACCAGTTACTATACGTGTTTGTTGGATTGCTCTTCTAAATGAGTTTACATCAAGAAAAGTCTAGGATACTGCATAGTATATATGCTTACTTCTGGTTAGGTAGTATCAGAGCTTAATTTTTCCCTCCAAAAAAACTTTAGGGGATTTGCCATTTAATACAAAACAACAAAGGAGTTGAGTTTAGCAACAATCTACTTATGTTAGTCTTCGATGTTAAAATAACCTCATATGTAGTGAACCCCATATGTTCTTTGTGACTTACAATCCAGGTGTGTGATTTGTAAGATGACATAGTAAGGAATTCATTTCATCTATTTTTTATAACAAAGTCCTCAGTAGCTGAGTACCCCAGTGCCTTTTCTGAGAACAGGAGTCTCATATTGTGCCTGGAAACTATGAAACAACAGGTCACATTTGGCAGAGAATTTTTACCAATTGAACCTTTGTGTGTAGTTGATGAAAAGCAGTTTGCTCCTAACTATTATCACTAATTCTAGAGGGATTAATATGCATAAAAGGTTTAAATGAGCTGTTAGATCCTGCTGTGAATAATCAACAGACTTGGCCAACTCATCAGTCTTGGCCAAAAAAAAAACCGAAAAATCTGATGCGAGAAAAAAGAAAAGCCAGCCAATAACACATAAATAGAACAAAGAAAAATGTACTTCTTACCCTAAGTTTAATTACTGTGACCACAGACGGTTCGTTTTCTCGGATTGCTCCTAGATACAACTCTTTCTGAAACGTGGGGATGTTGTCATTGATATCCAGTACGTTGATGCGAACACGGCCAGTTGTCTCCTCACCACCACCATCCCTTGCGATCACTGTGATGGTGTAGCGCGGGGTGGTCTCAAAGTCTAGCCGGGCAATCAGTGTTATTACACCTGTGTCTTTGTCAAGTGAAAACCTGAAAAACAAAGAGCTCTTGAAAGAGGACAATTCACGTAATGTTTAAAAACCCACAGCAAGTACTCTTCATATTTCAAACTGTTTAAAAAGAGAAGTATGGGCTTTTGGACTTTGTAAAAAAAAAGAAAAAAAAAAAAGAACATTTATACTCACCTAGTTGGATGCAGCATCAATTTGATGCTGCATCTGTCCCCCTCCTGCTCTGCAATGAGAACTGAGCAATCAAACACCCGGATCGCTCAGTTCTCCCCCTCCGCTCTCAGCAGAGAGCTGGGACTGTCAGTCTCTGGCTCTATGCTCTGTCCCTCCAGTGTTCACTGGAGTGTTGGGCTGTGAATGGGGCAAGGAGGGGCTGGCTCAGGCTCTTGGCAGATCGCTGAGAGGCTGACCCAGGTGCCCAGCCAGGCTGCTGGTTCCATCCCAACCATAAAGTCAGGATCCTTTCAGAGCCTGGACTGGCTCAGTGATGTCAGACGACAGTGGACTTCAGCCTGCTGTCAGCTGAAAATGGGTCACAGAAGTGCATAACAAACTGCGCTCCTGTGATATATAGAGGAATTACAGCCAAAAAAAGCTTTGGCTATACTTCTCCTTTAAGTTTTATGAGCAGTAATTAAGAAAATTGTTCCAAAATGATAGTGTCCACAGAATAGAAACACTTCACATAGATGAACTAAAGTGATCATCACAAAATAATCTTACAGTACTAACACAATGTATATTATATAATATGACAAAGCCTATCGAAAACTAAACCTTTAAAGTGTTACCAAACCCACAACAGTAAAATCAGTCTGTATATGCAGTAAACCATGCTTGTTATACTCACTGTGGAACCTAAGGGGTTAATCATCTACATTGTGTAAAAAGGCTGTTTGATTCTGTCTTCTCTACTCCTCTTCTTCCACTGTCCCCAAACCATCTCCTGATAGAACAGAGCCCTGTGGGCAAGCTGCACATACTCAGTTTGGTGTGTATTGCTAGAGAGTTTTTTTTGGAGGGTGCATGTGATCAACACAGGGCCAATTAGGACTGTCCAGGCAGAGGGTCAGGGGTCCTTCAGCCTCATAGGACAATCAGGGGAGCATGAAAACTTCTCCTACAAGTCTTAACCAGACACAGTCACTGACACTCAGAGCAAAAAAGGAACACTTCTCAAACACCATCTCAACAGCCCTAAACCGCCCTCGGGAACTCTTCAAAATAGTCACTAAGACTATGAACCCTACCTGCCTAGAACCCCCGGGGAAACCCAAGAATTCTGCAATGAGTTATCAGATTTTTTTATCGACAAAATCGACAACATCCAGAAATCAATTAAACAGAAAAAAACAACTAACCTCATCCAACTAAAGCAAAAAGAAAAAGTTGGTACGATCATCACACAAGCACCGAATTTTTTGCTGATCCCAATCACCACTGACACCACCAAAAACATCATCAGAAGCCTCAAAGACAGCACATCACTAAACGACATAATTCCCACAAAACTTCTAAAAGAATGTGCCGACATCTTGGCTCCTACTATAACTTATCTCATAAACCAGTCATTCAAAGAAAGGACTGTCCCAACTGCATTCAAACATGGCATCGTCAAACCCCTCTTAAGGAAACCCAACCTCGACCCTAAGGACCCTAACCATCGCAGACCGATAACAAGCCTCAACACCATCTCCAAGAATATGGAGAAAGTAGTAGTACAACAGCTACAACACCACCTGGACACAATCTCCTGGATCCTCTGCAATCAGGCTTCTGCCCAGGCCATGGAACAGAAACCGCACTCCTCAAAATATGGGACGACGCCCTCGAAGCAGCTGATGATGGAGAATCCTGTCTCCTGGTACTGTTGGACCTCAGTGCAGCGTTCCATACAGTGGACCACAATAATCTACTCATCCGCCTCACAGAGGTAGCAGGAGTCACAGGTTCAGATCTACAATGGTTCGCATCCTTCTTAGGGAATCGCTCTCAGACAGTGGAACTAGGAGAATTCTACTCTGAAACCTGCACTATCTCTTGTGGAGTCCCTCAAGGTTCACCCTTGTCACCAGTCCTCTTCAACATCTACATCTGCTCACTCCTCAAAATCATCAGAAAATCGGACCTCTGCTTCCACTCATACGCTGATGATACCCAACTCTACCTCCGCATCACCGGGGAAAAAGACCACCTTCAGCAACTAGAAAAATGCCTCACTCTGATAAACGACTGGATGACTACTAGCTCTCTCAAACTCAACGGATCAAAAACAGAGCTTCTTCTCCTACACGGAAACCAAAATTCCAAAACTAAGACCCCATGGACAACTTCCACCATCTTCGGACAGACCATCTCACCAAGCACTAAAGCCAAGAGTCTCGGAGTCATTTTTGACTCAGAAATGTCAATGGATGCACAAATAGGATCAGTAGTCAGCGGATCTCACCATCTCCTCCGCCTGCTACGTAGACTCATCCCATTCGTGCCAGAAGAGGACAAAGCAGCAGTAGTTGGAACAATCATCAATTCCAGACTCGACTATGCAAACTCCCTCTACATAGGACTACCCCAATATCAGCTTGTGCGCTTACAACTCATCCAAAACACGGCGGCAAGACTGTTAACAGGAAAAAAAGCCTGGGAATCCATCTCCCCTTCCCTGAGGAGCCTACATTGGCTAACCGTAAAGAATCGGATCACTTTCAAGACCCTCTGCCTCACCCACAAATGCATATACGGAAACGCTCCTCACTACCTATGCGAGAAAATAAAACGCTACACACCGAATCGCAGTCTTCGATCTTTTAACCATAACCTCCTCCTTATTCCAAAAACCCGCTACAAAACAAAGGGAGAATGAAGATTCGCAGTCCAAGGACCATGGCTATAGAACGCGCTACCCACTCACATTCGCATGGAAGAAAACCATCAGGCCCTCAGAAAGAAACTCAAGACCTACCTCTTCTGAGAAGCTTGACAACACAGGACGGATCCAGCGCCTTGAAGCGATTCAGTTCGCAACTGCAGCGCTATACAAATCATTCATTCACTGATAGAAGTTACAAGACTGCTCTAACTGCTGATGAGAAAAGGTATTTAGCAGTGTATATTTACTAAAACTATTGCATTTCCATGTTTTGTGTACTGTGGGAGACCAGATATAGTGAATGCAGGCTCCTGTTTTAATAACACTTTAAAGTTGTCATAAGTGCTGTTTTTCTTGTTTGAGCTTACATAGAGCACAAACATAATAAAAACACCAATAGGTGATCTAACAGAATATATGTAGAGAGAACAGAGGACAGAAAAAAAAGTAAAAGAGAAGATTACATTGACTAGAAGAAAGGATCCACTTCGGTCTCAGTCCACAGGAGATATATATTTAATCCAAGGGTCCCAAGTCTTAATAAATTTAGTAATGTTATTATGGAGGGTACGTTAGCTTCCAACACCGTGCTATCATGACTCATGCTGCTAAAAGTATTTATAAAATTAGCTGTTTAGGCCACATAGTAATATCAGGATCTAATTTCTGGAAAAGGGCTACCTCTGGAGACCTGGAAATATTTATATTCATTACCAAACAATTAAGATTAAAGAGTCTTATCCAAAATCTGCACAGCAGCAAGTACTTCTTTTTGAAACACCATAGCAATATACTTCTGGTTTGTGCCATTGCAATTCTGAAATACAAAGCTATATAGTTATTGTTTGAGAGTAGGGATGAGCCGAACACCCCCCGGTTCGGTTCGCACCAGAACCTGCGAACGGACCGAAAGTTCGCACGAACGTTAGAACCCCATTGACGTCTATGGGACTCGAACGTTCGAAATCAAAAGTGCTCATTTTAAAGGCTAATTTGCATGGTATTGTCCTAAAAAGGGTTTGGGGAAATATTCCTTTAAATATCGTACCTGGGGGGTGTCTATAGTATGCCTGTAAAGTGACGCGTGTTTCCCCGTGTTTAGAACAGTCCCTGCACCAAATGTCATTTTTAAAGGAAAAAATCTCATTTAAAACTGCTTGCGGGTTTAATGTAATGTCGGGTCCTGGCAATATGGATGAAAATCAGTGAGACAAACGGCATGGGTACCCCCCAGTCCATTACAGGCCCTTTGGGTCTTGTATGGATATTAAGGGGAACCCCGCACCCAAATTAAAATAAGGAAAGGTGTGGGGCCACCAGGCCCTACATACTCTGAACAGCAGTATACAGGTGGTGCAAACAAGACAGGGACTGTAGGTTTGTTGTTAAGTAGAATCTCTTTGTAATTTTGAACGGGTACATTTTTAACGTGTTTAGCTCCAGCCAAAAAATCTTTTTTAAGCTTTTTGGAAAACATAGGGAAGGGTTATCACCCCTGTGACATTTGTTTTGCTGTCTTTCCTCCTCTTCAGAAGGTTTCACCTCACTTTTTGTCCCAATGAAAAATGTTTTTTGAAAATTTGGGTTTTTTTGTGGAACAAGGATTGAAAAGCATCAGTGGAAAGGAGAAATGTTTTTCCCATATTAACTCTTACAGGAGAGAATTTCCCTTCCTAGGGGTAGATTTCATCTCACTTCCTGTTGTCTCCTTCCGTTTGCAAGTAGGAGTCGTTTGTAAGTTAGATGTTTGAAAGTAGGGTCCTGCCCTATATACTCAGCAGAAATTTGGGCCTTAGGTGTTGCTGTGGCCACAACACTGTAAGCCCTCACAGGGCCCTGCTGTGAAATATTAGATCAAGAATTGTAATTACATGCCCCTGTTGAACAGGAGCTGAAAAATTAGGCCTTAGGCACTGGTGCTGGTGCCACAACACTGCAACCCCTCACAGACACTCTAGTTGGAACGCAGGAAGGAGCCCTGCTGCAAAGTATTGCATCAAAAATTGTAATTTCACGCCCCTGTTAGACAGGGGCAGAAAAATTGGGCCTTAGGCACTGGTGCTGGTGCCACAACACTGCAACCCCTCACAGACACTCTAGTTGGAACGCAGGAACGAGCCCTGCTGCAAAGTATTGCATCAAAAATTGTAATTACACGCCCCTGTTAAACAGGGGCAGAAAAAATGGGCCTTAGGCACTGGTGCTGGTGCCACAACACTGCAACCCCTCACAGACACTCTAGTTGGAACGCAGGAACGAGCCCTGCTGCAAAGTATTGCATCAAAAATTGTAATTACACGCCCCTGTTAAACAGGGGCAGAAAAAATGGGCCTTAGGCACTGGTGCTGGTGCCACAACACTGCAACCCCTCACAGACACTCTAGTTGGAATGCAGGAACAAGCCCTGCTGCAAAGTATTACATCAAAAATTGTAATTACATGCCCCTGTTAAACAGGGGCTGAAAAATTGTGATGATTGAGGAGGAAGAGGATAATTACTCAGGGATAGTCACTCAGCATCAGCATAGGCAGTCTTTGAAGGGTCCAAGGATCCAAGACTGATTCATTTTTATGAAGGTCAGTCGATCGACCTAGTCGGTGGACAGACGCACCCTGTGATCGGTTACCACGCTCCAGCAGCACTGAATGTGCGTTCCGAAAGAACGCTGGATGCAGGACAGGCCAGTAGCTCAATTGCATACTGTGCAAGCTCTGGCCAGAGATCCATCCTCAAGACCCAGTAACCCAGAGGATTTTCGGTGGGAAAGGTGTCCAAGTCTGATCTTGCCCCTAGGTATTCCTGCATCATGTAAAACAGACGCTGGCGATGGTTGCTGGAACCGATCATACCTTGGGGCTGCGGACCAAATAATTGTCTGAACGCATCGGTCAGACGGCCACCTTCTCCACCGCTCCTTCTTTGACTGACCGAAGCCTCAGCAACACGTTGTCCAGAAACAGGAGTTTGTAACCTCCCAGTCTCTGGGAACGCGTTGCACAGACCTTTCTGCAAGGCCTCCCGAAGATGTTTCATCCTCTGCTCCCTCTGCGATGGCAAGATAAGGTCCGCAACCTTACCCTTGTAACATGGATCAAGGAGGGTTGCCAGCCAGTATTGGTCCTTCTCCTTGATACCACGAATACGAGGATCCTTACGCAGGCTTTGCAGGATCAGGGAGGCCATGCAGCGTAGGTTTGCTGAGGCATTCGGTCCGGAGTCCTCTGGGTCACTAAGGACAACATGGTCCGCAGCCACCTCCTCCCAGCCCTGTATAAGTCCATGTGTTTCTTGGGACTGATCCCTTAAAGACTGCTGCTGATGCTGAGTGCCAGGCTCCACCTCCATACTGACACAATCTTCCTCCTCCTCCTCCTCCTCTTCCTGTGTGATCGGCGGGCACGCAGGAACACTGTCTGGATAAAGGGGGCCTTGAGAGCTAAGGAAGTCCTCCTCTTCCTGCCTCTGTTCTGCCTCAAGTGCCCTGTCCATTATTCCACGCAGCGTGTGCTCCAACAGGTGGGACAAGGGGGACAGTGTCACTGATGCATGCACTGTCACTGCTCACCATCCTCGTGGCCTCCTCAAATGGTGACAAGACAGTGCATGCATCCCTGATCATGGCCCACTGGTGTGGGGAAAAAAAACCAAGCTCCCCTGACCCTGTCCTGGTGCCATAGTCGCACAGGTACTCATTGATGGCCCTCTGCTGTGTGTGCAGCCGCTGCAGCATGGCCAACGTTGAGTTCCACCTGGTGGGCATGTCACAGATTAGGTGGTTCTTGGGCAGGTTAAACTCCTTTTGGAGGTCCGTCAGCCGAGCACTGGCATTATATGACCGGCGGAAATGCACACAGACTTTCCTGGCCTGCCTCAGGACATCCTGTAAGCCCGTGTACCTGCCCAAGAACCGCTGCACCACCAAGTTAAGGACGTGAGCCAAACAGGGCACATGGGTCATTTGTCCCTGTCGGAGGGCAGAGAGGAGGTTGGTGCCATTGTCGCAAACCACCATTCCTGCCTTAAGTTGGCGTGGCGTCAACCACCTCTGAACCTGCCCCTGCAGAGCTGACAGAACCTCTGCCCCATTGTGGCTCCTGTCCCCCAAGCACACCAGCTCAAGCACCGCATGGCATCTTTTGGCCTGCGTACTTACGTAGCCCCTTGAACATCTACGGAGCACCGCTGGTTCCGAGGAAGAGGCCATGGAGGAAGAAGAAGAGGAGGGGGTGGAGGAGAGAGGTGTTTTGGAGGCGTGGTGGCGGAACAACCTCCAACACTACTGCACCTTGTCCTGCATCCTTCCCAGCTGCCAGCAGAGTCACCCAATGCGCTGTGAAACTTAGGTAACGTCCCTGTCCATGCCTGCTGGACCATGAATCAGCAGTAATATGCACCTTACCGCTGACCGCCCTGTCCAGCGAGGCATGGACATTGCTTTCCACATGGCGGTAGAGAGCCGGAATCGCCTTCCGTGAGAAAAAGTGGCGTTTGGGTACCTGCCACTGAGGAACCGCACATTCCACAAACTCACGGAAGGGGGCAGAGTCTACCAACTGAAAAGGCAGCAGTTGAATTGAATTGCTAGCAATTTTTGCCAAGCTAGTATTCAACCGCTGGGCATGTGGATGGCTGGGAGCAAACTTCTTTCGGCGGTGCAGCAGCTGGGGCAGGGAAATTTGCCTGGTACAATCTGAAGTCGGTGTACCAAAAGCAGATTGCTCACAAGTACTTGGCTGTGACACACCTAATTCTACACCTTCATTCCTCTCAGTGCAGGTCTCAGAGAGGACTGAAGGTCTAGTGGGGTTGGAGATCTCAGCTGATGAGGAGCAAGGAGAGGTCCTCTTTGTTCTTTGGTGTGGGTCTTTTAGATACGCTTGCCAACGAACTGCATGGCAGGTCAACATATGTCTAGTCAAGCATGTGGTACCCAAGCGGGAGATGTTTTGGCCACGTGAGATACGCTTGAGACATATGTTGCAAATAGCAGCGGTGCGATCTGATGCACTCATCTCAAAAAAGGCCCACACCAAAGAACTTTTTGAATAACGCGCAGAGACTGCAGCACCCTGCACATGTGGAGCTTTGGGGTGTGATGTAGTCAATGTGCTGCCCTTAGGCTGGCCCCTGGAGGGCATTTTGCCTCGTTGGTGATGTGCCGCCTCCTCCTCCTCCTCCTCTCTCCTATCAGGCACCCACGTTGAGTCAGTGACCTCATCATCCCCTCCCTCCTCATCACTGGAGCAAACCTGGCAGTATGCTGCAGCAGGGGGAGCATGACTGCCAGATTGCTGTCCTTCTTGGGCACCCCCTCTGTCCGTGCTCATGTTACTGCCTTCATCGAGCTTAGTATCATCATCAGAGCCTTCCAAACGCTGGGCATCCTCCTGGAGCATGTACCCAACACTGTGGTCAAACAGTTCGAGGGACTCCTCAGGAGGACATGGTAGGGCTAGGGAAGGAGTCACTGATGACATTGAGCCGAGGGAAGAGGCCGCTGCTTTGCCAGACAAAGTACCCTGGGCATGAGTGAGAGAGGATGAGGAGGATGAGGACGGCTTGGTCATCCACTCGACCAAGTCTTCCGCATGTTGCGGCTCAACATGGCCAGCTGCCGAAAAAAAGGCCAAGCGTGTCCCATGGCCACGTGCTGATGAGGATGCACCGTCTCCACGACCAGCACTAGACACAGAGCCTGCTTGCCCTCTCTTATTGGCTTGTGACTGTCTGCCTCTCCTTCTTGGCCTTCCAGACATACTAATGGCCTGTAGCTGCACTAAGCTGGGATATATATATATATATATATATATATATATACTGATACTGCAGCTAGCAAAATCAACTGCCTGCCTGTAGTATGAGAACCTTCTACAGGTAGCTTTAGCTGAACACTGTGAGGTGGACGCACCCCACTAACTTGTAGGTTTAGCTGAACACTGTGAGCAGGACGCACTGCACTAACTGTAAATAGTCTAGCTGCCTGACTGTGGTACTAATAGGATCAAAAGAACCCCAGCAATTTTCTTCAGGTAGCTTTATATACTGTAACAAGACAAGCCTGCCTGGCAGTAGGAAGATAACAGGAACGGATCTAGCTGAACACTGTGAGCAGGACGCACTGCACTAAATGTAAATAGTCTAGAAGATAACAGGAACGGATCTAGCTAAACTGAATACAGTGTATATATATATATATATATATATATATATATATATATATATATATATGCAACACCTGGCATGCATATATATACACAATACACTTTAAGTGCAGCTAACTGACTGACTGTCCTGCCTAATCTAGCTAACTCAAATGAAATGACACTGTCTCTCTCTCTCTCTATTTCTCAGCACACCGGAGCACACTGCACAGGGCCGCCGTGCAGGCGGCCTTATATAGTGTGGGGCGTGTACTAAATCCCCTGAGCCATAATTGGCCAAAGCCTCCTTGGCTTTGGCCAATTACGGCTCTCTGTTAAGGCGGCGCTGTGATTGGCCAAGCATGCGGGTCATAGTGCATGCTTGGCCAATCATCAGCAAGCAATGCACTGCGATGCCGCAGTGAATTATGGGCCGTGACGCGCCACACGAATTTGACGCGAACGGCCCATATCGTTCGCAATTCGGCGAACGACCGAACAGCCGATGTTCGAGTCGAACATGGGTTAGACTCGAACACTAAGCTCATCCCTATTTGAGAGTAAGCAGACATATTATTTTGTGGTACAGTAGGCAATGGCTACTATTTTTTTTGTATATAAAGTACTTGTGAAGTTAAGAGAAAAATCTTCAGTTTATTTATTATAACACCTACCATAAGCTGTGAAATAAGGCCTCTTACTCTTTAACACCATTTGCTGTCTGTTGTGCTTATTGCTATGCTGCTGCATACAGTGTCACAGACAATGACTTTGGTGTAATGTTTACAGGTAGTTTTCTCAGATATGTTGACGATTCTTTACATGACTGATTCACACTATCTCAGGGAATACAGACTACATACACAGAAGGGTATATCATAAACGTGTCAAATATAGGTATCTCCCATTCACCCTGCTTTCTGCTTCCGACACGTTCTCTGCTGAAACCATGCTGTCTCCGGAGCTCCTATCTGTAGAGTTGAATAAAACTTATGTAGCTGGGAAGTGCCGAAAAATAGCTACATGAAAGAAGAACATTTCATAAAGCATCCCAAAAGGCTGCTTAAAGTAACCCATTACATTCTGCAGACTCAAACTGTAACAGATACATCTGGAGAGAAGTTGTCAATGTCTTCCAGATCTTTTTTATGCTTCACTAGTTTCTGTAGCCATCATCCCTAGTCTTCATAAATCATTCCCTTGGTTTCGGGTTTTTAAAGAAAACTTGGATATTGGAATTTAAAGTAATGGTTTCCATACATGCCCTGGCAATGTACTGCTCTGGTATCTTGTGTTGCCGGTTAGCAAGGGCTTGAGTAAGAATCACAGGCACTATCCCAATATGGTGCAACAGCTGCAACCCCACCAAGCCAAACAGACAAGAAACAAGGTTTCCACTGGATGGGAAAAAATGCCTAGGAAAGAGAGGATATGGAGACAAACCTTTAAAAGATCATTCTGTGGAAGCAGGCGCCATTTGCATTTAGCCTCCTGATGGCGAGGACCTACCCACAGCCTAGTGATTGTAATGTACTTTGGTTTATTGTTTCTTGTTTGTATCAAAACAAAGTTCCATGTGGCATTTCATTTGAATTGTTCTGCTCTCCCATATACTGTACATTTATTCCTTCTGAGCAAATAAATGATGCTCGCATGCAGATCTTGGTGCCTCTTACCATATGCTATACGTGGGACTTGGCAGGGGAACTAAAATAAAACTGTAATGGCCCGTACACACGGTCGGAATTTCCGACGAAAAATGTGCGTTCGGAGCTTGTTGTCGGAAATTCTGACCGTGTGTAGGCTCCATCGGAATTTCCAACACACAAAGTTTGAGAGCTGGATCTAAAATTTTCAGACAACAAAATCTGTTTGCGTAAATTCCGATCGTGTGTAGACAATTCCGACGTACAAAGTGGCACGCATGCTCAGAATCAAGCAGAAGAGCAGCACTGGCTCCAACAGACTTTTTCCATCGGAATTTCCGACACACAAAGTTTGAGAGCTGGATCTAAAATTTTCCAACAACAAAATCCGTTCTCGTTAATTCTGATCGTGTGTAGAGAATTCCGCTGTACAAAGTGTCACGCATGCTCAGAATCAAGCAGAAGAGCAGCACTGGCTATTGAACTTCATTTTTCTCGGCTCGTCGTACGTGTTGTACGTACCAACATTTCCGACCAACTTTGTGAGACCGAGTGTATGCAAGACAAGTTTGAGCCAACATCCGTCAGAAAGAATCAGATGGATTTTGTTGTCAGATTGTGCAATCGTGTGTACGAGGCATAGGTGTAGACATAGTTACAACAAAGTGTTGCAGCACATACACTATATTACCAGAAGTATTGGGATGCCTGCCTTTCGGTAGGGTTCAATATTGAGTTGGCCCACCCTTTGCAGCTATAACAGCTTCAACTCTTCTGGGAAGGCTGTCCACAAGGTTTAGGAGTGTGTCTATGGGAATGTTTGACCATGCTTCCAGAAGCGCATTTGTGAGGTCAGGCGCTGATGTTGGATGAGAAGGCCTGGCTCACAGTCTTCTCTCTAATTCATCCCAAAGGTGTTCTATCGGGTTGAGGTCAGGACTCTGTCCAGGTCAGTCAAGTTCCTCCACCCCAAACGCACTCATCCATGCCTTTATGGGCCTGGCTTTGTGCACTAGTCCATATTATTTGGTGTAGGGGAGATTATGGTGTGGGGTTGTATTTCAAGAGTTGGGCTTGGCCCCTTAGTTCCAGTGAAGGGAACTCTTTAGGCGTCAGCATAAGACATTTTGAACAATTTCATGCTCCCAACATTGTGGGAACAGTTTCCTGTTTCAACATGTACCAATGTACAAAGCAAGGTCCATAAAGTCACGAATGAGCGAGTTTGGGTTGAGGAATCTCAACCCGATAAAACACCTTTGGGATGAATTAGAGTGGAGATTGCAAGCCAGACCTTCTCGTCAAACATCAGTGCCCGTCCTCACAAATGCGCTTCTGGAAGAATGGTCAAAGACTCCCATAAACACACTCCTAAACCTTGACAGTCTTCCCAGAAGAGTTGAAGCTGTTATAGCTGCAAAGGGTGGAGCAATCGAATTTTGAACCCTATAGACTAAGACTGGGATGCCATTAAAGTTCATGTGCGTGTAAAAGGCAGGCATCCCAATACTTTTGACAATATAGTGTATTTTTTTAAATGGAGACCATAGTTCTATTTTAACCACTTGCCAACTGGGCTATAGCCTAAAGACGGCTACAGCGCGGTCAGCTTATTCTGGGAGGGCGTCCATGGACGTCCTTCCAGAATCCTGCTCATGCGCGCCCCAGAACATCCGTGACCGCGGGGTCCAGAGGAGCCGGCGCATCACGGATCACGGTAAACGGGCGCCGGTTCCTCTCTCCCCCTTTGTGTACCGATCGGTACAGTGTGAGAGGAGAGGGGGAGAGAGTGGATGGCAGCAGCGCTGTGGGCTGGATCTGTAGTGCCCACAGCGCTGCTCTGTGACAAATACAGTCACATCCATCCATCCATGCTCAGCCATCCCTCCATACTCTAATACCCAGCAATACCCAGCAATACCATGCAATACCCTGCACTACTCTGCACTACTCTGCAATGCCCTGCAATACTCTGCAATACCGTGCAATACTCTGCAATACCGTGCAATACACTGCAATACTCTGCAATACCCTGCAATACCCTACAATACTCTGCAATACTCCCCAATACTCCCCAATACCCCGCAATACCCCGCAATACTCTGCAATACCCCGCAATACCCTGCAATACCCCACAATACTCTGCAATACTCTGCAATACTCCGCAATACCCAGTAATACCCCGCAATACTCCGCAATACCCCGCAATACCCTGCCATACCCAGCCATACTCTGTGATACCCAGCCATACTCTGCCATACCCAGCCATACCCAGTCATACTCAGCGATACCCTGCAATACCTTGCCATGCTGAGCCATGCTCGGCCATGCTCTGCCATGCTCAGCCATACTCGGCTGTACTCGGCCTCTGTATGTGGCCAGGCTGTGGAAGTCTCACACATGTGGTATCACCGTACTCAGGAGAAGTAGGAGAATCTATTTTGGGGTGTAATTTTTGGTATGTACATGCTATATGTTATAAATATTGTATAAATGGACGACTTTGTGTTAAAAAAAATGCGTTTTAACCACTTCCCCGCCCGCCGGCGGTCATATGACTTCCTTGACTTTGTGCGGGGATATCTGAATGATGCCTGTATCTGAATGATGCCTGTAGCTGCAGGCATCATTCAGATATCAGCTTTTTCAGCCGGCGATTTCCTACACCATAAGACTGATTGTAGCAGCTGTTCCACTGCTTGATTGTTCTTACGGGAGGCCTCCCTTCCTGCCGCCCTCCGGTACTTCTACCGACTCACCGCTATGATCGAAGCCAGGATCTTTTTTTTTTTTATTATTTCAGGCTTCCCAGCCTAGAGGTGAGATGTGGGGTCTTATTGACCCCATATCTCACTGTAAAGTGGACCTGTCATGCCATATTCCTATTACAAGGGATGTTTACATTCCTTGTAATAGGAATAAAAGTGATCAAAAAAATTTTTTGGGGGAAAAAAGTGTCAAACTAAAATAAATAAAGTAAAATGAACAATAAAAAGAAAAAACATTTTGTTTTTCAAAGCACCCCTGTCCGTGTGCTCCCATGCAGAAGCGAACGCACATGTAAGTCCCACCCACATATGAAAACGGTGTTCAAACCACACATGTGAGGTATCGCTGCAAATGTTAGAGCGAGAGCAATCATTTTGGCCCTAGACCTCCTCTGTAACTCGAAACATGTAACCAGTAAAAAATTTTAAAGCGTCGCCTATGGGGATTTTTAAGTAGTGAAGTTTGGTGCCATTCCACGAGCGTGTGCAATTTTGAAGGGTGACATGTTAGGTATCTATTTACTCGGCGTAACTTCATCTTTCACTTTATGCAAAAACATTGGGCTAACTTTACTGTTTTGTTTTTTTTTAAAGCACAAAACAGTTTTTTTTCCCCCCAAAAAAAGTGTTAAAAAAATTCTTGCGTAAATACCTTGTGAGATAAAAAGTTGCAACAACCGCCATTGTATTTGCTAAAAAAGCATATATAATGTTTTGGGGTTCTATGTAATTTTCTAGCAAATAAATGATGATTTTTACATGTAGGAGAGAAATGTCAGAATTGGCCTGGGTGCTCCAAAACGCCTGAAGGTGCTCCCTGCATGTTGGGCCTCTCTATGTGGCCACGCTGTGTAAAAGTCTCACACATGTGGTATCGCCATACTCGATAGTAATAGCAGAATGTGTTTTGGGGTGTAATTTGTGGTATGCATATGCTGTGTGTGAGAAATAACCTGCTAATAAGACAATTTTGTGAAAAAAAAAAAAAGAAAAAAAAATCTTGACTTTGCAAAGAATTGTGGGAAAAAATGACAACTGAAAAAAACTCGCCATGCATCTTTCTAAATACCTTGGAATGTCTTCTTTCCAAAAAGGGGTAATTTGGGGGGTATTTGTACTTTTCTGGCACGTTAGGGTCTCAAGAATTTAGATAGGCCGTCAGTACTTCAGGTGTGATCAATTTTCAGATATTGGCACCACAGCTTTTGGACTCTATAACTTTCACAAAGACCAAATAATATACACCAATTTGTACTTATTTTTATATGTAGCAGTATGTACATTTTGGCCAAAATTTACGAAGAAAAATTACGAATTTGCTAAATTTTATAACAGAAAAAGAAAAATCAATTTTTTTACCGAATTTTCAGTCTTTTTTCTTTTATAGCGAAAAAAATAAAAACCCCAACGGTGATTAAATACCATCAAAAGAAAGCTTTATTTGTGTGAAAAAAAGGACAAAATTTCATATGGGTACATATGAATGACTGAGTAATTGTCATTCAAAATGTGAGAGCACCGAAAGCTAAAAATTGGTCTGGTTAGGAAGGGGGTTTAAGTTCCCAGTTGTCAAGTGGTTAAATACCTATACTCCAAGCTGATTTTTTTGGAAGCATGGCAAATTCTATTAATTCCCAATAGTTAAAATGACTGTAAACACATTTAAAAAAAAATACCAGTTTTATTCTTACCTGTTCTGTAAAAAAGTATTGCACAGAGTGGCCCGATCCTCCTTTTCTCAAATACAACGGCAGCGCCTCTGCCTCCTCCTCTCCTTGGTGTACTCCCATGGCAGCAAGCTGCCATAGATACATACAGCGATGCTCGGCCCCACAGCTGCTCCCTTCTCACAGTATTTGATTGACAGCAGCAGGAGCCAATGACTCCTGCGGTCTCAGCAAAATCTGTGAGAGCGGGGAGTGCCACTACCGACCGGCACAGTGCTGGATCGAGTGAGGCATGTATAAGGAGGGGGGTGATGGGGCTTAATACTACCCAAACATTTTTTACCTTCATTCATTAGAATGTTTAAGCTTTACAACCACTTTAACCAATGTGTCAAATTCAATTGAAAAATGCATCTGCACCCTCATTTCCACCTGTGAGGACCTATAAACAATCTTCATTCCCAGTATCTGCTAGATGCTGAAAAGGAGATTTTTAGTGCGCAGGAGGAGCAGGATGAATGTGACCCGATGTTTGCTGCATCGAAGCAGACAAGGACAACGATGACACTTGCTATAAGATAGCACTTCAGTTTGTAAAGCAGAAGTCGGCAGTGTCGAGCGGTACTACAGGCAGAAAGAAGCCTCCTTCTGTGTGATATACGCTGATAAGTTTTCCTTGTTTATAACAAACACATTTATGTACTTTTTTTATATGTTATGCTTTAAAAGCTTTATGAATGCAGCCTGTCAGCAAAACCTGCTACATGTTGTAATTTATCATCTTTATGATCAGGGGTTTTTTTTTTATATCCTGATCAGAGTGATTCCAGTCAGAAGGCTTTTTTTTTTTTCCAGATTACTTTCCCACTGCTTACTGCAAAAACACATTTTTATCACATTTTTGATGCGTTTCCGGTGAGTTTTGTACCCGTGAAAAAGACATCTGACTCAAAAAAACACACTTGCGTTTTTGATGCTTTTTGCAATGTTTTTGATGCATATTCTATTCATTTTAATAAGGAGGTGCGTCTTTGGTGCATTTTTTTTTATCACACCCAACATGCAGCAAAAATACAACTTGCAGGACTTTGGAAAATGCAACGGTCCCACAACTGACCAGTGTGAAGAGTTCCATAGGATTTAATGGTCATGCATTTTTTCTTATGCTTTCTTTAATGCAAAATCTGAAGAAAAACTGATCAGTTTGAAGGCAGCCTAATTCTCAGAAGTCTACAAAAAGCATAAGTACAGTGTGACTGTCTCTCTCTCTCTGTCCCTTGAAGGCCAAGAAGATTATTATAATACAATGTCCGGGGGGAATAAACAATCCATCTCATTTCTGTATATGGAGGAATCTGTTCGTTCTTTTTTTCAGTGGGCTGAATGAAAAAAAATAATTGAAAACTACTTTTTTGCCGAGTACGCAAGAGCGGATTTTCCGTCGGAAAAAACTTTGATGGTTTTTCCAACGGAATTCCGCTCAAGCTTGCCTTGCATACACATGGTCACACAAAAGTTCTCTGAACTTTCGACCGTCAAGAACGTGGTGACGTACAACATTACGACGAGACAAAAAAATTAAGTTCAATGCTTCCAAGCATGCGTCGAATTGTTTCTGAGCATGCGTAGGAATTTTGCGCATCGGAATTTGTACAGACGATCGCATTTTCGGATAGGAACTTTTCCCGACCGAAAAATAGAGAACATGCTCGCAATCTTTTGCTGGCTGGAATTCCGCCAGCAAAAGACCGATGGAGCATACACACGGTCGCATTTTCTGACAAAAAGCTTTCAGCATAGTTTTGCTGATGGAATTTCCGATCGTGTGTACGCGGCATTACTTGGCGATTGCTATCACCAGCAACTATCTGGCAGCTGGTGTGTATTTCACCCACCACTTTGCTGCGGCCATGTGCAGTTTGTTTTATTCCAAATTCGTTTTTTGATGAAATTCGACAAATTCGTTAATACGGAAATATTATGCCGCGTACACAAGATCGGACATTCTGACAACAAAATTCATGTTTGTTTTCCGACGGATGTTGGCTCAAACTTGTCTTGCATATACACGGTCACACAAATGTTGTTGGAAATTCCGAACGTCAAGAACGCGGTGACGTACAACACGTATGACGAGCCGAGAAAAATTAAGTTCAATAGCCAGTGCGGCTCTTCTGCTTGATTCCGAGCATGTGTGGAACTTTGTGCGTCGGAATTGTGTACACACGATCGGAATTTCCGACAACAGATTTTGTTGTCGGAAAATTTGAGATCCAGATCTCAAATTTTGTTTGTCGGAAATTTGGACGGAAAATGTCCGATGGAGCCTACACACTGTCAGAATTTCCAACAGCAAGCTCACATCGAACATTTGTTGTCGGAAATTCAGACCGTGTGTACGCAGCATTAGAATTAACGAAAACCCGTTTAACAAAGTTTTCCGAAAAGGAATATTCGGAAATTTGAAAATTAAAATGAAAATCCAAAAATTGAAAAAGAACGAAAATCCGAAAACCCGAAAATTCAAAAATCTGAAATACTAACTACTAATAATAACTATTACTAACTATTAAATTATAGGTATTGGAATTTCCTTTCATATTTTGGCTGTTAGTGATCGTAATGAATACAAATTTATCCGAAGCTACGAATTATCCGAAATAATTAATGCCGCATCAAAACGAATGGAACATAAATTAACAATAAATAATAATAATAAAAACGTTTTATTATTATCATTTAATATTATTGTCATCAATTTGTTATGTTCCATTAGTTTAGATGCGGCATTTGTTATTTCAGATAATTCATAACTTCGAACAAATTCGTATTCGTTACGTTCACTAACAGCCAAATTTGAAAGGAAATTCCAATATCTATAATTTAATAGTTATGATTAGTTATTATTTCGGATTTTCGTTATTCCAAATTTTTGGATTTTTGTTCTTCTTTCCGGATTTCCAAATTTTCAAGATTTCCAAATTTTCGAATTTCAAATTTTTTAGGATTTTCAAATTTCAATTGTAACGAATGATCCGAAAAAAAAAAAAAAATGAAATGGAAACAAACCAATTTTTCGGCAGTGCACACATCTAAAGCAACTCACAGTAAAGGTACACTGCATATGGATTTGCTCACATCTAACTACCTTTCTGCTAGCACATACCCACTCCAGTCTAGGTGTGTGCTTGTGGACATACATATGTATTTTAGGCAGTTAAAAATAGTCAAAATAAAGCTACATCTTGGTCAGGGAATACACAGTAAATAAAGAAATATATCTTTGTTGAGCAAAAATTACAAACAAGTACACCGTGCAAATGAATAAAATAAAAAATGAAAGAAAATTTAAAAAAAAAAAACCCTTTTAAGAGTAATTCAAAAGGGATTAAAAACCCATAAAATGCCACTAACAAAAATATTACAAAAAAGTCAGGAGACAAAACTAGTCCGGGTCAGACCGCATGGCAAATGGAAGTGACAACAGAACCCCGCTGGAAATGAGGTTCCGCTGTCATTGAGCAAGGGGATCGGGTGAGATGCCGTCTAAGCGGCATACTAGTGGTTTCTCACACACGCCCTTAGGAGATTTGATGGGCTTTCTGATGTAATGAGTGGCATTTTATGGGATTTTAATAAAAAAACTGGTGCTATAGAATTACACTATTGGCTTTCCTTTTCCTTCTTCCTGGGGTTTTGTGACAAGCTCACTAAGGGGAGAGAGGATGAAGAAACAGATATGTTGGAGGCTACATTTTAGTACAAAAGGCGCTATTGCTTGTCATTCAGATAAGCAAGTGAAGTGGATGTCCTCACATCACAGGAACAAACTATATGATATTGTGTTCTCAAGATGGGGAAAAAGGGGGATGGGATTATTGCGGTGCCACCAATGAGATAGAACAAGTTTGTTATAAAATCATCTTATTTATTTTATTTAGTATCAAAAACAGCTAAAATAGTACATTGGACATATAGAAAAGTCACAAGAACACAAAAACAAAAACAGAAGTGCAGTTCAAATAATTGACCGTCACCAATGATGTTGAAGGGTGATCGTAGTCTTTTGTTCCCAACTAGTTTCGCGAAAACATTGGCTTCATCAGGGGTGTGTATAGATATAGAGCAGAGAGTAAAACCACATAGAGAAATTCCAGGGCGCAAGGGAGACACCACTAAAACACTGGGAATAGAAGTTACACTCAACCCAGTAATTGGCTACAGGGAAATTAGAGGGCGCCCTAATTATATGCAAAAACAGAGCGCTCGATGTTGCGTGGAAGGAATTCACAGCTCAATCAGTACACGCAAAAAAGTCGCATGAATGTAATCAGAAAAACAAAGAGGCATATAGCTGGAAGTAAGAATGCATCCTATAGATGAGGTTCCGTCAGTATACAGGCTAAACATTGGAACCTCCCCAGCAAGTCCTTCTGATAACACCGGCTATGATAGATGATCTTTCACATATGTAACCAGTTCCCCATGATGGTCCCGCAGCGAAGGTGATATTGTGTGTGTTATAGGATATTGGTGGAATGGACTATTGAGCCCTCCTATATCACTTTTATTTCACATAGACACTTTAACCGCTTTCCGACCATATAACATAGATATAATACGGCAGCAAGGGGGCTTGCCTAGCACATGATCTGGCACTTCCGGGTAGGAGCGCGCGTGTCCGCACTGCCCGTGACCTGGCTGTGCTTAGATTAAACACAGCAGATGTCGATCACCAGGTGGCGGCCAATAGATTACCACCAGTACCCAGAGATCTATGTAAACAAGGCAGAGCCCTGTCCTGTCAGTGGGAAAGTTATAGATTTTCTTTCCTTGCAAAGCAGAGAATAAAATTGATTACTTTCCTTAGTAAAAACACCTTCCACAGTACACCAAAACACTGGCTAGGCACATGTTTAACCTTTTGATTGCCCTAGATGTTTAACCCCTCCCAGCCAGTGTCATTAGAATAGCGACAGTGCATCTTTTTAGCACCGATCACTGTATTAGTGTCACTGGTTCCCAAAAAGTGTCAGTGTCCGATTATCCGCCGCAATATTGCAGTCTCGCTATAAGTCACCGATCGACGTCAATACTAGTAAAAAAGAAGGTAAATAAATAAAATTTCAGTATATATCCCATAGTTTGCGCAAATCAATCAATATACGCTTATTGGGATTTTTTTGTTTTACCAAAAATATATAGCAGAATACATATTGGCCTAAATTTATCAAGAAATTAGATTTTTTACATTTTTATATTGTATATATTTTTATAGCAGAAAGTAAAAAAAATAGTCTTTTTTTCAAAATTGTTGGTCTTTTTTTGTTTATAGTGCAAAAAATAAAAACCGCAGAGGTGATCAAATACCACCAAAAGAAAGCTCTATTTGTGGGGAAAAACGGACATAAATTGTATTTGGGTACAGTGTTGTACGACCGCACAAATGTCAGTTAAATTAACACAGTGTCGTTTAGCAAAAAAATGGCCTGGTCATGAAGGGGTCAAATCTTCCAGAGGTCAAGTGGTTAAAAGATATGTTGTGACATAATTTTAATACATTATATAGACACTTTTTCTTTCATGTTAAACACTTACTTGTTTAGGTTTATGACTACACAGCGCTAATTTGTATCTACCCTGTTTCCCCGAAAATAAGACCTAGCGTGATTGTTGGTGATGCCTGCAATATAAGCCCTACCCCCCAAATAAGCCCTACCCTGTTTCCCCGAAAATAAGCCTTTAAATAGATCTTTGTTGGTTAATAATAATTAGAAGCCATGAGCTTTACTCATCTGAAAAAAGTGTTCTATACACAGGATACTTAAAATATCGAAGGTTGCTTTCATAGGGCGTACACACGGTCGGACTTTGTTCGGACATTCTGACAACAAAATCCTAGGATTTTTTCCGACGGATGTTGGCTCAAACTTGTCTTGCATACACACAGTCACACAAAGTTGTTGGAAAATCCGATCATTCTGAACGCGGTGACGTAAAACACGTACGTCGAGACTATAAATGGGGCAGTGGCCAATAGCTTTCATCTCTTTATTTACTCTGAGCATGCGTGGCACTTTGTCCGTCAGATTTGTGTACACACGATCGGAATTTCCGACAACAGATTTTGTTGTCGGAAAATTTTATCTCCTGCTCTCCAACTTTGTGTGTCGGAAAATCCGATGGAAAATGTGCGATGGAGCCCACACACGGTCGGAATTTCCGACAACACGCTCCGATCAGACAATTTCCATCGGAAAATTCGACCGTGTGTACGGGGCATAAGGCTAACTTGATTATGATCAGACTTCATGGAAGGGGCAGGAGCATAGGTATGTGCAGCCTATTGCATTAGGGTGTGCACCCCAAAGGACAAACACACATGCCTTTCTCTGCAGCCTCAGCTGCACTGGACAGTGAATGAATGGGAAGTGCTCTGTGCAGAGCAGCTTCCTGTTCATTCACAAATTGAAGCATAGTAAACACAGTTTACTATGCTTCAGTTATGAATGAACGCAGTGAGTGTGTTCACTACTGTGTTCAATTAGAAAAGGAAGGGGCTGGTCAATGACATATTGACTAGACCCTTCCCCCTGCTCTCCATCCTGAAACTTCCCCTGTAGCAGCCAGGGGGAGAGGAGAGGAGGGAAGCCAGCAGCACTACAGGTGTGGGGGGGGGGCAACATGGGGGGAAGCCCAGGCAGTAGGGGGAATCGGCACCACATGTAGTAATTAGGATGTGCCAAGGCACACCTGGCACACCTATGGGCAGGAACAGCTGAAAAGGGATGAAAAGCATCAGTTCAGGTAGTATACTGTAAGTATGGTTGATATGGATAAACAGTGACTACATTTGCCCTATATATGATGATCATATGCTGTCTGTTAAATTTATTTATATATTTTATATTATATTATATTATTATATTTTTATAAGTTATGCGCTGCGCTTGGGTGACCCCAAAAACAAAATGAATAATAACCAACTCTGTGCTTACTAGTGCGATAATATTAAATACAAATAATATGAATGTTGAATAAATAAACAAGGTGTGAAAAAACAAGTGCTTGTTACACCATAAATTAGTGCTTATTAGTGCTTTTTACCCCATACATAGTGTCTTAATCAACATAAAAAGTGTGCTTAGTGCTCAATACACAGTAACCTGCTTTTCTTAAATTAAAAAAAAAAAAAAAAAGTTCTCTTTGGCACTCTAAATAGTGTGTGCAAATAATGTCCAGCAGTGATAATAAAACAATGTGTGCAGGTGGTGTTCAGCTGTGACAACAATCCAACATCATGCCGAAGATATCCTGAGTGCTGCAAAACATGCTCCTGTGCTCCTTTGTGACCCCCTTAAGCTAATGTGCTCACCTCAGAGCGTGTGACTCAGCTTCTACCCCGAGTCCAAAATTGCTTTGGAGCCACCCTTGATATCCCCCTGATGATGACACGTGATCCCTGTGTCGAAGACGCGTAGGGGAGGGGCCAGGACGGAGAGACTGACACGGACTTTACAAAAGCGCATACCGCACCAAACTTCTACTGATTTTGCATAGAAAGCCGTTATAGTATGGTGCACTGACGCACCAGTGCCATGCGAGTACCCCGGTGTGGGGAGCGTTTTCTTTTAATAAAAGTATTTTGACTATATTACACTATATAGTTTCCTTTTCATGCTATGTATGGAGCCACATTGTTTCCAGCTGGAGGAGTGGAACAGACACTGAGACTGAGCCCAGGGGTGGCTCCAAAGCATATTTGGACTCAGGGTAGAAGCTGAGTCACACGCCCTGAGGTGAGCACATTAGCTTAAGGGGGTCACGAAGGAGCACAGGAGCATGTTTTGCAGCACTCAGGATATCTTCGGCATGATGTTGGATTGTTGTCACAGCTGAACACCACCTGCACACATTGTTTTATTATCACTGCTGGACATTATTTGCACACACTATTTAGAGTGCCAAAGAGAACTTTTTTTTTTTTCATTTAAGAAAAGCAGGTTACTGTGTACTGAGCACTAAGCACACTTTTTATGTTGATTAAGACACTATGTATGGTGTAAAAAGCACTAATAAGCACTAATTTATGGTGTAACAAGCACTTGTTTTTTCACACCTTGTTTATTTATTCAACATTCATATTATTTGTATTTAATATTATGGCACTAGTAAGCACAGAGTTGGTTATTATAAATTTTGTTTTTGGGGTCACCCAAGCGCAGCGCATAACTTGTAAATTTATCCTATGCACGTTATATGAAGCGTGATTAGCGCATGCAGCTGGAGGTAGCACAAGCAAGACATAAGATCATTGTGGCTCACAGAATTTTTCCAATTTCATATGCTGTCTGTTGCTGCCCCTTCATGATATTAAAGTTAAGCTTAGGTGTCATTGCACAGTTGGCCAAATGTATATACTGGACACAGGCAGTGAGATATCTTGCTTTAAATGAAGGACAGGTACATACCTGGCTCTTCCCACGTGATATATACACAGCGATACTTACCTGATGTTAAAGGCAGCGAAAAAGCACTTGTTATAGCTCTGGGAGTTCTGAAATAGCCCAATAAGTGGCTAAGTGGAAGTCGGGAGCATCATTTGCTTTTATAAAGCTGTTTAAAACCAGCTTAAAGCAGAGTTCCACCCAAAAATGGAACTTCTGCTTATCCGGTTCCTTCCCCCCTCCGGTGTCACATTTGGCACCTTTCAGGGGGAGGGGGGAGAAAACACCTGTCTAATACAGGTATTTTCTCCCACTATCGGTGAAAGATCGTCGCAGATTCTGCGTCGATCTATGCCATGTCCGCCCCCCCCGCTGTCTTCTGGGAGACACACGGGTCCCAGAAGACAGCAGGGACCAGTCAAAACGCACAGTGCGACTTTGCGCATGCACAGTAGGGAACCAGGCTGTGTAGCCACAAGGCTTCATTTCCTGATTCCCTTACTGAAGATGCCGGCGCCTGCACCCATAGCCGAGGGACGGGTCGGCTTTGGGTGAGGACATCACGGGCGCCTTGGACAGGTAAGTGTCCTTATTTTAAAAGTCAGCAGCTGCAGTATTTGTATTTTTTTCTGCCGGAACTCCGCTTTAAGACTAAATTAATTACAGATTAGTGTGTAGGAAGCTGTGTTGGGTTCATACTGCCTGCTTTTATTGTTTAATTCTGTAAGCACGTGATGTTCTTACCTGTCAGGATCATCGCTGAAGTAATAATTTACTTTTCCATATGTTCCAACATCATTGTCTGTAGCCTATAGAAAAAGAAAGAAACATACATTCAATGTGTTTTGTGATGCAGACTTTTACTAACTATAAAAAAAAAAAAAATAAATAAAAAAAAATAAAAAATGTACATGTACATGGACTTTATGATTGAAATAATAACTGTTATTCATTTAAAATACAGTAATACTTTCTGCCTGGACTGCCCTAAAAATAGTAACTCACCCTCCCCTGCCCCAAATGAATACCCACCTAAATCCCATGGCCTGCCATAATCCTTAAATTCCTTTGTTAAAATATTATTTCTGCTGTCCCTGCCCATGCAGTTGATCTCCATTGACTTCCAATTGAGCATCTCATGTATTGGAATGGGCCCAAAGAAATCTATAGGAATTGACTGCACAAGGGTGGCCAGCGGAATGGTTACAGCAGGATGTAGCTGTGGTTTGTAGATAATTATGCACCTGGGGCGTGGGAAGGTTGGTTTAATTTTGTTAAAGTATATGCAAACCCTATCCTATAGGTCAGATAAATATACATTTGAAGTGTTTTGTTATATCTGTTTGATACGTTTGCTAAAAAATTCCTGATTCTACCAGAAATGTACAGGACTCTCTGAAAACATGTGGTGCGGCTGTTTCAAGATGCACAATAAGAAGTGCTCCAACCTGGCAGTAAATATAAAGGTGTACATGGTTGTTGGCAGGCTAATTAAGGTTCAACTGAACATGCTTGTTCCTTTCTGCCATATAAGTAGATTTTTAAAGAAAGAAGCAAATGAAAGAAGGCATGTATATGCTCGCTATGGGCAAGTTGTCTGTTTTTCTTTATTCTACTGAGAATAAAACTATCCCAGGGGTGCTCTATCACATAATATCAGGCAAAGTTTTTTCTTGGTGGTGGAGGTAAAATTCACATGTTTTAGCTGAACTTCAGTCAAACAGCTACATACTCATTTGTTTAAAAATAATTTTATATTTAATTAAAGAGAATAACACCATATTAAAAAAAGATCATGAACAGCATTTACATGGAATGTTGGCATGGGTCAGAGTTACCACGGTTTCATACATTAGCATATAAGATACAAAGTCAATGCTCAGATAATACAGGACTAAAGAAATACATCTTAACAATATGATAAGGGATACTGGAGCAATCAAAGGTTGCAACCCATCATGTTCGGTGCAGATACTCATAAATTTTATAAAAAAAATAAATTTGGGGAATCAGACAATATCAGGGATTAATTCCTGGAACAAACAGTAAACAGGTATGAACACAGAGTAAGGAAAAAAGAGAGAACATGTGAGCTCCCACCCAGGGGAGTGACCAAGGAACTTGATCCCCTACCATACCACCATCTCAGATTCATCACGTGTACATACAAATAATTGCTGTTGCCGGTATCTCCTGAATGAGGACCAACATTAGAAGGCACTGAGCTTGGCCTGAAATAAGTGAGACTAGGCTCTATACCATTTGCTTGTACTGGGAGGAGCATTTACAGTTGTGCTCAATAAAGTTTACATACCCTGGCAGAATTTATGATTTCCTGGCCATTTTTCAGAGAATATGAATGATAACACAAAAACTTTTCTTTCACTCGTTGTTAGTGTTTGGCTGAAGCCATTTATTATCAATCAACTGTGTTTACTCTTTTTAAATCATAATGGCAAAAGAAACTACCAAAATGACCCTGATCAAAAGTTTACATACCCCAGTTCTTAATACCGTGTATTGCCCCCTTTAACATCAATGACATCTTGAAGTCTTTTGTGGTATTTGTGGATGAGGCTCTTTATCTTCTCTTCGCCCACACTGTCTACTTTGTTGAGGAAATAGTTTGATGAGTATTAATGGTGTCCTGTACAAACAGGTTACTATTTTGTAAGAAATCTCTTGGTATTTGTTACTGATAGAGGCCTTACTGAAGGGTTCAGGTTATACAGGTCCATATAGTAGGACTGAAAGACATTAGCAATAGCCACAGTAGTATGTACTTTAGTGCCTGTAGCAGATAGGATGGAAGGAACAAAGGTCTGTGTTTTGCGTGCCTAAAGAGCATGAGCAAGGGCCCTACTACATTTATTTCCATATTCGTTAAAATTGTTGTGCATAAATATACGCTTCATCTTTTAAGCCCAAGTTCACACTGAGCTGCGGGAATGAAGCTCCCGAATGTCAGTCCAGATTTCACAGACATCTGTGCAGGTTTCTGCACAGATTTCAATGGAAATCGCAACCTGAAATTGCAAAAAGTAGTACAAAACCTACTTTCAGAAATCGGTGCGGCACCGGAAATGCGGCATCGCATCAATTAGGATGGTGCCATTGCCAGCAATTTCCACCGATTTGACATGCGATTTGACGTGTCAAATTGCACCAGTGTGAACCAGGGCGAGCTTACGCAGATGCTCCCATGTTTCAGTAATTTCAGTGTCTAAGCTAGAGGACCTTAGGGGTACTTTATTGCACAGTTCTAAATTTTGGAGTTTGAGAATGAGGCCAGAGGATTCCGGGTCCCTTGATTTTTTTTAAGGATACCCCTAATATAACAACATTTATGGGAGGCCCAGAGTGTGAGAGGGTTAGCTACCAAAACCTTGTTAAGCTTAAAAAACCCTTTTCAACTCCTTGATTACATCCGCAGGAACATCTGAATTTTGCAAGAATGTCTCATTGAGAAGCCAAGTCGATACCACAGGTGGAAACCTTAACAGCTGTGAGTCCACATATAGCGGGGCATGATCTAAAATATAACAATGTTACCTTTTCCTGAGTCAGATACTATGGGCAACGAAGTATGTCTCAGTAGGAAAAAGTCGATGCTAGTATATGAACCTTGTACAGATGAATAGTAATCTCTGTTTCGTGGATGGAGGCTTCGCCATATGTGCATAAGTAGATTCGCGTATAGGGTTTTCTTAAGTCAGTTTCTAGGTGCACCTGACAGCTGAGTGTGACCTAAGGACACATCTTTTGACGGGTTTAGAATGAAATTGAAAGCACCACCCAAAGTTAATGTCCCTTCTGCAAAATATTCCAGTCTAGTCAAAAGAGAGTCAAGAAAGGAAATTTGGTTAGTTAGAGAAATATATACTTTTTGCCAGAGTTTGCTACATTGTACAACCTTTTAAAAGCAAGAATCTGCCTTCTGTATCAGAATCAGAAGCTACAAATTGCTATGGTAGTGTATTTGAAAGTAAAATCCTCATTCCTTGGATTAAGAGGACTGAGATGTGGTACACCATAGGGAAATGCTTTTTTTGTAATTTTGGTATACTATCTACCATGAAATGTGTCTCCTGGAGGAAAGCTATATGGGTTTTGTGTGTCCACAGATCATGCAGACACATCCGTTTTTCAGGCATGTTAAAGGCTTTGACTTTCCACGAAACGATCTTGAGAGTCATGGTATGTAGAGCTACCTAATGGGATTCACCATAAGGTACAAAGAACCTGAGGTCCTGGGCCAAATGGAACAACGTAATAGCGAAGCAATCAAAACTATAAAAAAACAAAACAATACAAACAGCAGGGGTATCCTGTCAAAATGCAGTCATATCATTCGACAACAGGGTGGTAACCATTGAGGGGTAATTGTTATAAAGGAGTGCTAAAGGAAACTCTGAAGGGCAAAGCACTTCATCAACACATGTGCTAGGTGGCCAGCGGACACAGTAATATCCCCCCTGCCTCTCAGAGTCTATGAGATCCCTTTAATAGGGGATTAAGTGGATTAGATCTTTCATCTCTTCAAATAAGCATGGTAAAGACTAAATCTCAGCATCCGCAATCTGTACGATGTCCAAGAGTAACCAGGAGGGAGGCCACCCGTCCCTCTCTAGTCCAACCCAGGCCACCACCAAACTGATAAGCCAGTCAAATATGTCTGGTTTGACTATTGAACAATTATAGTCAGTCCCAGAGACAGAGAAGAATCGGAGGGTCCCAAAATAATTCTTTAAGAGCACAGCACCACATCTGTTTGGTCTTCTGACTCATGAGGGGGTCATAGCAGGTTGCAGGATGTGAGGAGGTACTTCTCTGGTGTATCAAATATCTGAGTTAGAAACCGCATAGATACCACACAGAAGTATAGTAACACTTAACATAACTTCATATATCAGCAAGAAAATAACTCCCACTCTTCTTTGTCCCTAAGAGTTTGCTAATGGTTATGAACAGCAGAGGAGCTGCCTGTATGAGTATCTTGCAGATAGCTTAACAGGAGCCAGTTCTAAGTGCATACATACATGACTAATGGTGATCTAAGTAGGCACATGTGCAATACCAACATCTATAACCAAAAAGGAGGGAAGAGGTCAGGTCACAGCTAAGCACCACAGTTGATCTCATGAAATATCGCTATTACCTTAATGAGGAAAAAAAATGGACCAAGTTAGCGGTCCCACTGCATGGGAAACAGTGCATATTAAAATGATAAATTCACTTGTTAAGCGTTAGAAATTTAGTCACGTGTGAACAAGCTCATAGTGTAACAGAGATAAAAAATAAAAACAAAAAAAAAACATTATACAACAAAAAGCTAAGGTGGGCTCAGCTGTAGACCCACCCCCCTCTATAGACTAATGCCCCGTACACACGGTCGGACTTTGTTCGGACATTCCGACAACAAAATCCTAGGATTTTTTCTGACGGATGTTGGCTCAAACTTGTCTTGCATACACACGGTCACACAAAGTTGTCGGAAAATCCGATCATTCTGAATGCGGTGACGTAAATCACGTACGTCGGGACTATAAACAGGGCAGTGGCCAATAGCTTTCATCTCTTTATTTATTCTGAGTAGGGATGAGCCGAACACCCCCCGGTTCGGTTCGCACCAGAACCTGCGAACGGACCGAAAGTTCGCACAAACGTTAGAACCCCATTGACGTCTATGGGACTCGAACGTTCGAAATCAAAAGTGCTCATTTTAAAGGCTAATTTGCACGGTATTGTCCTAAAAAGGGTTTGGGGACCCGGGTCCTACCCCAGGGGACATGTATCAATGCAAAAAAAACTTTTAAAAACGGCCGTTTTTTCGGGAGCAGTGATTTTAATTATGCTTAAAGTAAAAAAAAAAAAGTGAAATATTCCTTTAAATATCGTATCTGGGGGGTGTCTATAGTATGCCTGTAAAGTGACGCAAGTTTCCCGTGTTTAGAACAGTCCCTGCACCAAATGTCATTTTTAAAGGAAAAAATCTCATTTAAAACTGCTTGCGGGTTTAATGTAATGTCGGGTCATGGCAATATGGATGAAAATCAGTGAGACAAACGGCATGGGTACCCCTCAGTCCATTACCAGGCCCTTTGGGTCTTGTATGGATATTAAGGGGAACCCCGCACCCAAATTAAAATAAGGAAAGGTGTGGGGCCACCAGGCCCTATATACTCTGAACAGCAGTATACAGGCGGTGCAAACAAGACAGGGACTGTAGGTTTGTTGTTAAGTAGAATCTGTTTGTAATTTTGAACGGGTACATTTTTAACGTGTTTAGCTCCAGCCAAAAAATCTTTTTTAAGCTTTTTGGAAAACATACGGAAGGGTTATCACCCCTGTGACATTTGTTTTGCTGTCTTTCCTCCTCTTCAGAAGATTTCACCTCACTTTTTGTCCCAATGAAAAATGTTTTTTGAAAATTTGGGTTTTTTTTGTGGAACAAGGATTGGAAAGCATCAGTGGAAAGGAGAATTTTTTTTCCCATATTAACTCTTACAGGAGAGAATTTCCCTTCCTAGGGGTAGATTTCATCTCACTTCCTGTTGTCTCCTTCCGTTTGCAAGTAGGAGTCGTTTGTAAGTTAGATGTTTGAAAGTAGGGTCCTGCCCTATATACTCAGAAATTTGGGCCTTAGGTGTTGCTGTGGCCACAACACTGTAAGCCCTCGCAGGGCCCTGCTGTGAAATATTAGATCAAGAATTGTAATTACATTCCCCTGTTGAACAGGAGCTGAAAAATTAGGCCTTAGGCACTGGTGCTGGTGCCACAACACTGCAACCCCTCACAGACACTCTAGTTGGAATGCAGGAACGAGCCCTGCTGCAAAGTATTGCATCAAAAATTGTAATTACACGCCCCTGTTAGACAGGAGCAGAAAAATTGGGCCTTGGGCACTGGTGCTGGTGCCACAACACTGCAACCCCTCACAGACACTCTAGTTGGAATGCAGGAACGAGCCCTGCTGCAAAGTATTACATCAAAAATTGTAATTACACGCCCCTGTTAAACAGGGGCTGAAAAATTGTGCCTTAGGCACTGGTGGTGGCATCCAGAACCAAAAATGTTCTTACAAGCTATCAGCGTGATGATTGAGGAGGAAGAGGATAATTACTCAGGGATAGTCACTCAGCATCAGCATAGGCAGTCTTTGAAGGGATCTGAGATTTCAAAAAAAATTATTCGGTTACATCAGCATCAGGTGCTTGGTAGCTGGTGGTGATCCAAGACTGATTCATTTTTATGAAGGTCAGTCGATCGACCGAGTCGGTGGACAGACGCACCCTGTGATCGGTTACCACGCCTCCAGCAGCACTGAATGTGCGTTCCGAAAGAACGCTGGATGCAGGACAGGCCAGTAGCTCAATTGCATACTGTGCAAGCTCTGGCCAGTGATCCATCCTCAAGACCCAGTAACCCAGAGGATTTTCGGTGGGAAAGGTGTCCAAGTCTGATCTTGCCCCTAGGTATTCCTGCACCATGTAAAACAGACGCTGGCGATGGTTGCTGGAACCGATCATACCTTGGGGCTGCGGACCAAAAAATTGTCTGAACGCATCGGTCAGACGGCCACCTTCTCCACTGCTCCTTCTTTGACTGACCGAAGCCTCAGCAACACGTTGTCCAGAAACAGGAGTTTGTAACCTCCCAGTCTCTGGGAACGCGTTGCACAGACCTTTCTGCAAGGCCTCCCGAAGATGTTTCATCCTCTGCTCCCTCTGCGATGGCAAGATAAGGTCCGCAACCTTACCCTTGTAACGTGGATCAAGGAGGGTTGCCAGCCAGTATTGGTCCTTCTCCTTGATACCACGAATACGAGGATCCTTACGCAGGCTTTGCAGGATCAGGGAGGCCATGCAGCGTAGGTTTGCTGAGGCATTCGGTCCGGAGTCCTCTGGGTCACTAAGGACGACATGGTCCGCAGCCACCTCCTCCCAGCCACGTACAAGTCCATGTGTTTCTTGGGACTGATCCCTTAAAGACTGCTGCTGATGCTGAGTGCCAGACTCCACCTCCATACTGACACAATCTTCCTCCTCCTCCTCCTCCTCCTCCTCCTCGTCCTCTTCCTGTGTGATCGGCGGGCACGCAGGAACACTGTCTGGATAAAGGGGGCCTTGAGAGCTAAGGAAGTCCTCCTCTTCCTGCCTCTGTTCTGCCTTAAGTGCCCTGTCCATTATTCCACGCAGCGTGTGCTCCAACAGGTGGACAAGGGGGACAGTGTCACTGATGCATGCACTGTCACTGCTCACCATCCTCGTGGCCTCCTCAAATGGTGACAGGACAGTGCATGCATCCCTGATCATGGCCCACTGGCGTGGGGAAAAAAAACCAAGCTCCCCTGATCCTGTCCTGGTGCCATAGTCGCACTGGTACTCATTGATGGCCCTCTGCTGCGTGTGCAGCCGCTGCAGCATGGCCAACGTTGAGTTCCACCTGGTGGGCATGTCACAGATTAGGCGGTTCTTGGGCAGGTTAAACTCCTTTTGGAGGTCCGTCAGCCGAGCACTGGCATTATATGACCGGCGGAAATGCACACAGACTTTCCTGGCCTGCCTCAGGACATCCTGTAAGCCCGGGTACCTGCCCAAGAACCGCTGCACCACCAAGTTAAGGACGTGAGCCAAACAGGGCACATGGGTCATTTGTCCCTGTCGGAGGGCAGAGAGGAGGTTGGTGCCATTGTCGCAAACCACCATTCCTGCCTTAAGTTGGCGTGGCGTCAACCACCTCTGAACCTGCCCCTGCAGAGCTGACAGAACCTCTGCCCCAGTGTGGCTCCTGTCCCCCAAGCACACCAGCTCAAGCACCGCATGGCATCTTTTGGCCTGCGTACTTGCGTAGCCCCTTGAACGACTACGGAGCACCGCTGGTTCCGAGGAAGAGGCCATGGAGGAAGAAGAAGAGGAGGGGGTGGAGGAGAGAGGTGTGTCACAATCATTAGCATTTTGGAGGCGTGGTGGCGGAACAACCTCCAACACTACTGCACCTTGTCCTGCATCCTTCCCAGCTGCCAGCAGAGTCACCCAATGCGCCGTGAAACTTAGGTAACGTCCTTGTCCATGCCTGCTGGACCATGAGTCAGCGGTAATATGCACCTTACCGCTGACCGCCCTGTCCAGCGAGGCATGGACATTGCCTTCCACATGCCGGTAGAGAGCCGGAATCGCCTTCCGTGAGAAAAAGTGGCGTTTGGGTACCTGCCACTAAGGAACCGCACATTCCACAAACTCACGGAAGGGGGCAGAGTCTACCAACTGAAAAGGCAGAAGTTGAAGTGCCAGCAATTTTGCCAAGCTAGCATTCAACCGTTGGGCATGTGGATGGCTGGGAGCAAACTTCTTTCGGCGGTGCAGCAGCTGGGGCAGGGAAATTTGCCTGGTACAATCTGACGTCGGTGTACCAAAAGCAGATTGCCCACAAGTACTTGGCTGTGACACACCTAATTCTACACCTTCATTCCTCTCAGTGCAGGTCTCAGAGAGGACTGAAGGTCTAGTGGGGTTGGAAATCTCAGCTGATGAGGAGCAAGGAGAGGTCCTCTTTGTTCTTTGGTGTGGGTCATTTAGATGCGCTTGCCAACGAACTGCATGGCAGGTCAACATATGTCTGGTCAAGCATGTGGTACCCAAGCGGGAGATGTTTTGGCCACGTGAGATACGCTTGAGACATATGTTGCAAATAGCAGCGGTGCGATCTGATGCACTCGTCTCAAAAAAGGCCCACACCAAAGAACTTTTTGAATAACGCGCAGAGACTGCAGCGCCCTGCACATGTGATGCAGTCAATGTGCTGCCCTTAGGCTGGCCCCTGGAGGGCATCCTGCCTCGTTGGTGATGTGCCGCCTCCTCCTCCTCCTCCTCCTCCTCTCTCCTATCAGGCACCCACGTTGAGTCAGTGACCTCATCATCCCCTCCCTCCTCATCACTGGAGCAAACCCGGCAGTATGCTGCAGCAGGGGGAGCATGACTGCCAGATTTCTGTCCTTCTTGGGCACCCCCTCTGTCCGTGCTCATGTTACTGCCTTCATCGAGCTCAGTATCATCATCAGAGCCTTCCAAACGCTGGGCATCCTCCTGGAGCATGTACCCAACACTGTGGTCAAACAGTTCGAAGGACTCCTCAGGAGGACATGGTGGAGCTAGGGAAGGAGTCACTGATGACATTGAGCCGAGGGAAGAGGCCGCTGCTTTGCCAGACAAAGCACCCTGGGCATGGGTGAGAGAGGATGAGGAAGATGAGGACGGCTTGGTCATCCACTCGACCAAGTCTTCCGCATGTTGCGGCTCAACACGGCCAGCTGCCGAAAAAAAGGCCAAGCGTGTCCCATGGCCACGTGCTGATGAGGATGCACCGTCTCCACGACCAGCACTAGACACAGAGCCTGCTTGCCCTCTCTTATTGGCTTGTGACTGTCTGCCTCTCCTTCTTGGCCTTCCAGACATACTAATGGCCTGTAGCTGCACTAAGCTGGGATATATATATATATATATATATATATATATATATATATATATATATATATATATACTGCAGCTAGCAAAATCAACTACCTGCCTGTAGTATGAGAACACCACCAACCTTCTACAGGTAGCTTTAGCTGAACACTGTGAGGTGGACGCACCCCACTAACTTGTAGGTTTAGCTGAACACTGTGAGCAGGACGCACTGCACTAACTGTAAATAGTCTAGCTGCCTGACCGTGGTACTAATAGGATCAAAAGAACACCAATAATTTTCTTTAGGTAGCTGTAAATACTTTAACAAGACAAGCCTGCCTGTCAGTAGGAAGATAACAGGAACGGATCTAGCTGAACACTGTGAGCAGGACGCACTGCACTAAATGTAAATAGTCTAGCTGCCTGACTGTGGTACTAATAGGATCAAAAGAACACCAGTAATTTTCTTCAGGTAGCTTTATATACTGTAACAAGACAAGCCTGCCTGTCAGTAGGAAGATAACAGGAACGGATCTAGCTGAACACTGTGAGCAGGACGCACTGTACTAAATGTAAATAGTCTAGCTGCCTGACCGTGGTACTAATAGGATCAAAAGAACACCAGTAATTTTCTTCAGTTAGCTTTATATACTGTAACAAGACAAGCCTGCCTGTCAGTAGGAAGATAACAGGAACAGATCTAGCTGAACACTGTGAGCAGGATGCACTGTACTAAATGTAAATAGTCTAGCTGCCTGACCGTGGTACTAATAGGATCAAAAGAACACCAGTAAGTTTCTTTAGGTAGCTGTAAATACTGTAACAAGACAAGCCTGCCTGTCAGTAGGAAGATAACAGGAACGGATCTAGCTGAACACTGTGAGCAGGACGCACTGCACTAAATGTTAATAGTCTAGCTGCCTGACCGTGGTACTAATAGGATCAAAAGAACACCAGTAATTTTCTTTAGGTAGCTGTTAATAATGTAACAAGACAAGCCTGCCTGTCAGTAGGAAGATAACAGGAACGGATCTAGCTGAACACTGTGAGCAGGACGCACTGCACTAAATGTAAATAGTCTAGAAGATAACAGGAATGGATCTAGCTGAACACTGTGAGCAGGACGCACTTTACTATATGTAAATAGTCTAGCTGCCTGACCGTGGTACTAATAGGATCAAAAGAACACCAGTAATTTTCTTTAGGTAGCTGTTAATACTGTAACAAGACAAGCCTGCCTGTCAGTAGGAAGATAACAGGAACGGATCTAGCTGAACACTGTGAGCAGGACGCACTGCACTAAATGTAAATAGTCTAGAAGATAACAGGAACGGATCTAGCTGAACACTGTGAGCAGGACGCACTGCACTAAATGTAAATAGTCTAGAAGATAACAGGAACGGATCTAGCTGAACACTGTGAGCAGGACGCACTGCACTAAATGTAAATATTCTAGAATTTAACAGGAACGGATCTAGCTGAACACTGTGAGCAGGACGCACTGCACTAAATGTAAATAGTCTAGAAGATAACAGGAACGGATCTAGCTGAACACTGTGAGCAGGACGCACTTTACTAAATGTAAATAGTCTAGCTGCCTGACCGTGGTACTAATAGGATCAAAAGAACACCAGTAATTTTCTTTAGGTAGCTGTTAATACTGTAACAAGACAAGCCTGCCTGTCAGTAGGAAGATAACAGGAACGGATCTAGCTGAACACTGTGAGCAGGACGCACTGCACTAAATGTAAATAGTCTAGAAGATAACAGGAACGGATCTAGCTGAACACTGTGAGCAGGACGCACTGCACTAAATGTAAATAGTCTAGAAGATAACAGGAACAGATCTAGCTGAACACTGTGAGCAGGACGCTCTTTACTATATGTAAATAGTCTAGCTGCCTGACCGTGGTACTAATAGGATCAAAAGAACACCAGTAATTTTCTTTAGGTAGCTGTTAATACTGTAACAAGACAAGCCTGCCTGTCAGTAGGAAGATAACAGGAACGGATCTAGCTGAACACTGTGAGCAGGACGCACTGCACTAAATGTAAATAGTCTAGAAGATAACAGGAACGGATCTAGCTGAACACTGTGAGCAGGACGCACTGCACTAAATGTAAATAGTCTAGAAGATAACAGGAACGGATCTAGCTGAACACTGTGAGCAGGACGCACTGCACTAAATGTAAATAGTCTAGAATTTAACAGGAACGGATCTAGCTGAACACTGTGAGCAGGACGCACTGCACTAAATGTAAATAGTCTAGAAGATAACAGGAACAGATCTAGCTGAACACTGTGAGCAGGACGCACTTTACTAAATGTAAATAGTCTAGCTGCCTGACCGTGGTACTAATAGGATCAAAAGAACACCAGTAATTTTCTTTAGGTAGCTGTTAATACTGTAACAAGACAAGCCTGCCTGTCAGTAGGAAGATAACAGGAACGGATCTAGCTGAACACTGTGAGCAGGACGCACTGCACTAAATGTAAATAGTCTAGAAGATAACAGGAACGGATCTAGCTGAACACTGTGAGCAGGACGCACTGCACTAAATGTAAATAGTCTAGAAGATAACAGGAACGGATCTAGCTGAACACTGTGAGCAGGACGCACTTTACTAAATGTAAATAGTCTAGCTGCCTGACCGTGGTACTAATAGGATCAAAAGAACACCAGTAATTTTCTTTAGGTAGCTGTTAATACTGTAACAAGACAAGCCTGCCTGTCAGTAGGAAGATAACAGGAACGGATCTAGCTGAACACTGTGAGCAGGACGCACTGCACTAAATGTAAATAGTCTAGAAGATAACAGGAACGGATCTAGCTGAACACTGTGAGCAGGACGCACTGCACTAAATGTAAATAGTCTAGAAGATAACAGGAACGGATCTAGCTGAACACTGTGAGCAGGACGCACTGCACTAAATGTAAATAGTCTAGAATTTAACAGGAACGGATCTAGCTGAACACTGTGAGCAGGACGCACTGCACTAAATGTAAATAGTCTAGAAGATAACAGGAACAGATCTAGCTGAACACTGTGAGCAGGACGCACTTTACTAAATGTAAATAGTCTAGCTGCCTGACCGTGGTACTAATAGGATCAAAAGAACACCAGTAATTTTCTTTAGGTAGCTGTTAATACTGTAACAAGACAAGCCTGCCTGTCAGTAGGAAGATAACAGGAACGGATCTAGCTGAACACTGTGAGCAGGACGCACTGCACTAAATGTATATAGTCTAGAAGATAACAGGAACGGATCTAGCTGAACACTGTGAGCAGGACGCACTGCACTAAATGTAAATAGTCTAGAAGATAACAGGAACGGATCTAGCTGAACACTGTGAGCAGGACGCACTGCACTAAATGTAAATAGTCTAGAATTTAACAGGAACGGATCTAGCTGAACACTGTGAGCAGGACGCACTGCACTAAATGTAAATAGTCTAGAAGATAACAGGAACGGATCTAGCTGAACACTGTGAGCAGGACGCACTGCACTAAATGTAAATAGTCTAGAAGATAACAGGAACGGATCTAGCTAAACTGAGTACAGTGTATATATATATATATGCAACACCTGGGATGCATATATATACACAATACACTGTAAGTGCAGCTAACTGACTGACTGTTCTGCCTAATCTATTTAACTCAAATCAAACACTGTCTCTCTGTCTATCTCTTTCAACGCCGGAACACACACTACACAGGGCCGCCGTGCAGGCGGCCTTATATAGTGTGGGGCGTGTACTAAATCCCCTGAGCCATAATTGGGCAAAGCCTCCTTGGCTTTGGCCAATTACGGCTCTCTGTTCAGGCGGCGCTGTGATTGGCCAAGCATGCGGGTCATAGTGCATGCTTGGCCAATCATCAGCAAGCAATGCACTGCGATGCCGCAGTGAATTATGGGCCGTGACGCGCCACACGAATTTGGCGCGAACGGCCCATATCGTTCGCAATTCGGCGAACGACCGAACAGCCGATGTTCGAGTCGAACATGGGTTCGACTCGAACACGAAGCTCATCCCTAATTCTGAGAATGCGTGGCACTTTGTCCGTTGGATTTGTGTACACACGATCGGAATTTCCGACAACAGATTTTGTTGTCGGAAAATTTTTATATCCTGCTCTCAAACTTTGTGTGTCGGAAAATCCGATGGAAAATGTCCGATGGAGCCCACACACGGTCGGAATTTCCGACAACACGCTCCGATCGGACATTTTCCATCGGAAATCCGACCGTGTGTACGGGGCATTAGTGTCAAATATCACAGTTATAATTACTTTGAGGTTAACTGTAGGAGGGTAAGAACTATAAATATTAAGAATAGAGGGGGTTCTAAGACCTCTGATATAAGGGTTTCACATCTCTGGTAAAAAAGACAGATCTGACTACTTATACACTCACATCCCTGGTAAAAAAAAGACAGATCTGACTACTCATCATACTCTCAAGAGTACTGTACAAAATGAAGAGTAATGTAGGACAAGGGAGCAGTCCAGGCTTGCTTCCTGGTGGGGTAGATGCTCTCTCCAGAGGGTGTTGTATCCCTCTCACCCAATGTGGTCTGGTAGATGCATTTTGTGTGCCAGTTTGCGTGACTGCTGAGGTGTTGAGTCAGTCAGGGACTTTAAATGGTTTAATTTCAGCAAACCTAACCAGATCTGGCAGATCAGATGGATATTTTAGGGCAAAAGTGTAGCTGCCTTTATGTACAATGAGATGAAAAGGATAGCCCCACCTATATGACAGACCTGATCTGCATAGCTCATCAAAGTAACAGTTTCAGGGAATAACACATTTGTAGGATCTTTCTGGACACATCCGGTAGCAAGTGGATCTCAGCGCAATCAAAATCCAGTGGCCCTTTGCGGCAGGTTCGTTGAAGCATTTCTTAAATTTAGAGTGTATGAATTCAGGCATCATAGCACATCCCTTGGGTGGACCAGGTCTATGGATCTGGGTCCCAATGTTCTGTCTATGGTGATTTTGATCTGGTGTCGGGGTCCAAGTAGGTATTAAAGATGGCCATGACTGTGGCTCACAGGTCTGCCTGTGAAGTAACTTCTGGGATGCTTCAGAGGCTGATGTTCTGGCAAAGACTTCAATTTTCCAAAGTCGTCCAATAAAAGGTGCAATTGAGTCATTTGGGAACCGAGGGTGCCCTAAACCTCCGTAATTGCATTTCACAGCTTTACAGTGTCCGGTGCTACATCTGTGACCTTGTTGTCTGACTCTGAGCGCTTTTTTTTTTTTTTTTTAAGTATTAACTTACACTGATGACTGTCTCTACTCTTTGCACAAGGCTCTCAAAGTCTGCCATAGTGGGCACCCTCTGCAATGGGGACCATAGGGTTTTCTCCCCAGGGGTGCCTGTCCAGCTTGTTACAAGTGTGAGAAGAGAGGCTTTACTCACCACTGCCTCTGACTGGGTAGTGAGGGGAAAATGGTCTCTGGTATCCAAGCCTGTAAGCTCTGGAGCTGAGACTGGGAACCTGCTGTCTCTATGGTCAGTATAAGCTAAGTGCTTCTGCCCCTCTGTACTATAGCTAATGTTGGGTGACATTGTCAGGGAATTCGGGAGGCATGGAGATAGATCACTGAGTGGGAAGAAAGGAGGCATGATGCGATCTGTGTTGTCTCCACTGCTCCCTGTAAATGCATGCTGCTGTGGCTGCTCTAGCCACAGGCTAACCTGGTGTGCTGGTTCCTGCTGGAGGCACCTTCTTGCCTGAGTTTGATGTGGAGGCCGGCAGCTTGAGCTGCTTCACATAGCAGTCTATGGCAGTTGTGGAAGGAGATTGTGTTAAATTCTATGGCTTCTTCTTATATGACATCCCCTGAGGCAGATGAAAGTGACCCAGTAGATGATTGCTGTAAGGCTGAACAGGGTAAATGGCTCAGGTGCAAAGATGTGGCTTCATGCTGAGACCACCCCCCCAGCAAATACACATTTAAATTATACATATGTAAAATTTTCTCTGCCAAAGATATTGTAACTGCATCCAGCCAGTACTCTGATCCAGGTACTCCTACCAGGCAGCTCAGCCAGGTCCCAGTACTCTGCAGACGATATTGTCTACTACAGCACGCTAACTAGGTCATCCCTCTGTTCTTCCCACTAGTAAAGTTCCATTTGGTTGAATAATAGCAATGTGCAAAGCAATAGAATTCTCAGAGTTCTTCTGCCTAGCATAGAACAAGGTTTATGTAAAAATCCATCTTATAATGCTTAAATAATACTCAGCTAAATTAAACTGTTTTTACATCTGCCTTGAGTTCGACCTTCATTATCTGTTTGCCACTGTTCATCGACTAAAGCAAGCCAACAAATAATCTCTAATATCATATATACTGGACTTTTCACCACATACAAACATTAAACTTGATTTAAGAAACATTTAACAGTTTAAGTGGCTTTTAGGCTTTGTAGTACTGTTTTGTAGTTAGCTAATGCATGCAATCTAGAAGAAAGGTAACTATAGAATCAATTACTCATTTTACTTACACAATAATCACAATTGTGCCAGGTATGGAAAAGGGAGAAAGGCTTTCGATAAGTCACTGAAGCATACTTCACCAGTAAATGAGCATGACAATGTGTTGCAGTCATGAAGCAGTAAATGGGCTATGAATACATTGTTTAATGAGGGATTTTTTAGCAGTCTATTCAAGAGAAGTTTGCTTTGAAGAATATAGTTATCTTTATTGTTACATGGTGTATACATATTTTATATGCAGTATACCATATCACAGTCCCAAGGGTAGCCACCCCATCCTATGTAGGTGAATGCCCAGGTGCAAATCCACAAAGAAACCTATGCAAATCCAAAACAGTTATAGAGGCACTCTCATGTCTTACACCAGAGATAAATCAAGGTAACAGCTTTTTACTATCAAGATTTCGACAGAGCTCAGTCCATGTGATTGTATGTTTCCTTTTTTTTTTTTTATAAAGCCTTGTTTCTGTGTATTTTTTATTTGCTCTAAACCTTTTATCTTTTCAAAGTGGTTCTAAAGGCAGATTTTTTTTTTTTTTTTTTTACCTTAAAGTGATAGTCTAGTTTTAAAAGAAAAAAAACATGTTATACTTACCTCCTCTGTGCAGTTGGTTTTGCACAGTGCAGCCTGGATCCTCTTCTTCTCAGGTCTCTCTTCGCTGCTCCTGGCCCCTCCCTCCTGTCGAGTAACCCCACAGCAAGCAGCTTGCTATGGGGGCACCCGAACCGAGTCGCAGCTCCGTATGTCCATTCAGTAAAAACTAATAGCCTCTGTACACTACCCTACAAACTGCTGACCCTATCTTCTGCCCTGCTAAACCCCTGTACACTACTCTGTTGACCACCCATTCTCTGCCCCTCTGACATTTTTTATTGCACCCCGACATCAGACAGGCTAGATCTAGCCCTGCTGCATAGTCTATGGTTTACATTTTGAATCAGCCCTAAGGAGGTTAGTAATATCACAGCTTTCACATTTAATGTCATCAGCACTAATAATAATTATAGATGAAATGTAAAAACATTTGACATTATACAATAGATGTGATGAATATTCTGTATGCATGGCGCATAGAATCTAAGATACAAAAGGTATTGACACAGCTGTACAGCACTGCAAGACATGACCACCGCCCTTTGGTTGTATATGAATTAACAAACTGTAACATATGGCACCTTTTAAAGAATAAGTGTGTTATCATGAGAAAATTTAAAATGAGCCATTATGTGGCCACTCGTATCGTGTAGGTCCTGCAATGATCATTTATCCTACTATATAGCCAGGGCCATCTTAATAGCATCATGGGCCCCTGGGCAAAGTAATGTACTGGCTTGGGGTCCGTACCAGCCTGCCCCAATTTACGCACCTACTCTGAAGAATTAAAGCACAAAAAGTTAATAGAATAAACATATATCTATTAGTACTTTAAAAAAAATAACAAGAAAACATGCCAATAATCACAGATTGGCAACACGTGTAGCTCTCCATGGCCAATGGTGGTCATGGTCAGGTTGGGCCTAACAGTAGGAATGGCTTAAAGGGGGTGATTATACTGAACCCGAGCCTAGTCCCTGTATATACTCTACACATATGGAAAAGCCCTTGCACCCACAAAATACTTCTAATTACTGTGCCACAAGTGAAAGTCTTACAGACACGCATAAACCTCAGGACAATGGATCATTTAAAAAAATTAAAACTTTCATTTACATATGTTTTTCTGCTCACAAAAAGATATCATTTTGCCTGACTCAGCCTACCTCAAAGTTGTAATGTAAATGTGTATATATATATATATGTAAATATATATATATATATATATATATATATATATATATATAGTGCAGGAGTCAGGAGTAAAGATGCCCATAAAGTAATCTTTTTTTTTTTTTTTTTTTTTTTTCAGTTTAGCCAGCGGACTGATTAAAAAAAAAGAATAAAAGTGATTCCTTCGTCCAAACCCGTAACAGCACCCCCTAGCTAGGAAAAAGTCAGCACAGAGTCAGAGAAAGCAGAGAGAGGCAGCCGTGTTAAGCTTTCTGTTTTTCTACGAAAGGAAACATTTTTGATATTCCTTTAGATGTATATGGTCTTTGTTCATTTCTACCAACAGATCATAGATGTCAACTGTAAAGGATTTGCAAGGGCTTTCCCATGTCTCTGGAAGTTTGTCAGTGGAAAGGTTTATTTTTTTAAGGTAAGCTTGAAAATAAAATTACTGCTATAGGCTTCTAATCCAAACCATATTCATAATATACAGGCTATTTAATATGTGGTATGTTTGAATACAATGTATTAAAGTAACTGTAAAGGTTTTTTTTTTTTTTTTTAATAACATGTCATGCTTACCTCCTCTGTGCAAGGGTTTTGCACAGAGCGGCCCCAATCCTCCTTTTCTGGAGTCCCCTGGTGGCGCTCCTTCCCTTCATGGAGTGCCCCCACGAAGAGCCGAATTCCATGGGGGCACTCGTGCGGGCGCACTCCCGAGTCATGCTGCTGCACCCATTGACATAGACAGCAGGACTCGCACCTCCCCCTGGCTTCTGTGTCATTGGATTTGATTGACAGAAGTGGGAGCCAATGGCTGCTGCTGCTATCTATCCAATGAGGACTTGAGAGAACGATGGGGTTGAGGTAAAAAAAAAAGGGGGGCTCTGGGGGGAAGCTGCATAGAATGCATTAAGGTGAAAAATGTCGAGACTTTACAACTCCTTTAAGTAAAATGGGCACAGCCTTTGATTAGTTTAGTAGTATAAAAACAAATTTTTAGTTACTGAAAATAAAATCTACAGCAATGCCAAGTAGGCTTTTTATAGTACTATAGAAACAAAAAGGAAATAAAATAGGACTTTTTATGAGGTATGTGCGGCAACAGAAATGCAGTCAATATAAAAACACAATGTTTATTGCTATATAATGATTACATAACATATTAGAAAAATCCATTCATAGGTTTGTGTCCATAATGACAACATGTAACAAACATTGTATGTAAAAAACTGGCAACAACAATAAATGATACATTGTATACTAAATATATGACTGCTGAATCAAGACAATACCATGTAGGGATATCCAATGAAGATGAGATGCATCTACGCGTTTCGTGGATTTAACCACTTGCCGACCGACTCCTGTACATATACGTCGGCACTTTGCAGATGGATATCTCGGTAACGACAGCAGCTGCTGCCACAACCGAGGTATCCAACTTTTGAGCCGGCGGTTCTGTTTATGATAATGGTGGTCTCTGCGGCGGATTCGCGGCGAGATCACCGTTATCGGTGGCAGGAGAGGGGCCACCCACTTACCGGAGCCGTCGGCAGTGGCGGAGGCAATCGGGACCTGTTCATGGCTGGGTATGGAAATGAGTGAGGGGAAGATGGCCCTCACCCGTCTCCATACTATAGCAGGGCGGAAGCGACGTCAATACATCACTTCCGCCCATATGTCTTAAAGGCACATTTTTTTTGTTGTCATTGTTTCAAATGACAATTTTTTTTTTTTTTTTGCATTTAAGTCCAAATATGAGATCTGATGACTTTTTGACCCCAGATCTCATATTTAAGAGGACCTGTTATGCTTTTTTTCTATTACAAGGGATGTTTACAGTACATTCCTTGTAATAGGAATAAGTGACCCATTTTTTTTTTTTAACAGTGATAAAATAAATAAAATCAAGTAAAATAAATAAGAATTTTTTTTTTCAAAGCACCCCGTCCTGCCGAGCTCACGCTCAGAAGCGAACGCATACGTGAGTAGCGACCGCATATGAAAACGGTGATCAAACCCCACATGTGATGTATCGCCACAATCGTTAGCGAGAGCAATAATTCTAGTCCTAGACCTCCTCTGTAACTCAAAACATGCAACCTGTAGAATTTTTTAAACGTCGCCTATGGAGATTTTTAAGGGTAAAAGTTTGACGCCATTCCACGAGCGGGCACAATTTTGAAGCGTGACATGTTGGGTATCAATTTGCTCGGCGTAACATTATCTTTCACAATATAAAAAAAATTAGGCTAACTTTACCGTTGTCTTATTTTTTTATTCAAAAAAAGTGAATTTTTTCCAAAAAAAGTATGCTTGTAAGACCACTGCGCAAATACTTTTTATGAGGTATGTGCGGCAACAGAAATGCAGTCAATATAAAAACACAATGTTTATTGCTATATAATGATTACATAACATATTAGAAAAATCCATTCATAGGTTTGTGTCCATAATGACAACATGTAACAAACATTGTATGTAAAAAACTGGCAACAACAATAAATGATACATTGTATACTAAATATATGACTGCTGAATCAAGACAATACCATGTAGGGATATCCAATGAAGATGAGATGCATCTACGCGTTTCGTGGATTTAACCACTTGCCGACCGACTCCTGTACATATACGTCGGCACTTTGCAGATGGATATCTCGGTAACGACAGCAGCTGCTGCCACAACCGAGGTATCCAACTTTTGAGCCGGCGGTTCTGTTTATGATAATGGTGGTCTCTGCGGCGGATTCGCGGCGAGATCACCGTTATCGGTGGCGGGAGAGGGGCCACCCACTTACCGGAGCCGTCGGCAGTGGCGGAGGCAATCGGGACCTGTTCATGGCTGGGTATGGAAATGAGTGAGGGGAAGATGGCCCTCACCCGTCTCCATACTATAGCAGGGCGGAAGCGACGTCAATACATCACTTCCGCCCATATGTCTTAAAGGCACATTTTTTTTGTTGTCATTGTTTCAAATGACAATTTTTTTTTTTTTTTTTGCATTTAAGTCCAAATATGAGATCTGATTACTTTTTGACCCCAGATCTCATATTTAAGAGGACCTGTTATGCTTTTTTTCTATTACAAGGGATGTTTAAAAAAAGTGAATTTTTTCCAAAAAAAGTATGCTTGTAAGACCACTGCGCAAATACAGTGTTACAAAAAGTATTGCAATGACCTCCATTTTATTCTCTAGGGTGTTAGAAAAAAATGTATAATGTTTGGGGGTTCTAAGTAATTTTCTAGCAAAAACACTTGTTTTTAACTTGTAAATACCGAGTCTGAAAAAGAGGCCTGGTCTTTAAGTGGTTCCACTCTTCAGGGGCAAATGCATTAAATATCTGTAAAAATACACAAATATATAAATAATAGAAAATATTATTGTATAAAACAATCTAGCCAGGGTACCTGACAAAATTGAATACTAACCAAAGGTAGGAGAGTGATTGTCCCCCTTGGCCACTTACATATGAGCTAAGTATGGAGTAGTGAAATTGCAACAAAAGTGCCGCTCAAGGCGTCTGTCACAGGAGCTGATGTACTGGGACCCAAGGATTGGAACAGGAGCATAAAAAGGAACTTCCACAGAAAAGGAATGTGCAGAGGTGGTGTATAGGCTCCAATACTATAGTTTTTAAAAATGAATTAAGTGAGTGATTAACTTTAGTACAAAAACATGGATAAAAGTGAATTGAAATCTCCACCAATGACAAGCTAGAGATACAGGTGAAAGAACAGTTAGGGTCGGTTCACACTGGGGCGACTTGGGATCCGACTTGTACGCCCTCAAGTCGCCCCAAGTCGCTTTGCATTTAGGTTAACATGGTAGGCAATGGGAGCGTCTTAATTGACACTACTGAAGTCGCTCCGACTTCAGAAAAGACTCCTGTACTACTTCTATCCGACTTGTAGGCGACTTGTACCCATTCAACTCAATGTAAGTCGCCTGCAAGTCGGATCTCTCTGTAAAGTCAAGCGACTTTGCAGAAAAAACCCCTCCCTCCCCCCCTCCCTCCCAGAGAGGTGATTGGCCACAGGCGAAGTCGCCTGTCATGGAGGCGACTTCAAGTCGCCTCGTAATTTGCTGAAGTCGCGCTAAAGTCGCGCTGAAGCCGCGTTGAAGTCGCGGTACAAAGTCGCGCTAAAGTCGTGTTGCCCATGTGTGAACTGACCCTTAGAGAGAGGCGTATTATACAATGTATCATTTTATTGTTCTTGCCAGTTTTTTACATGCAATGGGGGTTATTTACTAAAGGAAAATCCACTTTGCACTGCAAGTGCACTTGAAAGTAAAGTTGTGTAGATCCGAGGGGGACATGCAAGGGAAATAAAAAACAGCATTTTAGCTTGCACATGATTTGATAATAAAATCAGCAGAGCTTCCACTCATTTCAGATCCACCCCTTAGATTTAGAGCGACTGCACTTTCAAGTGCACTTACAGTGCAAAGTGGATTTGCCTTTCGTAAATAACCCCCAGTGTTTGTTACATATTGTCATTGTCACTTTGCCTGCACAAAGTCCTGGCCTTAACCACATAGAAGACCTTTAGGATGAATTAGAGCGGAGACTGCGGGCCAGGCCTTCTTGTCCAACATCAGTGCCTGACCTCACAAATGCGCTTCTGGAAGAATGGTCAAACCTTCCCATAGACACACTCCTAAACCTTGTGGACAGCCTTCCCAGAAGAGTTGAAGTGGGCCAACTCAATATTGAACCCTACAGACTAAGACACCATTAAAGTTCATGTGCATGTAAAGTAGGATTGCCACATCATCCCTTTAATCCAGGACACATATTATTTACACAGGTTCTGTGGCTGACTAAGGTGGTAATTAAACTCACTTGGTTGCTTATATGCATTAAATTAGCCACAGAACCTGTGTAATTAATATGGGTCCTGGATTAAAGGGATGATGTGGCAAACCTAGTGTAAAGGCAGGTGTCCCAATACTTTTGACAACATAGTGTATATAAAGTGGAGAAAATAATTATTTGATCCCCTGCAGATTTTGTAAGTTTGCTCACTTACAAAGAAGTTAAGGGTCTTTAATTTTTATCATAGGTGTATTTTAAATGATGGAGACAAAGGAGTTGAATTACTTTAGCGCCTATTTGGCGAATGCATGGTTACACTTTGCTAAAGCTGGGTAGATTTGGTCGGAAAAGGCATTTACTATTGCATGCAGGAAAAAATAGTCGCAGAATCGAATTTACTAATGGTCATAGAAATCAGCGACAGTCTAAATCAGTTCCCATGGTAGGAGCATGGGAATTGCACAAGGAAATATGTTTAGAGCCAAAAAAGCGTTCACGACCATGACATTTTGCAAACGCCAGTCAATTTTTCTGGGCAAAGTAACTGAATGTACAAACTAGTGTTCCTATTGTACAAATAAAATGTAGAATTGATTTTGAATTGTTTTTTTTTTTTGATGATTAATAAAATATTTTATAGGTGGAATGTATTGTTAACACACCTTCCAATCTCCATTAAACCTACTTAGCTACAAAATCATTTTATTCTGCACACATGCACGTCATTAAATAAAGAGAAAAAAAGCAAGCTTTTAACAGCTCCAATCCTGATTTTCAGGTCCCAATGGCCTAGGTAAACTGAATTGAACATGGTAAATTGGTACATAGGGGAGCTGGAATTTAGCAAAAAAATGTACCTCTGTTGCAAAAAACTACACAATTTCTTTGAGAGAAGAAGGCCTTACCTGCACTTTTGCTATATTTCCTATAACACTTCATCCCTTGCTGGTATGTAGATATTAAACAGAAAAAACCAACCTAGTGCTCATAGGCACAGCATAACCCCTCAGGAATTTTAGGACAGACCAGGTGAGTATTTAAAAAGTATTGTTTATTGAAAACATTTAATAATCTATACAGTAGAAATAACGTATAAAATCAATTGCAGTAAAAAAGTGCCCTATGGTATAAAGGGCTATTACACGTAGCTATAGGAGATGACGCCTGACATGTTTCAGACTCTAGTCAAAAAAGGTGAGCTGCGAGTGCCATGCTTGGTGTTTGCAGTTCACCCAGGTGTGTTAGAAAAGCAAATTAATATTCGCTTTCCTAACACTGAAACGCCTCTCCGCCAATCAGGTGCTTGGGTCTGCTACCCATCACCTAATTGGTTGAAACGACAGGTGCTGTGATTGGACGCCTATCAGGCATCCAATCATCTATAGGAGAGGATGCCTATCAGGCGTCCAATCGCCTATAGGAGAGGACGGTAGAAGACACGGAGGAGCATGTCCATGGAGGAGCATGGAGGACACAGCTTGCCGCTGTCACCTGATGCCCCACCGAGACAAGGTAAGTGGCAGACGGCAAGCGGGCGGGGGGGTCACAGTGGCAGCATTTGATGGACACAGTGGCATTTAATGGGCACAGTGGCAGCATTCGATGGCACAGTGGGAGCATTTGATGGACACAGTGGCAGCATTTGATGGGCACAGTGGCAGCATTTGATGGGCACAGTGGCAGCATTTGATGGCACAGTAGCAGCATTTGATGGGCACAGTGGCAGCATTTGATAGTCACAGTGGCAGCGTTTAATGGGCACAGTGGCAGCGTTTGATGGGCACAGTTGCGGCATTTGATGGGCACAGTGGCGTCATTTGATGGGCACATTGGCGGCGTTTGATGGCACAGTGGCTGCGTTTGATGGCACAGTGGCTGCGTTTGATGGCACAGTGGCTGCGTTTGATGGGCACAGTGAGGATGCAATTGATGGCTTTTTTTAATGAATTTTTCAGTTTGTTTGCGCTCCCCCAAAAAAATTTGAGCGCCACTGCTCTATACTATACTCTGCAGCTTGCTATTAGGGCACTCTGAAGGCAGGATGAGCCAGAAGTGTCAGTGGGGGATCCCAGAAGAGGAGAATCAGGGCTGCTCTGTGCAAAACCATTATACAAAGCAGGTAAGTATAACATGTTTGTTGTTTAAAAAAAAAATAAAAATGTAAAGACTGTGCAGGGAAGATCAGCATCTGAACCCAGAGAAGGTGGAGGCTGATAGACTGGAGAAGGCATTACAATTACATTTAGAGTAATCTTTTACCAGTATTGTGCATTAAAGATTTATATCTCCCTTCCCCCCTTCATATAGTTTCATGTCTGACTCCGAACTAAAATGCCCATATATCCTACTTCTGGGTGTATTTATTATTATTATATATATGATATAAGCAGGGCTTTTTTTCAGGGGGAACTTGGTGGAACTCAGTTCCACCACCTCTGGCTCGGACCCTTTGGTGCCTGCTCACCACAATCACTTGTAAACACAGAAGTCCGGTTTCTGTGTTTACAAGTGACAGCTCTGCACTCTGTATGTAATGCAATCCTGGTATTTAATGCCCCTTTAAGACCCTCCTACCGTTTTCGTGAAATTTGACTGAACACACCCACTATTTGATGTGATTTGGAGGGTGTGTGTAGGGGGAGGGGTTTTGTGGGGCCGTGGTTAAGTTCCAGCACCTATTGTTTGAGAAAAAAAGCCCTGGATATAAGTAATATATATTAATACTTTCACTGTTTCACAGTATAAATGAACCCCTTATAGTAGCGAATATCTGCTCTTTTTGTACAATAAAGGGCTACCGGTAATTTTGTTTTTTTTAACCCCATTATAACAGGTGATACAAAAAAAAAGTATGCTGCTGCTGTTGAACATCGTAGGCTTAGTTCACACTATGCGTTTTCTGCAGAAATGCACTACAGTTCATTTTAGATGGTTACCTATGGAACACGTTAACATCTATAATTTTTTCAGCCGCTGTGCATTTGGAAAGGGTCAAGGACTTTTTTCAAAAAACAGTGCTTTTTTTCACTTTTTTGGTTCAGTAGACTTCAATGGAGAAGTTGCAGAAAAGCATGTAGTGCGTTTTTGCCATGATTTGCATTTTTTAATCTGCCCAACAACAAATTGGCCAAAAAAAAGCATACGAAATGCAAAACACAAATTGCAGCAAAAACGCATGTGTGAAAACGCACAGCAAAAAAGACTGCAGAAACGGATCAAAAGCAAACTGCATAGGTGTGAACCGAGCCTTATGCTGGCCATACACGTATTGATTGTCGGATGAGAATATTCATTACGAAAAATGTTTGTACATTCGATAAATGAAAGAATGTCATTTGAAAATTTCTCTTGCTTTTAACATCCAGTTTTAAAAGGAATGTAATTTCTGAACGAAAACCACATAGACAGTCTGAAAATTCCTTTGACCAAAAGTTTTCTATTCTAATTTTCCCATCACTGTGGTCAAACTCTAATGCCCCGTACACACGGTCGGATTTTCCGACGGAAAATGTGTGATAGGACCTTGTTGTCGGAAATTCCGACCGTGTGTGGGCTCCATCACACATTTTCCATTGGATTTTCGGACCCACAAAGTTTGAGAGCAGGATATAAAATTTTCCGACAACAAAATCCGTTGTCGGAAATTCCGATCATGTGTACACAAATCCGACGGACAAAGTGCCACGCATGCTCAGAATAAATAAAGGGATGAAAGCTATTGGCCACTGCCCCGTTTATAGTCCCGACGTACGTGTTTTACGTCACCGCGTTTAGATTGGATTTTCCGACAACTTTGTGTGACCGTGTGTATGCAAGACAAGTTTGAGCCAACATCCGTCGGAAAAAATCCTAGGATTTTGTTGTCGGAATGTCCGAACAAAGTCCGACCGTGTGTACAGGGCATAACAGCGATTTGACCCCACTAATAATTAGAAAATCAAACGAACATTCTTAAAATTAACATTGTTTTTGTATGGCCAGCATAGGTGATAGTGGGCGCAGGTAGCTTAAGCCACCTTCTAAGACAAGGAGGTCTGTCATACATAATATATTACAGTTCTGTCTGAAAATCCGCAAAAGAGTGTTTCATTTTTTTTTTCTTTAAATAAAAAATTGGATCTCTGAGTCTGATGATATTTAACCAGATTCAACCTCTAATAGGACGTACACACGGTCGGACTTTGTTCGGACATTTCCGACAACAAAATCCTAGGATCCTAGGATTTTTTCCGACGGATGTTGGCTCAAACTTGTTTTGTCTACACACGGTCGCACAAAGTTGTCGGAAAATCCGATCGTTCTAAACGCGGTGACGTAAAACACGTACGTCGGGACTATAAACAGGGCAGTGGCCAATAGCTTTCTTCTCTTTATTTATTCTGAGCATGCGTGGCACTTTGTCCGTCGGATTTGTGTACACACGATCGGAATTTCCGACAACGGATTTTGTTTTCGGAAAATTTTATCTCCTGCTCTCCAACTTTGTGTGTCCGAAAATCCGATGGAAAATGTCCGATGGAGAGCACACACGGTCGGAATTTCCGACAACACGCTCCGATCGGACATTTTCCATCGGAAAATCCGACCGTGTATACGGGGCATAATAGTATATACATTATATCTCTTCTGTCTGTCAATCTCAGAGTGGATTCGAGATTTTGCTCCCTAACCATATAGTTGGTTATTTATATTTACCACTGCATATAGATAAATAAAAACAAATTGCCTTTTATTTTTATATATTAACAAAATTATACACCACAGTTTTTTAAGGTTATTATCCGATTAATTGAAACAATAATCGGCCAACTAATCGATTACTAAAATAATCGTTAGTTGCAGCCCTAAAATAATTTTTAATTTCTAAATAGAATTATTCTAGTTATATATGTTTATTCTTTCATCACTAACCACTAACCCACTGTGCTGATCAGACTTATAACTAGAATATATAGTAGTATACCCCCATCAAATCATTCTTTGCAACTATTACCTTTTGTACCACCACCCCCTCCCTTTAGAATGGAAGCTCTATGAGCAAGGCCCTCCTGTCCCTTTTGTATTGAACTGTACTGTAATTGTGTTGTCCCCCTTATACATTGTAAAGCGCTGCGTAAACTGTTGGCGCTATATAAATCTCGTATAATAATAATAATAATAGTACCATGATGAATGTAAATACAAATTAAACATTCAAAAATATTTGACATATAATAGAGATGTAACTGTAAAAGTTCAGTAACATTATGCCAACACTCATTGTTAGATTAATTAAACATTTACAGTTACATCTCGATTACATGTCAAATATTTTTGAATGTTGAATTTGTATTTTAGGGGAATATTGAGTTCTATTTCTACAATATGTGAATTTGTTAATCATGGTACTAATGTATATTCCTGTTATAATTGTACTCAGCACAGTGGTATAGTGGTCTGCACTCCTAAATAGTCAGGTCATGGGTTCAAATCTCACCCATGCTACCTACCTCCTCTCTAAAGTTTTAATGGCGAATACATATGTGCGTAGGCGAAAATCTAATTGACATCAGCGTGATACGTTTAAACCCTCTAATGTAAATATTATACAATGAGGGGTTTATAAACAACTTGCTGATGGCAGTTACACAGTCTCCAAGGGACATATTCATTTGCAAACTCAACGGAGGTCCAAGCATGGGTGGGTTTTGAACCTTGAAACTGACTGTTGCTGGCTAGGGGCGCATACCACTAAGCCACTATGCTGAGTACAAATATATCTGGAATATACCATGGTTAAAGAATTCACATATATACAGTAAATAACACTCAATATTCTCATAAAATAAAAATTCAACATTCAAAAATATTTGATAATAGAGATGTATCTGTAAATGTTCAAGAACTATAACATTGTTGAATAGCAGACATTACTCTGTAACACTCATTTGTTTGCAGAACAGGAAAAAAATAAACCAGGAAAAATGATTATATTATAAATATCAGCAAAAGATGTGGAGCACATCCCATATAAGAATGGTTTATTCGCATACATGTACACACATGATCATGGCTAAATACTGCAGTGCATTTCCATATAGAAAACTCATTTACAATTGCCACTTGTGGAACTGCGACCATGCCGATTTAACATTTACTAATGTAGGCTTGCCTAAAAGTGTGCACTTTTCCATTCGCCTGTTAGCCAGTTAGAGGTCTCAATTGTTTTATTTGGGAGTAATTAGATGTAGAGCGACCATTGCTTCTCCTTTTTCTTAAAAAGTGTTACTAAACCCAGTAATATGAAAATAATTCATCGGCCCCCCCACAGCACCCACAGCTTTTAAATCTTCTTTTTACATTAAAATATTGCCACTATATACCTTTTTGGCTGATCTGTATACCACGGTCAGTGATAAACTGCACAGTTTCTCCAGTGCTGAGAGTTCAGGTAGGAGGAAATTTCCACTTCAGCCTGTATACACACCCACATGTGTGATGACAATATCATGTGACCTGGCTAGCTCTGAGAACAAGTAAATACTGTCTCCAGCATAACACACACAACTGAGCATGTGCAAGTTGGCTACCCTGCCTGTGTTAGCTGGCTTTCCCCAGATAGACAGTGCAAGAGGGAGGATCTGTGCATACAGGATAAAACAGCCTTTTTACACAATGCAGGGGATTAACCCCTTAAGTTCCACAGTGAGTATAACAAGCATGCTATGCTGCATATACAGAGAGATTTTACTGTTGTGGGTTTAGTAACACTTTAACCACTTGCCGAATGCCCGCCGTTTGACGGCGGCAGTATGGCTCTCCTGCGTGAATCGCCATAGCTGTACTGCGCCCGATTTAAGGGGTATAGGGAGTGCGCGCACCATGTCATTTAGGAGCCGATGCGCGTGCATGGAGGCCGCTATGTCCTCCGGCCACCCGCGATCGCTCCTGACAAACCCAGAATGGGGATCTGTGTGTGTAAACACACAAATCCCGGTTCTGTCAGGGGAGTAGAGACGGATCGTGTTTTCCAAGTATTTAGGACCAGTGATCTGTCTCCTCCCCCAGTCAGTCCCATCCCCCCACAGTTAGAATACACACACTGAGGGAACACATTTAACCCCTTGATCGACCCCTAGTGTTAACCCCCTCCCTGCCAGTGATATTTATACAGTAATCAGTGGCTATTTATAGCTCTGATCGCTGTATAAATGTCAGTGGTCCCAAAAAAGTGTGAAAAATGTCCGATCTGTCCGCTGCAATGTCGCAGTCCCACTAAGAATGGAAGATCGCCACCATTACTAGTAAAAAAAATAATAATAATAAAAAGGCCATAAATATATCCCCTATTTTGTAGACGCTATAACTTTTGCGCAAACTAATCAATATACGCTTATTGCGAATTTTTTTTAACCAAAAATATGTAGACGAATACATATCGGCCTAAACTGATGAAGAAATTTAGTTTTTTTGGGGATATTTATTATAGCAAAAAGTACAAAATATTGTGTTTTTTTCAAACTTTCGCTCTTTTTTGCTATAGCGAAAAAAAAATAAAAAACACAGAGGTGATCAAATATCACCAAAAGTAAGCTCTATTTGTGGGAAAAATCGGACATAAATTTTGTTTGGGTACAGTATCGCATGACTGTGCAATTGTCAGTTAAAGCGACGTCTGGTCAGGAAGGGGGCAAATTCTTCCGGGACTGAAGTGGTTAAGTAAATTAACCCCAGAATGTCAACCAAAAATCCAAAGAAAAAATCACATGATACAAATGTGAGTAAAATAAATATTTGATCCCCAAGCAAAACTTGACTTAGTACTTGGTGGAGAAACCCTTGTTAGCAAGTACAGAGGTAAGATGTTTCTTGTAGTTGGTGACCAGGTTTGCACACGTCATAGAAGGGATTTTGGTCCACTCTTCTTTACAGGTCTTCTATAAATCCTTTAGGTTTCAGCTCCCTCCATACATTTTCTGTAGGATTAAGGTCTGGAGACTGGCTAGGCCACTCCATGGCCTTACTGTAATGTGCTTTTTCTTTAGCCACTCCTTTGTTGCCTGGGCGGTATGTTTTGGGTCATTGTCATGCTGGGAGACCCATCCATGACCCATCTTTAGTGTTCTGGCCGAGGGAAGAAGGCTTTTATCCAAGATTTTACAATACATGGCCCCATCCATTGGCCCCTCAATGAGGCAATGTCGGCTTGTACCTTTAGCAGAAAAACAGCCCCAAAGCATAATGTTTCCACCTCTTCCTTCACTGTAGGGATGATGTTCTTAGGGTCATAGTCAGCATTTTTCTTCCTCCAAGGTACAAAACTTAATAATGAAAAGAATCAACCAAAAGTAGCAAATACAGCAACACAAACAACAAGATAATACATATATCCTCAAGTGAATAAAGTCCACAGTTTAAATAGTCCTAACATGCTGGGGAACCATCCCTATAACATTCAAGATGACAAGCCACACTGCTTACCAGATTTGAAAGACCCCCTATATATAGGTGCTCATAAAGCGCTCAATTTTTTCAATTAAACATTCAGCTTAGACATCAATGGAAAGGCTTCCACTCCATGTACCAGAAAAATTATATGCAAAATAAAAGATCTCAGATAGTGTAGTATATTCCTATAACACCCTTCTTTTGGAACTCTCTGTATATGGTCACCTAAGATCTCAGAGCTGCAAAGGAATTTTATGCTGAAAGACTTCCCTTGGCTATGTGTTATTATTACAGGTCTAAACAAGGATAGAAGATAGCTATATAACATGCAACAGTTGTCGCGGACTGCAGCTCCCGCTCTAATTGAAGTCTAAATGGGAAATTATGTTAAATCAGGACCACCAACAAAACATACTAGAACAGGGAGAAAATGCTATCTTGACCCCTAGCCCAGTCCTCCCCTGGGCAGGAAACACCTGAGTTGCCATTTTTATGATGATATGCTATCTATATTTTCAAAGTGCGTTTTACACTGATTTAGTACAGCTTTGGGAAGTGTCTGAAATTACAAAATGTAGAGTTACAACTGTTGCATTGATTGTATTTTATTGTATTTACCTTCCCAGTGCAGTTTATTTGTGACACAGCAGTGTCAGTGTGATTACTCCCTTTATTTAACACAAAACCATTGCTTACAAGTGATGGAACAACCTAAGGTACAACATATCGCAAAGCTTGTAAAAGATGAAATTTAAATAACTCTAGGTGAACAAGATGTTCTCGAGTGCATAATGATCGCGGAAGGTGAGAATGATTACACAACAGTTAATTCCCTGGAGAACATTTCCATAAATAGCTGGCATTTGCAGGTCTTAGCTTTTGATCTCAGAATTTGCTAAGAAATAAAGGCTTATAAGAGCATTTCGGAAGGATATAAACATACTGAATCCACTTAACACTGCAAAGTATTCCTAATGACCGTCTCAAGTGAAACGGATAATGTCCAATATAAAATGATATAATTTATAAACAGATATGGCTGAAAATGGGTCTTCTGCTTTTACAGAAAGTGGAGGCAGTAAAATACAAATTAATTTAAAAAATATAAATGTCATAAGCATGCACTTTCCCATCTCTACCGTTCTTACTCTAGTGGGGTAGAATACTCAAAATTGTAACCACTTAACTGAGATATTGTGTAAAATTGAGCCGAGTTTTTCCAGTCAAGGATAATGTTATGCTATAGCATACAAAAACATTTTTGACAATTTTACACTTCTAACCATGTAGCACCATTTTGGGGAAAACCCTTTTCTGTTCCAGCATGACAGCGGTCCTGCATAAAAGTCCAGCCCCACAATGACATGGTTGATGAGCTTGGCATGGAAGAACTCAATGGACCTGCACAGAAAGAGCCCCAACGTCAACACCACTGTACACCAATATTGCCATTCTTTTATGAAGCTGATATTTAGTTGCAATGTCAGTATGCTCAATACACACAATTTTCAAGTACCACTCTTTGCATCCATTACTACGGGTCTTCCCCTCTCAAATGCTGCATTTTCCACTTAACTACAGGTACTCCTCACTTAGTGACCAGGTTTTCGTTCCATTGACAAGGTCATTAAACAAATTGGTTGTTAAACGAGTAGCCACAAGTAATCAATATTTTAAGCATTCTTAACTACCGTACTGTATTGTGAAAAAAAAGTATAAAACACAAAACTCCAGCTCAATAACGTTGTTTTAATTTGCATAAGTACAGAACACAAATGAAAATTCTGTACCCTACTGTACAATACAATGATGTATAGTGCGCCGTTCGGGTGGGGAGAGCTGGACGTAAGTCTGAGTGGTCGTTAAACAGGTAAGTCGTTAAACAAGTATCTGTATTTATTTTGCTGTATAGTGAACAAATGTAATAAGGAATGTAGCAGGATAGCGTGGTAGATGCACAAATGAGATTTTTGTATAGAGCATCACTGCGAGATTAAACAGATTTAAAAAAAAAAAAAAACAGTGGGTGATTAAGCCAGCTAATATTGGTTTTTAGTTGGCATTAGTGGAACTCTAGGCAAGTAAAAGGCTTTCAGTCTATTTTTAAGCAGCCCACTGGGTTCTATCAAGAATAAAGCACACAGTAAATCTACCTCATTACAGCCCAAAGATTTATGCTACACAGAGATAGCAGGCAGCTGCCTTCCTCCTGTAACCAGCAATACAATAAGGTCTTCATTTTCTAGCTTGGAGGTTTTAAAAGTAGATCTCATCTGGCATTTTTTTAATGCTTTGCAAAGATTTTCTTCCACCTGGGCAAAGCTCTGTTCTGCCCCATTAGGAAGTGCAGCAAAACTGCCATCATCCAAACATTGTCCCTCCAGTGTAACCCATGCTATGACCTGTATCTCTTTAAATCGCTTAGAAAGATAGGGATCATGAAGCAAATGTGGCCCTTGCATCTGTCCAAAGATATCCAGATGGCAGATGCGGCACACTGCCCATCTGACCAAATGGCTCAAAAAACTAGCAACTTAATACAATACTGTTAAAACATTAAAACATCTACGATTAAATCACACTGTATATTAAATATTAAAAAGCATGTTCCCCCTTAAAAAAGCACAATCTTTTATGTGTTCGGCTATAATGTATTACAGGCAGTACATGAAAATGCATGTAAATGACATACCGGTATATATATCATTACTACTCAATTGGAACTTGCACAAAAGTTCTTCTGGAAATAAAAATCTTGTCTATACAAGAAAACAAATCAAAGTGAAACTCTTCTAAGTATTATCTGTATCAACATATGACATATCCCATTAAAATCTGGTATCCCTGTGTCTCTGAATTTCGGGACGAACATTGGATGATGTTTGCCCCACCGAACGCCCTGCAATAGACTGCGTGCTGCACAGTGTATTTTGCGCCCTGATTGGACAAAGCTTTGCCCAATCAGGGCGCAGTATAAAAAGTTAAGAAGCGGGGCCATGAAGCTAACCTCTGCGTCCTTAACAAACGATGTGTCATCAGCTGTCATTGACTTTCCCCGCTGACAGCTGAATAAAAAAAAATTTGCTGGTTAAAAAAGAAAAAAACAGCATGGGGTCCCCCCAAAATCCATACCAGACCCTTATCCGGGCATGCAGCCTGGCAGGTCAGGAAAGGGGTCGGGCGAGCGAGCACGCCCCCCCCTTAACCATACCTTGTTGCTCTTTAACAAGGGGGCCCCCAGATTCCGCCCCTCCCATGTGAATGAGTCCTACCCATTCACTAAAAAGGTGTCAAAAAGTCATAAAAACACACCTTTTACTAATTTCTGTGGCCATTTCCATTAAACCTGATGCTGCTCGGTAGAGTTTCTATTGATGCTAAGGTTTATGGGCATCATTACCAAGTGGCGTGGGGTTTAGGTCCTAAGATTTAATCATATTGTATTAGTACCAAAGGTGGGTGAAGAACATTCAGCTCAATATCTATTGGTCCAAAGGAACTCAGTGGGCTTTGCTGTTTGCTTTGTCTTCTAAAGGTTACCACATTCAGTGGTCTATGTAAAAAAAAAAAAAAAACAGCAGTTTGGAATCACTCTAATAAGAATACTGAGTGTCATCCTCCTAAGACAGCAGCACCAGACTTTGTTTTTTGGAGGAGAAGAGGATAGACTCGACAGAGGTGGTGATGCGGGGCCACCTGAATTGTTTGAACCGTGTCTGACTGCCTGCCCCTGCAATTGAGGAGCATGGAAGTGATCAGGTCAATGACAGCTCCCAGCCAGGCCGCACAAAGTCTAGGATGGGGGGTTGTTCATGTAAGGGGTAATGAATAAAACATTAAGGTAAGGAGGGACACTGACATTAAGGTTCCCCCTTATGTCAGTAATCCCCATTACCTTAGCTTATTCACTCTGTCGACAGTGGTCTGTAGTCACCCCCGCATCAGAATCAAATCTGTGGACTCTTGTGTAAGGGGGAAGGGTGGGGACTCCGGTGACCAGAGACCCTTTTACATTAGAGTTCCCCATTACATTACAGTCTGCAGCATTCCCATTTACTTCAGGCTCCACAGTGTTCCTCTGTACATCAGGGTCTGCAGAATTCACCCTTACACTGTAAGGGAGAACCCTGTGGATTCTGAGGTAAAGGGAAACTATATGGATTCTAATGTAAAGTAGAACTTTGTCGACTGTGATGTAAAAGGGAACTCTGTGGAGTATGATGTAAGGGGGAACTCTGTGGACTGTGATTTAAAGGGGAGCTCTGTTGACTGGATCCTTAGGACCAAGGATGCCCTTAAATCAGAGTTTCCCTTTATACCTGAGTCTGCAGCATTCCAGATTACAGAGTCCTCAGAGTTCTCCTTTACATCAGACTCCACAGTGCTCTCTTTTACATCAGGGTCTGCAGAGTGATGACCGCAGCACACAAATCCTGGTTCTTTCAAGGGAGTAGAGACAGATCGTATGTGCATACTAATCTCTCTCTTCCTAAACAGTCCCATCCCCCCTACAGTTAGAACACACCTAGGGAATACAGTTAACCCCTTGATCGCCCCCTAGCGTTAACCCCTTCCCTGCCAGCGACATTTATACAGTAATCAGTGCATTTTTATAGCACTGATCGCTGTATAATTGTCAATGGTGTCTAATTTGTCCGCCGCAATATCGCAGTCCAGATAAAAATCGCAGATCGCTGCCATTACTAGTAAAAAAAAAAAAAAATATTAAAAATGCCATAAATCTATTCCCTATTTTGTAGACAATTAATATATGCTTATTGCGATTTTTTTTTGCCAAAAATATGAGAAGAATACATATCGGCCTAAACTGAGGAAAAGATTATTTTTTTTTTTTTTTAAATTGGGATATTTATTATAGCAAAAAGATGTGTTTTTTTTCAAAATTGTCGCTCTTCTTTTGTTTATGGCGCAAAAAATAAAAACCACAGGGGTGATCAAATACCACCAAAAGAAAGCTCTATTTACAGGAAAAAAAAGGACATCAATTTTGTTTGGGTAAAACGTTGCATGACCGCGCAATAATTGTCAGTTAAAGCGATGCAGTGTCGTATCGCAAAAAATGGCCTGGTCATTGAGCAGCCAAATCTTCCGGAGCTGAAGTGGTTAATTGGCAAGAAGTTTAGTTTATTCTGAATAAGTGCTAAATGCACACTAGTGTCCAGGCGCACTTAGAAGCATATAGCAGCATCAAGCGTTTTTTCTGCCAAAACACTACTGCTCCTGGATGCACTGGCAGTGTTTTTTTTTCTGCCTCTAAACTCTCCTGCCACTAAACACTGCTAAAAGTCTAATGCCCCGTACACACGGTCGGATTTTCTGATGGAAAATGTCCGATCGGAGCGCGTTGTCGGAAATTCCGACCGTGTGTGGGCTCCATCGGACATTTTCCATCGGATTTTCCGACACACAAAGTTTGAGAGCAGGCTATAAAATTTTCCAACAACAAAATCCGTTGTCAGAAATTCCGATCGTGTGTACACAAATCCGACGGACAAAGTGCCCCGCATGCTCAGAATAAATAAAGAGATGAAAGCTATTGGCTACTGCCCCGTTTATAGTCCTGACGTACGTGTTTTACGTCACCGCATTTAGAATGATCGGATTTTCAGACAACTTTGTGTGACCGTGTGTATGCAAGACAAGTTTGAGCCAACATCCATCGGAAAAAATCCTAGGATTTTGTTGTCGGAATGTCCGAACAAAGTCCGACCGTGTGCACGGGCATAAGTCTTCATGGACACCTAGGCTAACATGCAGGGGATTTTAGAGGCAGGAAAAAAAACATCAGATGCCCCTAGAAGCAGCTGTAAAAATATCCAGTGTACATGAGGGGCTTAAGGCCTCATGCACACGAGACGCTGTTAAGCGTGTGTTCAGAGGCAGTTGGACACTTTTTTCAACTGCCCCTGAACTCATTCAATGTTATCCTATGTGTCCATGTACACAGTCACGTTTTTTGGCGTTTTTAGGCAGTTGCGTTTAACCTCGTTTTTCCAGAAGCAAAAAAAGGGTTCAGATGCAAAAGTTTTCCACGTTTCAGATGCCAAACGCGGCTAAACGCTGTACCGCCTTTGCGTTTATAAGTGTTTTTAAAGGAACCCTATTTTTTGGACCAGAAAACACAGAAATATGTTGGTAAACTGCAGCAGAGAATGACATTTTGCGACCTGAATTTGGGGCCCCGTATCTCGGGGGCCACTTGGTGCTAGGATTTTGGCGCGCAAACACAGTGGAACTAGCACTACAACATATCCAAAGATGGAGTTCCTAGCACCAAGTGGCCCCGAGATACGGGGCCCCAAAGTCAGGTCGCAAAATGTCATTCTCTGCTCTACAATATGTTCAATATGGGATCCATTTCCAAAAAAAAACACAGAAAGAGAGGCAAATGCAAGTATACAACTGCTCTCTCTGCTGCTGCTGCTCACTCTGATCAAAATGGCAGAAATAGTTAAAATTTATCATGCTTTCTGAGCTTGGGGAGGGTCTTTGTTATCTTAACTAAACGCTTCTAGACGCAAACGCAGTTAAACGCGGCTAAATGCGGCTAAAAGCGGCATGCAAACACGGCTAAACGGCCGTTTCTAAACACCAGGTTCAGCTTTTAAAAACATGTGTTCAGCAGAGTTTGCATCGGCGTCTCGTGTGCATGAAGCCTAAGAGTAAAACTTCCTATAGTTTTTAGATCTGTTGTAGCTGCTACTTCCAATGGTCAATTCATGCCTGTTACCACTGGATAAAAAAAATAGGTGTCACATCAAAAAAAAGAAGATATTTATAGCTAGTTATAATTAATCAAATTGGGGTGCTATGTCTGCTGTATTTAAGTGAAGCAATTATGTAAGATTAAAAAAATATATTACAAATGCAATTTATGTGGTGCCAGAATACACTGAAGCTGTTTGTGAAACTCTGTGCTATAACACCGCATACAGCCTAAAGGCATATCTCAGTTATATACAGTTGTGCTCATAAGTTTACATACCCTGGCAGAATTTATGATTTCTTGGCCATTTTTCAGAGAATATGAATGATAACACAAAAACTTTTCTTTCACTCATGGTTAGTGTTTGGCTGAAGCCATTTATTATCAATCAACTGTGTTTACTCTTTTTAACCACTTGCCGACCGCCTAATGCAGATATACTGCGGCAGAATGGCACGGGCAGGCAAAACCACGTACCTGGATCGCGCCCCCCCGGTGCCCGAGGTGGTCGGCTTCGTTAGGGGAGCAATCCAGACTGAGGGGGAGACCACTCATTCGTGGCTACCCCCTCGCGATCGCTCCCAACGAATGAGAATCTTCCTCTGCTGCTGCATAGTAAACAGCGACAGAGGAAGTGATGTCATCGCTCCTCGGCTCGGTATTTTCCATTCCGGCGCCGAGGAGAGAAGACATCTGAGTGAGTGCACAACACAACACACACAGTAAAACACACCAGGCATACTTTACACCCCCCATCACCCCCTAATCACCCCCCCCCCCGTCACAGTGACACCAAGCAGTTTTTTCTTTTTCTGATTATTGGTGTCAGTTAGTGACAGTTAGTGTGGTAGGGCAGTTAGTGTTAGCCCCCTTTAGGTCTAGGGTACCCCCCTAACCCCCCCTAATAAAGTTTTAACCCCGTGATCACCCCCCCATCGCCAGTGTCACTAAGCGATCGTTTCTCTGATCACTGTATTAGTGTCACTGGTGACGCTAGTTAGGGAGGTAAATATATAGGTTCGCCGTCAGCTTTTTATAGCGTCAGGGACCCCCATATACTACCTAATAAAGGTTTTAAGCCCCTGATTGCCCCCTAGTTAACCCTTTCACCAGTGATCACCATATAACTGTTACGGGTGACGCTGGTTAGTTAGTTTATTTTTTATAGTGTCAGGGCACCCGCCGTTTATTACCTAATAAAGGTTTAGCCCCCTGATTGCCCGGCGGTGATATAAGTTAGGTTTTAGGGTCAGATAGGGTCTGCGTCGCCCCAGGCAGCGTCAGGTTAGCGTCAGTAGCACTAACACCCATGCACGCACCGTACACCTCCCTTAGTGGTATAGTATCTGAACAGATCAATATCTGATCCGATCAGATCTATACTAGCGTCCCCAGCAGTTTAGGGTTCCCAAAAACGCAGTGTTAGCGGGAGCAGCCCAGATACCTGCTAGCACCTGTGTTTTGCCCCTTCGCCCAGCCCAGCCCACCCAAGTGCAGTATCGATCGATCACTTGCAAAACACTAAACACACATAACTGCAGCGTTTGCAGAGTCAGGCCTGATCCCTTCGATCGCTAATAGTTTTTTTGGTAGCGTTTTGGTAGTCAAACCAGCACTGCAGTAACACTTGGTGACGTGGCGAGTCCCATAAGTGCAGTTCAAGCTGGTGAGGTGGCAAGCACAAGTAGTGTCTCACTGCCACCAGGAAGAAGACAAACACAGGCCCGTCGTGCCCATAATGCCCTTCCTGCAGCATTCGCCAATCCTAATTGGGAACCCACCACTTCTGCAGCACTCGTACTTCCCCCATTCACATCCCCAACCAAATGCAGTTGGCTGCATGAGAGGCATTTTCTTTATGTCCTCCCGAGTACCCCTACCCAACGAACCCCCCCAAAAAAGATGTTGTGTCTGCAGCAAGCGCAGATATAGGCGTGACACCCGCTATTATTGTCCCTCCTGTCCTGACAATCCTGGTCTTTGCATTGGTGAATGTTTTGAACGCTACCATTCACTAGTTGAGTATTAGCGTATTACAGCATTCCACAGACTAGGCACACTTTCACAGGGTCTCCCAAGATGCCATCGCATTTTGAGAGACCCGAACCTGGAACCGGTTACAGTTATAAAAGTTAGTTACAAAAAAAAGTGTAAAAAAAAAAAAATATATATGAAATTTTATTGTTCTCTCTCTCTATTCTCTCTCTATTGTTCTGCTCTTTTTTACTGTATTCTATTCTGCAATGTTTTATTCTTATTGTGTTTTATCATGTTTGCTTTATAGGTATGCAATTTTTTATACTTTACTGTTTACTGTGTTTTATTGTTAACTATTTTTTTGTTTTCAGGTACGGGGGTTCAAAGTAATTTTCTTGCAAAAAAAATTTTTTTTTTCATGTAAACAAATAGTGTCAGAAAGAGCTTTGTCTTTAAGTGGTTAGAAGAGTGGGTGATGTGTGACATAAGCTTCTAAATGTTGTGCATAAAATGCCAGGACAGTTCAACCCCCCCCCCCCCAAATGACCCCATTTTGGAAAGTAGACACCCCAAGCTGAGAGGCATGTCGAGTCTATGGAATTTTTTATATTGTGACACAAGTTGCGGGAAAAAGACAAATTTTTTTTTTTTTTTTTGCACAAAGTTGTCACTAAATGATATATTGCTCAAACATGCCATGGGAACATGTGAAATTACACCCCAAAATACATTCTGTTGCTTCTCCTGAGTACGGAGATTCCACATGTGTGAGACTTTTTGGGAGCCTAGCCGCATGGTGCTTGGTTTTCGGGGCCCCGTACGCGGCTAGGCTCCCAAAAAGTCCCACACATGTGGTATCTCCATACTCAGGAGAAGCAGCAGAATGTATTTTGGGGTGCAATTCCACATATGCCCATGGCATGTTTGAGCAATATATCATTTTTTTTTTTGTCATTATTCAATCACTTGGGACAAAAAAAATTAATATGCCTCTCTCTCAACATGCCTCTCAGAAATTTCCTTGGGGTGTCTACTTTCCAAAATGGGGTCATTTGGGGGGTTTTGTACTGCCCTGCCATTTTAGCACCTCAAGAAATGAGATAGGCAGTCATAAACTAAAAGCTGTGTAAATTCCAGAAAATGTACCCTAGTTTGTAGACGCTATAACTTTTGCGCAAACCAATAAATATACACTTGTTGACATTTTTTTTACCAAAGACATATGGCTGAATACATTTTGGACTAAATGTATGTCTAAAATTGAGTTTATTATATTTTTTTTATAACAAAAAGTAGAAAATCGTTTTTTTAAAAAATTTTCGGTCTTTTTCTAATTATAGTGCAAAAAATAAAAACTGCAGAGGTGATCAAATACCATCAAAAGAAAGCTCTATTTGTGGGAACAAAAGGACGCAAATTTCATTTGGGTACAGCATTGCGTGACCGCGCAATTAGCAGTTAAAGCGTCCCAGTGCCAAATTGTAAAAAGTGCTCTGGTCTGGAAGGGGGTAATTCCTTCCGGGGCTGAAGTGGTTAAATCATAATGGCAACAGAAACTACCCAAATGATCCTGATCAAAAGTTTAAATACCCCAGTTCTTAATACCGTGTATTGCCCCTTTAACATCAATGACAGCTTGAAGTCTTTTGTGGTATTTGTGGATGAGGCTATTTATCTTCCTAGATGGTAAAGCTGCCCATTCCTCTTGGCAAAAAGCCTCCAGTTCCTGAAAAATTTTTGGGCTGTCTTGCATGAACTGCACATTTGAGATCTCTCCAGAGTGGTTTAATGATATTGAGGTCAGGAGACTGAGATGGCCACTACAGAACCTTTACTTTATTCTGCTGTAGCCAATGACAGGTCGACTTGGCCTTGTGTTTTGGACCATTGTCATTTTGGAATGTCCAAGTACGTCACATGCGCAGCTTCCTGGCTGATGAATGCAAATGTTCCACCAGTATTTTTTGATAACATACTGCATTCATCTTGCTATCAATTTTGACCAAATTTCCTGTGGCTTTGTAGCTCACACATCCCCAAAACATCAGCGATCCACCTCCGTGTTTCACAGTAGGAATGGTGTACCTATCATTATAGGCCTTGTTGACTCCTCTCCAAATGAAGCGTTTATGGTTGTGGCCGAAAAGCAAAATTTTGGTCTCATCACTCCAAATGACTTTGTGCCAGAAAGTTTGAGGCTTGTCTCTATGCTGTTTGGCATATTGTAAGTGGGATACTTTGTGGCATTTGCGTAGTAATGGATTTCTTCTGGCAACTCGACCATGCAGCCCATCTTACTTCAAGTGCCTCCTTATTGTGCATCTTGAAACAGCCACACCACATGTTGTCAGAGAATCCTATATTTCACCTGAAGTTATTTGTGGGTTTTTCTTTGCATCCCAAACAATTTTCCTGGCAGTTGTGGCTGAAATTTTTGTTGGTCTACCTGACCGTGGTTTGCTTAGAGTTTGAACACTGCTGATTGGCATTCTTAATTCCTTGGATATCTTTTTATATCCCTTTCCTGTTTTATACAGTTCAACTACCTTTCCCGCAGATCCTTTGACAATTCTTTTGCTTTCCCCATGGCTCAGAATCCAGAAACGTCAGTGCAGCACTGGATGAAAGATGCAAGGGTCTGTCAGGAGTCCAGAAACTCATTGACCTTTTATACACACACACTAATTACAAGCAAACAGATCACAGATGAGGATGGTTATCTTTAATAGCCATTCAAACCCCTTTGTGTCAACTTGTGTGGATGTTATCAGGCCAAAATCGCCAGGGTATGTAAACTTTTGATCAGGGTAATTTGGGTAGTTTCTGCTATGATTTTAATTTAAGCACAGTTGGTTGATAATAAATGGCTTTAATCAAACACTAACCATGAGTGAAAGAAAAGTTTTTGTGTTATCATTCATATTCTCTGAAAAATGGCCAAGAAAGCAAAAATTCTGCCAGGGTATGTAAACGTATGAGCACAACTGTACTAGTGTATTTTCTATGTCACCCTAGTGATGGCAAAACCCAGATGTTTTGGAAGTACATTTACCATGATGCCCATGCACTCTGCAGCATAGTTGAGCATTGTGGGAAATGTACTTCCAAAACATCTGCGGTGATAAGGTTCGCCATAACTGCCCTAGAAGCTGCATAAGAAGAAGAGCCCTCTCCCCCTTGAATTTTATTATTTTTTCCATTTATATTACAGGAAAGTATGAAGAAATGTTTTTTTTATTACTCGAGTAACTTCCCATTTACAGTTGTGCTCATAAGTTTACATACAGTACAATATGTCGTATCAAAAGACATCAATCAAAAGACATCAATATAATGTTTACTATCCATCCATGGTGTCCACAATTTGTCAAATAAGGCACGTGTGGAATTTATGTGGTAGTAAATTTTTTCATATGAAATTTGCAGGTTAATTTGATTTACAGCTTCAGAGAGGTTGAGAAAGAGTAGAGTGGAATTTAGAAAATTTTTATATGTGATATGGCGTTAGGTACCAATGGAGCAGCTTTTGTGATTGTTCCCAGTGGGCTACACAGTGAGACATTGAGTAGTTACAATGAATGGCTGGTGTCCATTGGGTCTCAAAGAGGGATGTGTGCAGATTCTCTGCCCACTTTATCATAGGGGTATGTTTTAGATTATATTCCCCTTTTAATAGAGAATATTCCACATTGTACTTTTTCTAAAGCTAGAATACATAACTAGATTTTACCAAAGAAAAATAAATTTTTGGCATCAAATCATCCATACTCTTCTTTTTAAGATCACTCAAAGCACTTTCTAAAGTCAACAATAAACGTAGCTTTTAGTCCCTAAAAATTGCATCAAAGCACAAATGAGACATTTCTTGAACATCTACTGTATCTTGACATCCATCTCATCAGCTACATTTTATAAAGAGAGCCCTTCAGATCACTGCTGCAATCACTCATAACTTAAAAAAAAAAAAAATCAATGCATCCTTCAGATTAAAAATGCTTTTATGGTCTTTTTCGATCTATAGGCTATTAGCAACACACTATGTTATTAGTAGCCACAAACAACCTTACCATTAGGAATACAATAATCCAGCATCACATATTGAGGGGTGGTATGTGATCAACTTGTAGTGAACAGACAGCTGTAAATTCAATCTTTCAAAAACAAAACCAGGATGAAATAATATTAAACTAATGAATCAAGACTAATTCTGTTTGAGAACATCCCCAGGCAAATGTGCTTATGAACTACCCAAGGGAAAGTAAAACCTAACTTCAATATATATAGTGTGTGTATATATATATATATATATATATATATATACTTTGAATATAGTTTTATTAATTAGCAAACTTCCTAGACTGTGCAGTAAACTGAAAAAGATATACATGAGATCTATATCGAGTATGATCGTCCCTTTGAAGGATAAGTACACTTTCAGTACATTTACCCTTCCTGCCTACTTCTCCTCCCCTTGCCAACATAGGACATCATCCTGCTTCGCCCCAGCTACATACCTGAATTCTACAGTCAAGGCCTGTTACACTGTGGGCATTCTGTGGGCTGAAGCTTTTCCTGGGATTCTGACTGTCTCAACCCTTGGGAGATGGTCTTATAGAAATCAATGATGACCTAGCGCATGGGCCAAGAATGAAATATTTGTATGTATGTATGTCGTATGTATACAGCTTCGAATGTGGAGAGGGGGTTACTTTACTTTACGTCAAAGGAGAGGGGCGAGTGGTCAGGAAAAGTAAGCATACTTTATAAATATACTGTACTTACCTTTTACAAACAAATGTTGGTCACACTAAATACTTAACTTTTAATGCTAAACCTAACTCTGACTTGAATGTGAACCTCCCAACCCTAAAGCTAACGCTAAAGCTAACTCTAATTCTTAATTTAAAACATTTCTAAAGCCATGCAATTACCACAAAATCTTCCCCAGCAGTGGGATTCAAAAGTAGACTGAAGTGCTGACCATTGTGGGTTCATTCACAGCAAAAAACAGATTGGTAAACATCAGCTTTATTGTTCACAAATCTCCCAACTTTCTGTCCCGATGATTTTAGAGGTTTAACAGCAAGACATGAGATCAGCTCAGTTGTACAACCCTAATTCCAAAAAAGTTGAAATACTGTCTAAAATCTACAAAAAAACAATGATTTGCAAATCTCATAATCTCATATTTTATTTGCAATAGAAAACATTTAAATGTTTAAACTGAGAAAATTTTAAGAAAAAAATAAGATAAGTTTGAAATTGATGGCAGCAACACGTCACAAAAAAGGGACAGAGCAACAAAAAGCTGGCAAAATAAATGGTAATAACAAGAAACATTTTGCCACTAAAGAGGTTAATTAGCAACAGGTCAGTAATATGATTTGGTATAAAAAGAGCATCTTAGAGAGTCAGAGTATTGTAGAAGTAAAGATAGGCAGAGGTTCACCAATCTGTGAAAGCATGTGTCTAAAAATTGTCAAACAATTTCAGAATAATATTTCTCAACGTAAAATTGCAAAGACTATAAATATATTATCATCTACAGTACATATTATCAAAAGATTCAAATAATATGCAAAGATGTGTGCAAAAAACAAGACCAAAAACACAATATTGGAGGCACTCAGATGGCACTGTATTAAAAACAGGCATAATTCTGTGATGGGCATCACTGCATTGGCTCAGAAATACTTCCAAAAATCACTGACTGTGAACACAGTTCGCCCTGCCATTCGCAAATTCGAGGTAAAGATCTATCATGCAGAGAAGAAGCCATATCTGAACATGATCCAGAAATGCCACCATCTTCTCTAGGTCAAAGCTCACTTAAAATGGTCTGTTTCATCCAGACGACGTCCTTTTTAGGGAAGGCCTTGCATATTTCAACAGAACAATGCTAAACTGCATACTACATCTATGACAACAGCATGGCTTCGTAGTAGAAGAGTCCGGGTGCTCAACTGGCCTGCCTGCAGTCCAGACTTTTCACCAACTGAAAATATTTGGCGAATTTTGAAGCGAAAAATACAACAAAGACAACCCAGAGCTGTTGAGCAGTTAGAATCCTATATCAGGCAAGAATGAGACAACATTCCTCTCCCAAAACACCAGCAACTGGTTTCATGTCCAGACATTTATAGGGTGTTGTATAAAGAAGGAATGCTACACCATGGTAAACAGAGTCTTGTCCCAACGTTTTTTGAGATGTGCTGCTGCCATCAATTTCAAAATGACCTTATGTTTTTCTTAAAATGGTACAATTTTTGGAATTGGGGTTGCAAGTATATAGACATAATCAAGCCCTTTTGAGGCCATACTTTAAAATGCAAATTAGTTAATGGCTCCAGCGCTTCTATTACATATTTTTTACTATAGCTTTTCAAGATCATTAGAATAAACAACAAGCATCAATAAAAACTTTGAAATGCAACATATTTGGGCGGCACAGTGGTGTAGTGGATAGCACTTTCGCCTAGCAGTAAGAAGGGTCGCTGGTTGAATCCCAACCATGACACTACCTGCCTGGAGTTTGTATGTTCTCCCTGTGCCTGTGTGGGTTTCCTCCGGGAACTCCAGTTTCCTCCCACACTCCAAAGACATGCTGGTAGGTTAATTGGATCCTGTCTAAATTGTCCCTAGTATGTATAAATGTGAGTTAGGGACCTTAGATTGTAACCTCCTTGAGGGTAGGGAGTGATGTGAATGTACAATGTATATGTAAACGCTGCGTAAATTGATGGCGCTATATAAGTACCTGAAATAAATAATAAAAATAAAATAAATTTAAATGTTGCAGCCTCTCACTCTGTGACTTGATGCCAAGTTATCATGTATAGAGTGAGTGATCACTGTGGGATAGAAGACAGAAGAAATGCTTCCCCCTATCTACATCAGATTTATCATTTTCTTCATTTCAGTTAAAGTGTAACTAAAGGCAACATTTTTTTTTCATTTTGGACAGAGTTATGCTGCGTACACACGAGCGGACTTGCCAAGGGGCTAAACTCCGTCGGCATTTCCGACGGAAAGATTTAGAACATGAACTGAGTCCGTCGGAAATGCCGACAGAAAAAGTCTGATGGGGCATACACACGGTCGGAATGTCCGACCAAAAGCTCCCATTGGACTTTTTCTGTCAGGAAGTCCGGCCGCGTTTACGCGGCATAAGGGAGGATTATACCCCCTGTCAGTTTTTTTTTTTTTGCCATCTATGTACCATTGGGGAGATTTTCCTTCACCTCCCATCCCATAGCCAATACAGGAAGTGAGAGGAAATCCCTCCAAAGTGAAGGATACCTGGTGTGTCACCAGCGTCACCAGAACTAGTATCCATTGTAATATTTCCCCTTTATTAGTATTATGATGTCAACCCAAAATTTGAGATTTTCTATTCTATACATTTATACTGTTGGCAATCTAGTACCAGTGTATTAAATGTATCATATGAATTCTGTGTTTTGAGAAAGGGAAATCTTTACACACGCACACACATATATAATAATGTCTTAACAATGCACTGACACTGTCAGAGATCTCTTGTGACCAGTTAATGCATTCATATGTTGTATGTGAAGAAGATGCAGTACAAGAAAGAGAATTATGAGTTATGTTTTTAGCCTCTTTTTATTAAATTAGCTCAAAGCACCAAACAGAATTCAGCTTTTACTGATCAAATTTCAATAATCTGACTGTAACAGAGGTTTGAACGTTGGTTTGTACTTCCTTTTATTAAATTATGCTCTCAATTATAAATGGTACTTTCCTTGTTCCATTGTCTGTAAATTCTGACATTTTTGTGAACTAATCACTATATTAATAAACTTCACTATGACTTTAGCAAAATACAACTTGTTTCTATCAAGAAATGTATTTTCATATACATGAAGCAACATTTCCATACATTGGCATTACAATACATGTCTTTTCTCCAGGCACACGAATGAAGCTGTACAACTATAAAGACTGTGGTGCATTAACATTTCCCATGCGAAATGAGGCACAGCAGGCAGCAGTATAAAAAGAAAGGTACTTTTCCATTATACAAGTTCAAATATTTTAAAGACTTTCAATTTAATTTAAACTGATAACAGATGATTATTATTATTACAAAATGTGCTCACATCATATTTGAGCTTCATATTTAAATTAAGGTGGTTTCCACCATTCAGAGTTGAACAAAAATAAGTAATAATTGCTATATATGTGTAAAAACAAGAAAGTATATATTTTCTACAATCAAAAATATATTTTTTATTAAACACATTATTTTAACTTACCCACTTCTGTGCCACATACCTCTACTATAAGTCAATATACAGTAGCAGGAGACATTCTCAGGCATACTGCCTGGGCTTATTATACTGTATATTGATGGAATGCTACAGAAGCACCGGATGTGGTAACTGCAGCAGGCCGAAAGTCACTGATGGAGTTGGGGCTGAATATCGAATTATGACACACAGTGCTATTGCAGACTATGCCACCCATCTGGTTTTTAGTCGGAGTGTTCAGTTTTTATAACCTCTATCCAGTGCCTGGTTTATACACTTACGTGGCCAATGATTATGCTCTCCAGAAGCAATAATTAGTCAGCTGTCAGTTAAAAAGTTGGCTCATGCCCTCTGTATGTGTGATGATAATGGCTTCTGTATGAATGAAGCCTTCAAATGGTGGTTGCAGGCTTCATATACATACGCTATATGTATCTATTATGTTTATGCCATTGTGCATGTATACATATAAAAATTCTTTTTTACTATTGTTACAAATAAAAAATGATTGCTATATACTCTACCTCCACAAGTCAATTTCCTCATTTAAAGTCCCACATTCCCCCTTTTTTATATCAAATGGTGGTTGCAGGCTTCATAAACATACGCTATAACATTATTATAACAATGTATTTTGATTAGTCCTTTTAAATAAATCAAACACTTGTCCTTGTTTCCGGAAAACTAGAATTGTGAAAAAATGTTTTAAAAAAAAGTTGTTGCTTTTTAACCCATTATTAACCCATAGGAATTTGAGGATGTGGGGAGGGCATAACCTCCAACTACTACTCATATTGGGCTACCTGTAGAGGAACCACACCCAAGTGAGGGCACACTAGTAATAGGTCCAAAGGTGCTGGTAAATTGATGGCAGTGGTGCCAGGGAAGATAGTACAGAAACAAAAGCAATTATTTGTATGTGTTGTGTGTGTGTAAATATATATACACATACATATACATATAAATATATATATTTAAACTGTTTTGTGCTGCTTCTAATATGCAGCTTGTTGCTGCCCAGGCAGTGAAATAAACACCGTCTGTGACTGCAGAGCACTTCAGGGAATGAAAAAATAAAATGCTATTTAATTATTAAATTTAACAACATGGCATGTACAAACCAATAAATTAACATCTTGAAAGTAGAATCCCTCTTGGAGAAATGCCTCATTTGTGATATGTCACTGCTAGGTAACAGCTCAATTATCATTTTCAAATGATCATTAAAATGCTAACAATTAATTGCAGTTCTTGCTCAATGAAAAAATCTGTAAACCCATAGAGGCAAATTTACAAAAAGGCATATAATACTTAAAGAGCCAGTAGAGTGTTATAGTAACATATACATGTTAGTAATATCATTAACATAAGGAAAACATCTCCTAACTATTCAAGATCTATCTGGCAGTGCATTTACCATCACTATGACACCAAGAGCAGCCTTATCTTCACTCTAATCACTTTTTAAAGGATCTGTCCATTCTGATAAAAAGATCTGCTCACCAATTAATATACAGCCAGATTAAAATTAAACAAAGCCCTAGGTAGTTATAAAGCTTTGGCCCCTCACTCTCAAGCAACCTTCGTATTCATATACAGTAGGGTTACCACCTGCCCAATACTTTGCAGACCTAATCACTTAAAATAGGCCTTGTTACCAATGATATTAATGATAAACTAATTATGAGGCTACTAATTTTTTTCACAAAAAAAGGTGGCAACTTATAACCACACTGTGTTCATATATTTCAGTACTATTATGCCCCGTACACAATTGGAAATTCGGCCAGCAAAAGACCGATGAGAGCTTTTGGTCGGAAAATGCGACCGTGTGTATGCTCCATCGGACTTTTGCTTGCGAAATTCCAGCCAGCAAAAGATTGAGAGCATGTTCTCAATTTTTTGGTCGGAAAAAGTTCCGATCAGAAATTCCGACCGTCTGTACCAATTCCGATGCGCAAAATTCCTATGCGTGCTCGGAAACAATTTGACGCATGCTCGGAAGCATTGAACTTTTTTTTTCGGCTCGTCGTAGTGTTGTACGTCACCGCGTTCTTGATGGCCGAAAGTTCAGCAAACTTTTGTGTGACTGTGTGTATGCAAGTCAAGCTTGAGCGGAATTCCATCAGTAAAACCATCCAAGATTTTTCCGACGGAAATTCCGCTCGTGTGTACGCGCATAAGAAGAATTACAAAAAGGGCTGACATGTATTTTATGTGACAGCATGAAGACAGAGACAGATGCTTTTCATAGAGACATTAGGGGTATATTAGATGTCTGATGCCTCATCTACCAATGAAGACAAAGACAGGTGCTTTTTTTTATGGAGAAATTAGGGGTATATTGGATGTCTGATATCTCATCTACCTGTGAAGACAAATTATTGAGACATTGGGGGTTGATTTACTAAAACCGGAGAGTGCAAATTCATGTGTGTCAGAGGAATAACAGAAACTTTGTTCGCCAGTACCGGCATTTCCCTGTACGCCTGCGTGGCAGAATGGCTAATAGGCGTATGCGGGTACGCGATTCAGCAGACCGCGTCACGGCGTAACGGCGCACATAGACGTGCAAGTCAGCGGACGGCGAAACGGCGTAAGCACGTACGCACGTACGCATCTTAGCCGCACACGTGGGTTCCCCTATTAGCCCTATAAAAGGCAGCCCAGCTCTCTGGCTTATTGCTGGTTTGTCATTTCAGCTTCTGTGTTCCTGTTCCTTGTTCTACTATTGACTCCTGCCTGTTGTGACCTGGATTTCCTTGACCATACTTGAACTTCTCCTGCACCTTGACCTCGGCTTGCTTAACGGATTCCTCTTCAGTCTGCTCCAGTGTTTGACCCCCGGCTTCTCTTTAAAGACTTCACTACTGCCTGCTCCAGTGTTTGACCCCCGGCCTGTCTTGGACTCTCCTATTGATTGATTCCTGTGTATGACCTTGGCTTGTTTAAACGGACTTCCTTCCTACCGGCTTGCTGTGTTTGACCCCCTGGCTTCTCTACATACTTGTTCCAGTTATCTACTTCAGGTCCAAGGTGTTGGAGCCCCAGTCTGATTCCTCTGCTGATAACCGTCCGGGTGTACCCTGCACGGACTACTACCAGACAGAAGTTCAACACGCAGGCTCCTACTAGTGCCTGGCGACCCGTGCCTCTCTGTGTCCGATACCCTCTGTGCCACCTCCAGGGGTATAGCGCACTCAGCTGCAAGGGGAGCCGCTCTCAGCATCTCGGCCCTGGTGAGTACCCTGACAATGTGCAGCTGTGCATGGTGGCCAATCAGCTTTTAACTTCAGGTTGTTCAATTAAGCTTTAAAAAAAGCCTGGAAGTTGATTTCTATGCAGACCTTCACCAGATTTTGCACTCTCCCATTTTAGTAAATCAACCGCTAGGGGTCTATTAGATGTCTGATGCTTCATCTACCATGTAGGTAAGTGGATTCCCAACCTGCTGTTTACTCTCTGCTGCTGGACAATATTCTGACAGCTGACTTGGAAGGGTTCAGAGCTTAGCATTTCTAAACAGGAGATATTGGGGAACTTTAGTTCCCTGATCACCTGTCGCTCTCCAACCAGAAGTGGCCCCCAACACTCTTAGACTCACAGAGTAGCCAGGAGTCCTACAACATTCACATGTAGAAGTGATTTGGTGGCTTTACTGTTGCCTGCATCACTTCTACAGAGTTCAACAGAGCTTGCTGAGACCAAGCCATAGGTGAATGAGTTAGTGTGCCATAAACAGTCCCCTTCATTTTCATGTGTTTTAAAAACTGACTTTTCGTTTTATGGACATCCACCTTTTTTCTGTACATGAAAAAGAATGCGCAAATGCACATCAACTATGCCATGCATAGAATAATACCCATTCAAACATCAGGCAATTAGGTCCTTAACATACTTACCACTTGCTTACTGGGCACTTTCACCCTCTTTTGGCCCAAGCTAATTTTCAGCTTTCAGTGCTCTGGCACTTTGAATGACAATTGCGTGGTCATGCAACACTGTACTCATGTGAAATTTTTATCATTTTTTTTGAGACAGAGCTTTCTTTTGGTGGTGTTTAATCACCACTGGATTTTTGATATTTTTCTCTAAACAAATGGAAAAAGACTGAAAATTTGGGGAAAAAAAGCACTTTTTCTTCGTTTGTTATAAAATGTTGCAAATAAGTAATTTTTCTTCTTCACTGATGTGCGCTGATGAGGCTGCACTGATGGGCACTAATAGGCTGCACTGATGGGCACTAATAGGTTGCATTGATGGGCACGAACAGTCATTGATAAGGCTGCACTGATGGGCATTGATATGCTGCACTGATGGACACTGATTGGCACTGATGGCGCTTTACTGATAATCAGGGCACTAATGATCAGTGCCCTGATTATCAGTGTAAAAATCTGCTGTCACAGGAAAGCCAGTTACTGGCTTTCCTTTCCTCACACAGTGACAGCGCTAAAAAAAAGGAAATGGATATAACCAGGATTTGTTTATATGGGATCAGCTGTGATTGGATACAGCTGATCACATGATAAAAAGCCAATGTCATTGGCTCTTTACCCTGGTCGATGATGCATTGTGTCCAAGGGACACGGCTCATCCCCGATTGCCGAGCTGTGCTCCCCCAATCGCCGAGCTGTGCGCTCCCAATCGCCGAGCTGTGTGCCCCCAATCGCCGAGCTGTGCACCCCCAGGGGCACGCACGAGCAGCGTGACCGGGAGGAGAAGAGTCCCGCCCTGCTGTCAATCTGATATAGGTGAGAACTGGTTAAAAGGTACATGAAAAAACTTTATATTGTGAAAGGGCTAAATACAAACTGCACTATAATATGAGTAAGAGGGATAGTAACATTTATATAAAAATTGAAACTCATTAAAAAATTTATTATTTGACCTATTCCATTTTGTCTTGGTCTAGTTTCCATCTGTGCATTGCATTTTAGGTGCTTTACCATTGAACTCACCAGCATAACCTGAGTTTTCATGAAATTGCACACACCTAAAATACCATAAAAAGTACAGGTATGAACAGGCATTTTTAAGCCTGAAATTGCAGAAAATTTTAAGCTGTACAATGCATCTGTATGTATTATGTATGTAATGTAATACAGTTATGGGAAGTTTTTCTGGAATATCCAAAATAGTTTTACCTTTATTGAGCTTTTAATTGGCATACTATAAACCGTAAAGCCAAAACTTTTATTTTTATTTTGAATGGTGTACAGAATAAATAATAATAATTTTTATTTTCAATAGAGTAAGGGAGGGTTATAACCCCTGTAAGATTTAAGTTTACCCTCTTTGTCCCAATGGGGGGGGAGGTTTACCTTCATTTCCCGTCCCATAGCCAAAACAGAAAGTGAGAGGAAATCCCTGCAAATTAAGGCAGAACTTCACTCTCTCAATCAACATTGACTATTATTACCCTATGCTGCCAGCATTAGTAAATAGATAGGAAAGTATATTATATTTAAGTTTTGTAACCTTTATTTTTTAAATGTTTTCAGTTACTTCCTGGTTTCCATGCCTAGGCAAATGATGTCATACATCCCAGGAGTATTCAGAAGGGGAGAAAGGTGGGAGGGGTTTTCTCAGCTAAGCACACCCTCCTGCCTGTATGCCTGAGCTAAGGGCAGATGGATTCCAGGAAGTAAATGCTACATGAATCATCTGCACTCACTCAAGATGGCCGTGGCCAGAAATGCTAGGGGGTGGTTTTCAAAGTAATTTCCCAGCATAATAAAACATGGAGACCTGGATGGATGAGTGAGTTTGAAAATTCAAAATTAATTAAAGAGCATTTTTGGTTTGTGGTGCTCAGATGCAGTGTAGTTCCACTTTAAGGGAATGTTTTGCCCCCCTCCCCCTCTAGCTCATCAGAACTAGTATCCCCATTGGAAGATTTCCCCTCTATTACTTTTCTGAGGACAACCCAAGAATTGGGATTTTATTTTACTTTTACTTTAAATTATAATGGTAAATATGACAAATAGAGAGCACAGACAGTAGTTACAGTTAAACTGACAGGTGTTCTAATTCCTCTACCTTCCATTCAAAACGAAAAAAAAAAGTTTTGCCTGTAGTTATACTTTAACCACTTCAATACTGGGCACTTATACACCTCCCTGCCCAGACCCAGACCAATTTTCAGCTTTCAGCGCTGTCGCACTTTGAATGACAATTGCGCGGTCATACTACACTACCCAAACAAAATTTGTATCATTTTGTTCCCACAAATGGAGCTTTCTTTTGGTGGAATTTGATCACCTCTGCTAAACAAATAAAAAAAGATCAAAAATTTTGAAAAAAAAATGTTGTTTTTTTTGTTTCTGTTACAAAACTTTGTAAGTTTTCTCCTTCACTGATGGGGCTGCACTGACGGGCACTGATAAGGTGGCACTGATGAGGTGGCACTGATGAGCACTAATATGCGACACTGATGGGCACTGAAAGTCGGCACAGGTGGGCACCGATGGACACTGATAGGTGGCACTGTACACTAATAAATGGTACTGATGGATGCCAATCAGTGCCAAACAATAATGCCTGCCAATCAGTGATGTCCATTGTGGGCACTGATTGGCATCCATTGTGGGCACTGATTGACATCCTTGGTGGTCTAGGGTGGCATACCTGGTGGTGAATAGTGGTGGCATCCCTGGTGGTCCAGTATCCTCGGGGGGACTGCATTGATAATCGATCAGCCACGACAGATGTGGCTGACAGACGCGAGTGAGGAAAAGCCAATCACCGGCTCTTCCTGTTTACAGTGTGATCAGCCTTGATTGGACACGGCTGATCATGTGGTAAAGAGTCTCTGTCAGAGACTCTTTACCTAGATCGGTGTTGCAGGGTGTCAGACTGACACCCCACAGCAACGATCGCCGCAATGCGAGCCCCGGGGGCGTGCAGCGGCTTGATATACTGCTGGATGCCATTTGATGTCTGGTCAGGATATTGAAACCACTTTGCCACCATCATTTTGCTATATGACGGGCGGCAAGTGGTTAATAGTAGTTTTTATTTCATTTTTTGCTGTCTGTCCCTTTGGGAGGGTTTCGCTTTATTTCCTGTCCCAGAAAAATAAACGGAAGGGAAAGTCTCCCCAAAGCCTCCTATTTCACCTTGATTTCTGTTGTGGGGACAACTATAAAACTTTGTATTTCAATCACTTTCTTTGCCTTTTTTTCTGTTTGTTTTTGTCCCCAGAATAAATAAATAAATCTCTCCAGTGGGTGCACAGACAGCAATAACATCTGACAGGGATTCTAAACACTAAAACTGAAAACAAAATGTTCTAGCTTTATACACATTTTAAGCAGGCCACTCATCATTTTCTAGTAATTTTCTGTTGTAGAGCAGTCTGCCAATGAAGGGGTTACTCTTCATGTCACTGTGTAGTCTTTTGGGGCTATTATACTTGAATGAACTTTAATAGTACTGGGCTAGATTTTAAACACTGTTTATATAGAATTCTAATAGCTATACTTACTGGTCTTTAAATTGGATTTTTTTTTTTTTTTGCTTACAGATGACCATGACCTATTCTCTCTACACTTTTGTATTCAATGATCTATTACTCGTTTAGAAGCGCTGTATAACATTGACATTACTAGCAAACTAATTACCTCATTGCACACTCTGTAATTGCATTTATAAGTACTTATTTCAATGATGGACAATGCTTGGAGGAAAAAGTGATTTTCTCCTACAGGCTGGAAAGAATGGTAAAATTGCTAGTGGCAATAATAGCGAGATGTGTAGCGGCTTAGATTTTCCTTCGATCAACTGCCATAAAACACCATTAAAACACTTACAAATATTTAAAAATAGCCAGCATTAACATAAGGTATTCTAATGTTATCATTTATGAATTTTTAATTTTAGGTTTTCTGCAGAATGGCAACCTAACTCACAGGTGTACAGATTTCTCTCAAGAACAGCAGAGTTCCTGAATATAAATCATGTACCAAGAGTGCACACTATCACTCTATTGCTTCTGAACCCCCTTCTACCTCTATCCCCAATTATTCCTAAAATATAGAATTAGAAATTAGATAGTGACAGGATAGTACACAAGCACTTAAATAGGTAGGAAATAGAAAGAGACAAGGCAGATTGTAGCTTACTATAAAAATGTGAATGCATTATCTGTTTTTAGCCACAGATATTGCACAATGGTTGGACAGTATTTAAGCAGCTTGGTTAGGCCACAACATAAGAGGGAGAAATGAAGCAAGTTTCATTAAAAAAAAAAAAATACCTGTATTATTTTAGAGACAATAGCTACAAATATTGTACAGTAGCTGGACAGTATGTAAACAGCTTGAATAAACCACAATGTAAGGAAAGACAAGACAGGTTTTACTTTGAAATACAAATGAGAGTGTATTATTTGAGAGACAATAGTCACAAATATTGTATAGTGCACTGCCAGTGCTGATCCAGATGGCAGGGCACCAGCTGCACAAAAAAAAAAGCTACACTATTACCACTACTAGGCTGGAAGCCTGACCCCAATTTGTCCAAGGTCTTTGTGCTTTAACCCCTCCCCTATATAATCTAGTGAAAATGTTCTGGCTTGAGTTGCCCTAGAGTGAGTACCACCTGCAATTTCTTTTTTTTTCACTTCTATATTTTAAATTAAAGCGATAGTTCACCACAGTTGATAAAAAAAATCCCCTGTAAGGCAATGTCATAATGTGCTAGTATGCATTGCATTAGAATGAAGCCCTCCAGGGGCCTGCTGTCACCCCTGAGAGGGCTGACATCTTCCCCTGGTCTTCCTTCCTGGTTCGCATCCTCTGGCTACATGAGTGTCCGGGAGTGCGATGACGTCACTCCCATGAATGCACGTGGGAGCCGCTGTTTATGGCACAGGCTCTAAAGGTCCAGCACTGTGATGTCAAGGCAAGTTTAGGAGATATTCACAGTACCTACAGGTATGCCCTACTATAGGCTTGCCTGTAGGTACAAGTGGTAGAACACAGTTTACTACCACTTTAAGTGTATAATCCTATGGTCATAGGCTGCCAGCCCTTCCCCATTTTATCTTCTTTGCTAGGGACTTTTTGGCTACAGCAAACGTGGTTGCATCACGGTTGTCAGTATTTACTTAGTTAAACAGGCAGTGAGGAGGCGATACAATGCTTCCTTACTACCTGCCAAATGCTCTCTGAGGAACAACCATAATGTGGGTCACTCTTTAAAGAGCAAAACAGGTGTAAACGTGCCCTCTGTGCGATTTAAAAAAAAATTGTCACCTCTTTTGAGATTTTATATATTATTGTTTTGATTCAGTATAATAATATAGTCTTTCAATTATCGTATTTATCGGCATATAACACGCACTTTTTTCCCCTGAAAATCAGGGGAAAATTGTGGGTGCGTGTTATAGGCCGATCCCTGTCACTTTTTGTTCGGATAGAAGCCGATATACACAGCCGTGTGTAAATTCAAATATGGTGCCGAGACTGCAGGGACTCGGCGGAGCGGAAATACACATACCCGAGAGTCCTCGGCTTATCTCGGCGCCGCTCACAGTCCCGCCATTGGACCTGTGTTATGTCCATCATAGGGCGGGACTGGGCATGACTGTGAGCGGCGCCAAAAAAAGCCGAGGATTCTTGGGTATGTGTATCTCTGCTCCACCGAGTCCCTGCAGTCTCGGCGCCATATTTGAATTTACACACGGCTGTGTATATTGGCGGCGATCGCGGCGAGCACTGGGGCAAGGCTGCACTGGGGCAAGGCTGCACTGGGGCAAAGCTGCACTCACATGGCTGCACTGACAAGGCTGCACTGACAAGGCTGCACTGGGGCAAAGCTGCACTGAAAAGGCTGCACTGGGGCAAAGCTGCACTGAAAAGGCTGCACTGGGGCAAAGCTGCACTGAAAAGGCTGCACTGGGGCAAAAGCTGCACTGAAAAGGCTGCAATGGACACCGGGGCAAGGCTGCACTGACACTGACAAGGCTGCAGATGGACACCGATAACGCTGCATTGATGGGCATTTTAATGTAAGCTTTTCTTCCTTAAACTTTACTCCTAAAAGTTTTTTTCCTTAAAATTCCCTCCTAAGCTTGGGGTGCGTGTTATACGCTGACGCGTGTTATACGCCGATAAATACGGTAGTCTTCTTCTTGTGATGGGTTATTATCATAATAGAGACGCTTTCTGGTCACAACTCTTTCAAACAGATCTAGCCCCTCCCTTTCCCCTTAGTCAAACTGGAATCCCCTGATACCATACTTAACCATTTTAGACAACTAGAAAAAAAATAGATATCTAAATTAGACACACCTTAAACATTACATTTCTTTAGCGATACCAATTATTAAAAGTTCCCAGGGGCTGCATTACCCTCTATATTTCCAAATGATTTGGAGTATATTATGGGAAATTTCTGGGATATCAAACCCTTAGAGGCCATAAATGTAATTATTGTTAAGGAAAGATGTCTAGCTACGAAACTGAACAAACTGAATTTAGGCTACCCACTTTATCAAAAAATGTCAGGCAGGCCTAAAAGTGACAGGCAGAGATTCTGTGTGACAGGTAGTATGGGGCAAGCAGGTTTTGCAGGAACTCTTCTTACTACCCCCAGAAGCAGCGCAGCCAACTGTCTGCAAATGCTGCTGTACTCTTTCCCTCCTTCTCTGCCTATCCGGCCATAGACCTGCAAACTGGCTATGAGGAATTGCAGAATGACTTGATCACACAATCACAGACTTGTTGCAGGAGGATGATCTTAATCATGTACAAGCATTCGTCCTTTCATATAATGAGGGTGAGGAAGAAAGCACTATGATCATATAGGGAAAGGAGGGTTTAGCCACACAGCAGTCAGGAAAAATCAGAATAGGGAACAGCAAGAGGCAGTGATGTTCTAGCACCTGGAGCTTACTATGAAGTGGGCTCCAGCGATGAGAAAGGGATGAATGATGAGGTGACAGGCTGTCCATGGATGCCACTAAATGGAGATGGCCAGTACACAGAGCTCTGCAGTGTAGGCATTTTGAATGTATCTGCTGCAAAAGCTAAAAAAAAAAAATCCCTAATTCCCCCCCATGCCCAGCTTCTTAATGCCAGCTTGGCAAAGCTGTTGGCTTTCCAGCTACTTTCATTCCAATTCATAAAATCACCCCCCTTCAGTAAGGTACAGTATTTTGCCCAGAAAGCCATCCCTGGACTACGCTGTTAGCGTGTACACAAGTTGCATGACCACAGAAATGTGGTCCAGTAAGCTAGGGCAGGGATGCTACAGATCCTTCATAGCACATTGGGTCATTGTTTGGGTTATGGGTTAACATTGCTCTGCCCATTTTCTGCAATCTTCTGCCTGTAAATAACCCTGTCACATACTCCCTCAAAGAGAACTATAAGCTGCTATGCTGATGTACATTGCACAGGAAATTCCAATGTTGCACAATATAAAAAAAAAACTGGAAAATATGTCCTGTGAAAAAACACATGTGCCTGTTATCACTATAGTGCATACGGACAAGGACAGGCTGAAAAAGGCTCCAGGACATTAGCAGAATTAGGATGCATCAAAGAATGAAATTTTGTAAAACGGCTCCCTTCCCCACTTCCAAATTCTACAGAAATGCACAGAATTTTGCTAACTACAAGGAATTAGTAAAGGTTTACCTACCCTTAGGCCCCTTTCACACTGGGGCGGTTTGCAGGCATTATTGCGCTAAAAATACCGCCTGCAAACCGCCCCTAAACAGCCTCCGGTGCGCTGGCAGGACAGTAAAAAAAGTCCTGCGAGCCGCATCTTTGGAGCGGTGAAGGAGCGGTGTGTTCACCGCTCCTAAACCGCTCCTGCCCATTGAAATCAATGGGACAGCGCGGCTATACCGCGGCAATACCGCGGCTATAGCAGCGCTGTACGAGTGGTTTTAACCCTTTTTCGGTCGCCAGCGGGGGGTTAAAACCGCACCGCTAGCGGCCGAATACAGCCGCAAAAACAACGGTAAAACAGCGCTTAAAATAGCGCTGTTTTACCGCCGACGCCCCCACCGCCCCAGTGTGAAAGGGGCCTTAGAGACCTGCAAATGCCTACAAGCCCTACATACAGTATATCTCCCTGTGTACTTGATCAGCATCACTTCCTATGCTTTTCCTATCACAGTTAAAGCACAACTTCAGTATGGTTGCTGTGACTTCAAACTTTTATAGTGAGAGGGCTGGCATACCCAAAAGCCCCCTTATTGGCCCTTCTAGGAAAGTTGACCATAGTTCAATGGCCAGGCCATGAATTATGGTTACTATGGTGAATTTCCCCATTCTTTTATTGGGTCCACGAACCTCAAACATGCAGGATTTGCCAAGAACCTATAGTAGCAAGAAACCCAAAAATCTTTCCTACTTCCTACAGTAAGCCACAAACTTTTGCAGTTGGAAACTCTAATTGTTGCTTCATAATGCAGAAAGACACTCTGAAATGCCCTTTTTCTTTTTCACAAAAAGATGGTGAAAATAAAAATGAAAAAATACTAAAAAAGGAAAATCCAGCTGTTTTCACTTTTTTACTTTTAAGTCAAAGTGCAGTGACTATACTTATATCTACACCAGGGGCGGATCCAGAGCCTAGTCTCGGGAGGGGCACTGCCAGAAAATATGTTTTTTTTGGGTAAATTTATCGGGAAATGGCTGGTGTTAATGCTTCAATCATCATGGCACCATGGTTGTTATGGTGTCAGGATGATTGAAGCGCATTATTACTATAATTACATTGTTAAAAAAAATGAAATGGTTCAACTCACCATAATGCAAAATCAGTGGGAGCCCCAAGCGTGTCACTTGCCACTGTCACCTGCCACATGTTGCGGATTGTCACTTGCCACGTCCCATGCCACACGTTGCAGATTGTCACTTGCCACACGTTGCGGATTGTCACTTGCCACGTCCCATGCCACACATTGCAGATTGTCACTTGCCATGTCCCATGCCACATGTTGCAGATTGTCACTTGCCACGTCCCATGCCACACGTTGTGGATTGTCACTTGCCACGTCCCATGCCACACATTGCAGATTGTCACTTGCCACGCGTTGCGGATTGTCACTTGCCACGTCCCATGCCACACGTTGTGGTTTGTCACTTGTCACGTCCCATGCCACATGTTGCAGATTGTCACTTGCCGCGTCCCATGCCACACGTTGCGGATTGTCACTTGCCACGTCCCATGCCACACGTTGCGGATTGTCACTTGCCTGCTATAATTGTCTCTTGCTGTGTCCCAGGGTCAGGCAGCAGATTACCAGTCAAGCAGCAGATAGGTGATGTAATCTCTCTGCTGCCGCGGCTGCCTGCACACTGCACAGCGAGAGTGGAACTGCAGGGATGCAGGGCGGGCGCCGGGCGGTGAGAGATGATGTCCGGCTCCCTGATTGGCCAGCAGCCCACTCACAGTCACACACTGTCACCGAGCCACACAGCTGTTCACCTGTCTGGTGCTGTCTCTCACCAACAGAGCCGCCCGTGCTCTCAGCCACGGAGCCACCCGCCGACTCTCTCACCCGTGGCGACACCTGCCGGCCCACTCACTCACCCGAATTCTCGGAGGGGGCAATTGCCCTGTTGCCCCCCTGGATCCGCCCCTGATCTACACTAATGATTGAACAAAATGGACTAAGTTAAAAAAAAATACAAATTCACTTTTCTTTTTCAAATGGTTGTGCCAAAAGTTTTTTGATATGGTCATTAGCCCATATTTATTCAATTCTGCCAGAATGAGCTCCAGGCTCCCCCAAAAAAATTGAAAAATAGGCATTACTTGCCAAGATGTGTATTGTGGCAGAGTTCTGTGAGTCACAAGATCAGCTGAACAGAGCTACAAAATATTTCAGCAGGCATGTATTTCAGCTATTCATTTACAGCCCAATTTTGAAGCTCTGTCCCATGTCTACAGTCATGCTCCTCCCCCTCTGGAGGCTCCTATGTTATCCCCCCCTTTTTTTATACTTACCTTCTCCAGATGTCTTTAGGCTAGTCATATGAAGTGCATAGTCCTACCCCTCTCAGGATTTTCTCACAGTCTTCAATAATGCAGAGTGGTAATGATTAATGACTCATTATTGCACCATTATAATGTGAGTGCACGGTGCCATAGCAACGATTCTCCCCTCCCATCCCACTCCATTATTTAAGGGCTGGTTTCCTGATGTGCTATACTCACTGTATGTTCCCATTTTTTCCATGTTAAAAGACTCTGGGGTATCATTCAAACTGGAATACTAAGGACCTTATGTGATGGAAAAGAAATACTACATGGGGACAGCTCTGGAGAGGAGGCGAGTATTGCATTTAACAACAAGCTTCTGTTTTGCTTTACTACTCTGTAATGCCCCGTATCCACGATCGGAAATTCCGCCAGCAAAAGTCCGATCCCTGATGAAGTCACGAGGTCACGTGACGTAACGCGTAGGATCTAGCTAGAAGATACACACAACGTCCGACGCTGCTGTGACCCCGGACGTTGTAGCTGTGAACCGGAAGTTTCGCATCAGGTGACGGCGTTCCGCCATCTTTGCTTGTCACTGTCTCACACTGTACCCACAGTGTGGACGTTATTTTAACATATATTTTTAACCTCAATAAATCGGATTTTATAATTACTACACCATAGGAAGCCCCCTTTTCTTTTCTTTCATTTTTTTGGCTTGGAGTTCAGCACACAGAATCACCCCCATCCAGGAGTAGCTGGGGTATCCACTCATCTGCAACCAGCGGACATCCCCTGACAACCTGAAGACCAGGCACCCCCAGACCATCACTCTACATCTACAATTGGGCTTAATTCTAAGCCCCTTGAGGTAAGGGCATTGGGAGCACACATACAGGGGGAACGAGTCACTTTGCTGTATCTGACTTCAATACCATCAACACTGCAGCCACCTTACACAGCTGATTGATTGTGTTATTATTGGACTCACTACTCATTATTTGGCCCTAGGATAGGGGCCTTAACTTTTTGTTTGCTTTCACCATTTTACTATTATTGAACACTTTGCTTTTATTGCGGAACACAGATCACGTGACACAGTGAACATTTATGCTTGATTTATTTATGTGTTTGCGCGAAATCATTTTCAATATTTATTTAAAAGTCCGATGTGAGCTTTTGGTCGGAAATTCCGACTGTGTGTATGCTCCATCAGACTTTTGCTGGCAGAATTTCCGCCAGCAAAAGATTGAGAGCAGGTTTACTATTTTTCCGAAATTCCGATCGTCTGTAACAATTCCAACGCACAAAATTTCTACGCATGCTCGGAAACAATTCGACGCATGCTCGGAAGCACTGAACTTCATTTTCTTGGCTCGTCGTAGTGTTGTATGTCACTGCGTTCTTGACGGTCGAAAGTTCAGAGAACTTTTGTGTGACCGTGTGTATGCAAGGCAAGCTTGAGTGGAATTCCGTCGGAAAAACCATCCAAGGTTTTTCTGATGGACATTCTGATCGTGTGTACGGGGCATAAGACACCAATAATTAAAAATGTAAAAAAATCCCTGAATGTGGGCATTAACTATTAACCTGGAGTTCTTCTAAATCCATTACCACATTTAAAACAGAGAAGAGTACTCGTGTACATATTTATCTAAAAAAAGTATCATTTGATGACAAGATTTATCAAAATATTTATACAGTACCAGTAATAAAGCGTCATAATAAAACCTGAGGGCTAATGTATGAAGGCCCCAATATTTAGAGATTAAGATCTCAGCAGAAAATCATACAAGAGACTTAAATTTAATCTTGAGGGGGATAAAAACCCATGTATGACTCAAAGACAATAGATCATGTTCTCAAAAGCCAATAATGCATAGGTAAGAAGCAGTCCGTAAAGGGCACTGAGGAATAAGCAAGGCAGGGAATGACTGCCAATTAATATTTATGAGTACAGTGAAAATTGATTGTGATACATGTTTACCACAGTTATAAAACAAAAGAAAGCAGTAAGCAAAAAATATAAAACAGTATTTTTTTTACTATACCAAAAATAAAAATATTTTTTTTTCCCACTGTTAAAATAAATGGTTCAGAACATGGTCCCCCTCCCTTCCTGCATACACACAGCCTTCAGCTCTGCACTAACATAAACCAGAACTGTACCATTCAATCACACCATTCACAGGATGCTATTTCTTCTTGACATGTCATAATAAATGATCAGTTCAGCAACAAAGAATATGACATTATACCAAAAGTATAATGTACTTCGCTGTTGTAAATCACTGCTTTGTTTACAATAGAGAAAGTTAAGAATTGGTTGTTTGTGATATAAGCAAGGCTCAATACCTTCAGCTTAATTTCAGAAAAACTAAAAACATTTATGATAATCCATGCCCTTTCCCATTAAAATAACACACACTGCATTAAATAAATGCAAAAAAAATCAAGTTGTATGAACAAATTGCACATATGTTTATTTTTTTAATCAATGTACCTGGCGTTGTATATAAACTATGTTGACGCCACCATATTTTAGCATATGACCATATATATTAGTATAAATTTATTAGTGCTGTGTTTTCTGTTTGGAAACTGGAACATTCTGCAGTCTTGATCTATCATCAGATTTCTCTGAATAAAATACACTATATTGCCAAAAGTATTGGGACACCTGCCTTTACACACACATGAACTTTAATGGCATAGACCATAGGGTTCAATATTGAGTTGGCCCACACTTTGCAGCTACAGTATAACAGCTTCAACTCTTATGCATAGGCTGTCCACAAGGTTTAGGAGTGTGTCTATGGGAATGTTTGACCATTCTTCCAGAAGCGCATTTTTGGTGTCAGGTACTGATGTGGACAAGAAAGCCTGGCTCAGTGTCTCCGCTTTAATCCATCAAAAAGATGTTTTGTCAGGTTGAGGTCAGGACTCTGTGGAAGCCAGTCAAGTTCCTCCACCCCAAACTTGCTCCTCCATGCCATTATGGACCTTGCTTTGTGCACTGATCCAAATCATTTGGTGGAGGGGAGATTATGATGTGGGGTTGTTTTTCAGGGGTTAGGCTTGGCCCCTTAGTTCCAGTGAAAGGAACTCTTAAGGCATCAGCATACTAAGACATTTTGGACAATTTCATGATCCCAAATTTGTGGGAACAGTTTGGGGATGGCCCCTTTTTGTTCCAACATGACTGCGCACCAGTGCACAAAGCAAGGTCCATAAAGACATGGATGAGTGAGTTTGGGGTGGAGGAACTTGACTGGCCTGCACAGAGTCCTGACCACAACCCGATAGAACACCTTCGGAATGAATAAGAGCGGAGACTACAAGCCAGGCTTTCTCATCCACATCAGTGCCTGACCTCACAAATGCGCTTCTGGAAGAATGGTCAAACATTCCCATAGACACACTCCTAAACCTTGTGGACAGCCTTCCCAGAAGAGTTGAAGCTGTTATAGCTGCAAAGGGAAGGCCAACTCAATATTGAACGCTATGTACTAAGACTGAGATGCCAATAAAGTTTATGTGCGTGTAAAGGCAGGTGTCCAAATACTTTTGGTAATATATTGTATATAACTAGTTAAAAGGCATGGCTCAGTATAATCCAAAGGAAAAGCCACACAAAAATGATGTATTCACTGGCAAAACTGTAACCAGCCGACAATTTTCAATCCATAGTCCCGCCCCCAGGACCACCCTTCTAACAACGGTCCGAATCAGAGGATTAAAGGGCAGTTAAAAGGCACGTATAAACTAGCTAGATTATTTCTTCCATTTAAGTTACAGAAAAAAATGTATTATGATTGCTTGATATGGTAGCATACTTTTTTCTTTCAAATACTTTCAATACAAAAAGCCTTTTTGTTCAAATCGCTGCTTAATGTACTATATATTAATAGAAGAAAAGATATTTAAACTTTCATGGTATAATACATAAAATAAACACAGAATGTTAAGAGTTGTTCCTGCTCAGCACCGCAGGACTAAAATACTGAAAAACAACATATCAAAAGCATTCATGCAGATGTTAGATGAAATACTCATTAAGGACAGATGTGCTAATTTATAGGTATAGCATGTAGCAGGTCGATATTTTTTCTTAAACTCAAAAAACATTATTGATACTTGGATTTATTCAGATAGACCTCTCATAGATTTTAGATGTCACCTTAGTTTAATTACAGAATACAGCATGTCTTAAACACACTAATGTAGACACCAGAAAATTTAGTGACATGAAAAATACACCTGTCAGAATACAATATTAGTGGACAGAGTGGCAATGCTTTGTATGTTGATAATTACAGCTACATTTTCTGCTTGCAAAGAGTTGTTTTGTTCATCAATGTATATGTCTTAAATGGATTCAGAGATCAAAGGCAATGAATAGCTGTCTTGCTGTCAAATGTAGTCATTGACTACAGACCAGTAAAGCTTATCATAGACTCTGATTCTAAAGCCATTGGTATGACATCTTACAAGGACCAGATTAAGGATGTGAGTGTGGCTATAAATGTGAAAAGGCTTTTTGGCTTTCCAGTCTGGCTGCTTAACATCTGAGTTCTAGCCTCACGGTTACCTGCATGATTCACTGGATTTGTTCTTGGAGCTCTTTGGATTCCCTGGATCGTTTTGGAAATCTGCTGTTGTTTGACTTGTTGCTGACATTCGAGTCCACTATTTCCAGTAAGAGTGCATACCCCTTATCTCGGGTGGAGGACACACCATACCTGATGCTCTACATGCCTGCTGAGGCCTTTGTACCCCACTTCTGAGCAACAACTTTTCGTGGTGGACTCCATATATATATATATATACCATAGGATTATTTCACCTTTGGGACTTTCTCACCTGTGTTTCTACTCATTATATACATGTTCTGTTTTATATTCATATTTGAGATTGATTTTTATCACGTTTTTTATTATTTACACACAATACTTGATATATTATTCAATGTTTATTGTTTTATATTTTTAGCGCTACATTTTTCACTGATCTTGAGCACATTCCCTGGGTCACTATTATTCAGAAACCTCACAACCTCAGAACAGGGTTGCCACCTTTTAGCTCACAGCAAAAGGTACGTATGGCCCTATAGGTGTGGTTAAACCACTGTGATTTAGAGCCATGCCATACGCACAATCCTGTGACCAACCGTCTTATTGAAATAAACTACTTAAAACAAATGTATACCATACACTTGAAGCAATAGTGACTCTACTCTTCAACTCTTCAACTCTGGCTACCATAACATCAACCCGTGCCAAAACACCAACCCAAGCCACAGCTCTTCCCTCTGTAGTCCTCCAATGACCCTTGTTTGTCATTCTGCCAGCCTGGAGCTGTTGCCTCATCAACATATTTATACAGCCTTTCAGCTTACCATTATTCTTCATAACCTTTTCCAATCTTTAACGTGTCACTAAACCCAAATCATAAAACACTATCAGTACATGCTGTTTTACATGCTGTTCAATTCGTACTCACTATGGGGTTGAGTTACAAAAAATGAAGAGTGACAAATCTGGTGCAGCTGTGCTTGGCAGCCAATCAGCTTCTAACTTCAGCTTGTTCAATTAGGCTTTGGCAAAAAAAATTTAAACTGATTGGCTACCATTCACAGCTGTACCAGATTTTGCACTCTCCAGTTTTAGTACATCAACCCCTATGAGACTTGTTTTTTTGTATTCTGCAAAAAAACTGGTTGATCCTGCTGTTTTCTAACTCCCCCTTCTGTCCAAGTCCCCAATGCAGCTAGGGATTTTGCTGAGCAGTGTTGGCAGCTCTACACATGCTCAGTTTTTAGTGAGTTTCTATGCTGAGCATTTCCTCCCTATCACATCTGAGCAGCCCATGTGACTATAGAGTCACACATGTGGGCGTATACACAGTGCTAAATGACAGCCCACTCTCTACCTTCTCCTCTATGCCCACTAACCAGCTAAACACAATGGGCACAGGATATTACATATAGATTAATGGAGGCTTCACCTCCCTCTTATTCTAAGACACAGGCTGGAGGGGCGTGACACAGCCTGTGATTGGCAGAAATCCACCCACACCATGTTAATGTAAAAAAATAATAAAGATTTGATGCCAAATATATATTTGTATGACCATTTACAACATTTTATTGATATTATTTCTTTTTACTCTGTATTCCAAAAGAATGTTTTTTTTTTCTCTTTTTTTTTAACATGTGACCAGCAGCCGAGGACTAGAAGCTCCTCCTGCTTATGATTACCTGCAGACAGTCTGGGAAAGAGCTAGGTCATGTGACAACTGTATATTGATTGGGAAAAAGGTACTTGGATGTTTTTTATTACTATTATTATTATACACGATTTACATAGCGCCAAAAGTTTACGCAGTGCTTTACAATGTAGAGGGGGGACAGCACAATTACATTACAGTTCAATACAGAAGGGAAAGGAGGGCCCTGCTCATAGAGCTTACATTCTAAAGGGAGGGGGTGATGGTACAAAAGGTAATAGATGCAGGGAATGATTTGATGGGGGTGGCTCAGGGACAGTTGTTAGGTGGGTGTGAGATAGGCTTCCCTGAATAAGGAAGTTTTCAGGGATCTCCTAAAAGTGGACAGGTTAGGGGCTGATTGGACATACAGGGGCAGGGAGTTCCAGAGGATGGGAGAGGCTCTGGAGAAGTCCTGAAGGGACATGGGAGGAGGTAACAATAGAGCCAGGGAGCAGGAGGTCCTGGGAGGAGCGGAGGGGATGATTTGAGTAATATCTGCAGATGAGGTTGGTGATGTAGCTGGGGGCGATGTTATGGATGGCCTTTTATGTTGTGGTTAGTATTTTGGATTTTATATGGTGGGGTAGGGGAAGCCAGTGAAGGGACTGGCAGAGAGGGGCAGCAGTCACGGATCAGTTAGTGAGGTGTATAAGTCTAGCAGCAGCATTCATAATATACTGAAGGGGGAATAGCCTGCGTAAGGGTAGGCCATTAAGGAGAGAGTTGCAGTAGTCAAGGCGGGAAATATTCAAGAAGTGAATAAGTTGCTTTGTGGTGTCATTAGTCAGGAAGGGTCAAATTCTGAAGAAGTTGTGGAAATGTGGTGGCAGGATTTAGCCAGTGATTGGATGTGGGGGCTGAAGGAGAGGTCAGAGTCAGGGATTGCACCCAGCACGCTTGCATGTGTGGAGGGACCAATGGTTGTGCTGTTGATCTTAATGGTAAAGTCATAGGGGGGGGGGGGATCGGGAAGGAGGAAATATAACAAGCTCAGTTTTAGAAAGATTTCGTCTGAGAAAGTGGTGTGACATCCATACCGATATGTCATCCAGTAAGTTTAAGATCCGTGAGGGGATAGAGGGGGTGAGTTGAGGAGTGGAGAGATAGATTTGGGTGTCATTGGCGTAGAGGTGGTGGTATTGGAAGCCATGGGAGGTTATCAACTGGCCCAGGGAAGAGGTATAGAGCAAGAATAGGAGGGGCCCAAGGATGGACATAAAGAGGAAGAGAACCAGAGAAGATGGAGTTGTAAGTGACACTGAAAGTGCCTGGCTGCCTCTGTGCTGTTTTGAGAAAGAACCAGTTAAACTCAACGGCTCCTACAGGGGTAGCGCTATCAAACGTGAAAACAGTATTAAAACAAACAAAATAATTATACACCGTTGGAAAACTAAATATCATTGGCACCCACCGGCAGTTTTAAAGGCAGATGGTTGACAGCCTCACCTTTTTGCTACACAATTGTAAACCTTTCATTGGAATGGACTTCTATCGCTAGCTTGTGCAGTAATGTTTAATTACTAGCAGTGGTCAAAATGCGTATATTCCTGTGGATCAGCTGTTAGCTTCTGTATTGTCTATAGACTCATTTCTATTTCCAGGACTTGCAGTGCTTGGCTTTTTCTGACATTAGGTAACCATGGTTATGTATCTGTGGAGATGAGTGTATTGGAAGCCTCAGAGCTGCTTAAGAGGGTATAAATGTCTGAACCCTTTCCTGTCTTTGCAGTGCACCTTTCCACTTTATAGGCTGGATGATGATATTTTTGTGAATATAACAAAGTGTGTTTATGGATGATTATGTAGGATGTGTGCAGTCTCCCATTCTGTGGACGGACATTCGCAGCTTTTCACCTCTCTCACTATTAATTAAAATTCATAACATATATGAGGCGTATCTCCACAAAGGCCCTCCAGTTTTCAAACAGAACAGCTGCTTTCTTGTCAACACTCTCTCATTCTCTGATCCATAAAAGTTGCTTCACTGACCTGGAAGCTTATTAAATAGTGAGGCAGCGTACTCTGCAACAACTTCCTCTCTTCCCCTAGGGTAAAGCATCACTTACAAAATGCAATGTGTTCTGCACGCTGCAGGCTTCGGTCTGTCAACTGGCAATGACAAATTGAAAGCTTGCAGCAACCAGCACAAATTGTGTTTGCAAGTTTTGCTTTACCTCGCAAAGGGAAGGAAAAGCATGTCAGAAATGATGTTAAGCTGGCCTACTCTACCAGAGCAGAGAGGTAACTTTTACAAAATGAAAAAGGATGAGGGAAAGGATTGCTGTTTCTCTAAGAATGGCACCTCTACTCTAATATTGTTCATGGCAATAACTTGGCAACATGAATACAGTGAGTCCAATAGTATCACATAGTTGCTAAGTGTCCCGGTTCCTGTGGGAAAGTCCCAGGATTTTGGACACTGTCCCACAAACACTTATCAGGGGGGAAATGCAGGCAGTGTTCTAGCACCCAGCACTACAGTTATGCTGACACTGACCACTGGGCAGAGTGATTTCTTGTCCAATAGTCAAAACATACTTCTGGTCAGCAGAGGCAGAGCAGCAGCATGTGTTGAGAGAAGCACCCAATGAACATCAATACTGTGCCAGAGAATTGTCTTTTTAGCACTTTAGTGTTAGCACCCAAGGTGGAAATGCCAAAGTATGACCCCCATATCCTCCTAATCCCAAAAGGCTCTGAACTACTTTGGCAGCATAGGTTGCAGGTTCTGGACATTTTGTGTCCCCTCCCGTGAAGCACCAAAGGCAACCACTTCTGACTACCCCTTGGCCCCTTGGCCCAGCCTAATACTTATGCTTGCTCCCACTAACCCCACAACGTGGGGTTTATTTTGCTCCCACTGGCAACAACTATATAGGGATGACTTTTCTCCCAGTGACAGTAATGATAAGGGGCCTTCTTTTGCTCCCATTAACACAATGATGGGGCTTATTTTACCCCCACTGACCAAAATATCACAGACACCAACAAGGGCTTATTTTAAGGTGGTTGTAAACCTCAGGCATGAAATATGAACAAAGCATATCCCTCTATAGTGTATGCTTGTATTCAACAGGGTGTACAGGATGGAGTTAAGTGTACAAACTAGAATTATGTACTTGCCATCAGGAACAAGGATGCAGCTTTCCAAAACAAATGAGACTATTTTTGATTGCTACGAGCACTCCTTTCTTCTTTTTGGGAGCGCTAGCTAAAAAAATATGAGGGTAGGAGGAATGTGCACATTTGGGGATAGCATTGATATGGAAGTGAGTTTCTTGTATATTCAGAACATCAGCAGCATGTTTGCAAGCTCCATTCCACATAGAGCATCTTTTAGCCGGATGGTTCAGGCCCTTAACATTAAGTGATAAGTCCCATCTTGTAAGGTTGTAAGGATGATGTGAGTAGAACTTGCTTGGGAGTGATGCTCGAGTAGTCCAGACATATGGGATGGTAGGAGGTATGATAGTAACAAGAGAGGCCTTGTAAAAAAAAGGTGTAAACTTTGGTGTTGCCAGAAATATAGAAGGAACAATATCCTCCTTTCATAGAAGGAATAGTAGAGAATCCAGGTCCTCCGTGTACTCACATACCCAAATGGAAACAGTTCCAAAAGGAAGTTATATAAAACATCAAAAAGAACAAAACAGTATAAAAATATGAGGCCTCCTTTCTGCACAGAGGGTCTCAGGCAACAAACGATGCTGCACATATGTGGGGTTAAAGGGGAATTCAAATGAGGAATTTCCCAATCCGTCGGGGATGCTGTGTACTATCTTCTTGAAAGATATATGGGCCAGGCATGCCTTAGGTTGGGTAGGTATGCTGCTTCGCTGGGACAATCCTCCATGTCGGGTTTGATTTAGACACTTGTTGGGGTCTATGCTCACGTGAAGGCAGATCGGGAATAATATTCACTGTCATAGAAGGTGGCGTTCTTCTTCCAGAGAGCTGACATAAGAGGTAGAACCATTAAGGATGATCTCCAGTTTCGCTGGGTACTTCCACTTGTATGATATATTATGATTTCTCTGTGCTTTAGTGATTGAGATGAGGTTTTTACGTCTCTGTAGAGTGAATCGAGAAAGATCAAGAAGTAGTTGAACTTTTGTAGCTTGTTCAGGTAGTGTGTCCGGACGTCTAAAAGCAGCTAAGAGTGACTCTTTCACTTGAAAAAAGTGTATTCTCAGGATAACATCCCTGGGTACCTCCTTTGGCAAAAAGAATGGTTTGGGCACATGGTGGATCCTGTCTATGGTTAGATCTGAGGAGGTGAGTGAAGGGATTACAGCTAGGAACAACTCACGTGCAAAGTGGGGAGCTGTGACGCTTGTACTGACTCTGGTATACCCCTTATTTTTTAATTGTTTCTCCTTGATCTATTCTCAAGGTCTGCCAGCTTTTCTTTGATCCAGGTGACATCCTCAGATTGGGCAGTATGACCGTCCACCAGGGTATTATAGTTGTCAGTAAAGTCACACTTTGAACGTTCAATGTGATCTACATGTTCGCCTAATTCCTGTAATTCAAATTTTGTTTGTTGGATACAAACCATCATGTCCTTTTGCAAGAAGGCTCTGAGGGAGAGGAGCATGTCCTTCATCTTGGTATAAGATACAGGTTGCCCACTAGTAAGAAAGGAGGTGACTGGATCTGGAGTGGAGACAGTAGGGCCACATTCAGTTTCTGTGCCAACGTCAGTAAGCATGTCATTTGTGGCTTCCTTCCATCCCTCTCTGCGAGGTTTGGACTTTACCGGACTCTAAAAAAGTAGGGGTGTTTGGACATGATGCAGGGAGATCACTGTCTCTCCCTGCCACTGCTGCAATGGATCCTGGAGAAGCCATCACTAGAGGTCCGGCAGCGGGCCGAGAAGGCTGTGAACCACTGCCATTTTGTTGTAGCCGCCTGGTCGTTGGTGAAAAGAAACCTGTACATTTCTGGGGTTGTTGTAGATCTCTCTTGCGGTGAAAAAAAAATTGGAATTCCCCTTACTTTCTAATTTGGTGGCAATGGTCACTGGGATAAGCAGAGGGGTTAATTTCCCCAATGTGGACACAGACTGCTATAAAAATGTGACTAAAGTTCTACTTTACTACTTTTACTACTCTATTCTATTTCAAACTAAAAAAAAAAGTTTTGCCTATTCCTATGCTATAAGTAAAAGATGAACACAATAAACATTAAAGTGGTTATAAAGGCAGAAGACTTTTTATCTTAATACATTCTATGCATTAGGATAAAAAACATTCTGTGTGCAGCAGCCCCCCTCAGCCCCCCTAATACTTACCTGAGCCCCATCTGTATTACAGCAATGTTGCATCAGTGCGTTGGCCGTCTGGGACTCTTCCTCCTGATTGGCTGAGACACAGCAGCTCCCGCTGCTGCCAAAGTCAGTGAGCCAATGAGGGGAGAGAGGGGGTGGGGCCTAGCCACAGTTCCGTGTCTGAACAGACACAGGGAGCTTCAGCACGGCTCGGGTACCCCCATAGCAAGCTGCTTGCTTTGGGGGCACTTGACAGGAGGGAGGGGCAAGGAGTGCCAGCGAGGGACCTGAGAAGAGGAGGATCTGGGCTGATCTGTGCAAAACCACTGCACAAAGCAGGTAAGTATAACATGCTTGTTATTTTTAAAGAAAAAAAAACAACACTTTAGTATCACTTTAAAGTTAAAGCTACATTTATTTTTCTTGTGAGGTTCGAGTCATATTAATAACAGAAAATCTTTGTCATAGGAACTACTGACGTAATATGGTATGTCCCAATACCCGTAACTGCTGATTTTCATTAACAGTGTGACCTGTTACAGAAAAGTAGAATATGTATATAGTGGCAGCATTTACAGGTAATAAGATTATGTTACAAGACACGGACCCAGAATAAAACTCCTGTATTCATGCTATTGACAGACTGCATCATGTACAGTACAGTCATATGAAAAAATAGTATCTATTCGTCGACTTTTACAACATATCTATCTAAACAGTGTGTTGTTATAATGCCAAGTTCAAAAGAGCTCTCTGAGGCCCTCAGAAAAGTTAAACAAAAAAATAATCTATAAGTGGCATACAGTGAGGGAAAAAGTATTTGATCCCCTGCTGATTTTGTACGTTTGCCCACTGACGAAGAAGTGATCAGTCTATAATTTTAATGGTAGGTTTATTTTAACAGTAAGAGACAAAATAAGAAAAATATCCAGAAAAACTCATTTCAAAAAAGTTATACATTGAATTGTATGAAATAAGTATTTGACCCCTTCACAAAACATGATTTAGTACTTGGTGGAAAAACCCTTGTGGGCAATCACAGAGGTCAGACGTTTCTTGGAGTTGGCCACCAGGTTTGCACACATCTCAGGTGGAATTTTGTCCCAGTCCTCTTTGCAGATCCTCTCCAAGTCATTAAGGTTTTGAGGCTGACGTTTGGTAATGCAAACCTTCAGCTTCCTCCACATATTTTCTATGGGATTAATCTCCCTGGCGGTATTCCCGAGTGTGGCTCGGGGGTTACATTTTAGTACCATTAGTGGTAACCCCGAGCCACACTCGGGATTGAATGGCAGGATCCTGGTCCAGGTTACTTACCTTGTCCCCAGGATCCTGCGATGCCCCCACCAGCTGTGTCTGCGCACTGTGTCCTTCACCCGATGCCTCTGTGTGCCGGGCTCTGTTCCCTGCGAGCGCCGCGACTCATGGGGGCGGAGCCTGGCGGAAATTTAAAAAATTACAATATTCCTAACGCATACAGTACACTGTAATCTTACAGATTACATTAATGTATGAAATCATTTAACCTCCCTTTTGTCCCTAGTGCTTTGTCCAGTGCCCTGCATGCAGTTTTATATTATATATACTGTTCTTTCTGCCTGGAAACTTGAGATTGTCCATGGCAACCAAAAAGTGTCCCTTTACGTCAAAAGTGGCGATAGTCAATTAGAACACTTGCAGAATTGAGCGATAGTGAATCGTGGGGAAATTCATTTTATTATTATTTTTTATATTTATAGTTATTTATTATATTATAATTTATGATTTTGTGTTTCAAACGTTATCAGACCCAGGATGTCTACTAGACTCTTGTTCGGACAGATTTAAGTGTGTTATTACTAAGAATTACAGGCCTACAATATAAAACGCCAAATTTCTATGCAAAACAATTGTACCGCTTTGAGACGCAAAGATCTGACATAATCATACTGCCAGGTTGGCTATGGTCTGGAGACTGGCTAGGCCCCTCCAGGACCTTAATGTGCTTCTTCTTGAGACACTCTTTTGTTGCCTTGGCCGTGTGTTTTGGGTCATTATCATACTGGAATACCCATCCACGACCCATTTTCAATACCCTCATCTAAGATTTGACAGTACATGGTCCTGTCCATCGCCTTGTCCATTGTCCTTTTGATGCGGTGAAGTTATCCTGTTCCCTTAGCAGAAAAACACTCCCAAAGCATAATGTTTCCACCTCCATGTTTGATGGTGGGGATGGTGTTCTTGGAGTCATAGGCAGCATTCCTCCTTCTCCAAACATGGCGAAGTTGATGCCAAACAGCTCGATTTTGGTCTCATCTGACCACAACACTTTCACCCAGTTCTCCTCTGAATCTTCAGATGTTCATTAGCAGACTTCAGACGGTCCTGTACAAGTGCTTTCTTGAGCAGGGGGGCCTTGCGGGCGCTGCAAGATTTCAGTCCTTCACGGCATAGTGTCATTGACAAGATTCTCCCTTGTAGTTCTGGGCTGATTCCTCACCATTCTAATGAGCACTGAAACTCCACGAGGTGAGATCTTGCATGGAGACCGAAGGAGATTGAGAGTTATTTTTTGTTTCTTCTATTTGCGAATAATCGCACCAATTGTTGTCACCCTCACACCAAGCTGCTTGGCGATGGTCTTGTAGTCCATTCCAGCCTTGTGTAGGTCTACAATCTTGTCCCTGACATCCTTGGACATGGGGGAGAGATTGGAATCTAATTGATTGATTGCTTCAATGGACAGGTGTCTTTTATACAGGTAGCAAGCTGAGATTAGGAGCACTCACTTTAAGAGAGTGCTCCTACTCTCAGTTCATTACCTGTATATAAGACAACTGGGAGCCAGAAATCTTGCTGAATGATAGTGGATAAAATACTTATTTCACTCGCATGCAAATCAATTTATAACTTTTTTGAAATGTATTTTTCTGGATATTTCTGTTGTTATTCTGTCTTTCACTGTTAAAATAAACCTACCATTAAAATGATAAAATGAGCATTTCTTTGTCAGTGGGAAAACATACAAAATCAGCAAGGGATCAAATACCTTTTTCCCTCACTGTATATTTCAAATGACAGCTAATTTGTCCAGGACAAATTATATAAGTTTTTTAAAATGTTAATATTAATTCATAAGAATATGTACAAAAAGCTGATAGCACTCAAATATATCAGTGGTTCTGAAAAAAATTCTGTCATTCCCTCCTTTGGAAGCAGTTTTAGGTTTGTGACTTTTTTCAAGAGGAGATGAGAATTTGGTCAGAATTAGAGTGGTGGTAAAGGCAGAAGGTTTTTTCTTTTTACCTTTATGCATTCTCTGCATAATGGTAAAAAACCTTCTGTGACCAGTTCGCCCTCCAGCCCCTCTAAATACTTATCTGAGCCCCCCAATCTCAATACAGTGCTGAGCCTGAGACCAGAGGTTTAAGGCTGCTCTATGCAAAACCATTGAAGTATAAAATGGTTTACTATAAAAATAAAAAAAAAAATAAAACTTTTAGAATCACTTTAACGGCCTGCACAATGCTGAAAAGCCCAGGCAGATACTTAAAGTGGATGTAAACCCGATTCATGAAATTTGAGCTAGGCACACACATATCTGCAGTATTTTCTTACCTCTCTTCAAATCACTATGTCCATAGCTGTCTCCTGCCCCATTCTTCTGTTATCAGCCTGATAACTCCTGACAAGTCCTCCGTCACATATAATATAAGCAGCCAGAGTTTTGTGCTGGGAAGGATGCTATAAATAGATTAGCAGAGTGCTGAAGATGCAAGGGACAGAGCTGAAAGTTTCTACCTATGAGGAGAGGGGGTGTGCGCCTTTCCTCCAATCAGCTGTCTTGGCTGTATGCCCAGGCTTCACTCCAGTGGTAACCAGGAAGAGAAAATCTCCTAACACGATGTGCACTTTCTAAACAGTATATAAAGCTGAAGACAGCAGATATACATATAAAACTTGTGAAGGGAGATTTGTTTAATCCGTGTGTATCATCTGAGGCTGTTCATTCACTGGGTATATGTAAGGGCTTACATCCACTTTAACCTTCATGCAATACCATCAGGGAGGCAACTGGTCAGTAATAAAAATAAAAACTATTAATTATAATATTGTGAATGTATCATTTTTTTTTTACACAAGGGCCTAAAACATTTACACAATACTATAGTTAAAAACTGTAAAAACAGCATTGTTTGAATTTAACCACTTGCTGACCGCCGCATGTACATATACGTCGACACAATGGCATGGACAGGCTAGTAGGCGTACATGTATGTCCCTTTAAATTTGCCGCCGTGTGGTCGTATGGAGTACGTATCGGCCTAAACTGAGGAAAAAAAAAAATATCTATTTTTTGGGGATATTTATTATAGCAAAAAGTAAAAAATATTGCTTTTTTTTTCAAAATTGACGCTCTTTTTTTGTTTATAGCCCAAAAAATAAAAACCGCAGTGGTGATTAAATACCACCAAAAGAAAGCTCTATTTGTGGGGAAAAAAAGGACGTCAATTTTGTTTGGGAGCCACATCGCACGACCGCCGTTGTAGAATCTCATATTAGCCAATGTGTTTATATTATTCATATTGATTTGCATATGTTTTATTGATAATATAATTATTATTATTCATATTTTTATTATATAGTAGTGGTTTTATCAATATTATTATTCAATAAGTAAAGCAACAATTATTAATCTTTAATAATGTATACTGTGTTTTCCATAGATTTAGAAAGATTTCATTTTAACCACTTCAGCCCCGGAAGATTTTACCCCCTTCCTGACTAGAGCGTTTTTTGCGATTCGGCACTGCGTCGCTTTAACTGACAATTGCACGGACGTGCGACCTGGCTCCCAAACAAAATTGACGTCCTTTTTTATCCACAAATAGAGCTTTCTTTTGGTGGTATTTGATCGCCTCTGTGATTTTTATTTTTTGCGCTGTAAACAAAATAAGAGTGACAATTTAAAAAAAAAATGCATTATTTTTTACATTTTGCTACAATAAATATCCCCCAAAAATATATAAAAAAACATTTTTTTTTCCTCAGTTTAGGCCGATCGTATTCTTCTACATATTTTTGGTTAAAAAAAAAAACGCAATAAGCCTTTATTGATTGGTTTGCGCAAAAGTTATAGCGTTTATTAAATAGGGGATAGTTTTATGGCATTTTTATTAATATTTTTTTTTTACTAGTAATGGCGGCGATCAGGGATTTGTATTGTGACTGCGACTTTACGGCGGACATGTCGGACATTTTTGACACATTTTTGGGACCATTGTCATTTATACAGCGATCAGTGCGATTAAAAATGCACTGATTACTGTGTAAAAGACACTGGCAGTGCAAGGATTAACCACTAGGGGGTGGGGAGGGGTTAAGTATGTCTTAGGGAAGTGATTACTAACTGGGGGGGGATGGGCTAGCAGTGTCATTACTCTGATCACTGCTCCCGATGACAGGGAGCTGTGATCAGTGACACTTGTCACTAGGCAGAACGGGGAGATGCTGTTTACATCAGCATCTCCCCATTCATCCTCTCCGTGAGGCAATCGCGGGTATCCCCGCGGCGTTCGAGTCCGCGGGACCCGCGTCCCGACTCACGGAGCTCCCGGCCAGCGCGCACGCAATGGCACGGCGGGGAATTTAAATGGACGTACCTGTAAGTCTATTTGCCCAGCCGTGCCATTCTGCCGACGTACATCGGTGTGCACCGGCCGGTTAAATGTTGAACTTTAGATGACCTCTCTGCTTCTTTCTGATATTTTTTATAAGATAGTTTACTGGGTGAAAGTTCATTAGGATACTTCATAATTTTTAAATTCACTAATTGGAAGAAGAGAGAACTTTTGACTGTAGTTGAAATATGGCTGATAAGATAAGCACCGTCAAAGATAAGTGATACAGGTGGTTTAAAATAATTAGGTGGAATACGGGAAAGTATGTACAGTACATTAAATTAAGTTTGACAGGGTCAAACAAAGGTCTGCTTGTGCCCTCATTAAAACTGTTCAAATACATACATATAGTGAAACATATAACACATCTGGTGGGGTTATTGAAAGTTCATTCTCCCAAAAGTCATAAATCTGTGATCCTTGAAGTTACGTTAAATCTTATCAAGATGAGGAGAGTTTGATAACACAGCTGGGTGCCAGACTGTCTCTACACAGGGGTTTTTAATTGGACAAAAGCAGTTATAAATCACTTTAATGAACATATAGGAATTCTGGGAATAATTAAGTTTATCTGGTTGTAGAACAGGTGTCAGATTGATGGTTAGTTACATTGACGTACATCTTAGAGACCAATCATATGTAGGAGAGATGATTAAGATAAGGCTTGTAAAAGAGTATATAGATGCAAGTCCTACAATTGTTAGTCAGACAAGTTAGATAGGAGCTCATAAGGCTGAACTCTGTATATGCTGCCCTATTGCAAGGGTCATAGAGGTCAGAACCAATGGGCAAATATCTGTCCATAACTTGTCTCCTCGTACGAGTCAGAGAAGACTTCTTAACTTGTTCCAGAATATGGTCTCAGGTGAATTTCCCTCACGAACTTGGTCGAGCTGGAACCCAAAACTCGGTGAGGGGACCAGACCACCGGTCGATCGACTGGTCCCTATCAGGTAACAAGTTCCCAAGAATTGGCAGAAAAGACCCATTCTGGTTCAAGGTGAGAACAATTCACAATTGTTTCAATTTGGTTAGAGGATAAGAATACCTATATCTAATATGCTTGCATTGTAAGAAACTGTATAAATTAGACCAGTATCTTGTTATACTTTGAACATAAACTTGTATGTTATCAGCTGTTAATAAACCTGCAGTGCTGAAGTTCTGCCTGGTTCGATACTTTACTATTCTACTTATGCTGTTCCCCGTACGGGAACAGCATAACCTCAACTCCGATCTTGCCTAACTCCATGCTGGTGAGGCACTGAGCTCAACACAATTTTGCGCAATTTATATCAGGTTAGCAGACACCTATTATTAGTTCTGCATTGTGTTGTGCTGTGTTTTGCTAGCGCTAGGAGGGGCAGGTGGTTGTTGTTGGGGTATCGCTGTCCACTACTATTCTACTTCACCACGAAATTGTCAGTTAAAGCGACGCAGTGCCGAATCACAAAAAGTGCTCTGGTCTTTGGCCAGCCAAATGGTCTGGAGCTTAAGTGGTTAAAAAGTAAACAGCAGCTAAATCAAAAAATAACACTTTTTAGGGTGCTACAGCAGAGTGAGATGCTCATTCATAGGCTACTCAACAAATAACTAAAACATGAAGCTGTAATAAAAAATAGTGGTGTCACCCTATATGCACCATGGAAATGGGGTGGTTGAATAGAATCACAATGTCTTTAAGCTATATATAACATTTTCACATGCATGTATTTCAACTGTATTTAAAGCTGAACCCTAGGTAATAAAAACCCTTATGCCCCGTACACACGGTTGGATTTTCCGACGGAAAATGTGTGATAGGACCTTGTTGTCGGAAATTCCGACCGTGTGTAGGCTCCATCACACATTTTCCATCGGATTTTCCGACACACAAAGTTTGAGAGCAGGATATAAAATTTTCCGACATCAAAATCCGTTGTCGGAAATTCCGATCGTGTGTACACAAATCCGACGCACAAAGTGCCATGCATGCTCAGAATAAATAAAGAGAATAAAGCTATTGGCCACTGCCCCTTTTATAGTCCTGACGTACGTGTTTTATGTCACCGCGTTCAGAACAATGGGATTTTCTGACAACTTTGTGTGACCGTGTGTATGCAAGACAAGTTAAAGCCAACATCCGTCGGAAAAAATCCATGGATTTTGTTGTCAGAATGTCCGAACAAAGTCCGACCGTGTGTACGGGGCATTACACTTGCAGTGCGTCTCCCTTTCCATTGCAAGGCCTAACTGCTAATTTTGCCTATAGGGGATATTAATAGAGTAATATACTTGCCTTATTTCTTACTTACCAAGCAGCCAGCTAGCTCCTCCACTTTTCAATGCTTCAAAATGTAGTCAGGACTCAGGACCTCAGCGTCTGTCTATACAATGCAGGACTGCTGGCTTTGCATTGTACAGCTGATGAGAGCTGCAACCAGTCGGGCAGCGAAGAGTCTAGTATAGATTTTAAGGGGGACCCAGGAAAAAAAACATTAAAAAAGGCACGGGGTCCCCTCCAAATTTCATCCCAGACCCCTAAATGTCTGGGGTCCTTCTTATTTTTGAAGAAGGATCTAGAATTCGATAAGCACCCCCCACCAACAACCACTGAGTAAGTGTTTTGGGGAAGAGGTCCTTCAATGTCATCATCACAGGGACAAGGTGCTTTGCCAGGGGTGTCCTCGCTAACAAGGTACCACCCGTGTTGAGGGCATGTAGTCTGGTATAGCTCAGGATGAAGGGGGAAGCACTATCTCTCAACCTTTGTTTACCTTCACCTTTCAACAAGGAGTCTCCAGCTGAAAGCGTAATGTGCCCGGTGTGGTTGCGTCACTGGTTATTAGAAAGCCAGCAGGCGCCAGTTCCCTAACAACCAGGAGCCCTGAGCAGGAAGCTGTCACACTTATTTATTATCACTGCTGCTAAATGCAGCACTTCCCGTTGAAGCTGGGAGTTCGCTCAACCAAACACACATTAGTTTGACCATGTACCGAACCCCCTGAACAAGAGATGAACCTGCAGCTTATCTCTAGAGTGCACAGGATTTTTCATACACTTTGTACATAGTTCAGAGGTCTCAATATTCAATATTTAGAGTTGTTATCAGAATAAAAATAGGAGGAAAAATTCTTCCAAAAGGGACATTTGTTGCAGCTAAGAATTGATTTTCCTCACTTTGGTGAGATGTTCTCTGGCTTGCTGTTGTGTCTACTGGACAGGAAGTTATTATCCTGAATAGAACACAGGCGGTGCAAAATAAAAACAGACAGGGGTTTTAATCCTTCCCTACTATGAATTTAAAAGAAAATGGCTTTGGATTTACTTCTTTAAGACAGGACGTGATACAAATAGAATATTATTTCAAAACAAATCACCTGCACTTATTTATTTTGGGAATGTTTGAAGCTTTAAAGTGTAGTTCCAGGCTAAATTGAAACTATTTCTTAATCAATTAAGCACCCCACACATCCCCCCCCTCTCGTTTTTGGATTTTCTTTTTTATTCCTGTTTTTTTTTTACGGGTTTTCTGCAAGACTTCTGTCCTACAGCGCCTTTAGTTGCAATGCAGGTGCCTGCACCTGGCCCGATGGACAAATCGGCTTCGGGGGCGGGGGCGACATCACGGGATCCCTGGACAGGTAAGTGCCTTTATATTAAAAGTCAGCAGCTACAATATTTGTAGCTGCTGACTTTTAAAAAAAAATTTAAGAGGTTGGAATTCCGCTTTAACCACTTGACCTCCCGCAGATTTACTCCGTTCCTGACCAGTCCATTTTTGTGATTAGGCACTGCATTACTTTAACTAACAAATGCGTGGTCATGCAATGCTGAACCCAAACAAAATTGATATCCATTTTCCCTACAAATAGAGCTTTCTTTTGGTGGTATTTGATCACCTTTACGTTTTTTTTTTTTGCGCTATAAATAAAAAATGACTGACAATTTTGAAGAAAAAAAAAAATTTTTCCTTTATTCTATAAAACATATTTTATATAAAAATGTAAAAAATCGATTTTCTTCATAAATTTTTGGTAAAAAAAAATCCCAATAAGTGTATATTGATTGGTTTGCGCAAAATATTTTTATTTATTTATTTACTAGTAATGGTGGCGATCAGCGACTTAAAGCATGACTGCGATATTTCGGTGGACAGTCAGACACCAACTGCCACTTTTGACACTTTTTGGGGACCAGTGTCACTAATACAGTGATCAGTGCTAAAAATATGCACTATCACTGTACTCATGACACTGGCTGGGAAGAGCTTAAACATCAGGGGCGATCAAATGGTGAACTGTGTTCCTAGCCAGTGTTTTAGTGTACTGTTGGAGGTGCTTTTACTAGGGGAAGACATGGATCCTAGTCCATGCTTTGCAGAGACACAGGATCCATGCCTTCCCTCCTGTCAAAATGGCGATCTGCCTTGTTTACATAGGCAGACCGCCGCTCTGCCTCTGTGCTGGATGATCGGCAGGTGCCGGCTAATACATCGAATACACAGTACCCGCAGATCAGCTCCCGCTGTGTATAATCACAGTGGGAGCTTGCTGCCGTCGGCACCCTACCCGGAAGTGTCGGATCACGCACTAGGTATGTGATACGGCGCAGCAGTGCCACCTTGCCACCATATATGTAAGTTATATGGTCAGCAAGTGGTTAAGGGATGCACATGTTACCTGGTAATTGCTGTTTTGAGGACAGGGGCATAATTTAAAGCAATTTGCAAATTTTACTAATTTAACTAATTTTATTTTACTGTATTGTAAGAATTTTGTAGGTTTGAGCTTACAAGTAATAATAAGTCAATTTACCTTGCCCTTTAAAAAAATGTTAATATTCCTTTCAAGTGTTAGTAATAGTTGTCATGGTAATAAAAATTTTAAAAATGTTTTAAGAATGTTGTTACAATTCGACAACTGTCAACAAACTTTATACAGGAGTTCTTTGAGAAGTTTATCCCCCTATTCTGAGGCATCAATAAGTATTGTCTCGACTTTCCCAACACCATACGAGAGGCACACAAGACCTTCACTTGTAGAAGCAGCTGCACGGCAGCATTGAGACGCTGTAGGGGGAAACCAGAGCTGCGGAGTGATTATGCTCCTGTGCACAAATCTGGAGACAAGGGCATGCTGTACAATTTGTTCAGGAAACAATAGCAATGCTTGACATGTCATAAGGATTGATGGAGCAGAAATTTACATGGGAGAATGCATTTTTAAAGAGCTCCATCAAGCTCCGTAGAGGCTGCGGCAACCGTAATAGTCTCAGCATTTATCATACTCTAAAGCCCCGCTGAATAAATGGAGAATGCACATAACATCAGCTGCAATCCCTTCAGTGCAGGAAAGCAGGTAGAGAGCAGCTCAGGATAATTTACTAGGAACGCATTCTATAAATGCACATAAATATTCTGTGTAACTGTGCCAAGTTCATATCACAAGGGCAAACAGGTCACTTTTTCCATACTTCAGATGGAAATGTCACTTGGTGCTATAATAGGCTGTGAAAAATTGATAAACAAGTTAAATATACTGTACATTTTAGTATGAATTTTACATTTAATATGTACTATTCCATACTATTACCTCTCTTCATTTATCAATTTTGAATTCACCTATATACTGTTATTCCACATTTGCTTAAACGGTTTTGGGTTCATGCAGAATTATTTGCTAGCTTTTCAAATCTCTCACATATTCCTGGCAATAAATCTTTTTTTTTCATTAAGATGACCCTCATTTATTCACTTACTTTAGGTGACCCCTTTTGGGGTTGATTTACTAAAACTGGAGAATGCAAAATCTGGTGCAATTATGCATAGAAATCAATCTGGGCAGCACAGTGGTGTAGTGGTAGCACTTTCACCTAGCAGTAAGAAGGGTCACTGGTTCAAATCCCAACCACAACACTACCTGCTTGGAGTTTGCATGTTCTCCCTGTGCCTGCGTGGGTTTCCTCCGGGTACTCCGGTTTCCTCCCACACTCCAAAGACATACTGGTAGGTTAATTGGATCCTGTCTAAATTGTCCCTAGTATGTATGAATGTGAGTTAGGGACCTTAGATTGTAAGCTCCTTGAGGGTAGGGACTGATGTGAATGTACAATGTATATGTAAAGCGCTGTGTAAATTGACGGCGCTATATAAGTACCTGAAATAAATAAAATCCGCTTCCAGGTTTATCAAAGCCTAATTGAACAAGCTGAAGTTAGAAGCCGATTGGCTACCATATACAGCTGTACCAGATTTTGCACTCTCCAGTTTTAGTAAATCAACCCATTTTTGACTTTGTCATAGAGATTCATCCAATTCAAACCAAGTCTTGAGAACAAAATATCAATTTCTAGGTAGACTTACAGTATCTTTAACAGGCATCTATATTATAATGCCTTCACTGCAGAAGGTACTTAGTCAAATCTTTTGAACTATTTTACTGTCTATAAAGAAAACTTAAAAAAGAAGGGTACTTTATACTAAGAGCCCTTCTTCACAGCCTTATGAAACAGAACTGCTATCCACTGTTTTTACCATACTGTGTAAGTTTGTATTGCATAATAAGCATAGCCAGGTGCCTTTTATTACATTAAGTTTTAACCTAAAACTAACCTAACCCAGACCTATCAATGTGCTTTCCAATAAAAGGGACGTTTTTACTACACTATTAAATAGATACCTAGTTGCTGAGACTAAAAAGCCCAAAGGTCCTTTTTAAAAAACAGACCTTAATTTTTTTGTCTTTAGTACACTGAGTTTGGAAATAGATTGTTAGCTCAAGTGACTTATACAGCAACATGTTTTTTGTCAAAACAAACCTCTTTTTCTATGTTAATTTGTCACAAATAATTTTCAAAAGGAAAATAGTAGTACAAAATTGTGTTTTCAGGTCCTTATGCAGGAGTAAAAATAGAAATAAAAATAATAATACAGAAGTAATGAGAGTACTATGTGAGCCAATACATGAAGGGCATCCGTTGTCTCGAAATAGGGGTGTGGGATGATTACCCTTTCTAGTGGATGAATGACAAATGATGTTTATGGAAATTCGGCTGTTAAAAAAAAAAAAAGAAGATTAGGAGTAATAATGAGTAAGTGTAAGGCTGGGTTCACACTTATGCGAAATTGGAGGTGGGTTTCCTGTATCCAATTCACATGACAGGAGAGTGTGACCGGCTCTCAGTTGAGCCAGTTCACACATCCCGGGGGCGGCTGCGGAGCACACAGAAGAGGGGTCCTGTGCATCTTTGTCTCTGATTGAGGTCCGAATTCAGTCAAAAATTCGGACCTAATTCAGACCTGAAATGGTGAACAGGGATACACCAGACCCCCTGCTGTGCCCTGAACCACACATAGTGTGAATACCTACGCCCAATTGCAATAGAGGATTGGCTTCAACTGAAGGTACAGCTCTGTCCAGAAGCAGGAGAGCATCATAGTTGTATGGCACAGTGGAAAGTACTGTTCTGGGTAAAAAGGAAGGAGGAGAGGGGTGACCGGGGGGAAAGAGAAAGTGAATGGCATAAACGTGTGAGAATCAAAGATTCTCGGGGATGATTCCAATCCTCCTGATTCTGTATTCATATGTTTTGTAATTCCTCCCCTCCCTCCTCTCAATGGGTGTAATTGATGATTTGCCTTTTGGATATAAGGTAGTAGAGGAGGTGTTCTCACGAGTCTTGCTCTAAGGAAAGGGGCTTGTCCCCTGAAATGCGTCAGCTAGTTCATGGCATTCATTCACACTGAGAGGTGCTCCATCAATTAACTTACCTTTGGGTTCACAATCTGTGAGTATATTTAAACATTTTATTTGTGAATAAAGTGCTGTAGATCTTGGGGTGCTGCCGCCACCATTCCTTGTGAGAGAAACTGTCAGTGAAGCCTTGCTGCTTCACAGCTGGTTCCCTACTGCGCATGTGTGAAGCGCGCTGTGCTTTCCGAATGGCCCGGCGGCGGTGGAAGGAGAAGGGGGGCTGAACTTTGGGGGGGGACCTCGCCGGCAAGGTCTCCTGGAAGTGGGGATGGGTGCCTGTCAGAAACAGGTACCTGCTCCCCCTCCAAAAGGTGCCAAAATGGCAATGGGGGGGGAGCAAACAAGCGCAGCTTCCCCTTTTGGGTGGAGCTCCGGTTTAAGGGTCTTGCATTTTACCCCAGCTCACTGGTTGCTACAGAAGTGGACAAGCTGGGTTTGAATTTAACCCAAGAAGGCAGGAAAATAATTATAGGAAAGTCTACCAATATAACAAATAATGTACATGGGCTTTGCAAATGGCAACAAACAAGTATTTAGGGAGGTGGGGAGGATAGCAAGCTGTAAAACATTTTTTACCTTAAGGCTGGGTTCACACTGATGCGATGCATCACATTTTATGTGATTCACACAGAAATCACACCGCGTTTCTGTGCAAATCACATGCAATTCTGGGTGGTGCAATTTGAGCCCTCAAATTGCACCGTATCCACACAAAAGGTGCAGGCACCTTTTTTTTTGCTGCGCTAAATCGGATTGCATGGGTGTTCATACCCATGCGATCTGATTCTAGCAAACACACTGCGTTCTGCAACCTGCTTTCAGGCTGTTGTTAACTTTTAATTGACACCCGCAGCAGATTGCATGAACATGGCTGAAGTGCATTTGCTATCTGGTACAATGCGATGTGGGAAACGCAGCGACTCCTATGCGTTAGCCACATTGCATCAGTGTGAACTGAGCCTCATGCAGGGAACACATCAAGGTAAAAATATTTTGAATGTGAAACCACTTTAAGCTCTAAATATGCTAAGAACGATTTTTTTACAGCCTTCTAAGGCAAAGTAGGTACAGGGGTATGACCTTAAAAAATGATTTGTCTTATTAGTCTCAGTGGCACAGCTTTCAGTATAAAGTACATTTTATCACAAATATCCGATAAAAGAAACAATCTGCGATAGCTGTAAACCAGTAATGAAGACAGTTTCCTATTCCTAAAGATTCGGTGCTTTCATGTGCTTCTTTCTCTTGTTCTTTATTTATAAGGCTATCAGTTTCAGTTTAGTTAGAATAGAATTGGTCTCAAATTCCATTACAACCCAACTAATAGAACATTTACAACCTCCAACAATTACGGAAGTGTCAAGATCATGTGGCTGCCGATGCGTGGAGATGCGTGTTTCAGAAGTGCTAACACCTCTTTATAATGTACGCAGTAAAGATTTAATGGCTGGCAGGTTTAGTTCCTTTAGCAATAGATTAAACATATTTTAATATGCTGTGCCTCTTGCTTCAGAATGTTAACGTTTCTTTCAATTAGAAGCCAGACAGCTTTCCAGCTACAGAGCAACTATTTTTGTTCAAGAGAGCTGCTTCGGTATAGCTCCTAGTTTGTCCTTAAAAACCCTTTTACTATTTTGTCTGAAGATAAAATGCATGTAATATTTTTGTTGTCTGTTATGTTTTTTCCACCTGTATGTCCTAGAAATAAGGGATAACTTACATCCTGTTCTGTTCCTGGACCTCTCTTATTCTCCATATACACCTCCTCCTCGGGTCAGGTAATAGCCTCTCATTGCTTCCAATACCATTTCTACACTGACGACACCCAAATCTATCTCTCTACCCCTCAGCTCACTCCTTCAGTCTCCTCACATATCACCAATTTACTAACAGACATATCAGCCTGGATGTCACACCACTTCCTCAAACTTAATCTATCCAAAAGGAAACGTATAATTTTTCCTCCCCCACGTGCTTCTTCCTCTGATTTTTCTGTCACGATAGATAGCACTACTATCCCCACATGCCAAGGTTCTAGGTGTAATCCTGGACTCTGAACTTTCAGCCCCACATCCAACCACTGTCCAAATTTTGCCACCTCAACCTCTGCAACAGCTCCAAAAAATGCACCTTCCTAACCAATGACATCACAAAGCTCCTAGTTTACTCCCTGGTCATCTACCGCCTTGACTACTGTAATCCCCTTCTCACAGGATTACCTTTACATAGTATATCCCCTATTGAGATTATCATGATGCTGCCAGACTCATCCATCTTACCAACCGCTTAGTGTCTGCTACTCCTCTCTGTCAATCCCTCCACTGGCTTCCACTCACCCAACAAATTCAATTCAAAATACTAACAACAACTTACAAAGCCATCCATAATTCAGCCCCCAGCTACATCACTAGCCTAATCTCAAAATACCAACCTAATCAGTCTCTTCATTCCTCCCAACAATTCCTGCTCTCTAGTTCTCTTGTCACCTCCTTCCATACTTGCCTCCAAGACTTTTCCTGAGCCTCTCCTTTCCTATGGAACTCCCTACCCCAATCAGTCCGACTATCTCCTACTCTGTTTTCTTTAGATCAGGGGTCTCCAAACTATGGCCCTCCAGTTGTTCAGGAACTACAGTTCATATCATGCTTAGCCATGTCTGTGAATGTCAGAGTTTTACAATGCGTCATGGGATGTGTAGTTCCGCAACAGCTGGAGGGTGGTAGTTTGGAGATCCCCGCTTTAGATGATCCCTGAAATACCTCCCCTTCAGAGAAGCCTATTCTGCCCCTACCTAACAACTGTAGATCATCCCCCACAGTTATTTCCTTTTGTATCACATGACCCTCCTTCCTAGGTTATAAGATCTAATGAGCAGGACCCTCTGATTCCTCCTGTATTTAATTGTATTGTAACTGTACTGTCTGCCCTCATGTTGTAAAGTGCTGCGCAAACTGTTGACCCTATATAAATCATGTATGATAATAATAATTCTCACAATGTACATGTATTACATTTTGTCAGGGACTTACAGGGATTTCCTGGATTGCTGATGTATCCACTAGACAAATATTCTCCTTTGTAGCTACAGCCACTCTGCCCAGGCTCTATAATTTTATAATCTGCAACATAATTTGATTGAGGCACCTGAGTAACACATACTGCATACACATGAAGTAGTCTCAAAGGGGAAAGGGCTTCGCAGCAGAATTATATAGTCTGAGGTACTACTCATGCCTAAAAATCCCCTTTAACCACTTGTCTACCAAGGTATGTTTATAAAAGTCATGGTGGACAAGTGGTTAAATTAGGCTCACAGCTATGAGCTTAATTTTGGCTATAAAAGTGATTGGCTGTTCTAGAGCTACCCAAACACTTTTACAGGGCTCTCAAACAGCACCCCTTCTTCTCCTCCCCGCCAGCCACATCTTTGGTGCTTCCTGGACTCCTCCGTTCCAACAGGGAGCACAGGACCACGGGACACTGCTTCCCTGGAGAAAGCAAGGAGCATCTTGTGTGACTAATGACCCCATGCCACTTCTGGTGTCACAGCTGTTATTCCTCGGCTAGTGTAGTTGAGGATGCAGCTATTCAATCTGTGTTTGAGGGATTGGTGGGCAGGGAAGACATTGGGGATCTAATAGAGGACTTGTCATCTGTCTATGCTATCACCTAGGGAGCTTGTTAGCCTTCTTGTGATGTCAATAAAGTAGAAAAAAAAAAAAAACAGAGAATAATTCCAGGACCATACTTCATAGTTGACTCTAAACTAATGACCTGTAAAGGCCTTTAACCGCTTCCGGACCAGCCGCCGCAGTTATACTGCAGCAGGTTGGCTCCCTTGCCCGAAACTACGCAGCTGTACGCTGGCTTGCGGGGTCCGGATAGCAGGCGGCGCGTGCCCGCTGCACAGTGGGGGTGCCGATGCTCGTGGGCGACAGTTGCGATGACCGCCGGCCACGAGTGATCGTGAGCAGGAGACACAGAACAGGGACGAGTGTGTGTAAACTAATAGCTAGGAACCCCCTCACTTCCCCTAGTTAGTCCCCCCCCCCCTTCAGTTAGAATCACCTCCCAGGGAACATAGATAACCCCTTCAACGCCCCCTAGTGTTAACCCCTTCACTGCCAGTGACATTTTTACAGTAATCAATGCATTTTTAATGGCACTGATCGCTGTATTAATGCCAATGGTTCAAAAAATGTGTCAAAATTGTCTGATGTGTCCGCCATAATGTTGCAGTCATGATAAAAATCACAGATCGCCGCCATTACTAATAAAAAAAATAAAAAATAAAAATGCTATAAATCTATCCCCTATTTTGTAGACGCTATAACTTTTGCGCAAACCAATCAATATACGCTTATTGAGATTTTTTTTACCAAAAATATGTAGAAGAATACATATCGGCCTAAACTCAGAGAAAATTAGTTTAAAAAGAAAAAAAGCGGATATTTATTATAGCAAAAAGTACAAAATATGAATGTATATTAACTAATATTAACTACGGTAATTAATATAAATTAATTAATTTATATAAATATATAAAAACCGCAGTACAACGTCGCACGACCGCGCAATTGTCAGTTAAAGCGACGCAGTGCCGCAAAAAACGCTCTGGTCATTAAGGGGGTAAATTCTTCCGGAGCTGAAGTGGTTAAAGCAACAACTATGGAGAATTTCAGGTGCTGTCGTTTTTTGCACAGGCATGCACAATTTTAAGACTTGACATGTTTGCATACAATAGCTATTTGATGCATCCCCATCTTTTATATTTTGACAAAAATGGTGTATAATATTTGTGTTTGTGTGCACTAGAATTGATTTTAGAGTATTTTTTCCTGAAAATATGCATTTGATAAATAACTGCAATATCGTGTGACATAAAAAAATTGAAACTGGCACCATTTTTTTCTCCAGAATAAAAAAGAGAAGTTAAAAAAGAAAAAAAAAAAGTTAAAAAAGAAAACAAATCTCGCCATTGCATCTAATGCCGTGTACAGACAATCGGACATTCCGACAACAAAATCCTGGACTTATTTCCGACGGATGTTGGCTCAAACTTGTCTTGCATACACACGGTCGCACAAATGTTGTTGGAAACGCCGATCGCCAAGAACGCGGTGACGTACAACACGTACGACGAACCGAGAAAAATTAAGTTCAATAGCCAGTGTGACTCTTCTGCTTGATTCCGAGCATGCGTGGAATATTGTGTGTTGGAATTGTGAACACACAATCAGAATTTACAACAACGGATTTTGTTGTCGGAAAATTTGAGATCCAGCTCTCAAATTTTTGTTGTCAGAAATTCCGACAACAAATGTCCGATGGAGCCTACACACGGTCGGAATTTCCGACAACAAGCTCACATTAAACATTTGTTGTCGGAAATTCTGACGTCCGTGTGTACGCGGTATTAGAGTTGGTCAGTATAACATAATAAATTATTGCTTTTGGGTTTTATACCACTTTAAGTCAGCTTGTGACTATAATTTCAGTTGTTTTGGATACTTGCCTCCTTAAGGAAAACAGATATGGCCATACAATGTGTTTCTAGAGAACACATATCTTTCAAAAATGGCTATTTAACCACCTTAGGACTAGTGATTGTTAACCTCATAGAGTACAGGGAAGCACTGGGCACCCAACAAAAGCACAATGGCAGCTGAAGGTATCCAGAGCATCCCCTCACCAATTCATTAACTGTACAAACAAAAGGCAACCACCCCGACCTAGAACGAGCCTTTGCAGTAAGGAACACATGGAAAAACAACGCATGTCAAAAACAAACTAAAATTCGCAGCTTACTTACCGGCCAGCCTGCAACAAATGGAATTGATCCGGCCTAACATTTCACATTAAAACAGGGGGTATAGTTTGCGCACATTTGCAAATATATGCGTAAGCCGCATCGGCCACGTCAGGTTACCCCAGTGTACTGCAGTCCTAACTTTATAATTCTAATGCCGCGTACACACGAGCGGACTTTTCAGCATCAAAGGTCCGACGGTCTTTCCGACGGACTTTCGACTGAGTTACGACGGACTTTCAGACGACCGGACTTGCCCACACACGAACGGACTAAAGTCTGTTCGAAAGTCCGTTGGTTTGAGCGTGATGACGTACGAAGGGACTAGAATAAGGAAGTTCATAGCCAGTAGCCAATAGCTGCCCTTGCGTCCTTTTTTGTCTGTTGGACTAGCATACAGACGAACGGATTTTTCAACCGGACTCCAGTCCGTCGGAAAGATTTGAAACATGTTCCAAATCTAAAGTCTGTCTGATTTTCAACAGAAAGGTCTGCTGAAGGTCTGATGAAGCCCACACATGGTCGGATTGTCCAACGGATTCGTTCCGTCGGACCAGTCCGGTCGAAAAGTCCGGTCATTTGTACCCGGCATAAGAGTCTCCCAAGTTGGAGCACATGTATAATAATGGATAGATTAAAGCCTAGTACACATGGGCCAAATGTCAGACATCATCGGCCGGTTCAATAAAAACCGTCTGACATTCAGCCCGTGTGTACTAAAGTTGCCAGCTGGCTTCTGCTGAAGGGGCATGAGGAAAAAGATCTGCAGATCGGCTCCTGATCAGCGCTGTACTAACGTCAGCCCTGCTGGGTTAAACAAAAAAAACTACTAGTGTGTACTAGGCTTAAGGACAAGAAACGCCTAGAAGGAGCCTTCCTTAACTACTTACTGTCTGGCCCATCCCAGAGTATTGGCTACAGCGCGGTTGGATAATTCTGGGAGGGCGTACAATGACGTCCTCCCAGAATCATGTGCCCCCTGGGGTGCACACATGGGAGTGTCCATGCTTGCCGGGTTCTCGGCACCCAGCGCGTCACAGATCAGGGTAAAGGGCCAATCCCAGCATTCCTTTACCACGTGATCGCTCTGTCCAATGACGGAGTGATCCCAGTCAACAAACTAGCATCATGCCCAGTTCTCTCCACTCCTCACACCGATCGTGTGAGGAAAGGAGGGAAAAGCTGCAGTGTGAGGCTGCGTGAGTTTTTTTTTTCTATTCCAAGTTCTCAGCAGTGCACATCTGTGCTCCATCATTGCAACGTCAGTTCCCAGCAATGCCCCATAAGTACACATCTGTGCTCTACGGTGCACATCTGTGCTACATTAGTGCCACATCTGTGCTCTACAGTGCCCCATCAGTGCCACTCAGTAAGTGCTCATCAGTGCCACATCTGTGCTCTACAGTGCCACATCAGTGCCACCAGGGCCGCCATTGGGGGGGGCACAGCTGATACAATTGTAAGGGGCCCGAGCCTCTGGAGGGGCCGGACCAGGCCAGGAGAAGGCACGAGTGGGTGACGGGGAGCAGTGTCGTGCAATACAGAAACGATCTCAGCAGCGTCTGCTGCTCTGTGTCATTGAGCTCAGACATCGAGCTCTTTACTGACACCCCTGGCTACTATGTGCATGGGCACCCCTCGTAAGTGCTACCTGTACTGTGATCAGCGGCTGCAACTCTTCTGTGTCTCAGCAACATGTCAGCTTTGTAGAAACAAGAACTGGGAGTAGGTAGGAAGACCTCCTTTACAAGTAGGGGCTGTGAAGAAAATGGAGGGGGGCTGTTTGTGTACAGGGACGGGCCAGAGCTTTGTGTGTTTACAAATGTGTATATGTGGGGGGCTGACATATATACAGGTGTGGGGGGGCTGACATATATATGGGTGTGAGGGGGGAGCTGACATATATACAGGAGTGGGGGGGGCTGAGTGCGTACAGGTGTGAGGAGGGGGGCTGAGTGCGTACAGGTGTGAGGAGGGGGGCTGAGTGCATGCAGGTGTGAGGAGGGGGGCTGAGTGCCTGCAGGTGTGAGGAGGGGGGCTGAGTGCCTGCAGGTGTGAGGAGGGGGGCTGAGTACGTAAAGGAGTGAGGGGGGCTGACATATATACAGGATTGAGGGGGGGTCCTAAGTGTGTACAGGTGTGAGCAGGGGCTGTGTGCAGGTGTGAGGAGGGGGGCTGAGTGTGTACAGGAGTGAGGGGGGCTGACATATACATGTGTGAGGAGAGGGGCTGATGCATACAGGTATAAGAAGGGGGACTGAGTGTGTACAGGTGTGAGGAGGGCTGACACATACAGGTGTGAGGGGGGCTGACATATATGCAGATGTGAGGGGGTGCTGAGTGCGTACAGGTGTAAGGGGAGCTGAGTGCATACATGTGGGGTGGCCAGTGTGCAAATTCGGTGAGATGGCCCATAGGCAGACCCTGGGGAATTTCTATGGTCAGGCTCGGGGTGGGGTGGGAGGGAATGGGGCGCAGGCCTAAAGCTCTGTAAGGGGCCCAAAAATTTCTGATGGCTGCCCTGAGTGCCACTAAAGTGCTTATTAGTGCCCATCAGTAAGTGCTCATCAGTGCCACCCTATCAGTGGATCCTCATCAGCGCCCGTCAGTGCCGTAAAAATGTGTAAAAAATGTGTTTTCATTTTCTTTCCATATTTTCCAAAAACTCGTGGAAAGAAATGACATATTTAAAATACTCATTATGCCTCATAGAATATACATTGTGGTGTTTTCTTTCTAAAATGGGGTCATTTTGTGGGCGCTTCCATTGTCCACACATTATATGTGTAATTTATGTCCCTAGAACGCCTGACGGTGCTCCCTGCATGTTGGGCCTCTGTATGTGGCCAGGCTGTGAAAAAGTCTCACACATGTGGTATCGCCATACTCGGGAGGAGTAGCAGAATGTGATTTGGGGTGTAGTTGTAAGTATGCATATGCCATGTGAGAGAATTAACCTGGTAATATGACAATTTTGTGAAAAAATAAAATAAAAATAAAAAATATTCATTTTGCAAAGATTTGTGGGAAAAAATGAAAACATGAAAAAACTCACAATGCCTCTTACTAAATACCTTGGACTGTCTACTTTCCAAAACGGGTAATTTTGGGAATATTTGTACTTTTTAGTTTCTCAAGAAATGAGATAGGATGTCAGTACATCAGGTGTGATCAATTTTCAGTGATTGTCACCATAGCTTGTAGACTCTATAACTTTCACAAAGACCAAATAATATACACTGATTTGGGTTATTTTTTACCAAAGATATGTAGCAGTATAAATTTTGGCCAAAATTTATGAAGAAAAGTTACTCATTTGCAAATTTTATAACAGAAATGAAGAAAATTTTTATTTTTTACAAAATTTTTGGTCTTTTTTTATTTATAGCGCAAAAAATAAAAAACCCAGTGGTGATTAAATACCACCTAAAGAAAGCTCTATTTGTATGAAAAAAAAGGGACAAAAAATAATATGGGTACAATGTTGCATGACCGAGTAATTGTCATTCAAAATGTGAGAGCACAGAAAGCTGAAAATAGGCCTGGTTAGGAAGGGGGTTTAAGTGCCCAGTGGGCAAGTGGTTAAAGGTACAGGGATGCGCTGGACACCCAGCAATAGCACAATGGCAGCAAAATTATCCAGTGTGTCCCTGCACCAATTCATCAACTGTCTCCTATTTGTCTATGAATTGCTGTCAAAGATAATGCTACTAGCACTTTTTGGACCTCACACTTTGTAGCGATCCAGGAACAGGTATGTACATTCACATTTAGAAAATGACAATTCAAAACTAATGGCTACAAGTTGGCATTCATCACGTACTATAAAACAGTGCCAGTATGTTAATTCACAAAAGCTCTGGAGAAATGTTCAGATGCAGGAGGTTTTATGCCAGAGAAATGACTTGGTTAGAGACAATAAGTGAAACGGACAACTTATAGAGCAATAATGATTGTTAGTCAAAAAATACTGAGGCTTTAATATATGATTCTTTAAATAAGTAAGCATACATTCTACTGTGTTCTACTGTGTCCAAAAAGTTTGATTTAGACTACACAGATTATAAATTGTTTTAATGTAGTATTTGTAATTTCCTGTACTAAATATAGGGTGCAGTATGAAGGATGCACAGGCAGACCAGGATTAAGATTGCTGAGCTTTTTAGTGCTGGCCAAGTTCTAACTTTAAACTATACACTAAAGTTTCCAAACATTCTTGGAATAATCATAGTGGAAATTCAGTTGTTTATAATCTAGGGCTGCAACTAATGATTATTTTTATAACCAATTAGTTGGTCGATTGTTTTGATTAATCTGATAAAAACTTAAAAAAAAGTGTGGGGTATTTATTCTTGAATATCTACATGCAGTGGTAAATAATTATAAAAAAACAGCTATAAGGTTAGGGATTAAGGATGAGCCGAACACCCCCCGGTTCGCACCAGAACATCTGAACAGGCAAAAAATTTGGAAGAATACGCGAACACCGTTAAAGTCTTTGGGACACCTACATGAAAAATCAAAAGTGGTCCTTTTAAAGGCTTATATGCAAGTTATTGTCATAAAAAAGTGTATGGGGACCCAGGTCCTGCCCAAGGGGACATGTATCAATGCAAAAAATAGTTTTAAAAACGGGCATTTTTTTAGGGAGCAGTGATTTTAACACTTCTTAAAGTTAAACAATAAAAATGAAATATTCCTTTAAAAGTCATGCCTGGGGGGTGTCTATAGTATGCCTGTAAAGTGGCACAGTTTTCCCGTGTTTAGAACAGTACCACAGCAAAATGACATTTCTAAAGGAAAAAAGTCATTTAAAACTGATCGCGGCTGTAATGAATTGTCAGGTCTAGGCAATATAGATAAAACTTATTGAAGAAAATGGCATGGGTTCCCCCCCCAGTCCATTACCAGACCCTTTGGGTCTGGTATGAATATTAGGGGGAACCCCGAACCAAAAAAATAAATAAAAAATGGCGTGGGGGTCCCCCCAAAATCCATACCAGGCCCTTATCCGAGCACGCAACCTGGCTGGCCACAGGAAGAGAGGGGGGGATGAGAGAGCACCCCCACTCCTGAGCCGTACCAAGCCACATGCCCTCAACATGGGGACAAGGTGCTTTGGGGTCTGACTCCAAAGCACCCTGTCCCCATGTTGATGGCGACAAGGGCCTCATCCCCACAACCCTTGCCCGGAGGTTGTGAGGGTCTGTGGGCGGGGGGCTTATCGGAATCTGGAAGCCCCCTTTAACAAGGGGACCCCCAGATCCCGGCCCCTCTATGTGAATTAGTAACGGGGTACATGGTACCCCTACCATTTCACAAAAAAGTGGCATAAATGGTAAAAAAAAGACAAGAGACAGCTTGGGACAAGTCCTTTATTAAAAAATAAAAATTAAAAATGTACAGCGATGTAAATCCACGCCGCCCAACAAACGTCACCGGGTGGGCCACCCTCAGCTATTTAACAGCGGTCATCGAGAAGAAGCACCACTCAGCAGTAGCCTCCCATGCGGAACTGCAGCTTTTTTTTGCTTTTTTTCGGTCCGTCAGGCGGAGTGGATTTACATCGCTGGACATTTTTATTTTTAATAAAGGACTTGTCCCAAACTTTCTCTTGTCTTTTTTACCATGTTTGACACTTTTTTGTGAAATGGTAGGGATACTATGTACCCCGTTAAGAAATCACATGGGGGGGGCCGGATCTGGGGGTCCCCTTGTTAAAGGGGGCTTCCAGATTCCGATAAGCATATAAGCCTTTAAAATGAGCACTTTTGGTTTTTCATGTTAGTGTCCCCTTCCCATAGACTTTAACGGTGTTCCGCAGCTTTCGAATTTTCCCCAAACACCGCATATTGTTCGGTATTTGCCAAACGGTCGAACAACCAGAGTTCAGCCCGAACTTATGCTCGGGCTGAACCGTTCGCCCATCCCTATTAGGGATCACACTATATAATACAGTCTGAGAATAGCAAAAAGAAGAGATACTGTATATACGATATACTTTAAGAAGTTTATTGTGGTACATAGATATTGTTAGACTAAAAAAATAAAGACCTACAGCACTGTTTTGCAAATTTTCAGACAGGATTGTAATATAATATTATGCATGACAGACTCCCTTATCATAGGCAGGAAGCATGATACAAGCTCTTTACCCCTGATGTCACTAAGACATTTAGAAACAGCAGCATGCTCTTTGCATCACCTGTTAAAAAACAAAAATTAGCCCAAGAACACAATTAGTACAAGAACAGCATTTAACTACTACTATATAAGGTTAATTTATACTGTGAAAGACACTATATATATGTGTAGCGCTGGTAGATTTCTAATCTACTGCCGATAGGTAAATTTAGTGGGTTATCTGTTCATACATAGTCAGATTTGCCTCTGTTCCAGCTCTGCCGAGTTGCATGTACTTTCGCACTGTGCCTGTGGGTGTCGTTGTTACTATAGGCCAGTGTTGGAAAGGCAACACGTCGAAGTGTATGAGTGCTCCTCTGTCCCGGGGATAACTTGGTGGAGGTGGTCCTCCGAGTTGCATCCTGGGAGAAGGTATTTATGGGACAGACGCCATGTTTTGAGGTAGTTTTCCGTCCACCTGCTGGCCCTCCTGGCCGACAGATATGTGCTAGGAGTACTACCTCATGGTCCTTCGATCGGGAGGCCCACGTCGCTGCGGCGTGTGGGTGGGCCCAGAAGCCTGTCTGGGGCCTACCACAGCAGCAGAGGAATGGTCCTGGGCTGTCTATCCTGTGTGAAGAAGCTGGACAACTGAGAAGATCCCAGGGGAGGACCCGTCATGGAAGGATCATGCAGAGTGCTGGTCTGGAGAGGGGCCTGGGGACTCAGTTGGAGGACGTATCCTAAAGTAATCCTACCGCATAGTACTGCCGGGTCTGCTTAAAGGTTCTAGTGCTGTGTTTGCTATTCACCGTAAACCATTACATCCTGTGGCAGAGGAGCAGCAACAAAAACATCCAATGTACATAAAGGCCTTAATATTGTTATTTAATAATTGTGATTTGTGCAACTTTGTATATGCCTATCTGTCTGTCATGGTTATGCAATAGAGTTTTGTCTGTCAGCTTACCTGTCTCCATGTGTTCATCTCTAAAGACCAGCTGACTCTCACCTGACTGCTTTTATAAACTCTCCTCTAGCATGGCTCCACCCCAGCTCCTATCAGAGAACTCTATATTAACCTCTGCACTACAGGCCAGCCCTGCTGATCAACCTTTGTGTGTTTTGGCTTCCTGTTCCTGCCTGCCGTGTGCTCTACGTTTGTTTCTGTTACCGACCTTGGCGTGTTCTCAACTATTCCTGTCTGCTCGTGACCCTGACCTTTGGCGTGTCCCCGACTATCCCTGTTTGCCTGTGACCCTGAACCTTGGTGTGAACTCTGTTGTCCTTGTCTGCTTGTGGCCCTGACCTTGGCTTATTTCCTTACTATCCCTATCCTCCTATTGCCTACTGTGGGTGTGAGCTGGGGGACCCTGGGGGTTGCGACCTGGAGCCAGTTGCAGCCCAGTCCATCCTCCCCACTAGAGGCTCTGGTGAACACCTGCTGGCTCTTAGATTCCGCGCCCCAGGGAATCTTACGCTCTAGCCCGGTGGGATCCGTGTTGGTGTTCCAGCGGCCCTGCCTTCCTTACCACCCTGACTCCCACAAGCAGCAGTCAGCCATAGGGTCCACTACCTTGCAGTGCACTCCTGAACCCAACGGTGTGCATCTGTCACCTGGCCTCAAGGTGACCTGACACTGTCCACTTCTTTTTCATTTAGAGGGTCTGTCCACATTTTGGATATGATTTTTTGCAGCTGAAATTGGGATTGACCTATAAAAGCAAGTTAGCACAGAGAAATCTAGCTATGCTAGGATATTTATATTCGATCAAGACTGGATGCTGACACTTTTGGATTCCTGGACTTAGTGCATGGCAGAAACTTCTCTCTATCTGTTGTGATCCTGTCTGGATGTTGAACTAGCCAGGTGAGCTGATTACTGCTCTTCAGTGTATTACAAATGAACAGTACTACTGTATATTTTCTCAGGCAAATATTCACTTACTATTGTAATGGGGTAATCAAAGTACTTTCAGTGTGGTTTTCACTAGATTCTCAAGTGGCTATCTACTGTACATTTAAAAAAATCTTCTGACCACTAAGATTAACAACTGATCTAACAACACACAGGGCCAGCCGTCAAATCTTAACTCTATTTTCATGGGAAAAAAATATAGCAAATAAAAAAAAAAAAAAAAAAGTAAAATTGCAATACAAGACATATTGTAATGTAATGTTATTAAAAAAATATTTTCCATTTCAATCTACAGCGCTGAAAATCTCTGTAAAATTCAATGCATTATGGTAATCTGGAGGCCTTCTGTACACAGTTGGTGCACAGACTGCCCCAGAAATGTAATTTCTGTTTGTGTGGTTGGCTCACTGAAAACTGATTTTAGGCATCCTCTGCAATAATTTTTTTTTTTTTTTTGGTGAGATGCTTCTAAAGGGATACAGATCTTGCAGTTTTCCTCATTAGATCCCTGCAAGTTCATGTTCTGATCAAATCATACCCATTCAGAATCAGAATCCAAAAACATAGCAGAATTTATGGCTTTTTGTGACTTTTTTTCAGAGCAAAAACAGCTCTTCTACAAAGTGTGGTAAATTCCCTTTAGTGTATGCTGATCGCCCAGAGAGAATAGTTTTTTTGTTTATCAAAACAAAAGTGGAGCTACTCGTTAAATATCGTATTTATCTGTGTATACTAACACGCACAGGTGTATAACACGCACCCCAATTTTAGGAGGGAAGTTTAAGGAAAAAAACTTACATTTTAAATAAAGAACTTTGAAGCTAAATTAGGGTCACAGCTCATCAATGCACCCTGCTCAGTGTCCATCTGCAGCCTCTAAATTGCCCTTCAATGCACCCTGCTCAATGTCCATCTGCAGTCTATAAATTGACCAACAATGCAGCCTGTTCAGTGCCCATCTGCAGCCTATAAATTGACCAACAATGCAGCCTGTTCAGTGCCCATCTGCAGCCTATAAATTGACCAACAATGCAGCCTGTTCAGTGCCTATCTGCAGCCTCACCTTTACCATCATTGCAGCCTCGCCAGTGTTGGATTATCCCTGCTGTCTCCGAGGGAAGAGGAGGCGCGAGCGCCACGATCTCCTGTGTATCTGGCGCTCTGTCACTTACAACCACGCCTCCTGGCCCTGCTCATATGATAGACAGAACAGTGGCCCAATGCGGGGGCAGGAGGCATGGCTGTGCATGACAGATTGCCGGGTACACAGGAGATCGCGGCTATATGTAATTCAGTGACAGTCACTCCTCTTCCCTCAGAGACAGCAGGGATCAGTGTATAAACACGCACCCACGATTTTCCCCTGATTTTAAAATACAGTATATGTTTTCCAATCTGTGAAAATCATACAGTGGGGTTTAAGATCGAGGAACCATCGTACAAATTTTCTGATAGTGTGTACACAATTTTCAACATCCGATTCCGACTTTACGAACAAACTCTAAATGTTTCTTGTACGGGAACAGAACAAACGATTTTCGTTTAATATGTACGGTTTTCATATGATTTTTGGATGAGAAATATCAAATATAAAAGACTGTGCATGATCAAAAACAAAAAATAGCGCCTGTAAAGCGCCTAAAAAACTGCCTCTCATGCCTCCCCAGTGTGAAAGCCTGAGTGCTTTCACTTTGGGACGGTGCTCTTCTGGAAAAGGAAAAAAAGTCCTGCAAGCAGCATCTTTGGGGCGATTTGGGAGCGCTGAATACAGTGCTCCTACACCGCCACTGCCCATTGGAATGAATGGGCAGCATTTTCAAAGCCCCTGAAAAGTGCTTTGGAAGTGCTGCAACATGGGCGGTGTTTAAAGTGGTTGTAAACCCTTACAAATAATTTTTCATTACAGGTAAGTCTATAATAAGGCTTACCTGTAGCTACCGTAGATATCCCCTAAACCTGCACAGTTTAGGAGATATCCCCTGTATCAGCATGTGCCAACGTCATCGGCACATGTGCCCTGAAGCAACGGCTCATGCCGGGAGTGATGTCATTGCGGCTCTGGCTAATCACAGTGCCGGAGCCTGCAATACCTGGAAATAACTCCAGGAGACATTTTGCCAGGCAGAGCAGTGTGCCAGGACCTCTGCAGGGGCTTCAATCTAAGGTATTTTATAATGAGCTAATATGCTATGTACAGTGGCGTCACTAGGGTTGGTGTCACCTGGTGCGGTAATACATGGTGTCACCCCCGGCACTAAGCAGGCTAGTGCGTCGGTGCAGCTCTCCCTCCTTAACCTAACACAATGGATGGAGCTGGGTTGGGATTGGGGGGGATGGATGGAGCCGGGATTGGATCGGGTGGTGGATAGAGCTGGAATGGGATCAGGGGATTGGATGGAGCTGGGATAGGATCGGGGGATAGATGGAGCCAGGGTGGGATCGGGGGAAGGATGGAGCCGGGATGAGATCATAGGGGATGGATGAAATGGGGATAGGATCATGGGGAATGGATGAAGTGGGGATTGGATCAAGCAGGGATGGGATCAGGGGGATGGATGGAGTGGTGATGGGATCGGGGGCATGGATGGAGTGGTGATGGGATAGGGGGGATGGATGGAGTGGGGATGGGATCAGGGGGGTGGATCGAGCAGGGATAGGATCAGGGGGAATGGATGAAGCCGGGATGGGATCAGGGAGAATGGATGGAGCAGGGATGGGATTGGGGGGAATGGATGGAGCCGGGATGGGATCAGGGGGGTGGATGGAGTGGGGATAGGATCAGGGGGATGGATGGAGTGGGTATGGGATCAGGGGGGATAGATGGAGCCGGAATGATATCAGGGGATGGATGGAGCTGGGATGGGATAAGGATCAGGGGGTATGGATAAAGCAGGTATGGGATCAGGGGGGATGGATGGATCCGGGATGGGATCGGGGGGGATGGATGGAGCCAGGATAGGATCGGGATCAGGGGGGATGGATGAGCAGGTAAAAAAAGTGAAAGAAACCTTTTTGTGTTATCATTCATAATCTCTCAAAAATGGCCAAGAAATCATAAATTCAGCCAGGGTATGTAAACTTATGAGCACAACTGTATATACACACTGAACAAAATTATAAACGCAACACTTTTATGTTTGTCCCTATTTATCATGAGCTGAACTTAAAGATCTACAACGTTTTCTATGTACACAAAAGGCCTATTTCTCTCAAATATTGTTCACAAATCTGTCTAAATCTGTGTTAGTGAGCACTGCTCCTTTGCCAAGATAATCCATTCACCTCACAGGTGTGGCATATCAAGATGCTGATTCGACGGCATGATTATTGCACAGGTCTTTAAAATGTGCAGTTTTACTGTATTGGGGGGGGTCAGGGGGGGTCCGAAAACCATTCAGTATCTGTTGTGACCGTCCCTTTGTCTCAAGCAGTGCAGCACATCTCCTTCGCATTGAGTTGATCAGGTTGTTGATTGTGGCCTGTGGAATGTTGGTCTATTCCTCTTCAATGGCTGTGTGAAGTTGCTGGATACTGGCAGGAACTGGAACACGTTGTCTTATACGCCGATCCAGAGCATCCCAAACATGCTCAATGGGTGACATGTCCAGGGAGTATGCTGGCCATGCAAGAACTGGGATGTTTTCAGCTTCCAGGAATTGTGTACAGATCCTTGCAACATGGGGCTGTGCATTATCATGCTGCAACATGAGGTGATGGTCGTGGATGAATGACACAACAATGGGCCTCAGGATCTCGTCACGGTATCTCTGTGCATTTAAAATGGCAATAAAATGCACCTGTGTTTGTTGTCTATAGCATACGCCTGCCCATACCATAATCCCACCGCCTCCATGGGCCACTCGATTCACAACATTGACATCAGCAAACCGCTCACCCACACAACACCATACATGCTGTCTGCCATCTGCCCTGTACAGTGAAAACCGGGATTCATCCATGAAGAGAACACCTCTCCAAAGTGCCAGATGCCATCAAATGTGAGTATTTGCCCACTCAAGTCGGTTACGATGACGAACTGCAGTCAGGTCGAGACCCCGATGAGGACGACGAGCATGCAGATGCGCTTCCATGAAACGGTTTCTGACAGTTTGTGCAGAAATTCTTTGGTTATGCAAACTGATTGTTGCAGCAGCTGTCCGGATGGCTGGTCTCAGATGATCTTAGAGGTGAAGATGCTGGATGTGGAGGTCCTGGGCTGGTGTGGTTACATGTGGTCTGCAGTTGTGAGCCCGGTTGGATGTACTGCCAAATTCCCTGAAACTCATTTGGAGATGGCTTATGGTAGAGAAATGAACATTCAATTCAAGGGCAACAGCTCTGGTGGACATTCCTGCAGTCAGCATGCCAATTGCACGCTTCCTCAAAACTTGCGTCATCTGTGGCATTGTGCTGTGTGATAAAACTGCACATTTTAGAGTGGCATTTTATTGTGGCCAGCCTAAGGCACACATGTGCAATAATCATGCTGTCTAATCAGTATCCTAATATACCACACCTGTGAGGTGAATGGATTATCTCGGCCAAGGAGAAGTGCTCACTAACACAGATTTAGACAGATTTGTGAATATTTGAGAAAACTAGGCATTTTGTGTACATAGAAAAAGTCGTAGATCTTTAAGTTCAGCTCATGATAAATAGGGGCAAACACAAAAGTGTTGCATTTATAATTTTGCTCAGTGTATAATTATATATATATATATACACACACACACAGTATATATACATGCACACACACACACACACACACACACTCTGTGGATGTGTATAAATTCACATCTAACAGGGATTGATGGATAACAAATTGCCATCTCGAAATGCAGCAACTAAAGAGTAGTAACAGCAAAAGCTATTACAAAATGTGTCAAGCCATTCAAAGTGACCTTTGGATATTTTATTATCCCAGCAGAGCTGTCACTTGGGTGATCACTGGGAAGTATATACAGGACCACTAGAGGGCAGTTAATGCAAAGGTGGAAGGAGTGCTGAAATTTCCACAGCTAAACAATTACGGACTATATACCACAATGATAAAGTTTTCCTTCCCAACGGAATGATGAGTTATATAAAAATATATGCCTGCCAGGTTTGCATTCCTAACGCAAAATAAAATAGTACACGAAGGAGGGGGATTAGTGTAATGTAAAGTATAAGAGAGAGTTAGGGGAGTAAATCCTGGTCCCAAAAGAAAAATGTTAATGGCCCTGGTGAATCATTACCAGCAATGACTGTGCTGACTATACCTGCCACTGATTTTGATTATAAAGCATGCTTAGACAAATGACAATTAGTGAAAATGCACTAAGTAAGTTATTATATTGGATGTGCAATTCAAGATTTTCCACAAATGGAAAGAGCACAGAGAAGGACACAGGGGCTTCAGCTAGGAGTAGCGTCCATGCTTTAACCTGAGTAGAGGTGATTCAGAAGCATATGAATTATAACTAATATGTATGAGAAACAACACTGTAAATGTCGATCCAGGAAGCATCCAACTACCCTTGAGGACCAGGAAGTCGTTTTTTTTCTTGTTACAGAAAATATGACCACATCTTATTTTTTGCTTTCCTCTGGATAAATGATATGTTTAGAGTTCTGATGATGCAAACTGTTTTTAGTTTTTGTTGGGGTTGAGCTAGATGCATGTATGTCATTTTTCAACCTACGTAACTATGTAGGTTTGGGTGCTCTTAAGAAAGCTTGACAGGCGTGTCATTATCATAGCAACAGCCTGACAGTATAAAATACCTTAGCTACTTATCAGGAATTTCTGATTGTCTTAAAGTTGACACATTAGATTTTCTCTGATTTGTGAAAATGAAGATGTGTAGCACATTAGGCACACTGGGATTCAACCAATAACATATAAAAATGACCTACCACCACTCTCTAATGAAATGCAACTAAAAAAGAAACTCAACCTAATGTTCCTTTATAAGTAGTGCCAGTGCAAAAAGATGACCGTAGGGAGTAATAGCCTTCTTCTAGAAAAGACTAAAGCCGCGTACACACGGTCGGACTTTTCAACCGGACTTGTCCGACTGATGCCGACGGACCAAATCCGGCGGACAATACGATCGTGTGTGGGCTTCACCGGACCTTCAGCGGACTTTTCCAGTCACAAATCTGACAGACTTTAGATTTGGAACATGCTTCAAATCTTTACGTCGTAACTCCGCCGGACCCAGAAATCCGCTCGTCTGTATGCTAGTCTGAAGGACAAAAACCCACGCTAGGGCAGCTATTGGCTACTGGCTATCTACTTCCTTATTTTAGTCCGGTGTACATCATCACGTACGAATCCGTCGGACTTTTGTGTGATCGTATGTAGTTAAGTCCGTTCGTTAGAAAGTCTGCCGCAAGTCCGCCAAAAGTCAGTTGAAAGTCTGTCAAAAGTCTGTCGGACGGGCTGGCGGACTTTTGTAGCCGAAAAGTCTGACCTTGTGTACGCGGCATAAGGCCGGCCATACACAGAGCAATTTTCTTTCCTGCAATTCACTCAATTCCCCCATCAACACAGACAGTGTTGTCCTGCCTGGCCATTTTCTTCTCCCAGCAGGGTATAGCAACCACTAGCGATAATCGCAGGTAAAACCTAGCATGTTGGTTGTACCCAAGCTCATCGATCCATCAACTTTGTACATTCAGCCTGCACATACACGGTTCGAATCTCGTCCAGTTCCTTCTGGGATTAGAACCGCGTATTGCCTGCCTAACATTCTCTTTTGTGGTCTCACTTCACATGCTATTACATAAGACCACTTAAGTGGGTCAGGATGCAGCAATGCAGCAAATACAGTTAGAAATACAAATACCCTTTAAAATAAAGTGGTATTAAACCCAAAACCAAAAATGTAATATATTGCAGCTTACCAGTTACTAAAAGTTGTGGCTGCACTAGTTTATTTTTTAGGCTTTTTCCCCTCATTTTTAACCTGGTGATCTTCCCAGTAACACACATCCTGTATTATGCTATGTACACACGATAAAATTTTCCGACAACAAAACTGTGGATTTTTTCCGACGGATGTTGGCTCAAACTTGTCTTGCATACACTCGGTCACACAAATGTTGTCGGAAATTCCGAACGCCAAGAACGCGGTGACGTACAACACATACGATGAGCCGAGAAAAATGACGTTCAATAGCCAGTGCGGCTCTTCTGCTTGATTCCGAGCATGCGTGGACTTTTGTGCATCGGAATTGTGTACGCACGCTCGGAATTTCCGACAACAAGTCTTGTTGGAACAGGCTTGAAATGAGAAGATCTGGATGCCGCACACCGGATGTAGTAGAAAACTTGACTTTATTAGAAAGATGGGATCATCAAAAATACAAGACCATCATGCAGAAAGTACAGGATTAACTGACGCGTTTCGCACTCGGGGCTGAGTGCTTACTCATAGCTGCTATGAGTAAGCACTCAGCCCCGAGTGCGAAACGCGTCAGTTAATCCTGTACTTTCTGCATGATGGTCTTGTATTTTTGATGATCCCATCTTTCTAATAAAGTCAAGTTTTCTACTACATCCGGTGTGCGGCATCCAGATCTTCTCATTTCAAGCCTGTTCCACTTAGCATTCGGCCAGCACCTGGAACTCTTCTACTCTGGAAATCTCACATCAATTCCACACCTGGGTCTGTGTCCACCTGAGCGGTGAAACACCCTCTTTAACAAGTCTTGTTGACGGAAAATGTAAGAACCTGCTCTCAAACATTTGTTGGCGGAAAATTCCAACAACAAATGTTCTATGGAGCATACACATGGTCGGACTTTCTGACAACAAGCTCACATCCAACATTTTTTGTCGGAAAATCTGATCGTGTGTATGGTCCATTACAGTGCCTCCACTCTGGACGAAGGCGCAACAGAGATAGCTTTGAACAGCAGCATTGTCAGTGCAGGGCAGCTTGTTCTGCTAGTCAGTGTTTCTCAACTCCAGTCCTCAAGGCGCCCCAACAGATCATGTTTTCAGGATTTCCCTCAGATGAAACAGCTGTGGTAATTACTAAGGCAGTGAAACTGTTCAAATCACGTGTACAAAGTAATGGATGGCCTGAAAACATGACCTGTTGGGGCGCCTTGAGGACTGGAGTTGAGAAACACTGTGCTAGATCACCAGGTGAAAATAAAGGAAAGAAAGCCTGAAAAAGAAAACAAATGTAGCCACCACATCTAAGAGTTGATAAGCAGTAATATATTAAATGTTTGCTTTTGTGTTTAATACTGCTGTTGTTTTGGTCCCGGCTACTATCCGGGGATTACCACAGGAAAATTAGGCAATAATATTAGTAGACTATTATGTGGCATAATATTAAAGTCATGTTGAACCCTCAGTTTTTTTAAGCAATTTCAGCAGCTGATTTTATCACTTACTGAGTATGCAACTTGTTTATCCAGTAATCCTTGCCTATGTTCCAGTTTAAGCTGGTGCTATGACCATTACTCTAGATGTCTGTTTTAGCATGACTTCTTTTTTTTTTAAGTATCCTATGGAGCCACCTTTGCATGCAGGGACTAGAGCTGTTTCCCCCTGTACTGAATGTATCAATAGAAAAACAAAGCTCCATAGCCTAAGATGGCAAGTCACCTCCCTGCTTCTCCCTCATATTCAGCTTCTCCTTTCTACAAACTAACATACTGACTGGAGACTGCACTGTGTGCTGTTAACTCTTTCCTGTGGAGACTGGAAATTCAGGGAAGCAACACTGCGAGATCAGGAGCCAACAGCATTGAAAGCTGTAAACTGCAAGTGCTGGGTTAAGAATTTTAACACATAGTTTATAGGGGAAAGGTTTATTTTATTGTGCTTAAAGTGTTACTAAACCTACAACAGTAAAATCTGTCTGTATATGCAGAATAGCATGCTTGTTATACTCACTGTGGAACTTAAGGGGTTACGTTTTGCATTGTGTAAAAAGGCTCTTTGTCACTATATGGACAGATCCTTCCCTCCTGCACTGTCTATCTTGACAAGGCCATATAATACAGTGAGGGCAGCCTTCCTGAACATGCTCAGTTTAGTCTCTATTGCTGGAGAGAACATTTCCTGTTTCAGTTAAATTGTTCAGGTCACATAATATGTAACATCACACATGTGGGCATGTATGCAGGCTGTAGTGGAAATCTACCTGAAACCTCAGCACTGGACAAACTGTGCAGTTTATCATGTGACCATGGTATACAGATCAGCAAAAAAGGTATATAGTGGCAGTATTTTAATGAAAAAAGAAGATTTATAAGCTGTGGGCACTGTCAGGGGGGGGGGGGGTGGGTGGGTGCTGAGGAACAATTTTTTTTCTGTTACTGGGTTTAGTAACACATCAATGCATTAAATTAAACAATACTGAGGGACTAACACTAATTTAACAATCATGAACATTTCTACTTCTGCACAAATGACTGGGTTTACTGTACAGGGAGGACGATATATTAGCAGGATTCCAGAATCCATGACCTTATCATAATGAGTTTTCAATCTACCATACCCCAATATTCCAAACATAGGGCCTAATCTATTAAATTGTGAATAAAGGGTCCGCTCCAAACAATATTGATATGAAGGAATATCACATTTAAAAAAAAATGCTCTGCTTTTGATCAAATGTTTAATTTAAATGATATTATAGTTACACAATAATGTCAGTATCACGTTGTATGGCCTTGTGGGTGTACTCTAGCTCGGTTACGAGATGTTGCAATTCTAAAGTAGAACCAGAGGACACCGAGCCAGAGAAGAGAGATGCTTTTCTGCACAGCTCTGCATCTGTGATTAGGACATTGCAGGTGCAATATGATTTCAAAGGTGAAAAAAAGAATGCCTCCAATTATTAGCATAGGTGCTTATATGTGGTTGGTCCAGGCCTCTAAAGCCAGATAGCAAAACCATAGAGAGCATTTACAGTTTTGAGGCAATATGGCTGCATGCCTACAATATTTATAAGGTTATGTTTAGTAGTTATGTTTCTATATATATATTAATCTTTGTGGGGGTGGAGAAAGTGAAACTCTATAACACGTGAGCTGTATCCTTTTTCTAAGAGAATACCAAATGTCATAGTTTTTTCTGTGTTTCCAGGTTTTTTTTAGAGCAACGTTTAAGACTTTAAAAGGTTTAGTCTATACAGAATTTAAGTTTGAATTAAGAGCTGGCTTTCATTTCTTTCTGGAAGCCTGACTAAAAGAATTCCATACTGGATTCCCAGCTTTCCTTCCGCTGGGTAAAGCCACGTTGTGATGCCCCTCCTGCCATGAGAACGATCTGGCCTAATCATGCCAAGGTTATACTATACATTGGAGGGGACAAACCTGGGAGATTCTTAGCTAGACTCCTGAAGAAACATAGGAGCAGTACGATTCACAGTCTTGATACCTTACACCTAAATTGGATATTTGTTTTGGGAAAAATGAATCATTAAACAAGGAACAATGATGTTATGAAAAATGGCTAAGGCTCAGTTCACACTAGCCGGACTCGAAAGTCGCGCAACTTTCAGTGCAACTTTGGAGTCTGACTTGATACGACTTTGATGTGATTTTTTTAGACTCTATGGCATTGAAGTCGTATCAAAGTCAGACGAAAGTATGTCTTTCTCACATGTTGAGATGTAATACAATGTAATATGATGGCGTGTTACAACATAATTGCATTTATTCAATAAAACAATTAAGAGTAAGTGCAGCGCAATAAATGAGAACTGATAAATAATCCAAAATAAATTGAAAGTGAATAAATATCAAATGTCAAATCCCCACACTGGGGAAAAGGTACCAAGGCAGGTTTTTTCAGCTTTCAGTTTCTGCTGTAGTTGAAAGTGGAGGTAGAGTAGCTCTCCCACAGCTCCTTCAACAGCCTCCCTGCTCTGCACCGCCATCCTTATCTCCTATCTGGTCGGGGAGTTCAGAAGCTGAAAAGGAGTTTACAGAAAAGTTCTTTTACAAAGCGGTCTTCCCCACATCTCTGCTGACCTGGCTGCATACATCTCTGACATCTCCCTGCTGGACGGCTGGTCTACTCCCCTTCGGATGACTGGATCTCTAGGCTTCATTTCCAGAGACACCATCGGGAATTACCATCATCCCCATGGGGATATATGTGAGTTTGACCTCTGCTTGCAGAGGTCCACAGAATCTGGTAAGCGCATTTAGAGTATTTGGGTGAAATTGATACATCATTGGAATTCTACATAATATGGATTCGTCCTAGGACATTTGATATTTATTCACTTTCGATTTATTTTGGATTATTTATCAGTTCTCATTTATTGCTCTGCACTTACTCCTATTTTTTTATACATTTTAGGCATATGTGATTACCTATAGTGTTCAGCTTGCATATCTAATTTGTGATCTTATATCTGTTTGCGCTGATTGTTACCCATTTATATATTCAATAAAACAACACTAGGACCAAAACTTCCAGTGCCAAGTGCAAATTATACCCATAGTAACACTTTCAAAACCATCTTGTACTGGGATGATTTCAAATTCATTTGAAGGTAGAGCTTTGCTGCTTACCTTTTTGAATAAGCTCATAAATCCTATATTAGTAATACATCCAACAATAAAAAAAAAATTGAGATTGAATTATTAAAGAAGTGATTATCAATTTTGATAAAATTAACCTCTGATCACTTCAAACACCAATTACGTGCAGGAGTATAATCTCTGCTCTCGCACATGATGTTTGAAGCAAATTGCATCAAGCCACTGGTGGTTCACCCATAGTCTTCCGCTGACCTGCTCACATACAATTTCCCCTTTTTTTGCTTTAGATAGGTTTGCTGTTCATAGGGCTGGTATTTGGTGTCATCTTTTGGGGAAGCCTCCTTGAAGTTATCCTGCTTTATTGCTCTGGTTATCACTCAACTTGACTCTTGGCATTCAATCCTAATTGCCTGCTTCTCATTTTGACTCAACTGGTTCTCTGATATCCATTTTTGTTTGGTTGTCCTTAAGTATGACTTGGCTTGATTACTGTCATCTGCCTGCTGTTACCCTGGCCCCTGGGCTAAAATTCCCTGGGGTTGATTTACTAAAACTGGGCAGTGCAAAATCTGGTGCAGCTCTGCATGAAAATCAATCCGCTTCCATTTTTTTTGTCAAAGCTTAATTGAACAAGCTTAGGTTAGAAGCTGATTGGCTACCATGCACAGCTGCACCAGATTGTGCACTCTTTAGGTTTAGTAAATCAACCCCACTATGTCTCAAGATTTGGTACTAAAATGTAAACAGCTGTCATTGGGGTAATCCAAAAAGTTGTCATGGGATCAGATTCGCACATGCCTCATTGCAGAATATGGAGAGTGGACATTTCATAAACACAAGAGTATAGCAAAAACACAAAATATGTTTTTGAGCTGCTCGGTAACAGTTTCAGTATTTGTCTTTTTTTTTAGTTGTTCATAGTTGACCTCTGTCTAAATCAGTTGTAAATGTGCGCTCAGAGAAGTAGAAGACTTTCCAGACTGCACCATCCACCTATTTTGCCAGCGATAAAAACTGGAATGAAGTATTGCTGATCAGGAAATTACCTGTTCTTTAAAGCAGAACTTAACTGAGGAACTTAATGAACCACCACAGTCTGGGCACATGGTACAGGTCATCCATGACTATTCCTCATTCATCTGGGACCTTCTGTCATACAGTATATGCAATGTATGCAAATACTAATGAAGTTTTTACAAAAGGCCCTCTTTGACTTTCCAGAAGACCAACAATGATGAACTTTCCAAAACATATATAGATGTTTATTTAAAAATAAAAACAAAAACTGGCCTTTAACATTCCAAGCCAGAAGATCGCTAACAGTCAAGCAAAGCATTTAGAGGACTGGATGGGACACAAGAATGTGCTTGACATATCCAATTATCAGGTGCCTCATTTCATACATTATGGTGTAAAGACAACTTATTTACTGAACTTCTTTATTGCAACATTTGACACAGTGTAGAAAATAGGTAAAACGACAATCTCAGCCAATTATTTGTGAAGGAAAGATGACAGTTAAATAATATATGTATTGGAAAAAAAATGCTCAAGCACAGAAATCCAATTACACTGCCAGCTAGGTTGCTACCTCTGAGAGCATTGATAGATATGCCAAGGATTTTTAAGTAAACATCTTATTGTTCTTAATGATGTCTTCGTTTCTGTGGATAGAGCAGAGGTGTTGATGCACATCACTACGGTAAAAACGTATTGTCTTTGTCCTCAGAGGTGAAGAATCCCAGCTTACCCCCAACAGGGAAACAAATTGCTTTGTAGTGAACTGAAAAGATTACAGTTGTAATTGAAATGAAGAAGTTTAAAATGGGTTTAGCCCCATGGAATTTGATAACTAATATATCTCCCATTCCTGTCCTGAGACATTCTGCTGTTGCACCACGATTTAGATTACTAAACTGAACTAATTTTTTTCTATTTTTGAAACAAAAGTGGTCTGTGGTCAGTATACTGAAACCACACCCACCTCTGGAGATATCCCTAATGCCTCGTACACATGATGAGTTTGACGAATGACCGTTCGTTTTTCTTTTTTTTTTTGCATGCTAGTCTCCATATCAAAAATGAAGAGGTTACTAAAGTTACGAAAATTCCCCTACAACAGAATAAAAATTCAGAAGTGATGTAATGTATTGTATTTTCGGATGAAGGCTGTACTGATTAAACGAAAATCGTACGATATAGTATCATACGAGGAACATTTTCTTGTTTATCCCTTTGGATATATCAGATGAACTGTGGTGATCGGCTCTTGAAAGCTGTGTACTAACCATCAGATTATCGTACGATCACTTAGAAAGCAGTATTTTTCATCCAATTTTCTGAACCTTAAGGCTACAATATTTGGAAAGGTCTGCAGTAATTACCCAAGCTAAGAGGGCATTTCTGGTATAATGGAAAAGAGGGGACCCCAACTGAAATATTGCACACTGACCCCAAAACATTTATTATATGAAAACAATTTAATAAATAGTACTTTAGAGTGGTTTTAAAGCCTCAAGGTTTTTCACTGTAATGCATTCTATACATTAAGGTGAAAAACCTTCTGTGCTGTAGCTCCCCCCTTTTGCTTATCTGAGCCTGATCTGATCCAGCGATGTGCATGTGAGCACCGGCTCCAGGTGTTGTCTCTCTCCTCATTGAACAGATTTATAGCAGCAGGAGCCATTGGCTTCTGCTGCTGTCAATCAAATCCAGTTACATGGGAGCGGGGGGCGAGGCCGAGTCCCGCTGTCTGTGTCACCTTCATGACTAAGGACTGACATAGTCCACCCACTAACCCCCAGACATTCAATGATCCCCTTTTGACCCCCAGCAATTTCATCAAACGTTTGAATAGTCCCATTGACTCTTGGTGGTCTATATAGTCACATAGTTAGTAAGTTTGAATAAAGACACCAGTCCAGTGTGGGTGCGTGTCTACAATTATCCCTATTTATTTAAGGTACCTATATAGTGGTGTCAATTTATGCAGTGCTCCACACATACATCGCAAACTCACATCGTCCCTACCCTCAAGGAGCCCACAATCCAAGGTCCCCAACTCACATTCATATACTAGGGCCAATTTTGCACAGAAGCCAAATAACCTACTGGCATGTCTTTGGAATGTGGGAGGAAACCAGAGTACCCGGAGGAAACCCACGCAGGCACAGGAAAGACATGCAAACTCCAGGCAGGTAGTATCGTGGTTGGGATTAGAACCAGCGACCCTTTTTACTGCTAGGCGAGAGTGCTACCCACTACACCACTGTGCCGTGGACCACTTTGGGGAGCTCTGGTTTAAAATAAAATGCCAATACTATCAGCAAGCAGATTCAAACCTTCCTTAGAAATTTGAATGCAATTGGTAATACAGAAAAAAGAGGTTGTCACATATCATCGGATTCACTTCCCATACACTGAGATTCTCTCTAGAGTTTTGTTGCTGTAGGTTATGGAGCAATAAATTGTATTTCTACTTTTTGTTTTGGGATAACACCTACTTTATATTTGTTAGATGTTCTTATTCACATAGCATAACTTAAAAAAAAAATACAAATCGCTGCTTACCATTTTAAAGGCTAAGTTTTTAATGCACATATTTTTGCAGGTAAAAAAAAATGCATTTACTATTATTATTTTTTCTGGAGCCTGCAGAGCATTGTACCAGCAATCAACAAATCACGAATTCAGTGCCAGGCCCCTCCAGACTCTCAGTATAGCTGTCTGCCTGTACTTCCCTTATGAGCAGACAGTTACTTGAGAGCAGGAAGATCAATGAACTACTAAAGTACATTGAGAACTACAAGCCATCTACCTCGGTGGCAGGCGGTAGTTGTAATTCATTCATTCACAAATTGCCACTCACACATTCACGCTCTTTTTACATTGTGACAGCTGGCATAGGGTGAAGATCCCCTGCGCGCTGTCACAGTGGGGGATTTGTGGGGTACAGGCAGGTGCTCCTTAGTAACATGGTACATCTTACACCCTCAATACAGGGGTAACATGTTACCAAAGGTGAACTTATCCTTTAAATGCTCTTTTCTGATAACACCAGCACTGAAAATACTACTAAGTTTCTTTTGAGAAGGTTTGGGAAATGCGTTTGCCATAATTAACCTGTCCGCGCTATGCTGGCCTATCTTATTATCATTTGTAAAGTACAGTGTCTTAAAAAAGTATTCATACCCCTTGACCTTTTCCACATTTTGTCATGTTACAAAAACGTAAATCTATTTTATTGGGATTTTACGTGATGGACTAACACAAAGTGGCACATAATTGTGATGTGGAAGGAAAATGATAAATGGTTTTCAACATTTTTTACAAATAAATATCTGAAAAGTGTGGCATGCATTTGTATTCAGCCCCCTGAGTTAATACTTTGTAGAACCACATTTTGCTGCAATTACAGCTGCAAGTCTTTTTGAGGATGTCTCTACCAGCTTTGCACATCTAGAGAGTGAAATTTTGCCCATTCTTCTTTGCAAAATAGCTAAAACTGTCAGATTGGATGGAGAACGTCTGTGAACAGCAATTTTCAAGTCTTGCCACAGATTCTCAATTGGATTTAGGTCTGGACTTTGACCGGGCCATTCTAACACACCAATATGCTTTGATCCAAACCATTCCTTTGTAGCTCTGGCTGTATGTTTAGGGTCATTGTCCTCCTGGAAGGTGAACCCAGTCTCAAATCTTTTGCAGACTCTAACAGTCGGAGCCTGGTGGGCACGGGGAAACCAGGGGTGGAAGCAGTGGCACAACCAGGCCTCTATGGATGACATCACGGGAAGTGCTAAAGCAGATGGCTGTGGCGAGTAAGGAAGGGGAATACTCATGTTGGCCTGTTAGGCGGTCATGTCACGTGTGTATACAAAAACAAAAATAACCTTGCGCTAACTCTAAACCATACTAATCCAAAAACATGTAAGCCGCTGACACTGCAAATAGAAATTTTGCTGAAAACTGTACAGTGTATAAAATGGGTGCAGCGCTATAAATTCAAAGTGATTCAAAGAAAATAAACAATAATGAATAATATTACATGAACAATATTATTAAATAAATAAATGATGAGTGTCCATCGTGAATGAATCAAACAGTCCACAAACACTAATAATTACCACGTGAGTTTATAATGAACACCAAAAGAACAAAATAGTCCTCCGAATATTGGAAGTAAAACATAAATATTGGGCTTCTAGATGGTGGATGCTGTATAGGCTTTACAGTCTGGTAGCAACCATGCCAATCAGGAGAGAGTCCGAGGAGAGAGTCCGTTTCTTCTCCGGAAACGTGATATAACAGATAAAGATGTGCAGATACCACCACCCATATAAAATGGAGGCTTACCGAAAAGCTAGGACCCAAAACAGCATACGCTGTATGAGTCAGGAAAGCTTAAAAAGTTGCCCCCTGGCAGATGATAGGGAGATCCCACCGGTACACTGGAGTCCTAGGGATGCCTCACCGGGGTGTCTTTTCTGAGTAGAAGTTAGAGATGTCCTTGGACCAACCCCACATGGGAAAGAAGAAGGGCCATATAGTGTAATTCCATAAATATGTAAAATTTATTAAAAAGAAACACACTTACATTTTAGGAAGAACAAATCAAGCGCTTGTGAATAAAAATGGCGGCAGTGGAGTCCTCCCGACGCGTTTCATCTCATAGGACTTGACTTGACAGGGCTCCACTCAGTAAAACGCATTGTCATAGTGACCGCCTAACAGGCCAATGACAGGATTCCCCTTCCTTACTCCCCACAGCCATCAGCTTCGGTGCTGCCTGTGACATCATCCCTAGGGGCCTGGTTATGCTGCTGCTTCCACCCCTTGTTTCCCCATGCCCACCAGGCTCTGGCTTGAAACTGAGACATTGCCTCAGTCGGCTCTCCAGTGACCGTGTCTCCGACACATACCTGTAACCATCCAGGACCTGGCTACCACCGGCACAACGGAGCAGCAGTTGAGAGTGATCTCTCCCATCAGCATGCTGTTTGACCGGCCACATGATCGCAGATTCCATCTCCATCCAGAGGCAAGTAGGCTCCTTTAACCATGGGCTGTTTCAATGGGAGAGAGTGAAGCTCGCACTCACATACCTAATGCATACAGCTCTCAAGTAATATGTTTGAGTTCGAATCTGTATGTTTTTCTATGACCTTTATGGTCTAATAAACACTTAACTTTTTTTATAAAAGCCATTGCCTTTTTTATTAGAGCCACTACGAATAGTACTCATGTCCTAAGCACTTCATAAAGAACTTTATATTTTGATATTTTTTTATAACCTAACCCTGCTTTAAACTTTTCCACAACTTTATCCCTGACCTGTCTGCTGTGTTTCTTGGCTTTCATGATGCTGTTTGTTCACTAAGGTTTTCTAACAAACCTCTGAGGGCTTCACAGAACAGCTGTATTTTTACTGAGATTAAATTATACCCAGGTGGACTCTATTTACCAATTAGGTGACTTCAGAAAGCAATTGGTTCCACTAGATTTTAGTTAGGGGTATCAGAGTAAAGGGGGCTGAGTAGTACAAATGCACGCCACACTTTTCAGATATTTATTTGTATAAAAAATTTAAAGCCATTTATCATTTCCCTTCCACTTCACAATTATGTGCCACTTTGTGTTGATCTCTCACATAAAATCCCAATAAAATACATTTATGTTTTTAGCTGTAACATGACAAAATGTGGCATATTTCAAGGGGTGAATACTTTTTCAAGGCACTGTATATTTGAGCACTGTCTGTCCTAACAAAGATTTAAAGATCTAGAAGCTTGGCTTCTTCACTGTATGTTAATGAGAGGAGGCTCAGAATGCCCTAAGCCTTTTTTATTGGTACAGACAGACACCATTTGTCCACCATATAGCCCCCCTAAAAGACACATTTGATATTTCTCCCAGCAAGATTCATTTTAAAAGCTCAGAAACAAAAATATACATAAAAAGGGAAGATGGTACAGAAAAAGCATTGAATGTATAAAACAAATAATTTAAAGCTCATCTCTGGGGAATGTAATTAAACACGCAATTTAGAGCATCACACGCAGCTCCTTTTTTCTGTGTTTGTACAAACTGTATTTGCAGTGTACAAAACTACAGTTCACTTCATTTATGGTGATGCACAACAGCGGGGTGCGCTGCCATGCTATATAGTGCCATATTCTGTTCAGCTCACTGCGATTAAAATGCAGCATGTCTGGTGACAGATATTTTGCAGTGCGGTCATGTGTGAATTAGCCCTAAAACTATTTCTGCTCAAAATTGTACATGTATTTTTATTATTTATTTATTTTTTTACAGCTCTTTGACTTTATAATACATAGGAAGGAAAAATATTAGTAAAAATAACCCTAAAAACACCAAGGACTAAACAACTACTGGTCCTCAAGTGGTTAACAATAGCTACTGCCACTATAATTAAAATTTAGAAAGGCATTTAATGTCTATTTCTAAAAGTGCACTGAACCCATCAACTACTGTATATGTAAAGAAACCCTAGATCTATTCGCCTAACATTTTTTATGAATTAACCCCTTCCCAACCAGCCGCCGCAGTTGTATTGCGGCAGGTTGGCTCCCCTGGGCAAAACAACGTAACTGTACATCGTTTTGCCTTTTGGCCACTAGGGGGCGGGCGCACCCACGGCGCCATGCCGGAGCCGATTCAAGTGCTCAGCTGGCGCGAAGACCGTCGGGCACCCGCGATCGCTCGTGACAGAGCGAGTACCAGGAACTGTGTGTGCAAACACACAGATCCCGGTTCTCTCAGGGGAGAGGAGAGAGATTGTGTGTTCATACAAAGTATGAACACCGATCTCTCTCCTTCCCTAGTCAGTCCCACCCCCCATAGTTAGAACACACACTAGGGAACACAGTTAAGTCCTTGATCACCCCCTAGTGTTAAACCCTTCCCTGCCAGTGACATTTATACAGTAATCAGCATTATAGCACTGATCGCTGTAGAAATGTCAATGGTCGCAAACATGTGTCAAAAGTGTCCAATTTGTCCGCCGCAATATGTCAGTCCCGATAAAAATCGCAGATCATCGCCATTACTAGTAAAAAAAAAATAATAATAACAAAAATGCCATAAATCTTTTCCCTATTTTGTAGATGCTATAACTTTTGCGCAAACCAATCAATATACGCTTATTGCAATTTTTTTACCAAAAATATGAATACATATCGGCCTAAACTGAGGAAAAAATGTGTTTGTTTTTTTTTTTAATTTGGGATATTTATTGTAGCAAAAAGTAAAAGATAGTGTTTTTTTCAAAATTGTTGCTCTTCTTTTGTTTATAGCGCAAAAAATATAAACCGCAGAGGTGATCAAATACCACCAAAAGAACGCTCTATTTGTGGGAAAAAAAGGACGTCAATTTTATAAAAACCGCAGAGGTGATTAAATACCACCAAAAGAACGCTCTATTTGTGGGAAAAAAAGGACGTCAATTTTATAAAAACCGCAGAGGTGATCAAATACCACCAAAAGAACGCTCTATTTGTGGGAAAAAAAGGACGTCAATTTTATAAAAACCGCAGAGGCGATCAAATACCACCAAAAGAACGCTCTATTTGTGGGAAAAAAAGGACGTCAATTTTATAAAAACCGCAGAGGTGATTAAATACCAGCAAAAAAAAGCTCTTTTTGTGGGAAAAAAAGGACGTCAATTTTGTTTGGGTACAGCGGCACACGACCGCGCAATTGTCAGTTAAAGCGACGCAGTGCTGTATCGCAAAAAATGGCCTGGTCATTGAGCAGCCAAATCTTCCAGGGCTGAAGTGGTTAACGACTTGACCTCTGGAAGATTTACCCTTGATTTAGGCCACTTTTGCGATACGGCTCTAACAATTGCGCGGTCATGCAATGCTGTACCCAAATAAAGTTTATGTAATTTTTTCCCACAAGTAGAGCTTTCTTTTGGTGGAATCGATCACCACTGCATTTTTTATTTTTTGCACTATAAACAAAAAAACTGGCTGACATTTTTTTTACTTTCTGCTATAAAACATATTCAATAAAATTTGAAAAAAAAAATCTAATTTCTTCATAAATTTAGGCCAATATGTAATCTGCTATATGTTTTTGCTTAAAAAAAATCCTAATAAGCATATAATGATTTGTTAACATGAACGTTATAGCGTCTACAAATTATGGGATATATTTATGGATTTATTTTTTGTACTAGTAATAGCAGCGATTAGCGACTTATAGTAGGACTGCGATATTACAAGGACAATCGGACACTAACATTTTGCAGGAACCAGTGACACTCATACAGTGATCAGTGCTAAAAATATGCACTGTCACTGTACTGACACTGGCTGGGAAGGGGTTAAACATCTAGGGGCAATCAAAGGGTTAACTGTGTGCCTAGCCAGTGTTTGTGTATACTGTATATTCTGCTTTTACTAGGGAAAGAGATGGGTTCTAGTCCCTGCTTTGCTTGAACAAAGAATCCATTCATTTCCCCCTGTCAAAACAGCGATCTGCCTTGTTTACATAGGCAGATCCCCGTTCTGCGTTGTTTATCGACGATTGGTGGGTGCTAGAGGACATCAGATGCCCGGGACCCGCATATCGGCGTCTGCTGTGAAGAATCACAGCAGAAGTGGCCCTCTGGCGCGTGTGCCCCCCTGCATGCGGAAATGCAGAGTCACGTACATATACATGATCCTGCACACATAGGATGGTCTGCAAGTGGTTAAAAAAAACAAAACAAAAAAAAACATCATGAGCTGTATCCATAAACACTCTGAAACTGCCATAGAATACATGTAGTCCTACAGGTACTTTATGTTAATAACACTAAAAGACACAGCAAAGATGACAAAATGTTTCTTAATTTTATTATTCCAAAAGCTGATGGCTATATTTTGATTACAGTACTTAGCCCAGATAACTTGCTAATTAAACTAAAAGCATCTATTTGTGAGATAGCACGCACTACTCTTAATGCCTGTTCCTATTTGAGCATGCTAAAGAGTATATACTACACAACCACACTCCTGCAAAATGTTGTTTTTTTCTTTTTATACTACTTAAAGCAGAACTTCACTCAAAGGGGACATTTCTGCTCTTCTTCCACTTCCCCCCTCTTCTACCATATTTGGATTTTTGTTTTTGTTTTTTTGGGGGGGGGGGGGTACCTAGTTTTGGCAGATTTGATTACCCACCCCACCTGCCCACAACCTTCTGGGACACATACAGTATATGTATATATTTGAACCCATAATTTATCAAAAGTTCTATTTCGATCGCTTCACAATTTATCAAGGTATCAAAAGTATTCATACCCACATTTTATCATGTTACAACCGAAAAGGTAAATTTATTTTATTGGGATTTTATGTAATAGACCAACACAAAGTGGCACATAATTGTAAAGTGGAAGGAACATGATAAATGGTTTTCAAAATTTTCCACCTGTGAGTAATTTAATCTCAGTATAAATACAGCTGTTTTGTGAAGCCCTCAGAGTGTGTTAGAGAACCTTAGTGAACAAACAGCATCGTGAAGGCCAAGAAACACACCAGACATGTGAGGGATAAAGTTGTGGAGAAGTTAAAAGCAGGGTTAGGTTTTAAAACACATATCCCAAGCTTTGAACATCTCACGGAGCACTGTTCAATCCATCATCTGAAAATGGAAAGAGTATGGCACAACTGCAAACCTATCAAGACATGGTTGTCTACCTAAACTGGAAAAGGAAAGCATTTATCAGAGAAGCAGTCAAGAGGCCCTTGGTAACTCTGGAGGAGCTGCAGAGAGCTACAGCTCAGGTTAGAAAGTGTGTCCACAGGACAACTATTAGTTGTGCACTCCACAAATCTGGCCTTTATGGAAGAGTGGCAAGAAGAAAGCCATTGTTGAAAGGAAGCCATAAGTAGTCCAGTTTGCAGTTTGCGAGAAGCCATGTGGGGGACACCCTAAACATGAGGAAAAAGGTGCTCTGGTCAGATGAGACCAAAATTGAACTTTTTGGCCTAAAAGCAAAATGCTATGTGTGGCGAAAAACTAACACTGCACATTAACCTGAATACACCACCCCACCGTGATACATGGTGGTGACAGCATGTTGTGGGGATGCTTTGCTTCAGCAGGGACAGGGAAGCTGGTCATAGCTGATGGGAAGATGGATGGAGCCAAATACAGGGCAATCTTATGCCCCGTTCACACGGTCGGACATTGATCGGACATTCCGACAACAAAGTTCATGGATTTTTTCGACGGATGTTGGCTCAAACTTGTTTTGCATACACACGGTCACACAAAGTTATCGGAAAATCCAATCGTTCTGAACTCGGTGACGTAAGGCACATACATCGGGGCTATAAACGGGGCAGTAGTCAATAGCTTTCGTCTCTTAATTTATTCTGAGCATGCGTGGCACTTTGTCCGTCGGATTTGTGTACACACGATCCGAATTTCCGACAACGGATTTTGTTGTCAGAAAATTTTATAGCAAGCTCTCAAACTTTGTGTGTCAGAAATTCCGATGGAAAATGTGTGATGGAGCCCACACACGGTCAGAATTTCCGACAACAAGGTCCTATCACACATTTTCTGTCGGAAAATCCGACCGTGTGTACGGGGCATTAGAAGAAAACCAAAAGACAAAAAGGAAAGACTTGAGACTGGGGTGGAGGTTCACCTTCCAGCAGGTTAACGACCCTAAACATACAGCCAGAGCTACAATGGAATGGTTTAGATTAAAGCATATTCATGTGTTAGAATGGCCCAGCCAAAGTCCAATTGAGAATTTGTGGCAAGACTTGAAAATTGCTGTTCACAGACGCTCTCCATCCAATCTGACAGAGTTTGAGCTTATTTGCGAAAAACAATGGGCAAAAATGTCACTCTCTTGATGTGCAAAGCTGGTAGAGCCATCCCAAAAAAGACTTGCAGCTGTAAACCTGCCTCAATTCAAAGCACAGAGTGTAATTTCTCTCTGATGTCTAGTTCCTCTGCTATCTTTGTGACTCACTGCTGAAAATGTTTTCTGATTCCAAAAAAATGATAGCCTCAGCTGTGAGAGGGGTGTGTCCATTCCCTCCACTCATCTCTCAGATTACACTCAGCTGTCCCCTCTGTGTGAGCTGGTGCAGTTCTATCATCTCCAAACTGCATATACCTCACAAGCTGTCACAGCACACCCCTTCCTTTCCAGCACAGAATCTGCTCCTGGGGACCCCTAAACTTCTGATGTGAAAATCTACAGTGTGTGATGTCTGCATGCAAGAACCAATCACCAGCTGGAAGTCTCCAAACCATGATGTATTTAAGGTTGTGAGGATAGATTTTGGCTTCCAGTGTACATGTAGGCTCTATTTACTATAGCAAAGAGACAAGGGGCAGAGTAACACATATTACTATATTACTTCATGGCCCACTGTACCTGGAGACATCACTGGGACTGTCCCTAGCAAATCAGGATGGATGGCAAGCATACACTATAGAGAAGCTCATATATTTAGAGTGAATATCTCATTAATAACCAGCACAATTTCATGTCTTTCATTCATATGACAAGCCAAATAGCCAATACACCAAATAACCTATACAACCATCATGCTCACATCTTATTCACACTTCTGATGGTTCTCTGGTGTATTTGATAATTTTACAATTCATGACAATAAGGTCAAAGCCTGGCCTGGGAGATATAAATCAAATGTAACAATCTTTATGATATTCCAGATAAATTCTTCATCCAACCTATTACCTGTACGGAGGTAGCATTAAAGGTCCATTTCAGAAATATTTTCTGTTATTACAGTAAGTCTTCTGCAGCGATAAATTACATATTCTGTGTAGAAGCATTCTGGGTAGAATTTATATGGGACACATGACAGAAAAGAAAATGCTAACCATGTGTAAATGTCAAATGGCTATTTAATATTAATATGATATTACAGTCATGCCTCATACTTTATGCACCTTTTGTAAGTACTATAGGTTCTTAGGTTCTGATTAGATATATGGTAAATGGGGCCAACCCTAGAGTGAAATGCTGCCCCCCCCCCCCTAAAAAAGACCCCAACATTCATTATTTTATATCATAACTAACATTAGATTTATCAGAAAATCAGATTAAAAATGCCATATTGCGATTTTTTTTTTTAACTGAAAATATGTAGCAGAATACATGATGGCCTAAACTGATGAAGACATTTTTTTTATAGCCAATATCTATAGGAGGGGTTTCCACCATCCCTGCTAAGTTTCATTTTATACAGTAAGTCTTATTTTTAGTCTGATGTGTATTATATGTGAAGTTGCGTATCAGAGACCGGTATTGTTGTAATATTGAAACCTATTGAGATTTCCATATATTAGAGGATTCCACCATTATTGTTAATTTATTGATCAGTAAGTTAGCGCTGCACTTTTTTTTTTGTGGTGTGGGAACACATAACAGTGCTTAGTAGCATGCCTTTTACTGACACTTTTTTTATTTTACCTCCAGTAGTTTATTGTAAATAGTAGTGTGGTGATTACCTTTTATACTAAAGATCGGCATGAGGAATTAACATCAAAAGATTTAATTTGTGCCCCACCAGGCCGGCCCCCCATGGACCATGTGCCTGGCTGCTGAGTTCATTGCCCCATCCCTGTACTCAGTTTGGCAGATTGGCACTGATTGGCAACACTGACAGGCAGCAATGATTGCCATTGATGGGTCCTGATTGGCAGCATTAATGACACTGATTGGCACTAATAGGCAGCACTGATTGGCACTGATAGGCAGCACTGATGGGTGGCACTGATTGGTGACATTGATTAGCACTGGTTGGAAACACTAATTGGCACCAATAGGTGGCATTGGTTGGCACTGATATTAGGTGGCACTGATTGGAAACATTGTTTGGCACTGACAGGTGGCACTGATTGGAAACACTGATTGGCACTGACAGGTGGCACTGATGGCACTGGCAGGTGGCACTGATTGGCACTGGCAGAGGAGAGGGAGTTACACACTGAGCTGATATTGACCCTTAGTGAAACTGTGTGACACTGTTATGTAATCAGGGCTGCTGTTAGAAATTACGGGGCCCCGTACAGTCTACCTGACACAAACACAACTTAATTCCTACTGAATCTAAAATCTAAGAAAGTGTATTGAGAAAAAAAGCTCCCCTACAATTGCACACCTGTCAAGTTTGGACCTGCGGCTGTGTTCATACAACCACTATCTCCCTAACAGGCAGCTCCAGCTGTGTGAACAATTTACTTATTCACAAGGCCAGAATACATGGATGAATGAGTCCTTAGCCACATGAGTTTTGAGGATGGTAAAAACCCATGGTTGAGCAGTGTTTTTACTGCCTGCCAAACTGCTACCCTCTTTAGCAACAGAGGCAGTGGCTAGGGGTATACACATGCCACCACTACTGTGATGCTGTGCTTCACAGCCATAGCAGAAATTATACCCTTGTCGAAAAAGTCAAGTGAATAGTGCTGCTATGCAAGTGTCCTGCAACTGCATGCAAGGCACATGATTGCAGCGTGCTAGTGCGGGGTTAAAACAGGCAGTGAGGAGGCAATATCCCTCCTCACCACCTGTTAAAAGCTCTCTGAAGAGCAATCCAAATGCTGACAGCTCTTCAGATAGCAAAGCACATGTGAACAGGGCCTTAATTTTTTAATTATGTTTTAGAATTAACATTTTTATTTTTTTAGAATTGTATTTATTCTTCTGTGAGCATTTTTGATGCTTCGGGAAAGCACTACCCTTGTGATCTTCCTTAGGGTGCTAAGGGTGTTAATACCACCTGTAAAGCAGATTGCAAACACACCACCAAAAAGCAGTGCATGCATTAATTTTTCTGTGTTCTGGTGTGAATTAAAGCCCATTCAAAATGAATGGGCTCCAAAATCGCACTGCATGAGAATGCTGACGACAACCAAACCCCCCTCCAAGGTCTTATTCTCCCATAAATATTTGCCCCTCGAATCCCCACTCAGTACAGTTCTCCCCCCCACAGTTATAAAGTCCCCTCAGCCCAAACCACCCTTCCAGCCCCATCTCAGTACAGACCTTCCATTAGGGACCATGGTGGGCATAGGGACATAATAAAAAGAACTGAAAAATGTAGAAGGAGCTCCTGCTCTTGCAGTCTTCCTTTACTAACGCCAGAAACCATATCAGTGCACTGCAGCCAGGTAAAGGGGGCTGGGAAGACCCTGTGAAATAGAAGCAGCCCCCCTCTCTCCCACCCCCCTCATATTATGTAATCAGATGGTGAGGAACTACAGCCGATTAGAAGGTATGACATTGTCCTTTGATTGCTTCAGAGGCTAGCAGATGTTTGCAGCCTCAAGGAGTCTGATTACACAGTACTCAAAACAGAGCACATTCAGACAGGACTGTTAACTAGCAGACTGACACTGGTCTGTCTGTCTCCTCACTACATCTCTGTCCAGATTCCGCATCTAGACTGTCAGAAACACTGTAACAAGTGTGTTTCCGTGCTTCCTTTCTGTGTTTAGGATTGCAGAGCTCAAGCCTCTGTCCTGTCTGTCCTGACTGCCTGGTGTAAAATAGAATTCAGCAGTAATGTCGGGGTGGGCAGGACCCAGCAGCTATCAAACATCAGCCAAGATTTGGCTACTTAAGAAAGGGGGCGGGGCCACATACACGTAGCAGCCCACCCAGACCCTATCCCATTGACTGGTGTTTGATAGCTGCTGAGTCCCACCCAGCCCCGACATCAACGCTCAATTTTGACAGCTGGTCTCTCTCTGCATTCAGTTACATTACATGTCAGTTTCACACTGAGGGCTCTGGCAAGCATCAATATCGGCTCAGTGTGAAACTGTCTCACAGGCAGCATGGACTGCACACTCATTAGATGCAGCCTTTCCCAGCAGTCCCACAGGCAGGTCTCGGTGTCACGATTCCTACCGTGCTATGCAAACGGCCAGGCATGGCCATCCCCCAGGTGGCTCAAGAAGGTATTGAACCTATGACTTTCTGTGTACTGCTCCTGCTGTACTGCCTCTGAGCCACACCTCAGCTCATTATTCAGCCTGGTTTCCAGTTGTGCCTTGTCCTGCATGCAGCACTGAGGGCTATACTCTGAATCTTGCTTTGCAATTAGCACCTGTGACTCCTGGTTCAACTGAGGCAGTTTATCTAATCAGCTGGGTATAAAACACTGCCTCACTCTGAGGGCTGGGTCAGTTCATTGTCTCTTGTATTACCAAAGGTTCCTATTTTCCTGTGTTCTTATTTTCAAGTTGCTGCCGCCCCTCTTAAAATGCCACCTGGGACCATGGGCCCACTGGGTCCCATGGTAGGGATGGCCCTGATGGAAAAGAATATGCATAGCTTCCAGCTGTCCCCGATTTCGAGGGACTGTCCCTGATTTGGAGCAATGTCCCTCTGTTCCTCATTCCGTCCCATTTGTCTTTCATTTTGGTCTGAACTCTATAGTTGTATATAAAATGCACTATTTAATTTTAAAAAAGTGTTTCCCAGTGCTAAACTTTTATTCCAATTTCTAAATTGCTGCATTTGTATATTTCAAAAGTGGGTATAAAGGAATAGTAGTGGAAAATAATAAAAATAAAAAGCCCTTGTGGGTTTAAGTAAACTTTTTTGGGGGTTAATTCGCCTTTATGGGGGCGTGGCAGGGGGCGTGACCTATTTCTACATACTTTTGCTAGTAGGTGTACCTCATTCCAATCAAAAAATTGGGAGGTATGAATATGTAATCAACTACATGTGTCCATTTTAAATGCTTAACCTATGGAGAACATTTTATGAAACTACAATTTGATGATTTTAGACAGGAAATTGCCCCTAATGGTAAAAGGAAAATATATGTGTAACGCTACTCCCGAAAGGGCTGCTGGAAAATAGCCTAGTTTATTTTCCTAATAGATTGCTCCCCAGCCAGGCATACAATCACAGTCACGCGTTGCCTCAAAAAACAGTTTAGGGGTGTTCTTTATGTTGTTTATATTTTTGAAGTAAGTGGGATAGGGTTGAGGAAATTGAGTGGGATACTTCAAAAAGAGAACCTATATACGAGTTGAGGACAGTAAACTCCTTTCTGTAAAGCTGAAGCAAAAGTCCTGGCAATAGCAAACTGTGGGCTTGGCTTTGCAGTAGAAACAGTTAAAAGGGTAAAAGCTTCTTTCATTAGAGCAATAAGAGCGGAGTCCTTTCACAAGGAATTAGATAGAATGAGCTCTTAAGGATACCAGCGATGTCCCCTTTTAAGCACCTTAGCTCTAGAAGGTTTTACCTCCTTCATGACCAGGCCATTTTTTGGGATGCGGCACTGCGTTACCTTAACTGACAATTGCGCGGCTGTACGACGCTGTACCCAAATAAAATTGATGTCCTTTTTTTCCCACAAATAGAGCTTTCTTTTAGTGGTATTTGATCACCTCTGCATTTTTGTATTTATTTTTTGTTTTTTTTTGCACTATAAACAAAAAAAGACCGACAATTTTGAAAGAAAAACAATATTTTTTACTTTCTGCTATAGGTGTCCGTTTATGAAGCAGTGATCAGTGGTGATCCCGAGGATCACCGCTGATCACAGTCCATAAACAGTTTATCAAACAGTGATAATCAGGGGAGAACATGTTTGAACTTGTTCTCCCGCCGATTATCTCTACACACGGAGAATCCTCATTGAATGACACAGTAACGGCCAGTTTATGAAGCGGTGATCTCACCGCTTCACTGGCGATCTGAGTCAGAATTCACACTCCCAGGTTCACCAGCTCAGAGGTGGTGAATCGGGGAGTGAAGAGGAAATCTGGGGGGATCTGAGGGGGAAGGAGGAAGATTTTTAACTTCCTTATGCCTCGTTCAGACCCCCCAACACTGTAAGCATGTCCCCCTGACATATTTATGTGTATACATATTTATACATATATACATATAATGTGTATATGTATATATATATCATGTGTGTGTATATACATGTATATATAGTGTGTGTGTGTGTGTATACATATGTGTATAATGTAGGGGGACACATTATTTTATTAACATTAATCCACGCCGTTGAGCGGTGATAATTTATCACTGCTTGATAAACTGACATTTGGTACTATAATCTCGTAAAGTCTCACGAGATTCCAGTATCAGGGGCCGTTCTCCACTATTTGAAGCATTTGTAGATCTCTTCACTCCTCCAAAGGTGAAGTGATCTACACCGCTTCATTAACTGCACACAGAGGAGAAAAATCTTCACTGTGAATGCCAGAGAATGAAGCAGTGAATAGATTTCACTGCTTCATAAACGGACACCATAATACATATTCAATAAGAAAAAAATTGAAAAAAATTGAATTTTGAGGCTAATATGTATTCTGCTATCTGTACTCTCAAAATGTTCAGGGACAGTTGGTTGCCTCCTTCCAACTTCTAAGTGATACCTTTCTCCAGTGATACCAGACTAGATCCTCAGCAGACAGCCCCTCAGTCAGCTCTCTGTAGCTTCAGCATTCAGGCACTCAGGTCGCCCACCTGAAGCCTCCCGAACAGCTAGCACATGGCAGCACTGCCTTGGAGGGCAGCAAGCCCTCCAGGCTGCACCTTCCCTCTGCAGGCAGGACAGCAGCTTAGTGTCTCCCTGGCTCCCTGGGACTGGCCAGGGGGGTATAAATACTGTTGGCATATTGCCATTTGCATTGCCTCACACCTATGTTCCAGAGAATTCTACAGCTTTCTGGAAGGCAGAGGGGGTCGTCAAACTAGCAGAAGCTTAAACAGTGAACAGACCCAACTAATCAAAGGCAGCTGTACTGGTTACAGTGAGCAAAACTAAATTTACCTGACACAACAATTGCAGCCACATGGATTACTGTGAGTCAAATTTACCTAACAAAATACGCACAGCTCCACTAAACACAGTGAGCCAGCACTATATCTAACTAATCCTAGCACCTATCTAGGAGGGTGCTACATATGAATCTTTTTTTTTTTAATCAAACAACATATTTATAAAGAAACTTAGAAACACAGACACTTAGAAGAGTGACGTCAGAAAAAAGATCAAGTGATCCATCAGGTCTGCCCCATTTTTTTCATAGATATTTTTTTTGTTTTTACTTTAGTTAGGTTGAGTATAGATTTATATTTATGCGATGCATGTCTGAATCCACTTACTTTTGACTAATTCACTACCTCTGCTGGAAGTCCATTTCAAGCATCCACTACTTTTTTTAGTAAAATAATACTTTCTAAAATTAGATTTGAACTTTCCTCCAGGTAGTTTGGGGTCACCGTGTTCCTGATCTTGGCTTCATATTGAACCTTATTTACCCACTTGAAGTAGTTAAAGTGGAATTTTGCCCATGTTTAGTATGGTAAATATGTTTTAGTTTGATATTATGCATTTCCAGGCTAGCTGATTATCTAGCTTAAGAAGTCTTATCTGAGCCAGACAATCAGCTGCCTTCTCTTTTTTACCAACAACGTTCTCTCTCCATCTGAATTTGCCAGCTGTCATGCACATCCTGAAACCATTGTCGGCCTTTCTTAGTGACCTACCCAGTGCAGCCCACCACCGCCCCCATTCCTCCCAGCCTTCAGTAGACTGTGAAGGCACACACATTCAAACATGAACACATATTTATATGTGTGCGTGTGGGTGAGTTTTTGTAAACCCAAATTTAGGATTATATTGTCCTGCAGATGAGGCCGGTAAAGCAGTACCTGTAAAAAAGCTGTCTCCCTCCCTAAGTTGATTGGTTAACAAAGATCTCCAGGAAATATAAATAGAAAGGTCAGTGGGAGGTAAGTGTCAAGTATTAATTACACTTATCTCTGTGTAAATCACTGCTTGTTATGGTGTGCTCTCTGCTGCCTGTTCCTAGTAATTATTAGAGGAATTTGTAATTGCAATGGGAATCTATGTTGCCTCCATCTGCAGCAAGGAATTAGCTATTCTGTAAAAGAGAATTATTGGTGGCAGAAAAGACCACACACCACCTTCCCACTTACTACAGTTATGGCAGTAAGTGGGAAGTAGCTACTTGTTAATATTAACCATACCAAGCAGAATGTAGTTAAAATGGCCTAAAAAGACCAGATCTGATTTAACTAGTAGTAAGATGCACTCACACTCAAGTTCAAGTGGGACAACTTTCTGTTATGCCTAATAGGGATGAGCTTCGAGTTCGAGTCGAACTCATGTTCGACTCGAACATTGGCTGTTCGCAAGTTCGCCGAACAGCGAACAATTTGGGGTGTTCGCGGCAAATTCGAATGCCGCTGAACACCCTTTAAAAGTCTATGGGAGAAATCAAAAGTGCTAATTTTAAAGGCTAATATGCAAGTTATTGTCATAAAAAGTGTTTGGGGACCTGGGTCCTGCCCCAGGGGACATGGATCAATGCAAAAAAAATTTTTAAAAACGCCCGTTTTTTCAGGAGCAGTGATTTTAATAATGCTTAAAGTCAAACAATAAAAGTGTAATATCTCTTTAAATTTCGTACCTGGGGGGTGTCTATAGTATGCCTGTAAAGGGGCGCATGTTTCCTGTGTTTAGAACAGTCTGACAGCAAAATGACATTTTGAAGGAAAAAACTCATTTAAAACTACCGCGGCTATTGCATTGCCGACAATACACATAGAAGTTCATTGATAAAAACGACATGGGAATTCCCCAAAGGGGAACCCCGAACCAAAATTAAAAAAAAAAAAGACGTAGGAGTCCCCCTAAATTCCATACCAGGCCCTTCAGGTCTGATATGGATATTAAGGGGAACCCCGGCCAAAATTAAAAAAAAAAAAGACGTGGGGTTCCCCCTAAATTCCATACCAGACCCTTCAGGTCTGGTATAGATTTTAAGGGGAACCCCGCGCCAAAAAAAAAAAAAAAACGGCGTGGGGTCCCTCCAAGGATCCATACCAGACCCTTATCCGAGCATGCAACCTGGCAGGCCGCAGGAAAAGAGGGGGGGACGAGAGTGCGGCCCCCCCCCTCCTGAACCGTACCAGGCCACATGCCCTCAACATTGGGAGGGTGCTTTGGGGTAGCCCCCCAAAACACCTTGTCCCCATGTTGATGAGGACAAGGGCCTCATCCCCACAACCCTGGCCGGTGGTTGTGGGGGTCTGCGGGCGGGGGGCTTATCGGAATCTGGAAGCCCCCTTTAACAAGGGGACCCCCAGATCCCGGCCCCCCCCCTGTGTGAAATGGTAAGGGGGTACAAAAGTACCCCTACCATTTCACTAAAAAACTTTTAAAAATCTTAAAAATGACAAGAGACAGTTTTTGACAATTCCTTTATTTAAATACTTCTTCTTTCTTCTATCTTCCTTCATCTTCTGGTTCTTCTGGTTCTTCTGGTTCTTCCTCCGGCGTTCTCGTCCAGCATCTCCTCCGCGGTGTCTTCTATCTTCTTCTCCTCGGGCCGCTCCTCACCCATGGCATGGGGGGAGGCTCCCGCTCTTCTCTTCATCTTCTTCATCTTCTTCTTTTCTTCTCTTCTTCTCTTCTTCTCTTCTTCTCTTCTTCATTTTCTTCTCCGGGCCGCTCCGCACCCATGCTGGCATGGAGGGAGGCTCCCGCTGTGTGACGGCGCTCCTCGTCTGACAGTTCTTAAATAACGGGGGCGGGACCACCCGGTGACCCCGCCCCCCTCTGACGCACGGTGACTTGACGGGACTTCCCTGTGACGTCACGGGGAATGCCACAGGGAAGTCCCGTCATGTCCCGTGCGTCAGAGGGGGGCGGGGTCACCGGGTGGCCCCGCCCCCGTTATTTAATAACTGTCAGACGAGGAGCGCCATCACACAGCGGGAGCCTCCCTCCATGCCAGCATGGGTGCGGAGCGGCCCGGAGAAGAAAATGAAGAAGAGAAGAAGAAAAGAAGAGAAGAAAAGAAGAAGAGAAGAAGATGAAGAAGATGAAGAGAAGAGCGGGAGCCTCCCCCCATGCCATGGGTGCGGAGCGGCCCGAGGAGAAGAAGATAGAAGACGCCGCGGAGGAGATGCTGGACGAGAACGCCGGAGGAAGAACCAGAAGAGCCAGAAGAACCAGAAGATGAAGGAAGATAGAAGAAAGAAGAAGTATTTAAATAAAGGAATTGTCAAAAACTGTCTCTTGTCATTTTTAACATTTTTGACAGTTTTTTAGTGAAATGGTAGGGGTACTTTTGTACCCCCTTACCATTTCACACAGGGGGGGGCCGGGATCTGGGGGTCCCCTCGTTAAAGGGGGCTTCCAGATTCCGATAAGCCCCCCGCCCGCAGACCCCCACAACCACCGGCCAGGGTTGTGGGGATGAGGCCCTTGTCCTCATCAACATGGGGACAAGGTGTTTTGGGGGGCTACCCCAAAGCACCCTCCCAATGTTGAGGGCATGTGGCCTGGTACGGTTCAGGAGGGGGGGGCCGCACTCTCGTCCCCCCCTCTTTTCCTGCGGCCTGCCAGGTTGCGTGCTCGGATAAGGGTCTGGTATGGATTTTTGGGGGGACCCCACACAGTTTTTTTTTTTTTTTGGCGCGGGGTTCCCCTTAAAATCCATACCAGACCTGAAGGGTCTGGTATGGAATTTAGGGGGAACCCCACGTCATTTTTTTTTTAAATTTTGGCCGGGGTTCCCCTTAATATCCATATCAGACCTGAAGGGCCTGGTATGGAATTTAGGGGGACTCATACGTCTTTTTTTTTTTTTTTAATTTTGGTTCGGGGTTCCCCTTTGGGGAATTCCCATGCCGTTTTTATCAATGAACTTCTATGTGTATTGTCGGCAATGCAATAGCCGCGGTAGTTTTAAATGAGTTTTTTCCTTCAAAATGTCATTTTGCTGTCAGACTGTTCTAAACACAGGAAACATGCGCCCCTTTACAGGCATACTATAGACACCCCCCAGGTACGAAATTTAAAGGGATATTACACTTTTATTGTTTGACTTTAAGCATTATTAAAATCACTGCTCCTGAAAAAACGGCCGTTTTTAAAAAAATTTTTTGCATTGATCCATGTCCCCTGGGGCAGGACCCAGGTCCCCAAACACTTTTTATGACAATAACTTGCATATTAGCCTTTAAAATTAGCACTTTTGATTATTCATGTTCGTGTCCCATAGACTTTAACGGTGTTGGCGTGTTCGAACGAACTTTTTTCCTGTTCGCATGTTCTGGTGCGAACCGAACAGGGGGGTGTTCGGCTCATCCCTAATGCCTAACATTAAAAATAATCTATAATGGATTTGTTCATATTTTTTCCTTTTATTATGGTCTAAAAATCTAACATTTTATCTAGGTGAATATGAAAAACTGTATATTAACTATTACCTAGTCTTCTATGTAGCTTGACTGTCCTTATGATATACCAAACTTCTACAGGTTTCACCTGTGTTGAAAGAACGTGGCTGTCTGCAGAAGAGGAATAAGTCATCACAACAGTGACTGATCCCACATCAGAGGGCTCAGTAGAAACTTTTACTCATTAAACACAGCTGCAAGGCAAGGTTCATTTACTGTGCTGTCCTTTAGTTAATCAGTTGTGCTTTGGGTATCCTTTGTCATGTATCACGTTTATATTGAAAACAAAAAAAATTGTATATACATAAAATAACATATGGTATATAAAACAGTTTAAAAATGTGTAAATGAGTAAAACGAATGCTAAAACTATTTTTACCATTTACACTATCAAGAAAAGATATTACATTATAGTATAATGTTGACACAAATGCTCGAGAAACTGCAGCAACAGTTTTTTTTTTTTTGATTAGTTGTGTGTCCTGCCATTGCAGCTGCTGATGGACAATTTGATTTTCAGTTAAGTATAGGTATAAATTGAAGACAACATAAACTCACTACAAACAAACACACACATACAATACAAACTGACTGTACAATCTCCTTTAGATCAACCAACAACTCTATAGTGCAAGGTGCTGCTTGATTGGCTACAAATTGAAAGGTAGCTTTAAGGGGATTGCACAGTCACAATGTAATGTGTATGGTGAACTCTAACAAAAGATTTGTCAGAATAGAGTATTTTTGAGATAATAATCCTTTAAACCAGGACAGCCTATACATAGCATTAATTTTTAGAGGAGAAAATAAGGAAAAACAAGCCACTTAATTCTGTGCCTGTTCTAGGTAATTCCTTCAATGTCTCCTTTCATCTATATTGAAAAGAGATGAATTGATAAATGATATTTAAAAGAAACACGCAAACACAGTAGAGGCCATTTACATTAAACTTTCCAAGCAATTTGGAATATTGTGTGATTACTTTGCTATTTACTGTCTTACAGTCATGTCTCTTGTTTCCCCTCCTTCCACTGTTGATAACGAATTCAATTTTCTTTCAACGCTAAAGAAATTGGAAAAGATTTTGCTCTCTTTAAGCACAGCTGGAGACTCTGGACCCAAGGGAGGGCACTGAACAAGGAAATCAATTAAGATGCTAAAAGTAGGGATGGAGAAAGAGCGAAAACATAGCTATGGGGGCTGAAAAGCCATTGCAAAAATGTCAAACACACCTTTGTGCCTGTCCCCTGCTGGAGACCAGTGTTTTACACAGACAATTGGAATGTATTAGCCCACAATTATGGGTTGAAAAAGACAAGCTGTCAGTTTTTTCTTTTTTTCTTTTAGAAAACTTTAGGAAAAAACTAGTTAAGTCAAAATAATCTACATACATCATGGGCATCAGATCAGTCATTTCATCAGCAATTAATAATACATTTCAGAGCAACGTTTTAGAGCTGATGAAACAAAAGGGAAAAAAAATTAAATTGATCTATCATCATATACCTGGGGGCGCTACCACAGCTGTAGGTGATATGTACCTAGGACATTTGGGCACAAGGTTTTAAAACTGTACACACAACTTAATTTCAGAGTAAGCATCAGTGGCCTCTTATCCTTGCAATTTATCGATACCCTTAAACTTAGCTTAACCCAACAACTAACCTTTGAATAGGTTCACCTTGAGCTCCCCTCAACTGGTCCCTAAAATATGTCAAGCTGAAATCCTTCCATCCAGGTGCTTTCTTATCCCCTCAGACACCAGTGGCTGCCACTCTTTGGGATTTGCGTTTTACCTGTGGTTAGTGCATTAGTTATTATTTTATTTAGTTGGGTTGCTGGTGTGTAGATTTTGGCCTATCTTCAGTCGAATCAGTTTAGGGGCATGGTCTAAGCGTCTAAGGAAGAGGGCAAGGAAAGTATCGGGTTTGTTCGCTTTGGTGTAACACCTATGCCTAGAGCGCCTTAGAGTTTTTTAAGCTATCTTTGTTGGAAAGAGGTCAAGCTCTAGTCTAGCTTTTTCTAGGGCCAGCCGGTTTGGTAAGGAGGGATCAGCCTGAAACGCAGTTTGAGTGGTTTTGAATGCTGACTCTAGACGCTGGTGAGTGAGATGCTTCTCTTTGCTAAGAAAGGATGCTTGACTAATACAGGCTCCTCTGATTATTGGTTTGTGAGCCTCCCATAGGAAGAGAGGGGAGATATCTGGTGTAGAGTTAGTAGTTAAGTACCCCTTGAGAGCCGTTTTGATCTCAAGGTGGTGAGATGGGTGGGCTATGATATTATCGTTAATGATCCACAAAGGATCTTTAGTGGATGGAGCTAAGGAGGACAGGGTGGTAAGGACTGCACTGTGATCTGACCAAGAGATAGGAAGAATAATGGAAGCAAGTAGTTGGGGTACAGAGCCTGTAGTTAGGAAAACGTGATCAATGCGTGAAAATGTAATGTGTTGGTATGAGTAGCATGTATATTGTTGCCAGGCAGGGTTCTGCTCATGCCAGGAATCAACCAGTGAGTGGCATTGTAGGAGTTGTTGAAAGCTGAGTTTAGCACAGTCTATGTTTTTTACATATGGGTATTTTTTTTTTGTTAAATATTTGATACCATTGATTTTACACTATGGGGAGCGTTGTCATTTTTCCATGCGCATTCCCCTGAGTGGCTGCCGATATGTATTGTGGAGTGAAGTAGCGACATTATATATCCAGGATCTGAGCTAATCCCTTTATAAGCCCTGTATGACTTCTCGTTTGGAGGGTCATGCTGTTCTGGTAACCCTCTGATTTGTGCACTGGTGTGGGAGCACTGGGTGAGTTTTTTTTTTACAAGGAGGAGTTTTCCACAATATCTTGCAGAGATTTATATGAAGTTGGAGTTCTTTTGTTTGCATCACAATTTATGATAGATACACACTGGACTGTTATTAACTTTGTTTTGATTGTGTTTTAAAAGCGCTGTACTTCAATTTGGTTTATGCGCGGTGGCGGAACTACCGCCATAGTGACCTACGTGGGCGCTATGGGGCCTGCAGCCGATTGGGGCCCGGTAAGTCGGCGTGCAAGTGACTGCGGCGCGGTGGGTGAGCTGCCGAGCCACCCATCCGCTCGGCGCTCACACAGTCACACTGACTGTGTGAGCGGACGCAGCTGGACGGCTCGGCGGGCAGGTAAGAGAGCAGACAGGAAGCTGCCAGCTGGGAGGCTCGTGGGTGGACTGGCCAATCAGCGGGTGGCGGAGCAGAGAGATGACATCATCTCTCACCACCCGGCGCCCTCCCTGCATCCTGACAGTTCCGCCCTCACTCACTGTGCAGACAGCAGAGAGATTACATCATCTCTCTGCTGCCTGACGCAGACTGGGACACAGGAACTGACAATTCCCATTCCCCACCTTAGCAGGAAAATGACAATCCGCATAGGTGACATGGCAAGTGTACAATTTGCAACGTGTGGCAGGTGACGTGGCAAGTGACAATCCGCAACTTGTGGCAAGTGGACAATCCACAACTTGTGGCAGATGATGTGGCAAGTGGACAATACGCAATGTGTGGCAGGTGACGTGGCAAGTGGACAATCCACAATGTGTGGCAGGTGATGTGGCAAGTGGACAATCCGCAACTTGTTGCAGGTGACGTGGCAAGTGGACTGGACAATCCGCAAGTTGTGGCAGGTGACGTGGCAAGTGAACAATTACCAACTTGTGGCAGGTGACGTGGCCAGTGGACAATTTGCAACGTGTGGCAGGTGACGTTGCAAGTAACAATCCACAACTTGTGGCAAGTGACAATCTGCAAGTTGTGGCAAATGGACAATCTGCAACTTGTGGCAAGTGGACAATCCGCAACTTGGGGCAGGTGACGTGGCGAGTGGATAATCCGCAACTTGTGGCAAGTGACAATCCGCAACTTGTGGCAGGTGACGTGGCAAGTGGACAATCCGTAATGTGTGGCAGGTGACGTGGCAAGTGGACAATTCGCACAATCCGCAACTTGTGGCAGATAATGTGGCAAGTGGACAATCTGCAACTTGTGGTAGGTGATGTGGCCAGTGGACAATTTGCAATGTGTGGCAGGTGACGTGGCAAGTGACAATCCGCAATTTGTGGCAAGTTACAATCCGCAACTTGTGGCAAGTGGACAATCTGCAACTTGTAGGAGGTGACGTGGCGAGTGACAATCTGCAACTTGTGGCAAGTGGACAATCTGCAACTTGTGGCAGGTGACATGGCGAGTGACAATCTACAACTTGTGGCAGGTAATGTGACAAGTGGACAATCTGCAATGTGTGGCAGGTAACGTGGCAAGTGGACAATCCGCGACTTGTGGCAAGTGACAATCCACAACTTGTGGCAGGTGACGTGGCGAGTGACAATCCACAACTTGTGGCAAGTGACAATCTGCAAGTTGTGGCAAATGGACAATCTGCAACTTGTGGCAAGTGGACAATCCGCAACTCGGGGCAGGTGACGTGGCGAGTGGATAATCCGCAACTTGTGGCAAGTGACAATCCGCAACTTGTGGCAGGTGACGTGGCAAGTGGACAATAAGTAATGTGTGGCAGGTGACGTGGCAAGTGGACAATTCGCACAATCCGCAACTTGTGGCAGATAATGTGGCAAGTGGACAATCTGCAACTTGTGGTAGGTGATGTGGCCAGTGGACAATTTGCAATGTGTGGCAGGTGACGTGGCAAGTGACAATCCGCAATTTGTGGCAAGTTACAATCCGCAACTTGTGGCAAGTGGACAATCTGCAACTTGTAGGAGGTGACGTGGCGAGTGACAATCTGCAACTTGTGGCAAGTGGACAATCTGCAACTTGTGGCAGGTGACATGGCGAGTGACAATCTACAACTTGTGGCAGGTAATGTGACAAGTGGACAATCTGCAATGTGTGGCAGGTAACGTGGCAAGTGGACAATCCGCGACTTGTGGCAAGTGACAATCCACAACTTGTGGCAGGTGACGTGGCGAGTGACAATCCGCAACTTATGCCAGGTGACATGGCGAGTGACAATCTGCAACTTGTGACAAGTGGACAATCCGCAATGTGTGGCAGGTGATGTGGCAAGTGACAATCTGCATCTGGTGACAGGCGACGTGCAAGTGACACGCTCAGGGCTCCCACTGATTCTGCATTAGGGTGAGTTGAACTATTTCATTTTCTATAACAATGTAATAATAGAAATAATGCGCTACAATCATCCTGACACCATAACAACCATGGTTCCGGGATGATTGAAGCATTAACACCAGCCATTTCCTAAATAAATTGCCACCAAAAAAACGTATTTTCTGGCAGTGCCCCTCCCTAGACTAGACTCTGGATCTGCCCCTGCGGTGAGAATGAGGAATGTAAGTTTACTGTTAAGCCTCCTGGGCCCCGCGAGTCCGGCCCTGTCCCGACACATGCAGCCGCATACAGCAGGAGGCAGGAGCAGAGTGGGCGGGGCAGAACGCTCAAGTGCACCTGTGAAGGGACATAGTTTTCGGCACTGGGTCACTGTTCATCATTGCTGTCTTTTTTTCTCCCATATTTGTCTTGTATTTACACATAAGTTTAATCAGAACAGAATTTGGTTAGAAGGCATGGAGGTCAGCAATGTGTGTCCTTCAGGGGCTGCATACAGTATACTGCATACTTTATTGTTCTAAATTAATATAAGCTGTTGCCTGGGTACTGTGCCACATGAGTGTGGGAATCTGTTGTTCAATGGCATTAGTTCATTTTTGTGGGGGGGGGATACAACATTTTACTATGGGGCCCTGTGATTTCTAGTTACGCCCCTGTTTATGCGTTACTACCATGTATTAGATACTTCCACTCCTATAGCCTCAGGAAATATTGCACTGACCTTTAAAGAGACATAGCAAGTTTGTTGAAGACTTTATATAATTTGAGCCTTATGCAATGCTATTTCACATTGAATGCCACATAGGGACTGTGATACTGTCACACCCATTAACGGAAACACAGAATGGCAATGCAAAGATACTCAAACTCATTGTATTCAAGTTAAGTGCTGGACTCAAAATCCCATACATTCGAGGTTTTTACAGGACTGGATTGATAATTTGGCCATACTGGTGTTTTGAAGAAATGTAAAAAATGACTAAATCTGCCATATACTATTTTCTTGGAGATAGTATGTTCTGTATAAGGCCACTTTCACACTAACGGACCGATCAGGTCCACCTGTCCATTTTACAGGCGGACCCAATCAGACCCTCCAGTCTCCTCTGTGGAGCATTGGGTGTACATAGATATGTGTTTACACCTGTCTACATCCAATCCGGCCCTGTCTGCTAAAAACAGACGGATGGGGATCTGTTCCCCATCCGTCTGGCAGATCAGATGGCAGTCAGGTGTAAATGGACAGGCAGTCTTTTAACATCCGACCGCCCATAGAGGAGAGTGGGCTGTGTCCGCTCTGCATAAATGGAGTAAACACAGCAGGGATCAGTGGACAGATTCCCCGCCGAGCAAGCGGACTCCAAGGGAGTCCACCTCGTGTGGAAGAGGCCTTGGTCACATTTGTTTGTCTATCATCAACATGGAATGTTTTACATTGTCTTTATTTATGTACTGGAATACCAATAAATACTACACTATATACCAATCTTCTGGCTCTGGGTGGTGAGCATTTCCTTAACAGGACGCATTTCCTTTGGCAGCACATTGTATATAGTGGAGTGGATATCACAGAGCCCCTCAGAAGGTGGATTATTACTACAGGCTAATTATTATTATTATTATTATACAGTATTTATATAGCGCCAACAGTTTACGTAGCGCTTTACAACTTGAGGGTAGACAGTACAAATACAATACAATTTGATACAGTAGGAATCAGAGGGCCCTGCTCCTTAGAGCTTACAATCTAAGAAGGAAGGTCAAGAGACACAAGAGGTAATATCTATTAATCTTCTGGTGATTGCAATGAGGTGGAGAATTTGCACCAGCGGATGAGTGGATGTATCATGCATTTTCCCCTTTTTCATATTGCCCTGATTCACTTTGAGGTTGACAACTGGGAGCGTTAAATACTTTTTGGGATTACAGTATTTCATTTTGGACTTTTCTGAGGATTAGCACTTTCTATATGTTTTTTTAAGCACTTCCAACAATAAGTTTTTGATAAGTTATGATATGTTTCATATCTGGATAATTATATAATTTTGTGTATAGATGTGATATATATTCTCATCGCTTGTTTGATATATATGCTTTTTGTGCATAACAACTTTTAAGAGGTAGAATTTATGTTTTTTAGTGCTGCACTTCCTTTTTTGATGTAAAGGCAAAATGGTATAGCCGAGTCGCCTCCGGCAAAAGCTCCCCAGCCGCACACGCGTTTCCGACGTGCATGCTGATGTCATGCCCTAGCCCTGCCCTCAGAGAGGAAGGAGGCCTGCCTCTCAAAACATGTTAGCTTTCATACCAGATGGTCTTTAGATTTATCGCCCTATTGGAATTTTTTTGTGACAAAGCCACCATCCAGACACAAAGGGGCAGAGGATGCAGTCTGAATGGGCTAGGAAGTGGTTGCAGGCTGAGGAGTTGAGCCTCCTGTAATGTAGTGGGCCCTCTGGTGGAGTACTGAGTGCTAGTAATTGTTAGGGACCTGCTTACACTTGACGTAGTTGGCAGGATCATCCTCCCAACAGAAGATGGTGCTAGTGAGAGATGAGCAAGATCCTAAAAAAATCTAGAATGCTCCAAATTTTGGGAAGCCTAAAGAAAGGGCTGGAATTCAGCTGAAAGGTTGCTCAGTGTATAAGAAGGCGAGGAGTTGGCACTCTGCACACTTACCTGTGGGGAAAGGAGCACTCCTTGTAACATCTCTAGCGGAACTGTTAGCGGGTAGCAGGTAGCGATATGAGGAATCATTCCTTCCAGACAGCAATAGGGGTCACCCTGGATAGTGGACCCTTGTTCATGGCCAAGAATGTCTGCGCTCTGTGCCAGTATGGCATTTGTGACACACTAATGCTAGAAGGTCACCCCTGTGACCTGGTAAAGTTAAAGATTTCTCCTTCAGCCCATTGCAAAGCTTGTAAGTCCTTTTTATTTGTTATAATTACCCATAAGGCTGGGCCACGGGACCTGAAAATGACTTGGCAAGATGCTTCTGCCTTGGAGGATGCTGCTGAAGGAAAGTCAGCTCTGTCAGGGTAAGCAGCTTCAAAGGGTTTCCTGAGCTCTAACAGGGAAGAGCCTGGTTCCACTGTTCTGGCGAGGGTTGAGCCAAGGGAACCAGGTGGATGAGAGTTATTGCACTGTTTAGTGGCACTTCTGTTAGCTTCTTCAGAAGAGCCTGAACAACCGTCTGAAATGAAGGAGGTAGAAATATTTTCTAAAGACAGGTCAGCCAAAGAGACCTTGAAATGTATACCAGACTTGCCCTTGAAGGACATTCCAGAGGAGAAAGTTTGTACTCCACCACCTGAGACAGAGTCGGAAGCTAAAGCCAGAGCAGACACTAGTCAGCCAGGAGCAACAAAACCTTTGCAGAAAGGAGACGAGGCACTGAATCCGAGACATCCAGACAGTGCACTCTGGTCAGAGAGTTGAGAGTAAAATGGTTCCTGCACACTCTCAGGAGCTCCATAAGCTGGATATATCACCCTCATTCACATTCCCAATACCATTTGCCTCCAGGCTTCAGTACTGATACTGGTAATCCGGGATGATTACGGGTACATTTTACTCTATATTCCTGAGGGACTGTTTCAGGTAAAAGACAAGGAGAGACAAGACATTTATGAATGCTGTGGGTGAGAACATCTCTGCATGCCTGAACTTCTGCAGTCTTTGAACACAGATGAAGACATAGCGCACTGCTTCAAACATTGATTCAGAGAGTTTCGTTTGGTCTGACATATTCTTATGGAGACAATTATCCTTGTGCAGCTTGGAGAAAAGCACTTGTATACTGTATGGGTGTGTTGGGTCCAGGATACTATACTTAAAGACACTGCACTTTTATGTTTACTGTTAATTACACTGTTGTTCATGCTAACTTGTTTATTGCAATGCTGGGTAATATGTACTGTATAAGCACTTTATTGTACTCTGTTGGCATGTATTAGTATTACTGTGCTGCCATTTATACCTTTGATTATTTTATGGTGTTATTGTGTTCCTGTTGGCCAGCAGTGGTACAGTGCATGGTCTCAGGATATGCCATATTTTAGAGGGAAGATGTGTGTGCAGGAGTTAATAAATACCCCCAGGAAATGATGCCACAACCCTGCCCTCTTTGATGGGTGGAGTTTAGAGAGAAAGCGAGAGATAGCATCATGGAGCAGTAAAACTGGGCACTATCTTCCCATTTCCCATTAGCGGGCCTTGTCTGGAGAGGGTCACCGCAGGAGTTGGACTGGTTAGGTTGAGAGTGACGGTGATCAGGGGAAGAAGTTGTCTTCCTGGCGGTGAGGAGCAGACCCATCTATGGAACACTGTCCAGGTGACTTAGGCCCCTGTGTGACATGGACCTCGGATGTTTGACTGGACTCACAGCCCTGATCGCAACCCAAGATGAAATGCAGGGCTCTGTGACGTGATTACTCCTAACTATGTATGGGGCAGTGCTATACTAGACCATGGGGATGGTGTAGTTATGGGCTTACAACCCACCATCCATGCACAAAGTGACAGTTGATGCAGTGTGTCTGGGCTGTGAAGTAGTTGTGGGCTAAGGAGTTGGGTCAGCATAAAATGTATTAGGCCCTCTAGCAGAGTGCTGGTAATCACTAGGGACCTGAGGGTCTAAGGATTTAGATACACCACTAAGTTCTGCACTAAATAAAAGCACTAATGTGCTTTGAATGGGTAAAAGAAACTATAATAGAGCAAATGTCAGCGGGTCTTGTTTTGCATTTTAAATGTCTTTATTGATAAGTGCTGTCTGCTACTGTGGAGATCCTGTGTACAGTTTTTTTCCCCCTTCCCTGCTCCAGTTCACTAAAAAGAAGATAGAGGGTAAAGATCAAAGATCGATTTATCCAGGCCCCCATGTGAGACTGATTTGATGAAAGGAAAACTCTGAGCTGAAAAGACAGTGGCTGTTGAGTTGTGACCTAATGAGTCCACTGATAGGAGTTTAATAAGCAAATTGACTACATCAATGGATTGTTAAGCAGCATTCCCCCTCAGCATCTGCCAGTGATTATTTGGTTGTGCATAAGGTTCACGGATTCTTTGGCATGCTTCATCTACATTTGGTCAAATGGACTTTGACTTGAAAAGTGGAAGACTTGCACTGCCTGAAGAAAAATATGATGCTTTGCAAAGAAATCATGTTCAATGGATTAAAAAATTGTAAGAATATGGAGCTTTTTATTTCCTTTAATACAGATAGCAATGCACTACACATTCTATACATTTTCATTTGGAAAGTATTATCAAAACCATGGGAGTGTCTGGCCACCAGTAAACCTGCACCACATCCTCATTTTATCATAATAACCGGAAAAAATAAAACTTGAAAGAAAAGGGGGGACTGTAGCAAACATACAACATACCAATGAGATTTACTAAAAAACGTAATTATTAGGCTACATGCAGACTAGAGCCCCCCCCCCCACCCCACCCCTAAACGTAACTCTCCTGGTAGCAGAAAAACAGCACCATGTTTTTTGCTCTGTTTTTGCTGCATTTGTGTTTTTTGCCAAAATTTTCCTCTCCTGAACGCAATTCCAATGCATTCAGGAAAGGGACGTTTAACTGCCCCTAAACTCTGCTGCTCCTAAAATCTGATAAAAGCTTATGTGTACATGGACTAATAGTCTGTTATGGAGCTGAGTTCAGGGGCTTTGGCAAAAAAACGCCAAAAGCTCCTAAACGCAGCAGTGTACATGAAGCCTTGTTATGAAAAACCCTCTTTGTAAAACCATCTTCAGATGTTTAAAATGATGTTTTAAGTATGAAAGAAACATAGTATAGGTTTAAGACCTATAATTAGTTTGAACTACAGTAATTTTACACAGTATACATGTGCTAATCCACAGACATTATTCATTTATTACCCCAGAGTGTGAATACATAGATTAATACTGACATGGAGATACATTTCTCTTGTCTGAACAACTGACCATTCCAACCCTGGAATAAGGGTGTGTTACCCTTCAACACATTTCACGGGTTTTCTACCCACATCATCAGGAAACTGTGGAGCATTTTATACATATCTATTAGATTGATGCATGCAAATTAATGCCTTCATGAGAGGGCCCCATAGACCCAACTACTGCCAGTGAGGCATACACACAGTAAGGTATAAAAAACCCCAACAACAGGAAAGAGGAGGGTCAAGGTCAATAGAAGCCTGAAGCTCATCCAGGGGCAGGCAATATGAATGAGGTGAGTATATACACGTGATGATCTAAGATACAATCACAAACTGCTACAACTTTCTGCTGAGCACTTAGTGTGTTCCCCTCTCTACCCTTGAGAGTGAAGAGAAGCAATAATCCACATGAGGGCTTCTGGTGGATGACAATGGGAACACCACATTTGGCCAAATTACACTGGATGGCTCTGATAACTACCTTAATAAGGTTTTACTGTGGGCAGAAATGTAAATATAGTAGCAGGCAGGGCTTTTTTTCTCAGAAAATAGGTGCAGGAACTCCCTCCTCCTGAGTCACCCTTCGTCTCTGCACCTACCCACCTCTGAGCACTGTCTCTTGGCTTCAACCCCTACCCACTTCCCTGTGATACCTCCACTGCGCTTCTGAATAAGTGAAAAAGTATAATTTAAATAAACTATAGCTGCCACTTAATATGTAACAAATAGGTGACTGAATTTAAACATTTATAGATTTTTTTCAGACCATTCATCGGAATATTCATAATTTATAAACTTTATGTTAACACTTTATTTATTATTTTCACATCTGTCACAGGGTGTGTTGTTTTGATTATTATGTGATATGATGTGTTTGCTCACAGTGTTCACCAATAACTTTTTTTGTTAGAATATATTCACATGATATGAACTGTATGTTAAGACTTTATTTATCATTTTCACATCTGCCACAGGGTGTGTTGTTTTGAACATTATGTGATAGGATGTGTTTGCTCACAGTGTTCACCAATTACTTTTTTGTCAGATCACATTCATATTGTGACTGATTTTCAATGAGGGTATTATTGTCAAAATTCACACATATATACTGTTACTGTTCATTTAGATTGATCATTGCTTTTATTTTTCATTTTTATTTTTCATTTTTATTTTTTGAGCATTACTATTTATTTCACTTATCTCTAGAGGTTTATATTTATATAGGTTTTACAGTGGGGATGGAAAGTATTTAGACCCCCTTAAATTTTTCACTCTTTGTTATATTGCAGCCATTTGCTAAAATCATTTACCGGTAAGTTTTTTTTTTTCTCATAATGTACACACAGCACCCCATATTGACAGAAAAACTGAAATTTCACATGGTCATAAGTATTCAGACCCTTTGCTGTAACACTCATATTCAAGGTGCTGTTCTATGCCTGTCCTTCCATTCTGTTAGAGAATGGATTAGATTCTGTTCATTTGTTTATATATTTTAGCTATCTACCATAGTCCAATTCCCCTTTGTTCTCCCGTTGGAGTGGTGGCGGGTACTCTAGAGACCCCACTCTTTGTGGGGATGGCCGCTCTACAATTGAGATACTCTGCCCTTTGGTCCCTAGTATTCTAGGGGAGAATGGTTATTTTCCCTGGTCAATGCTAGGGCGCTGGGTGTGTGTGAGCCTCTAGCAGCCCGTCAGGCCGTAAGCTCATGTAATAGGCTGCCATATCGCTAGAGAGAGAGAGGCTTTGAGAGCCAGATAGCTCGAGCCACTATGTACTCTGAGCTCTTGCTCCGGAAATGGCGTCGATTAGAACTTCTGGTAGGGCGAAAGTGACGTCTGCCACAACCGGAAGTGGCGGGTGGAACGCAAATCCACTCGTACTTCCTGGTTACGGTATAGCGTGTGTGCCACACGATCTGGATAGTGGTAGCGGAAAATCCCGTGCCGCACAGCACCCAGTGTGGAGTACAGATCCCATCCTTCAATAATATTACAATTTTAAGAGTTAATTAAACGATGGAGGTGCTCCATCTCTCCCGTTCATCCCCTAGTCTTTCCCCTCCACTCCTTCCTCCAGCACCTCCTCCACCCCATCCTTGATCTACAATTGAATCTACGAGCAGGAACGGTGTACAGCATAAAATAGAAAAATACAACATATTAAAAGGGTAGGTGAATTTCAGAGTGATTAATCAATGTTATGCTATAATGTGACATGGGGAGCTTTAAACATGGTCGTTATATGAGATGACAGTTTGGTGGATGCAGAAGATGCACCCTGTCTGTATCACCCTGTCGCCTTTTGCGATGCCATCTGGTTTCTCCTAACATCCGGTCCAGGTTGCAGGTGTCTATAAGATACGGTTCCAAATTTTTTGAGCAATGTTAAGCCTTTTCTAAATGTTTGTTTGTGAGTATGACTTTTGTTTTTACTATTTAAATACATTTTATCTTTGGTAAGGAACAAGGTCGGTGCGCCCTTCCTGTTTTTCTTTATGTTTTAGCTCTAAGGATACCCATTGTTCTGAGGAGCAAGACCTTTGACATTCCATATTCTATCCAAAGGGTTGGCTACACCACTTACACATGGACTAAGCTTCTCAGCACAGGAGATTGTGTTGTGTTGCTTAAGAGTAAGCCAGGTGGCTTAGCATGTTTGTTGTGTGTTTTGCTGTTGGAAAACCCCTGATATGAAGATTTAGCTTTTCGGTTAATAAAAGTGGGCCAACAAGCTCTTAAAGTGATTGCAAAGGTTTTTTTTCTCTCTTTAAATAATAAAGATGTTATACTTGCCTGCTCTTTGAAAGGGTTTTGCACCCCAAACCTCCTCTTTTGGGGTCCACCATCGATGCTTTTGGTTCCTCCTCCCTTCTGAGTGCCCCATAGCAAGCCACTTGCTATAGGGGCATTTGTGCGGGCTCGATCCCAAGCTCAGTCCCATTCCCTTCTCACAGAATTTGATTGACTGCAGCAGGGGCCATTGACTTCTGCTGCCTCCATGTCCTGTGAGGAGAGAGAGAGAGAGCAGCGCTGCTATCAGGCACAGCGCTGGATCAAGGTCAGTTTGGGTAAGAGATTTGGGGGGGAGCCCTAACCATGGAAGTTTTTTTTTCCTTAATGCAGAGAGTGCATTAAGGTAAAAACTTTAAGCCTTTAAAACAAATTTAACCACAGTTCAGACTAGCATAACTCACTGAAAACGCTCACCACCACTGAGCTAAACATCCCCCATATCACTCGTTATATAACAAGTAATATTATTTTATGTCAGTCTGTTCCAGAGCATCCTCTAATCTAATCTTTCCTGACCACATGTACAGACACACTCAATCTGTCCAGTTTTAGGTAGAAGACAATTAGGGTACAGGTTTATTTCAGACTGTGAAAAAGAACTGAACAATGCATAGAAAACTCATACACACATATGGAGTTCATCTATACAGTATGCTTGGTTGGCAATTCATCTACTGTAAGCATATCTACTGAACTATGCCACGTTTAGTTAAAAAATTGATATTTACCTGTACAAAGATAATATATACTGCACCTTTATTATTTTCAAGGCAAGCTAAATTATAGTTTATCTTAAAGGTTTTGATTGGTTCAATGAAGAAAATAAGCTGTCTAAAAGATGCAAGACTAATTATTTTGCCAATAGCTTACCCTCTACAAGTACCAAGCTGTGATCAGGTACTGGCAAATATAACTCTATATTAACACATAGGGAAAAAAAAGATTCCTTGCAAAGGCCCAGGGCATCGACGAGTGACAACACTTTTCTGCAATACAACTGTTCTCTGGAAAATTAATGAGCAGTGCAAAATTCTTTGAAGGGGAAGTTTAATCTGGCTGCCAGAAGGGATTGTGCAGTATGTATTAAAAGGAAGAAAAACATAAGGAATATTAATCATTCCTAATATTAATAAAATGTTAAGGAGTAATTGAACAAGTAAAACTGAACCAATTACAGGCTAAATATTTTCAGTGAGTATTTATTTTGATAATTTTATTATTCTGACGTAAAAGTAATATTTTTGCCTTTTCTGCTTGCTGCCCTATATTAATTGTATTCCATATACTGTACAGATTTATAAATTCTCCCTAGCAAACGGTATTAACAAATTAATATATGTAGAATGTTTTTATGTTTCTTTGTAACTAATGTTAATTCTTTTGATGTTCAATATTAGGTTGCCACAAAGTCCAGTGGTCATTCGGGTTGAGCAATTAAAAGAAAGGTAATTAACTAAAGTTAGGTTTTGCTGAAAATCTCTGTTGGCGGGTTAAACCGTCATGTTTAAGGCTGCATCAGTACTGACTGTGTCTATGCTGACATGGTATTAGTAGAGTACTGTCTGCAAATTTTCTGAACATTGTCACATTGCCCTATGTTGCTCTAATATTATCACAATTGCCCATTTGTTGCTTTCTTATTGTCACCACTGTCCATTTGTTGCCTGCATATCACCAAGATTGCCTGTTTGTTACCCATTTATTCTAATAGGGTGTACACACGGTCGTACTTTGTTCGGACATTCCGACAACAAAATCCTAGGATTTTTTCCGACGGATGTTGGCTCAAACTTGTTTTGTCTACACACGGTCGCACAAAGTTGTCGGAAAATCCGATCGTTCTAAACGCGGTGACGTAAAACACGTACGTCGGGACTATAAACGGGGCAGTGGCCAATAGCTTTCATCTCTTTATTTATTCTGAGCATGCATGGCACTTTGTCCGTCAGATTTGTGTACACACGATCGGAATTTCTGACAACAGATTTTGTTGTCGGAAAATTTTATCTCCTGCTCTCCAACTTTGTGTGTCGGAAAATCCGATGGAAAATGTCCGATGGAGCCCACACACAGTCGGAATTTCCGACAACACGCTCTGATCGGACATTTTCCATCGAAAAATCCGACCGTGTGTACGGGGCATTACAATTGCTTTTCTATATTCCATGTATCTTCTGGAAACCTATTTTGCCTCCAAAATGTCACGTTGACACTGTTTGTGTAGATGACTATATTATTATTTAATCTAATCCCCTGCAGGTCTGTAACTATTATCACAGCCCTGCTAGGTCCATAGTTGGACCTGGTGCACCGCTATTAAACCAGTGCCTCCATTTTATTGTGGCACACTCTGCTATTGTCTTTCTTCCCTGGCCCTGCTCCTAACTTCTCTCTATTCTCAGTCTGTTTCTGGTATAGTAAGAAGTAATTTCTTAAATAGGGAAACAGAAAATGGTAAAGGGATGACAGGAATTTTAACCCAAGCACAGTGTATAATACTACTACTTAGTAATGGGTTCCAAAGATGTAACGAAAGCCAAAAAAGATATTCACTTCCCATTTATTGAGTAACTAATGGGACATATACAGAATCTCCAGAGAAGGGTCATTGATACATCACAGGACCTGCTCCACATTTTTCCATTATCATTAACATGTTAATGGTAGGAAACAAAAAACTGTATAGGAAATATCCATTTGCTGCTGTTGTTGTCCACAATGACGAGGAGCAGAATATAACAGAATGTAACAGTGCTCAAGAAAAAGAAAATGACGATTTAATGATAGCAAAATACAAAATGGCATGGCCAGCCTATATTGTGCTATAATTATATTCAGGAAATTTTTGCAGGAACAGACAGCCCTCTACACTTCTCATTTTGCTCAGCAATTGCCATTTGTCATTGTGCTTTGTAACCCCATTTTACAAGACTGCACATTATCCTTCCCTGATATAAACACTTTCAGAAATAAATAATAATAATTTACTGCATGACAGGGATTTGAATGACCATGCCAGGTGATGGGCATGTGTAGCATGGCAATAAATCAAGATTTGAAAATTACGTTTCAGACTCTTGGAAAAAAGTCACAACTGAAAAACAATATAAAAAGGTATAAATATATATATATATATATATATATATATATATATATATATATATATATATATATCATTAATTAAAAAAATATATACATACACTTATACACACACATTATATATATATATATATATATATATATATATATATATACATACATATACATATATATTTATATATATATATATACACATACACACATACACGTATATGCTGTGAATATACACTTGTGTACATTTTTTTTAACTAAGAGTAGAATGTCTTCACCAATAAGCAGGAGTAGAATGTCTTCACCAATAAGCAGGAGACGTCTGGGAATGCGGCGATCAGACGCACACCCCCGGAGACGGACATGAATGCCACGATCGAACATCCCCGCAACCTGCGGGAGATGGATGGGACAGCGGGATCAGGGCATTACCTATGGAGTCAGGGGGAATGAAAAACCGAGCCGGGCTGTTGATTCTCCTCCTGGGCGAACAGGAAGTGTGTCCTGAGAGCCGATTGGCCAAGGAGTCCTAGGACTCCCTGGCCAATTGAGTCACAGGAACTGCTTCCTGATTGGCCAGGAGGAGAATCAAGAAGACAATAACAAATTATAATTCCCTAATGTCACACAAGTGGGTGGGCTGGGGGTGCAGTGCTCTGCGTCCCCAGCTAACCCTGTTTTTTAAGCCAATTAGAGCCTCAGGCTCTAATTATGAAATTAAAAAAAACAAAAAACATTGAAATCCATGCATCCAGCGCCCCGCATGTAGATTATGGCTCCGGACACATGGATAGGGGGGTGGCGCCCAAGCACCCTGCATGAGCAACCGCCACTGCACTTACATATAAAAACTGCTGTGTCCAGCCAGGGATCGTGAGGGAACAGCATCAACAGCATGGATACACAAATTCATCAAAACCTCAGGATATGGCCTATCATGCAGCAGAGGGCTCTGAACCAGTGCCTGCGGTATAGCGCCAGCACTGGCAGGCAGACCGGCAGAATCTACAGCTGCAAGCAGATATGAGGTTCTGGTGCCATTCCCCCTTTGTCAAGGCCCAAGAAACACATAGCAGCCAGTTCAAACACACCCAACATCACAGAACACCACATTTTTGACAGCTAGCCGCCTTGCTTGCAGCAGTAGACACCGCTGATGTGCCCGACTAGGTTCCCATTGACACTGGTTCAGATACCTCTGCTGTATGATCGGCCATAACTTGAGGTTTTAATGAGTTCATATATTCATGCTGTTGATGGTGTTCCCTCACGATTCCTGGTAGAACACAGCTCTTTTTATTTGTAAGTGTGCTTTATCTCAATAAATGGCATCATTGTGATTCTAATAACTCCAGAACCCTGCTACTCAGCGGTATGCTTAAAACAATTTGCAGTAGCTCCTAATGAGAAGATTACTAGTTGGATTGAGCTGGCAGTTGGGTTTGGATGGAATTTTGGATGTTCTAAGTTTTGCAAAAGGCCCAACTAAATGAGTGTTTCGTTAAATTACTAAAAGCGTCAGCTTCCTGCTAAGGGAAGCCACCTAGATAAGAAAATTTGAAATTATCTGAAAATTATCATTCGGAAAAAAAAAAAAAAAAGAAAAAATGAAGATGTCATCCGTATTTTTTTTTTCCTTTTCTAGCATTACTTTGTTTTGAAATTCTAATAAACAAGCTCTCTAATTATTCAGAAAAATTGAAAGAGAGGTAGCTATGTTTATGTAGCTTGCCTGTTGCTCTAGCTCTTCTAATGACCCTTTCCAGTCTTACATTCATTACATGAATGACTTACTGTACAATGGAAGACCTCAAATTTATGAATGAATAATGGCTCTGTTTTTTAAGATATAGCATAATGTAATAAACATGTAAGCAAGATATGCAGCAGTAATCAGCTAGGAAGGAACAGTTATTTACATGCTAATTTCATTGTCACTAAATCATACTGACTAAATTTGACATTTCGGCCTTGCAAACAGTTGTGGCTTCAGATTGGAAATTAAAGAACCGCAACAATCTTTATTTAGAGCCTGAAATTGTAATGTGTAAAACATCTGTTTCAAATATTAATATCTGTCAAACTGGAAACACTTGAGGCTCTATATAGCTTCGGCCCATCTGTTTATAGAGTAAACACACCATGGTAATCCCTAGTCTTTATCAATTTGTGGTTACTACCCATACAGTATCTCACACAAGTGAGTACACCCCTCACATTTTTGTAAATATTTTATTATATCTTTTCATGTGACAACACTGAAGAAATGACACTTTGCTACAATGTAAAGTAGTGAGTGTACAGCTTGTATAACAGTGTAAATTTGCTGTCGCCTCAAAATAACTCAACACACGGCCATTAATGTCTAAATTGCTGGCAACAAAAGGGAGTACACCCCTAACTAAAAATGTCAAAATTGGGCCCAAAGTGTCAATATTTTGTGTGGCCACCATTATTTTCCAGCACTGCCTCAACCCTCTTGGGTATGGAGTTCACCAGAGCTTCACATTTTGCCACTGGAGTCCTCTTCCACTCCTTCATGATGACATCACGGAGCTGGTGGACATTTGAGGATGTCCCACAGATGCTCAATAGGGTTTAGCTCTGGTGACATGCTTGGCCAGTGCATCACCTTTACCCACAGCTACTTTAGCAAGGCAGTGGTCGTCTTGGAGGTGTGTTTTGGTTCGTTATCATATTGGTCATCTTGGAGGTGTGTTTGGGATCGTTATCATTTACAAAAATGTGAAGGGTGTGCTCACTTTTGTGAGATACTGTATATGCATACATTCAGTAACATAACAATAACCATAGCAGATTACAAGGCTGCTATGGGAGCTAGGAGGAAAGGGGGGCCCCATTAGAGGGCTATTGAGTCAAAGTAAACATAGAAAATATGTGTGCAAATTTTGAATCAAGAAGAGTTTACATCAGATGCACAGGAGGAGACTTCTGAATCATTATCACTAGTCACATATTCCCTTGTAGACTGTACAGTAAAGTAAATTTAGTTAGTTGTCTTAGTAGTGGAGAATTATTTCTCCAGAGCTTCAGGTCATCCCTGTCCACACTGAATTTAACCATATATTCTAATTCATATATTCTAATTGCAGTTTCTCTTGGGCTGTGAAAATCCCAGACTGCTGTTTGTAGTTCTGCAAAAAATGCCATAGTTTCACCACAATGAAAACTCCTTCCTGTTTAGGCCATTTTTCAATTTTTTTTTAGCACTGTCATACTTTAATTGATAATTACTTGGTCATGCAACACTATACCCAAATACATTTTATAACTTTTTATTTTACACAGATAGAGCTTTCTGCTGGTGATATTTATTCACCACTGGGCTTTTTTTATTTTTTACTATACTGTATAAAGGAAGAACAACTTAATTAACCTTAATTTCTGCTATAAAACTTTGCAAACAAATAATCTTTCCTCATAATATTAGACCAAAATGTATTCTGCTACATTTATTTAGTAAAAAAATAAATAAATAAAAATGTTTATGACGTTTTTCAGGTGTCTTGCTTCAGGTGACAAGATGCTCAGATGTGAACAGGTGCCATTGAAATGAATGGGATTTTGCTTGTTGGGCGTTTTTCAGGCGTTTTGTCGGGCGTTTTATGAGCTGAAAATGCTCAGGTGTGAATGCAGCCTAAAACCCTACATCATCATGTTCCGTTTGCAAATGTGTCTTTCTTGTAGCAATTCTTTCACAAAGGCCTAATTGGCAAATCACTATCTCACCTGGTTGTTTTTGCTTTTTCACCCCAGTCTGCTGCTGCAAATAACTGACTGCATTTTGTCATATTTACATTATTCATTGGCTGCTTACTAGTCCTGCCCTCACAGATGGAAGTTAATACTGAAACCAAGTGGATATAGCAGTGTAAATAAATCAAAGTTACATTTTATTATTTTGCGTCTACTTTTCTGTATAATTTATACATTTCTCTCTTAAACCATCTGCGCATGTAAAAATGTATGATTGTGATAGTCAGATTCAGCCTTGATGCTGGCCGATGGAGTTAACAACCTAAATTAATGTCATCTTGAGCCATTTTGTAGCTGATAAATAGCTTGGACATCCGTCTCTGGGAAAATGCCATAAAATATCTAGTATCTCCTTTCCAACACAAGAACTGATTTTATACATTGATTCACACAGAGAGCTGTAAAATATAAAAAAGATTTTTCCTGAAGTAGTATTTCTCATGAATGAACTGCATTTTTATTAGGTTTGCGTATAAAGCATTATTATAGGCAAGGGTAACCTCTCTGCCATTGTAGATTTTACCTGATATTGCTTAGGGAACTGACCTCCAGTATGCTCAGATTACCTGCCACAACTCAATCAATAGGAAGTTTTACAGTGGGAAAAAAGGAGTAAAGAAATAGAAGTGCCCATGCTAAGATGGTAGCCATCGATCAAAATCAAATTCCAAAATTTGAAAAACTTTGGCACCCTTGGATAAAACAACAGTTCCTGTCAAATTTCAATGACTCTGTCCTGTTGCCATGGTAACAGATTAAATGACTTACAGAGACACCCATTCTAAGGCTTCAAAGAGAACTAAAAAGAATAATAAACTGACGAGCGGGACAACCTTGTGGACCATACCTCTACCTTTCAACCCTTTTTCTTCTTTCTCTTTCCTTTTCTCCACCTTACGATTAAAGCTCATTATCAGAATTTATTTGACCTATATACACTCTACTTGTAAACAATATGTATAGTAGGTATAAATCATTTAAATACCTACAAAAGTAACTAAGGAAATGATATATATCTTTAATTTAGGTTTACGTGAACCCAATGTTTAATATTTGAAATTTCATGATATTTACCTATATAAACCCTACTGTAAAACAATGAGCTTACTTTATAGATCCTTGTAAACTTACTTTATGTATCTTTATAACATTGTATACTCAATAAACTTCTTTTGACAAGGAAGAAATAGAAGTGCTATTTGGGCAGATGACCTGTAGTAGTTGGAAGAGACTATGAATGGCTAGGCTTGATTTTGCTTGAAATGATAATGACTGCATTTCTGGAGATTCCAAAAAGCTTGCGCCTAGAAATGCAAAACTCTACCAGGGAGTGTCACACTTACCCTTCTTCCATTATCTTGTCACCTAAATGGAATTGAAATGAAAGGGGTGAGAATGGACTGTTGGGCTCTGGAGGAAAGAGCTAAGTGATGCACTGTGAGCTCACAATGTGCAGTGTAATCAGAGTAAGCAAATTTAAAACAGGAGAGGAGTTTGTACAACTGTGCATGACCAAAAGTATGGCTGGAGTTTCGTTTAAAATATGTAAATCCAGCCAAAACCTTTTGTTGGTACTGTATTGGATAGAATACAGAAACACTAGAACCTTTCTATGGTTTTTACTGACATCCTGCACTCCGGACCGATTTCCTCTTATTGGAACAGTAATGCCGCGTACACACGATCGGAAATGCTGCCAACAAAACTCCGATGAGAGATTTTGGTTGGAAAATGCGACCGTGCGTATGCTCCAACGGATTTTTGCTAGCGGAATTCCAGCCAGCAAAAGACTGAGAGCATGTTCTCTATTTTTCAGTCAGAAAAAGTTCCTATCCGAAAATGTGATCGTCTGTATGCAATTCTGACGTGCAAAAACTCACGCATGCTCAGAATCAAGTACGAGACGTACGAGAAGCGCTTGGTCTGGTAAAACGAGCGTTCGTAATGGAGATAGCGCATTCGTCACACTGTCAATTTTTGGTATCTTTTAATGCAGCACATTCTTTTGTTCTTTATAATGCTAGAATAATGAATTTGTTTTGCTGCTGATATTCACACAGAGTTTTGACAACCTTATTTCTTTATTATTTCTCGTGATCTCCTGAATAATCTTTTTTGTTTTCAAAGCCAGATCTCCGTAAAAATGTTTAGAATTATTTTTTATTGTCATCTTTTTTTTTTTTAATCAAGATCTCCTGTTTTTTTGATTATTTTTAAATAAGTTTCTAGTGATCTCCATAATTTTTATTTTGTGTGTGTCAAGTTTCCACGACATTATTATCTTGTATTTTTAAAGTTCAAGGAGTTTGGTTGTTGTCCCTTGTTAATTTGACATTGTATTTTTGAAATGTGCCTGCCTGCTCACAAACAAACTATCCTTTTTGAAGAAAAACACATAGGCAAGTATTTTCATATAAAAAAATTTCCATTTATTCTGGCTCATAACAAAAAAAAGAGGAAGGCAATGCTGGAGAAACTGCTTGAATTTGCGAAGCCTTTCTACCGCAGGGCACACATCAACTCTTTCTAACTAAAAATTGGTAGCCTGAGAAGTCCATATATTAGGGAGCACAATCTGGTCCAGGACTCCCAGAGATCAGGAACAGCAGCAGATGACATATATGTCCCCAGGCTGTGGTACTACAACAGCCTGCGTCTTCTGTCAGACCAGACTGAACCCAGGCCCTCACTTTCATGTCTTCCTTGCAGCCATCCCTCTACACTTCCCTGCAGCCTTCCTTGGAGGCTGTGGCTCTGGAGGTGGACTTGTGGCAGGAGGAGGAGGAGGATGGGCGAGCGCACATAAGTGTATGTTTTCACTAATGTGGCCCCTCAACCTCTTCTGAAGGGCTTGAAAAATAATATTCTCACACATGAGGCGTTGGCCCTTCTCCATTTGCTGCAATTCTGCAGCTACATAGCAGCTATAGGCCTCTTCAGCGTCGGGGGGGTTTTCAGGGCCGCATTAGCTTCCTTAATGAGACCCAGTGCTGCTTCCTCCATGTTACTCCCCTTCCTGCTCAATTTTTGTTGTAAGCCGGAGGGGAGGCACCTGGGATTAGGTGAGGCTACTGGGCCTGGCCACCTCCTGGCTGACACCCCCGCCTTCTCCTGGCTGACACTTACCCCGCCTCCTCCTGGCTGACACATTCCAGAGCCTTGTCCTGGCTGAGGTCTTCCTGTGAATGAAAAAGGGACATAGTTTTAGTTTTTGGTTCATCAATCACACACAATTTTCAGCTCATGACTGTTGCAAACTGAATGTTAAGAAATAGAAAAGACTATCATTCTGAGCCCAGCATTTTTCATTCTTGTCACAATAATTTTTGGCCCCTACTGTCTATTGATATGTCAAACACTTTTTGTTCAATCATTCATTTGTTAACAATAATAACATCTAGTTAACAACAATAATTTTCGTACAATAAATATGTTCAAAAATACTATACCTGGCTGCAACTGGGCTCCTCAACTTCTTCCAGGATGGAAGGCCCAGGTTGGTCCTCAGAAGCCTCAGCTGTGGTTGAAGGAAGGTTTGAGGGAAGGCTGGATGGAAGTGTAGAAAGTGATTCCCTGGCTTCAATCCGGTCTTCCAGAAACCGCATCCTGTTGTAGTACCACAGACTGGGTACATACACATCCTTTGCTGCTGCTCCTGATTTCATGGAAGCCTGGATCTTATTAAACTCCTTCCTATACGTGCTTCTGAAGCTACCAATTTTCTTCTCCACAAACTCGATGTCTGTGTCGGGGACCTGCGTCTTCAAAATTGCAGCAGTTTCTCCAGCGATGCCTTTCTAGCTGGTTTATTTCGCTATAAGGGGTTTTTAACCTCCCACAAATTTCTCATATCCCTGTATCTGTCTATGAACTGGCCCATGAATTCAGGGTCTTTGTATTGTTTCATATTTGCTGCAAGACAAAACACAAGACAAAAACACTAATATCAGGCTAAACTCTCCTAATCTTATCCCAATATAGGCCTCAATCTTTAATCAGTATAGGCCACTGATGTCCCAAGTTAAAATGTTACCTTCGTTCTCACGGTCGGCACTTCCTCCACTCACAGATCGTACATACGACACATGTGTGTTAGCTTTATATACACTGCACATGCGTGAAACTCCGCCCATGTCGCCCGCCCCTGGTGTTCTTTCTAGAATATTTCCGGTCCCTTCTTTTTCGTCGCAGTGGGAGAGGAACATGGCGGAGACACGGCAGGTGCATAATAGCAGTAACGAGGAGGAAAGCCCAGAGCCAGAAACATCCCGATCCCGCAGGAGATTTAAGGCCTCAAATATGGCCTTTGTAGAGATGGTGGAGATGGTGGACATCTTGAAGAGGGCCGACTATGAAGGGAAGTATGGACCTTACCTAAACCCAAATGTGAGAAAGGCCAAGATCATGTCTAAAGTTGTGAAGAGTGCACAAGAATTTTGGGGTACGACGATCCAAGGAGCAATTGAGGAAATGCTGGTCAGACCTGAAATTAAAGGAGCAGGATCAGTACAGAAGGATCAAGAAAGTGCTTCTAAAAAGTAAGTACTTGTCTTGTGTCCCTATTATTTCCTATTAAAAGGTTTTATACTCAGCAATGTGTGGCTTCTTCTTTCAATGCTCAATACAAGTTTTTGTATTAAGTTGGTGTTTACAGTGACAATGGGTGTTATTTAATAATGCAAAAAACACTTGGCACTACAAGTGCACTAGGAGAACCTAGGAGACAGCTAAAAGAAACACAAGCAGTAACTTAAAATCAAGATTTTATCAGATCAAATTTTTTTAATATCTAAAAGAATTACAAATTTGCTGGCATAGCAATGGCCCCCTACCCATAAAATAATTAACATATTTTTGACTCACTTCACGGCGCTTTGGGGGGCAAGCCAGGACGGCCAGCTTCCAGGGCCGTCATTGTTCCTGGAAGTCTGGCCTCAGGCCCAACTGAGTCAACATAATTCAGAGCATTTCTCTTTAAAAAGTTGTGAAGTATGCAGCATGCTAGAACTATGTGGTTCAGTTTGTAATCCGCCATATTTATTGCCGTAAGAAATAGGCGGAACCGGCTGGCCATTATCCCAAAGGCATTAGCCACGACTCTTCTGGTTCTGGCCAGCCAGTAATTAAAAACCCTCTTTTTTGGGGTGAGGGTCCTCTGGGGGAATGGCCTCATCAGGTGATCACCCAGACCAAATGCTTCATCAGCAATAAAAACAAATGGGAGTCCTTCCACGTTCTCTTCCGCAGGTGGCAATCCCAAGCCACCACTCTGGAGATGTGTGTAGAACTCCGTCTGGCAAAGACTCCATCATCCAACATCCAGCAATTCTTCCCCACGTCCACATAGAGAAACTCGTATATCGCCGACACCACCGCCATCAACACAATACTATGAAACCCCTTATAATTAAAATAGTATGACCCAGAGTGGGGTGGTGGGACAATGTGGACGTGCTTCCCATCGATTGCCCCTCCGCAGTTGGGAAAATCCCAACGATGAGCAAATTGGGAAGCCACGGTCTGCCATTCCTGTGGCGTTGAAGGTAACTGTGGAGTCAAAAAAGAAAAAAAAATATTAGTACTTTTGCACATAACATTGCAAGCAGATTAGACACAAACATTCTTGGCCAACATCAGTATAACAGTTATTTTAAGGAGTATTTAAAGACAAAAATATAAGGTCCATGTATCAGATTAATCACCCCTTCTGATGGCCCATTGGAAACATTTTAGGGGGAGGGTTATAAATGAGTTTTGGACCCCAAAAAAAAGCCTCTGGCACTCTGCCTGAATTTAAGGACAACAATAACATTTGGACACATTTTAGGGGGTGTTTATGGTAAAGCACTACAATGGAGCTGACAAAATACATTGTTAAGTGACTAGGCTAAATGTGTGTGTGGGCCTAGAATAGCATGGGGAGGTTAGTGAAGGCAAATATGCATGAAGGATGAAAAAGAACCATTAAAAGCTTACAGCATGCATGGGCACAAAGGAGACATTCACAGCATATTACAATCATGATAATTAGGGAATGATGAAAGAAACACAAAACATTAGCATACATTAAATAGATAGAATGTGATGTTAAAGGAGTAAACTTACCCTAATATAGTCCTTCTGCGGGTCCTGTATGATGGCAGAACAGGTCTCTGGAATAATGATCCCCAGAGCCTGGGGGGAGATGCCTGTAGAGAACTTGAGGTCCTGTAGACTTCTCCCCATTGCCAAGTACCACAGTGTGGCGACTAGCCTCTGCTCCAGAGTGATGGCTTGCCACATGCAGGTGTCCTGATTCGTAATATAAGGGGACAGCAAAGCCAACAGACGGTGAAAAAGGGGGTCCATCATCCAGAGAAAATTCCTGAAATCATCAGGGTTATTCTCCTGGATCTCCCGCAGTAAAGGCATATGAGAAAATTGGTCACACTAGAGCAACCAGTTCTTGGTCCCTGAACTCCTCCCCACCCTGTTCATGGACTCGGCTTGGGTCAAAGAAAGAACCTCAACACCAAGCCCCCGCATAGCACGAACTTTACGATGAGTACGTACCTGCAACATGGCTTCAAAACGGTCGGCTGATCAGAACGAACTGAAGAAGAGAAAGGCCTGTGAAGAGCGAGCTGAAAATCTGAAACGAGTGGACAAGAACGTACTGAAAAACAGATACGAACTGTCTACATGCACTGAAAACCAGATACAAACCCACAAGCACAAACTGAAGAGCAGTAATGGACTGAAAAGCACGAGTCTGAAAAGCGCGAATCATCTCTCACCAAACATCTACTAACACGAGATAAACATGAGATTAGCAGAAGGAGCCCAAAGGGTGGCGCACTGGCTATTGAACTTCTGTTTTCTAGTCCCGTCATATGTGTTGTAAGTCACCGCGTTCTTGGCAGTCGGAATTTGGTGTGACCGTGTGTATGCAAGACAAGCTTGAGTAGAATTCCGTCCAAGATTTTTCCGACAGAAATTCCGCTCGTGTTTGTAGGCGGCATAACAGTGGTTTTAACAGACAGCATGTGAAAGAAAATCTTAGCTACTGATAATTTAATCATAAATTACAAAATAAACAAACACCATCCAGCGCTCAATCCCAGGATTTCCCAAAACAACAGGACTGTGATAGGCAATGGTTTCAACGATGCACCCCTCTTCCAAACACTGCAAAAATGTACACAAGAGGGCACAAACGCCTAGTACATTACCATAAATAACCATTTAGTAAAATCACATAACAGTGTTATACTCACAAAAATAGGAATAAAATTAGGTTTGTCATATACAATGCTCCAAGGCGGGTGACCCTACGGCCACAGGGTGGAAAGGCTTACGAGTTTCGGAGGACAGACCGCCTTCTTGAAGCTAACTCCCACCAAACAATTAAACACTATTTGAGAGTTTTCATACTGAGGACACACTCTCATATAAATTACAGATTCTTTACCTCATGTATTAGCCTTTATAGTGTGCCCCCAAGCAATGGATATTTACATGTTAGTCCATAAAACCATAGCATAAGACAATGCCTCCATCCAGGACATTTTCTAAAGGTGTTTTTTATATCTTATGTTAAAATAAATGGAGGATGCACCTAACCCACAACATAAGATCCTTTTAGTAGTAGTAATGAAAAAAAGAATTCATACATTAAAACCTCCATATGCAGAATCCTAACTGCAAACCTCCATATGCAGAATTCTATACCAGAGGAAGGTAAAAAGAAATCCCTATAAAGCGTGATCCAATCTACTCCAGTAGGGGAAATAGGGGAAATAGGGGAAATTCCTTCCTGATAACCCATAAGGCAATCACATATTCCCTGGATAAACTAGCCCTGGTGTTTTGATATATAAATGGGAATACCCAGTTATACTTAGGAATGCTTCCAGAATTTTTTAAAACAATCTAATGAGCTGGCCAAAACTAGTTCTTGAGGGCATAATTCCACATTGTCACAGCTTTTGCTTGGAAGAAGCCTTTACATATTTGGAGCTTACATCTCTTCTTCCAGTCCTAAAGAGTGCCATTTTTGCTTTGTAATGACCTGAAAGTTAATAAGTCTACACCAAGTTCACTATATGGACCACTTATGTATTTATCCACGCAATCATTTCCCCCCTTTATTACCTCTTCTCAAGATAAAATAAATTCAGTTCAGCTAAACTTACCTCATAACTGAGATCCTCTATTTCTCTTATCAGTTTGGTTGCCCTTTCTTGCACTTTCTCCAGTTCTCTGATATCTTTTTTGAGAACTGGTATCCAAAACTGAACTGCATATTCGAGATGGTCTTACAAATGATTTGTATATGGGCAAAATGATGTCTCTCTTTCTTTGGAGTATACACTTCTTTTAATACAAGAAAGTATATTGCTTGCTTTAGAAACTGCAGCTTGGCATTGTATGCTATTGTTAAGTCTATTATCTACCAGAACATCCAGATTCTTCTCAACAATTGACTCCCCCAGTCGTTCTCCTCCTAGAATGTATGACGCATGAATGTTTATAGCCCCCAAGTGCAGAACTTTACATTTATGAATGTTAAGCCTCATCTGCCACATGGTTGCCAGTTGAAACAGTGCATTCTGGGCTTGTACTAACTATTCTTAAAAAAGCTTCCTCCCTCCTCCTAACATCTATACCAACAAACTATGTAGAAAATATGTTTTTTTAGGCTGCTGTGGTCCACTCATATGATTGACTTCCCTGTGCCAGGCAGCAGCGGTTGCAGGGGAGAAAAGGGAGCGCCGACAACGGATGGGCCATAGCAAGCTTTTGGGTGATGTCATCATCGCTTTGCTCAGGCATTACCAGCCACTGTTGAAAGTTCTCTCCTCTCCCCTGTAGCCAGCACTGGTTGACACAGGGGAGATCATGTGACCGGACTGAAAAGGCCTAAAAATAGGTAATTTTTTTTTTAACACAGGTTAGTTAGTATAGGGGTTAGGAAGGGGGAAGTAGTGTTTTTTAAGCATAGTTAGTGAAAGCCCAGAATTCTATTTTAAAGTGGGGGTAAACTCCCATGTATGCTATTTACCTATAGGTAAGCCTGTAATAAGGCTTACCTATAGGTACAGTAAATATCTCCTAAACGTGCACCGTTTAGGAGATATTTACTTTAGATGTAGCCGACACATGCGCTCTGAAGGAATGGCATACCCGTGCCGTTCGTTCAGAGCCATGCTGTGCAACTCCAGCGCGCATGCATGTGTTGACATCACTGTGCCGAAGTCAGCAAACCCAGAAAAAAGAATGGGTAAAGATGAAAGCACCTTCAGTGGTGACAGCACGGTGGTGGAGGGCTTTGTTTTCAGCTAAGTCTGTAATAATGTGCTAGTATGCCATGCATTCTAGTACACTGAGACTGAAACCGCCCAGGGAGCCAATTTTTTTACATATATTTTTGATGCGGTTTACTACTGCTTTAAAGTCTGCTTGTAAGTTAGAGACATTCTGTAAAGACATTATTCCACTACATAGTTTGGTGTCATCTGCAAACACAGAAATAGTACTTTTAATCCCAAATGTTATATAATTTCTAAATAAGTTAAAAAGTATCCACTGAACCTTTGGGTACACCTCCAGTTACCTTAGACCATTCTAAGTATAAATCATTAGTCACTACTCTCTGAATACATTTTTTTTTTTTTTAGACAGTTTTCTATTCAATTACAAACTGAATTTTATAGGACTTTACCTTACACATTAGCCATGTGTGTGTCAAATGCTTTTGCAAAGTCCAAGTATACTATATCCACAATCACCCCTTTGTCTATGTTTTTAATTAGTCAAAGGAAGATAGCAGATTTGTTTGACAAATTTGGTCTTTTGTGGATCTATGCTACCGATTGCTTAAAATATTGTTTTCTATCAAAAATTCTTCTTCAGAGCTTTAGATATATTAAGACACCAGGTATTAACATTTGGGACCTCTCCAGTGTGGTCTTGTGTTTTGAGGGCACATCAGTAGTGCAAACAATATCTAAATCATACAGTAGGTGTCTATAGGGTTTGTAACCGGTAGATCAATACAAGACAATCTAGGTAAGTCTAGTTTTAACACAACAGAGATGAGGTCTGCGATTGAATAATCAGCAAAACAAAGATTTGTAGGGAAAAACAGTTTTACTCACAATAACTTTGAGAATAGTGGTCCCGACGGTGACATTCTCATAAAGAGTTATGTTGTACAGAGGCTGGCTGAAGATCGGGCGGTTGTCATTCTCATTGATCAGGTTAATCTTCACTTTTGAAAATCCCACATGGTCTGAAACACTTTCGTTTGCAAACAGCTAAAAGTAAAAATATAGATCACAACATTAAAAAATAAAAGTTGTAATGTAAGTAGAACATTTTAGCCTTATTTATGCTATTGCAAGCCCCTCTATTTAGGTATTGTGACAAGTGTTATATCAGGAGCCCCCTGCAACACACATAATATGGTTACAACCATTTATCAGGAGCCCCCTGCAATACACATAATCTGGTCACAACCATTTAGTGTAATCAGACAAACCAAAAATGGCTCTTGGTTATTTGCTGTGGCTTACTACACATCACTCTCTGCACTTAATTAAGGGCACTGCCGTTATTCTTTACCAGGTATTGAGGTAATCACAAACTATGGATGTTTAGAATTAACAGTGCAATTTTGCTTGTCTAAAGGGTAACATAAGTTACTTGGTTACTTAACAGAACTCAAGACTTTTTTAAAAATCCACCCCCGCACTGCAAGGGTTAATTGCTTGTTATTGTTTAGGGGATTGTAGAAGAAGCTGTTTTACTTACCTGATTGTTTGTTCCCACCAGCTTCAGCACTCTACTATCCCACTTGAAGCTCCAGGTTGTGGGAAGAGCCTCTGCGTCATTATGTACAATACAGGGACATTAACCCTGTCTTGTACATTTAGGAGGCTGAAGGTGGTACAAGCCTAAATCGCAACTGCCGGATGTGGTCACAGCACTAGAGGGAGTCTGTAGAAGAAAGAAAGTGGCCACACACTGAAACAAGAAGTTTGCTTGACAGAAATCTTTACTGTTGCATGCCAGACAGATAACACAGGACCAAGGTTAACTTTTCAAACGGATATACGGTGGTTGTTCACAACTGGTATATCTGTGTGAAACATTAACCTTGGTCCTGTATTATCTGTCTGGCATGGGACAATAAAGATTTCTGTCAAGCAAACTTCTTGTTTCAGTGTGTGGCCACTTTCTTTCTTCTACACACTTCGCCCCGGCTCCCCACCGTTGCTGAACACCTGGAGAGATATTGCACCTTGTTGGCCTGAGCGGTGTATGCTTTGTGTTGTGGACTAGAGGGAGTCTACTGGAATAAATAAGGTAAGTATTTACACTTTAATCCTCTGCCCCTAGATTAAACAAGCATTTAATCATTGCAGTGCAGGGGGGCCCCACTGCAAGTGTGATTTTTAAAATTTTCCTAGAGTTGGACGTTAAAGCTTAACTTCAGGCGGATATAAAATGCAGCTATATATCATTAACACATCATTAAATGTATTTTATTTTTAATTCTTTATTTATAGTGACAGCATGAACATATCATACCAAATAAAATAAGATATCCAATTGGCAAAATTGATCCAATAACATAAAGGGCTGCAAAGTACAAATAATATTAAACATAATAAAGTGGAACTAAACTCATTAATTTAACAATTCCAAAGAAAATTTTTATTTCTGGCATGCCAGGAATGCTAAATGTTTCATTTGCTTTTGCTGTCAACCAAACTGTCAAACCATCAAATGGCTGGTGTCATAACCGATCACATATGCAGCACCAAGGCAGTTGCAGATCAAACAGGGGCTATGATGCCAGCTTCCTTGGCTAAAAAGGATAGGAGGGTTTAAGGAAAAATACAAAATAAAGAGTTAGTCCCAGAAGAGTCTGCCCAGAACAGGACTATACAGTATGTTATAGACCCATGGAGGAATAATGATGAGGTAAGAGTATGTGGAAGACATATGGCACTACCAGAGGGATGCTAGGTACCCTGCCAAAATGTTTACGGTTTAAAAGGAAAAAACAGAAAGAAAAAGGGGTGAGGGCTTTTTTTTGGGGGGGGGTGTTAACAGAGTCTCCTTTCTGGTCTTTGGTGACTCCATATACGTGGGGGTACATTCATGTAGCTCTTGTATGTATCAGAGAAAGTGAATTGGGTCCAGTAATACTGTTTTTAAACGACCCTCTTGTCTCTTCCAAGATGTCGAGTTTCTGCATTTGCATAATGTTGTTAACAGATTTTATCCATTGACTTGCTGTGGATGGTGAAGTGGATTTCCAATGGATCAGGATACATGCCCTAGCTGTATTGATCAGGTGTCCAGGTGCAGATTCCTGCATTCTGGAAGATATGGAGGATTTGTGGGTAAGGATGAACTAATTTTGTTCAGGTGTCAGTTGTTGAGCTAAATCTTTCTCCCAAACAGTGAGAAAAGAAGGGGTATGGCTGTCTGGGGGACATATAGAGTAGAATAGGCATTTGGAAGACCATGTTGGCATGTGTACATATTTGCATAGCTAAGTTCAAAGTGTGTGGGGACAGCAGAAAGTAGCCTGCTGCAACCAGGGAGAAAGGAAATAACATTTAAGTTTGTAGGCCTGACAGAAAGAGAGAGGGAGGTCTAACATAGACTGAATAGCAAAAACAGATTTCCAGCTGCCATTATGCCGAAAATCTTGCAACCTGAATTTGTTCACTAACAAAAATGGGTGGAACCTGGGATCATGAAGCCCAGGTAAAAAGTCTTGGTTTCCTATAACTGGAAACATAGGAGGTTCAAGTACCAGTTTAACCTCATTGGGACTGGCCTTAAAGATACATTTCCTCCCTTACATGCCTTTCATTTATTTAGCTTTTTGCCTGGAATTCAGCTTTAATTTCTCATCTGCCATATATTACGATTGTAAATGATGCCTTGTTTTCCTGATTCTATATAAGGCATTGACAAATAATGTTCATGTTGATAAAAAAAAAAAATGTGTCTGAGAAAGCTAGAAAATTCAGGCAGGCTTCCTTAGCTAGTCTTTTTTAAATTCAGGACCCAGCAGAGACAGTCTAGTGACACTGGAATGTATTTCTCTAATATTATCAATTACAAAAAAAGTGTGTGGCATATAATTTGAAACCACACTTAGAATTTTTGAAGAAGACCATTGAGCACCAGAAGAATCTATTGCAACTATTCAGAATTCACTTTTACTGTGAAGTACAGCCAAAGATTCATTCTGCTGACTGCTGCTGGTTAGTACATGCTATGTTACGCTCTCCTGTATGCTTGGGAATTGTTGATCTCTAAATTATTGCAAGGTCAGGATAGCACCTTTTGTTCCAAGTTTTTTTAAATTAACAATGGCATTAAAAAATATAGTACACAATAAAATCTGCCAACATGGTGGCAGAATAGATTTTTGTCTCTTTAAAGCAAGTTAAGTTTGCAAGATACAGTTGGCATACTTCTAGCAATCCAATCATTTTCATCGAGGACCATAACACCACCACTTTTCATTCTTCCTGATTTGTAAAGCCCACCGATCAACCTAATTCACCATCCTTGAAGCTTGTATTAACAGGAACAATTAATCTTTAAAAGAATTATTGGAGGTCAAAGCAAGGCTGCTTTGTTCATTTAAGCTTCAACAGACACAAGGGTTACAATATTTTCTTTTTTCAGATTGTAAAGCACCATGCTAAAATTTGCACTGGATGTCAGAATAAAACTGGCATAGCCGCTAATTTGAGGTTTACCATGTGTCAGAAACCATGAATCAAAAGGAGACAGAAAATGCAGTAAAAACACACCTTTTTATATAGTGGTAAAAATTGTACAAATAGTAAACACAGTCAAAACATAGCCAGGATTCGGTAATCAAAGCGAGTAGTCAGTACAAGCCCGTAAATCAGGAAGCCAGAGATCAGCGTAGTCGGAGACAGCAAACAGGATCAGGAACCAGAAGGGAAGTCAGCCAGGCAAGTCTTTAACAGGAACACAGCAGAAAATCTTTGAATATGTTGACCAAGGCAAAGGCATGGGAGAAATGAACCAGGCAGTTTAAATAGCTAGAAGGGGCTGGCTGACAAGCAGGAAATGATCAGCAGGTGAGGCACTGTGGAATGATGAGTGCTGGCAATTAGCCGACAGTTGAGCCCAGCCCTGACAGCACCCCCTCCTCAACGATCCCCACCCCCTAGGAGGGCCACCAGTTTTGAGGGGAAAACATCTATGGAAAGCACGGAGGAGGACAGGAGCATGTACATCCGAGGATGATACCCAAGAGCACTCCTCTGGGCCATGCCCTTTCCAATTACCCGGTACTGTAAGCGCCCACGGAACCTACAGGAGTCAATGATTGATTGTATCTCATACTCCTCATGGTTCTCAACCTGAACCAGGTGAGGACGCTGTACCGAGGTGGTAAAGTGGTTGCAAACCAAGGGTTTTAATAAGGAGACATGAAATACATTCAAAATACACACGTTAGAAGGAAGGTATAATGCGTAAGCCATTGGGCTGATCTTATGGAGAATACAAAAAGGCCCAATAAACCGTGGTGCCAGTTTCAGTGAGGAAACATGGAGTCAGAGGTTGCAAGATGACAGCCAGACCCTCTCCCCAACCTGGTAGGAAGGCATAGGTAGGCGTCTGTGGTCAGCATGGAGTCTGTACCTATCACTGGCACGTTCCAAGGACTCTTGGACCTGTACCCTAAGTGGAACAAAGACCAGGGATACGCTCCTCTAAAGCAGGAATACTTTGATACTTTGAGGAGCAAATGAGTCAGGCAACATGGATGGTTGGAAACCATAATTTGCCAAAAATGGAGACAATTGGGAAGCGGTATTGACGACACTATTGTGAGCAAATTCCACCCAAGGTAAGAGATCTGACCAGTTGTTATGGTGGTCAGAAATATAGCAGTGCAGAAACTGCTCCGAGGCTTGGTTGGCTCGTTCTGCAGCCCCATTGGACTGTGGGTGATACGCAGAGAAGAAGGAAAGTTGAATTCCCAACTGAACTGTGCACAAAAGTCTCGTCAAAATCTGGAGACAAACTGGCTACCCCTGTCCAAGATGATAACCTTGGGTAGCCCACGTAATCAAAAGATTTCCTGAGCAAAAATGGATGCCAGTTCTTTGGATGTGGGCAACTTTTTAAGTGGAATACAATGTGACATTTTCGAGAACCGGTCAACCACCATAAGAATAACTGTGTTGCCCTGGGAGTTAGGCAACTCCACAATAAAATCCATAGGCAGGTGGGTCAAAGGCCATTGGGTATGGGTTGTAGGAGACTCACTGGCAGGTGTCGTGGTGTCTTACACTGAGCACACGCAGGACAAGTGGCTATGAAGGCGGCTACTTCTGCGCGGAGACTAGGCTACCTGAATTATTGGGAAATGGCCCAAATGAGTTGATTCTTCCCTGGGTGACCAGCTACCTTGGGAGAATGGCAAGTCTGATGCAAATCAATGCAAGGACTCTTAGGGATAAAGCAGTGGTCATAAGTTTTCTCGGGAAAAGAGTAGATCTGAGCGGCAAGAATTCTGTCACCCAAGGGTGAAGTGAGACTGGTACGAACAGTGGGCAGAATTCGATCGGAAGGTATCACGGGAACAGGAACCGACTCCATCTTGGAAGCGGAGGAAAACTGTTGCAACATTGCATCAGCTCTTAGACTCTTGGTACTGGGTAAGAATGAGACTAATTGAAGCTTGACAGAAAAAGAGCCCATTGTGCCCTTCTGGGAGATAAATGTTTTGCCTCAAACAAGAATGTGAGATTTCTGTGGTCCGTCAAAATGAGAACCGTCACAGTGGTACCTTCGAAGAGATGCCTCCATTGTTTAAGAGCTAAAACAGCTCTGTCCCCAATCTCGTAACTGCATTCCACAGGAGACAATTTCTTGGAAAAGAAACCAAGAACGCATATCGCTCTCAGAGGTAGGACGTTGAGACAGAATGGCACCAACTCCAGTCTCAGATGCATCAACCTCAAGAATGAAGGGTAACGTGGGATCGGGATGTGCCAACACAGGAGCTGAAACAAAGGCAGCCTTGGGAGACTTAAAGGCTTTAATGGAATCCGAAGACCAATTCTGTAAGTTATCGTCCTCTCTGGTCATATCAGTCAGGGGTTTGACCAGAGAAGAGAGGTTACGAATAAACCCCCGATAATAATTGGCAAAGCCAAGAAAGCTTTGTAATGGACGTAGACCCATGGGTCAAGGCCACTGTAGATAGTTTCTCTGAGTCCATCGAGAAACCAGCAGTAGAAATGAGATAACCCAGAAATTTAATCTGCTCAGCTCACGATGGAACTCACACTTTTCCAACTTTCATTACAGGTTATTATCTTTCAGTCTCTGTAGCACACAGACATCTGTGTGGTGGCTCTCTAGGGAATTAGAATATATGAGAATGTCTTCGAGGTAAACCCCCACACATTGCTGCAACATATCGCGGAGGACATCGTTGATGAATTCCTGGAAAACTGACGAGATTGTACGCCCCTCTCAGATCGAGCTTCGTGATACAATCAAATAATTCTGTAATCAACGGAATCCGATACGCATTCTTAATCGTGATGCGATTGAGACCCCTATAATGTATACCAGGTCTCAGTTCCCCACTCTTCTTTTTCACAAAGAAGAAGCCAGCTCCAGCAGGAGATGAGGATTTTTGCAGATGAACCCTCGAGAAGGTGTGTTGGCAACATAATCCTCCATGGCTTTATCTTCTGAGACCGACAAAGGGTAAACCTGGCCACGAGGAGGCGTGGCACCAGATTGAGGGTCAATTGCGCAATAATACGACCGGTGTGGAGGCAAGCTGCCGGCATGACCTTTGTCGTAGACATCGCCAAATAGACGGTACTCCTCTGGCAAGACCTTGGCCACTTTCTGAAAACATGTCTTACTGTATTGTGGGGACCAGGAAAGAACCTCAGCCTGAAGCCAATCAAAAGAGGGGTTGTGACTCTGTAACCAAGGATAACCAATAACCACCGGGTAATGCGGTGAGGAAATATCTTGAAATTGGATTATCTCATGGTGAACAGCCCCTACGGCCATGGTCAATGGAGCAGGCTCATGAGTCACATGGGCAGGCTGTAGAGGTCTCTCATCTATAGCCTCAATGGCAAGTGGAGTGGCACAAAGCTGCAGTGGAATTGAGTGCTTAGACACAAAGGCACTATCTATGAACAGGCCTGCAGCCCCGGAGTTGATTAGAGTCTGTGTCTCGATGGACGACTCAGACAAAGAAAGGGTAACCGGAACAAAAGGCTTATTCTTCATGATAACTGGGGACGTAACAACACTACCTAGGGTCATAGGGTGGGACAAGACTTAAACAACTGATTTGCCTGGCCACAATAGAAGGCGCAATCTCTCCCTCCTCCTAAAGGCCCTCTCCTCCATAGAGAGACGTATGAAGTCCAACTGCATGGTTTCTACTTCACTTCACAAGAGGCATTGGAGGTGAGGGAGGCAAGGGTGGGACTGCAAAGCTCGAATTCAAACATACAGGAGGCTTCCACAAGCGCTTCTTAAAGGAAGGTCTCTCTCGGAGTCTGGAGTCAATCAGAATGGCAAACGTGTTCAACTTTTTCAGATCTGTAGGTATGTCTCGGGCTGCTATCTCATCTTTGACGTTATCTGAGAGGTCATGAGAAAAAGCAGCCATGAGGGCCTCATTGTTCCAAGCAACTTCTGCTGCCAGAGTACGGAATTCAATCAGCAACAGTTCTCGTACTCTGATGGACATGAGGCTCTTGGCAGTAGAAGTGGAGTGAGCGGGAACGTCAAATACCCTTTTAAAGGAAGCCACAAACTCTGGGTAACCCAGAACAATGGGTTTTTGCGTCTGAGGCATTGTGGAACGATGAGTGCTGGCAATTAACCGACAGCTGAGCACTAAGAAGGGAGGGCTGAGCCCAGCCATGACACCATAACAAATTACGTGCAGAAATTGCAAAGATATTGCAGGCTAAAGTATTTCTCAGGACCCCAGTTAGCAAGTAATTGAGCTGCAAGTTTGAAAATGACTTGCTAAGCTATTTCTAGACTTGCCAGGCTTCACAAGTTTGTTGTATAATTGCAGCACGTCTGCATTGCATGGCTCCAGATCAACTTTCTTCGCAAACATTCTGCAAGTCTGCTGCAAGTTCTGGTTCAGTTATGTTGTGCAATAGTCATCCCATCACATGGGTCACTGTGGCTGAATTTTCATGCTGTAGACTTGCAGAGCTCTTGCTGTAGACTTACCACTGCAACTTTTCTCTTGTTAGAGACTTGCCTTGCAAATTTGCTACAAATTAGAAAAGTGTCAACTAGAACTTCAAGTGCTCTGCAAGTGTACAACTTTCCAGTAAGGCTCCGTGCACACTGGACTTAAAAAACGTCAATTCTACAGGCGTTTGACGTTTTTTTCTCCTGCCTCTAGAAGCACTTCTATTGTGTTCTATGTGTCTTTGCACATTATGACTACTACAGGCATTTTCTGTCAGGGACATTCAGAGGCAGGAAAAAAAACCCTTCTCTATCGCGTTTTCTGGAGAAGTTTAGGAGCTGTAAAAACGTCAGTCTCTCCTAAACTCCTGTTATCTCTTCTGAACGTCAAGTTTCAATGTTTTTTTAGTTAAAAAAAGGTGTGTTGACACTGTACAACTTTTGCAGAGGAGCGTGTAATGCAAAAAACGCATATAAACAAAATGCTCTTAAACTCTCATAAACTCGCCTAAACTTTGTACAATATGCTTTCAATGTGGGTCTTTTATGCCACGTTTTTAAAGCTAAAAACGTTGACGTTTTTTCGGCTCCTAGTGTGCATGGAACCTGAAAATGTGAAGTTAACAGACTTACAATTCAACACTGCCACAAATTTGTAACAAGTTATCCTTGCTATCTGGGACTAATGAGAAATATGCTGCAGAATTCTATGTTCAGTTCCTTCCTTCTGCTACAGAGAATAAGAAGCATGTTTATACTTCTATAAGACAGAACTATGAACAGGCCTGTTTTACTATATACAACATTTTTGTTCCAGACCCACCAGGACAATGGGCTTTAGTCATAAAGCTGTATTTCTCTCACAAAGCCAAGAGGCTGCATGTTTTAAAGATGAGAGATCAATGATCATTATGAGGAAACTGCAGCTCTTTAAAGTTTTGGATAGAGGGGACAGGTATTGGGACACCTGCCAGGTTTCACTGCTTTCAGTCTGCATCAAGGGCCAATCATCGTAGGTAGTTGCTTCATGGGAGATTGCATGCAAGTGACAGCGATTAGCTGCAGGAGCTGTCAGCCTCCCTTTGGTTTCAATGGGGCTGCCACCCACAGCTAACCACCGAGGACTCCTGCTGGGTCTCCAACATATAATCGGTAACGGCCCATTTCCAAGTGTGAATGGAGCCTAAACATGTATGTCTAGTCTCAGCAATCTGCTGCCAAGTCACTGCTGGGAAGAGGGAGCAGGGTGAGCTGAGCTGAAATGAAAATTGAAATCCTTTTTTTGCTGTACAGTTTGAAGGTTAAGATTTATCTAAAGCCCAAACCTTTTTTTTACTTTTAGGTTTAGATAGATTAGGGAAGTGTTAAAACAAACTTAAGAAACCTTCATCATTTGTTTATTATGTGTTCACATTTGCAGAGTATACAGTACCTAAAAAACATATTTCTTACTTTTCTAGTTGTTTCTTTGGAGCAGGATTATGCACAAGGCTCTATCTGTAGAATAACGTGCTGAACAATACACTATAGGGGCATTTTTTATGTGCAATAGCATACAATGTACCATCTAGGTCTTCATGTATTTAACCCTTTGGCAGGACAGACAGTGTATACATCTAGCTTACAACTGCTAATGAAGATTTTCCAGTGAAATACAGACACGGTTAGGGTAGGGACTGATGTGAATTGAGGGTAGGGACTGATGTGAGTGTGCGATGTACAGGGTTAGGGACAAGGGTCAGGGTTGTAGACACACACTCACTCAGGTTGAACTGGATGGACTGGTGTCCTTATTCAACCTTACTAACTATGTAACTATGTAACGGTTAATTATGTTAAACATACCTCCCGTGCCACTTCCTTAACATTGCATAGAAGAGGAAACCTGAGTAAGATTTGTATAGGATGTTTAACCAAATAAAAAGGTAAACAGCAATTTTTTAATATAAGTTATGTAATGTGAACATATAACAAATATAAAGATGTTATACCAGTTTTGCGGCAAAGAAGGAAACACACCTTAATCATGATGATATGCAGGGATGGCCTGTCAATTAAGGGCGCATGGGCGCTGCCACTTCTATCCACATCACCCCCTATATGAGTAATGGATAGAGTCATGCATAGCATAAATCTATCCATGGCCGCGGCCACCCCCTTTTCATGCGTCCGATCCCTTTCAGGAAGCCAGGCGAATGAATTACAGTGGCGGGGTGGTTTTTTTGAAGCACCTGATTAGAGCCATAGGCTCTTTAGGGCTTCAAAATAGGGTGGACTCGTAGCACAGAGCATTGTGCTCGGAGCCCAGCCAGGTGTGTTAGAAAATCAAATGAATATTCGCTTTTCTAAAACTAAATCGCCTCTCTGCCAATCAGGAATGATACCCATTTCCTGATTGGCTGAAAGGTCAGGCAATCCTATTGGACGCCTAGGAGGAGGAGAGGGGGATGCATGGCAGAAGCCGCTGTGATCCACACCACAGGAGGAGGAAGAAAGCTGCCGGACACGCTGCCCGCCCACTTCCTAGATGGGGTAAATGTGGGGCTTTGATGTCCCGATGTCAGGTCACCTGAGTCCAGGTGACAGATGCACCACGTGGGGGTCTGGAGTGCACCGCAAGGTAGTAGAACCTACAGCCGACTGCTGCGGATGGAGCCCTGGGTGGTCCAGGAAAGCGGGTACTCTGGAGCACCAACATGGATCACACTGGGAGCTAGAGCATGAGATTTCCCAGGGCGCGGAATCTAAGAGCCAGCCGGTGTTCACCAGAGGCCCCTGATGGTGGGGATGGACTTTGCTGCAGTCCGGCTCCAGGTCGCGACTCCCAGCTAATGCTCACAGTAGAGTACAGGAAGGTAGAGAGGAAGTAGCAGACTGCGACGACAAAGGATAGTCAGGAGATAAGTCAAAAGGTCAGGGCAACAAGCAGATAGGGATAGTCAAAGAACACGCCAAAGGTCAGAATATGAAGCAGATGAGGACAGTCAAGAACAAGCCAAGGTCGGTAAACAGGATCAGACGTAGGGCAATGAGCACACGGAAGCCAAAACCCACAATATTGATCAGCATTGCTGGCTTGCAGAGCACAGGTTAATATAGAGTTCCCTGATAGGGGCTGGGGTGGAGCCATGCTTTGAGCAGAGATTACTTAAGCAGCCAGGTGAGAGTGGCTGGCCTCTTAATCTGAACACATGGAGAGGTAAGCTGACAGGCAAACATTACTGCATAACCATGACACCCGACTGTCCTCCGGGGGGCGTGAGTTGCCACTGCCGACCGACCGGGGGGCGGAGGTGGCTGTTTGCCGCCCCCTCAAAAGAAAAATACACCAGCCGCCACTGATAATATGCTGTAAAAAAATTATAAGAAAAGTTTCCAGGGTGTATCGCCTACATTCTACTTTTCTGTCCTTGTCCCTGAATGAAAATAAAATGTATTCCTATTTAATCTCTTTAAAATTAATAAGGGGTTTATTAACCACTTTCCGACTTTAGGACGTCCATAGAAGTCCTTAGGTTGAAGTGGTTATACCGGGATGATGCCTGCAGCTACATGTATCCTCCCGGTATCGTTTTTTCAACCAGCAATTCCCTTTTTTGTAAAAGCCATCCTAGTGGCTAATTAGCTGCTGGATTGCTTTTACAGACAGTGGGATGGGACATCCCTCCACCGGCGCTCCTCCAGGCTCTCCCGCGTGATCAGTCAGCCCGGTATGCGATCTGGTGCTTCCACCGGGTTACCATAGGGCCGGCTGGGGACCAGATGGTCCCTGGCCATCTCTATGATCCTGAGAGGCTGGAAGCAACATCATAACAAGTGACATCATGTAAACACTGCCATTTTTTTTCTGGAAAGCAGAAATCTATTTTTTTTGGGAGGGGGGTCTGATCTTTTCCAAGATAGAGGAGAGATTTGGGGTCTTACAGACCCTATATGTTTGCATAAAGAGGACCTGTCATGCCTTATTTCTATAACAAGGGAAAAAAAAATAAAAAAATAAACAATCAGAAAAGATAAATAAAAAAAACAAACCCGTCCCCTTGAGTACAACCACCATGTTATTCTCTAGGGCCTCTGCTAAAAAAAAAAAAAAAAAAATTTTTTATATATTTATATATATATATATATATATATATATATATATATATATATATTATACAGTGGGGACGGAAAGTGTTCAGACCCCCTTAAAATTTTCACTCTTTGTTATATCGCAGCCATTTGCTAAAATTATTTAAGTTCATTTTTTTCCTCATTAATGTACACACAGCACCCCATATTGACAGAAAAACACAGAATTGTTGAAATTTTTGCAGATTTATTAAAAAAGAAAAACTGAAATATCACATGGTCCTAAGTATTCAGACCCTTTGCTCAGTATTTAGTAGAAGCACCCTTTTAAATTTAATACAGCCATGAGTCTTTTTGGGAAAGATGTAACAAGTTTTTCACACCTGGATTTGGAGATCCTCTGCCATTCCTCCTTGCAGATCGTCTCCAGTTCTGTCAGGTTGGATGGTAAACGTTGGTGGACAGCCATTTTTAGGTCTCTCCGGAGATGCTCAATTGGGTTTAAGTCAGGGCTCTGGCTGGGCCATTCAAGAACAGTCACGGAGTTGTTGTGAAGCCACTCCTTCGTTATTTTAGCTGTGTGCTTAGGGTCATTGTCTTGTTGGAAGGTAAACCTTCGGCCCAGTCTGAGGTCCTGAGCACTCTGGAGAAGGTTTTCGTCCAAGATATCCCTGTACTTGGCCGCATTCATCTTTCCCTCGATTGCAACCAGTCGTCCTGTCCCTGCAGCTGAAAAACACCCTCACAGCATGATGCTGCCACCACCATGCTTCACTGTTGGGATTGTATTGGACAGGTGATGAGCAGTGCCTGGCTTTCTCCACACATACCGCTTAGAATTAAGGCCAAAAAGTTCTATCTTGGTCTCATCAGACCAGAGAATCTTATTTCTCACCATCTTGGAGTCCTTCAGGTGTTTTTTTTAGCAAACTCCATGCAGGCTTTCATGTGTCTTGCACTGAGGAGAGGTTTCCGTCGGGCCACTCTGCCATACAGCCCCAACTGGTGGAGGGCTGCAGTGATGGTGGACTTTCTACAACTTTCTCCCATCTCCCGACTGCATCTCTGGCGTTCAGCCACAGTGATCTTTGGATTCTTCTTTACCTATCTCCCCAAGGCTCTTCTCCCCTGATAGCTCAATTTGGCCGGACGGCCAGCTCTAGGATGGGTTCTGGTCGTCCCAAACGTCTTCCATTTAAGGATTATGGAGGCCACTGTGCTCTTAGGAGCCTTAAGTGCAGCAGAAATTTTTTGTAACCTTGGCCAGATCTGTGCCTTGCCACAATTCTGTCTCTGAGTTCTTCTGGCAGTTCCTTTGACCTCGTGATTCTCATTTGCTCTGACATGCACTGTGAGCTGTAAGGTCTTATATAGACAGGTGTGTGGCTTTCCTAATCAAGTCCAATCAGTATAATCAAACACAGCTGGACTCAAATGAAGGTGTAGAACCATCTCAAGGATGATCAGAAGAAATGGACAGCACCTGAGTTAAATATATGAGTGTCACAGCAAAGGGTCTGAATACCTAGGACCATGTGATATTTCAGTTTTTCTTTTTTAATAAATTTGCAAAAATGTCAACGTTTCTGTGTTTTTCTGTCAATATGGGGTGCTGTGTGTACATTAATGAGGAAAAAAATGAACTTAAATGTGTTTAGCAAATGGCTGCAAACTAACAAGTATTCATACCCCTTGAAATTTTCCACATTTTGTCATGTTACAACCAAAAACGTAAATGTATTTTATTGGGATATTATGTGATAGACCAACACAAACTGGCACATAATGGTGAAGTGTAAGGAAACTGATAAATGGTTTTCAATTTGTTTTACAAAGAAATATGTGAAAAGTGTGCTGTGCATTTGTATTCAGCCCCCCCCCCCCCCGACTCAAATCTATGTAGAACCACCTTTTGCTGCAACTAGAGCTGCAAGTCTTTTTAGGTATGTCTCTACCAGCTTTGCACATCTAGAGAGTGAAATTTTTGCCCATTCTTCTTTGCAAAATAGCTCAAGCTCTGTCAGATTGGATAGAGAACGTCTGTGAACAGAAATTTTCAAGTCTTGCCACAGATTCTCAATTGGATTAAGGTCTGGACTTTGACTGGGCCATTCTAATATGCTTTGATCTAAACCATTCCATTGTAGCTCTGGCTGTATGTTTAGGGTCGTTGTCCTGGTGGAATGTGAACCTCCGCCCCAGTCTCAAGTCTTCTGCAGACTAACAGGTTTTCTTCCAAGATTGCCCTTGATTTGGCGCCATCCATCATTCCTTCAACTCTGACCAGCTTCCCTGTCCCTGATGAAAAAAAGCATCCCCAAAACATGATGCTGCCACCACCATGTTTCAGTGTAATGTGCAGTGTTAGTTTTCCGCCACACATAGGGGTTGATTTACTAAATTGGGAGAATGTTAAATCTGGTGCAGCTGTGCATAGTAGCCAATCAGCTTCTAACTTCAGCATGTTCAATTAAGCTTTGACAATAAAACCTGGAAGCTGATTGATTTCTATGCACAGCTGCACCAGATTTTGCACTCTCCCATTTTAGTAAATCAACCTCATAGTGTTTTGCTATTAGGCCAAAAAGTTCAATTTTGGTCTCATCTGACCAGAGCACCTTCTTCCACATGTTTGCTGTCGCAAAATGGGACTTCTTATGGCTTTCTTTCAACAATGGCTCTCTTCTTGCCACTCTTCTATAAAGGACAGATTTGTGGAGTGCACGACTAATAGTTGTCCTGTGGACAGATTCTCCCACCTGAGCTGTGGATCTCTGCAGCTCCTCCAATGGCTGCTTCTCTGATGAATGCTCTCCTTGTCTGGCCTGTCAGTTTAGGTGGGCGGCCATGTCTTGGTAGGTTTTCAGTTGTGCCATACTCTTTCCTTTTTCGGATTATGGATTGAACAGTGCTCCGTGAGATGTTCAAAGCTTGGGATATTTTTTTTATAACCCCACCCTGCTTTAAACTTCTCCACAACTTTACCCCTGACCTGACTGGTGTGTTCCTTGCTCTTCGTGGTGCTGTTTATTCACTAAGGTTCTCTAACAAACCTCTGAGGGCTTCACAGATCAGCTGTATTTATACTGAGATTAAATTGCACACAGGTGGACTCTATTTACTAATTAGGTGACTTCTGAAGGCAATTGGTTCCACTAAATTTTAGTTAGGGGTATCAGAGTAAAGGGGGCTGAATAAAAACGCAAGCCACACTTTTCAGATATTTATTCGTAAAAAAAAAATTAAAACTATCATTTTCCTTCCACTTTGCAATTAGGTGCCACTTTGTGTTGATCTATCACATAAAATCCCAATAAAATACATTTATGTTTTTGTTTGTAACATGACAAAATGTGGAAAATGTCAAGGGGTATGAATATTTTTTCAAGACACTGTAGGAGAGAAATGCCAGAATTGGCCTGGTAGGGAATCAGTTAAAGGCAAAACCTAAATAACTCTCCCCTCACCTTTTGCCCTTAACTAATATTTTTCTGCTGATTTTTTTTCTTTTATTCAATATTTGTTTACATTATTTTTTTGTCACTTTGATACATAAACAAGAAGGCAAATAAAAAAAAAAAAAGATTATTAATATTATTTATTTTCAAATAAATTTTTTCCATGGGGCAAATCATAGATTAAAATACATATATCATTTTTATTTACATACATTTACATAAATTACATTTGTAGTTACAAAAATTTACATAAGTTTTTTTATTTATGTCCAATGGTGCATCTGTCCCTCGGCGCCTCTGCCCTGAGAACCGAGTGATCGAACACAACCGATCGATCGGTTCTGACAGCTCCCTGAGCAGAGCGCTACTGACTGTCAGGAGCTCTCCACTCTGCCCCCTCCTTGCTCACTGGAGAGCTGAGCTGTGGAGGGGCGGGGAGCAGCCGGCTCAGGCTCTCAATAGCTCGCTGAGATGCTGAGCGGGGTGTCAGTCCAGGCACCTGGCGGATCCCGACTTCCATTGTCACTATAACGCAGTGCCTGGACTGATATCCGTGACATCAGCAGAGAGTGGACTTCAGCCCGCTCTCTGCTGAAAACAGGTCACAGGAGTGCAAAACGAATTGCACTCCTGTGATCTATAGGAGAAGTACACCCAAACAAGCTTTGACTATACTTCTCCTTTAACCACTTTCTTACTGGGCACTTAAACCCCCCTCCTGCCCAGACCAATTTTCAGCTTTCAGCGCTGTCGCACTTTGAATGACAAGTGCGCGGTCATACAACACTGTACCCAAATGAAATCTTTATCATTTTTTTCCCACAAATAGAGCTTTCTTTTGGTGGTATTTGATCACAGCTGGGATTTTTATTTTTTGCTAAACAAAAAAAGATGGAAAATTTTGAAAAAAAAAATCATGTTTCATAGTTTGTTATAAAATTTTGCAAACAGGTCATTTTTCTCCTTCATTGATATGCGCTGATGAGGCGGCACTGGTGGGCACTGATAGGCTGCACTGATGGGCACGGATAGGCACAGTTAAGGCGGCACTGATAGGCACAGTTAAGGCGGCACTGATGGGGACAGATAAGGCGGCACTGATGGCCACTGATGGGCGCTGATGGGTGGCACGGATGGGTGGCACGGATAGGTGGCACTGATGGGCACTGATAGGTACCACTGATGGGGGGCACTGATGGGTGGCACTGATGGGCAGTGATGGGTGGCACTGATGGGCACTTATGGGCACTGGTAGGTGACACTGATGGGCACTGATAGGTGGCACTGATGTGCAGCACTGTTGTTGTGGCACTGATGTGGGCACTGATGGGTGGCACTGTGGGCGCTGATGGGTGGCACTGATGGGTGGTACTGTGGGCACTGATGGGTGGCACTGTCGGCACTGAGGGATGGCACTGTGGGCATTGATGGATGGCACTGTGGGCACTAATGGGTGACGCTGGTGGGCACTGCTCCCTTTTGCTAGGTGTCACTGGCAGGGGGCAGATGATCGCCGTGATCGGGACTGATGTCCCTCTCACGGCCGCCGGTGATCGGCTTTTTTTTCCCTCCTCACGCTGTCAGTGCGAGGAGAAAAAATAGCCGATTACCGGCTCTGTTTACATCACATGATCAGCTGTCATTGGCTGACAGGTGATCATGTGGTAAGGGGTCGGGACCGACCCCCTACTCTGATCTGTGATCAGGCGAGTCAAGTAATGACAATGTTATTGCAGATTAAGCAGGCCTGTAATAAAAATTGCTCTTGGCCATTAGGGGTATAAAGGTACAAGAACTGAAGTTATTACTAATATCATGTAAACATTTGACAGTCTACAGTCTATCTAAAAACGTTATTCACGCTTATGCATGTTGGTGTGGTGTTGGTGAATTGTGCATTTTAACATATTTAAAATTTTTAATAATAGTTGTTACTATTTAACCCTATGTAATAAGAGCTTTGCTAGAAATAGCACCACAGATGCAGCAAACATGAAAACAGGAACATGTTTTTTTGAACACACCACACCTAAAATGTACAGATGCGAATAGAGCCTAAGGCCTCTTTCACACATGCGGACCGTTCGTTTCCTCAGTTCAGTCACATTTTTTCAAAGAAAAAACACCCATTTTTATATCCTCCAGCTAGAGTGCTTAACCACTCAAGTCCCATTTTTTTAATGGAAAAACAGACCCTTTGTTTACATCTGTTTTTTGTCTAACCTGTTTTTTTAATGGATGAAAAATAGGGTTTTGATCCATTCCAAAAAACGGATGTTGAGCAGTGGTGGCCCGTCCATTAGGGGCACCCGAGCGTCGCCCCCTCTATCCACGGCCACCACCCCCATGCTCTACCCAATCCACGACCACCACCCCCTATTCATGCGTCCGTTCCCTTTCAGGACGTTGGGTGCATGAATTACAGCGGCAGGGGTTTTTTTTTTGAACAACCCAATTAGAGCCAGAGACTCTAATAGGCTTCAAAATAGGGTGGGCTCGGAGTGAAGAGTCCATCCTGGTGTTTCAACAGTGAATTATTATTTGCTATCGAAACACTGATCCTCAATCCGGCCAATCAGAAGCAGGTTTGAGACCTGTTTTCCGATTGGCCGAAAAGCGAAGAGTCCCAATTGGCTGCCGGGGGGGGGGGACGGAAGCCGTCACAATGGCCATGGAGAGCAGAGAAAGGGGACCCGCCGCCGCTGAGCCAAGGAAGCTGTCGTTAAAGAGAAGCCCGGGAGAATCACTACACACCTTAGATGGGCTAAGTACTCCAGACCCGACCGATGGGGGGGCAGGTTTTTAAAATTACCCCTGGCTGCCACTGATGTTGACAGAAGTGGATGTAAATGGATGATCCTCCATTTACATCCATTTTTCCATACAGATGCATGGGAGTGTAGGCTGTACAAATAAACAACCAATAACTTATCATAAATAATAAATAAATAAACCACACCAAATTTTCATTCATATATTTTATTTTATTTAATTTTTTTTTTTTTTATAAATAAATTTTTGGTAATGCAAATGGCCGCGGCACTTTATTGGTATAATAATAATAAATAAATAAATAATTTATTTCTTATAAATTCATAAATAATTTTAAATGAAAACTGTAAATATCAAATAATAACTCGCTCAGTCATAGAACTCGAGCGAGTATACTGAATGAGAAAAACATCAAAGTCCCCCCTTGATCCAAGGGTGACAAACCACATAATAGTGCCGCGACAGGGTGGGAGGGAGGGGAGCTCACCCAATCACTCCGGATCACACTCTGACAGGAGCCCTAATGCGGGGGGTCTTATATAGCCCTTCCTCACATGTCAAATTCTTTCAAAACACGTGTTTTTCCCGCCCCAAGTCACGTTGCTCCCGCCCGCAAGACTCGTGTCCTGTCCTGACTGAATTTAAAGGGGCAGTAACACAAAAATTTTTTTTTTTTTTTTTTTTTTTTTTTTTTTTATTTGACCGCCACAATCCCATGCTGTGTGCATCTTATTTAATGCCCACTTTATCATGGGAGTGTAGGCTGTACAAATAAACAACCAATAACTTATCATAAATAATAAATAAATAAACCACACCAAATTTTCATTCATATATTTTATTTTATTTAATTTTTTTTTTTTTTATAAATAAATTTTTGGTAATGCAAATGGCCGCGGCACTTTATTGGTATAATAATAATAAATAAATAAATAATTTATTTCTTATAAATTCATAAATAATTTTAAATGAAAACTGTAAATATCAAATAATAACTCGCTCAGTCATAGAACTCGAGCGAGTATACTGAATGAGAAAAACATCAAAGTCCCCACCAGCCGATTTTTGTTTTTAAGAGAAAAACAAAAAACGGCCTACCCCATAACCGCGGCCATTTCAATCATAGATTGTAAACCCAAATTGAAAATATCTAGACCGACATCAGACAAGTGAACTCCGTCTTGTCTATACAGGCCTGAAAAACCTCCTTCTAAATCTACGTGACGAAATGAAAAACCGTTTAAAAGAGGCATAAATTTTTCAATAGAATGATTTACACGCTTACGAATCTTCTCCAAAGGTTTCGTATCCGAAGAGGATAACCAAATAAGACGCGGAACCATCTCAGAAAAAATTATCCGAGTATTTGGAAAAGATAGCTGTATCCGATGCAAATCATTTTTTAGCATAAAGATTAAATCCAAAGTTTTAAGCTTACCTACATCATTGCCACCCAAATGAATAATTATCACTGCAGGCTTAGGCCATAACTGAGCCAAATTAGAAAGATGGAAATTAAGATTCGACCATTGTAACCCCCTAATACCTTTCCAAAGAATACGAAAAGATGCAGGAGAAAAAGATAAGTTGGACGTATAACAGCGTCTGCATGCTCTTTTGTATGCCCAATGAACAAATGAGTGTCCAATTATCCAAACGAAAAACTTTTCACCTAAAATTAAAGAGATAAATTAGGACGCACATAGATATTAAAACGATTAGATTCCCACCTCCCCAATTGCATAATAATATCATCATCCAGTCCCAATCTAGCTGCCTCCGTGGCTGCTCCAATACGAAAAGAATGGGTTGAAAATCTTAAATGAGAAAGGTTTAAATGAGCCAGACATCGTTTAAAAATTGCTGAAAATTGAAATTTTGTCAGGGGAAAAAGGTCTAAATGAACCAAAAAATTTCCCGAACACGACGGTCTTAAGGAAAGATAATTGGACAGTACCTTATATGGACAAATAATAGGATCGCCACAAGCATGCAACGTTATCCATTGCCCTTTTCCAGCGACATCGGTTTTGGATTTACTAATAAAAATCCTCACAGTGCCTGACAAAATGGAAACATCTTCAATTTTTAAACCAGAAAGACCCTGCTTATTATTCGGGACTAGCTCAGAAATACGAAGCGCCGCAAAAAATATCAGAACGAAAGCCGAATGAAATAACGAAGCTTCATATTCCGAACTACATATGAAAGGCGTTGCTAAACAAAGCCTTTTTAAGATATCCAAAGAAACTGGCCTCCTAGAATCTGGAGTAAAAGTTTTTTTTCTATATCCCTTCATCGCTTGACGAACAGAGAAAAAACTCTTACAAACTGGCAAATTATAAAATTTTAAGAAAAAGGAAATTCCTGCTAAACTCTTATTAATATGGTGAAAAGATAGCTGTTGCTGCATAAGTGAACAAAGAAAAGCCAAAACCGTCTGTTCTGTAGGATCATAACCACAAAATCCCAGTTCATTGTTAAACAAAAGCCACCTATTCCATGCGACTGAATATTCCGTCCATGTTTTAGGAGCCACGGAACCTTTAATAGCTGAAAAAACCGTGGCTAAATCAACTCCCACAGGTGACTTGGGCAAGAATGACCGACTAAATCCGCATCCGGAAAAAACTGTCTGAAACGAGCCATCTGGAAACGAGATAAGGCGTCAGCCACTACATTTTGTTTTCCAGGAACGTGTCTAGCTTTGACCCAAATATTATATTTTAAACATAATAAAACAAAGTAACGCAAAAGCTTTATCACATATAGTGATTTGGAAGAGAGACAATTCAAAGCAAACAGCACTCCTTTGTTGTCTGTATGTACTAAAATTCTTTTATTTGCAAAATATTCACCCCATAGCTCAAAAGCCACAATGATGGGAAATAATTCCAACAAAACAATATTTTTTGTTGCCTTATTAATAACCCAAGCTTGAGGCCAAGAGCCACAGCACCAGTGAGTACGCCAGATAGCTGCAAAACCATACGATCCTGCAGCATCCGTGTATAATTCCATATCTGCAGAAAAAACAAATTCTTCCTGAAAAAAGGTTCGTCCGTTATAATCCATAAGGAATTGCGACCAAACCAAAAGATCATCTTTGAGATCCGAAGTAAGACGAATGTGCGAAAAAGGTGATTTTAGACCGGACATTGCTAATGCCAATCTCCTAGAAAATATTCGGCCGACGGGCATAATGCGAGACGCAAATGCCAATAAACCTAAAAAGGATTGAAGTTCCTTTAATAATACTTTTTTCCGACGTAAAAAATAACAAATCAAGTTTTGAAGGCGAGATATCTTTACTAAAGGAAGTTCATACTGAAACAAAATGGAATCAATTTTAATTCCTAAGAATTCCATAACTGGTGCAGGAAGAAAAGTTTTTTCCAAAGCAATCGGAATGCCAAAAAATTTTGAAATAGCTAAAAATAATTTTAGTAATAATTCACAAATCGGAGAATCTGGAGGGCCTATAAACAAAAAATCATCCAGATAATGGATAATGCCCTCACAGCCAGATTCATGCATCACCACCCACTGTAAAAATGTAGCGAAAGTCTCAAAATATCTACAAGATAATGAGCATCCCATAGGTAAGCACATGTCATAGAAAAAGGCTCCTTCAAAACAAAAACCCAAGGAATTAAAGGACTCTGGTGCGATAGGCAATAACCGGAATGCGGATTGAATGTCAGATTTAGCTAATAAAGCGCCATTACCAAATTTTCTGATTAATGCGATTGCATCATCAAATGTAGCATAGGTCACAGAAGCTAACTCTGTATCAATCTCGTCATTAAGGGAATTGCCCTTGGGGAAAGAAAGATGATGTATCAATCGATAAGAATTGGGTTCTTTTTTAGGAACTATTCCCAGAGGTGAAATACGGAAATTCTTGAAAGGAGGAGATAAGAAAGGGCCTGCCATACGGCCTGCTAAAATTTCTTTTATCAATTTGGCTCTAACAACCTGACTATGAACTTGTACAGATTTAAGATTATCGACTATCCTACAACCTGTACCAGAAAAAACTGGGAGCTGAAAGCCTAAAGAAAAACCGCTAACTAAAACTTCCGCTTTCGCCTTGTCTGGATATAGCATTAGCCAAGGATGCATTCTTTCCAGCTTCACTGGTGTGAACGCTTTTGGAATTATCCCTGCTTGGAGTATAGGAATGTGTTCTTTTAAAACATTTTGATAATGGGTGATTCCCAAAACAAAAAGAGCACTCGTGCTTATAACGACAAGACGCAGCCCATTTGCACTGGGACTCATTGAAAGCATAGCAAAAACCTTTCTTATAAACCGTAGGTACGTTTTGAGTAGTCATCGATTGTTTATTGAAAACTGGTTTGGTCGGAAGGATAAGGTTTAACCATAAACCTACATCTTTCATACCCCATTTTAGCGTTGGATAAATGGCTAACTTTTGACGGAAAGACTCGTCATAATTATACCAGCCAAAACCCCCAAAATTTTTATAAGCCTCAAGAATATGTTCAACATGCTGGAACAAACCACTACATTTTTCCGGGAACTTCTCACCAAGTACAGCCGAAAAAATGCAGAAAGCCTGTAACCAATTGTAAAAAGATTTTGGTACTGTTCGTCGTCTATCAAAATTTTCTTCAGCTCGTTTATCATGTTTATGTATGAAATCTTGATTGTTTGGAAGCAAGGTTAATAAATCAATAAACTCTCCTTTCCAAATTTTTTCCTTTATATTGGGCGCTAAATGAAAACCCAAAGGGGAAATATCACATGGTAAAACCTCTTTGTAACATGTTTCAGGAACATGTGATAAAAAAGGCGATACAGTAGTTTGTTCTGTAATATTACCTATCGATGCATTCTGAGCAGCAACAGAATCTACAGGCTTCTTAGCATTAACTGTACTGGACCAAACACTCGCAGGCGAGGAAACAGGGGCAGAGAAATTAGGGTTGTTTAAAGATTCAGTGAACTTAGAGATTGAATTCAATAACTGTGAAAATAAAATTTGTTGTGTGGACTCACCAGGCTGAACCAAATTATTAGTAGAAAGATCGTTGGTTGCACTAGTGGTGTGTGAATCAGCCCCTGCAGCGGTTTCAGTGTGCTCTGCTTCTTGAGGAGCCATCGCGGTGTCCAGCTGACACAGCCTGGACGCTTGCGACGCTGTAGTCACGGCAACTTCCGATGCTGCTTCCCGAGACACCTGTAACGAAAGAGGAAAAAACCTAGCCGTAGGCGGAGCCTTCCGCGATCGTTCCTTCCCATTGCTGACACGCGCAGGAGATGGAGAGAAGGCCCTCTTCTTTCTGCGCGCGCGCTGACCGCCACGCAGCTGCGCATGCTCGACATCCACCTCTTCCTCTCGCGTGCGGGATTCTCCTTGCTCTCGCGATGTTCCAGGGGATACCGGACGCTCTGTGGGTAAGCTTCGTTGAATTCTTCTAGGACGAACAGTCTGGCTAGGAGAAGGGGGAATAATAGGCGCTAAAACCGGCTCCGCATCAATGTCTTCACTAACATGGTATGTTAGTAAATCTTCCACTTCCCTATTCGGCGCCGACTCTGTTGTAGATGCGGATAAGCATTGCTTTAGCCATTCTTCCCCTCCTTCTGATGCCGCTCTTTCTAAAACCTGCCTCAAAAGCGTCTTCATGACCTCTCGTGATAGGTGAGCTCCTGTATTATAGCTCTTATATCATAGCCTGTGGAGCTCACCCAATCACTCCGGATCACACTCTGACAGGAGCCCTAATGCGGGGGGTCTTATATAGCCCTTCCTCACATGTCAAATTCTTTCAAAACACGTGTTTTTCCCGCCCCAAGTCACGTTGCTCCCGCCCGCAAGACTCGTGTCCTGTCCTGACTGAATTTAAAGGGGCAGTAACACAAAAATTTTTTTTTTTTTTTTTTTTTTTTTTTTTTTTTATTTGACCGCCACAATCCCATGCTGTGTGCATCTTATTTAATGCCCACTTTATCATTGGTGTCTGTTTTTTATCCATCAACGGATGGATGAAAAATGAAGAAGCATTCCGCTGATGTGAAAGGGGCCAAAGTCTTAGGCCCCTTTCACACATGTGGACCGTTCGTTTTATCAGTTCAGGCACGGTTTTTCAAAGAAAAAAAGGATGACGTTTATATCAGTTTTTCATCTGTTTTTACATCTGTTTTTTTCATCCTCCAGCTAGAGTCCTTAATAACCACCTAAAGTCCCAGAGCCATTTTTTCATGCAAAAATGGACCGTTTGTCCATTTACATTCATTTTTTTTCCGATCTGTTTTTTATTGTTTTTGTTTTTTTTTTAACAGAAGGTAAATAGGGCTTTGATCCATTCCAAAAAAGGATGTTGGCGAAAGTGAGCGTAAACGGATGTAAATGGATCATCATCTGTTTACATCAATTTTTTCTTTAAGATGCATTAATGTCTGCTTTTCATCCATCAACGGATGGATTGAAAAAGGACAAACGGTCCGCATGTGTGAAAGGGGCCTTACAAACAAACAGGGAGCTTCACTAGAAAAATTGCTGCTTAAATCTTTCTAGTTTTTGTTTGCTTTTCTATTTTCTTTTCTTTTTATTTAGACAGGGTACAGAGCATCTATATTACACAAAGTGACACTAAACTCTGGCTTAAAAAAACCCTATGTATTCTTTTTCTCCCTGTCTCCTCCAAATCTTTTATTTATTTTTTTTTTTTTTGTGATCTGACTTCCTGTTGGAAGGTGGCCACATTTGTTCTTCAGGGTCCCACTGTATGTAGGAATGCTCGCTCCTGAGATGGACTATGGATTATGGGATTTGCGTGCATAGAATAACGTACATGACCGCAACTAATATGCTACTTGTTCCAAACGGATGTAAGTGAGAAAATTTCATGAAAAATAGATTACAGGCTATTAAAGCGGAGGTCCGCCCCAAAAAAAAAAAATTAAAAGCCAGCAGCTACATATACTGCAGCTGCTGGCTTTTAATAATAAGACACTTACCTGTCCTGGAGTCCAGCAATGTTGGCACCGCAGCTGATGCTTCCATCAGCTGTCGGGTGCTGCCACCGCCATTGCAGGTAAGAGAACCCGGCAGTGTAGCCTTACGGCTTTGCGCCGGGAAAACCTACTGCGCATGCACGAGGCCCCGCTCCTCTCTCCTACTGGCCCGGTGACAGAGGGAGGAGGAGGAAGCCCCATGGTGACGTCATGGGCCGCGGCACGGACTTCCGGAAGTGCGAAACAGGATACCTGTTAAAGACTGGGTGACAATTGTGACACCGGAAGGAGAGAGGAGACAAATGAACAGAAGTTCCATTTTTGGGTGGAACTCCGCTTTAAGAAGTGGATGTGTATGGATTGTTTTTGGAGAATAAGGATATTGTCACTTTATTGCTATGCTGAATTGAAACTTATGGAGATTAAAATGTTGCCAAGTGAGTACAATAGCCAGTTTGTTCTCCTAATGCATAAGTCGTCTCTCTCTAACGCTAAATCTAGTTTACCAATACATATACAACAAAATGTATACACGGCTTTCTATTTTTTTCAGTTTTGGATTGAGTAGGGAAGGGTTAAAACTGATGTGCGTTTATTTTTTGCTGTCTCTGTCTCTTTGGGGAGATTTCCCATGACTTTCTGTGGTAGAGATGCAACAGGAAGTCTCTATTTTCTCTAGGTGTTACCTTTTACTGTTCACTGGTAAAATGTTGGGTTTCCCACCACTTTCGATCTTGATGATAGCAGTCCATTATAAAAACAGAGAGGGTTAAGCTGTCCAGCAGAGATACAGGCAGCAATAAAAGCATGTCAGGGGTTCTAACTCTTCTCTACAATATACAAAACTAAAGGAAAAAAAGTTTTAACTATATAGACGCACAAAGTGGTTTTAAACCCAAAAATGAAACTTTAATAAATTGCAGCTTATCGATTCCTAAATATAGTGGCTGCATTAATTATCTTTTATAGTCTTTTCCTTTAATTTCACTTGGTGATCCAGCCAGTAAGTCTGTTTTTATCATCTTTCTTTAACAGACCAAGCTGCCGGGACAAAGTAGCAGTTAGAGAGTTAAGACAAACCATTTAGCACTGATAGTGGTCCTTACAACAGTCAGGGGTGCTTACAATAAATAATCATTTATGTAAAACCTTTATCCCAAAAGGAAAAAAAAAGAACCGTTGCTGTAACTGCTTACAAAGTGTTAGCTGGAGTTCAGCTCAATTTGTTAGTCAAGTCCATCTAAATTTGCTAACTCTACCCTTTTTCCCAGACTTAATTAAAGATATATCTGGCTAGAAAGTTGTGGGGTGTCATTATACCTTATATAAAGTATACTGAACAATTACCCTTTAGGATTGGCACTATGTAGGCACTTGGTAATAGTCAAATACTGAATTTTGTGGTATATAAAAATATAATTTTATTAATGCAAAACATTACAAATTAGAACACATATCTGAAGTAATACAGTGCAGCCATATTGGCACAAGTGTAGCAAATTTCTGACAGAAAATTATATGATACAAAATAATATTAAATATAAATATACTTTTCTGTCAAAAATTGGCTACACTGGTGCCTATGTGGCTGCACTGTATTACTTCAGATGTGTGTTCTAATTTTTAATGTTTTGCATGAATAAAATTATATTTTTTATATACCACAAAATCCAATTTTTGACTATTACAAAGTGTCTACATAGTCCCAATCCTAGAGGGAAATTGATATATTTTCCCAGACACTGCTGTCCAAAAGGTGTCTGCTTTACTATTTCATTCACAATGTACAGCTTTGACCTGTTATCTCAATACCAATGTTATTCTAATGCCCTGTACACATGATCGGATTTTCCAACAACAAATGTTGGATGTGAGCTTGTTGGCAGAAAGTCCGACCGTGTGTATGCTCCATAGAACATTTGTTGTTGGACTTTCCGCCAACAAATGTTGGCTAGCAGGTTCTCAAATTTTCTGCCAACAAATGTTTGTTGTCGGACTTTCCAATTGTGTGTACACAAGTCCGTCGGACAAAAGTTCACACATGTTTGGAATTAAGCACGAGCCGGAAGCGTTCAGTCTTGTAAAACTAGCAATCCTAATGGAGATATCACATAGGTCTTGTACGTCACTACGTTTGTAATTGTTGGCCAACATTTGTGTGACCATGTGTATGCAAGACAAGTTGGGGCCAACATCTTTTGAACAAAAATCTACGGTTTTGTTGCCGGAAAGTCCGATCGTGTGTATGGGGCATAAGGGTAAACACATACACCTCAGATAAAATATAAAAAAGACGCCTCTTGAGAACGCCCATGTGATGAAATGCGTTGGTATGTTACCAGAGGTGATGTCATGCAACCTACACCCAGAAGCGACATCTCTGTATACCAGGGACAGAGTAGCAAGCACCCATCAAGAGTGGTATGCATGAACTACTATCTGGTTTACCGCGGGACATACTATAGTGGATTTTAGAGTGTTTTACTACGTACTATCCGCAGAGAAACTGCATAGTGCTATGCGTTTCCCAGCAAAGGAAAACATGCTGCGGTTTCCAATGTGTGGACTGCAATGCTGCAAGGTGTAGCACCATTGAATGTGAGTAGGATTATTGAGCTTTTATATTTGAATAAACATCAAAAGATATTATACTATGGTGTATCCCCCTTATATTTTTATTTGACTCCTGTGTGTGTCCTGTGAGAGGAGTGTTGGATAAAGTGCACAGAGGAGGGGCGACCCCCTGGTAATAGTGAATGTGGAGGAACACCAGAGCCACTGTGGATCCTTTGATAATAACATGCTAGACATGACTTACCTAGTAGTGGGTGGTCAAAGGCCATCTGGTGAGTTCTCTGGTGTGGCAAAGGTGGTGGATCACTGGAGCACTTTGAAGATTGTTGACACATTTTGAAGAATTTGTTCCACTTTTCTGGATTCCTGATAATCATGAAGAACATTTTTTTGCACAGCACTATAGCACTTTCTTAGGTTTGTATAGGAAGAGACTATTCATATTGCAAAGACACTTTGAGTTGTTCAACATATTTTTTATATTTTCTCTGAGGTGTATGTGTTTGGTCTTGCGATAACAGGTCAGCACTGTATAGTTTAGAGTAAGATTGTGACATGCCTCTTTATAGGCATTTATATACAGCTGCTTTACCTGTACTTTTATCCCAGTGCTGGTGATATTAATATTTTTATCATTCAGAATGTAAGCACCCTAAGACAGAGAGTGTGTTAGTGGCTGGATCACCAGTTGAAATAACAGAAAAAAAGTCTAAAAGGAGAAAACTCTTGTTTTGGGTTTATTATAGCTTTAACTTACATCCAATGCTCATTGTTTCCTTCTATAAGTCTAGCTGTTTTTTGCTTGTTTAAAATAAACATGTTAATAAAAGCAACATAAAACAATGCTTGATCAGTTAATGGTCATTAAAGTAGAATTAATGTATGAGCGATTCCTCTTTGGTGTTTTAAACAAGATCTTAATCCTAGCAGCTTAGTGTAGTGGTTGCTGGAATCTCTACAATCTTATTCTAGCTCCACAGATTTATGACTGGAAAAAGCAAGACACTAAAAAAAATTACAACCCAGACGGCAGGTAATGGTGGCGTTGTGGAAAAGAGCATTTATGTGCTATAAAACCTTTACAGCATTCTCCGTCAGGCAGCAACCTTTTTAACACCCAAATCCACGACAAAATGCTCACCGACACACTATTCTAAAGTATTAAATTAGTTCAGAATATCTCAAAAGCCATTTGACGTGTACATTTATAAACAGTATAAATATTTACTAAACAATTGCTTGTGCTAATTTTACACCACTGCGACTTGTCATGCAATTTGACAGGTCCAAATAACATGACAAGTCGCACCCTCTTGTCGGCAATGGAACTGTTCAAATCGGTCTGACACCGACTTTGCAGTGCCGCAACAGTTTGAAAAAAAAAGTTCCTGCACTATTTTTGGTGATTTCAGATGCATGAAGTCACACAAATGTTATCCAAGTCGCACTGACATAAAGCCTTGGAAATTATCGTTTCGGTGTGAACCAGGGCTAAAACTTAATTCCAGGCACATATTAAGAATACACATCTTAGTCCAGGTATGTACTCATAAAAAAATATTGAAATGTGCTGTACAACGTACATAAAACTAGTATGCATACATGAACCTGTTACTAACAGGCCAGGTTCACAGTATTGTAGTTTTCCTGCGACTGCATTTCCCCCAGCACAGCAGCCCATTTATGTGAATGGGCTACTGTACCTGCAGAAATTACAGGGAGAAAAGGTCTCTGCACCTTTTCTAAAATTGCAGCCGCAGAGAAACTGCATAGGGCTATGCATTTCCCAGCAAAGGAAAACATGCTGCGGTTTCCAAAGCGTGGGCTGCCATTAAGTATTAATTGCACCGCCTCACATCTGCTGCATGTTTTTAGCGCAGGAAAACATGCAATTTACATGCTGTCCTACACCTGCAACAGTGTGAAACAAGCCTTAGACTTCACCGTATGTTTATTGTCAAACGTTTAAAAATGCTTAGCAGAAGAAAGGTTAGAATGATGTTACATAGGGACTTAGTTATCAAGGTTGAAAAAAGCAGTGACCGATGCAGGACGTGTCGTGCATTAAGCTCTGCATATCACAGTGGCTTATGGGGGAATAACTGATATTGGACATCGACTTTGAACCTGACCTGTCACCACTCATTACAGCTGCTCTCCCTAGACCCGCATCATGCCACTCCTGACCACTAGGAGGAAACCAAAGCCCACTAAGGAAGGCCTGCCGTGGCCAGCTTCTAAAAATGGTGGCGCCAGATAGAGATCCACCCTCTTCCCACACTTCTCTCCCACTCTGTTCTGGGGGAGAAGACTCAGATAGCTGCACAGGTTCTGAATCACCTGTCCCAGAATGAATACAGATATGTTCACTAAGGAGATACGGAAGCTGGGGCAGAGGCAGCTGATCTTAAATCCTGCATGGATAATGCAGTAATACAATGTAGTGACTCTGGAGGGCCATGATGGAGAGTTAGATAACCTCAAAGAAGAAAATCTGCATTTACATGCCAAGTTTGAAGACCTAGAGAACAGATTAAGGCATAGCAATCTTCGCATCTTAGGTATCCCAGAAATAGTTCTCGACCTACAAGCCACCATGACCCCCCTCCATCCCTCTCAAGCATTTGGCGTTCAACCGAGTACATCATGCTTTGGTCCATTAAACTCCACACACGCCTTCTAGGGACATTATCATCAAGTTTCTGTGGTACCATACCAAGAAAAGCATTTTGCAGGGCATTCAAACCCAAGAACCCCTAAACTTTTATGGACATGCTTACCAAGTCTTTGCTGATCTTGCACCATCCACAATCACCAAGAGATGGGAAATGAAACCGGCACTGCAAGTACATTATTTTCCCTACAGATGGGGGTTCGCATTTCGTCTCCTGTTCACCTACCTTGATTGTCAATACCCCACCCTACTGGAGATCCAATGCCACCTAGATGGCCTCCAGCTCGCCACAGCTTAAATGTCTCTGGGCAAACATCCTTCGAGTCCATGTTCCAGATCCCCTGCCTCTGGACCTCTGGAGACTGCAGACCATCTACTCAATCCCCACTTGCCTTAAGTACCACGCCTTACCAAATGCTCCATCTCAAGGGTCCAGCTCCCTGGGCTGAAGCAATCCTTTTTACTGAACCCTTTTTCCCAACCCTTTTGTTGTTGCATCTGCCTTTGCTGATGGAAAACTAGAACAATAAATATTTTGACTTTCTAATTAACACAGTTCTTACCAGCTTAGCTGTCCTGTAATGGTCCAAAGCCACAAGATGAATTTAGGCAACCCTTCATCTATCTCTACCGTCAATGTGATTACCACCAGTCGGTTGTCTACTGGCTCAACTATAAGGGACTCGATCTTTACAATTAATCCACTCAGCAGCAATCAAGATGACACATTTGCTGAAAATCATGTACTTGTTCCAGGTGTTACCCATTAGGATCCTGACACCAAACCTATGAGAACTTCAACAACAGCTCCTGATATTTATCTGGCACCGCCGAAGCCCATAAGTGGCTAAGACACTTCAGTCTACAATCTCCTGAAAGGGAATGACCCTGATGCCCTTCAAAAGGTGTTGTAAGGTTTGACACTTCGGCTTTGATCTCCTTGCTATACTCTCAACTTATTGCTGGCTCCTTGCTACCCCATCATGCCTATATGCAGAAATGGGAATCAGATCTCAACATCACCCTGGAGTCACAACAATGTCAGTAAATCTGGGAAACCACTAAATTGTGCTCCCAGAATGTACTTGCACTTGAAACCAACTTAAAGTTATTGCACCATTGGTACCAAGTCGCAACTTGAGTTGCATATTAGGCCTCTTGCACACGATACTCCTGTTTGAGTATGTGCAGAAACCTGGGCTCACATTCTCAATGTCAATAGAGAAATTGGTGTGAATTTGTGTGTAAATGCACACAAATGCTCGCATGAGGTGTAAATTACTGACCAAAAATGCAGATTTTTTGTTTTTTTCGGAGGAGAATGCCCAGTTGCATGGGCTCAGGAGTGTCTGGGGTTGGAGGAGGTTGTCCTGAAGGAGCAGAGTAAGAGGGACTAGAAACCCTTGGTAGCATCCAGGTAGGTCGGGATGTCCCATGGTTCTTTCAGACCTGCGTTCTCGCAGGCGTCAGTCAATTTGTATGGCCAAGGTAATAAGGCTGTCCAGGATCTGTGGTACCCCTACCCTAGCCAGTTCAGGATCTGACAGTCCCATACGAAACTGATAGCGGAGGGCCGCATTGTTCCAGTTGGTGTCAGCGGCCCAATGCCTGAATTCCGCAATGTAGTCTTCTACAGCTCTGTGGCCCTGCTGTAGAGAGTGGAGTGCTGCTTCCGCAGTTGCCGATAATTGTGGATCATCGTACAGCTGTGCCATGGCATCCAGAAATGTGGTCAGGTTAGTCAGGGTCACGTCCTTCTGTTCTAGGAGACGATGTGCCTCGTCAAGCCAGATGGGCACTATTCTTCTCTAGATTCTCTTTCCATGTGACATACGGGCCCGACTCAAAGAACACAAAACCAGATGCCTTGTCCCGTATGTTCAGCGACTCTGGAACAGCTGCCTCCTCAGACACCATCCTTCCTATGGAAAATTTTCTTCTGGTACAGGAAGATCTACTCACCTGGGTCAAACAGGCTTCTGTCAATGTTCCTAGCTCACTGGAAACCAAGCTGCTGGCAAAAGATGGTCTGCTGTGGTACAATGATAACATTTTCATACCCGAGAGTCTCCGGGTCACCATACTCGAACTTTGTCATGACCATGCCCTAGCGGGGCACGTTGGCGTTTCCAAGACGGCAAATTTGGTACAGCGCACCTTTTGGTGGCCCCAGGTTGCCAAGGACTGTAAGGACTATGTGGAATCTTGCCCTATCTGTGCCCGGAGCAAGTGCAACCGAATTAAGGCCTGGGGTTTGCTCAAACCCTTACCCGTCCCAGATAGGCTCTGGAAATCAATGTCAATGGATTTCATTGTGGAGCTCCCTCCCGCAGAAGGTCATTCTGCTATATTTGTAGTCGTTGACCGGCTATCCAAGATGGCACACTTTATCCCGTTGAAAGGAACACCATCTGCCCCTGAAATGGCACAAGTTTTCATCAGGGAGATTGTCCGGCTTCACGGAATTCCTGTTAACATCACCTCGGATAGGGGTGTACAGTTCACCTCCAGGTTCTGGAAAGCTTTATGCAAAACCCTTGGCATTGAATTGTCCTTCTCCTCTGCCTACCACCCACAGACTAACGGGCAGACGGAGAGGACAAACCAGACTCTTGAGCAGTACCTGCGGCGTTTTTCTTCATTTTCCCAGGACGACTGGTTGTCCCTATTGCCACTGGCTGAGCGTGCTTACAATAACTCTATTCATTCTTCCATAAAGCAAACTCCCTTTTTCGCCAACTACGGATACCACCCATCATTCTTACCCAACTCTCTTCCAGAATGTCCGGTGCCAGCTGCTTTCGAAACTTTAAATTTTTTTCTATTCAAACAACAGATTATTACAGGAAGCCATAGCCAAGGTGCAGGAACGTAACAAAGAAATCTTTGACAGAAAGAAAGGGGGAGAACTAGTCCTGAAACCCAGAGATCAGGTGTGGCTATCCACGGTTAACCTAAGGCTTACTTGCCCCTCTAAGAAGTTGGGTCCTAGGTTCGCAGGTCCCTTTTCAGTGGAAAGAAGGATCAATGAGGTGGCCTTTGAGTTGGAACTGCCGGAGTCCTTTCGGGTACACCCCGTCTTCCATGTCTCCATACTTAAGCCCGCTGTCACTAATCCCTTTTCGGGATGAAGCTCCGACCCCCCTTAACCTGTGATTGTTAATGGGGAAGAAGAATATGAAGTAGAGCCAATCATGGACTGTCGGAAGAGGAATAATCAGATCCAGTTCTTGGTGAAGTGGAAGGGCTATGGCCCGGAAGAAAATTCCTGGGAACCAGAAAATAACATCCATGCCAAGAGATTAATCCTGTCCTTCAAGAGAACTCACCCTGAAAAGCTGGCCCGGTTGGGCATCCGGAGGCTGCCCCTTGGAGGAGGGCAATGTCAGGAAAGGCTTGCTGAGGTCAGTGGTTCTGTGTGCGCGCCCATGCACGGCCATTGGCGCCATAAAACGCTATTTAAACCCTGTCATTACTAAGGAATCTTGCTGCCAGATCTACAGCGTTCCCTGAGAGTTTCCTGAGTTCCTGATCAGTTCCTGTGGCTACTGGCTTGCCTTGTGACTATCCTTGCCTTCCGCCTACACCTGACCCTGGCCTGTCTACGACCCTGCTCCTGCCTGATCCTTTGGCTTATCCGTACCAGTCTGTTGTCTACCCGGCTTGTCTAGTGACTTTCCTTCAAGCTTTCTGCATCTGTTCCAGTACTGCTCTCCAGTGTATGACCCGGCCTGCCTGACCCTCCTGTATCTCTATCCTTGGGACCATCCACCTGAATTTTGTGAGTGCCTGCTCTCCTGCTTCAGCTTCCTGTCTGCTGCATTCCACCTGCTGTACCTGCTGTCCAGCTTCGTCCGGAGCATCAGATCTGCATTCCAGCTGTTGATCCTGCCAGGCACTCATGCTGTCCTGCACTCCTGTGCCTCCTGTCAGCTCTATTAGGGGCTGCGAGTCAGGACTGTAAGGGAGGCCTCCCTCTGCATATCGGGCTCAATAACCAGGTATGTGACAGTTGTTGATAAGTTCTTTTTGGAGTTGACATTCTGAAGCTCCCTGGAGAGGCGCTGTTCAACTTGAAGCCAGATGGACTCTCCAAATGTAAATTTCACAGACACAATGCGTAATTTCCACAAAACCTGGGATCCACGGATCTCAAAATGTATGCCATCAGATTTTGACCGCAGCTTCCTAGACTTTTGAGAAGCAAACCCCCCTCATTTGCTACCAGGACAGTGCCTTTGTGATTTCTGCAATGCTCCTCTCTACCTCTCTATTCTCCCCTTTTCTATTTCTTCTTTATTCCTTCTCTACTTCTACAGGTCTTTCCCTGTCGACTTAAGCTGAAAGCTTGAAAGAGCCCCAAGATTATATATTGCTCTCTTCTTAACATACTGTACCATGTTGAACTGTTTGTAGAAGACTTTTCTATAATGTTGGCCTGCCCGCCATATTTGTATGTATATTGTCTTTAAAGGCTCTGTACTTACTACTATAATAAATAATAAAAATGTATTGAAGGAAGAAAGACACAAAGTTTCTTCAATGTGCTTCTTCTCTTTCATTAACCAACTGCATGCAGGCGGCCAGGCTGTATTGCTTAGCTGTAGTAAAGAAATTTAAGTCACTGACCTGTTTCTGCTGTCTGACAGAGGGTGCCTGGATAACAAAACGACTTTACCACAATTACAGATCTTTTGTATTTCAAATGTGTGCTTAGGTATTTGCTTTAAGTTCAGCTTTAAATAACCAAATGCATACTAAGATATATTGTAAATATAATCATTAAAGCGTAGTTCCACCCAAAAATGGAACTTCCTCTTTTCGGATTCCTCCCCCTGTCCGGCGTCACATTTTGCACCTTTTGGGGGGGGGGAGGGGGAGCAGATACCTGTATAATCCAGGTATTTGCTCACACTTCCGGGCAAAGATCACCGCAGGCTCCACGGCGATCTATACCATGTCCCGCCCCTCCTCCACAGGTCTCAGAAGACAGCAGGGGCCAGTGAGGGCATGCAGCGCAACTCAAGCATGCGCAGTAGGGAACCAGGCTGTGAAGCCGCAAGGCTTCACTTCCTGATTCCCTTACCGAAGATGTCGGCGCCTCCACCCGAGAACCAAGGGACAGATCGGCTTTTGGTGAGGACATTGCTGGTACCCTGGACAGGTAAGTGTCCATATTTTAAAAGTCAGCAGCTGCAGTAAAAAAAAAAAAATCAGCTTTAATAGCAATTTCTAAATATCTATGCTGATATATATTTCATTTATATTACAGTATTATCTTCTGTATCTGGCAAAAGAAGATACATGTATAACTGACTGATAATTTTAGTAAGAGCATCATTGTGCTGGGCTGCTGCCTCAAATATAACCAGATTATTGAAATACATTCTACATTATTGGGCTGTTTTAAAATAGCAGTACAAACTGTAAGGACAATATAAAAAGTAACTCAAAGAAACCAATAGTCCATACTCATATTATTTTAAAGTGTCTATATAACACTGGGAATTACCACAATGGGGCATTCATTTAGTTGTGTGATACTCTCAAATCATAGTTCTCTGGGTTTGTCCCACTGTAGGTAACAGATGGCAAATAGAAAACACCACAGCATGATAACAATCTAAAGCAGAGACTGGTAACACATGGTTAGAACAACCAGTGGATTGATAACTGAAAGATACCGAAAGAGTTCAGAACCAGAACACCAGAATATCACAAAGAAGCAAGGATTATCCTTCCTGCTGAAGCCCCAATCCCAGTGCAATGATTGCTATAGATATCTGCTGCCTACCATCCTAATGCAGTGATTAGTGTTTATCTGGTGCCTACCATCCCAATGCAGTGATTGGTGTTTATCTGGTTGGTGCCTACCATTCCAGTGCAGTGGTTGGTATTTTATTTATATCTGGTGCCAACTATGCCAGTGCTGTGATTGGTATTTAATTATATCTGGTGCCTGGTGACATCAGAGGCAATCAGCCTAATGGCGTAGCACATGCTCCATAAAAAGTGCTAGGTCAAATCAATGAAAAGTAAACAAAAGGACAACACACTGACCAGGGAAGCTGTTTTGATCATAACAAAGAAATTGCTGGCAAATGTTTACTACACTTTTCACCTCATCTCTGCTCTATTGAAGCATATAGGTGTCTTCATTCATGTGACTGAAAATACAGGCTGCATCTAAAATAAGCCAGGTTGTATATCTGCTGCAATCTGTGAATAGAACTGTTATATTGCAGTATTTAACCCTCCAAAACACTACACAGTTCTCTAAAGAACAATATAAATGCAGATGTGTAAAACAGCAACTTTTTATAGCTCACTTAGAAGTATTTTGTTATTTATCATAAAGAAAGCAGGGATATTTTCGATCATGATGAAAATGTAAAAAAAAAATAATAATAAAAAAAACATCTTTCAGCACTACAAGAAGCCTAATGTTCTCCAGAAGAGACTGCAACCGTATACAACAACCATATACCTCAGGCAACAGAAGTGCTTGCAAAGTAAAGATATTTCAGCATTTACTCTATCACATTGTATGTGGTAAAATGATTCTTACAGAGAACTCATAACGTGGAATTGTCTCGAAGTCCAGCTGCACGGCAACTCGCACACGGATATCTGCCTTTCCTTGGACAGAAGTTGGAGAAATGATGAAATGGTTGGAGTTGTTTCCCACCAAGTAAACATCAAAGGCACTGTTCATACCCTGTGTAAGAATATTAAAACAATAATTTCAGCTGATAAATGAATAGACACATTATATAGTCAGTAAACATACTAGTCAATATGATTTGCAGAAATTCATTTATACACATTACCACTACTTGAGTTCTGCTCTGTTACGTTTTACCTTAAATATTTTTCTTCTATTAATGAATATTCCACTTTTTGTAGTTCCTTGCTTACTAGTTACTAACATCCTTATGTTCTTGAGACACATCTAAAAAGCAGTTATGTAAATGGAAAGAGTGACACAGAACGTCTCTCTGTGACAGGAGGGTTTTCCACTCTTTAGTAGAACAGCCGGTATTTTTATGCCTTATTTTAATGTTTTACAATTTCAACGTTATGCACAGTGCATTAGAGTACAGAGTCATTCACATCATTTATTCTTGCAACAGACGTTACAAGCTATTGTCCTTGAAACAACCTTAAAGACCACAACCACAAATTACCAGTATTGTATTGGAAATTGGTAGAAGAGAGGCAACATACAATAAATACATGAAAAGCATATTAGATGCATGTAGTTTGTGATCCAAAAAATTAACAACTGGTCCTACTCACTAAATTACATGAAGATATTCTAGATTTGATCAAACGTTCGGTATATTATTCAGGTATTGATTTGATTCTAGGGGGACCTGATTGAGGTGGGAGACCCAACTCAAACTATCCAATCCCCCCATTTAGATTCCCTGTCAACTAATTTTCTCTTAACCACCCAAATATTGCCACAATGTTTTGTTTATTGAAGACGCTGCCAGACCTTTTGAACTGTAGTCCTCCCACCTCCTGGTAAATGTTGTTTCAGACATCTTTAGATCATTACCTCTCCGGGTAAATGCTAAGTGCGGTATCTGTGCATTATGCGCAGATACAGCACTCTACAAAGTAGATATACATGGGGTTGATTTACTAAAACTGGAAATTGCAAAATCTGGTGCAGCTCTGCATGATAGCAAATCATCTTCTAACTTCAGCTTGTTCAATTAAGCTTTTGCAAAAAAACCCCTAGAAGCCGATTTGTTTCTATGCAGGGCTGCACCAGATTTTGCAATTTCCAGTTTTAGTAAATCAACCCCACAGTATAGCTCTTGGGTCTACATTACTTAACCACTTCAGTCCTGGAAGGATTTCCCCCCTTCCTGACCAGAGCACTTTTTGAGATTGGGCACTGCGTCACTGACAATTGTGCGGTTGTGCGACGTTGTGCCCAAACAAAATTTATGTCCTTTTTTCCCCACAAATAGAGCTTTCTTTTGGTGGTATTTGATCACCTCTGTGGTTTTTTTTTTTTGCGCTATAAATAAAAAAAAGAGCGACAATTTTGAAAAAAAAGTATTATTTGTTACTTGCTATTACAAATATCCCCCAAAAATATATAAAAAACTATTTTTTTTCCTCAGTTTAGGCCTATATGTATTGTACATATTTTTGGTAAAAAAAAAATCACAATAAGCGTATATTGATTGGTTTGCACAAAAGTTATAGCATCTACAAAATAGGGGATAGTTTTATGGCATTATTTTTATTTATTTTTTTATTAGTAATGGCGGTGATCTTCGATTTTTATCGGGACTGTGACATTATGGCGGACACATCAGCCATTTTTTACACTATTTTGTGACCATTGTCATTTATACAGTGATCAGTGCTATAGAAATGCATTGATTGCTGTGTAAATGACACTGGCAGTGAAGGGGTTAACCACTAGGGGGCGATGAAGGGGTTAAGGGTGTCCTAGGGAGTGATTCTAATTGTGGGGGGGGAGGGGCTGTAACACAAATGACAGCGATCACTGCTCTCGATGACAGAGAGCAGTGATCTCTGTCCTGTCACTAGGCAGAATGGGGAAATGCTTTGTTTACAAAAGCATCTCCCCGTTCCACCTCTCTGTTACACAATTGTGGGCAGCGAGTTCGTGGGACCCGCGGTCACTGTGAACGCGCCTGCATCGCTACTTCTTAAAGAGGATGTACCTGTACGCCCTTTTGCCCACCAGCGCCATTCTGCCGACGTATATCGGTGTGCGCTGGTCAGGAAACGGTTAAGATTTCATAAGGGGACAAAAATGAAAGTGTGCGTATAAGGTATAATGTTCTGTGCAGGGCAAGGTGACACACTTTTTTAAATAATACGTAAAATGATCTGAAGCCAATCCTTAAAGTATAACTTTTACTTTCTGGAAAGAGTGAAGAGGGATAAGAACAATTATCAGTTTTTTACTACTGTCTGTGCCCCTGTTATGGAGCTTTACCCTCTCTATTTATCCTATTTATCATTATCACAATAGAGAAAATAAAATAAAATACAATACATTTTGGGTTTACACCAGAAGAATATAGGGAATATTTTCTTATTGGGACAATAGTTCTGGTAACCTTGGTGACATTGTTAATTTTGACGTTGAATTTTGATTTAACCTCCGTCGGCATTTCTGATGGAAAAATTTAGAACATGTTCTCTATCTCAGTCCGTTGGCAATGCCGACAGAAAAAGTCCGATGGGGCATACATACGGTCGGAATATCCGATCAAAAGCTCCCATTGGACTTTTTCTGTCGGAAATTCCGACGTGTGTCCTGGGCATTCGTTTTAGTCATAGTCTTTTGCCTAAAATGCAATTTTAGTTTTAGTTATCTGAATTGTTTTAGTTTTAGTCAGATATTCCTCCAGTACATTTTAGTCTACTAAAATCTCCAGTATCATAAACAAAAATATTGTTTTTTGACAAACAGAAGTGCAACTTTAACCCTTTCACTGCCAAGTCTGTATGACGCGCAGACCTACAGAAGTGCCTGCAGGTGGCCAAGTCCATACGGCCCTCATTTCTCCCTCTCCTATAAGCTTATGGTCACTCCAGTGACCATAAGCTCATATCAGAATTGTTCAGCAGATCTCTGCTGAACAATTCAATAACTCTGATCAGTTATAAACCCTAAGGTGTCCGTTTATGAAGCAGTGATCAGCGGTGATCCCGAGGATCGCCGCTGATCACAGTCCATAAACAGTTTATGAAACAGTGATAATCGGGGGAGAACATGTTTGAACTTGTTCTCCCGCCGATTATCTCTACACGCGGAGAATCCTCATTGAATGACACAGAAAAGGCCAGTTTATGAAGCGTGATCTCACCGCTTCACTGGCGATCTGAGTCAGAATTCACACTCCTGGGTTCACCAGCTCAGAGCTGGTGAATCGGGGAGTGAAGAGAGAATCTGGGGGGATCTGAGGGGGAAGGAGGAAGTTTTTTAACTTCCTTATGCCTCGTTCAGACCCCCCAACACTGTAACCATGTCCCCCTGTCATATTTATGTGTATACATATTTATACATATATACATATAATGTGTATATGTATATATATATCATGTGTGTGTATATACATGTATATATAGTGTGTGTGTGTATACATATGTGTATAATGTAGGGGGACTCATTATTTTATTAACATTAATTCACGCTGTTGAGCGGTGATAATTTATCACTGCTTGATAAACTGACATCTGGTACTGTAATCTCCTAAAGTCTCACGAGATTCCAGTATCAGGGGCCGTTCTCCACTGTTTGAAGCATTTGTAGATCGCTTCACTCCTCCAAAGGTGAAGCGATCTACACCGCTTCATAAACTGGCACACAGAGGAGAAGATTCTTCACTGTGAATGCCGGAGAACGAAGCAGTGAATAGATTTCACTGCTTCATAAACGGACACCTATATGTGACTGCCCCCCCCACCCATGACGCTGCTTCCCTGCCCCCTGCCACGCCACCTCCCACCGCTCCCTTTCATCTTAAACTGCCCCCCTCTCCTTTACTATCCCCTTCACCTCTCCCATCTCCCCCCCTGCACTGATCCAACCCCCTCCACCCAATCTGACCCCCCAGCAAACCGGATCCCCCACAGCCACCATCATGAGCCGGCATCCCTCCTCTGCCACTCCCACCAGCTTCTGGTGCTGCATGGGGTTTGGGGAGACCCAGATGTGTCCCCCCGCTGGTCAGATCACCCCCCCAACTGCCCCGGTACCCCCGATCCGTGGCTGCTCTGAGCGGCATCTCTCCTTCCCCTCCCGCTGCTTGTATCTTCCCTCTGCACAGATCTCCATGATATGTCAAGCTGGGGATTGCGGTTGGGAGGGACTGTTGGTTAGCGATGCATATGAGGGTGAAGTTGGGGCTTGGGGGGCTTGATAAACATGTGTTTACTAAACCCCACCTATGTACAATGGATATAGGCAGCGATCGCTGCTATATCCACTGACAGCTGATCATTGTACCCGTGAGTGTGTTAAAATCTATCAGACTGTCATTTTCTTAATTAATAGAATCTCTATACAGATTCCAATCATTCACGTAAAGTGCTACAGAGAAAGGGACTATCTTCAGTCCCTTTCTATGTCTCAGAAATAGAGATATGGGGGTCTGTTAGACCTCTGATATCTCACCAAAGACCCCCCCCCCCAAAAAAAAAGAAATAAAAAAAAAGTTAACAATAAATGTAAAAAAATGTAAAAATTGCAAAAATGGTCTGGCCACCTGAGTGTAGAAAATGGAGCACAGGGCCTGGCAGCAAAAAGGGTTGGGATATAAAAAAAACAAAAAATGTAAACTTTATCAGCTGTAATGTCATTGCAAATATTACCTGAATAAACTGTTGGTTTTAGCAGTTAGTAAATCGTTAGTGAGTTTTAGTAAGGCAGTTTCTGTGGAGTGCTGTGAGCGAAAGCCAGACTGTGAAGGGTCAAGAAGGTTATTTTCACTGAGGTAGGAGCTAAGACGGTTGTAGACTAAGCGTTCTAGAAGTTTAGCGGTGAATGGGAGCAATGAGATGGGTCTTAGGTTGTTCAGGTTGGTAGGGTCCAGTGAGGGCTTTTTAAGTATGGGAGTGTTCTGCGCATGTTTAGAGGGAAGGGGAATGTACCACTAGAGAGGGAGAGATTGAAGATGTGAGTGAGGGAGCATAGGATAGAAGAAGAGGGTGACCGTAGTAGTTGTGAGGAAACAGAATCCAGGGGACAATTGGTTAAGTGGGCATCTGAGAAAAGTTTTGTAACCTTTCCTTTTCAGTAGTAGCCAATTCAAAAGAGGAGATTTTGAAAGCATGTGGTCTGGCATGATTCAAGTAGGAAGGGGTGATTGCCAACTGTGTGATAGTCTAAATTTATTATACATAGTAGAGTTTATTATACTCTGTTGCAGTGTATTTTAGGCCCCATGTACACGGGACGCTGAGGAAAAAGTCCTCTTAACAAATTTTTTTGACACCTTGAAACCTGCGTTTAAAACGCTCGTTTAGCCGCGTTTGCATGCTGCTTTTAGCTGCGTTTACCCGCATTTGCGTCTAGAAGCGTTTATTAAGATTACCTCATTTAAGACCCTCCACAAGTGCAAAAAACATTGTAGTTAACTATTTCAGCCATTTTGACCAGAGTGAGTAGCAGCAGCAGAGAGAGCATTGCTCTTGATGAGGCTAGAATGACATAGAAAATTGCGTGAGAGGTCCAGAGTCAGAGTTCATCGCTATTGGACCCATCCTTTGATTGCGCAGCGAATGTCGGCAGGATATTTTGTAAACATGTACGTACAGCTGCATACCTACCCCAAGAATTTTTTTCATTTCACACACTTGTCCATTGCCACATTTGACCTTCTACTTGAAAAAGTACAACTATATATGGACTATATACGGCTATATACTGTGTATGTATATATATCTATATCTATATATATATATATCTATATATATATCTATATATATATAGATATATATATAGATAGATATATATACATATATATACAACTATATATGGACTATATACGGCTATATACTATGTAGGTATATATATATATATATATAGATATATATATATACATACATATATATATATGGACTATATATGGCTATATATGGTCTATGACTCATCACAAGTAATTAAAACATTTTTAACTATATTTTTTTATGTTTTTTCATTGTTTTCCATCAAATTTTTGTCTTTTCAGGTCTAAAATATAGGGCACCTTTAAAAACGCTTATAAACGAAAACGCGGGTACCCGCGTTTAGCCGCGTTTGGCATCTGACTCGTGGAAATCTTCTGCGTCTGAACCCATTTTTTTGCTTCCAAAGAAACGCTGTTAAACGCAACTGCAAAAAAAAGCAATAAGACTGTGTACATGGTCACATAGGATAACGTTGAATGAGTTCAGGGGCAGTTGAAAAAAGCATCCAACTGCCTCTGAACGCACGTTTAACAGCGTCCTGTGTACATGGGGCCTTACTGTGGGTGTTCAATTGTTACTCTGGACAAACAGCTACATGCTTCCTCGATGAATTATAAAAATAGCACAGGTGTTTTGCCAAACTATGCTTGCTTAGTATGTTTATGTGTAGTTTAGTTTTGCTGTGTTTTTGGTGATGTACATAATTTAAAAAAATATGTTATTATGGTTTATAGAGCACACATTTACAATTTCAGTGTGTTGTGTGCATAATTAGTACGTTATGTAATACTTGTACTTATTCTTTACCTTCAAAACAGAAAACATTAGCTTGTTGCTCTTTGTTCTAATTGTTTTACTACATTTTGTTTTATTTGGCAAGTTCCCCTCATAAATTGAGGGGTTAGAAATGCACATACTTTATGCTAGAGCTGCACGATTCTGGATAAAGTAGGAATAACAATTTTTTTTGCTTAGAATAAAACCTCATGCACACGAGACGCCGGTGCAAACTCTGCTGAACACATGTTTTTAAAAACTGAAACCAGCGTTTATAAATGCCCGATTTGCCGTGTTTGCATGCTGCGTTTAGCCGCGTTTTACTGCGTTTGTGTCTAGAAGCGTCTGCAGAGCAGAGAATGACATTTTGCGACCCAACTTTGGGGCCCCGTATCTCAGGGCCACTTGGTACTAGGAACACCAAATTTGGATATGTTATAGTGTTAGGCCAACTGTGTTAGCACACCCAAATTTAGTGTTCCTAGCACCAAGCGGCCCCAAGATATGGGGCCCCAAAATCGGGTCGCAAAATGTCAAGCACTTCGGCAGCAGAGAATGACATTTTGTGACCCGACTTTGGGGCCCGTACCTCGGGGCCACTTGGAGCTAGGAGCCCTGAGATATGGGGCCCCAAAGTCAGGTTGTAAAAAACACTTATAAACGCAAACGCAGCTAAACGCGGTACCGATGTTTAGCCGCGTTTGGCATCTGAAACGTGGAAAACTTTTGCGTCTAAACCCATTTTTTTGCTTCTGGAAAAACAAGGTTAAACGCAACCGCCTAAAAACGCCAAAAAACGAGACTGTGTACATGGACACATAGGATAACATTGAATGGGTTCAGGGGCAGTTGGAAAAAGTGTCCAGCTGCCTCTGAACGCGAGTTTAACAGCGTCTCGTGTGCATGGGGCCTAAAGATCACGATTCTCTCACGATTTTCAGCGTATCAACATCTTTCACATTATACAAAAAATTGGGCTATTTTAATTTTTTTTTAATTTTTTATATCAATAATATTTTATTGCCAATAAAAAGATACCAGTTGTACAGTCGTACCAAAGTATAACATTTGTATACAAATACACATGAATAGTATGATTGTCATAACACATACTTAACCTCATCAAATTGTTCTTAGGCAATACACAAAATGAGTTGAAAAGACAGTATAGTCAGATGTGAAATTATGATTTTAAAACAAGAACTGATGTCACCATTAATCATTATGGTGCGTATAGTCTGACTGTAAGCATGGTATCTGCTATATGAGCATAGGTAACAATATGTAATAAGAAGTATAGGAAAGTAGTAGAGTTGAAAGAGAAAAGTTGGGAAAAAGAATAAAAAGAGGTAGAAGGCATAGAGCAGGGGCCCAGGAGTTGCCGTGATTTGTTTCCAGTCAGCGAGTCATAATCTGTAGAGTATTTGAAGATGACCCAGGGTTGCCATATTTTGTTAAACTTTTCAGTTGTTTCAGGAGCAACCCTTATTTTCTCCATTGTGTAAAGGCAGTGTACCTCGTTAAGCCATTTCTTAATTGTGGGAGTATGTCTAGGGATAACTGCTTTTGCAGCAGTGATTAAGAATCTAGTCAGTGGTTGTTTGTATGTTTTCATTGAGCAATTTGAAATGTGAAGCAGGCAGCGCGCTGCGGTCAGTTGGATTGATGTTTCTGTAACATGCTTTATGAGCTCACAGATTTTTCGCCAGAATGGTTGAATCAAGATACAATCCCACCAAATGTGTTGTAATGTGCCTTTCTCCTGGTCACAGCTCCAACAAAGATCCGGAGCTGTGGGAATCCATCTATGTATCTTAGTGGGTGTGTTGTACCAATTAGTTAAAAGTTTGTACAATGTTTCCTGTGTACTAATTGCATATTTATGTGCAAACACGCAAGCATGTAGTCATTGGTCATCGGTGAAAGAGGTGTTTAGAGCAAATTCTTAGAACTCCTTGTGTTTATTCTGCTCTGAGGATCTGTATAGGTTTTTTTAATTAATTGAAGTATATTTTCTTAAAAAATTGCTTTTGAAAGACCACTGCTCAAATATAGTGTTACATAAAATATTGCAACAATCTCCATTTTATTTTCTAGGGTCTCTGCAAAAAATGTATATATAATGTTTGGGGTTCTAAGTAATTTTCTAGCAAAAAATAAAGATTTTAACTTGTAATAGAGGAATGCTGGTTGGGCTATATTAAGGAAAACAACTCAGGCAGTTTTTCCATCCCTAATAATGTCATAATTTTTAAAACGATAGAGAGGAGGGGGAGGAAATGGACCGTCCCCTTTCTCAGATGTATGGGACTTTATAGGAAAGAAGCCTGAGTTGCGTAGGTGAGAATTACACAAACTTCATAGAATTAGCAAGATTTTATTGAAATACAATTAAAAAACAGTATCGTCAATACATATATAATCATATAAACATCCAGTAGTTGAATCCAGACTTCGTACGTGACTAAAGCCAACATGTTTCGCAAAAGAAATTTCGCTTCATCAGGGCTAGACACGATGCAATTGATTCATTTACACTGTATAGATAATAAACAGTCTTAGATTGTACCATGGTTATACATTAACATCAGATCTTAATGAACATCAGTTATTTTGATTTATAGCTCACCTACTATGAAACTCTCAAGGACGTCAGACTAAAAACGCCAATCATTAGACACCAACCGCCGTACCAACCATACGGACTGTCTCTGGGTGCCAGATCCCAGACAGACAATGCCAGTAGGAGGCCTGGACCACACATTCAGGGCACTATGTGCTGGTAACCCGTGCTGAAATAGAGACGGGAAACCCAAGAATAGTACTAGTTTGAAATTGTCTAATATACCCTATATACAATATACCCCAGTGGGCGTCTTAACAAATTTTCTTATGTACCTGACTATTCATGATTACTAGCATTTTCCATTATTGGTTTTTACTAGTACTATTCATGGGTTTCCCGTCTCTATTTCAGCACGGGTTACCAGCACATAGTGCCCTGAATGTGTGGTCCAGGCCTCCTACTGGCATTGTCTGTCTGGGATCTGGCACCCAGAGACAGTCCGTATGGTTGGTACGGTGGTTGGTGTCTAATGATTGGCGTTTTTAGTCTGACGTCCTTGAGAGTTTCATAGTAGGTGAGCTATAAATCAAAATAACTGATGTTCATTAAGATCTGATGTTAATGTATAACCATGGTACAATCTAAGACTGTTTATTATCTATACAGTGTAAATGAATCAATTGCATCGTGTCTAGCCCTGATGAAGCAAAATTTCTTTTGCGAAACATGTTGGCTTTAGTCACGTACGAAGTCTGGATTCAACTACTGGATGTTTATATGATTATATATGTATTGACGATACTGTTTTTTAATTGTATTTCAATAAAATCTTGCTAATTTTATGAAGTTTGTGTAATTCTCACCTACGCAACTCAGGCTTCTTTCCTATAAAGTCCCATACATCTGAGAAAGGGGACGGTCCATTTCCTCCCCCTCCTCTCTATCGTTTTAAAGATTTTAACTTGTAAGCAACAAGTGTTAAAAAAGCTTTAGTCTTTAAAAGGTAAGTTCACCTTTACAGAAAAATCTGTAAGGTGAACTTACACTGGACCTTCTCCTCATCCCCCCCTGTCCGGCTATTACCCGCCAGGAGACTTCGTATAGTCGCCTCACTGGTCTGGGGGTTAGAAATCCCCTCGACTTAATCTCTTAAACATACCTCGTAAGGAGGTACGTAAAGGAGCATTCGAATTGGTCGGTGTCGTCACATGGGTGGCGGCGACCAATCAGAACCCACAGGCAAAGAGGAGAGAAAGATACAGGAATTTCAAATCCCTGGACTGGTAAAGCGGCTATACGATCTGTCAGAACGGGTTATCTCTGGACTCCAGGTTTGCGGGACCAGGTGCGATGGGAAGGGGGTCCAGTGTAAGTTCCCCTTACAGATTTTCTGTAAAGGCGAACTTACACTTTAAGTGGTTAAACTGACCTCATTTACAGAACAAACTTTATTCCTTTGATCTTAAAAGGAACCAAGAGATACATTGTTTCTCTTTATCGCTGTTGGTAAACATTTGCCGGTTGAGTTTTTTTTTTTTTTTCTTTTGACAGCTCTGAGCAGAGAACAGCTCTGCACTTGTTTAGCATGATTTGGGGAAATGCTGTATTAAGATCGTGAGGGGGGTTGAATCGTGATCACAATTTTTTAACGATTAATCGTGCAGCTCTACTGTATGCATACACTTCAATCTAGGTTTGTGTTGATTTAAATTTTGCTACTTCAAAATTGGTTTGTATCTGTGTGAGACATAGCAAAATCGGGGCGTGGCTTAACTATGTGGCCATATGCGGGGTTAAGGGCTGTGGGTTTTGTTTACTTATGGGGGTCTCAAAGTGTGTTTGCAGCTACATATACACTAAATGAAGTGCATATGCAGCATATACCAGTTAGAATTTTCTATACACTATTTACAGATAGTAAATTTAGCTTCCTGGCCCACCTCACGTCAGCAAACCACGGGTTAACATCTCCTTCGGAACCCCACATTACCACCTGTTCCTAGCTGAATAAAAGACAGCCCTTCCCCCAACTAAGATGTTGTTCTTTTTTGGTCTGCTCCAGGCCACCTGTAGATTGCAGTTGGTAAGTAATTTGTCTGCTGCATCCCCCCCTGCCGAACCTGCCCCTCCATGTTCAGCAATGGCGTTGGAAGACCCTGAATGCTGAAGGTAAATCCTTTTTAAAAACTGGGTGCCTTTTTGTGCCAAGTCCGCGGACAAAATGATGTTTAAACAGCATTGATATTGTACAGGTGTGGTATTATAAGAGCTCTGCAATGTCATCATTGCATCTTCTTTTGGGGTTTTTTCCTATCTTTATATGCAGCGCACCGCACTGCTCTCCTGGCTTTATTGTCAGTCTGAGAGCGTCTGTGAATGATGTCACAGGGTGCAGGAAGATGGGCAGCACAGGATGGGAACCGTAAGATGCCATGCAATGGTGTATATGATCTTGGAGGTCTGCAGTTGTGAGGACTTCTCTCCCTCTCTCTCTGCAGTCCTGCCAGGTAAAGGACTTATCTCAGATTTTGACTGAGTCTCCTATCCGTCTCTGGATGTGCTGTCCTGGCTCCCTTGCTATGCTGTGTACTCCTGTGGGTTTGACAGCCTGGCTTTTTTGTCTGAGACTCTAAGACCCCATACACACTATGCAACTTTTGTCTGATTTCTTGTGGATTTAGCAGAGCCATTTGGTGCAAGGGCCTGCCTGATTGCATACAGATTGAGACTCTTAGGTTTGGCCTCATATGTGGTTTTGGTGAATCTGAGGGAAGAAGTCTGGAGAAGATTGTATAGTGTGTATCCAGCTTAACTGTCTAATGTCGGCCTTTGGAAATGCCGCCTGAAGCTCACCTGATGCTTCTAAAGTGAGTGGATGAAGGCAGATGGCTCTTAAAGAGAAAGGGTAAGATTTTTTTTTGGTGAGAGGTAATATGCTTTTTTGTGCAAATATGAGCTTACCACACCTGTTAGTAGCACAGAAGATTAGCAAAGGTAGGAGGGGGCGACGTGGGACATGGTTCTTAAAACAGTGCCCAAGCAGATTATGCAGATTATGGTGTTTTGCATTATTTTAGGAGCAGAAACCCTGAATGCAAACGCTCCAAAAAACATAAGACCCGCCAACAATCATCTTATCCTGACAAGGACGACGACACCCAACAGGTTGTCACATTTATTAAAGTGGATGTAAACCCTCCATACACCCAGTGAAGTGAACAGCCTCAGATGTTACACAGGGATGAAAGAAATCTCCATATACGTTTCTACATGCATATCTGCTGTCTTCATATTTATATACTGTTTAGAAAGTGCAATTGCTGATTGGAGAAAAGGCACACACCCCCTCTCATCATAGGCAGAGACTCTCAGAGGTGTTTTGTAACAGGGCCAGCTCCCTGCTCATCTATCGTAACTCGGGTGTTCGTAACTTGGGGACTGCCTGTAATGATAGCAACCTCCCAGGACAGAAATTTCAGGCTGCTTTTTCTGATGTGTCTGAGAATTTGTCAGGAGTTATCAGGCTGATAACAGAGGAAGGGCCAGGAGAGAGCTAGGGGACTTAGCTCTTTGAAGAGGGATAACAAAACACTGCAGATATGTGTGCCCAGCTCAAGTTTCATGAATTGGGTTCACATCCACTTTAAGCATGTGGTCAATACACTCTAATGGAGCTGTTTTCACTTTCTCTGTGAAGGGACAGGATCCAGGAATTTGGCACATAAGTTTATGTCAGCATGATAGAAAATGCCTCACCCAGCTCAGGATGCATTTTGGGTCTGCATGCAGTGGCAGAGAGATGAAATTGCACAGGTTGCCTCATGAGGATGTGGTTGTGCAAAATTCTAAGCCCTATTAAGGCGCCTATTGCAGAAAGTATGCTGCAAATATCCACACCACAAACAACATCCATAATGATAGAGCGTAAAGTACTCATTGATGGATGACATTTTCCCATATGGCAGAGCGTAAATCGCTTGTTGATGAAAGATGACAGAAACCTCGTCAGAAGACTAATTTACAGTAACAAGTTCTCTAAGCTTTATCCATATAAAATGGCTGATGTATGTTTACGCACTACACTTCCAGGAGCAAGTGTATTTGCCTTTTTATAACTCAGTTGCCTTCAGAGATCCTATGGATGAGAAAGTGGACTTGTTCACACCAGATGCAGTCCAGTACGTCTTTATTCTGCATCAAGAACGCATGGACAGCGTTTAACTTTGATTCCAATTACATAGTTCACACCAGTACAGCGCATTCTAGTGCAGTCAACAAAAGTAGAATGTTGCATTTTTTCTGTATGGAACACATCTAGAAAGCGGCAAAATGCATTGAGAATGCATCAAACACTCATGCAGAAACACATCTGGAACACAGAAATTGTAGTGATCTGGCATCAGGCTTGCACAGAATCTATACAGTGACAGATTTTGTTTGCCAACCAGCAATAGGGTTAACTTCGATATATGAACTTTAGAAATGGCATTTCATTCAACACTGGAAACTGCAAGATTTGGCACAGTTTCTGGAAAAATTGGAACCTGGAAACTGACTTTTGGTGGATGCTTTGATAGACCTAGTATAAGCGCTGGCGCACCCAGTCACTGATATGAAAGCATTGTGGTTACGCCACTGGAGGGCAGGTGGAACTTCTACACAAGCCTTCAACATTTCCTATAGTGGGGGGTTATTGTTTGGCCAAACACTGAATAACGCAATGACAGGGAAAAAAAAAAAAAGTCTGGCCTCGTACTGGTAAGAGGAAGCGTCATCCTTCGCTCAAACCTACTGAACTTCAGAGGGTGCAGGAGGCCAAATCTTATAGGACAGGCTACAGATTTAATAGATCACAGTGGAGGTGTCTTAAAATTACTTTTAACATGAAATCAAGTCCAGAGCAAGCTGCTAAGATGGCTGCAAGGTCTTTTGAAGGTGCGTCCAACCAGTCTCTTCCAGTTGGGCCCAGGGGGCCTGAGTAAAGTTGATAACTGTAGCCACCTTCTGGAGGGTTTGGATGACAATCAAGACCAGTGGGTCCAGCAGAGAGGTGGGAGTACAAAGGAGAATTCCAGAGCTGACCACTGAATCCATTTAATTTATGTCCAAAAGATCTCAGAAGAGAAAATGTTGGCAAGATTTTTATACTGCTACAAGGTCATCATGCCAGTGATGCCGAAAACATAGAATCATCTGGGGGCCGTTCTCCCCATTTTTTTCTAGTACCTAAGGCAGGAGCCTGCTGGCCTGTTTCAGTTTGAAGTAATCAAATGTGTTCATATACGCAAATTGGTTCAAGATGGAGTCCATGCAGACAGTCACAGGGACAGTTCAGCAGGAGGACTGGTTGGTATCAATCGACCGGCTGACTCATAGTTCCATGTACCGATCAATGCCGAGCACCAGAGGTATGTGAGATTTGCAGTGGTCAGATGTCACTTCCAGTTCAGGTGTCTGCCTTTTACAGAATTGGCACAGCCCCAGGAATCTTTTCGAAGATCTTGTTGGCAGTGGTGGTACCTTGGGCCAGGTGGCACATGTGGGCATTTCAATTTGCCTTCTTTAGCCTATGAGCTGGGCTGTCTGAGGAGCAGAAAATCTTTGCGCCTATACAAATTCAACAAGAACTGGAATTTTGGACATTGCCACTGTGCTTCTTTCTGAATACCTCTCAGCCCAGTAGATAGGATGATTCTGAAGCCAGATGCCAGTCTCTGGGGCTGGGGAATCCACAATCTGAAGAAAACAGGTGCAAGGCCATTGGAAAATGGTGAAGCACAGACTCCCCAGGAATCTTGAATGGAAGGAAGCCTTTTCTAGCATTGCAAGCCTTTCAGGATCTTTGAGGGGGCCTGAGTAATGTTGACAACAAGACAGTGGTAGCCTACATTGCCTGACAAGGGGGCACCAAGTCTTTTCTTGTTAAATCTTGCAAAGAAACTTTTCGTGGGGCAGAGAACCACTTAGTCAGTTAAGGTTGGTCTTCTTGCCAGGGAAGCAAAATCAATTATTGGTTCGATTGTCAATATTGGCCCTATGGTGTGTTCCAGCAGTAGTTCTCAGGGAGACCTCACTGAACATGCAGCTTCTGATATTTGCAACAGAATGCAAAGACTCCATCATACGAGGTTCAGGATGCCATTGAATTTTCTGTTTGATTTTTGTCTCTGATCAAACGAAATCTTTATGGCAAGGTCAGTAACAGCACCTCAATCCAATTAGACAACTTTTAATAGCCTGGCTATGGAATAGGCTACATTGGAGGTGCAGGGATTCTGATCGGAGGTTGTTCAGATCTTGGTGACCAGAAGATCATCCATGAACGCTACATAGGAGAGGATATGAAAGAAGTTTGTTTGCTCAGCAAAGCTTTCTCTCCTATGTTCCCTTCTCTAGCCAATATCCTTAACATTTTACAGTCAGCGCTAGAGGTTGGTCTGGCATACAACTCCATTTAAGGGATCTCTACTTTATCTTTTCACAGGCTGCAGAAGCCAGGGTGCAAAAGCCAGTGACCAGATGCTTATTCCAGATAACAATCTATATATGACCTTGAGGGAAATCCTTGTTCCCTCTGTGGGACTTAGGCTTGGATCTGAGAGCACCCTTTGCTCCAATAGGTTTAATTTCCATTGAAGTATCTCATGGTAAAACTAGTTCTCCTGACAACTACTTCAGACAGAAGGATGTTGAAGATTGCAACACTTTCTTGCAAGGGCCCCTTGGTGTCCTTTTCTTTTTTTCCAGAGATAGGGATACTACGTCAATCTCCAAAGTTCAATTTTAAAGTGGTATACAGTTTAAAGAAAAACTGAGAAGTAGTCCTTCTGAGTTTTCACAAGAGAGTCACTAAGTGCACAGCAGGGAGACTTCAGTTTCTTACACATGGTCGAGTTACTAACAATGTACTTGGTCGAAAGAAGAAAGTGTACAATCTTTTCATTTAGCCATCAGGCCCTTAAAAGTCATCCACTCTTGGGTTACCAGGGTGATTAGATTGGCATGCAGGAAGTACGCTTTTCTGCTCTGAAACAAGTGCAAGCCTTTTGACTAGAGGGATGGAAGCCTTTGAGGCAGTTATGCCAGGATTGCTTGGAAGATATAAGTAAGGGCTAGCTTGAAGATCTGGTGCAGCCTTCATTCAACCTTACAAACTAAATATGTGACCAGCATGTTTGGGACCAGAGAGATCAATTCCTTGTGACTTTAGCAGCTTTTTTTAAATGTCAGTGTCAATCTTCATTTGTTCTCTCCCAACCTATGTTAGCTTTGGTATATCCTGTGGTGTGCTGACGTGAGGTGGGCCAGGAAAATGGAAAATTGTTATCAAATTACCGTAATTTTCCTTTCCTGGCCCATCCTCACATCAGCACAGGATTCCCTCCCTAGTGGCCTGTCGCAGGCTAAGTTATCGAACATCTTAGTTGGGGGAAGGGCTGTCTTTTATTCAGCTAGGAACAGGTGGTTCCGAAAGAAATGTTAACCCGAGGTGTGCTGACGTGAGGATGGGCCAGGAAAGGAAAATTACAGTAAGTATTTGATAACAATTTTCCGTTATACTGTTATTTAGCAAGAAAAAAAAAATATCAGCATTGTAAAAGAAAGCTTCAAATCAAATCAACTAGTCCCTTTTCAAGGGTTTAGATGCTTTCCCTTTTCATTACTCTGCACCATTCATGTATACTGTACCATTAAAATGAATGTTATAATTTAAAGACTTCATTGGAAGTTTATTGCTGTATCCTTGTCTCCAGAGAAAACATGTATTGGCAGTTGTGTTAGGTAGATATGTGGCATGTGAAGCACTTTAAATGATCTCTTCAGCAATGTTAAAACTGTAGGTGTACTCTATAATTATGGCTTCTGCAGTATGCAATGAGAAATCACAGCACTGTTATGAATACCAATTTAAAAGCAGTCATCTTTGTGACAAAGGCTGAATAAAAACCAGTGAGTGAATTGTTGAAAAAATGTACTGTGCCTTAAAACTGCACTACTGTCTAGTCTACCATACAATATATGGTTGTAAAGATGTTTTCATATAAGTCACAATAGCTGGTTAAAAACTTCTAATTATTCAAAGCTGTTTAGACAAAAGATATTATTTGTTTGTAATATGTCAGGTTGAAATCTAAAAGGAAAATGTGAAGGACTGCCTAGCACCCGCTTGGGTGCTTCCGCCAAGATACAGCTTCCTCCACTCTGGAACCAGGAACCAGGTATTATAACTGAATATTGCGCCCAAGAGTTAGACAACACTAGCTTAGGTGCAAACTGGAACTACCTTTATTGTAAATTCACACAGAATATATACCACACAAAATCAGGTAAGAGCTTGATCACATAGTTACATAGTTGGTAAGGTTGAGAAAAGACACAAGTCCATCAAGCCCAACGTGTGTGTGCGCTTTTATCTCAATAGTACATTGTATATCCCTGTATGTTGTGATTGTTTAGGTGCCTATCTAATAGTTTTTGTAAATGATCTATGCTCCCTGCTGAAACAGAAAAATTCTCACCGCACAGGCATAGATCCACTTCCAGGTATCAACTCAGTTGTCTCCCAGGATAAAGAGCCCCAGGTGCTGGCTAATGCTGAGTCATGCTGAAGTAATTGAAAAAATCCGGACAGCCACACTCCAGGAAGATGTAATTCAAACGTTGTTTATTGTTATAAATTCTTGAGCATACAGCATACAAAGCACTGTGGCAGAAAGTACAGGCAATCAGCTAACGCGTTTCATGCTTATCCCAAGCGCTTACTCATAGCTAATGAGTAATACCACAGTAATGCTATATGCTCAAGAATTTATAACAATAAACAACGTTTGAATTACATCTTCCTAGAGTGCGGCTGTCCGGGTTTTTTCAATTACTTCCCTGCTGAAACCACAGCTTGTGGAAGAGAATTCCACATTCTTACCGCTCTTATCATAAAGAACCCTCTGCGCTGTTTCTGGTTAAATCACTTTTCCTCTAATTTTAGTGAATTGCCACAAGTTTTTTTAAATGCTTTTTCTCAGAAAAGTTTAATCCCTATTGTGGGGTCACCAGTATGGTATTTGTACATTGAAATCATATCCCCTCTCAAGTGTCTCTTCTCTAGAGAGAATAAGTTCAGTGCTTGTAATCTTTACTCATAACTAAGATCCTCCGGTTCCTTTACTAGCTTTGTTGCCCTTCTCTGTACTCTCTCCATTTCCAGAACATCCTTTCTGAGGACTGGAGCCCAGAACTGGATGGCATACTCCATGTGCGGCCGGACCAGAGTCTTGTAGAGTGAGAGAATTATCTTTTTATCTCTGAAGTTAATTCCCTTTTTAATACATGCCAATATTCTATTGGCTTTGCTTGCAGCAGATTGCAGGCCTTTGCTGAGCCTGTCATCTACTAGGACCCCCAGGTCCTTTTCCATCCTAGGTTCCCCCCTAGTAAGTAGATTGCATTCATGTTTTTGCCAGAGAGAGAGCGCCCCCCCCTCCTGAACCATACCAGGCCACATGCCCTCTACATGGGGAGGGTGCTTTGGGTTCCCCACTGGGCAAGGGTTGTGGGGGGCCTGCGGGTGGGGGGGCTTATCGGAATCTGGAACCCCCTTTAACAAGGGGGCTACCCATTCACCAAAAAAGTGTCAAAAAAGTAAAAATGACAGCAGACAGTTTTGGACAAGTCCTTAAAAAAAGAATCTTTAATCACAGTGTCCGACGTTTCCGAGAAAAAGAAAAAACTGAAAAACTCTGCCTTGATGGGAGGCGTCCCCGCGACTGCTGCCTTTTCACAATGACAGCTGTTATATAGCTGAGGGCGGGGCCACCCAGTGATGTAAATGGGTGACCCCTGCCCCCTCTGACGTGACATGACATCAGAAGGGGTGGGGTCGCCCAGTTACGTCACTGAGTGGCCCCGCCTCAGCTATATAAGAGATGTCAAAGCAAAAAGATGGAAGTCGCAGGGACTCATGTCCCATGGAGGTGGAGTTTTTCAGTTAATTTTTTTCTCGGGAACGTTGGATGCTGTGATTGAAGATGAATGGACATCGAGGGACACTTTTTTCTAGGGGAGTTAAAGGGGGCTTCAGATTCCGATAAGCCCCCACCCGCAGACCCCCACAACCACCAGGCAAGGGTTGTGGGGAAGAGGCCCTTGTGCCCATCAACATGGGGACAAGGTGTTTTGGGGGGAGACCCCAATGCACCCTCCCAATGTTGAGGGCATGTGGCCTGGTACGGTTCAGGAGGGGGGGCGCTCTCTCTCAACCCCCCCCCTGTTTTTTGCGGCCAGCCAGGCTGCGTGCTCGGATAAGGGTCTGGTATGGATTTTGGGGGGACTCTCACGTCATTTTTAAAAAAAAATTTTGGTGCGAGATTCCCCTTAAAATCCATACCAGGCCTGAAGGGCCTGGTATGGATCTTGGAGGGGAACCCCCATGCCACCTTAGATTGTAAGCTCCTTGAGGGTAGGGACTGATGTGAATGTACAATGTATATGTAAAGCGCTGCGTAAATGGCGCTATATAAGTACCTGAAATAAATAAATAAAAATAAATTTCTATTTTGGAACAGGGTTCCCCTTAATATCCATACCAGGCCTGGTATGGATTTTGGGTGGACCTCCACGTCATATTTTTAAAAATTTGGAGCGGGGTTCCCCTTAATATTCATACCAGACCCAAAGGGCCTGGCAATGGACCGGTGGGGGGGGACGGACCCACGCCGTGTTTTTTAATGATTTTTTTTATGTATATTGGGATCCAACAATACATTACAGCCGCAAGCAGTTTTATGTGAATTTTTTTTTTTCTTTAGAAATGTAATTTTGCTTTGGCATAGTAAAACACATCACAAAGATGTGCTACTTTACAGGCAGACTAAGGAGACCCCCCCAGGCACGATTTTTTTTTTTAACATAAGGAATGTTTATTGAAGCAATAGTAGAGTACACTTGTGAATGAAGTACATGTACAAAATACATATACTTAATTTAGCATGTTTCACAATTCGGGTTGGTGTAAACAAGTAAAACAGGAAAAGCAATAAACAATTTGACATTGTATTTTTTAAATGTACCTGCCTACTCACAAACAAACTGTCCTTTTTGAAGTAAAACACATAGGCAAGTATTTGTGAAAAATAAATAGCCATTTATTATGGGTCATAACAAAATAAAGAGGAAGGCAATGCTGGAGAAACTGGTGAAATTTGCAAAGCCTTTGTACCCCAGGCAGACATCAATTATTTTACAGTCAAAATTGGTGGCCTGAGGAGTCCTTATAATAGTGAGCACAATCCGGTCCAGGACTACAAGAGATCAGAAACAGCAGCAGATGACATATCTGTCCCAAGGCTGTGGTCTTATCACAGCCTGTGTCTTTTGTCAGACCAGACTGAACCCAGGCCATCACTTTCTCATCTTCCTTCCAAGCTTCCTTCCATGCTTCTTTCCAGGCTGTGGCTCTGGTGTTGTAGTTGTGGCAGGAGGTGGAGGAGGAGGAGGAGGACCATGGTTGAACTCACAAACGTGGCTTTGGCTTGTGAGTTCGCCCCTCAACCCCTTATTTAGGGCTTGTAACATAACTTCCTCACATAAGAGGCGTTGGCCCTCTTCCATTTACTGCATTTTGCAGGCTGCATGTAGGCATAGTCGTCTTGATTATTGAGGGGTTCTGAGGGCCGCAGTAGTCTTCCGAAATAGGCCAAGTGCCCCCTCCTCCAGGTTACTCCTCTTCATGGGACTTTTTTTTGGAAGGCGGAGGGGAGGGACCTCAGGGCAGGCTACTGGGTCCGGCCACCTCCTGGCTGCCACTTTCCCCCGCCACCTCCTGTCTGCCACTTTCCACAGCCTCCTCCTGGCTTTCCTGTGTATGAAAAAGGGACATAGTTTTAGTTTATGGTTCATCAATAACACACAATTTTCAGTTCATGACTGTTGCAAATTGAATGTTAATAAATAAAAAGACTATCATTCTGACCCCAGCATTTTTCATTCTTGTCCCAATCATTTGTGGCCACTACTGTCTATTGATATGTAAAACACTTTGTAAAATCAGAAATTACTGATCAATAATAACATCTAGTTAACATCATTAATTATTTGACTAGAAATATGTTGAACAATGCTATACCTGGCTCAAGTTGGGCTCCTCCACTTCTTCCTGACTGAAAGGCCCAGGTTGGACGTCGGAAGCCTCAGCTGAGGTGGAAGGAAGCCTTGAAGGGAGACTGGAGAATGCTGGCCTGGATTCAGTCTGGCCTGACAGAAAATGCAGTCTGTCATAGTACCACAGCCTGGGTACATAAATGTCATCTGCTGCAGCTCCTGATCTCTGGGAATCCTGGAGCTTCTTGCACTCCCTATTATAATTGTTCCTCATGCCATCAATTAGGGCCTTAAAATAGGGGATGTCTGCCGTGGGGATCACCGTCTTCACAAATTCCAGCAATTGATCCAGTGCTGCCTTCCTCTTTGTTTTATTGTTATAAAAGGGGTGGTTTACCTGCCACAGACAGGGCAGCTCTCTGTACATATCAATGAATATGGGGATAAAGTCCTCATCATTGAAGAGATCCATTCTCTCTGCAAGACACAACACAAACCCTAATATCAGGCTAAATACTCCTAATCTTGTCCCAATATAGGCCTCAATCTATAAGCAGCATAGGCCACTGATGCACCAAGTTAAAATTGTACCTTCTTTCTAACGATCAGCGCTTTCCATACTCCTTCCTCCTCTCACAGATCGTACATACGACACACGCATGTTACGCTTTATATACATTGCGCATGGGTGAAACCTCGCCCACCCCTGACGTTCTTTCTAGTCTATTCCCCGCCCCTTCTCTTTCAGCACAGTGGGAGAGCACATAGCGGAAAAGGGCAAGTGCACGCAGAGGAGAGCAGCAAGGACGAAAGCCCGGAGCCACGAACGTCCCAATCCCGGAGAAGATTTAAGGCCTCAAATATGTCCTTTGTTGAGATGGTGGACATCTTAACCACTTCACTACCCACGTATTGTAATATGACGTCCACAGATAGGATGGGTGGACGTCATATGACTGCCTGGGCTTCCCGGCCATCTAGGGGGCGCGCGCTCCCGCCGCATTGCTCGGGACCCGGTGCATGTGCCCGGCAGCCGCGATGTCCGCCGGGCACCCGTGATTGCCTGTTAACCGGGCCGGACCGTGAATCTGTGTGTGTAAACACACAGATCCACGTCCTGTCAGTTGAGAGGAGACCGATCTGTGTTTCCAGTACAGAGGAACACTGATCGGTCTCCTCCCCTTGTACGTCCCCGCCGCCTACAGTTAGAATCATTCCCTAGGAAACATATTTAACCCCTTGTGTCCCCCTAGTGGTTAACTCCTTCACTGCCTGTCACATTTATACAGTAATCAATGCAATTTTATAGCACGGATCGCTGTATAAATGTGAATGGTCCCAAAAATGTGTCAAAAGTGTCCGATGTATTCGCCATAATGTCGCAGTTAAGAAAAAAAATTGGGATCGCCGCTATTACTAGTAAAAAAAATAAATACATTTTTTTTTTTTTTAAATGCCATAAACCGATCCCGTATTTTGTAGACGCTATTACTTTTTTATTGTGATTTTTTTTACCAAAAATATGTAGAAGAATATGTATCGGCTGAAACTGAGGAAAAAAAAAAAAAAAAAAAATTGGGACATTTATTATAGCAAAAAGTAAAAAATATTGTGTTTTTTTAAAATTATCGCTCTTCTTTTGTTTATAGCGCAAAAAATAAAAACCGCAGAGGTGATCAAATACCACCAAAAGAAAGCTCTATTTGTGGGGAAAAAAGGACGGCAATTTTGTTTGGGTACAACATCGCACGACCGCGCAATTGTTGTTTAAAGTGCGACAGCGCTGAAAACTGATAATTGGTCTGGGAAGGAAGGCGGTGAAAATGCCTTGTATTGAACCGGTTAAAGAGGGACGACTATAATGGGAAGCATGGACCTTACCCAAGCCCAGATGTGAGAAAGGCCAAGATTCGGGCTAAAGTTGTGAAAAGTATGCAGAAGAATTTTGGGGTATGGCGATCCAAGGATCAACTGAGGAAACGATGGTCAGACCTGAAATTGAGGGAGCAGGATCAGGAAACTGCTTCTAAAAAGTAAGTACTTGTCCTGTGTTTCTATTATTATTATTACGTTCTGCTCCATGTGTTTTTCTTTACTGTTGTACAGTTTAAAATGGCAACTTTCAGGTTCGTGGGCACAGTTATCGTTCGTGGTAAACATCGTTCGTTTGCCCACTAATGCAATGTTTTTGGCAGATACAGGTTAACTACATTTGTTCAGGCCTATTTGTAATCAAAGAAGTATAGTACATTGTTGTCTAGATGGGTTTGTAACTAGAATGAAAATGTAAATTTGATTCAGTGTAAGGAGAGGACACTCAGCAGCTGTTTACACATCTGGACGCAGGAGCACTAGTGTGGGACACCAGAACAAACTTTTTAGGGTGCCACACACAGGTGTTCCAGTGGATACTAGGGATGTCTCCATGTGTGAAAATTGTACAAAAAAAAGGTAAGTATTCCAGCTTTAGAAAAGGAAAAAAAAATTTCTTCAGCTTGGAACTCTGCCAAAAAAGACAATTGTACGACACTTGCAGTATACGACAAGCAATGTTTCAGATTCCCATTTCTACCCTCAAATATCTGTGTGCTAAGTATACCTTTTTTTTATTCACATAGGGGAGAAAAGGCTCCAGACATCAGAGGACACCAGGGACCCCCACCTCCTAAAGAAGGGGAAATACCAACACCACAACCAGAGGATGTGGAGGAAGGAGAGGTTTATGAAGTGGGGAAATAGTGACCACAATAGGTGAGTGTCTCAGACCACAGCTTCAGGTAATAGATGTATCCCTGCATATTTATAATACATGGTGTGTTTTTTTATTTTAGGTGATGTGGATGTTGTGGAAGAAGAAACTCATTTCACAAGTGCAAGTGCACACATCCTCATCAGGGAGATCATGGTGTGCAATTGAGATTTACAGAAGATCAAGGAAGACATCAATGATGTTGAAAAAAGACTCAAAAACATCATTGATGTTTTAGGCAGAATTAAAACACACCTAAATTCTTCCATGTGTTGATATTTTTAAAATTTTTGAATCTTTTTTGAAGTATATTGAAAGCCACATTTTGAAGATGCACACAGTGTGTCAACATGTGCTATCTGTCATCACAGGATATCAATGTACGCGTTTTGTGGGTGCAACCCCTTCCTCGCAACTAAAGTAGCTGAGAGGAAGGGGTTGCACCCCCGAAACACGTCCATTGATCCCCCATGATGGGAGCTAGCACATATTGACATTAGGCCTGGGATCAGGAGGGAAATTACCATTTTGACTCTCAATTTGTGTGCATCTTCAAAATTTGGCTTTCACAGGGGTGACATTACCCCATCTGATGAAGGCAATATCAACACAGTTTGGATATAACAATGTCTGATATTGCCTTCAAATTATCAAAGTTAAACTTTATAAGTTCCTGAGTTGTGTATTGTTTTATGGTTTTAAACATGCCTGTTTAACACAAAAAAGGCTTTCTTTTCATACATCAGGGGACACAGAGCCATAGTAGTTACTATGTGGGTTATAGGCCACCTTCAGGTGATGGACACTGGCACGCCCTAAGACAAAAAAGTGCACTCCCTATATAACCCCTTCCATTACTGGGAGTACCTCAGTTTTTTCACCAGTGTCTAGGTGTGTCTTTCTGGCCGAATTGAATGGTACCCGGGCCTCGTGTCCGAAGAAACAAGGTTTTTGCCAGTGAATGCTTCTCTTTTGAGAGCTGGACCCCGGAATCCAGTACTTTTTGGTATTAAGGCCATAAAGTTTACTGCTGGCAGTGCTATTGCCAGTCCAGGATTGTGGGTTCCCTCAAGGATCCCCAGCTCCTGAAGGTTTAATGGAACTCACAGTGAAGGGTGAAGATTGGGTCTGTTGGTTTACCACAGAAAACCCTGTGTCGGGAAAGGTAAGTGGAGTTTTTGTAAGAAATTTTTAAAATTTTCTTATGAATTGTCTCCTTTAAAGTAAATGTTGTTATGCCTAAGTGTCACCACTGGGGGCTGTATGGAGCACATACCTTCTCATGCTTTGCTCAGAGAGCATGCTGTGTCACAAAAGCAGCAGACTCTTTTTCTCCAGCCAGCAGGCAGACCTCTGGTAAGTTTGGGGGGTTTTTGCTTCCTCCAGACACCCCCACCTGGGCTGAACTCTTCCCCTCTTCATGAGGCTGAGTATAAGGGAGAACTGAAAACAATCAGCAATGCCGTTTTCTTTCACCGCCCCTACATGGGGCGGCTTCCTGGTCTCCTCCACGCCATCCCTCCCTCACTCACAAGCCGATGCTGTCGAATCAGAGGCCCGTGCTTGCGCGGGAAAACTCTTTTTGAAAGATAAAGGAGGGGGGGGCGTGATGCGAGGTGGGGGCGAGGCTTAGCGTGGCGTTGGCGTCAGTGGTGTATTTAGGTTTTGTGCTGCCCTAGGCCTGACTAAACGCATGCACCCCCCTAATTTAAATACGACCCACCCCATCCTGCCGAGGCCACACCCCTTCCTGTTTAAGACCCACCCTATCATCTGTAAACAACACCCCTTCCTCTATAGGCTCATTTGGCACCTTTCAGGGGGGAACGGGTACCTGTTTCTGACAGGTACCCTTCCCCACTTCTGGGAGACTGCGCTGTCCCCTCTGAAGTTTGCCCCCCCTCCTCCTTCCTCCACTGGGCCATTCAGAAAATGCAACGCGCTTCGCACATGTGCAGTAGGGAACCGGTCGCTTTCCCTTACCATGAATGATAGTGGCAAAACCCGAGAGCCAATCCGAAAATCGGCTGAGGTGTCGACAGGTAAGTGTCCTAATATTAAAAGTCAGCAGCTACAGTATTTTTAGCTGCTGAGTTTTCATGCTATCACGGGGGGTCTCACTGTGCCCATCAATTGCAGCCTCACTGTGCCCCATCAAACGCAGTCACTGTGCCCATCAAATGCAGCCACTGTGCCCATCAAATGCAGCCACTGTGCCCTCACATGCAGCCACTGTGCCCATCAAATGCAGCCACTGTACCCATCAAATGCTGCCACTGTGCTATCAAATGCAGCCACTGTGCCCATCAAATGCTGCCACTGTGCTATCAAATGCAGTCACTGTGCCCATCAAATGCAGCCACTGTGCCCATCAAACGCAGCCACTGTGCCCTCAAACGCAGCCACTGTGCCCATCAAATGCTGCCACTGTGCTATCAAACGCAGCCACTGTGCCCATCAATTGCAGCCACTGTGCCCATCAATTGCAGCCACTGTGCCCATCAATTGCAGCCACTGTGCCCATCAATTGCAGCCACTGTGCCCCATCAAACGCAGCCACTGTGCCCCATCAAACGCAGCCACTGTGCCCCATCAAACGCAGCCACTGTGCCATCAAACGTAGCCATTGTGCCATCAAACGTAGCCATTGTGCCATCAAACGTAGCCATTGTGCCCTCAAACGCAGCCACTGTGCCCTCAAACGCAGCCACTGTGCCCATCAAATTCAGCCACTGTGCCATCAAATGCAGCCACTGTGCCATCAAACGCAGCCACTGTGCCATCAAACGCAGCCACTGTGCCATCAAACGCAGCCATTGTGCCATCAAACGTAGCCATTGTGCCCTCAAACGCAGCCACTGTGCCCTCAAACACAGCCACTGTGCCCTCAAATTCAGCCACTGTGCCCATCAAATGCTGCCACTGTGCCCATCAAATTCTGCCAGTGCCTATCAAATGCTGCCAGTGCCCATAACACTGATATACTTTATTAAATCACTGTACCTGCTGTCCTGGGGGTTTCCCTCGTGCTCCTCTCTCTCCTCCTGACGTCACAGCCCCAGGGCCGAGGAGAAGATTCACTGCAGGAAAGCAGTGCAGGGGAGGGTAGGCAGAGCTTAAGGCTCCACCTGTCACCTGTTGCTCATGGGGGCGCGAGTGACACACGCCGCCCCCCCGCATGAGAGAAAGCCCCCCCACCCGTCTTGCTGATTCCCGGCTTCCGCTGCCGCCTCCCGCACACATGCAGCCCACGGCGGCCGGCTTTCTGTAGCAGCGCCGTGGTGTATTGGCGTGCTTGTCAGAGAGTAGGGGGGCGTGAGATACCCCCTCCCTTTTCTCCCCCCTTTTTCCCTTTCTTTCCTTCTTCTTTCCCTCCCTTCCCCCTCTTCCCTCCCCTTCTTCCCCTCCCCCCACCCTCCCTTGAGTAATTACATACACCTTAATTCAATCACATCTTACACGTCTAATTTTTTGGCTAGATTCCAACTGACAAGCTCATCTGGGCCTCCTATGAAACTTTATTAAGTACATCACTCAGCGATGATTTCCTTTGTTTCTCAACTTTGAATCACAGGTATGAGACCTGCATATGGATAAGCTCTTGCTGATGGACCTAGCGGTCGGCAGTATACCCTATTGTATTTACATGTTTTTGTATTAGTATGATTTCGTTATTTTATTATCTTGCATTATATTCCAAACTAGCTCAATGCTTGTATCTTATTTTTATATGCAGTGTTACATCTATTGTTCTTTTAAAACGTCCCCTGATGAGCCCAGAGTGGCGAAACATGTCAGGACAATCACTCTAATGTTACTATCGAGTGATTACATTTTATCATCTGTTTTTAAAAATTTCTAGATGTATCCTTGAACATGTGCGCATAATTACTACTTGAACTTTAATCATGTTTTGTATGTGATAATAAAATCTTTAATTTATACACACCAATTGTCGAGCATTGTAAGACTTTCCCCCTTTTTCGTTGGCACCCTTAAAGTCCCACCAAATTTCCCTCTCTCCTGATATATATATACAGGGATGTTGGTGCCGTATACTTGCCATTGCCACCCACCCATATTAATACTCTATGGTCCAAATCAGAGTTGACATTGCCCATAAATATTCTAGAGATTTCGGCAGTACGCCTGGCCCTAAAGGCCTGGACGCTCAGACTACGGAATCATCCTGTCAGGATCCAATCTGACAATGCCACAGCTGTGGCTTATATCAATCACCAAGGGGGCACGAGAAGGCCCAGAGAGAGGTGAATCATATTCTGTCTTAGGCAGAAAACAACATCCCTTGCCATATCAGCAGTTTTCATTCCAGGGATGTAGCATTGGCAGGCAGACTACTTGAGTCACCAACAATTGTTCCCGGGAGAATGGTCGCTTCACCCCGACATCTTTCTGTCATTATGCCAAAAATGGAGAGTTACGGACATGGATCTGTTTGCGTCCAGGTTCAACAACAAGATCGACAACTTTGTGTCAAGGACAAGGGATTCAATGGCATACAGAACAGATGCCTTGGTCTTTCCATGGGATCAGTTTTCACTGATCTATGCGTTCCTCCTGCTCTGCTGGTTCCGTGTCTCCTACGCAGGATCAAGCAAGAGGGAAAGGAGGCGATTCTGGTGGCCCCAGCGTGGCCCAGGAGATCTTGGTTTGCCGAGATCATAAGGATGGCGGTAGGGGACCCTGCCCCTGTGGCCAGACCTTCTCTTGCAAGGTCCGGTGTTCCATCCTACCTTACAAACGCTGAACTTAACAGTTTGGCTATTGAGACCCACATTCTAAAGGACCGTGGGCTGTCAGCTTCAGTCGTTTCTACCTTGGTTAATGCTAGGAAGCCGGCCTCCAGAATCATAAAAAAAGAGCCATATTTGATTATTCATAAGGATAAGGTTGTATTGCGGCCTCATCCTAATTTCCTACTGAAGGTAGTGTCAGGTCTTCATTTATACCAGGATATTGTTCTGCCTTCATGTTTTCCAGAACCTCGTTCTGTGGAAGAAAAGTCTCTACATTCTCTTGATGTGGTGAGAGTGGTCAAGGTTTATTTAAAAGCGACTACTCAGATTTGTAAAACAGATGTTTTGTTTGTGTTGCCAGACGGTCCTAAAAGAGGACAGGCAGCGTTGAAATCTACCATTTCTAAATGGATTCGTCAAGTGATTGTTCAAGCTTATGGTTTAAAGAGGAAAATTCCTCCTTTTCATATTAAAACGCACTCCACCAGGGCTGTTAGTGCTTCTTGGGCAGTGCATCACCAAGCCTCCATGGCACAGATCTGCAAGGCCGCAACTTGGTCTTCAATCCATACATTACCAGATTCTATCAAGTAGATGTATAAGGTCATGAGGATATCGCCTTTGGGCGCAGTGTACTGCAGGGTGCAGTATAAGTCCTCTAGTTTCTTGGTGCCCTACTTTTGTTGTGTCTCCCTCCCTTCAGTTGGCATTGCTATGGGGCATCCCACATATTAACTACTATGGCTCTGTGTCCCCTGATGTATGAAAAGAAAATGGGATTTTTAAAACAGCTTACCTGTAAAATCCTTTTCTTTGAAGTACATCAGGGGACACAGAGGTCCCTCCCTTCTTGGTATGCACGTGTATTGCTTTGCTACAAAACTGAGGTACTCCCAGTAGTGGGAGGGGTTATATAGGGAGTGCACTTTTTTGTCTTAGGGCGTGCCAGTGTCCATCACCTGAAGGTGGCTTATAGCCCACATAGTAACTAGTATGGCTCTGTGTCCCCTGATGTACTTCAAAGAAAAGGATTTTAAACGTAAGCTGTTTTAAAAATCCTAATATTTGTACTGTCAAAACCAAAAATGTTATTACAAAAATATGTTGGTTTGTTCAAAAACCCTTTTCTAACGCACATGTGAATGTGCACAGAGTAAAAAGTTTTCTACTCAACAATGTGTGGCTTCTTATTTCAATGCTCAATAGCAGTTTTTTGGACTAAGTTGGTGTTTACAGTGACAATGGGGGTTATTTACTAAAGGCAAATCCACTTTGCACTACAAGTGCACTTTTAGTAGAGTTTCAAGTGCAGTTTAAAGTGCACTTTTGCAGTGCACTTAGAGTGCAAAGTGGATTTTCCTTCAGTAAATAACTCCCACAGTGCTTTATAATTTGCAACAATCAGGCCATTTTTGTGACTCCCAAAAATTAATTCATGGTGCTGAAAATGATGAATATTTTTATCAGTAATGCATTACATACATTAACAACAAAAACAAGGTGTGTGTGTAGCAGACCCACAACATAATAGTTCACTGAAGAAGAGATTGTCACCTCATGTATCAAATAAATTACAATTGCACTATTGAAGAAAATGGCCAAAAAGAAAAGCCCATTGGATAACCTAGGAGACAGCTAAAAGAAACACAAACAGTAAATCAACAGAAATTTTATATCAGTTCAACTAAAATATCTATTTTTAAAATGTTCCTTAAACATTTTCTGGCATATCAATGCCCCCCCCCACTCGCAAAGTACTCAACATACTTCTGTCTTACTTCGCGGGCCCTTTGGGGGGCAAGCCAAGATGGCCAGCTTCAAGGGCCGTCAGGGTTTCTTCTTAAAGTCCAGCCTCAGGCCCAACTGAGGCCACATAGTTAATTGAATTTCTCCTTAAATAGTTGTGGAGAATGCAGTATGCAAGGATTATATGGTTAAGTTAATATTCCGCCATGTTGATTGCCGTAAGGAATAGGTGGAACCGGCTGGCCATTATCCCGAAAGCATTTTCCACCACTCTTCTGGCTCTGGCCAGCCGGTAGTTAAAAACCCTCTGGTCCGGGGTGAGGGTCCTTATGGCTTCAAAACGGTCGGCTGGTCAGAACGAACTAACAGAAAGCACTGAAAAACAGAAAGGCCTGAGAAGAGCGAGCTGAAAATCAGAAACGAGCGGACAAGAATGCACTGCAAATCAAATACGTACTATAATAATACGCACTGAAAACCAAATGCGAACTGACTACACGCACTGAAAACCAGATACGAACCCACAAGCACAAACTGAAGAGCAGTAATGATCTGAAAAGCACGAGGCTGAAAAGCGCGAATCGTCTCTCACCAAACTTCTACTAACACGAGATTAGCAGAAGGAGCTGTTAGAGAAATTATACTTTAAATGTCAGTTATGAAAAATGCCATTTTGTTTATCATTTTCTAGAAAAAAATCTATGATTTAGCTATAGACTAGTGATAATATGGAGTCAGCACTATTTAGGCTCAGCAATATTTAGGTTAGTGATAAGATGCTTGGACTTGCAGTTTTTTTTAATATATCCTGTATTTTTGTGTTGGCTTGGGGAGTTTTCCAAGTCAGTATCCTGTAACCATTGTGGATGAAGATAACAGTCTGTAACAGACACTTCCACCTTTCCTGTTGTGTCCAGAATAAAGTTGAAAATACATGAGACTGGGCATGTTTTAAGACAGGAAAGGGGGGTGTCCAGGGCTTATAAAAAAGACATGTACCAAAGTATTTTCCTTAGAAATGACGATGACTGCAAGAACATGTAATGCAATTCATTTCTCTTGCATATGCAATAAATATTATCTTGGTTCCTGAGGACGGTCTGAGACGGTGATTTCTGTAACAATTTGGTCCTTCGAGCCGGAAGTCCAAGTTCCCGAGATGCACTGGACCAACTCAGTGACCGATGACCGTAAAAACTGTAATGCCCCGTACACACGGTCGGATTTTCCGATGGAAAATGTCCGATCGGAGCGTGTTGTCGGAAATTCCGACCGTGTGTGGGCTCCATCGGACATTTTCCATCGGATTTTCCAACACACAAAGTTGGAGAGCAGGAGATAAAATTTTCCGACAACAAAATCCGTTGTCAGAAATTCTGATCGTGTGTACACAAATCTGACGGACAAAATGCCACGCATGCTCAGAATAAATAAAGAGATGAAAGCTATTGGCCACTGCCCCATTTATAGTCCCGATGTACGTGTTTTACGTCACCGCATTTAGAACGATCGGATTTTCCGACAACTTTGCGCAACCGTGTGTAGACAAAACAAGTTTGAGCCAACATCCGTCAGAAAAAATCCTAGGATTTTGTTATCGGAATGTCCGAACAAAGTCCGACCGTGTGTACGCCCTATTAGTTCTCCATCTCAAATTAGATGTTAAAGAGAGGCCAGTCTGCTGAACTAGTGCCTCCCGGGCAGCGACTTATCGGATCAGCACAAGAGACCACTCTCGGGACAAGGTAAGATTTTTATTTTTATTTTATTATTAACCTTTTGGGTTAAACTTGATTAGGAATTTAATGAATAAGGGATTTAAATACATACATACATACAATATAGAGATTGATCGAATGTTGATCTGTTTCTGTCCTATCTGCTTTAATCTTGTTGAGGGGAAATAAGTGGTCACGTATTCCCCGTATAGATCCGTCTGTGGCCATCCTGGATGGGCAGACCTAGTGACTAGCCCGTGATTTGGGAATTCGCGCTCAGGGCGACTTGGCGGCAGTCGAGCACTGCGGGTGTTCTCTCTTGTGTGTTCTTGTTTGTTTCTCCTAGTTAATTGTCATTTGATATAGGGGTATGGTCCCATACTAATATCCGGGTGCAGATAAAGGAAATTTGTCGATTTGACAGCCTTGTAAACTGCAAAAATTCCCGTGGGGGCACAAATACTCCTAGATCAAAACCTAAAAAATTCCCTGTTGATACAAGGGTGTGGCCTGAAAGATTTCCAGGTAACAAACAGAGGACATTTGGCGGACCCGTAGTGTTCATGCCAGCCTCATATGTTGTATAAATCCTGAGCAGGCACATAAATACCCTTGGATCAATGAAATATTAAATATTTTGGTACGATAAAAGAACAGTTGGGAGAACTTAGTCTCTTTGTAATTCTGTAAATGCTCTCTCTAAGACACCAGTGTTTTAGCAATACACAAGACCAGTAATCTAGAAGTGATATATCAGGACTAGAAAGTCTGTGAGTGACTGCAAGTGATAAGATACTGTATGCGTGTTTTGTGTCATTGTGAGAAGACATTAACAAAAAAAGAGCTCCGTGTGCACGATAAACAAAATAGGTATGATCCATGGAAAATCAGTTGGTATGAATGAAGATGCTAAGTATATGTGTAGTCTAGACAAAGAGAATGTGAAATTTCTTAAGATGTGGAAAACAAAGTATGATTTTGATGCATTTGTAAATAAGGATTGTTGTGTAAAACTGTGTAGAAAGCTTAAAAATGATGCCGGCATGAAAATAAGAAAACAGAAGAAATTAGGCCTTCCCCAGGCAAAGAAATGGCTTGAGGAGGCTAACCATAGTTTAAATTCAGGAAACCATAAAAAGACTATGTTTTTGAACAAAGAGGAGGACAATAATATGACCATCCTCTGAAGTTTAGTACAGCAAGTATTGACTGAACAAAACGAAACAAACCAAATGCACCCGTCAGCCCCCACACATACTTTGGAGAACTCTCCAACCCCTCCGACAGTCGCTGCTCCCCCTCCAACTTCAACACCCGCTCCCAATTCCCTATATCCTATTGCAGACCTGCAGTCCCCACCACCGTATGGGACAGAGGCATGCAATAAGTCACCCCCATTGACCTCCCGACTATCGACGAATAACCCTTTTACCATGCAACCTGACTCTTCACTGTTTGTTGTTCCCCCGTTATCACCTGGGTCACCCACAGATGCAACCGATTCTCCTATGGCTGCAGCTAAACCCCCTCTCAAGATGACTCTTGCTGTCCAGAGGAGTCCACAAGGGACCCCCTTTTACAGCAACGGTTACAAAATTTTTCGGGGACCTGGTGAACAAATTGATATCCCCCTCAGCTGGGGAACAAACAGAATGTGGAGAGGAAGAGTTTCCACTAATTGAAGTTCCCAACCCTAGGGCAGGACAAAATGTAGGTGGTATAGTAGTCCCCAACACTATGATGGTATATCGCCGCTGGACCCCCGAGATTGTTAAAAAAAAAAAACTACTGAAGGGATACCACCAAGGTCAACATAGCTCAATTCAGAGATGGTATCATGGGAATGATTGCTAGCTATCATCTTAATGGGAGGGAAATAGAGCAGGTCATCAGACAGATGCTGGGTCCCGACTGGCATCATGTAGTGGGAGATTGGAGTGGATTAAACAACCAGGGAGTGGTGTTGCCTCATGATGATGCAGCACTAGAAAACAGGAGAAATGCTCTTATAGCAAGGATAGAGAATAGATGGATATGTCGAGCCCACTGGTCCATTATAAATCAGTGTGTACAGGGAGAAGAGGAAACCGTGGACAAATTCATTGTTAGGATGAGGGAGATTTTCAATAATCACTCTGGAATAGAAGTCCCAGTAAATCAAGTAAACAATAGCCCATATGAGCAACAGCTAAAGAATACAATCTTGAAGGGGCTGATTGCCCTTATATCAAGTTTGTTACCAAACACATGATCAACCATAGGATCTACAGACTTCAAGAGCTGATTGAGTATGCGAGGCATGCTGAGCGGCACTTCCAATCAAAAAAGAAAGTAAAGAAAGGGAAAGTGCTTATGGTAGGGGAAGGTAATGATGTGTATGTCATTGAGAAGGAGAACAGAAGGATGGGAAACACTCGAACAAGGTCCTGCATTCAGGACTATGAGGGGAAAAACAAGAGAGGGGAGTGTTTCCTGTGAGGTAAAAGAGGGCATTTGGCAAAAGAATGTAGGTCAAACAGAGAGAAAGAAGCATGACTAGAAGATGTTGGTATGTCTGCAGAGAGAGAGATACAGAAGAAAATGATGAGAAAGAATTTGACATTTTGGATGTGTGCACTGTTGAAACTTGTTTGCATGCTGAAGTCAAGTCAGATATAACCTTGGTTGTGAAGGGTAGATGGCTAACATTTCTCTGTGATACTTGGGCTTGTAGGACCCTAATACACCCGCTGGATATGAAAAAGGTAAAGAAAAAGGTGTAGTACATGTAAAATCTGAAAATGGGTTGATGCACCAGGAGGTCATGTCTGAAGGCCTTACTGTGGAAGATCCACAGACAGGTAAAAAGGCTCAGTGTAAAATTGTAATTTCAACTAAATGTCCTGTTAATTTATTGGGTAGAGACATGTTGCACGCTCTTGATATTTCTGTCGTACCAGTGGAGGGAGGTCTCAAAGCCCATCGGTTGTGTGAAAAACAAATCACAGCCGAGGATAATGAGCCCCGATACTGGTACAGCCTGGATTTGCAAACTGAGGGATTAAATATACCCAAAACCCTGACAGAAATAATTGAAGAAGAGCCTGAGAGAAAAGGGTATAAGGTCCAGACAAACCTCTATTGCATCATGTACTACAGAAAGACCTCTGGGCGTGATAAGTCCTATGAGAAACAGTTAATGAGTCTCACTAATACTGAAGTTCTCTTAAAATGCCTGTATTGTTATAAGGAAGGAAATAGCATGGCTACTTGTCTCCTACCACAGCCTATTCTGCAAATATACAGGCAGGATACTGTACCTCATGTTTCGGTCACCCGGAACCCCAAGGTATCATGGCATGAGCTAGGAGAACTTATCATGGACTGGGTCCAATTGACAGACGAGGAACTAAAATCCAGAGGAATTTGGAGGTACAAATTGGCGTGGTTTGTTAGGTGTACACGCAGAACTGACATGATTAAAATTTGTGACAAAAGATAGTGACTGACACTTTTGACCCAAGAGGAGGAGGATGCCCTAAAAGACGTCCCCGATATCGTGTGGTCAAGAGGAAAGACGGACGTGGGCCTATTTAAAACAGCCAGTGAAGTCCAAATAACTCCTAAAAGTACAATGAGGCCCCTTGCAGATCCCTTGATAAAGGGATTATTAGCAAAAGGTGTCAATGAATGCCCAGATTCACCATGCAATACGCCCTTGTTCCCAGTTAGGAAGCAGAAGGGAGGGGAAGATGGGTGGAGACTCGTGAAGGATTTACAGGCGGTCAATAGGGCCGTATTACCGAGGGCTCCGGTGGTCCCAGACACACATGTCCTCCTAAACGATCTTCACCCAGAGAATAAGGTATTTTCTGTCATTGATATGAGTAACGCTTTCTTTTCCATTCCCTTGCATAAAGATAGTCAGTTCTGGTTTGCATTTACGTACAAAAAAAAAAAAAAAAAGGTACACATACACTTGTGAAAGTCCAACTACCTTCTCACAAGAAATGTCTAATAATTTGTCTCGGTTTGTACCTCCCTGTGGGAGTTAAATTCTCTTGTATGTGGATGACATTTGCTCTGATGCATTTCCTCGCAGACCAAGGTCACAAGGTCAGCAAAGACAAATTGCAACTGTGAAAAGAACAGGTGAAATACCTGGGTTATGTTTTATCTCAAGAAGGCAGACTTTTGGATGAGATCCGAAAAGAGGACATCCTTCAAGTCCCCAAACCACGTACCAAAAAAGAAATTATGTCATTTCTTGGCATGGCAAATTTCTGTAGAGCATGGATAGAAAATTATGCTACGGAGGTGGTGCCTCTTTCTGATCTCATCTATGGTTCACTAATGTCTGCAAAAGGTTCCACTCAGTGGAATGTGAAAGCAGAGGATGCATTTACGAAGGTAAAGCACCTCATTGTGGGTTCCTCTGTGCTTGGCCTTCCCAATTACAGTAAAACCTTTTATCAGACTGTAGATTGTAAGAAAGGATCTCACTGATGTTCCCTTTCTAGATGCTGACATTACCTTTTTTGTTGATGGGCCTTGTAAAAAGGACGATAAAGGGGTAAATCAAACGGCATACGCTATAGTAACACATGACCAGGTCATTGAAGCCAGACCCCTTCCCAGTTCCTACTCTACACAACAAGCTGAAATTATTGCCCTATCCAGGGCCTGTAGTCTAGGGGAAGGGAAGAAAATAAATATTTATACAGACAGCCAATACACTTTCTCTACTATACACATATTTGCCCAGCAATGAAAATTGGGGTATGATTACGTCCACAGGTAAACCAATCTCACATAGAGATCTTATCCTTGCCCTTCTAGAAAATACAAAACCAACACAAGTGGCTATTTGTAAATGTACAGCACACAGAAAGGGAACAGATTCAATTACTCTAGGGAACGCACTAGCAGACAAGACCGCAAGGGAAGCTGCTACAGGACAGCAAAAAACACACATATACTATACAGGTCCCCAAGAAAATGATGAGGTACGGAAAGCTATTGATAAAACATGGTTATCAGAAATGCAGAAAACATCACCGGCAGGTGAAAAACAAAAGTGGTTATCTAAAGGGGCAACGCTGGTCAATGGTATATACACAAGTACAGAAGGTAAACCCACCTTACCTACATCACTGTTTAGATATGCTGCGTTATTGAGCCATGGACAAGCCCATATCTCAAAAGGAGGGATGGTACAGGTGATCAACAAGGTGTTCACAACATATGGGTTTACAAACTATTCTAGAAACTTTTGCCTCACATGTCCGCTTTGTAACAGATACCATGCTCAAGGTGCTCTAAAACCCTTAAGGGGCCATTTCCCACAACCCCCTTATCCCTTTCACACGATATGCACGATATGGATTCTATTGAATTGAACAAATGTGAGAATAAAAAGTTCTGTCTGATTATTGTTGTCATGTTTATAAAGTGGGTGGAAGCTTTTCCTATGACACACCCAGATGGGCAGTCAGTAGCCAAAGTACTAATCAAAGAAGTGATTCCACATCAAGGAATCCCCTCTGTAATTTACAGTGACAACGGCTCCTATTTTGTAAACCGAACGATACAACAAATTGGTAAATGGTACAATATTGATCTAAAAAACCACTGTGTCCACAATCTGTGAGCACAAGTGAGAGACACAATGGTACCTTAAAGAGTAAACTAAGAAAATTGTTGGAGGAAACAGGGAAAAAAATGGGTTCAGTGTTTTCCAATGACATTTTTGAGCACAAGAGTTACCCCTACTGCTAAAGGACTAACACCGTATGAAATACTGTATGGTAAACCTTATTATATTCCACAACTAGCCACTGTTCCTCTCCCTGAAGAGGAAATAGACTTGACTTGTATAATAAGAATGTTTTCATAAAATATTACTGGGTCAGAATGTGTAAATGAGAAAAAGAGCTACCCTAAGATTAAAATGCAAAGTATACCCCCATCAGTACAAGCATTACCAGGAAACTTGTTACTTGTTTCTCTAACAATGACAGGAATGGTACAAATGTTGGCACCCTATCCCCTGAATACTGTGCGACTACAATCCTTACTACAGACATTAATTACAAACTAAAATGGTTTCTGGAACAAAAACAGCAATTGGCTGATGTCTGGTGGCTGTGTGGAGACAGGAGACTAAGGCCCAGACTACCACCTAGATGGGAGTGTAATTGTGCCCTTACCCGATTGCTGCTTCCCTTTTATATAGTTTCTATAAAGAACAAATCAATGAAACTACCAGGTAAATACTTTTTTAAACAAATTAAGCGAGAAACACCACAAGGATGATTTGACAGCCGAGTTTATATAGACGAAATAGGTGTTCAACGAGGAGTTCCAGATTAAATTAAAGCGCAGAATCAAATAACAGCAGGACTCACCTCACTCTTCATATGAGTCCAGCCCAAAAAGAACGTTGACTGGATAAACTACACCTACTACAACCAGCAGAGGTTTGTGAATTACACCAGAGATGCTATCAAAGGCATGGCAGCACAATTGGACGCCACCTCTTTGACAGCGTGGCAGAACTGTATAGCGTTGGATATGTTGCTGGCAGAAAGGGGCAGGGTATGCAAAATGTTCGGCACCTTCTGCTGCACTGTTATTCCAAACAATACGGAACCTGATGGAAGTATCACCAAAGCTTTACAAGGCCTACAAATACTATCCGAAGAATTAGCTGAGAACTCTGGTGTAGAGAACCCCCTGACAGGACTCTTTGAAAAATGGTTTGGTAAATGGGGTGATCTTGCAAAAAGTTTGCTTATCTCTATTGTCATGGCAGCCGCAGTTCTTACATTGCGTAGATGTTGCTGCATTCCTTGTATTAGGGGAATTCTTCAAAGACTGATTGACACATCTTTAACAAAAACTATGCTCCTCCAGAGCAACACGGAACTATACTCGGAACCTGATGATGAATTTACAACTCTCGCTAAGGACTTATCTGTTTAAATGATAATACCTGTTAAAATAAAAGAACCTGGATATTAGTATTATTGACATTATGAGTATAAAAGGGGGGAGATGTTAGAGAAATTATACTTTAAATGTCAGTTATGAAAAATGCCATTTTGTTTATCATGGCCTAGAAAATAATCTACAATTTAGCTATAGACTAGTGATAATATGGAGTCAGCACTATTTAGACTCAGCAATATTTAGGTTAGTGATAAGATGCTTAGACTTGCAGTTTTTTTGAATACATCCTGTATTTTTGTGTTGGCTTGGGGAGTTTTCCAAGTCAGTATCCTGTAACCATTGTGGATGAAGATAACAGTCTGTAAAAGACACTTCCACCTTTCCTGTTGTGTCCAGAATAAAGTTGAAAATACATGAGACTGGGCATGTTTTAAGACAGGAAAGGGGGGTGTCCAGGGCTTATAAAAAAGACATGTACCACAGTATTTTCCTTGGAAAGTGACTGCATGAACATGTAATGCAATTAATTTCTCTTGCATATGCAATAAATATTATCTTGATTCCCGAGGATGGTCTGAGACGGTGATTTCTGTAACAGGAGCCCAAAGGGTGGCGCACTGGCTATTGAACTTCCCTTTTATAGTGTTGTCGTACGTGTTGTACGTCACCGCATCCTTGAGGTTCGGAATTTCCAACAAGATTTGTGTGACCGTGTGTATGCAAGACAAGTTTGAGCTAACATCCATCGGAAAAAAAACATGGATTTTGTTGTCGGAATGTGTGATCGTGTGTGCGCGGCATTATGGTATTCGTGTGTTCTGCCAAATTTTTTGCCTGTTCGGTATATTCTGGTGCGCACCAAACCGGGGTTGTTCGGCTCATCCCTAGTACTAAGTACCACTTTGAGATATCCCCAGCGGACCCTGTCGAATGCCTTCTCAGCATCCAAAGAGAGGAGAAGAGAAGGCGTTCAGGAAGGGTCAGCCTGGGAAATTAGATTAATAAGACGTCTGGTGCCGTCAGGAGCTTGTCGACCAGGTATAAAGTCTATCAGGTCCGGTTGAACAAGGTAAGGCAACATTTTCTGTAGTCTTGCGGCTAGAAGTTTAGCATATATCTTGATATCGGTATTGAGAAGGGATATGGGCCTATAATTAGCGGGGCTAGTGGGATCTTTGTTAGGCTTAGGTATTGTAACAATCACAGCTTTTAACATTTCAGGAGTAAAGGTACCAGAGGAAGAAGCAAGATTGAAGACATTTTGAAAGTGAGGGGCAATTTCTTTGGAGAGATGTTTTGTAATATTCATTTGAGAATCCATCATCTCCAGGGGATTTCCGGTTAGGTAATTTGTTGGTAGTTAGGCAAATTTCTTGGATTGTGAATGGTTTGGAGATAGTATAAAGTTGGGCAGTTGGAAGAGTGGGTAAATTAACTTTATGTTGAACCTCAGATTATAGAGATCATGTATGCCAGGTGCATTAGCCTGAGGACAGGTATTCACCGGCTCAAATCCACAGGTGAGGAAGACGCTAGTACCCTTAATAGGGTTTTCTTTCCAGACACCGTCCTGAAGTTTAACCCCTCAGTGGAGATAAAACAAGGGAAGACTTCATAGTGTAGATGTATTCAAAGGTTTTATTTTTAAAAAGTCACTAATATTCACAGCACTTTATCACGGCAGACGTTCACAGCAAACAGAAAAAACGTAAAACTGTAAGCTCCAAATAACACAGCAATTGGCAGGAACAAAAAAAGCAGATAAAAAAATAGCTTCAGTTAGCATAGAGGCAGCAGAGGATCAAACCAACTGACTGCAAAGGAAAAGAACGTGATGGCGTCGCAGCCACTTGCTCCACCCGACGCGTTTCCCCTCAACAGGCTTCCACTGGGAACGTAGACATGACCAGATGCCAGCTCATCACGTTTATATACTCCAAGGGCAGGAAAGACAATGGAAGCCACATATAAATATCTTCCTCCCGTTGTCATCCAATAGAGCAGTTCCTTTTGTCGGTTAAAATGCTCTAAAATCAGCCAACAAAATATCTTCTATCTCCAAATTAAATTGGAGTAGGAGAAAAAAGAATAAAAATATGATAAAATTATTCAAATTTCAAAATATATACAAAAATAAAAATAAAAACAAGATATTTTATATGCAAAATTGATACAATTAAATTATATTATATATTATATGCAAAGTTGAATATTGTTATAACATAAATTAGCAATTCCCATATATAACAAACATTCTTGGTTTATGTTTCTCCTATTCCGTACATAAATTATTCTGAACATAAAATATGAGCATAAAGGACATATCTCTGGGTCGTGCAGCAGTCCAACCAGAAATAATATATACACCCATTCAATGAATAGTTACCCATAGAAATTAGCTCCCATATACAGAGTAAAATGGCAAAAAAGATTGAAACTTAATATACATACTATGTTATATTGATCCCTTCTTCCATATATAGAGAAGATTAATATAAAATATTATTAATTAATATTTATTATATCCTAAAAGTGAGATGTCCTCATCCAACATAATTTAAAAAAAAACTTTTCTTCAAAAAATATAAAAATCATTATTATCTACTGTCAATATAACAATTGATATCCCTTTCCACATTAAGTCCCAGAGGACTATAACTCTGGAGGTCATATATCCACCTGGTTTCACGGCGAGAAACATGTCTCCTCAAATTATTCCCTCTCCAATGGGGGGTATATTTTTCTATTGCTATAACTTTCAGTAAGGTTGTATTTCTGTTGTGGTATAGTCTAAACTGTCTGGACACACTATGTCCAATGAAGCCTCTCCTTATATTACCTAGATGTTCTCGTATCCGAATATTAAGAGCTTGGGTTGTTCTTCCAATGTATTGCAACCCACATGGACAAATAAGTAGGTAGACCACTCCCACAGTTCCACAAGTAATGAAATCTTTAATATTCTATACTTTAGCTGTAACATTGGAAGTAAAAGAGGAGGTTTTCATGGTTTGGGAAGTCCTACACACCTTACATCTTTTGCATGGAAAGAATCCTTTAAGGTTGCCAAACATACTAGTTTTGGGGGGCAAATCAATAGCACTGGGTGCCAGTTTGTCTTTTAAAGTCAAGTTCCTTCTATATACAATATCAGGTTTATTAGGAAGGAGAGGGCCCAGAATCCTATCCCCCTTGAAAATGTTCCAATGTTTCTTCATTATCCTATTCACCCACCAGTGCTGTGAAGAAAAAGTCGTAATGAAGGCCCATTCATGGCCTTTCTTTTTATTTTCGTTCTGACTTATCTTGGGTTTAAGTAATTGTTCCCTTTCTACATTGGCTACCTTCAAAAGGTCTTCTTCTAATGCTTTGGTGTCATACCCCTTATCTTCAAAATGTTTTTTCAGTACATTAGCTTGAATATAAAAATCCTCAATACGCAAGCAATTCTTTCTCACCCGCTGAAATTGGCTTTTAGGTATAGCTTTGAGCCAATTTGGGTGATGACAGCTTCCAATAGGTATGTATCCATTCCTATCGGTTATTTTAAAAAATGTTTTGGTGTGTAATTGTCCTCCAGCCTAATTGTGAGATCCAGAAAATTAACCGAGGTCTCACTGTATTTATATGTGAACCTAATGCCCCATTGGTTGGAATTAACCCTATTCATAAAAGAATCCAACGAATCTACATCTCCTTTCCAGAGAAAGAAGGCATCATCAATGAATCAACGCCAAAAAAGTAGGTGGGGGCATCTCCATGAAAAAATATAGTCATTCTCCCAAAATGCCATGAAAAGGTTGGCGAGGCTGGGGGCAAATTTGGCTCCCATCGCCACGCCAGTGCGTTCTAGGAAATATTGCCCATCATAATAGAAAAAATTGTGTTCCATCGCAAATTTAAGTAATTTTAAGACAAATTCTCTAGTGGATTGTTCTATAGTTTCATCTCTGGTTAAAAATTATCTAGCTGCCTGAAAGCCTAAGTCATGGGGGATATTGGTGTAAAGTGAGGAAACATCCGCCGTCACTAATAAGACATCATCCTCAACGTGTAACTGTGATATTTCATTAATAATCTGTAATGAATCCTTTAAAAACGCAGGGGTCCTTGTTACCAGTGGCTGTAGAAAAAAATCCACATATTTACCTACCCTAGAATTGAGTGAGTCAATGCCACTCACTATAGGTCTACCTGGTGGTTGCATGGGATTTTTATGTATTTTAGGTAGGTAATAAATAATCGGCATTTTAGGTGCCAACGGAATCAAAAATTCAATTTCTTTCCTATTCACAATACCTTTTTTAAAACCCTCTTGGACTAAATTATTAGGTTGTTTTTTATATCCAGAAGTGGGATCACGTTTGAGAATAATATAGGTGTCCCTGTCAGATAATAAACGATTCATTTCATCCACATAGTCCTGTCTTTTAAGGAGGACAATGCCCCCCCCCTTATCAGCAGGGCGTATTATTAATTCTTTTTTCTCACAGAGAGTCTCTATTCCTTTATTAATGTCCATCTGGTTCTTATTTTTAAAATGCGTTTTTTGTAAGTCTTGTAGCACCAAGTTTTTGAAAACCGTGATACTAGGAGCTGGCTTACCTGGCAGATTAAAAAGGGAAGCATTTCACAATCCTGTCCCCTTAGTAATCCTCGTAGTATTATTTGTCTGAGACTCAGAATTTTTGACAATGGGATTTGATAAAAAGTGTTGCTTGATGCTTAGTTTCCTCATATATTTCTGTAGGTCTATAAACATTTGAAATTTATTAAGTCCTTGTCTGGGAGCACATTTAAGACCTAAATTTAAAGTTTTCTGTTCCGTTTCAGTTAAAACTACACCACTTCAATTAAAAATACCCTCATTATTTATCTCTTTCTTTTTTTGGGTGATCCGTTTCCCTCCCCTGCATCCTCTTTTGGTCTTCCTTTTTTGTTTAGTTTTTTTCCTAAAAAACTCTCTGGTTTATTTCTGAGTGGGGCTGTATTAGGTGGTCCTGTATACGGCTCAGAATCATAATTCCTATGGGGTTCAGAATTATTTATGAATTGTCCTTCTTCACAATCACTATCATAGTGTTCCCGAAGGGAGTTATACCGATTTTCTACTGGAATATCATATCTCCAGGGAGGAATGGGGGAGTTGCAAGGCCCCTCCCTGCTGCTCTGTCCAATATGGTCTCCTTTGTAAAGGATCCTCATATCTCCCTATATAATCAATATGTGATTTACCTTGAGAATATTGATTGCTATAATTCCGTGGGGTGTAAGGAGGTCTAGTCCCCCTGTGATCACCGTTGGAGCCTAAAGTCTGTATTCTACTCTGATTTTTTAATAATAATTGGTGGGGGAATGTTGGTAATAATTATTTGCGGGGTCTGAATAGGTTTTCGGAACTGTAATTGTTTTTTTTCCCTTGATATGCAGAGCGTCCTTTTTCCCTTTCCGTGGTCCCATGTCCCGGCATGTAGAAGTCTGCAGTTCCGTTTCCCCACCATTGTTATTTGGGAGAGGGAGAGATTGTGTTCCACCACTCACCTCCATATTTTCAGTTATCTTTATATAATTCCTGCCATCTGAAAACGCCTCCTGGGATATAGTCTTCCTGGAAAGATACTTGAAGGAGAAAATGATCCCTAGAAGTTTGCGGTGGCATGTTTATCCAGATAAAGGGGATCAGGTGCCCCAGGAATGGTTTCTTTATTTTAATGGTGTGGGTCTTACTTTTTTGGATTTTTTGTTATCCAAAAAACGTAATAAAGCTGCTAGATTACAGCAAGAGATCAGTGAAATAAAGGAAAAACTCTCACCATATAATAAAGAAGGTTTATATCAGATTTATACTAAAGAACTCAAAGAGATTATGATAGAGGAAGAGGAGGAACAACAGATAAAAAAGAGGAAAAAATATCTTAGAGACGTTGAGGATTATAAAACCAATAACGTTTTCAAGTGGCAGCAATTATATAAAGATAACAATAGTAATGATAGGGGAGGGGCTGAAAATATGGAGGTGAGTGGTGGAACACAATCTCTCCCTCTCCCAAATAACAACGGTGGGGAAACGGAACTGCAGACTCCTACATACCGGGACATGGGACCACGGTAAGGGGGAAAAGGACGCTCTGCATATCAAGGGAAAAAAAACAATTAAAGTTCCGAAAACCTATTCAGACCCCGCAAATAATTATTACCAACATTCCCCCACCAATTATTATCAAAAAAATCAGAGTAGAATACAGGCTTTAGGCTCCAACAGAGATCACAGAGGGACTAGAACTCCTTACACCCCACGGAATTATAGCAATCAATATTCTCAAGGTAAATCACATATGCATTATACAGGGGAGATATGAGGATCCTTTACAAAGGAGACCATATTGGAATGAGCAGCAGGGGGGGCCTTGCAACTCCCCCATTCCTCCCTGGAGATATGATATTCAGGTATAAAATCAGTATAACTCCCTTCAGGAACACTATGATAGTGATTGTGAAGAAGGACAATTCATAAATAATTCTGAACCCCATAGGAATTATGATTCTGAGCCGTATACGGGACCACCTAATACAGCCCCACTCAGAAATAAACCAGAGAGTTTTTTAGGAAAAAAACAAAACAAAAAAGGAAGACCAAAAGAGGATGCAGGGGAGGGAAACAGATCACACAAAAAAAGAAAGAGATAAATAATGAGGGTATTTTTAATTTAAGTGGTGTAGTTTTAACTGAAACGGAACAGAAAACGTTAAATTTAGGTCTTAAATGTGCTCCCAGACAAGGACTTAATAAATTTCAAATGTTTATAGACCTACAGAAATATATGAGGAAACTAAGCATCAAGCGACACTTTTTATCAAATCTCATTGTCAAAAATCCTGAGTCTCAGGCAAATAATACTATGAGGATTACTAAGGGGACAGGATTGAGAAATGCTTCCCTTTTTAATCCGCCAGGTAAGCCAGCTCCTAGTATCACGGTTTTCAAAAACTTGGTGCTACAAGACTTACAAAAAATGCATTTTAAAAATAAGAACCAGATGTACATTAATAAAGGAATAGACTCTCTGTGAGAAAACAGAATTAATAATACGCCCTGCAGATAAGGGGGGGGCATTGTCCTTCTTAAAAGACAGGACTATTTGGATGAAATGAATCGTTTATTATCTGACAGGGACACCTATATTATTCTTAAACGTGATCCCACTTCTGGATATAAAAAACAACTTAATAATTTAGTCCAAGAGGGTTTTAAAAAAGGTATTGTGAATAAGAAAGAAATTGAATTTTTGATTCCGTTGGCACCTAAAATGCCGATTATTTATTACCTACCTAAAATACATAAAAATCCCATGCAACCACCAGGTAGACCTATAGTGAGTGGCATTGGCTCACTCACTTCTAGGGTAGGTAAATATGTGGATTTTTTTTCTACAGCCACTGGTAACAAGGACCCCTGCGTTTTTAAAGGATTCATTACAGATTATTAATGAAATATCACAGTTACACGTTGAGGATGATGTCTTATTAGTAACGGCGGATGTTTCCTCACTATACACCAATATCCCCCATGACTTAGGTTTTCAGGCAGCTAGATACTTTTTAACCAGAGATGAAACTATAGAACAATCCACTAGAGAATTTGTCTTAAAATTACTTAAATTTGCGATGGAACACAATGTTTTCTATTATGATGGGCAATATTTCCTACAACGCACTGGCGTGGCGATGGGGGCCAAATTTGCCCCCAGCCTCGCCAACCTTTTCATGGCATTTTGGGAGAATGACCATATTTTTTCATGGAGATGCCCCCGCCTACTTTTTTGGCGTTGATTCATTGATGATGCCTTCTTTCTCTGGAAAGGAGATGTAGATTCGTTGGATTCTTTTATGAATAGGGTTAATTCCAACCAATGGGGCATTAGGTTCACATATGAATACAGTGTGACCTTGGTTAATTTTCCGGATCTCACAATTACTAAGGCTGGAGGACAATTACACACCAAAACATTTTTTAAAATAACCGATAGGAATGGATACATACATATTGGAAGCTGTCATCACCCAAATTGGCTCAAAGCTATACCTAAAAGGCAATTTCAGCGGGTGAGAAGGAATTGCTCGCATATTGAGGATTTTTATATTCAAGCTAATGTACTGAAAAAACATTTTGAAGATAAGGGGTATGACTCCAAAGCATTAGAAGAAGACCTTTTGAAGGTAGCCAATGTAGAATAGGAACAATTATTTAAACCCAAGATAAGTCAGGACGAGAATAAAAAGAAAGGCCATGAATGGACCTTCATTACTACTTTTTCTTTACAGCACTGGTGGGTGAATAGGATAATGAAGAAACATTGGAACATTCTCAGGGGGATAGGACTCTGGGCCCTCTCCTTCCTAATAAACCCAATATTGTATATAGAAGGAACTTGACTTTAAAAGACAAACTGTCACCCAGTGCTATTTATTTGCCCCCCAAAATTAGTATGTTTGGCAACCTTAAAGGATTCTTTCCATGCAAAAGATGTAAGGTTTGTAGGACTTCCCAAACTATTAAAACCTCCTCTTTTACTTCCAATGTTACAGCTAAAGTATAGGATATCAAAGATTTCATTACTTGTGGAACTGTGGGAGTGGTCTACCTACTTATTTGTCCATGTGGGTTGCAATACATTGGAAGAACAACCCGAGCTCTTATTATTCGGATAGGTGAACATCTAGGTAATATAAGGAGAGGCTTCATTGGACATAGTGTGTCCAGACATTTTAGACTATACCACAACAGAAATACAACCTTACTGAAAGTGATAGCAATAGAAAAATATACCCCCCATTGGAGAGGGAATAATTTGAGGAGACATATTTCTCGCCGTGAAACCAGGTGGATATTTGACCTCCAGAGTTATAGTCCTCTGGGACTTAATGTGGAATTGGATATCAATTGTTATATTGACAGTAGATAATGATTTTTATATTTTTTGAAGAAAAGGTTTTTTTTAAAAATTATGTTGGATGAGGATATTCCACTTTGAGGATATAATAAATAATAATTAATAATATTTTATATTAATCTTCTCTATATAGGGAAGAAGGGATCAATATAACATTGTATGTATATTAAGTTTCAATCTTTTTTGCCATTTTACTCTGTATATGGGAGTTAATTTCTATGAGGAACTATTCATTGAATGGGTGTATATATTATTTCTGGTTGGACTGCTGCACAACCTAGAGATATGTCCTTTATACTCATATTTTATGTACAGAATAATTTATGTACGGAATAGGAGAAATATAAACCAAGAATGTTTGTTATATATGGGAATTGCTAATATATGTTATAACAATATTCAACTTGTATCAATTTTGCATATAAAATATCTTGTTTTTATTTTTATTTTTATATTTATTTTTAAGTTTGAATAATTTTAATATATTTGTATTCTTTTTTTCTCCTACTCCAATTTAATTTGGAGATAGAAGATATTTTGTTGGCTGATTTTAGAGCATTTTAACCGATAAAAGGAACTGCTCTATTGGATGACAACGGGAGGAAGATATTGATATACTGCTTCCGTTGGCTTTCCTGCCCTTGGAGTATATAAACGTGATGTGCTGGCGTCTGGTCAAGTCTCCGTTCCCAGTGGAAGCCTGTTGAGTGAAAATGCTTCGGGTGAAGCAAGTGGCTGTGACGCCATCACGTTCTTTTCCTTTGCAGTCAGTTGGTTTGATCCTCTGCTGCCTCTATGCTAACTGAAGCTAGTTTTTTATCCGCTTTTTTTTGTTCCTGCCGATTGCTGTGTTATTTGGAGATTACAGTTTTAATTTTTTTTCTGTTTGCTGTGAATATCTGCCATGATAAAGTGCTGTGAATATTAGTGACTTTTTAAAAGTAAAACCTTTGAATACATCTACACTATGAAGTCTCCCCTTGTTTTATCTCCACTTAGGGGTTAAACTTCAGGACGGTGTCTGGAAAGAAAACCCTATTAAGGGTACTAGCGTCTTCCTCACCTGTGGATTTGAGCCGGTGAATACCTTTCCTCTGGGCGTTGAAATCAGACAAGGATATCCTTCTCGATTGAAGTGGAGGTGGAGATCCTTGGTGCCAGCAGGCTAATGCACCTGGCATACATGATCTCTATAATCTGAGGTCCAACATATCTGGTAAGCGGCTATTTTAAACATTTGTAGGCTGGAAGAACACTGCTATTTTCCCAAGCACGGAAGAAATGTGGCTGATATATATTTTTTCACTACACGTTGGGACTATTGTTTATTTATTTATTTATTTACATACTCATGGCTTGTGAATTCATAAGAATGCTGATTTTGTGATTTGTATCAATTTATTTTCACATCACAATTGGTTACATGTATTTGGTAAATATTTACTTTTCATCACATTAAGATTTGTGTTAGTATATGTTATACATTATCTATTTTAGCAACTCAGTTGCACACTTATATGTTAAATATATATGGTTTTGTAATATAAGAACACTTGCGGATGCGCGCTTGTTATATTTTATGACAGTTCTGGGGTCTTTTGGTATTTGGGGCTTGCACAAGCAGCTGCACTGCATTTTTGTATATTCATTTGATTAGCGCAAAATATACACTTTTTTTTTAAATTAACTTTATGCAGGAAAGTTTCAATAAGTGCAGGAGAGGGCTGGGGGGTAGTTTCATTGTTACGGAGGTCATACAGAGATTCATAATAGTCCGCAAAAACATTAGCATTATCTTTTGGGTTAAACAAGGAAGTATGAGATGAGGGGTGCTTTAAGAGTGGCTATTTTTTGTTGGATCTGTTTTGTCTTTACTTATTTTATCTAGCCAAGCTCCCGCCTTATTGTGCAGGCCATAATAGTTGGCTCTAAGAAATTTAAGATGGTTAAAGTAGGGATCTCAGGTTTTGTCTATATTAAGAAACTCCTGTCAAACGCAGGCTCAATGGGCAGCCTAAGCTGCTATGGTAACTTGGGGGGGGGGTAACTTGAACCAATAGTGCAGTGCACTATGTAAAAATAAAGGAAATTCATTAACACAGGTAGGCTCACAGCCTGACGCTAGGGAGATCTTGTGATGGAAGAGGGAGGCCTGTTGAGAGTAAAGGGTTTAACCCATGTCCATTCTGTTTCTGGATGTTCCAGCGTGGGAGGAGATGAGGAAGGAGGGTGTGCTTCTGCTGGGAGCAGTTGCCACTGCTTAAAGAGTTGTATGCCTTTGTCTACACTGTGGATAGGGAACATTTTTCCATTCCAGATGACCAATAACTTTGTGGAGAAACCCCATCGGTAGGCGACATTATTGTTTTGCAAAATTTGTGTGAGCGTGGTGAGCTTCTTCCTGTTCATCGATGTTTGTTGCGATATATCTGTATACAGGGATATGCCCGTAAATCATCTGGAACCACAGGGTTTTGCTTAGCAGCTGCCATGACATGCTCTTTCACATGGTAGTAGTGAATGCGAGCCAGGCTGTCTCTGGGCGCAGTGTCGGGCAAAAATTTAGGTTTGGGTATGCGGTGGGTTCTGTCAATGCACAATTCAATATCAGACAAGGATAGCAGAAGAGCTTTCATGAGGCGTTGGATAAAACTTTTAAGCTCATTTGGAGGTATGGATTTAGGTATTCCTCTGAACTTTATATTGTTCCTCCTTGAGCGATCTTCTAGATCTGCTATTTTATTCTGGAGTCACTGATGTTCATTCTCTTGGTCTGTGTAAGCATCTACAAGGTCATTGTGAGCAGAGTACAGATCCGCCATTTTAGTTTCCAGGTAGTGTATTTTGTCGGTATGGGTTTGAACTGTGGCACTCAGGGGAGCCATCATGTCAGAAAAGTCACTGAATAGAGTTCTTCTGAGGGACAGCAACATATCCTTCATAGTGCTTTCTGATATTGATTGGTTTGTGGAAGGGAACATTTCAATTAAGGACTCTGTCCTGTCTGCTCTGCATGAGAGAGGGAGAGATGACAGGCTGCATCCTCCTACATCCTCCTCCCTACGCTGCCTAGTTTCAGCAGAGCTGCGTGTAGTGGGTGTGGAAGGGGAAGAGTCCTCGGGAGGTATTGTAGTATGTTTCCCTATGCTGTGGTGGCTGTGAGGCGAGTGCTGGATAGAAGGTTGCCGCTGGATAGAAGTCCGTGAGGCGCTTTGTTTTCCTTTCTCGTGGGTATGGCTCCTGGGTGTGATCGTTGGTAAAACGAGTGGGTGCAGGGCTTGGTGGGTCTCTTCCTTGTGCTGTATACTTGTTGATGAGAGCATGAGGCTGCTGGAGCTCTCAGTTAAGTTGCCATCTTCCCCGCCGGCTGGACACGCCCTCCCTAATACTCTCTTGTAATATGCTCCTAAAGCACACCCATTTTTCCTCCGTGTTCTTTGTTCCTAAGATTTTATCCCATTTAGTATCTTCTAGCAAAGAGCGTAGTTTCTGGAAGTTGGCTCTTTTGAAATTCAGTGTCTTTGTATTCTCTTTATGCTTCCCATTTGTGTGATTTATGCTGAAACTAATTGACCTGTGATCGCTGTTTTCTAAGTTGCCCCGTACTTCTACATCAGCGATCAAGTCTGTATTGTTAGTAATCAGTAGGTCTATTAATGCATTGTTTCTCTTTGGTGCATTTACCGTCTGACCCATGAAATTATCCTGTAAGACATTTAGGAAATGGCGAGCCTTTAGATGAATGTGCGGTTCCTTCAGCCCAGTCTATGTCTGGATAATTAAAATCCCCCATTATAATGACACTTCCCATCCTTGCCGCCATTCCAAACTGTGATAGGAGGTCCATCTCCTCCTCCTCCCTCAGGTTAGGGGGCCTTTAGCATACTCCTAGTATTTTTCTCCTTGGTTTCCTCCCTTTGTAACTCTACGCATGAGGATTCCACCTCTTCCCTTGCTCCATTAGTGATGTCATCCCTCACATTCACCTGTATATCATTTTTGATATACAGGAATACCCCTGCCCCTTTTTTACCCTCCCTGTCCCTGCAATATATGGAATACCCTTGAATGGTTGCCAGCCAATCATGAGAGCTATTGAACGAGTTCTCTGAAATTTCCACAATCTAATTTCCCCTCATACAGTAGCAGCTCTAGTTCTCCCATCTTGCCTGCCAGACTTCTGGCATTAATCAACATGCCTCGTAGTTTTGTCTGGATGCATACTATTTCCTTATTGGGTGTTCTGAGATTGCAAATAGGACTTGTTACCATACTTACCATGGGTTTAGTCGTTTTAGTTAACCTACCACTAATGCCCCCAATACTACCTACTGAAATATAATCCACACTGGCTATCTCTATGTCTGGACCCTCTCCCCCGGCCTAGTTTAAAAGCCCCTCTAACTTTTCGGTCATCTTCACTCCCAGCAGATCCGCACCCTCCTCATTTAGATGCAGTCCCTCCCTTCTATAGAGCTGGTAACCGACTGCAAATTCAGCCCAGTTCTCCAGGAACCCAAACCCCTCCTTTCTACATCAGCTCCTCAGCCACTTGTTTACTTCCCTAATCTCCCTCTGCCTTTCTTGTGTGGCTCGAGGTACCAGTAATTCTGAAAATACTACCTTGGAGGTCCTATTCCTCAATTTAGCTCCTTAAAATAATTTTTTTAGAACACTCCCTCTTCCTCTGACTGTGCTCGTGCTGTGCAGCTTTTAGAATGCATGTGAGACACTTTCGAAAAACTATCAGAGCCAGTTTCTATCTGTGTACGCCAAAAGAGAGTTGGTCTTAATTAGCTTTTACTTTTACATTTGGCGCACTGAATGCGACACAATGTAAATGTGGCTCATGTTAGAACATGGCATGTGATTTCGGTACATGATTCGCTGTCAGAACCAAAAGTGTGGCAAATGCTTCATGTCTTTGGTGCAATACATTAACAAAAGGGATTAACAGCAGAAAAGTGGCGCAGCAGCATTACTGAATTCCCCCCATTGTGTTTTCAGACACTTGTTCTCACCCATTTTGATTGCGACTGTTTAATGTACTCTTTTTTCCTATATACAGTATAGTATGTAGGGGACTTAGATCTGGCCTTTACGCAAAGATTTTTAAAAACATTTTCTAGACCTCACTCATTGTTCTGTGTATCATCCTACATGTGCAGAAAGATGGAATTTTGATTCACTTCTGAGCTCCTAGACCAGTGACCTCTCCATTTACATGACCCACACAGAGCACTTTCCCTACCTGAGCTAGCAGCAACTGCTGATACAGGAACGCATCAATGAACAATTTTTCAATTATATGTTTAGGTGGAATCATCTGACACACAGGCCACATTTTCAACAGACAACTGGAAAGAGCACTCAACAATGCCACCCATTGCACACTCTTTTAAATAAGATTCTGTCATATTAGCATACCAACACAACTGCTTGCTAAGCAAACTTAGATGGCTATATTTAAGAAAAACTGCAATATCATATGAATAAAATTCAATTCTACTGGCCATGTCAACAGGCTTTTATGGTCTTTTTCAACTGATGAAAAGCTGCACTTCAAATTCAGAAACAAAGATTAAGAGCTGCCAAACGACAAAATACATGTTTAAAACACATACAATATATGTGAAGTATTTTATGAGCCAAAATATTTGTAATGCTTTTCAGACACATTTTTGACTTCTACATTATTGTCACACTGTATGGCCAGAAAGACAACCCCACAAATTATGCCTGCTTGGATCTCTGGCTTGTTCATTGAAGTATGAATGAGTGTTTTCACATTTTTGAGATCATCCCTGCCTAAGTAGTCTATTGCTAGTTGGGTTCAATTCCCATAATTATCTGCACAAAGTTTGTATGCTTTTTCCATATATCTGATCCAGATTCCTCCCACATCCTGGCAGTTTAAAGTGCATCTCAAGCCAAAGCAGAAAATGAGAGTAAATTTCTCCAAAAGGAGTAGAAAAGACAGTTACACTCGGAACATAGAAACATGGGGGGGAGATCGCCCTGGGACTTTGAATGAGGTGGAAGAGATTAGGCACACATACGTAACAGTGTAATAAAATAATTTTATTAATTACAGACTGCTGCAACCAATGGGAATAGCAATAAGTGTGCATTACCCGGCATAGTGGCCAAGTTATCAGCAATAGCAAAAGACAAAACATCAATCATTACACATAGTGCATATCTAAAAAACAAGAGTACAATACATAATGAATAGCTGCATCAGTTGGGAGGCATACAGAGTAACAAATGGGTGAATTGTTTCATACATGGATAAGGTAATATGTGAATGATATACCCACAACATAACAACCCAACAGTAAAAGGCATGTAAAGAGCATCGATGGTGCCCTACGCGTTTCGCGAGTCCCAGCTCGCTCTTCAGGGGCAGATGCGTCAATATAATATCTGAAACAAGACATGATAAGGTAAATGGGTATATAGGGGGATGGATGAGAGGGTAGAGATAGGGGGAGTATGGTAGTTGGTGGAAGAGGTCAGGGAAGTAGGAGACCTCCTACTTACCACTCCACTGGGTTGGGTCACCGAGCGTTGATGCCAAAATGGTGATGGTGATATACAAATAGTAAGTATGTTCAAAAAAATTATTTTTTTTTATTTTTTATTTTACCCCACAGCCTCCCTACCTACACCCTTGGCCATCCCCTTGGGTCATTATGTTATAGTGCAGACCAGTTCACTTTTTTTGAACATACTTACTATTTGTATATGTTTGAGACTTATGTATCTCTATATACATTTCATTACATATATATTTTGTAGATACGCTTTTGGGCTACACTGTACATCCTTCATCATATGTCTCAAGCAGCCGCTGCCATGCGTCTGGTTTCCCCCACTTGTGGTTTCCGTTCGCTGAGCCCCCTCAGCTCCCGAGCTGGACTTCCTTTCATCACCATTTTGGCATCAACGCTCGGTGACCCAACCCAGTGGAGTGGTAAGTAGGAGGTCTCCTACTTCCCTGACCTCTTCCACCAACTACCATACTCCCCCTATCTCTACCCTCTCATCCATCCCCCTATATACCCATTTACCTTATCATGTCTTGTTTCAGATATTATATTGACGCATCTGCCCCTGAAGAGCGAGCTGGGACTCGCGAAACGCGTAGGGCACCATCGATGCTCTTTACATGCCTTTTACTGTTGGGTTGTTATGTTGTGGGTATATCATTCACATATTACCTTATCCATGTATGAAACAATTCACCCATTTGTTACTCTGTATGCCTCCCAACTGATGCAGCTATTCATTATGTATTGTACTCTTGTTTTTTAGATATGCACTATGTGTAATGATTGATGTTTTGTCTTTTGCTATTGCTGATAACTTGGCCACTATGCCGGGTAATGCACACTTATTGCTATTCCCATTGGTTGCAGCAGTCTGTAATTAATAAAATTATTTTATTACACTGTTACGTATGTGTGCCTAATCTCTTCCACCTCATTCAAAGTCCCAGGGCGATCTCCCCCCCATGTTTCTATGTATTCAGGGATGGAGGTGGTTTGAGTGGTCAGTCCAGATCTTAACTCCCTTTTCTTTCGTATTACCAGGGTGGTAGACACCCAAAAATGCCCATTGTTTTGGTCTGTTTTGACTATTGGCCACTACTCATTTGCATACCTAGTGCTTTTATATTATTTTCTGCTCAGTTGGGTTTCATTTCCGCTACCCCTCAGGGGCACACTTCGGTGGGTGGGGTTCCCCTTCGTTTTTTGCCTTGGGGGTGTTGTTGTTTGTCCAGCTCGGGAGCTGCGTTGTGCACCAGGGAGGTACCTCCTACCTCCTGCTGTCCTCGTCTGCCCTCCGGGACGGGCTTGGCCACCTGCACTTCGGCGTCATGTTTTCCACGCCCACTCTGTGACGTCTTTGACTCCAGTTGTGGGCTGTGTGGAACATCCCGGAGGCAGGGACGGTGCCTGTCTGTACACGCCTCCCTGAACGGCCGACGTTTTCGACGCCGGTCCGTCGCCTCCGTACATGACGCTGGGGGCGGAGCGTTTGGATCCGTTGTGGGTTTATCAGGGCGCATGGCGCGGCTGCTAGTCACATTTGATCCTTACTGGTCTGACGCTACGGTTATTAGACCTGGGAGTGCACCGTTCAGCTTGGGGTTGCTTCAATTCTGATCAGGTATTTCTTTACTCTCTACACTCACCACGTGTGTGTCATGCATCCTTCCCACTACATAGAGATTGTCTACTCTATTCCCATTACAATTCCTACATCTCAACTATCCTTTTTTCTCCATTATTGCTAGCTCATTTTTATCTGTAATATGCATTATATATTTTTATTATTTTTTACTTTACCCCACAGCCTCCCCACCTACACCCTTGGTTATCCCTCTGGGTCATTTTGTTTTAGTGCAGACCAGTTTACTCTTTGTGAATATAGTTAATATATGTATATGTTTGAGACTTACATATCTCTATATACATTTCATTATACATACGTTTTTTAGATATGCTTTCGGGCCACATTAGTCATATTTGATTCTTACTGGTTTGACGCTACAGTCATTAGACTTGGGAGTGCACTGTCCAGTTCGGGGTTGCTTCAATTTCCATCAGGTATTCTCTATTTTTCACACTCACTACATGTGTGACATTTATCTTCCATACTACATAGAGATTGTCTACTCTATTCCCATTACCTTTTCCACATCTATATATTTTTTTTTTTTTTTTTTTTTTTTTTTTTTTTTTTTCATCATTTTCAGCTCATCCTTATTTGTAATATGCATTATACATACATATTTTTTTTAATTTTTTTTATTTTTTTTTTTTTTTTTTTTTTTTTTTTTTTTTTTTTTTTTTTTCATTATTTTTTTTTATTTTTTATTTTACCCCACAGCCTCCCTACCTACACCCTTGGCCATCCCCTTGGGTCATTATGTTATAGTGCAGACCAGTTCACTTTTTTTGAACATACTTACTATTTGTATATGTTTGAGACTTATGTATCTCTATATACATTTCATTACATATATATTTTGTAGATACGCTTTTGGGCTACACTGTACATCCTTCATCATATGTCTCAAGCAGCCGCTGCCATGCGTCTGGTTTCCCCCACTTGTGGTTTCCGTTCGCTGAGCCCCCTCAGCTCCCGAGCTGGACTTCCTTTCATCACCATTTTGGCATCAACGCTCGGTGACCCAACCCAGTGGAGTGGTAAGTAGGAGGTCTCCTACTTCCCTGACCTCTTCCACCAACTACCATACTCCCCCTATCTCTACCCTCTCATCCATCCCCCTATATACCCATTTACCTTATCATGTCTTGTTTCAGATATTATATTGACGCATCTGCCCCTGAAGAGCGAGCTGGGACTCGCGAAACGCGTAGGGCACCATCGATGCTCTTTACATGCCTTTTACTGTTGGGTTGTTATGTTGTGGGTATATCATTCACATATTACCTTATCCATGTATGAAACAATTCACCCATTTGTTACTCTGTATGCCTCCCAACTGATGCAGCTATTCATTATGTATTGTACTCTTGTTTTTTAGATATGCACTATGTGTAATGATTGATGTTTTGTCTTTTGCTATTGCTGATAACTTGGCCACTATGCCGGGTAATGCACACTTATTGCTATTCCCATTGGTTGCAGCAGTCTGTAATTAATAAAATTATTTTATTACACTGTTACGTATGTGTGCCTAATCTCTTCCACCTCATTCAAAGTCCCAGGGCGATCTCCCCCCCATGTTTCTATGTATTCAGGGATGGAGGTGGTTTGAGTGGTCAGTCCAGATCTTAACTCCCTTTTCTTTCGTATTACCAGGGTGGTAGACACCCAAAAATGCCCATTGTTTTGGTCTGTTTTGACTATTGGCCACTACTCATTTGCATACCTAGTGCTTTTATATTATTTTCTGCTCAGTTGGGTTTCATTTCCGCTACCCCTCAGGGGCACACTTCGGTGGGTGGGGTTCCCCTTCGTTTTTTGCCTTGGGGGTGTTGTTGTTTGTCCAGCTCGGGAGCTGCGTTGTGCACCAGGGAGGTACCTCCTACCTCCTGCTGTCCTCGTCTGCCCTCCGGGACGGGCTTGGCCACCTGCACTTCGGCGTCATGTTTTCCACGCCCACTCTGTGACGTCTTTGACTCCAGTTGTGGGCTGTGTGGAACATCCCGGAGGCAGGGACGGTGCCTGTCTGTACACGCCTCCCTGAACGGCCGACGTTTTCGACGCCGGTCCGTCGCCTCCGTACATGACGCTGGGGGCGGAGCGTTTGGATCCGTTGTGGGTTTATCAGGGCGCATGGCGCGGCTGCTAGTCACATTTGATCCTTACTGGTCTGACGCTACGGTTATTAGACCTGGGAGTGCACCGTTCAGCTTGGGGTTGCTTCAATTCTGATCAGGTATTTCTTTACTCTCTACACTCACCACGTGTGTGTCATGCATCCTTCCCACTACATAGAGATTGTCTACTCTATTCCCATTACAATTCCTACATCTCAACTATCCTTTTTTCTCCATTATTGCTAGCTCATTTTTATCTGTAATATGCATTATATATTTTTATTATTTTTTACTTTACCCCACAGCCTCCCCACCTACACCCTTGGTTATCCCTCTGGGTCATTTTGTTTTAGTGCAGACCAGTTTACTCTTTGTGAATATAGTTAATATATGTATATGTTTGAGACTTACATATCTCTATATACATTTCATTATACATACGTTTTTTAGATATGCTTTCGGGCCACATTAGTCATATTTGATTCTTACTGGTTTGACGCTACAGTCATTAGACTTGGGAGTGCACTGTCCAGTTCGGGGTTGCTTCAATTTCCATCAGGTATTCTCTATTTTTCACACTCACTACATGTGTGACATTTATCTTCCATACTACATAGAGATTGTCTACTCTATTCCCATTACCTTTTCCACATCTATATATTTTTTTTTTTTTTTTTTTTTTTTTTTTTTTTTTTTTTTTTTTTTTCATCATTTTCAGCTCATCCTTATTTGTAATATGCATTATACATACATATTTTTTTTAATTTTTTTTATTTTTTTTTTTTTTTTTTTTTTTTTCATTATTTTTTTTTATTTTTTATTTTACCCCACAGCCTCCCTACCTACACCCTTGGCCATCCCCTTGGGTCATTATGTTATAGTGCAGACCAGTTCACTTTTTTTGAACATACTTACTATTTGTATATGTTTGAGACTTATGTATCTCTATATACATTTCATTACATATATATTTTGTAGATACGCTTTTGGGCTACACTGTACATCCTTCATCATATGTCTCAAGCAGCCGCTGCCATGCGTCTGGTTTCCCCCACTTGTGGTTTCCGTTCGCTGAGCCCCCTCAGCTCCCGAGCTGGACTTCCTTTCATCACCATTTTGGCATCAACGCTCGGTGACCCAACCCAGTGGAGTGGTAAGTAGGAGGTCTCCTACTTCCCTGACCTCTTCCACCAACTACCATACTCCCCCTATCTCTACCCTCTCATCCATCCCCCTATATACCCATTTACCTTATCATGTCTTGTTTCAGATATTATATTGACGCATCTGCCCCTGAAGAGCGAGCTGGGACTCGCGAAACGCGTAGGGCACCATCGATGCTCTTTACATGCCTTTTACTGTTGGGTTGTTATGTTGTGGGTATATCATTCACATATTACCTTATCCATGTATGAAACAATTCACCCATTTGTTACTCTGTATGCCTCCCAACTGATGCAGCTATTCATTATGTATTGTACTCTTGTTTTTTAGATATGCACTATGTGTAATGATTGATGTTTTGTCTTTTGCTATTGCTGATAACTTGGCCACTATGCCGGGTAATGCACACTTATTGCTATTCCCATTGGTTGCAGCAGTCTGTAATTAATAAAATTATTTTATTACACTGTTACGTATGTGTGCCTAATCTCTTCCACCTCATTCAAAGTCCCAGGGCGATCTCCCCCCCATGTTTCTATGTATTCAGGGATGGAGGTGGTTTGAGTGGTCAGTCCAGATCTTAACTCCCTTTTCTTTCGTTACACTCGGAACAGGTGTCTCTATTGGGAGACTTCTCCAAAAGAGACTATGAAAGTCTGCAGTAGGGACACAGACAGCAATAAAACTTGACAGAGGTTCCAATGATTCCCTATTTTAGTTGAAACAAAATCATATTTTTGTACTAACCTTAAAATACTTAAAAAAACAAAACAAATTTTTTGTCAGGTTATACTGAGGCCTACAGGAGAAATTGAAATTCAGAGCAAAAAAGCTTCATTTTTTAGCACGGTAGTACTGCAAGCACGAAAATAAACACTGAGTGGAAGACATATGTCCCTCAATGGAATACCCCAAAAAGAATTGTGCAGTAAGAACAAAGATCATATTTTCTTTATCATTAATTGAGGGACACAAGAATTCTTAGACTATCTCAATGTCCAAAAGCAGTCCAATAGACAGGTGGGCAACATAGCAACAAGGGCTAATAAACTGAAGATAAAGAACAACAAAAAAACTGAGAACTACCTTAGGCAAGAAAGAAACCCTGGGCTTCAACACCACCATGACTCTATGCAAACCCAAAAAGGTGCATGCAGGATACAGCAATCAGTTCAGAGGCATTAACTTTATCTCCTTGCATAAGTGATGGCTACAAGAAATACCACGTTTTGGAGAGAGTAGAGAGAGAAAAAAAATATCTCAAATAGAGCATCCACTGCTTCTGCTGGAGGACCGTGCTAGGAGACAAATCTGTCCAGTTTGTTGTTGAACCCAGACACCAGGAGGTCCACAACCGCAGCCCCCCCCACCTGAGACACAGGTCCTGGAACATCATTAAGTTCAGGGACCACTCTCCCTGGTCCAAGTGCTGTTGTCTGCTCTCTGACTGAATTCAGGTCAGATCTTCCAGCAAGATGATTTATGCAGAGATATCCTAGATTTAACAGACAATTTGTCAAAAGACGTGATTCCCCCATTAATCAAGTCCCTCGCACCAGCCCAACAGGCTGACATTCTTCATGAGTATCTTCCAAATTATGTAAAAAAGAACTTCACAGATTGCAGAAATGGACTAACAAGTCCGTAAGCCAGGGACAACTTCACTGGAGCGGAAAAATGGTCTGTCCTAAAACTTGACAGACTTGTTCCACAGCAACATAATGTTGAGTCCAACAGTAGATAGGCTGGAATTATAAGTATGAGCAAGAATACATTTTTGATGTCCACAGAGGCCAGAAGGTCTCCCTGGTTATAGGAAGATGATGACAACCCCAGTAAAGACCTGATCTTAAATATAAAGGCATTTGATACCTGGTACTCAGATGGGGTTGTCACCACTAGAATGCAGGACTATCGCAAAGGGAACACCGGCATTTTAAACTGAGAAAACCTTTACTCGACGGACTGAAGAGATCAATTATAATGAATTTAACATCTCTAAACATGAATCTACCAGCATAGTAGAAAAATATTCCAAACTAACAGAAAACAGCATAGCTAAAGAAAACAAATCCGCTCTCTTGAGGACAAAAATTCCCAAGTCCCTCAGCAGATGAGAAAGAAAAATATTTTGTCTAAAGATAAACTTAAATTAGCTTCTGCCATTTTAGTTTGAACCTGTGAGCATATCTGGCTGTGGTACAACATTAGACAATAGGTCATTCTGGGGAAGTGACTCTTGTGTATGGTTCTATACTTTACATAGGAAGCTGTAGTGATGTGGATATGGGAAATTAGCATTCTGATAAAGGTTATGACATCTACACCTTTCTGTGAACAATGACAACAAAGCAGGAAAGTTTGAAGGTCAGTTTCATCTTAAAGTCCTCTTTAAAAAATCGTTCAATCAAAATGAGCCAGTGCTGTGCTTATAACAGCCAAAAAACTCTTTGGAGCATTACAACTTGTTCCAGTGGCGTTCAACACAGTGTACCTCCTAATGTAATGGCAGTTTTTCCAATTTTCCCCCAGAACAAACTCCTTTGAGTAGGATTGGTCAATTAAATGCCCGAGGAAGCACTAATGGGTGAGAGTGCCTGAGCGTGACAGTAAGGAGCAGCTGAGAAACTCTGAATTTGCTCTCAACTCTTCCACTTTATCCAAAGGAACGTACAGGGCTATGAAGGCAAGATCACTGAGCTACAGCATAAAAAAGTCATTTCATGAAGAGTGAACAGGCTCCATGTATGCACAAGACAAAACTACATCAGATATATCCTGCATGCCCTGTACTTTAAACCAACACTAGTAGAAGTCTGTTTTAGTAAAATAAGGTGGTGTTGAACGAAGTACAACACATAAATTGTGTATTTAACACTAAGTAGATGAAACTCAGATTTGTGAATGTGTAAAATAATGCTTTAATATTAAGACCGTACAAGCCTATTATAATGACTAAAGTTGAAATAGTATGACCTGCATACTAAGTAATATTATATGTATATATATATACCCAATGCTCTCAAAACATGTGCCTTTTAAAATTTGGGTGATACTCAAACAAGATGCAATGTTACATTTCCTCATAAAGGTGATCACTTAAAAAATCAAGTCAAGTCCTGTCTGTTTGAACTAAAGCTTTTGCCTTCACCTCTGGCATTTTTTGATGGGTGACCTTACTGATAAATAGAGAGGCTCAAGATACAAGAGAACCGAGACAGATTCGTCTTGCATGTAAAAGGCACTCATGGGAATTTTGTTTTTCATTTTGCTTTCTAATACAGAATTACGCTATGGATCTCTCCTGGTTCTATTTCCCCATACATATGTAAGGAGCCTATTTTCCCATTTGTTAGAATCCCTGAGAAGGAAAAGATACAGCTATCCACTGGAGGATTGAAAGCGCAATTTTTAACACAGGTGTATAACCCACTATAAGTCGGTGAGTGAGGGCAGATAAGAAGGGGAGCACGGCACAGCACTTTAATTGACAACTATTGTCACAGGAGCACACCAAGCACTTTAAAGGATTATTTATGGACAAACAGAACACCAATTAAGTGTTTATGATTTTTTCTCATGGATTTGAACAACAAATTTTTATCATCTTGCATGAGAATATTATTTTTTAAGTGATCACCTTGTATCTGGAAATGTAACATTGCATCTTGTTTGAGTATCACACATATTTTAAAAGGCACGTTTTGACAGCACTGGGTATCCATATAACATATGAACAGGGTCAGACCTGCTTTTTGTCAGCTGGGCTGAAAGTGTCAGCGGAGCCGTTTGAGTAGGAGAGAGAGACACAGCAGCACGCTATGTGACAAGTTCCATTGCTGGATTGTGTACTTGCTGGGTGAGCTTAATCACATAAAAGACTGTAGCTCGGATTATAGCCATGAACTATTGCCTGTAAGTCTGTATGCTGTGGAACTGTGAGCTTTACCTGCTGTGTGCACAAGTGTGTGACAAGACAGCCTATCGTGTTTACGGTTTGTTTTTGTAACACCTATAGGTATTTATTAGCTCTTACAAAGATTAATGTAAGAAAAGCATAGTACGTTTTAGAACAAAAACATTTTTGCATGCTCATAATTTCCGAGCAAAGGCTCACTGAAAGACGTGTATTAGCATGCATGCGCAAACATATTAGCGCACATGCTAAGCAGCGTGTGCGCACACACACGTGCCTGCTTGACACGGGCACCAAACGGCATATTTAAGCTGGATTGCGACATTAACAGATTGCGGAGTGGTCTTCAGCTAGTTCCTGCTTTACCTGTGCCCTGACCTGCTATGGTTGCCTTCCCATGCACAACCCAAAATGTCTCTGATCTGTCTCTGAATTTCTGCCTACCTATTGTGACCTCAGCTCATACATCGACTATGCTTCTGCCTTACGTTCCTGTACTTTGCTGCCCAGCAGTGAACTGATGCCAGCTTGTATCCTGACTCTGCCTTTGCATGATGTTCTGCATCTTCATCTGCATCTTCATCTTGCTGCCCAGCTGAAGACAATTTGGCTTGTGTCCTGTCTTAATTCCTCTCTGCTGATCGAGTGTCACCATGTTCCAGTCTCTGGTCCCTGTTTGGTGATCCATGTATTCTGCAACCAACAGCTGACACTGCCCGCTACACCCCGTCATAACTATCAAATGTGTTGGACAAGATATGCAAGAGAAGCCCCCACTGTAGCTCGATCTAGACCAGGTACATGAAAATCACATTACTTCCCTGACAATGCCTTCACCAGCATCAACTCCTTCCTTGTTCACACATTATTCAAGGTCAGCATCTACTTTCTATCGTGTTTTTTGGTCATTATGTAGATGACATAGTCATCATCTGGGATGGTACTTGACCCTTGGCTGACGATTTTGTAACATACTGCAAAAAAATTATTTAGGTCTCTCTTTCACCTCAGTCTGCGATCCCGACAATTTAGCTTTCCTAGATTTAGAACTCAGCCGTTCCGACAACACCATCCATGCAAAGAACTTCACAAAACCCACCGCAGGCAACTCATATCTCCACTACCACAGCTGCCACCACCCAAGATGGATTTCAAATATACCCAAAAGTAAATTCTGCTGCCTAAAACATAATTGCACCCGCGTAGAAAATTATACGGAACAAAGTGATCTCTTTAAGAAAAAGTTTTTGGAAAAGGGTTACCCTTCCCCTCTAATTGAGGGTGCTTATAACCATTTTCTGAGTGAAGCACCAAAACCCAACCAACACCAGCCCACCACATCTTCCCAGACAACTGGAATCATTACCCAGTTGCACACACAAAAAGATGGAACGTATTTTTCAAAAACATTGGGGCATACTGCGAGAAGATCCCCACCTCCAAAACAGTCTCAACGATATATCTAAAATCACATATAGACAGGTCCAAAATATAAAAAGAAAGATAGCACCTAGCAAATTAAAACAGCGCAAACCCAAACTAACATCCACCCCCACTTTCCTGGACATAAAAGGGAATGTATCAATGCCGCAAGTTCAACTGCCTCACCTGCAAATTTGTCCAACACAGACAAAAACAATTCACTACAAAGGGTAAAACATACCCCTTGGGGGAATTTTTTAACTGCTCAACAGAATTTGTAGTATATTGCCTCTCTTGTCCCTGTGGCCTGCTCTACGTAGGGTGTACCACTAGAACCCTACACCCCGGGTATCACCCCGTGATACCCATACATCTATATAAATGTATGGATGTGCTCTCTAACACCTCCAAAAACCAATGCATTGCTTCTGATCTTGATTTTATTCTGTATTTAAAGAATTATATTTAAGCATACCCATAATTAGTTTTTTCAATAAGTAGTCTTTCAACAGGTTTTTGTCACCACTGTGATTGTCTTAACAAGTTTTTGTAAGTATACCCAACGAATCAGTCAACATGATAAAAAAAAATATAGAATTACAGTTTGATACCCCCCAAACAAGTTTGCACGGTCACCTGGATTATTTCACTTCACTTGATTGATCTAATAATCTAATAATATATATATATTTTTTTTTTCTGTAATATTTTTTTCTGTCATAATATGTATTTTTTTATTATTATTATTAATTTTAAATTTATTTTTATTATTATAATTTTTTTATTCATTATTATTATTTCTTATCTCTACATCCATGCTACTCTAACTCTTCTATCACTCTTCTATCACCCATATTCCTTTTTAGCCGATTTATGCTCATTATTGTTCATTTATGACCAGGTAATGCTTACTCCAACTTCAGTCCTAATTTCATTTCCCCACTGTATTTCAATTTATACTTATGTTATGTACATACAGATTATATATATATATATATATATTTAGAGAGTTGATCCTTGCCCTACAAAAGCATTTTTCTGCACGTTTACAATCAGCGCTGGTCTACTTGAACCTGCAGCCCATTAGTGCCGCCCCGCCGCCTCCCCTCCCTTCTCTCTTTCCATAAAAACTTTGCTGAGGACGGCCGGTGTCTTGCCGAGAAAGTTCCCCCCGGCGGATAGGGACCCCTCTGTACTGCGCATGTGCTGCACTTGTGAAGTACGAATGACTACGGAGCCGACGAAAGACTCCGAAGTTGAACAGCTGATCGTCAGTTCTACACGGCGCCTGCGACCAGTCCATGTTCAAGAGTTTGAATAAAACTATGCCGAGCGAAGTGAGGCCATGCCCGAAACATGGCAAGCGAAGCGAGCCCGCAAGAGGCCCTGTTACTGGGGCCGTGTACAGCTGACTCTCAGCTGTTCAGCTTCGGCTATTTTCAGCTGCTCGTACTGCGCAAGCGCTGCGCCTGTGCAGTACAGGGGAGTCCTTATCCGCCGGGGGGGGGGAAATTCTCGGCAGAACACCGGATCCTATGCCTAACGAAGGAGCACGCATGCTCTGAACGTGAGCGTTATAGCCATGGCCATGATTCTCCAGCGTCTGATGTGCCCTGTAGATGTAGCCTGCTGATTTGCCTGCCGTGACATCCTTCAGCCTCGGAGCTACGGACGCCAGTGGTGAGGCCGGGGACTGACAAATCACTGCTGCCCAGCTTGGAACCGAAGGACTACCCAGCACAGCTGAAGAGAATCTAACCACAATCCAAAGCTTGATCACCACTGTCAGAATGTGAGTATTTTAAAGAAAATGAAAGCTGTTTTAAACCAATTTATTATGGTTAGAGTCTAACCCATAGTTTGTAGACGTGAAAACTTTTGCGCAAACCAATCAATATACGCATATTGCGTTTCATTTCCCCAAAAATATGTAGATGAATAAATAACAGCCTAAACTGATGAATAAATTTGTTTTTAAATATTTTTTTTTGGATATGTATTATAGTTTTTTTTAATTGGTCTTTTTTTGTTTCTAGTGCAAAAAATAAAAAACGCAGAGGTGATCAAATACCACCAAAAGAAAGCTCTATTTGTGGGTAAAAAAGGACATCAATTTTGTTTGGGCACAGCGTCGCACCACTGCGCAATTGTCAGTTAAATCGACGCAGTGCCGTATTGCAAAAAAATGGCCTAGTCATCATTAAAGGGGCAAATCCTTCAGGTGCTGAAGTGGTTAAGATGCTGATTCTCTATTAGACTTAAGCACTGTGGAACTGGAGGATTAAATTGGTGAACAGACGGGAGCAGAGTAGAAGTACAGATATTTCACATAACATTATTTTAACCCGTCTTACTGATTCAATTGTGCATCCAAATTTGCAAGAAAAAGGTCCAGGTGGTAGGATTCCTGGCAGCATATCAGTTGGTCTGTACTCAAATCTGGACTTTATTTTTATTATTGTTATACAGGATTTATATAGCGCCAACAGTTTACGCAGCGCTTTACAATATATAAGGAGGCAATACAGTTACAATACAATAAAATACAAGAGGATTAAGAGGGCCCTGCTCAGAAGAGCTTACAATTTAATTGGGTGGGGCAGGTAGTAGAAAACGTTGTAACTGTGGGGAATGAGCTGATGGAAGTGGTAGGAGATTAGTTGGAGACGTGATAGGCTTTCTTGAAGAGATGGGTTTTCAGGGATCGCCTGAAGGTAGCAAGAGTAGGGGATAGCAGGACCAGTGGAGGTAGCGAGTTCCAGAGGATGGGAGAGGCTCTGGAAAAATCTTGGAAACGAGCATGAAAGGAGGAGACAAGAGAGCTTAAGAATAGGAGGACTTGAGAAGAGCGGAGAGGACTAGTTGGGTGATATTTGGAGACCAGATTGGTGATGTAGCTCGGGGCAGAGTTGTGAATGGCTTTGTATGTAGTGGTTAGTATTTTGAATTTAATTCGCTGGGTGATTGGGAGCCAGTGGAGGGATTGGAGGAGAGGGTTGGCAGACACTGAGCGGTTAGTAAGGTGGATAAATCTGGCAGCAGATGATAGACTGAAGAGGGGATAGCCTATGGAGAGGCAGGCCAATGAGAAGGGAGTTGCAGTAGTCAAGGCGAGAGATAACAAGGGAGTGAATGAGGAGCTTGGTGGTTTCATTTGTTAAAAAGGGGCGAATTTTAGAGACGTTACGGAGGTGAATTCTACAAACTTTTGACAACGATCGGACTTGGGGCTGAAATGACAAGTCAGAGTCTAGGATTACACCTAGTACCCTGGCGTGAGGGGAGGGACTGATAGTTGCATTGTTGATTTTAATGGAAAAGTCATGGAGGGGGGCACGTGCAGGGGGGAATATTAATAGCTCAGTTTTAGAGAGATTTAGTTTAAGGAAGTGATGCGACATCCATGCTGATAAGTCAGTTAGTAAGTTAGTAATGCGAGAGGAGACTGAAAGAGTGAGGTGAGGAGTAGACAGATAGATTTGAGTGTCATCGGCATATAAGTGGTTTTGGAAGCGGCGGGCGGTTATCAAGTGACCAAGAGAGGAGGTGTAGATAGAGAAGTTAAGGGGTCCAAGAACAGAGCCTTGGGGGACCCCCACAGAAAGGGGCAATGGAGAGGAGGAGACAGAGTTGTAGGTGACACTGAAGGAGCGCTGTGATAGATAGGCAGAGAACCAGGGTCAGTGGGGGAATTACCAGGGCAGCAACAGTCGCATTTGCGACGGGGCCCGGCATTCCGCCACTGTGGGGGGGGGCCCAGCGGGGTTGCTATTCACAGCGTTCTGAGGCTGAACGTGTCTCTCATCTAACAGCAGCAGAGACACCGGCATCATTTGTTTTATTTCCCTCTTCGTGTGTCCTCTCTCTCGCACGGCACGACATAGGACACACAGCTGATCTCCCCCCTCCCCGCTCTGTGCTCCGCGGGAAATGTAAGCTCCTTAGCTTCACACTTGACTGCCCACGGAGCACAGAGAGGGAAGGGGGGAGATCAGCTGTGTGTCCTCTGTCATGCCGTGCGAGAGAGAGGACACACGAAGAGGGAAATAAAACAATGCCGGTGTCTCTGCTGCTGTTAGATGAGAGACACACAGGCGTACAGCGGAGCGGACCGAAGCCGCCTCCCCCTCCTCTCGGGTTACGGAGGGGGAGGAGGAGGAGTCCGAGGGACACATGCCGGTGTGCCTATCCCGCGCTGTTCTGAGGTCTGTAAAGTTTGTATTCAAATAGACATGTGCTGGGGGGAACACTATGGGAGGGGGGTCTGCACTGATGGAGGGACAGTGATCTGCACTGAGGGGGCTCTGCGTTGATGGGGTGGGGGTCTGCACTGAGGGGGGTCTGCATTGATGAGGTGGGGGTCTGCACTGAGGGGGGTCTGCATTGATGGGGTGGGGGTCTGCACTGAGGGGGGGTCTGCATTGATGAGGTGGGGGTCTGCACTGAGGGGGGTCTGCACTGAGTGGGGTCTGCATTGATGGGGGTCTGCACTGAGGGGGGTGTGTGCTGATGGAGGGGGATGGTCTGCAATGAGGGGGGGTCTGCACTGATGGGGGGGTGGTCTGCATTGTGGGGGGCCTGCACTAATGGAGGGGGTCTGTACTGAGGGGGGGTGTGAATTGATGGAGGGGGGTCTGCGATGAGGGAGGGGAGGTCTGCACTGATGGAGGGGGGTCTACACTGGGGTCTATAGTGATAGAGGGGGGTCTATACTGATAGATGAGGGTCTGCACTGAGGGGGGTCTATACTGATAGATGGGGGTCTGCACTAAGGGGGTCTACACTGATAGATGGGAGTCTATGCTGATAGAGGGGGGCTATACTGATAGATGGGGGGTCTGCAATGAGGGGGGCTATACTCATGGATGGGGTCTGTACTTAGTGAGGAGGATCTATACTGCAAGAGGGGGGTCTGTACTTAGTGGGGGGTCTATACTGAGAGGGGGGTCTGCAGTTAGTGGAGGGGGGTCTGTACTGAGGGGGGACTATAGTTGGAGGGGGGTGACACCAATTTTTTCCTCACCGGGTGACATCAACCCTAGTGATGCCACTGGAGAGACACCCTCTCCGCTCAGAGCCGTGCTGTCCTGAGAAGACAGAGGACTCTGATAGAGGACTCTGATGGGCACTGATAGGGGGCACTGATAAGATTTACTGATGAGCACTGAAGGGGAGGCACTGATAGGGGACACCAATGGGAGGCACTGATAGGGGACACCGATGGGAGGCACTGATAGGGGACACCGATGGGAGGCACTGATAGGGGACACCGATGGGAGGCACTGATAGGGAACACTGATGGGAGGCGCTGATAGGATTTACTGATGGGCACTGAAGGGAGGCACTGATAGGGGGCACTGATAGGGGGCACTGATGGGAGGCACTGGTGGGCAATGATAGGAGGCACTGATGGGGGGCACTGAGAAGGCACTAGGGGGCACTGAAAGGGGGCACTGATGGGAGGCACTGATAGGATTTACTGATGAGCATTGATAGGGGGATCCGATGGGAGGCACCAATGGGATTTACTGATGAGCACTGAAGGGAGGCATTGATAGGGGGCACTAAGAAGGCACTGATAGGGGCACTGATAGGAGGCACTGATGAGCTCTGAAAGGGGGCACTGATATGCTGCACTGATAGGAGGCATTGATGAGCACTGATAGGCAGAACTCATAGGCTGCACGGATGGGCACTGAGGAACACTGATAGGCAGAACTAAGGCAGTATTGATGGGCACTGATGGGCAGTATTGAAGAGTACCGATAGGTGGCATGGATGGACGCTGCAATAATGAGCACTGATAGGTGGTGCTGATAGACAGATTTGATGGGCACTTAATAGGCAGCATTAATGAGCACTGATAGGTAACACTTGTAGGCGGCATTGATGGGCACTGATAGGCGGCATTGATGGGCAGATATATGGCACTGATGATTGGGGCACTGATTATCAGTGTAAACAATTTACTGACATTCTTGACAGTTAACGGCAGTCCTTTCCTCACACAGACACAGCACGGGAGGAAAGGGCTGCGGATAACCGGCAAGTCTGTTTACATGTGATCAGCTGACATCACATGGTAAAGGGCCACTGTGATTGTGCTGGATGCACATCCCAGGGGGCAGGCGGGAAGCACGGTTTTGGGAGGATGTCCATGGATACCCTCCCAAAATTGGAAGCCTGGAGCTCGGATGGAAGGGGGGGCTATCATTGTTTCTTGCACCGGGGCCCTGAAGGTACTAGTTACGCCTCTGACCAGGGTAGAGCAGAATCTCAGATGCCAAGGGAATGTAGTTTATTGAGAAGGAGCGGGTGGTCAACAGTATCAAAGGCCGCAGAGAGGTCAAGTAGTAGGTGTATGGAGTATTGGCTGTTGGTTTTAGCAGTTTTTAAATCGTTAGTGAGTTTTTTGGACTTGTGATAATATGTTTTGCTTTTACATTAATAGCCATAAATTATGGCTAGTGGTGCAGGTCCAGGGGGTTTGGCCTACTGCTAACATTCAGGAAGCTTTTTTAACCTCTTTGCATGAATCTGTCAATCTTTAGTCATAGCAGTCAGAATAAGACCTGACGTATCTGTAGTCACATCATTGTCCAATAACATGGGCTAAGGTGACATATTATGGGACCACGTTACCGCCTCACGACTGGCCATTGTAGTCAAACATGGTACATGTTTTTCTAAGAGGACATTTTCAAACATCCTTGTTCATACTGTGCATGAGCGTCTTAGGTTCAAATGTGGCCAGCTGAACCAATCACAACAATCATAGTAGTAAACACTAAGACTTCCTCTTCCTCTCACAATAACTAAATAGCTTGTTAAAAGATGAATGGAACAAAAAAAAATGAATTGTTGGAATCAATGAATGAAACATTTACCCTGAACTTGTCCAGCTGACTACAAGGTCCACACAGGTTGCATGGGTCCTTTCCTCCAGTTCCAAGTAGGGTACTGTGGTTGCTACATATAAATCATCAGCTGGGTGGTACACACAGCAAGACTAAAAACTGGTAATTATTGGGGTGTTTGTAATGCCCTGGCATTTTTTTTTTTTAACAAAAACTAAGGAAAACAGGCATTTGTTTGAAATGTGGTGGTCCCTTTTTCCTTTATAAAGTGAAAAGTAAAACAAAACAGTGCATATTAACCACTTGACCTCTGGAAGATTTACCCCCCTTCATGACCAGGCCATTTTTTGTGATATGGCACTGCGTTACTTTAACTGACTATTGCACCGTCATACAACGCTGTACATAAATGAGGGGGATGTCATTTTTTTCCCCACAAATAGAGCGTTCTTTTGGCGGTATTTGCTCACCACTGCGTTTTGTTTTTTTAACCGCTTCAGCCCCGGAAGGTTTTACCCCCTTCCTGACCAGAGCACTTTTTTCAATTCGGCACTGCGTCGCTTTAACTGACAATTCCACGGTTGTGTGACGTTGCACCCAAACAAAATTGACGTCCCTTTTTTCCACAAATAGAGCTTTCTTTTGGTGGCATTTGATCACCTCTGCAGTTTTTATTTTTTTCACTATAAACAAAAAAAGAGCGACAGTTTTGAAAAAAATTCAATATTTTTTATTTTTTGCTATAATAAATATCCCCCAAAAATATATAAGGAAACAATTTTTTTTCCTCAGTGTAGGCAAATGTGTATTCTTCTGCATATTTTTGATTAAAAAAAAATCGCAATAAGCGTATATTGATTGGTTTTGGCAAAAGTTATAGCGTCTACAAAATAGGAGATAGTTTTATGACATTTTTATTATTATTTTTTTTTTTACTAGTAATGGCGGCAATCTGCGATTTTTATCGGGACTGCGACATTATGGCGGACACGTCGGACAATTTTGACACATTTTTGGGACCATTTTTACAGTGATCAGTGCTATAAAAAATGTATTGATTACTGTAAAAATGTCACTGGCAGGGAAGGGGTTAACACTAGGGGGCGATCAAGGGGTTAATGTGTTCCCTAGTGTGTGTTCTAACTGAAGGGGGGAGGGGACTGCGTAGGGGAAGAGATAGATCGCTGTTCATACTCTGTATGAACAGACGATCTGTCACTTCTCCCTTCGGAGAACCGGAAACTGTGTGTTTACACACACAGATCCCAGTTCTCAGTGTGCCCTGAGCGATCGAGAGAGCATCACCGCCGGGCACTCGCATCGGCTCCGTGGGCGAGCAAGGGGCACGCGCGCGCCTAGTGGCCACAGGGCGAAGCAACGTTACATAACGTCGTTTCACCCAGCCGTGCCATTCTGCTGCAGTACAACTGCGGTGGCTGGCCGGCAATTGGTTAAACAAAAAAGACTGACAATTTTGAAAAAAAATAAAAAATGTTTTACTTTGTGTTATAAAACATATCCGAAATAAAAAAACAAAAAACAAATTTCTTTATAAATTTAGGCCAATATGTATCCTGCTACAGATTTTTGATTAAAAAGCGTATATTGATTGGTTGGCGCAAAAGCTATAGCGTCTACAACAGGGGCCTCAAACTGGCAGCTCCTTACCTATTGCGAAACTAGAAGTCCCATGAGGCATTGCACGGCTGACAGTTACAAGCATGACTCCCATAGGCAGAGGCATAATGGGACTTGTAGTTTCGCAACAGCTGGAGGGCCGCCAGTTTGGGACCCCTGGTCTACAAACTATGGTATATATATATTTGAATTTGTATTTATTCATTTTTTACTAGTAATGGCAGCATCAGCGACTTATAGCAGGACTGCGATATTGCGGTGGACAATCGGACACTAACTGACACTTTTTGGGAACCAGTGACACTAATACAGTGATCAGTGCTAAAAATATGCACGGTCACTGTACTAATGACCCTGGCTGGGATAGGGTTAAACATCTAGGGCGATAAAAGGGTTAAATGCATGCCTAGCCAGTGTTTTGGTGCACTGTGTGAGGTTCTTTTAATAAGGTAAGTCATGGATTTTTTTCACTGCTTTGCAGAGAAAGAAAATCCATTACGTCCCCACTGACAGGACAGAGCTCAGCCTTGTTTACATAGGCAGACCTCTGTCCTGTGTATCTTCCCGTCCAACGGTGGGTGTTGACAGTCATTCATTGGCCGGCACCCATGGATCTGCATCTGCTGTGTATAATCACATCACAGCTGGGTCGCCGGCAGTGCCCGCATGCACCCCCCCACCCGGAAGCGTCGGATAATGTACCTAGTACGTGATCCGGTGCAGCAGAGCCACCCTGCCACCGTACATGACAGTTATACGGTCGGAAACGGTTAAATACCATCAAAAGAAAACTTTATCCATCTAACAAAAACATATAAAATTATTTTCAGTTCACTATTGCATGGCCAATTAGTTTTCATTCACACTATCAAAGCACTGAAAACTGAAAAAGGGCCTGGCCAGAAAAAGGATTAGCATGCTGGTACTGAGTTGGTTAAAAAGAAAAACAGTATCCACAGATGATAAACACATACCTATAGCATTTTGTCATATTTTTACTTAAATATGTAAACCTCCTTCTGCATTTTTCTATCCTACATTTCATAGTATGTTTGAATTCCATAATTACATTAGCCTTAATAATTTAACATTATTAACATCTATAATTATCCTGCTTTATAAGTTTGCCCCAGAGACTGATTTACAACCTAAATGATCCCTTATTTATTTTTCTGATCTCCTGCTGGTTGTTCCCCTTCTTGCTCACAGATACGAAAGCCTGAAAAAACCCTGCTGGGAAAGAATCCCACATTTCAAAGTTAATCTGCCACCCACAAAAAGAGCCAGGTTTGATGGGATTAATACGTACAACTCATTCATCTTATCCAGTCCTCCAGCAGGAGCTTGATCACTACTCTTTGTGTTTGTATAGGGAGGAAGTTGGGGGGTAGTGGGCTTCAAGCACTGTCAAAATTATTAACATAATATTAGCTGTTTCCTTGGATACAAAATTAGGCAATAGTAACCAGATACAGATATTTAACAAAGTTTATACTCGTAAGACAAAAGTGTCAGAAAATGCTGAAACAATATCTGAATTTTGGGGAGCTAGATCTCCTAATGAAAAGGAGCGAGCACTTTTTGAAATGCAAGCCTGCGTATTTTGTATGGAATGAATAGTTTTGTATTGTTTTGCTACACTTTAAAAGGGATGAGCTTCGAACCAGCCATGTGTTAGGGAGGAGGTAAGAGCCGTCATGTGGCAGTGTATTGGAAGCTGTTGTATGGAGAGGATAGGGGCAGCTGACAAACTCCAAGGAAGAAATTAGGGTCAGTTAGTAGTCTGCACTTCACTTTTGTTAATTGTTCCATTTATTTATTTTATTTATTAGGGCAACTATCCTGAGCTTCCCTGCTGTGAGCGGCTTTGTGTAAAAATGTCCTCACTTTTGCTCTCCTTACCCACCTCCTAGTAGTGTAGATTGGATCCAATCAGAGGACAGGGGAGTGAGACCCAAGGAAAAACATCAGAAAGGACTTGCTGTACAGAATCCGTTGATTATGGAACATGTAGTTCTTTAAGTGGCGCTGCACAATACTTGTTAATAGAGGCTACCAGACTGTGGACTTAAATTTCCACAAGTTGATGCACCTGAAGGAGGAGAGCTTCACCGTTTCCCCAGGAAAATTGTTGGAGATCAGGGCCAGTCCAGAGAGGAAAACTAAGGGCACAGACGTACAGTATTGTGGGGGTTTGTGCTCTGCATCCAAGAGGCTGGAGCCAAGGAGGGAGGAAAGACCTGTTTTTGAGCCTACCAAGGTGCCCCAGAGACTGAGCTGGAAGGAGAGAGATGCTGCGTTTTCAGGACTGGAGCTGAGAGACTGCACCTTGTGTAAGAATATGGGACCTGACTTCTAGAACCGGCAGGCTCCCAAGCCCAAAGGACCAGCCTAGGCACCTGCCAGGAGTGGTAAGCTGGACTACACATCTCAAACTCCCACCAAACCCAGTTATTGCCATTAGGAATGGTCTTACTTAGCTGCTTATCTACATTTACCACTAACACTCTTATAGGGACAGTGCACCACCTAAAGAAGACCCCACTGAAAGCTGGCCAACATTAACTTTTAGGCGCAAGGTACTTTACAACATCCTAGTGGAGTACCACATACATTAAGAACACATACACTCATCTGCTTCTGGGTTTCTATACATAGTATACACACATGGACCCTGTTATTCTTAGGAGTTAGATGATGCAGTCTAGAGACTCTAGTTGCACTTGTTATAGTTCAATCTAAATTTGCTATAGTCTTTTGAGTGTCCATTAGTCATTCATCCATTATAGTGCTCTTAAGTCGTAAGTATAATTATCTGTTCATTGATTTATGCCTCATTCAGTTGCAGTGCCTTAATACAGTTCATTAATTTACCTCCAAGGTGCTTGTAGTTTATTTCTATCATTATTATAGAGTGGTGACTTACTAAATCCTAAAGAGGAGTTCCAGGCTCCCCCCAAAAAAATTAAAAGTCAACAGCTACAAATACTGTATACTAGTTTAAATGTTATATTGACAAGGCCTTTTTTAAGTTTGGGGTGCTTAAAGAGGAGCATTCGCTTGTTGCTGATCGTCTGTTCTTGGAGCTGCCTTTAGTTTACAGCATGTCCCTGTATGAACAGTGTGCATCTAAACCCCCTATTCCCTTGGCAAAAATAGTCAAGAATAAGCTGATTAGGTCTAATGTGCCTAATTAAAACTGTGCTGCTGCTGGCCAATTTTACACAGCTCTAACATCTGTGGGGTGATGTGTCTAATTATTGTATGACTTGGCTGTACCTTATGTCTCCACATTGCAGCTAGAGATGAAAGAAACAGGATGTTTTATTTACAAAGCCTGTTCCCATTTTATATATGAATAATTTTTCAGATTTGTGTCCGTTTAAAAACTACTGTTTTCTTCCTTCTTACAGGATTGTGTCTTATGGTATGTACACACAAGCAGCTTTACTTTACAAATACTTTATTGCACTTTAAAAACCTTCTTTAGACCCACACTTGGAGCTCCATTCAGTCATTATTTTGCTTTCATTCCTATTGTAGTTACCTATTAAAGTATAACTAAAAGCAAAACCTTTTTAGTTTTGAATAGAGTGGAGAGGGATTAGCATACCTATTAGATTTATATTGCTGTCTTTACCTCTGTTAGGCCCCATTCACATCATGTTTGTTCCCACTTTGTGATTTGGACATTACAATTTTCACACAAATTCTGCGTGTCGCATAGAGCAGCCTGTTCACTTGAATTGGCTGCCCTATGTGCATTTGTCACTTGAAAAGAAGCTCCTGTTCTTTTTCAGACTACAAGTTTCACGCAATTTGTGAAGCTGCAGTTTGCCTTGATTGTTTTGGAAGGATTTATACTCACTTTGGCTTCATTTAGATGTGCAGTTTGCAAAAATGCACAGATGAACCGCGTTTTTGGCGCCCACCAACCTCCCCCTCTTAAAGCCGAGCTCCACCCATAAGCACCCGCCATCTGGTTTTGACAGGTACCTGCTCCACTTCCAGCTCAAAGCGCTGCGGCGCTCTGAGCTGGGAATTCGGCACCCCCTCCTCCCCCCGCAGTCTTCTGGGACACATCACAGGTTCCAGAAGACTATGGGACCATTCACAAGGCACAGCGCGACTCACGCATGAGCAGTAGGAAACAAGCTGTGATTTGCTGTTTCTCTTACTAGAGAACAATCGGTTCAGGTAAGGACATCGCTGGATCCCTGGACAAGTAAGTGTCCTTAGATTAAAGGTCAGCAGCTACAGTATTTGTAGCTGCTGACTTAAATTGTTTTTTGGGGGGAGGCCTGGAACTCTTCTTTAGGCTGCAATAGGCAGTGGACAGGGTTATTTACATGCTGCAGTCACCATGTTTGGCTTCATAGCCATGGCAAAGCTTACCTGACATACAGTACTTGCCACCCGCTGAATGCTACACACTCAAGCAAATGGGGAAGCATAGCAAGCGGTTGCAGCGCATTTGTCTGCAAAAGTGGGGTAAAAACAGGTGGTGAGGAGGTATCACTTCTTCCCCACCTGTAATTAGCCTCTGAAGTGCGATACGAATGCAGATCAGGCTTCACAGAAAAGGGGAGATTTATCTAAATTTACCCTTTGTGTTTGGGCTATGTGGCAGGAAATTAAGGGAAGTCTCTTTAAGCTCATTCACAGATGGCAAAAACAGTGGGTTATAACCCTCCCTTACTCTATTCAAAAGAAAAAGCCTTGCCTTTTGTTCTACTTTACGGTTCCCTGCGTGTGGACGGTGCCTACTCAACCTGCACATTCGGTTACCTCCCCTCTCCTCATGTACCTGCTCGCTATTGCCTGGGACCAGACGAGGCTGCAGTCATATGAACTCAACATTTAAGGGAATAGAGGGGGACACTTGTGTCCCTCTCCATCACTCCAGCCTTCCTCTGCCAACTCACTCCCAGTGACAAAACCGGGCCCACTGTGTAGCAAGCGTGGGCCTACTGCTTGCACGAGTCAACTCCTTTCACTCCTTCCTTACCTATGGCTAGGTCCGTGAGGTCTCCGCTGCGCGAATTCGGTCCTGGGTATTTGGGGCACTGACTGCTAGGGAGGTATTCAGAGAATCTGAGCCCCCTCACTAAGCAGAGAATCCACCACCCATGCCAGTACTGTCCTTCTGCTGTTTGGTTATTATGCCATTCCTTTAGCACTAGCTGTCCTTGGTAACTACATGTCTTCCTCTTCACCCCTTACCTATGTAAAAGGCCCTGTCCTTTTGAATACACCATGTACCTTCATGCACCCCTTTACAGTACCTTCAGACCAGGCATAAAATGGTTAGCAGCCTTTACTGAAAATCAACAGTCATTACAGCAGCATCGAGCAACAAGACAGACTTTTCCTAACTAACTGTATACGGCTGCCCAGTTCATAACTTAACAGTTAAGAGTCCTTCAGAGTCCTGATCCCAAGTATGGTTCCTTGTAGGAAAAGTTCTGTTGGTAGCTGTAACCTACATTGTTCTTCCAGCCTGTGTCAGCAGTGCCCATCCAGGCCATGGCAAAAAGCCCTCTCCTTATGGCCACCCCCCTCATTTATAATAACTTAGGATAGAGGACAGAGCCCAAGAATGCCCCGGAAAGAGCTGAGCAGAGTTTAACCCCTTCCCCACCTGGACAGCCTAAGCTAGCTAACCTTAAAATATACAAGACAAAAAAGGGAAAAACAGAGTTAGTATTTAAAGTAAACTGACCCTGAATGTTGGATCTGCTTTCCAATTAAAATGACATGAAATTACAGAATTTTGCAGGAAAAGATCTGCAACAAGCTGTAAAAAACCTGTAAACAAGACTTACACAGTATTGTAAAATACTCATGTGCACGCAACTCCATATTGTAGTCAGGAGAAGCAGGTAAACCACAAGGAAAACTTTAATTTGGTTTTCACTCTCTTTTTTACCTGTTTTTAGATTTTCTAGATGTATTTCTTGTTTTTCCAGGCTTGAAGGATGCTGAATATCCAGCAACTTGGGAATTGGTACACCCAGGGAACAAGAAGAGTTAATGAAAATATTTCTAACGAGAGGCGTTGCTCCTGACAAAGTCGATTGGACAAAACATGTTGAACTGAGTTGGAACCTTGTGACGTCATTACATAGAGACCACTTGTCTGATTGATAGTGAGAGGTGGACTGGCCCTCTCAAAACGCTTAAAGCGGTTATAAAGGGTCATTTTTTTTTTTAAATAATAAAATTGGTATACTTAACTGCTCTGTGCAATGGCATTGTACAGAGCAGCCCAGAACCTCCTCTTCTGGGATTCCCCATCAGAGCTCTTAACACTTACTGTAGGCTAAAAAATCAAAAAATAATATTAAAGTGCTCTCGCGCTACTATGGATAAGTGAGCGAAATATGAGTATGTAATATAAATATAGATATACGTGCAGCAAAATCTATAGTGTAACACAAAACACTAAGCAGTTAAAATTAATAAAGTGATTTCGCGCAGATAGTGATAAATAATTCAAAATATGAACTTCAGGAGAGTGTTTATAATGATTCAAGGTGGAATTAAAATGGGTGATGTGTTAAATATCTATCTGAGATAATAAAAATAAGTAAAATGAAATAAAATTATTATATATAAACATTGAATTTCATTTTTACCGTGTGTTAACTCACAGTGTTCTTGGTATATTTGTGCATATATTAAATATAAATGGCCTGGTGTGAATAAAATTAAGTGTATATAACCTGGTGGAGCTGCAATAAATAAAAATTCACTTTAACTTACATACACAACAGTGATAGAAAAGTCCAATAATTATTGCAGTGGATGGGGAATAATGAGGTTCTATAGTTGCTAAAACAAGTGCAGGTGATTATTCCTCGTAGTCCTACTGTGGCTCCTTTAACAGTCTGGTCTCCCAGAACTCTTACCTCAATGTTAACAATAACATGCAGTCACCGCTAGGGGGATCCCTTGATTTCCCTGGATAGTGAATGTGGTAACTCTGGATGGTGTATTATAGCAGTATTCCTTCTCTTGTTGCAGCGCTCTATTGTCCAATCACATAGTGCAGGGCGGTACCTCAGTAGAAAGGGAACAAGGAGGGAGAAGGACCTCCAATAGTGCAGTATGTCAGGTTTTAAAAACGTGTTTATTAAAATATAATGGCATAGACTCTTACACAAAGTAGGTTAAAATAACACAGGGAACAAATTAGGCATTGTTCCTCGCCTTCTCACGTCACTTCCGGTCACTGCTCTACCCGGCCAATCCCTACGCGTTACGTTGCTTCTCACAACTTCATCTTCAACTATCTGGGCAAAATCACTTTATTAATTTTTACTTACTCTAGGCTTTCATGTCACGTCCTCGGTTGGCAGTGGATATATCGGGATGATGCCTGCAGGTATAGACATCCGCCCGGTATTAAAATTTTCAGTCAGTAGTTGCCTTTAATGGAAAATTGATTTGAGTGGCTAAACAGCCACTCGATCACTTCTGCAGGAATGTGGTATGCGGAATGTGGTATCCCCTCCCACCACTGCGGCGATGGCTGATAAAACGACTGATGCTGTTTCCCTCTCTGTGCTCCCAGGAACCGTAAGCAACAAGATGTTTTCACTTTCGGTTGCACCTCTCTGTTTACCTGGCACTAGCGGCCAGGAGAGTAGCTGGTCAGACTGATCTGTGTCTGATCGGCTGCATTGGAGGCCAGAGGAGAGATCTGAGGACCCCAGATCTCTCCATAAAGAGGACCTGTCATGGCCCATTCTGTCACAAGAAATGCTGTTGTACAAAAAAATAAAAAAATAAAGAAAAATAAAAAAAACAGTGTAAAAAATAGTTTAAGATAAAATTAAAAAAAACAAAAAAAAGTAAAGCACCCCCCTGCGCTTATGCGCAAATGCGAATGCATACGCAAGTCCCACGCGCCTATGTAAACTGTGATCACACCGCACATGTGAGATATTGTCGTGAACGTCAGAGCAATAATTCTAGCACCAGATCTCCTCTATCTCTAAACTGGTAATCTGGTAAACGATGAGATTTTTAAGTACCATAGTTTGGCGCCATTCCAGGGGCATATGCATTTTTAAAGTGTGACAAGTTTGGTATCTGTTTACTCGGCATAACGTCATATTTTACATTCTACCCAAAAATTGGGTATTATATTGTGTTTGTATGCAATAACATTCATTAAAGTGTATTTTTTCCAAATAAATTGCATTTGAAAAACTGCTTGCAAAACCCATCATTTTATTTTTTTAGGGTCTCTGCTTTAAAATATATAGAATATTTGGGGGTTCTAAATAATGTTCTAGCAAAAAAATTGTGGATTTTTACACGTAGGAGAGAAGTGTCAGAATTGAACCGGTTGGCAAGTGGTTAAAAAAAAAAAAAAAATTATGCATTTTTTTTTTTGCAGAAAAAAAAAAAGTGCATTAATTATTTTTTTCTTAGGAGCCTGCAGAGCATTGCACCCATGGTCAGCAGAACGCAGGTGCAATGTAAGGCTCCTGCAGACTGTTAGTTCCACTGCCTGCCTGTAACGGCAGGCAGTTACTAAAGTCCAGAAAGATCAATGAACTACCAGAGTGCTCACCAGTGCACTCTGAGTTCATTGAGAACTACAAGCTATCAGCCGCAGTGGTAGATGGTACTTGTAGTTCGTTAATTAACAGAACTCTATGAACCAATGACATGCTGTGTGGTGGATCCCCACCTGCTGCCACAATGGAGGATCAGTGGAGAATGGATAGATTCTTGCATAGTCTTCTTTCTTGCCGCCGCTGTGTGATACACATACACAGTACATACATACATTTTTTTATTTTATTTGAATGATGTAATAGTAAAAAAAAAATTCTGAACAGATCAAGACCTGGTTCACATTGCATTCCTTTGCAAATCACATGCGATTCTGTCTGTTACGATTTGAGCCATTCAAAAAATTTCAGGCAGCTTTTTTTGGATTGCACTGGAACTGGATCACATGGGTGTTTGCAGCCATGCGATCAGGTTCAGGCAAAAGAACTGCGTTTTGTGACATGCTTTTGGGGTGGCGTTAACTTTTAATTGACACTCACTTTAATTGACACTCACATGAACACTGTGCGATTGCTATGCTGTGCAGGAAACGCACAGGAATTTCTGCATTTCCTTCACTGAAAAAGGCACAAAGGCCTTTCATTTTGTACTCTTTCTAAAAATGTTAGTTCCTAACGTCAATAACATCTGAGCTACTGTCCACCAAAGAGTGGAAGAAAGATCAGATCAGATGGATGTTCAGGGAACTAGCTTTCTAAGAAAAAGCTAGTGATGCCAGCCATTATACTCCCTTAGTACAGGTTTCTTCTTACGAATGAGCATAGACAAATGAAAACTGAAATGAGATGGGCTACATTTTGTTGCAATGCCTGTTCCTGCCTTTTATGAATGGAAAAAAATATCTGCATGCTCAGTTTTCCTCCTGAGCCATAAACCTTGTAAATGTTTATATCCTGTTATCCTACACCAACCTAAAACGATTTCACTAACGGAGAAAACCCGTGTTTATATTCCATTCAATGGTTAGTTCAAACTTTGCTAAATCAATTCAGTGTCCTTATAAAGACAGGTCCTCATTTATTTGAGTGGCGGTGTACGTGTGTATGTGCTACTTTGGTGCTTTCCAGATAAGCCACAGGCTCTCTAATCTATTGTACAGAATGACAGGAAATCAAACCAAATAGACTTGTGTCTCTTCTATCACTCCGTTCACTGCACAGCTACCTTTTAATTAAAGTCCGATCAAATATATCTGCACACGTAAAATGCCATTCCCTTTGCACTAACCGCAGGGATAAAGACGTTATAACTGAATACATGTCATTAAAATGGAGATGTTAATGTGTCCAAATGAGAGAAAATTATACTCTACTGACAACTGACCTACCGCTTACAAATGTCCTACCGCAACAAGGGATGTTTTTTTCAACCTTATCTTTTACATGCAAATCTGCATTTCATTCCTGTAGACTGGAAGCATAATGCAATGTGCTCATGTGGTAGCTTGCAGGTTAAAATCACAGCCATTCTGAGCTGGTTGTTTGAAATGCTGTGCCCAGATTATACATAGACTTGTTCTTAGCTGGATACTGCTTGGTCACACAGGGATATCAAGAGAGATAAGTTGATTTACAGAGGATCAGTCAGTAAGAACATGATTTAAGACCCAAATCTGACCCTGAATATCTGGTACTTATGAAGTTTCAAAGAAAAGACAAGCCTAAACTGTAACCTCTGAAGTATACAGTGCACAGACCAGTAATGTGTTTTTTTTTACTGCTATTTTTAATGACTATTGAGGGACCATTACTCTTTGCACTTGAAAAATGAAGACAAAAAGTGAATACATTTTTTGTATATCCAAAGCATAAGTGAAATTTCTAAATAAATAGGTCCCTATGACTCTGAGCTCATCAAAAACATTAAATATAAATAGAGACCTCAGATGTAGACATCCTCCATCTTACAGTATTCCCACCGGTCAAGAGATGAGCAGTGTTTACATCCTACAGGGAGCTAGTAGCCTTTTCTGTACTGTACATTTGACACTGACTATCAAAAATAATGGCTAGGCTCATCTACCAGCACCAAGAAGGACAATGTGCTACTGACACAAAACATGTTTGATTTCTGCCTTGCAATCAACTGTCCCTCTGTCTTTTCTCCGTGGCCTGCAAGGCAGCTAATTACTAAACTGTAGACATCTCCTTTAAATGTTAAATGCACCACAAAATGCTTGAGGGACAACTTGTACTTGCTTCAAGACAAAACTTGGCTAGAAGTAAGAAAATTCTAGCTAGGCAAAATAACTCCATATGTTTTCTAAATGCTTAGGAAATGCTTAGGAAAATAATGTTATTTTATCCCACACAAGGATGTTAAAAAATACTAATTCAACTACGATAAGGTAAAGTCTACAGGCTTAGAAAAATCAGTTTGTAATTGGATAGAAAACTGGCTAAAAGATCAAATTCAGAGAGTAGTGGTTAATGATTCATACTCTGAATGGTCTAAGGTTATTAGTAGTGTACCCCAAGGTTCAGTGTTGGGACCCCTACTTTTTACAATATTTACAGTATTAATGATACTGGGTCTGGGATTAAAAGAACTATTTCAGTGTTTGCGGATGACACCAAGCTATGCAGTGAAATAACGTCCTTACTTGATGTCTCCAACTTACAAGCTGACCTCAATGCACTGTTTAATTGGGCAACTATGTGGCAAATGAGGTTTAAAGTTGATAAATGTAAAATTATGCATTTGGGGGCTAAGAATATGCATGCATCATACATACTAGGAAGAGAACAGCTGGTGGAGTCGATGTTGGAGAAGGATCTTTATACCTACATGCAGGTGTAGGTATAAACCATTCAGGTAATGCTGGACACCTAGATCCACTACCTAATGAGTGATAAAGGGGCCCATTCAGGTAATGCTGGACACCTAGATCCACTACCTAATGAGTGATAAAGGGTCCATTCAGGTAATGCTGGACACCTAGATCCACTACCTAATGAGTGATAAAGGGGTGTATTTATTTATTATATTTTTTCTGATTTCTTTGTCCCTTTGAGGTTCATCCAATTATAAATCAAGGTACCCTGGTAAGGTAGCGCCATTTACCCCTAATAGACTTTCCATTAATATTTAACTCACTCCCTAGGGGGTAAGTGTAAGGGGAGGCTGCAGGCCTTTAGGTCCGTGAGCGCGGAAACCCGTCCCTTATTTTAGAGATATCATTTTACCCCTGTACAAATCAATAGTAAGGCCTCATCTGGAATATGCAGTTCAGTTTTGGGCACTAGTTCATAAAAAAGATATTGGGGAACTGGAGAAAGTGCAGAGAAAGGCAACCAAACTGATAAGAGGCATGGAGGAGCTCAGTTATGAGCAAAGATTAGCTGAACTGAATTTATTCTCTTGAGAAGAGGATATTAAGAGGGGGATATGATTAACATGTACAAATACATAAGTGGGTTATATAGTGAACTTGGTGTTGAGTTATTCACTTTAAGGTCATCACAGAAGACAAGGGGGCACTCTTTACGGCTGGAAGAAAAAATATTTAATCTTCAAATACAGAAAGGCTTCTTCACAGGAAGAGCTGTGAAAATGTGGAATAGACTCCCTCAAGAGCTGGTTCTGGCCAGCTCAGTTGATTGCTTAAAAAAAGGCTGGGATTCTTTCCTGGATACACATAATATAACTGGATACTAATATTTATAGGTAAAGTTGATCAAGGAAATATCAGATTGCCTCTTGGTGGATCCAGAAGGAATATTTTCCCCTGCTAGAGAAAATTGGATCACGCTTTATTGTTTTTTTGCCTTCATTTGGATCAACTGTGGGTGTAGGATTGTAAGTATAGGATTGTATACTTTTTCCCTTCTATTGCTTAAACTGAATGGACTTTTTTCAACCAGACTAACTATGTACAGTAACCAAATGTAACTAAATGTTTCTGTACAGAATCATTTGTCTAAAAGTATCTGTTATCAATATCTTTATCATAAGAGGTGCTGAAGTTTGATGACTAGCTAGTAAATAAATGGTTTACACATTGGCTTTTTTGTGTTTCCTAGAGAATGCTAAGGTTTATTTTTTGGAAAGGCTACATTATTGCTATAAAGAAATTCACTGTCAATGCCAACATTGCTGAAGTGAGCCCTATCCCCAATAGCACTATGTAGAATGTGGACAAATAAGGAGAATAAATATTCAGAGTAGCCAAACTTCTTTAAAATACAAACAAATAAAAATGTTTTCTTTTTAATTATGTTGAACTAGGAGTACATTACTACATCACACTTCTGTTTTCTTTCAAATTTCTATTTACATTTTCTGTTCTATTTCATTCATGCGAGCATAAAAAGGATCAATTTGAGACTGGCTAACCTCAGCTTATCTCTGCTCTAGAAGATTGATTTTCTATCTTTATGGACAATTTGCTGCCTTATTCTCTGTATTACTAATTTTTAAGCTACCCCTGCCCTTTCCGTCTTGTCAATAAAAGGAAAAAAAACACCATCTCTATTGTGTATGTGTGACAACTCACTCAGCGTTTTCCTAGCTGGGCTTAAGAAAACTATCATGTCAGTGAATCAGTTTAAATGCTGTTAGTATTCAATAGCATACTTTCCTTTCCATGCCAGACTGACAAGCACCATCATAAAGTAAAATATCATTTATCATAAAAGGATAAACCTTATAGAGTGATTTTAAATTTCTTCTTAATTTGTAAAGCCTCGTACACATGATCAGATTTTCCACAGACAAAACCTTGGACTTTTGTCCGAAGAGCGTTGGCCAGGAACTTGTTTTGCATACAAATGGCAAGGAATTGTCAGCCAACAAACACGGACGTAGTGACATACTATGTGGTTTTTCAGCTCTTTAGTGCCACCCTTTGGGCTCCTTCTGCTAATTTCGTGTTAGTAGAAGTTTGGTGAGTGTTCATTCGTGCTTTTCATTTCACACTTTTCATTTTGCGCTTTTCAGTTAGTTTCTGAATGGCCGTTCGTGAACCAGCCATGTTGTGGAATTGGAGGAGATAATGTGTTATTTATTATTGGCCTTGGAGTTATTACTTTGAACCTAGTTCAGTCCAGGAACAGGAGGAGGAGGATTTCTTGGACCAAAAATTGGTTGCTTTATTAATCGTGACCAATTATGTCATATGCCTTTGCTGCAGGAGCTCCAGGAGAATAATCCAGATGGTTTTTGGAATTATCTCCGGATGACTGACCCCTACTTTCACCAACTCTTGGCATTGTTGACCCCCTATATTAAGAAGCAGGACACATGTATGAGGCTTTTATTTTATTTTTTGGTTGAATAATGATTTGATTTGGTATATTTTCTATATTTTTGGATGCATAGAATGCACTTCTATTGGCAGATAGCACGTCTAATTTTATTTCTTTTCTTTTTTTAATGCACAATAAAAAAATTGTTTAGAATAATACTTGGCTATGTATTTTACTTCAAATGACAGTTTGGGAGTAGGCAGTTACATTTTAAAAAATACAATGTAAACTTAACAAGGGACACCAACAATTATATCTTTGGTCTTAAATACTACGGGATAATGGTGTTGTGGTAACTTGCTCAAAAAAAAAAAAAAAAAATAACAAGCATAATAATATTATTCTTGATATCACTAGAAAAAAAAAGTCTTTGAAAATTTGTCTGCCATAACTCCATCAGTACCACCAGCAAAGCAGCTTCATTATTATCTCATTAAAGAAAAAGAGAATGTATGCTGCATTTCGAGATTTCATAATTTGCCACGTCACGAATGTTAATTCTACATTACGATCGCTAATTTACAAGATGTACTTTGAACTTTTGTCCGACGGACTTGTGTACACACGCTCGGAAAAACCCGACAACAGACATTTGTCCGCAGAACATTTTAATGCCTGCCATCCAACATTTGTCCGTGGAAAATCCAACAACAATTGTCCAATGGAGTGTACAAAAGGTCGGATTTTCCGCCAACAGCCTGTCATCACACAATTCCCATCGGAAAACCTGATCATGTGTACGAGGCTAAAGACAGTCCTGCTAGAGGAAGTTTCACTAACTGCAGAATCCTATAGGACTCAGTCAGTACTAAAAATTAGACCTGCATTATAAAACAGAGGCACTTAGGGTACCTGCACATACATACCTGTAGTCTCCCCCAAAACATTACGGACAAAGCTAACCTGTCCCTTCCTGTCTACTGGCCAGTGAGGCATCCCATGATAGTAATAGGCCAACAGAAATATGTAAGGATAAAAGGGAGTGGCAACCTCCAACATCACCAGAAATCTTTCTACCAAAATGTTTTCAGATACAACCCTCATTTGCATTAATTTGGGAATGTGTCATTAAACTTTTTCTTTTCCAAAAATATTTATTGAGTTTAACAGGTAAAAAAATAGAATGTACATTCCGCAAATATTGAAAAGTAGAAACATATCACGGCCAACATGGCCTGCAAAATTTTACAAAAAGAAAATGTCAACTCCACTATTCCAGCATGAAGTGAACCTTGGTTGGTTAATTGTTTACTTCTAGCTTTGCCTGATTTCACTCACATACAACGTTAGGCATTATAGAAAATATCATAACTTGTAGTTATGGTTGTTTAGGTATATATATATGTTGTCCCTAGAATTGTCTCTGCATTACTTATGTACTTATCGGAGAGAAGGTGATAAACAAGAGTCCCACCAGCCATCCCCTTTGGGATCACACTGTGGATGGAAGGACCCCAACCACTCCCCTCCACACCATATGACCACAATGCCACTTACCACACACTGGTCTTTCATATAGGATACTAGGATGACAACAATGGAAAGAAAGACCTGTGTAAAAGGGGAAGAGAGGTGAGAGAAGAAAAGAAAAAAGGAAGAAGTGAAAGAGAAAAAGGGAAGAGGGGGGTGGGAAGGGAGTGCACCCCTATCGATCCACATTGAGCTCTACTAACACCTCATAAACCTTCAGACAGACATGTCAACTACGGTTCCCAGATACTATCAAAGACTGGCTGTTTATCCAATAAGATCACTGACAGGCGTTCATTAATCATGATCCACGACAACTTCGCTTTCACCAAGTCGAAGGGGATCAAGGGCGTTCTTCAAGATCTAGCTACTATAATCCTAGATGCCATGAAAATAAAAGATATGAGTTTTTTAGTGTGCCCAGGCACTCCCTCCACTTGGCTTCCCAACAGCGCTTGCTGTGGTGATTTAGTTAGATTTACTCGGGTGAGTGAATAGATAAAGTTATAAATGCATATCCAAAATCGCCTGACTTTAGAGCATGTCCACCATATATGATATATTGTGCCTTCTTTACCACAAACCCTGAAACATAATGGGAAGGTGCCTGGGACATATGTCACTACTCTCGCTGGTACCATGTACCATCATAATAGGACTTTATAATTCGCCTCTATTAGTGAGGTATTGATATATGATTTTGAGGCAGATAGTACAATTTTAATCCATGTGTCCATTTCCATCGTTACCTCTATATCCTGTTCCCACTTAAGCATGTAAAATAATTTTTCCATCTTTAAAGGTCAAGATACTATATATTTTAGAGATGTAACCAGTATGCTTATCGAAGGACCTGCACAGGTATTCCATTGGGGTGGATGTTGTGATGTCAACTGTACGCTGTAAAGTCTTCAAATAGTGCACTATTTGAAGGTAATGGTAGAATTCTATATTAGGTAATTGATAGTTCTCTATTAAGGTTTGTTTCGATAAGATACCTTTGTGGTCACACATATCGGCAATACTTATCAGACCCTTGTTGGTCCACCATGCAAACACTTGAGGATTGAGACCCGGGGTGAAATCTGGGTTACCCATCAACGGGGCTAGGGGAGAGTGGGTGGAATGAAAAGCATAAGGCTTCTGTAATCTGTCCCATAAACTCAATGAAAAGGATAATGTAGGGCACATTATAACTGGTCTGTCTCTCATGCGTAGCCACAACATGTGACTAATCGGTTTAGTGGGGTAGGGGGATGATTCCATTTTCATCCAGGATGGTTGAATTTGCAAGGAATGAGATTTAATTGGGACAAATTAATTGGGCTAACTGTGCTGCCTCAAAATATTTGGCCAGGTCTGGAACCCCCAGACCTCCTCTCATTTTGGGCGTATAGAGGGTGCGCCTATTCACCCTGGGTCTTTTATCCCCCCAGATGAACTTAATAATCTTATTCTGAAATACTTTAAGATCAGGTTTGTTGATAGCTATCGGAAGGGTTCTGAACAGATACAACAGTCTCGTTAAGAGGTTCATTTTTATTGAATACAGCCTGCCGAACCACGACGGTGGATTGTTGGCCCATCTTAAAAGTTCCGCTGTCAATTTTCTATAAAGGGGGGGATAGTTGGCCTGGTACAAATTCTGTAGGGAAGGAGTTAGAGAGATTCCCAAATATGGGAGCGCTCCTCTTTGCCATTTAAACGGGAACAATTTTTGAAGTAATTTCACAGTCTGCGGTTGTCAGGGATCTACCAGCGCCAGACCTGGGCACTTGCATGCGCCTATGCGCCGGCGCGCCCCTGTGCAAACACGGCATCAAACTGCTACTGTTTCTGTGCATCAGCGCGGCGCTCGGGCACACGCATGTGCGCGTGCGTGTTCGCGCCGTTTTGGCGCCAAAGAGCGCATAAAAGTTCCCCTGTTCCATGGGTGCATTGCTGCTTTGTCTTAGCTCTGTGATTCCTGTTTGAACCTGCATCTGATTGTCTGCTACCTGATTTGACCCGGCTTGTCTGACCATCCGTCCTGCTCCAACCCGACCCGGCCTGCCTGACTACTCTGCTGCTTCTACCTGATACCGTTGCCAACCTCTGCTTGTCCACCAACTCTGCCTCTGCCTGCCATGATTACCTGTCTTATCTACCTGCCGACCCGGACTGTCTGACCCTGCTTGTGCCTGTTGCTTGCTTTTGCTGTTGCACCTCCAGCTCCTGTGATCTCTCACCTCCAGTGTGTCAGCCTGCTGCTTCCAGTCACCACCTCACCTGCAGTCCAGCCATCCCTGGAGGGATCTCTACCTCAGCATCAGAGACTATACTCCAATAGGCACTCCTACCCCACTGCGCTCAGGAGACCACTGTCCCCACTCCAGTGGCTCCTAAACCAGCGTTGTATGAGAGGTCTTCTCCTACAAGTCAGGCTCTATTACCAGGTACCTAACAGTACGAAGCAGCCATGACTGAGCCTGCAGGAGACACCTCTCCGATGAAGGAAATATGCACACACCTTGCGGCCCTCACTCAAGCTATGCAATCCCTCCAGGATAACTACAACAGATTGGAAGGACAAGAAACCTTGCAGGGTCTAACCCTCTGGCCTCCTCTTTAGCCGCAACTCCTGCACAGATTGCTCCAGCCCCTTCAGTTGTGATGCTTCCACCTGAACCAAGGGTCCCCATCCCTGAGAGATTCTCTGGAGACCGGGCTAAGTTCCGGGCCTTTCGCAACGCCTGCCAGCTCTTTTTTGCACTACAGCCCCGAACCTTCTCACTGGAAGTCACCAAGGTGGGGTTCGTGATTTCCCTCCTACAAGGGGAACCTCAGACCTGGGCTCATCGATTACTTGAGGGGGACTCAGCCCTAACCCAATCTTTGTCATCTTTTTTTGAAGCCATGGCGCAATTATACGAGGACCCTCAACAGACTGCCACAGCTGAATCAGCTCTGTTCACGCTCCAGCAAGGCCGCAGACCAGCTGAGGACTATGTCACTGATTTCAGGCGTTGGAGCGCGGACACTCAGTGGAATGATGTGGCCCTGCGTCACCAGTTCCGCATGGGTCTATCTGAAGGACTAAAAGACGAACTCGCTCGAGTGGGTGTACCAAATACTCTTGAGGCCTTGATTTCCTTGACCATTCAAATTGACCGACGTCTCCAGGAACGTCGATCTGAACGCTCTGCCCTACAATTCCGCCCGGCCTGGATGACAGCACGAGCACCGGTTCCTGCAGCACGCTACTTACCCCCACCTAGTTTGAATCCAGTTAATGCCACGCCTGACACTTCGGAACCTATGCAATTAGGAGTGATGCGACCTGCCTTATCGTCTGAAGAACGTGCTCGACGTCGGCAACTTAATCTGTGCCTCTATTGCAGTGGAACTGGGCACTATGTCCTTAACTGTCCAGTCAAAATAAGTAAGTGCCCATCACCTGTGTATACCAGTCTCTCTGCTCTGTCTGCAAATTCTACCCACCTTGCCCTTCCTCTCTCATTACAGCTCCAAGAAGGGACAATATCGGTCAACGCCATCATTGACTCCGGAGCATGCAGCTGCTTTATTGATTCAACTTTTGCCAGCCAGCATAACATCCCATTACAGACTAAAGCCCATGGACTCTCTGTATTCCTAGCTGATGGATCCCGCATCAGATCAGGACAAGTAACTCAGGAAACCCTGCCTCGGTCTGCTACCACTTCCTCCCAACATAAGGAACTGCTGGTTCTTGATGCCATTACCTCTCCTATGTTTCCCATCATCCTGGGCATTCCCTGGCTGCAGGCCCACAATCCACACATTCACTGGACATCTGGAGAAGTAAAATTCCTGTCATCTTACTGTCAAGAACACTGTTTAAAGAAAGATCCGGATCCTTCAGCCACTCTGCTTTGTCTGGACACCGACCAGAAACTTTGCCAGGTCATACCTAAACAATACCATGAATACATTGATGTTTTCAGTAAGAAGGGGGCAGACTCTCTTCCACCTCATCGCCCCTACGACTGCCCCATCGAGTTGCTGCCAGGACCTGAAATTCCATTCGGACGCATTTTTCCGTTATCAGAAAAAGAACAAGAAGTACTAAAGACGTATATAGATGAAAACCTGGCCAAGGGCTTCATATGCCACTCTACCTCCCCAGCTGGTGCCGGAATATTTTTTGTCACCAAGAAGGACAAGTCTCTCCGCCCATGTATAGACTATCGAGAACTAAACAAAATCACGGTCAAGAATCGGTATCCCCTACCCTTGATACCTGAACTATTCCAGAAATTAAGGACTGCCGTCATTTTTACTAAACTTGACCTAAGAGGGGCATATAACTTGATCCGTATCCGGCCCGGGCATGAGTGGAAAACAGCGTTCCGAACCCGATTCGGGCATTATGAATACTTAGTTATGCCCTTCGGACTCTGCAACGCCCCTGCGACCTTCCAACACCTGATTAACGATGTTCTCAGGGACTTTCTAGATGTGTTTGTGATCGCATACTTGGACGATATCTTGAGTTTTTCAGAATCTCTTGAGCTGCATTGAGAACATGTCTGCAGAGTGTTGGGTCGTCTCCGCTTACACAGACTTTAAGCAAAAGCGGAGAAATGCGAGTTAGAGAAACAGAGCATTCAATTTCTGGGGTTGATAATCTCTTCAGCTGGCATCAAGATGGACCCACAGAAGGTTTCCGCTGTTCTGGACTGGCCGGTACCCCTGGACAAGAAGGGAATTCAGCGGTTTGTTGGGTTTGCAAACTTTTACAGGAAGTTCATCAGGGGGTTCTCAGCCATAATTGCACCCATCACGCAGTTGACCAAACAAAATACCCATTTTTCCTGGAATCAACTAGCCCAAGATGCCTTCGAAAACCTCAAAAGACTATTTACCTCAGCACCAATCCTCAGTCATCCTGAACCATCTTTACCGTTTATTTTAGAGGTTGATGCCTCTGAAATCGCGGTAGGTGCGATACTTTCGCAACGTAAAGGTAGCAAAGATGTAATGCATCCTGTAGGGTTCTTCTCCCGAAAACTCTCTCCTGCGGAGAAAAACTATGATGTTGGTGACCGAGAGCTTCTCGCTATTAAGACTGCACTGGAGGAGTGGAGGTACCTGTTGGAGGGGGCTATGCATCCAGTACTAATTTACACTGACCATAAAAACCTGGAATACTTACGATCTGCTAAACGGCTAAAGCCTCGACAAGCCCGCTGGGATCTGTTTTTCTCACGTTTCTCCTTCCATATTACTTATCGGCCAGGCTCAAAAAATATTAAACCGGATGCACTATCACGAATGCATGACAACCCTAAGGACTTATCTACTCCTGACACCATCTTACCTGCAAACAATTTCTTACTCCTACAAACAGATTTACTCTCCCAGATTAAGGAAGCATCCTCTGAGTCAGCCAGGCCTACAGGGATTACTTTGGTAAACAGAGATTGTCTGTTCTGGAAGGGAAGCCAAATTTTCGTCCCTGAGGATGTTCGGGTCAGGGTTTTGACGCTTCTTCACGATAATCCACTGGCGGGCCACTTTGGAGTTCGCAAAACCCTGGAACTAGTGCAGCGTACAATATGGTGGCCCAATCTGAAAGACTTTTGCGAAAAATATGTCAGCTCCTGCCCTATCTGTATCCAGAATAAGACATCCAGGAATCGAGCTTGGGGCCTGTTAAAACCTTTACCTGTACCTGACAGACCGTGGAAAATTATTTCTATGGATTTTATTGTGGAGCTTCCATGTTCTGAGGGGTGTTCAGCCATCTTTGTGGTGGTGGACCGTTTAACCAAGATGGCTCATTTTCTGCCTTTAAGGGGAACCCCGTCTGCCATCGAAACTGCTCGTATATTTGTCAAGGAGATCATCAGACTTCAGGGAGTTCCTGTAAACATAGTTTCCGATAGAGGGGTTCAATTCACCTCACGTTTCTGGAGAGCCCTGTGTGAAACCCTAAAAATTGAATTGGCCCTGTCCTCGGCCTATCATCCTCAAACTAACAGGCAGACAGAAAGGACCAATCAGACCCTTGAACAATACATCAGATGCTTTACATCTTTCACACAGGACGATTAGGTATCCCTGCTACCCTTAGCAGAATTTGCTTACAATAACGCCAAACATTCTGCCACTGTTCAATCCCCTTTTTTCGCCAATTATGGCTTTCATCTAACCTTTCTACCTGATTTCCTTTCAGATTCTTCAGTTCCAACAGTACAGTGGATTTCCTCAGTCACAACAACCGGTTATTGCAGGAAGCAGTGTCCAAGGCTCAGGCAGATGGTAAGAGAATCTTCGACCGAAAAAGAAGAGAGGAGCTGAACTTACAGATTGGTGACCAGGTATGGCATTCTACCAATAATATCAAATTAGCATGTCCTTCTAAGAAGTTGGCACCTAGATTTATGGGACCTTTTCCGGTTAAGAGGAAAATTAATGAAGTTTCTTATGAACTGACTTTACCTGATTCGCTTAAAATACACCCGGTATTCCATGTATCTCTGCTTAAACCTGCTGTACCTGATCCCTTCCCTGGTAGAGGAACGAGACCTCCTGAACCTATTGTAATTGATGGCAGCGAGGAGTTTGAGGTTGAGGCTATCCTTGATTGTAAAAGAAGGCAAGGACAAAATCAATTCTTAATCAAGTGGAAAGGCTACGGCCCAGAAAGTAACTCGTGGGAACCGGACAGTAATGTTCATGCTAGGCGTTTATTTTGCGCCTATTTTTTTACACATCCTGAGAAAAGAAGGCTTTTGGGCATCCGGAGGCTGCCCCTTTGGGGGGGGCAATGTCAGGAATCTACCAGCGCCAGACCTGGGCGCTTGCATGCGCCTATGCGCCGGCGCGCCCCTGTGCAAACACGGCATTAAACTGCTACTGTTTCTGTGCATCAGCGCGGCGCTCGGGCGCGCGCGCATTCGCGTTAACGTCGTTTTGGCGCCAAAGAGCGCATAAAAGTTCCCCTGTTACATGGGTGCATTGCTGCTTTGTCTCAGCTCTGTGATTCCTGTTTGAACCTGCATCTGATTGTCTGCTACCTGATTTGACCCGGCTTGTCTGACCATCCGTCCTGCTCCAACCCGACCCGGCCTGCCTGACTACTCTGCTGCTTCTACCTGATACCGTTGCCAACCTCTGCTTGTCCACCGACTCTGCCTCTGCCTGCCGTGATTACCTGTCTTATCTACCTGCCGACCCGGACTGTCTGACCCTGCTTGTGCCTGCTGCTTGCTCTTACTGTTGCACCTCCAGCTCCAGCTCCTGTGATCTCTCACCTCCAGTGTGTCAGCCTGCTGCTTCCAGTCAACACTACACCTGCAGTCCAGCCATCCCTGGAGGGATCTCTACCTCAGCATCAGAGACTATACTCCAACAGACACTCCTACCCCACTGCGCTCAGGAGACCACTGTCCCCACTCCAGTGGCTCCTGAACCAGCTTTGTATGAGAGGTCTTCTCCTACAAGTCAGGCTCTACTACCAGGTACCTAACAGTGGTTCTAATGTTAAATTTAAAGCTTCAGATTTGGAATGGTTAATCGTGAGACCAGAAAAAGCTGTGAAGCGATGTAAGGTTTGATACAGATTGGGAAGTGACGTAACTGGTGATGAAAGGAACATTAAAATATCGTCGCCAAAAATATCTCCACAATATATGCCTTTTATGTCCGGGTGATTTCTTAGCTTGATTGCCAAAGGTTCTATTGCCAATATAAATAAAATGGGAGATAAAGGACAGCCTTGTCATGTCCCCCTATGTATATCTATAGTATGCGATTTGTAACCTTTTATCTGGAGTCTAGGGGTAGGTGTGCTGTATAATGCCTGTAATGTAGTCATAAAATTAGGCCCAAATCCATACCTTTTTAATGTATAGTGTATGTAATCCCACGTCACCGAATCGAATGCTTTACAAAGGTCTAGTGATAATAGCATTCCCTTGCGTTTGCCTTGATTGTCTCAATTTGAATTAAACGCTGCTATGATGTCTATCGCTGTCGGGCGATAGTTAGCGGGGTCTCCGTGATCTTTTCCTGGTTTGGGAATTACCTGTATAAAAGCTTAATTTTTGTGTGTGGCTAAGGGAACCCCCCTTCGTAATGCGTTGAAAAAGGAGCATAGATGTGGTGTCAATATATCTGCATATTTTCTATAATAATGGCCTGTGAAGCCGTCCGGCCGGGTGCTTTTGTGGGGTTAAAGCTTTTAATAGCTGACAGTATTTCTCCCTCTGTAAAATCCTCGTCCATTAGTTCTATGTGTTCTTGTGCCACTTGCGGGAGGGGAATATCCTGGAAAAATATGTCTGCCTGAGTAGTGGGGAATAGTTTCGGTTTTTTATAAAGTTTAGCAAAAAACTTTGAGAATTCCTCAATTATCAATTGAGGATTTTGGGTTAATTTCCCATCCTGCGTCTGCAATCTCGGCATTGCAGGATTGAACGGTCGCGGAGTGAGTTTCCTTGCCAGGAGTGTGGTAGGTTTATCCCCCCATGTGTAGAAACAATGTCTAGACCATCGTAGATACTTTTCTGCCTTAGTAGTGAGACTAAGGTTCAGTGCAGTTCGTGCCGCCTCTATTTTGTGTCTCAAATCTAGATGAGGGTTAGATTTTTGTTCCTGGACTATGTGTTGTAACTCTTCTTGTTGTTGTTGTATCTTCTGTGCATTGTTGCATTTATTTCTGGCTGCTAGTTGGATCAGTTTACTACGAATTGTGGCCTTGTGTGCTGCCCAGTTACCACTAGGGGACGTATCATTTGTTTGGTTGTCCGTAAAATATTGTCGTAAGGCTGTCCCTATCTCTGTAAATATGATTGGATCATTAAGTAATGAGGCATTAAGATCCCACGTTGAGGGTTTTGGTCTCGCCCCACATGTCGGTTAATGCACTTTGTACTGGTGAGTGGTCTGACCAAGAGGTGGGCAGTATTTTAGCTGAGTCTATGGAGGGGAGAAGTGATGATTGTGTAAATATTTGATCTATTCGGGAGTACGTTTTATGGACCTGAGAGTAATGGGTGTAATTCCTGGTCGTTGGATGAAGGTCCGTTATTAAACTTTTTGAATGGCAAATATAATTATCTACAGTAACGCCAGTTGTTTTAAAACTGAAACTGGCCAATAAATGAAGTATGTTACTGTACATCATTTTGTACTTAGATCGAGTGGAAAAAAATAATTTTTGCAAAACAACATTGCTTGTGGCTTTTTATTTTCTGCTAAATAATAAGGTGGCAACCATGAATTAAGAAACAAGGCCTACGATGGTTGGATATGGTTTTCCATATCCCTATAATTGTGTTAGCTCAGAAACACATCTAAAAGTTTTTTTTTAACTTATCAACACTCTCAGTTAACACGACCAACTGTGGATGGCAGTTTCACATCCTTGCTACTCTAACAATAAAGAACTCCTTATGCAGTTTATGATTGAACTGTTTTTCGTCCAACTTCATTGTGTGGCTGTGTGTCTTTTTTATAGATCCAAGATTAAAGTTTTCTTCCAATGCTCGAGTCACCATTCAAGGATTTGTAGATCATTATCCTATCCCCTATTAGGTATTGTTTCTCCAGGGAGAATATGTTTAATGTTTGTAGTCGTTTCTCATAACTTCCTCCAGCCCCCTTATTAGCTTTGTTGTCCTTCTCTGTACTCTCTATATCATGTTGTGAAGTAGAGTTGGGCGAACATTTTGGGCCGAGCAAAAGTTCGGCCCAAATATTGCCTGTTCGCCAGTTCGGCAAATGCCCTAATCTGGTCGGTGACATCACAAGGTGGCAAGACTACCAGGTGACGTCACCAGGTGGCTCCGCCCCTTACCTATATAAGAACTGTGAAAGCCTGCAGTGGCGGCAGGTCTACATCGGGAGACATTGTTTTTTTTTATTTTTCTAAAAAAGAAATTGTCAAAAATCTGTCTACCATTTTTATTTAATTTTGAAATGTTTTTTGGTGAATGGGTAGGGGTACAATGTACCCCATGCTCATTCACATTGGGGGGGTGGTATTTGAAGGCTCCCTTGTTAAAGGGTGCTTCCAATTTTAATAAGCCCCCTGCCTGCAGAGCCCCACAACCACAGCCCAGGGTTGTGGGGAAGAGCCTCTGTCCCCATCAACATGTTGAGGGCATGTGGCCTGGTATGGTTCAGGAGGGCACTCGCTCATCCCCCCCCTTTCCTGAGCTGCCAGGCTGCATACTTGGATAGGGGTCTAGTGTGAATTTTTTTCTTTCTTTTTTTTCAAACAGCCAAGTGTCGGCAATTGCAACCGTGAGTCAATTTACAATGTGAGTTGACTCTTTTTTTCTTTAGAAATATCATTTTTGCTGCAGCAGGTTCTATACATGCTACAGATGCGCCACTTTACAGGCAGACTAAGGGGACCTCTCAGGCACAATTTTTAAAGGAATTTTTCATTTTTATTGTTTAGCTTTACTTATTAAAATCATTGCTTCTTTAAAAACGATTGTTTTTTTAAAAAAAAAATTGCATTGATACATGTCCCCCAGGGCAGTACCTGGAACCCCCATACCCTTTTTATGGCCAATTACTTGCATTAAAAGCCTTCAAAATGGGGACTTTTGATTTCCCATGTTTGGCTCCCATAGGCTTCAATCGAGTTTGCGGTTTGGGGAAGAACTTTTCCCCTGTTCGGGTATTCTGCTGCAAACCAAACAGGGGGGAGTTTGGACCATCTTTTTTGGGAAGTTATTGTATTTTGTATTGTCAGCAAACACTGGGATAGAATATTTATTCCAACTTCTATTTCATTTCTGAACAAGTTAAACAGAATTGGTCCCAGGACCACGTTCTAAATGGTCCCAGGGCAAAGACCTGTTTTTTTTAATTGTTCATTTATGTACATTTCTTTGCATATTAAAAAACAATATATTAAGTGTATTTGAAATACAAATGACCAAATTAAGGCTGCACTTTTCAAATAATTGGATGCACAAAAAAACTTCTAAATTATGTCTGGACAAAAAGGTCAATAGGCCCCTATTAGAAATGTAAAAAATTACTTTGGCCAATTAGGGATGTATAGGTGCAGGAGCTCAAGTGGTTAAATTATTTTTTTCCCTGCAGATTCACATTTAGGTGACCACCCAAGGTGTGGGTCATTATCTTTATTACCCCTTAATAAATGTGCATTTGTAAGTTGTAACCCTAATTGTAAAAAAAATAGTTTTGCAAACAATAAGGCCCTGTTCACATTGGGGTTATTTGGAATCATGAACAGAATTGCCGCAATTCTGCCTGCAGATCTAAATTGTGATTAAACATTCAGCGCGTATTTGGATGCCATCCATCTTGAATGGCACACCAAATGCGGCACCATTTGCTGTGATTGACGTGCAGCAAAATACGAGTGCAAAATCGCTCCTGGCTCATGGCCAAAGTTTGGTCCCTGAGCTTTTTTTGGAGCGCCAATCTGCTTAACCACTACAATATCAGGTACTTTTATTCCCTTCCACCCAGAAAGACAAATGTCCCACCGTCATTTGACTGTAGGCTGGTTGGTTAAAGAGGAAGTAAAGTCTTCCTCTTTAATTGTACCTACAAGTAAGCCTATAATAAGGCTTACCTGTAGGTACTGTAAATATCTGCTACAATGTTTTCCATGAAGTGCTTGGACTCCAGTGTGTTGCTCCATGACAGTGAAGGAGAGTGAAAACCATTCTTACAGCATAAACAGCCTTTGATGTGAAGGAAGTTTAACACCACTTTGGATTAAAACTTACATAGTAACTGCCATCCCAAACCAGCCAAATATCTATCCACAGGTCTAAAAGGTCCATAGGGCCATGCTTGTCCTCGGATGGAAGCTACCTGTATGTGTCACTGAGCCACCGGTGTTGTGGGTATTGGTGGCACATGATCCCAACGGCAAAGTGGGTGGATGACAAGGAGCCTCTGATCTGTGCTGGGGATGGTGTGTACCCAGCCAGTGGCTCCACGAGTATCCTTGCAGTGACACCGTTCAATTGCGGTGTCTGGTGATGACATCACATCTATGCGCCAGAGAATACAGTGATGCTGATGGAGGAGGTGGAGAGGGTTCAGGGAGGCAGGTCGTGTTTTAAAGTCCCGTGACCGTGATGACATGTTTTGAGTAAAGCGCTTTGTCAAGTCATGTTACGGGACGGACCAATGAGGTGTAATATACCTAAAAAACAGAAGTTGACAAAGGAATGGGAGGTGTGTTAGGCTGTGGACACACCTTTGACCCTTCCATCCAGGATTGGACTATTTATATTGCTATTACTTTATGATAAAATCCTATTAAAAACAAACTAAAACCAAAACAATGCTTATCATTAACAGATTGTTCTGATTATACCCATTGATGTATAAAATGAATTGGTAAAGGAAAAAAAGAGGAAAAAGAAAGAATGAAGAAAGTAGCAATGGACCGCATGAATGAAATATAAAATTGATATATAAATGTGATAGGATGAATTAATATAGCAACAATAAAAGCATAACCATAATTAATAGTTGATAATTAATTGATGATATGTGATTGAACTTTACGTTGATAACTGTTATTCAATTATCATACATGTATGTGCATGTTTGCACTCAGACATATAAGAAAACCAGACACAATGTACCCATATAATATTATAAATAAACTATAAATTCTACGTTGACTAGAAATTCAATGTGACTCCCAGAAGGCTGAGTTATCTTATTAACTGAAAGGTGATGTATTGGATGATATACTGTAAAATGGAATGTACAAGGAAATGTTATGAAATTGTAAATCCATTCATTTATCACGTGTGTACACATACGTATATATATATATATATATATATATACACACACATACACACACATACATATACGAACCCACACAATTATTACATGTGTAGTGCGTGTGTGTTCCACCAAACAAGAACTGGACACACTACTGACTGTATATGCGCACTATGATGGAATGCAAACGCACATGCATACACTGCTAAATCCTAATTAATGGAGCAAACAAATAACTATAACTTAGGCCAGTCAAGACAGTTGTAATGGTGAAAGATGATGGGGGGATAAATGTGAATAACGAACATACGTCTAACGAGGCCCATGGGTAGTCTTCCCAAGTATATGATTTTAGAGTGTCCAACACGTGACTGGAATCTCTGATGTAAGCAGGGAGATTGGCAACAATTGGCTGGAGGAAAAATGTATGTAATGTGAAAGTCCACTCGTGAAACTGTTTGTACTGGCTACAATGGGCCGTCCTAGCGGATGTGTTAAGGATTTATGAACTTTGGGGAGATGGTAAAAGTATGGGCTGCTATTGATGTTAGGTAATAAAAACAGTTTTTCTTTTTTTTCTAGGACCCCAAAGCACACTTTCCCCCCTCCCCCTTCAAGCAAAACTTGTAATAATACCGAAACCAATACAATTAGATTTGTTACAGGCTATAATGATCAACACAAAAAAATTACACAGATCATACGGAAACACTGGAGTCTCTTAAAACTAGACCCCCCAGTTAACGAACCTACTTGCAGAGGCCCCACAAGTTACATTCAGAAAAGCCAAAACTCTTAAAAATGTGATTGCCCTGAGTAAGTTGAAAACACACTGTAGGACGCACACTTCAGATATTCGCTCATAATTCGACAATTGCATAGGAATTTTTCAATGCCGCAAGAGGGGATGTCTGACTTGTCAGTTCATTTCTCATGGAAAACAGTCTTTCTGACAAAGAAGGTCAGCTTTTCACTATCAGACAGTTCATTGCGTGTTCATCAGAATTAGTTATATACATACTTCGATGTCCATGTGGTTCACTGTATGTCGGACATACCGCACACACACTGCGTAAGTTGGTGGGCGAACACAGAAGGTTTATTCACGGTGGATGCGACAAACACAGCGTCCCCCAACATTTTTAATAAGGATATCATATGCCTGGAGGTGATATCAATTGTAGACAAAACTTTAACAACTAAAAGAGAAGATTGTCCTGCTTTGTACTGTAGGAGGGAAGCTTTTGGATTTTTAAATTAAATACCTTGTCCCCCATGGGTTAAATGAGGAACTGGAGACCAATAGCTTAATAGGAAGAATAAGAATTGCCTTCCTTTCTCCCCCCCCCAATCATCTTTCACCATTACAACTGTCTTGACTGGCCTAGTTATTTGTTTGCTCCATTAATTAGGATTTAGCAATATATGCATGTGCATTCGCTTTCCATCATAGTGCACATATACAGTCAGTAGTGTGTCCGGTTCTTGTTTGGTGGACCACACACACACTACACATTACAATGAATTGTAATAATTGTGTGGGTTTGTATATGCAAATATATATATATATATATATATATATATATATATATATGCATGGGTATGTGTACATGCGACACACATGATAAATAAATGGATTTACAATTTCATAACAACATTTCCGTTTCCTTTTTATTTGTTGTTTTTTGCATTATTTTTTTTGATGTTTACAACCTCTTTAAATTGGCTGCTCTATGTGTAACACACGTTTTCCATGTGAGGATCGTGCTACCAAAATCAAGAGCAGGAACGCTACACGTAGTATAAACAGGGTCTTCATAAAAAAATAGTTTTACTGAACTTTACACTTTATTACTTTTTGTAATCAAGCTATTTTTAGAGACACCCAATGGTCTAGTGCAGGGATATGCAATCAGCGGACCTCCAGCTGTTGCAGAACTACAGGTCCCATGTGGCATAACAAGACTCTGACAGCCACAAGCATGACACCCAGAGGCAAAAGCATGATGGAACAGCTGGAGGTCCGCTAATTGCATATCCCTGGTCTAGTGCATGGGTTTAGGTAAATCACATAGTAAATTACTAATACATTCTACATTAGTCATCATTTTTTAATTAATTTACATTTATTAAAATGACTCTTACAAAATAACAAAAAAATTAAACTCTTCTACTGGAGATTACTTTACAGAAAGAATCAGGAAATTCCAGGGGTTCACTTGTGTGTCAATGAGATAAATGAAATTGTCACCAAATTGTCTTACAGTGGTTTTTGTTCTCTTGTGTACACAGTAAGTCACATAATATTCCATTTCTTCTAGTCTACCTAAGGTAAATCATTGTTAGCATATTGAGCCTGACAAATAAATAAAATACACTGTTGACAGAAAATGATCCCTGCACAATCCTGTCTGCATTTATTTTGCACCTTGATCTGGAACACTCTCAAAATATTTTAGTGGAGTGGCGCTGGATCAAAGTTAATCAATTGGGCAACAAACAGATTGGAATCCCCAAGCTACAAACTGAACTTTTCTACAGAAGCCAATGAGTAGAGTGGATAAAAATGCGCACAGGAGACCAGGTGTAGGACCTACATGAAATATGAGAACAGCTCTGCTTGAAGAGTTTTAAATAAGATGTCAATAATTAATTGATTACCTAGCTTGTTTAGAATAGAAAAAGACAATATATTTTCTCGAGAGAAAATAAATAAAAAACTTGCTATAAAAATGTAGCATGTGCAAACTGCAAAAACGCAACACAGACACAACCCAAAATTGCAGGGAAAGAGGTCTCATTTGGTATGGGACTGAAGCAACCTATGCGATATGTGGGGCTCACATGTAGTTTACACTGGACAAATGTACGGGGGTCATACTTTGAATTCTCTATCAAAGAAGGTGGTGAGAGCTAACATTATTAATCAATATTATCAATTATTATTATCAATGGGTGTTGAATGAATTTGTTATCACAATTGGCAATTTTAACTTCATTCATTGATACATAAGTTAAATTAATCAATGGAATCCATCTGACTGCAACTGACATGTGGGCAAGAGGCAATATTTCTCCTCTTTCAGTATATATTATTAGATGCCTCACCAATAGTTTTTCTTTATTGTTAGGTGTTCAGGAGGTGATCCTGCCTCCCCCGAATGCCTTTTTTTTTGTTAAACAGCAATTGTTTTGTTAAACAGCAGTTTTTAAAAGGACTTTAAGGACTTGCAGTTGCAGCACTGCCACCTTGATAATCGCTGCTGCATTGTACCCTCCGGCTGTATGGTAGCTTTTAGACGAGCAGTCAGGGAGTGGTAAAACAGGGTATCAACCACCTGTTTCTACTGACCTCTGTCTACCCATGTGAAAAAGGCCTTTGATCTCCAATCTGCCTATAAAAATTATCATGAAAACCTGAAACTAAACGGACATCAAATAACATAAAAAAACAGCAAAGTCGATTACACATCTTAGCTCAGGATGGGGCTATGGACTAAGCAGTATCCTAATTAGGGTTAACTTGTGTTATTTCTTTATAAAGAACCAGCATAGAGGACAGAGAACCACTTACATCAATCTATGGCCTACTGGTGCCTACAATCTATCTTTTTAACCAAACTTCTAAACCTCCAAAATTCTATGGCTCATGTACAGTACAGTGGACTGTATGATACGAGGCTGTGGGGTTGATTTACTAAAACTGGAGAATGCCAACTCTGGTGCAGCTCTGCATGGTAGTCAATCAGATTCTAACTTCAGCTTGTTCAATTAAGCTTTGACAATAAAACCTGGAAGCTGATTGGTTTTTATGCAGAGCTGCACCAGATTTTGCATGCTCCAGTTTTAGAAAATCAACACCATAGTAATATGTAAGACTAGAGTATTTAGCATTCACAGTTAAATGTACATCACTGGAAACTCCAGATGAAAATCTATATACAGTATAAAACAAAATGTCGATCTTGCAATAAACAATGACTGCAACTATACCACAAAGGGGTTGAATTAGTAAAACTGGAGAGTGCCAAATCTTGTGCAGCTGTGCATTGAAACCAATCAGCTCCAATGTTTTTTTGCCAAAGCTTGTGGCTGGGTTCACATATGTGTGAATTGGATGCGGGTTTCCCTGCATTCAATTCGGAAGACAAGCAAGTGTAATTGTCTCTCAACGGAGCCGGTTTACACATGTCCGGGGCGGCCACGGTCCGTATTCCAAAAGCGTCCTGTGCGTGCTTGGGTCCAGTTCAGATGTGAATTCAGGCAAAAATTTTAACCTGATTCGCACCTGAACCAGTGAACGGGAATGCACCGGGCCCCATGCTGGGAACCACGGCCACACAAATGTTAACCTGGCTGTGGTTTCCAGAAAAAGCTGAATTTAGAAGCTGATTTGCTACCATGCACAGCTGCACCAGATTTGCACGATCCAGTTTTGGTAATTCAATCCCAATGGTTAACAAAAGCTATATCCCAAATATTATAAGTTGCGCTTGCTCAAAAATGAGTATGTGCACACGTTAAGCCAACAAAGTCTGGTTTAAGATCACCCAGAAAATCATTCTTTTTTTCTCTGTACTTTTACTGTAGCGTGGGAAAGGGTTAGGACCTGTGTTATGTGTCCATTGCTGCCTCTATTCCCCCCTTTCCTGTCTAGGCAAAAAATGAGAAATCACCCCAATGATGGCAAACAGGGCAATCAAAAGAGCCATCCCCACTCTTTTTAAAAGGGGAAGCTCTGCTTGTTTGCTTCCTCTCTCCCTCCGCTGCCACATTTGGCACCTTTCGGGGCGGGTAACTGATTTTGACAGGTACCCACTCCGACTTCCAGGTGACTTCGCATTGGCGAAGTTACCCGGAAGTTCGCCCTCCCTCCTCTCCTCCCCTCCTGGGCCATTCAAAACTTCACCGCCGGTTTCCCTTACAAGAAATGCATGGTGGCCGCAGAACCCGAGAGCTGATTGAAAAATTGTCTGGTGTGAAGACACCGTTGGATTCCAGGACAGGTATGTGTCCTGATAATAAAAAAGTCAGCCGCTACAGCATTTGTAGCAGATTACTTTAATTTTTTTTCTGAAGGAGCCTGGAGCTCCTCTTGGCTCCTCTTTGGTATACCAAAAAAAATTGAAAACCACAGTCTTTTATATCAATAAAATTTGTTCTGAACATTTAAATGAAGGGGGGGGGGGGGGCATTTGCCTCATATGTATCAGGACAGCAAGGACAGTAAGATATGCAGGTAAATTGGCTCTGTGAGGCTGTAAGGGGCCTCATATCATAACCTGTGGCACTGTCAGAGGGAAACTCTCCCATTCTAGTTTATGAATCACAAGCATGTTTGTCTGCTTGTCCATGCATCCACGCACAAACACAACATAACCCTGTTCAATAATGTGCAGCAGTATAAATCAGCTGAAGTCGAATAAAACAATGCTTGGAAAACTGGCTGAATATGACTCGATTCACACTTTGCATTACATTTTCCAGCTGGTCTTAGGTTAGGCAATAAAGTTAACATTATAATGATGAAATATCTTCAAGTCAAAAAACATTTAAAGAGGATCATTTTTCAGTATAAACCTCTAGAAAGGCCACATACTTCAGCGCCTACTAAATGCAGGCCCACAGGTTAGGCTGTGCATTGAGGGACAAATGACTGGAGGCTGGACCATGAGGTCAGTAGTAGGTACAAAGAGAAGTGAAAATTTTTATTTAGTATTGCACTTATATATTGCCACTACTGGTGTGGCTGGTTATTTCCTGTCTGTTCTTTCTCTTTTTTATTGAGCAGGATGCTCATAATTAGCACATAATTATTCAATTCTGTAAGATACTGTTGTCTGTAGCCAAAATATGCAGATAAGCAGATTTTTGCAAAAAGAAGAGTGCACAAGCCACTGCAAGGTGCACCTATGGTAATAACTATGATGTAGACATTCTGGTCAAACATTTTGTAGTGTTCCCCATAGTATGCACTGGAAATTCCTAATGTCACAGCTGCTCCAATCAAGTATAATACAACTATACTAGACTATACTATAATATAATATAGCTAGACTATACTATATTAGAGCATGTGAGCCTACGGAGAATAAAAAAAAAAAAACACAAAAACAAAAAAAAAAAAAGACAAAGACACAAAGTTACACACCACTTACCTCATCTTTATCCTGAACTTCAATATACATAGGCAATGCAAAACCCAGCTGGGCCAGTTCTGGAATGCTGACAGAGTACTCCGAGCTATTAAATTGTGGGGCATTGTCATTGATGTCAATCACTAGAATGTTGAATGTCGTTGTCACTGTAGCATCAGAAAGGGTTCGATCATCCAGCTGTTCTGTTGCCTTAGAAAAAGTATATGAATTTATGTTAATAAAACCATATTATATCTGTCAGCTATGCAACATGCTAGTTACATTCAGTATAGTATTGTGAAATATTATACACAAACTACTTTCAAGGTTACATTGAGATAACTAAGCAAATGTCAGGCATTACAGTGGCTTAGTAGACATCACTTTTGTTGTCCAGCACAGGGGTCCTTGGTTTGAATCTCAGCCCGGTGACTCAAAATGGAGTTTGTATGCTCTCCCTGTGAATGCTACGGTTTGTGTTAGGTGTCAATTTAAATTAAAAACACAAACGATGACATCCTTCCCTGCTAGCTTCAGCAATATATGGTAATCCAGGTGCATCTCAGACCTTGCACCCCTTTTTATAAAAGAGGGATTCTGAAAACTGGCTGAAAGAACACAAGAAATGCGCACAAGCCTTGTGCATTACCTATAGGTACCATTTATTTTGATTATATAAAATGAATGCAATATACTCACCAACCTACATTATTGCCTTTATTTTAATTGTCTTGTAATGGTATATATTCTAGTTGTAGCAGACCATGCTGCTGCTTTGGAGTATAGTAGGTCAAGGGGTAGAGTATGGATAAAAGAACACAAGTTGGGCACACCACCCTTGTGCACTACCTACGGTACCATTTATTTGAATATATAAACAGAAGGCAATATACTCACAAACCCAGTTGTGATATTGCTGATGCCTGCCCAGAATTGTAGAATGTAAGCTCTACGAGCGGGGCTCTCCAGTCCTTTCTGTATTGAACTGTGCTGTAATTGTGCTGTCCCCCCTGTAAATCACTGCGTAAACTGTTGGCGCTATATAAATTGTGTATAATAATAATGATAATAATTGTGGCTTGAGCCTCTTGTTGGGAGTTTGTTTTGCTTAATGTATTTAAGCCTGATACCCAACTGGGTTTGTCAGTGTATTGCAGTAAGTTTATATATTCAAATAAATGTTACCTTAGGTAGTGCACAAGGGTGGTGTGCCCTTCTTGTGTCCTTTCATCCATACTCTACCCCTTAACCTACTATACTCCAAAGCAGCAGCATGGTCTGCTACAACTATAACATTTACCATTGTAAGACAATTATAAAATAAAGGGAATATTATGTAAAATGTATAAAGTTTAACTTGTTGGCATCTCTTCAGAAGTGACATATCTGTTGTGCATGGGCTAACCACTACTTTTTTTTTAATTTATTTTTTTTAAAAGGTGATGCCCGATTAGCTGCCATCTCTGCATGTGTTATTTTCTTTTTCCAAAAATCATTATGGGAAATCACTTTTTAAAATACCTTTAATTTAAGTTTTATTCATACTTCATTTTTAGGAAAGTAAATATGAAACACAAAGGCCGCATTCACACCTGAGCGTAGCATCTTTGAGCATTTTTCCATCGGGTTTTACACCTTTTTCTGTGCGATTTTGGTGCGTTTTTATGTGCGACTTGCACATGCTTTTGAGCTTTGGAGTTTTTTTTATTAGCCAATAGAGAAAACTATCATCTGTTGCATCATTTGTTACTAGGTATGTCAGCTTTTTTAGCTTTTCCGTTTTATTTCTTTTTGAATTAGTATTATTGATTTATTATTTTTTGTATTTTTTTAGGGTAAGGGGTTAGAGTTAAGGTTAGGTTAGGGTTAGGAATAGGAGTTGGGGTTAGGGTTAGGAGTTAATTATTTATTTACTAATACTTATTATTCTTTTATTGAATTCATGTATTATTTATTATTATTTTTGTATCCATTTTTGTATTTATTTTACATTTATTTATATAATAATTATTATTAGTAGTAGTAATAGTAATATTAACACCTTAACCCTAGCAAAAATAAAAATCAATAAGTAACCCTATGTCAGGAAGCTAGTTCAGCTAATACCAATTCCCATACAGCTAATGCTAATTCTTCTGCATTAGCTGCATGAGAATTTGTTTTAGCGAATGAGCATTAGGGAATGAGCAGTAGTTGCAGAAGAATTTGCGTTAGCTGTATGAGAATTAGTATTAGCTGAACTAGCTTCCCGACATAGGGTTATTTTTTGTTAGGGTTAAGGTGTTATTACTACTACTAATAACAATAATAATTAATGAATAAATAAATGTAAAATAAAAACACAAATAAATAAAAACACAAATAAATAAATAATAAATAAATTCAATAAATGAATACTAAGTAATACTAAATAAATAATTAACCCCTAACCCTTAAAAAAATAAAAATAATAATAAATAACTAAACACCCTTAAACATATAATAAATAAATAAATTATTATTATTTTATTATTTTTATTTCTAGTAATTTATTTATTATGTTTTAAGGTTAGGGGTTATTGTTTATGTATGTATTATTACATTATTCATTTATTTTATTTATTTATTATGGTTTTTAGTTATTTATGAACTTAGTTTACATTTATTTATTCATATATTTTTGCTATTTTATGTTCTACAATTTTTAGTTTTTGCAGAAAATCGGGCGCAAATGCGCGAAAGAATGTGCGAATGTGCACAAAAACACGCAAATAGCACATTTCTATTGGGATATAAATGCACCAAAAACGCTCAAATCTGCCCGATTCAAAGTCAGACGACTTGGAGTAGAGAATATGAACCATGTCCATAGAGAAAATTAGATTTTTTTCTCCTCCACTGTTTTCAAGCTTCAAGCTTTAAGCTACAAAATGCTAAGATGTGAATTTATAAACATTTCCTTCTTCCCCCTAAAGCTTACAACAAATATTCTTCAACTCTACCAACATTTTTAAAATGATTGGAATGCAGAAAAAAGGTCAATATGATCAAAGAAAAAAAAAAAGAATTGCCAGTGAATGAACTCATGTCTATTATACAAATAATGCTGATGGTTTTTCATGTGTTGTATCATTAGTTCCTAGAAGTAATAATTTCTATAACTACAGTCAAGAGGTTATTACATTTTAATGAGAAAACACATGGACAGCAGTCAATCTTCTCTGTCTAATAAAATATATACAGTTCATGTCCATTATAAAAAAGCAGTAAAAGGCCACTGCTCCTGCTGTTGAACTGACAAACTGGTCTTTGCGTAGACAGGACTTGGCAATGACAGCGACAACTTCATAAGGAAAAGGTCTTCAAGGAGGATGCCCGTGTTGCTTTCTGTCACAATGGTGCATGTTCTGTCTCATTCTTGGAGATGGACTTCCGTATTGTTCCCCATTCCAATTAAAGGGAGAAAACGAAAGACCTGTGCACTTCAAGTACCACTATGATGATAATAGAGTATTGAGCGAATCTTATCAGAGGTCAAGTACTGTAATTATGTGTCACTTTCTAGACCTACAAGACTGGTGCCCCTTCTAAAACTGAAAAATGATCGGTACACCTTTGGCACAGCCTGGGACCTGCCCAATCAATGTGGCTGCTAAGCAGCATCTGATTTGTAGCTAGCTCCATAGTGCCAATGCACAGCACAGCTCAGAGTGTTTCTAACAAACAGGGCAGACTCCTATTGATTTTAATTAAAAACCTGCGACCGGATAGAGCAGAGCTGAAATGGTCTTTACAGTACAAGTGGGCTGGTGACAAAGTGGGTTCATGCTTCACTGCTCACTCAAAATGTCCTAGGCTCTAAAGCAGAATCAGAAAATAAAATGTACCTTTTCCCCGATACAGAACATGTTATAAAAGACCACAGTTGATTGAATGTTATTTACATTTAAAAAGGACATAGTCGCATATAGCACTATAGTAAAAAAAAAATATTTTTTTTAGATATATTTAGGTATTTCTAATTTAGCAAAAGCATTATAAAACTACAGTTTATATGCAAACATACTCTATAAATAAAATGAACTGGAGAGCTAAAAATCTTTTAAATCTAAAATGCTGCAGATGCATTAACCACTTCAGTCCCGGAAGAATTTACCCCCTTCCTGACCAGAGCACTTTTTGCGATTCGGCACTGCGTCGCTTTAATTGATAATTGCGTGGTCGTGCGACGTGGCTCCCAAACAAAATTGATGTCCTTTTTTCCCCACAAATAGAGCTTTCTTTTGGTGGTATTTGATCGCCTCTGCGGTTTTTATTTTTTGCGCTATAAACAAAAAAAATAGCGACAATTTAGAAAAAACGCATTATTTTTTACTTTTTGTTATAATAAATATCCCCAAAAAATATTTAAAAAAACATTTTTTTTCCTCAGTTTAGGCCGATATGTATTCTTCTACATATTTTTGCTAAAAAAAAAATTGCAATAAGCGTATATTGATTGGTTTACGCAAAAGTTATAGTGTTTACAAAATAGGAGATAGTTTTATGGCATTTTTATTATTAATTTTTTTTTTTACTAGTAATGGCAGTGATCAGTGATTTTTATCATGACTGCGACATTATGGCGGACACATAGGACATTTTTGACACATTATTGGGACCATTGTTATTTATACAGCAATCAGTACTATACAAAAAAGACTAAATGCAAAAAAGACTAAAAAAAGAACAATTACTAAGGACCAACCCACAATCAACCATCAAAGGCAGGGAGACACCGATCCAACCACAACAACTAGCATGCGCCCTGATCAACACCAGATCTGCAGTCAAGCACAGGCTGGAAATCCGCGATTTCATCATCGAAAACAACATAGACTGCCTCTTCATTACAGAAAGCTGGCTAACTTCCGACTGCAACACCATCCTAACTGAATTGGTGCCCAAGAACTACAGTATCCTATCTGAGCATAGAATAGGAAAAAAAGGAGGAGGTCTAGCAGTGATTTTCAAATCGCACCTGGGATTCACCAAACCAAACTTACAGAACTCAGTGCCTTTCATGGAAACACTCTCACTGCATCTACAAACAACACCTCAAGACACCATTCACATACTACTATGCTACAGACCACCAGGACCAAAGACCAATCTCCTCACACCGCTCACTGAATTCTTCTCAATGCACACCTTGAAAACCAAAAACCTTCTGGTACTTGGGGATTTCAATCTGTGGGCAAACTCTGCCCAAGACCCTATTGCAACCGCCTGCGTTAACCAAATGGAAGAACTTGGCCTGCAACAACTGATAAATGCTCCTACGCATGGTTCAGGACACACTTTAGATCTCATCTTCAAACAGAATATGGACATCGACATATTGAACAACACCCCACTACCATGGACGGACCACCATGCTATCAAATTTAAAATCACCACTAACACCACCCTCCAAAAACAGAAACGGGCAACAGCAACACACTGGAATAGATCTCAGAAGAAACTACACTCTGAACTCTTCAAAACTACACTGTCGAGCAAAATTCTTCTGCTAAACCCAAACCTCTCAACGGAACAAACACTCAACTCCCTAAACAATGTTTTACTACAAACAGCAGACTCCGTGGCGCCAAAACGCAGAACACCCATCCGCACAAAAAACTCGAGTTGGTTTAATGGCACTCTCACCCTACTCAAGCAAGAACGCAGAAGAGCTGAGAGAACTTGGAGAAGAAATCCCACCAAGGAAAACCATGCTAACTACAAAGCACTCACGGTGAAATACCACAAGGCAATCTTCAAAGCCAAAAAAGAACATTTTGCAGACACCATCTCATCCGCCTTAAACCGCCCACGGGAACTTTTCAAAATAGTTGCTCAATCAATGAACCCGACCTGCCTAGAGCCCCCTGCAAACGATACTCAAGAATTCTGCAATGAGTTATCAGATTTCTTCATCGACAAAATCGACAACATTCGGAAAGCAATTCATCAGAAAATAACAACCAACCTCACCCAACCAATGCAAAAAGAGGATATCGACACGAACATCACTCAACCACCGAAGTTCTTTTTGTCCCCAATCACTACGGACACGACTAAAAACATCATCGGAAGCCTTCGCGACAGCACATCACCGAACGACATCATCCCCACCAAATTGTTCAAAGAATGTTCCGACATCCTGGCCCCCACCCTAACACATCTCATAAATCAATCATTCAAAGAAGGGACTGTGCCAACCTCCCTCAAGCAAGGCATCGTCAAACCCCTGCTAAAGAAACCTAATCTCGACCCTAAAGACCCTAACTGCCGCAGACCAATAACAAGCCTCAACACCATCTCCAAGATTATAGAGAAAGCAGTAGTACAGCAGCTACAACACCACCTGGAGACACACCACCTCCTGGACCCTCTGCAATCAGGCTTCCGCCCAGGCCATGGCACAGAAACAGCACTTCTCAAAATATGGGACGACGCCCTCGAAGCAGCAGATGACAGGGAACCGAGTCTCATGGTACTGTTAGACCTCAGCGCAGCATTCGATACAGTGGACCACAATACTTTACTTGTCCGCCTCTCAGAAGTTGCAGGAGCCACAGATTCTGCCCTAAAATGGTTTACATCCTTCTTAGAGAATCGCTCTCAGACAGTGAAACTGGGAACATTCACCTCGGAATCTCGGGCAGTCTCCTGTGGAGTCCCTCAGGGCTCACCCTTGTCACCAGTGCTATTTAACATCTACATCCGCCCGCTTCTCAATATCATCAGGAAAACGGACCTCTGCTTCCACTCATACGCAGACGACACCCAACTCTACCTTCGCATTAACGGACAAAAAGATCATCATCAGCAACTACAGAAATGCCTCACTTTAATCAATGACTGGATGACCGCTAGCTCCCTCAAACTTAACGAATCAAAAACAGAACTTCTTCTCCTGCAAGCCAACAAAAATTCCAAAATTAAGACTCCGTGGACTCCACCCTCCATCCTCGGACAGACCATCTCCCCCAGCACCAAAGTCAAGAGTCTCGGAGTCATCTTTGACTCAGGAATGACAATGGATGCACAAATAGGATCGGTGGTGAGCGGATCCCACCACCTCCTCCGCCTGCTTCGCAGACTCATCCCCTTCATCCCAGAAGAGGACAAAGCGGCAGTTGTGGGAACGATCATCAATTCCCGACTTGACTACGCAAATTCCCTCTACGTAGGTCTACCCCAATATCAGCTTGCGCGCTTGCAACTCATGCAAAATACGGCGGCAAGACTGTTAACAGGAAAAAAGCCCTGGGAATCCATCTCCCCATCCCTAAAAAGCCTACATTGGCTAACTGTGAAGAATCGGATCATATTCAAGACCCTCTGCCTCACCCATAAATGCATACAAGGAAACGCTCCGCAATATCTCCGGGAAAAAATAAAACACTACACACCGAATCGCAGTCTTCGATCAGCTAACCAAAACCTCCTCCTCATTCCCAAATACCGCTACAAAGCAAAGGGAGAACGTAGATTTGCAGTCCAAGGACCTCGACTATGGAATGCTCTCCCAACCAACCTCCGCATGGAAGAAAACCACCAGGCCTTCAGGAAAAAACTAAAGACCTTCCTTTTCTAGAAGCTGGCTACAGAGAATACATCTAGCGCCTTGAGGCGATTCAGTTCGCAATTGCAGCGCTTTACAAATCATTCATTCATTCATTCATTCAAATGCACTGATTCCTGTATAAATGACACTGGCAGTGAAGGGGTTAACCACTAGGGGGGCTAGGGAGGAGTTAAGTATGTCCTGGGTAGTGTTACTAACTGTGGGGGGGCGTGGCTACGTGTGACACGTCACTGATCTCTGCTCTCAATCATAGGGGGCAGAGATCAGTGACACTGTCACTAGGAAGAACAGGGAGATGCTTGTTTACATCAGCATCTCCCCGTTTGTCCTCTCCGTGAGGCGATTGCGGGTATCCCCGCGGTGTTCGAGTCGGCGGGACCCGCGACCCGACTCACGGTGCTCCCGGCTGGCGCACGCACGCAATGGCACGACCGCAAATTTAAAGGGACGTACGAGTACTCCCATTTGCCCAGCCGTGCCATTCTGCCGACGTACATCGGCGTGCACTGGTGGGAAATGGTTAAAGAGTATCTAAGGTCAAACTGTTAAATCATATATTCATTTCCACATTGTATTCAATCATTTCTAGCCTACTCCTATTATTCTGAATATTTTTAACGTTTGTACACTTAATTTGTGAAGATCCACACACTTTTACCTCTCTGAATTCTGTGACAAGTATTCACTATGCCTTGTGAGTAGGCACTGCTGTGTCACACATTTCACAGAGCCTGCCTTCTGAACTACAGAGGTGCTTAGAGGAGGTTTTTTCGGAGGCGGAATCATTACAGGAATCACTGCTTGCAGGTAGCAAGGTGCCATGGGATATGTAGTCCTTAGAAATGGAAAGTAAACAGCAGAGGAGAAGCTGCAAAGCATGCAGGGTATTGAGAAAGTTGTGGAAAGAGAGGCCTGCAGGCAAGCAGAGTTCACAACATGAAAGGAGATTTTTCTCCTAAGCAAGCTTATATAGGGTTGTCAAAAATAACGATTGCTTGTATTGCTATTCCAATGCTGGTGTTATAAAATAAAAGTGTACTGATTGTAGATTTCATTTAAAGTGATACTAAACGAAAATTAAAGTATTTGTAATGTTTCTTTTTTTAGCTAAAAATAACAAACATGTCATACTTACCTGCTCTGTGTAATAGTTTTGCACAGAGCAGTCCTGATCCTCCACTTCTCGGGAGTCTCTTCGGTGCTCCTGGCCCCTCCCTCCTGTTGAGTGCCCCCACAGCAAGCAGCTTGCTATGGGGGCACCAGAGCTGAGCCACAGCTCCCTGTGTCCATTCAGACACAGAGCTGCAGCCTGGCCCCACTCCCTTTCTCTCCTCATTGGCTGACTGACAGCAACAAGAGCCAATGACGCTGCGCTGCTGTCTCAGCCAATGAGGAGGGGGGTCCCAGGCAGCTAAGACACTACGGCAACATCGCTGGATAGAGAAGGGGCTCAGGTAAGTATTATTGGGGCTGAGGGGGGCTGCTGCACACAGAAGGCTTTTTATCTTAATGCATAGAATGTATTAAGATAAAAAACCCTTCTGCCTTTACAAACACTTTAATAACAAACATGTCCTTACCTGCTCTTTTGCACAGAGCAGCCCAGATCGTCATCTTTTCGGCTCCCCTACCGAGGCTCATGCTCTGGGCTCCACCCCTCTGCTGAATGCCCCCAGAACAAGCTGCTTGCTATGGGAGTACTTGTACATGCTCGCTCCTGAGTCCCGCTCTGTGTGTTCATTGTCTGAGCCTATAAGGAAGGAAAGAGCCAGGAGAGCAGCTGCTCTTGTGCGCATCGCTGGATCGAGATTGGGCTCAGTTAATTATTGGCGGGGGGGGGGACTGGGAGCTGCACACAGAAGGTTTTTTTTTACCTTCATGCCTAGAAAGCATGAAGGTAAAAAAACCTCCAACCTTTAGAACTTTATTTGTTCCACCAAAACGAATTTTCAGGGCCTACAATCACTAGCTGGTAGGTTGTGCCACAGACAATAAAGCAGAATAAGAGCTTCTGTTGCCTGAATTCTAATGCTTTTGTGTTTTGCGTTTCAATTTCACATTCATTTTTATTAGCTATCATTTACTTTAGAATTTAACAGAAAATAGTTATTTACAACAACGTTTGATAGGACATAAGCTCAGAGGGAGCAGATGGTAGCTATAAGGTTATGACATAACAGATTCAGAATCTGTTTAATGCAAGATACCAATGGAATCAGTGTCAGATTTAGAACAAGTTAGCTGTTTTTTGTGACATAGTTAGGAAGCTTTAGGGCATTTATATATTTTTGCAGTGACCTGTGAGCAGCAACCGACCAACCACAACATGCCTGAATTGCATAAAAGCACAGAGACCCAGTGATGATGTTACTGTGTTTAAAGGTATTAAAGGGAAAATGTGCTAAGTGGTTTCACCTAAAATGGTACCTACATCCATAATATTTGTATGCACATTTATATGTGTTTAGAAATGTTCTCTGCATATAAACACATATTTATAGAAAACATTTTATCATTCCTTTAGGCTTTTAGGCCTGTTCACACCTATGCAGGTTGCAGTTGATGCATATTCCAGGTGCAATTTTGCATTTTTCAATACACATTTTTGACCCATTGCAGTCTATGGAACCAAAAACACAACCTGTTGGTCCCTGGCCCTTTCTATAAAATGCACAGATGTGAATGTGACCCATAGGAAACCATGTTAAATGGACTGTAGTGTGTTTCTGCAAAATTGAAAAAGCACTAAAAAATGCATAGGTGTGAACCAGGCCTTAGGCTCGATTCATATCTATGCATGTTGCTTTTGAGCGTTTCTGCAGTGTTTTTTGTGGTGCTTGCTGCGTTTTTTGAGCAGCGTTTTGCAGCGTTTTTACAGCGTTTTTGCGGCATTTTTGCCGCGTTTTGCTTTTTTTTTTTTTACAGTTTTTTTTTAGACTGTATACAGTCTAAAAAAAACCCTTAAAAACGCCAAAAACGCAAAACGCTGCAAAAACGCTGCAAAAATCCTGTAAAAACGCTGCAAAAACACTGTACTTGCGTTTTTGATGCTGGTCAATTGAATTCTATTACATGCAAAACGCTGCATTTTGCATGAAAAAAAGTTCCTGACCCTTTCCAAGAACGCAGAGGTACAAAAATGCATTGATGTGAACATGTTCCATAGGAACCCATGTTAAAAAATTCCCATGCATTTCTGCAAAATGCAAAATGCATCAAAAAACGCGTTAGTGTGAATGGAGCCTAAGGGTGTATGTATTTTTTTTTCAGTCTTAAATCTTTGACTATAATAAAAGGGACTACTTATGAAAAGACAATAAATGTACACGGAACCAAAAACACAGCCTGCTGGTCCCTGGCCCTTTCCAAAAAATGCATAGAAGTGAACATGACCCATAGGAAACCATGTTAAATGGACTGTAGTGTGTTTCTGCAAAATTGAAAAAATGCATAGGTGTGAACCAGGCCTTAGGGTGTATGTATTTTTTTTTCAGTCTTAAATCTTTGACTATAATAAAGTGACTACTTATGAAAAACAATTCAATGTATATGGGCTTCTGAGGGAAATTGTTGTTGACTTAAAAACAGCAAGTGGGTGTCATTGAAAATACCACTAAATACAAGTGAACTATCTGTTAAAAAAATGCATTGAAAATTTAATGCAAAATCAATGTACAGTATGTGTGGCCTACTTGAGATAACGTTTTTATTTTGCAAACGCAGAGTTTGTCTTGTGCATGAAATCGTTTAATCTTCGGCTTGGTATTCCATAAACTGAGGCCAATTCAAACACTGTTTCAAAGTAAATGTAGAAAAGGTTTCCAAGTGTGAATGAATTTCAAATATTGAGTATGATTTTAGAAAAGTGAGAGAAACATGGAGCTATTAAATTTGACATTAAATTAGAGCTGTTTTTGCTTTTTTTTTTGCACACACATAAAAATGTTAAGCCTGAAGATTACATAAAACCCCAAACATTATATGTTTTCTAAAAGCAGACACTCTAGAGAAAAAAAACGTTGTAGTTAAATTTTTTTATGCCACATGATATTAGCGCAACAGTTTAGGAAATGTAACATTTCAGTAAAAAAATACACTTTTAGAGCACACATTTAAGAGCACACAGGCAATAGCATACCAATTTTCTTTGAAATGTTAAAGATAAGTTTGCGCCAAGTAAATAGATACCCAATATGTCACACCTTAAAATTGTGTGTGCCTATAAAACCGTGACAAACTTCAGTACCCTATATTTTCTGGGACAGGAAGCTCATTGCTTGGACAGCCGTGTATGGTGTCTTTTTATCAATGTTGTATCAGAGTCACATACATCTTGTATGCTAACATCCGACCTCATTTGCATCCATCTCTTTTATCACTGTCATGTTTTAACTTTTTGTAATAAAATTATATTTTTGAATTAAATATTGTTTGAAGACTCCCACAAGAGGAAAAATCTTTGCTTTTTGTGTAATCTATTAGGGATGTGGGCAGTGAGTCTTTTTCCACACTGCTCTCGACACTACCATACTGAAGCGTTCATTTATGTTCGTATGTGCATGTATGTGAGAGTGTGTGGGGGGGGGGGCTCAACATTTTTTTTGAGGGTATTTTATATCTTTAATTTTTTTTTTCATAGTCCCATATATGATGACACCTTTGATGACCTGTTCCCTTTAATGAGACACCGGGGGTCTAAAAGATCCCTGATGTCTTCCTTGTTTTCCAATGAAGCTGATGGAATGCAGATTGTGTTTCACCAGCTTCTTCCCCGACCATACTAGCTGAGGAAAGCGACACGGGGACCTGGAAGTAACCTTTTATGTGTTGCTTCTGGGTTAATAAGAGGAAGGAGAGGAAGGCGAATGGAATTTTGCTGGGCGCCCTCCCCTCTACTCGGCGGCACTCGCCATGCCGGCTTCAGGGGATGTAGTAACGGGTGCGTGTGTGTAAGCAATCAGCAGGTAGTTGACTTGTCAAATATACACAGCGCCGGTGGCTGCTACTTCCGCCAGTGTGTGTAAGACTCCCTGCTACCACCTCCGTACCACATATGCCGGTGGCAGTGAAAAGGTTAAAGTGTTTTTAAACTCTCAAACAATAGTCATTAAATAATCATGTACCCAGGGCTGAAACTAGGGGGGCACCTGTCCCGGGTGATGCATCTAGGGGGGTTGCTGCCAGGGGTGCCGACCCCACCCGCACAGGGAACCACTGCTCTAAGGGTGTCACTGCCACCCAATCAAGTGTAATGGACAGGTAGGTCTCCCTCCTAGTTCTGCCCAGTGCCCAAACAGCCTATGTCTTTTCTGCGTGAGGCATTGCAGAGAAGGGGAGGCTTCAAAGAAGCTCTGAACTGGGGGAGGGGCAGAGGAGGCCCTGGACTGGGCTGGAGGATGCAGAGGAGGCCTGGGAGGGGGGGTTAGAGGAGGCCCTTGACTGGAGGTGGAGGCCCTGGGCTGATGGGGAATGCGGAGGAGGCTTTGGGCTGGGGAGTGTGGGGGAGGCCCCGGCACTGGGGAATGCATATCATATCATATCATCATATCATATCACGAATGTGAAGCTGCTTCTAATGATATGGATACCTATGTATTGTCAGTACATTGGAAGTAAGTGATCTCCATTTTCCTTGGTCCTATCTAGGGGTGTCTGATACTCAGTATTAATTATCTATTTTACTTTGTAATCCCCTAGATGCTAATTCTCCCTAAATGAACTCTGATGAAGGATTCTCTGAAATGCGTTGGTTCAGTGAGACCTACCCACTTCCACTGACGGTCCTTTTTTATCCATTGTATCTCTATTTGTATCCATGTCCATGCTCACCTTATCATATGTGTATATTATATGTTTCCTGAGGATTTGTATAGTTTTCTTTTTTGTTATGTAATACAATTATCTTTTATATTGTACTATTTGTGTGGTAGTGCCTTTAAAATCCCACCTTAGGGGAACCATTGCTTTTTCTATGCATTTGGGATGTGGCACACCCATAGAGTCTACTCCCTGTCAGATCCCTTTTTTCCACTTTTATAGGTGAAGCTCTCTGGTGGATGCAGATGCAGCAAAAGTGTCTCAGCATACAGGACTCAGCGCCTGTCTGAATAAGCCCTTATGGGAATTTATCAAAATTAGAGTAGACAGAATTTGGAACAGCTATGCATGGCAACCAATCATCTCATAGCTTTCATTTTTAAAGCTGAACAAGCTGAAGATAGAAGCTGATTGGTTGCCATGCACAACTGTTCCAAATTCTGACTGCACCAGCTTTGATAAATTCCCCTCACTGTGTTTTACATTTCTTGCTCCTGACTACTGCATTCGAAGTACAGCACATTCTTTGTTAAAGTGGTTGTAAAGGCACAAGTTTTTTAATCTTCATGCATTTTATGCATAAATGTAAGAACCTTCTGTGTGCAGCAGCTCCCCCAGCCCCACCTAATACTTACTGAGCCCCCTCTCGATCCAGCGATGTCCATGAGAGCCTTGGCTGTCTGGGGACTCGCACTCCTGATTGGCTTTTGACAGCAGCAGGAGCTACTGGCTCACACTACGTCAATGACAGCCAGTGAGCCAATCAGAAGACGGAAGGAGCAGAGTCGAGCCATGGCTCTGTGTGTGAATGGACACACAGGGCCGTGGCTCGGAGCGTGCATGCTTTTGGTGCCCCACAGGCTGCTTGTTGTGAGGGCACCCAGAAAGAGGGTAGGGCCAGAGGGTAGGGGCTGCTCTGTGCAAAACCACTACACAGAGTAGGTATATTTATTGTTTAGAAAAAAAAAACAAGACTTCAATACCACTTTAAGGGTAGCTGTGTGTAGTAAAGGATATGTAATAGGACAGTTTTATTTTATTAAAATGAGTTTACTGAGGTTTGTACTGCCTGCTACATACTCGCTTGTGGCACGGTCATTAAATCATATGGCCCTTAAATCCCCTCTCACTGTTGATGCAATCTGACCACACCCACAGTTTTGGGGTGGTGCCGCTACATTGCCACATACCAGTTTTCTTGGATGGGGGGGTGCAAAAAAATGTCCAGCCCCGGGTGCTAGATGTGCTAGATACGCCACTGAGTGTACCTCACAATATTGGTTGCTTGTGTTACCATTTCTGTCTCCAGCCTTTTGCTCACCCTTAAACCTCTTTAAATCACATCTAATATGTTGGCTTGCAGGTTTTTCCTGAAGGCTTAGCATAGCCTCCCTAATGTGCACACTCCTCTTTGGGGGAAAAAAATCTTGATGCAGGGACACCCACAGCATGGGCAGCAGTGAGGGAGCCCTTTTGTAAGCCACCCACCATCACTTAAATTGATAGCTGGCTTCATTCCGTTGTTCTCAATGAGAATGTGGGACACACATGCATTACAAACAGATGCTGGTAAACCAACACGTGCAGTACATGCTCCCTGGCTGGAAATTTAGGGTAGTGGCACTAACATTTATTCATTGAGAAGATCTTCACAAAAGCCAATGCATGTGTTTGGGGTCAAATTAAAATAAATTACATTGCAAATGCACCTAGTAAGATGAAATTAGAGGAAAACAACTATCAAATGAGGGCTTAATACCACTTTTAGTTTTTGTTTTTCTACTTCCACTTCGTTCTTGCTGTAAAAATTTTCAAGAAATTATTAAAAGGCAGTAATAAAATTGCAGCAACAGTCTCAGAAAACTCTACAAATCTGACTTGAAACTTGTCATGTATATGCCCTATTCAAACTCTATAAAGCAGTTTCAGACATCCATCTCCAATCCCCAAGTTCATTTTCTGGCATTGGACCCAGTGAGTTAAGGCTAGACTTCTGCCTAGTGGTAGAGGTGTATCAAAAGTGTGCTTTCACGTCAAAAATGGGTGCTAGGTAGACGGAATTACATACACTGTAGACAAAACACATGTCAGAATGGAATTCCATTGAAAGATTCCTAAAATCAATGAAAAGCAAACACTGGAAGAATCCATAATGAAGTACGAAGGTTTTGCTCTCCAGCACCACAGTCCACCTTTCATAGTTGTTTGGGATTCTCTGCACAACGCAATTACTGTTCAATTGTATTACCTTCACTGTAAGAATAAATCCAGACATGTACAGGGGATTCTCTCGGTCTAGTTGCCCAAAGAGTGTTAAGGCACCACTGAAGTAATCCAAGGCGAATATGCTGTTGGTGTTACCTGTTGGGGAGTGAATCAAACATAAAATGAAATTGTTACCCATCTTGCAAAAAAGGAGAGAAAATCATAATACAATTTAATCACTACAGATATACAGTATATATTAACATGAGTACCTAAAATATGGAGAAACTTTTTCTTTAAAGGGGGCTTCCATTTAAGCATTTTGGGTAGAAGATGGCTAAGGGATAGAGTTGAGCAAATGCTTCCTGCCACCACTGGTCATTGTTAAAACAAACACTTCCTTCTCTGGTTTATTCTGTTTGTGCTTTGGATCACACAATTTCCCAGTTGAAGTTCAATGGATTTCAGGCACTTACTGAACTGTGGGCTTCAACCACTTGAGGTCCAGCATGTTAAACTGTCCAGGCTATTTTTCAGTTTTCAGCACTGTGATACTGTACATTAACTTACAATTACTCAATCATGCAAACCTGTACCCAAATGAATGTCAATTTTTTTTTTTTTTAGATGGATTGATCTTTCTTTTAGTGATATTTAATAACCACTGAGATTTTTTTTTCTTGCTAAAAAACTGTTTGCGTTAATATCAGTTATAAAACATGGCACATAAAAATGCTAGGACAGAACGAACACCCCTGAAATGATCCCTTTTTTGCAAAGTAGACATCCCAAGGTCTGATCTGATTTTTTGCCACAACTTGTGGGAAATAAAGATACATGTCAGTTTTTAGGACTTTAAAACATCGAGCTTGGTTATGGTGCACTTGATCCATTAATTGTGCATGTCATACAAAGAGGGGACCAGAGGTGAAGGGGCTGATGTACAGGTCACAAACAATGGGAGGATGGAGATGAAGGGCTTAATAATCAGACATACAATATGAGGAAGGTGAAGGATTATTATACGGATCAGATCATGGACAGTGTGGGTCTGCACTGTACTGTAGAGCAGTGGTTCTAAATCCTGTCCTCAAGTACCCCCATGTTTTGGGAATTTCTCTTAGATAAAATAGCTGTCCAAAATACCAAGCCATTCACTCTGATTTAAAGAACCTGTGCAAGATAAGGGAAAACCTGCAAACATGGTAGGTTGGGGGTACTTGAGGACAGGGTTGAGAACCACTGCTGTAGAGGAGTCATGACAGTATTATGACTATTATTAATATGACTATTATTTTTGCTGTGTGCTGGCTGTAATCAGGGGTTTTCTTTTCATTTCATACAGAGTTCGCTGTGAGAGTTTAAAGTAAAAGCTGCAGATGACCAAAGCCAGTGTAAGCATAGTGTGATTGCTGTGATTGGTCACAGTGTTTACATGAAACAGAGCCACTCTCATTGCCTCTGTACATTCATTCAGTGAGCTCCACTGTTCATTGACTCACACTGTGGTACTCATGTAGGCGCTAGAGGGCTCACTCAAGCATCTAAAAGGAGAGTTTATTTAAAAATGGTCTACTGCCCATTTACCTGCTTATGTACAATCATCAGATGGCAAGTGGTTAAGAACTTAGAAGTGAAAATGTGGAAGTGCTTTATTATGGATGAGGCTAACGCATAGGAACATGGGGATGGTTTAGACGCAGCTCTAAACAGAATATTTTCAATAATGTATATGCATTTTTCCAACCTCTAAACAAAATATCTGAGAAAAGAGAGATAGATTCATTGCTAGGACATGTCATATATTGAGAGTTTGCCCCCCAGCAGCACCTTTTTCAAAACCTGTGCATGAGCAGTGCATTCTCTTTCCCCCTGTAGCAGCAGTGTTTGAGCTCAGGGTTTGTGATCCTGGGGTGAGCACTCAATATTCCTATGTCCTACTAACAAGCCAAGATGGGAATTTTTTTGGCTAGGTTTTGAGAGTGCTGCAAATGACCTACAGGTATTGCAAATACATTAAAGTGATTATAAAGGTTCAAATTGTATTTTTTAACCACTTAAATTCAAAATTCTAACCAACATACAAAGCACAACTCTGCCCCGAGCTACATCACCAATCTTGTCTCCAAAATATCACCCAAATCATCCTCTCCGCTCTTCTCAAGACCTCCTACTCTCAAGCTCTCTCGTCTCCTCCTCTCATGCTCGTCTCCAGGATTTCTCCAGAGCCTCTCCCATCCTCTGGAACTCGCTACCTCCACCTGTCCGGCTATCCCCTACTCTTGCTACCTTCAGGCGATCCCTGAAAACTCATCTCTTCAGGAAAGCCTATCACGTCTCCAACTAATCTTCTACCACTTCCATCAGCTCATTCCCCACAGTTACAACCTTTTGTACCACCTGCCCCACCCTATTAGATTGTAAGCTCTTCTGAGCAGGGCCCTCTTAATCCTCTTGTATTTTGTATTGTATTATAACTGTATTGTCTCCTTTTTATATTGTAAAGCACTGCGTAAACTGTATAAATCCTGTATAATAATAATAATAACTTCCAGCCCTGGAAGGATTTACCCCCTTAATGACCAAGCCAATTTTTGCTATACGGCACTGCATTAATTTAACTGACAATTACGTGGGCATGCGACACTGTACCAAAATAAAATTAATGTCCTTTTTTTCCCACAAATAGAGCTTTCTTTGGTGGTATTTGATCATCTCTGTGGTTTTTATTTTTTTAGATATAAACAAAAAAGACCGACAATTTTGAAAAAAAACAAAACAATATTTTTTACTTTTTGCTACAATACATACACAATAAAAAATTAAAAAAAAAAAAAAAAAAATATTCATCAGTTTAGGCCAATATGTATTAACTATATATTTTTGGTAAAAAAAAAAAATCACAATAAGCGTATATTGATTCGTTTATTCAAAAGTTATAGCATCTACAAAATAGGGGAAAGATTTATGACATTTTTATTATTATTATTTATTTTTACTAGTAATGACAGTGATTTTTAGCGGGACTGCAACATTGCGGTGGACAGATCAGACACTTTTGACACTTTTTTGGGACCACTGACATTATTACAGTGATCAGAGCTAAAAATATGCACTGATCACTGTATAAATGACACTGACAGGGAAGGGGTTGACACCAGGGCCCATCAAGGGGTTAAGTGTGTCCTAGGGAGGTGCTTTCTAACTGTGGGGGAGTGGACTGACTGGGAGATCACAGAGTACTGTTCCTGATCACTAGGAACAGACAATCTGTCTGTACTCCCCTGCCAGAACGGGAGTACAGACAGATTTACATCACTGAGGAGTGATCATGGGTGGCCGGCGGGCATCGCAGCTGCCAGAACCGCAGTGTCTTGTGCACAAAATGACGCATGGGTACATTGTTTTGCGCAATAGGACCGCCCTGACGCAGTATATATGTGGTGGGCAGTCCTTACATGGTTACTATAATAAACATGTTATACTTACCCGCTCTGTGCAGTGGTTTTGCACAGAGCAGCTGCAATTCTCCTCTTCTGGGGTCTCCTGGCAGCGTTCTCGGCTCCTCCCCCCTGCCAAGTGCCCCCACAGTAAGCTACCTTATCCAGGGATGAAGTGAGTTTGAAAAAGGCTAGATAATTTACTGTACCTATGTTTATGCTTTAATATGTTAATATGTTTTAAATACAAAAGTTGAAATTTTTGCAAAGAAATCTATCAAAGTGTAAATTCAAATAAAACTCAAGGCTAGCCATAATATGACTACTTTTCTGCAAAACACATACAGTTGACACCCCCCCCCCAACACACAATCACATTTAAAATGCAAGGGTTGACCATTTACAACCAATCAATCTAATCACTGCATTAAATTTCAGTTCCTGTATCACTCCATCAACACAGCCATTGATGATAGAGATGTATTTGGCAGTAAAGATGTGAAATCAATGTTCTTGCCAATGTAATTCCATAGGGCTTCCATAACATCATGTACCTACACTGTACAAGTTAAAATCACTAACATCACTTTTCAATGAACTACCCACACAAGCACAGTAAACAACGCACAAGCCTTGCAGGAAAAAGATGCCTGATTACTCACTTAATCTCATCAAGTAGCTTATCCGTACACAGCTTAGATCAATAGGGTGGTATTTCTTTCTTATAAAGATTGCTGCACCATTGATTTATTTCTCTCCTGAGCTTTATCTTTGTGTGATATATACTTGCAATGCAATTCCTGCTTATACATACAGCAGGTCAATTAGTTGACACATGTTTAATGCTAGACACCTGTAGCCAATGCAGAGGATACTGTAAGATTTGAGCAGACAACCTCTGACTCCCTGATGCCCCAAGTCCCAAGCTAGAACTGCAATGCGGCATCGGCCAAAAGGGAGCAACCATTTTATATATTTAATGTAATAATTAAATATATGTACTTAAAAGAAGGACTCCATTATGCCTAATCAGGGTCGAATTAAGAGCATCATGGGCCTGGTGCTGAGGATTTTGGTGGGCCTTTTTATGGAAACAAAATGAAAATGCAAACAATTTTTTGCTAAAACAAATTAAATATACTCTCACCAGTAATACCAGCCGTGCAGCAGCAACATAACCAATACCACCTGCTATGTGGTCTCTCACCAGCAGCAACATTGGGTGACCACATTTCTAAACTGCCATTCAGGGACAACCCCGGACAACCCCCCTATTCCCAAAAAAAGATGAGGGTGGGGGATGTAGTCTCGGGAGTTGATGGGGAAATAGGCGTTCGGGGTAATTTGTCAGGCAAATGGCTGGTGTTAGCACTTAAAAGAGAAGTATGGCCTTTTTTTAAATTTTAGATTCATACTTACCTCGGTGGATGGAGCATCAGACTGATGCTGCATCTGTTCCCCGGCGTCTCTGGACTGAGAACCAAGCCACCAAACATTACTGATGGCTCGGTTCTCACAGAGACGCTGAGACTGCTATCAATCAAGGCAGCTGACAGATCCAGACTTGGAAGTTGGGATGACGTGGTGCCTCGACTGATGGCAATGGCGTCAGCTGAGTGCGGACACCAGACCGCTCTCCTCTGAAAACAGATCACAGGAGTGCAAAACAAATTGCACTTCTGTGACCATTAGGAGAAGACCAGCCTAAAAAGCTCAGGTTGGATTTCTCCTTTAAAATCATCCTGACACCATGCTTGATATTTGTGGGAACCTGAGCTTTTCACTTGCCACCAGATGCAGCTTGTTACTTGCCACCGTCGATTGCCACCAGATGCAGCATGTCACTTGCCACCCATAGGCTGCCACCAGATGCAGCGTATCACTTTCCACAGTTGCCTGGCACCAGAAGAAGCTTGTCACTTGCCACCCTTGCCTGCTGCCAGATGCAGCGTGACACTTGCCACCAGCAGCCTACCACCAGATACAGTGTGTCACTTGCCACCAGCAGCCTGCCACCAGATACAGTGTGCCACTTGCCACCAGCAGCCTGCCACCAGATACAGTGTGCCACTTGCCACCAGCAGCCTGCCACCAGATAGTGTGCCACTTGCCACCAGCAGCCTCCTGCCACCAGATAGTGTGCCACTTGCCGCCAGCAGCCTCCTGCCACCAGACAGTGTGTCACTTGCCACCAGCAGCCTGCCACCAGATACAGTGTTCCACTTGCCACCGGCAGCCTGCCACCAGATACAGTGTGCCACCTGTCACCAGATAGTGTGCCACTTGCCACCAACAACCAGATACAGTGTACCACTTGCCACCAGCAGCCTGCCACCAGATACAGTGTGCCACTTGCTATCAGCAGCCTGCCACCAGATAAAGTGTGCCACTTGCCACCAGCAACCTGCCACCAGATACAGTGTGCCACTTGCCACCACCAGCCTGCCACCGGATAGTGTGCCACTTGCCACCAGCAGCCTGTCACCAGATAGTGTGCCTCTTGCCACCAGCAGCCTGCCACCAGATACAGTGTGTCACATGTCACCAGCAGCTTGCCACCAGATACAGTGCGCCACTTGCCACCAACAGCCTGCCAACAGATACAGTGTGTCACTTGCCACCAGCAGCCCTGCCACCAGATACAGTGTGCCACTTGCCACCAGCAGCCTGCCACCAGATAGTGTGCCACTTGCCACCAGCAGCCTGTGATCAGATACAGTGTGCCACTTGCCACCAGCAGTATGCCACCAGATACCATGTGCCACTTGCCACCAGCATCCTGCCACCAGATAGTGTGCCACTTTCCACCAGCAGCCTGTCACCAGAGACAGTGTGCCACTTGCCACCAGCAGTATGCCACCAGATACAGTGTGCCACTTGCCACCACCAGCTTGACACTCCCTCCAGGACTTTGCCCAGATGGGTAGAAGGGACGGGACCTGCATAGTCAAACAAATCCCTGAAGCCCCCATCCCTCCTGAGCTGGGATGGTATGGCTGTGTGTAAAATGAATGCCAGGAGTATTGATCAGACCCAGTTCTACAGAGGGGGGTGTGTACAAGTCTTTGGGCTCAAACTGGGGTGCTTTAGTTTGGGCGCACTGCTTATGTATCCGCAGTTTTAGCTGCAGTCCTATTGATTTATATTAGGTTGTAGGTTTTTGCCGCATTTTCTGACAGTGCGCCAAAGGTGTAGGATGCAGGAAAAAAAAAAAAATCAACCTAGTAGAAATCAATTGGACTGTGGGTAAAACGCAGGAAAACTGCAGATACACCAGCAATGGGCCAAAACATAGCAAACCAGTGTGAACCCACTTAAAAGCACAAGGAACCAAGTCTAAACATATTGGTTAGTGCTGAAGGAAAAAAAAAAAAAAGAGGGGGAGGGAAGGGAGCTAAGAGTCCAGTCACTGAGCTCACACTTGGATGGTCGTGTTTACCTTATCTGCCGGCTGCTCTAATCATAATTTACCGCCCACACGGCTCCCTTTCTGCACGAGTGCACAGACTTCACAGAGGGAGAGGAGGAGAGGGGGAGGGGGAAGACAGAACTGACCCAGCCTCTCTCCTCTCCCATTTGTGCAGGGGGAACTGTGTACTGTGACATTGTAATAACCACAGTGAGCCAACACAGATGCAGCCGAACACCCCTACATTTACACACAGCTTCTCCCATCCCATAGATGTTTATGGACAGGAGAAATCAGGCTTGCACTGCTGGCTGGGCGGGCCGATTTTAAGGTAGGGGCCAGCAGCTGCAGCTCCAATAGCCCCTATGTTAATCCGGCCCTGTGCCTAACACATTTACACTGCCTGCTTAGCAAATCCTCAATGCAATTTCTTAAAATAGCCCCCTTTGCTCTGAAAAAAATGATTTTAGTAATCCACATGGCTTCAACAGATATACACGTGGAAAAATTAGGTAAAAAGGGAACTGTAAATGGCAAATTTTCTCCCCCAACATTTAGCCAATAAACACCATTGGCTTGCAAGCATAGACACTGCCCATCTCTAAGGGCCTTGTCACACCATTGCATTAGATTAGAACATTTGCAATACATTTTTGTTGCATTTTTTTTATTGTGTTGCATAACTTATAATGCAATGCAAACTGTGTATTACATACATTTTTTACTTTTCTTTTCATCATTTCCTGTATTCATTTTGTGGGTTGTGTCTGTTGCAAATGTGGACATGTTACTCAAAAAACCCATATCATGCCTATCATCTTGTCACTGAATATTTTGTAATGCTTGTTTTTACAAAAAGGCACAAAAGCAAGCAGGATTTTCCAAAAATGCAATGCACTGCCCTGTAATGAAACACGCGGATGTGAAGAGTTTCATAAATTGTGATAAAACTAGTTTTTCTGTGCTTTTAGTGTGCTGTGATCCTGCCCTGTAGCGCATATATATGATGGTGTGGCTCAGTGGCAGCTGGTGGTCTATTTTTTAGGGGGACGGCAAACAATCCAATCGCCGACTTCTCCCCCGGTCAGCACGGCAGTTTCCCCTGCGTCTCCTCCCTCCTCGGCAGGCCAATAGGATGGCTTCTCCTCTCGGCCAATCGAGTAATGTGTCTCCTGATTGGCCGGGAGGAAAATCAGGAAGAAAATTGTGAATACTAATTTGCAATTGTCACACAACTGGGTGGGCTCAGGGCACAGTGCTTTGCGCTTCGAGACCACCCTTTTTATAAGCCAGTTAGAGCCTCTGGCTCTAATCAAGTGCTTCTAAAAAAACCCATTGTAATCCATGCATTCGGCGCCCTGCATGTAGATTAGGGGCCGGGCGCATGTATTAGGGGGGTGGCGCCCCTGCGCCCCATATTGACGGGCCGCCACTGGTATGACCAATGAATAAAATAAGTGCAAGCATACCTAGAGGTTAAACCCATCCCTCCCTAAAGCTCTACAGCTCCCAAAAGATTTAATTTCGTTTTATATACAGCAGGGGTTAGTTAAAGTCTCTGACAAGCTTTATTGCCATTTACTTGGGTGATTTTCCTTCACTTCCTGTCAGGACAGGACATGATAGAGTATTTTTCCAACAAGCAAACAGAAAAACACACTTCTAATAAATTGAAGAAAGCATAGACCACTATCTGTTTGTATAACTAATTGCACCTCATTATGCTGGTGACACCAGCACCCCCCTTTTCTTGTACAGATTTCACAGGGACAGAACGTAAGGGATAGTCTCTACAATTGAGACTTCTTGACATCTTATTCTGACAAAACTAAAAAAAAAAACTAACGATGGTCTTTGATCACCCCTAAAGCTTAAGAATGTGATGGGGTTAGATTCTAGGTAAGTTTGCACTTAAAGCTGAAGTTTAACCCACATATATTTTGCCTTCCCTGGTTCCTCCTTTACCACATATTAACATACTAATAAAAATGTTTTAGATAAAATTTGTTTTATTACAGAATTACTTTAGCCACAGTGATGTCATCACTTGGGGTCTGTGCTTCTCTATGCAATGCAGGGAGATCCTGGCTAGTAGGAGGGCACTGAAGAATTCTGTACATAGCTTAATAAAATAATCATAACTTCATTTCAGGAGCCCTAAACTCTGATGCAAGCAGTAGGCTGGCCCATGGGAAGAGTTATGCGAATATCACAATATCTTGATTGGTGGATGTCAGTCTGGAGGAGTGGGATAGTGTGGGGAGTGCATAGGATGCAAAGGGTAAAACAAAGGGTGATATGTAAATATCCATCCCATAGAATAAAGCCCAGTGCAATGAGGCCGCATATTTGTGTTAGGTCAGCTTGAAGGGGTTAAAAGAACTGAAATGCAATGAATGAAAGGGTGAGTCATGGACAATCAGGCTAGGAAGGAATGAGCCAGATGATGCTGGACATCCTCCAGTCAGGAAATGAAGCAAGTTTTATCGGACTTGCTGCAGCTTCTAAAGCTGTGTGATGCCCACAGTGTATAGTGAAATCAGAGTAAGCAATTTCAGTACAGGGTAGCCTGCACAGCTGTGCAAACTGAAGGAAAGGCTGTAGTTCAGATTTAACCTGTTTTTGCTTGTGGGTGCTTCCTGGGATCAGAATAATGCCCATGCCGCAAAGAGGAAACTTGATGCTTGATTTGTCATTTACCCTATTAGGCTGTGGTGCTTCCATCTCAGCCTGGTAACTGACATATTTGCTTAAAGACATAGTCCATTGAACATATTTTCCATTGAGAGTATTTTCAATTATTTCTATGATTAAAATGTTACCCATATTACACCATTTATAATATTTGCTTCAGTTATGTCGACAACAAGATTTTAAACAAGTGATGCTGGGTAATTCCAGATTAAAATTCTTCCTTCTGCTCATGTGGTATTGACCAAATGGCAAATACGTACACATCCAAGCTAATAACAATAAAAATATTTATTTTAAGTACATCTATGTAATAATGGAGTATGTTCTACAGCTTTATTTTATCATTGTTATAAAATAATATTATTAATAATTGGTGCCACCATGTTGTCCTCCACTCACCGGACAAAGCTACTCCCGGATAGCTGTCACAGCAATCTCCTTGATGATGTCCTACTGAGATTACTGACACATCCCTGTAGGGCCCGGGTCACCTACCATAGTTCACTTTGCAGGCACACATGGAGCCTATACTGTATGTTGCAAACTCTATCACCACCCGCTACGGTTTGTTGGGTACAGCAGTGGTCATCAACCCTGTCCTCAGAGCCCACTAACAGGCCAGATTTGCAAGATAAGTGAAATACATCACAGGTGATATCATTTGCTGCTCAGTGATTGCAGTATTTTAGTCTGCATCTCCCCAAGGTAATACATAAAACCTGGCCTGTTAGTGGGTCCTGAGGATAGGGTTGATGACCACCACGGTTTTGTTTCTGGGATCAAAGCCCCCAAGTGTTGGGGATTGGGGGCCGGGAGGGTTAGGGCTGTTCTACCTGTTTCCCTTGTTTTTGGGACATGCTCCTCCCTTTTCTATTTTTATCTTTATTTTTTGTGTCATTTTTTCCCCCATGGTTTTTGGCAGGATCGACCATCATGGTATCCAGTCTACAGTTGTAAGAGAAATACTATAACTTCTTATCTATGTGTTATCAGCAAATCATGCTAGGTTGGGGTTGCAGGTTTCTAAAACCTGATTAACCTCACTACAATACAGAAAAAATTCTTCTTTATGGTATACATTGCATGGCTATGTCTAAACTACGTGTAATTTCATGGAATGTTAGGGGGCTTAACTCCAAGGTTAAATGTTCACTGATGTTTGAGTACCTGGCACGACACAATCCGCATGTGATCCTTCTCCAGGGAACTCACCTACTTGACTCCAGAGTAATGGCGCTAAAGAGGGCGAAAATAGCCTACACCCTACACTCCACATACTCCCGTGGCACATCTATTCTCATAGCTAAATCAGCTCCTGTTACTAATAAGCATATTAAGCTAGTTCCCAATGGCTGCTACGTAATTGTGGTGTTAGAACTCCTTGGTAAACCATATACGGTGACTAGCCTGTATGCCCCACCACCCTTTACTAAACAATTCTTTGATCGTGTAATCACTTCCATCCTGGAAATTGCAGAAGGTCCTTTATTGATAGCTGGAGATTATAATACGGTCCTCGACAATTCTCTTGACAAATTTAGATGCTCTAATGTACCCCCCACTCCCTTAGGCACGTATCTGACCCAATATGACCTAGTAGAGACCTGGAGATGGAAACATGCGGATGGGAGGGAATATTCCTGCCAATCTGACCCTCATCGTACATTATTACTTATTGATCTGTGTTTTATATCCTCTGATTTACTTGGCATGGTGAGCGATGTCAGATACCTCCCTAGGGTGGTGTCTGATCACTCTCAACTGTTGGTGGATTTAGCTTTGGGGGTATCGCCCACTTTTCGGGCGTGGCGGCTAAGCCCGCTATGGCTGGCAGACCAGGCTGTCACAGATCAGGGAAAGGCTGATCTGAACTTCTATTGGGCTACTAATACACAGAGTACATCTGTCCCTATGATCTGGGATGCCTTCAAGGCTACCAAGCGCGGCCTGTTTGCTGCGGCCATAGGGCAAGCCCTCAAGGCATCTCACCAGATTGGTGGATGCGGTGGGGGAGCTTCGAGTGGCGGAGGCGGCGCCTGGCGACACAAGGCCAGGGAATTAGACATGGTGTTACTCGAATGCACCCAGAAAAAACTGTTATATCAAAGTCAGCGACTATTCGAATATGGCAAAAAAAAAAGTCGCCTTGTAGCCTACCTGTCTAGACCAGACTATCAGCGATGCAGCATCCCTAGAATTCAGAACTGGGAGGGCATAATAGTGGAACAGACAAAAGAAGGTAGTAGAGGCTTTTGTTGCATTCTACTCCACTCTATATTCCACTAGGGCCCACTATACTATTGTGGAATTAGACGACTATTTATAAGATGTTTCACTTACAAAATTACTAGATTCTCAGGTCTCAATGCTAGATGCCCCGCTAACGACCGAAGAAATAGGAGAAGCCATCCAGCCATTTGCTAGAAATAAGATGCCAGGGTTGGACGAATTCCCTATAGAATGATAAACATAATATATAGAGATTTACTGATTCCACATCTCCTCAGGGTATACAACTACGCCCTGAAGACAGGGCAGCTACCACTCTCTATGTCTTAGGAGCTGATTGTCCTTATCCCCAAACCTCACAAGAACCATCTTCTCTGCAAATCTTACCGACCGATATACCTAATTAATTTGGATATAAAAATCTTAGCCAAAGTACTTGCCCAGAGATTAAACACGGTCATTACTACGGTCATTGGAGTGGATCAGACAGGATTTATTCCTGGAAGATCTACTTCCATTAATTTACAGCGACTCTTTACCAACATGCAGGCCACTCATGACATAATGGGCTGTTTTAGCACTGGGATGCTCATAAGGCCTTTGATTCAGTGGAGTGACTGTATCTAATGGAAGTCTTGGCAAAATTCGGATTCGGTGACACGTTTATTAAATGGGTTCAGTTACTATATTACAAACCTACAGCTAGATTAAGAGTAAATACAACTATTTCCAACCCCTTCATAAAACGCAGGGGTACCAGACAGGGGTGCCCTCTGTCGCCACTACTATTTGCACTGGCGATAGAGCCACTGGCAGCGCTGATCAGATCTAGTGGGGAGGCTGTGGGACGGACGACTGGGGGCCTGGAAGAAAAGGTATCCTTATACGCGGATGACATGTTGATATAGTTGGCGGACCCCCAGTCGTCACTCCCTACTCTACTGGATATTATTTGGTGCTTTGGGCACTTTTCTAGCTTCCAAGTAAACTGGGACAAATCCCTGTTTATGCTAGACCAATACTCCCCAATTACACTACCACCCTCATGTCCAGAATGTACATACCTTTTTCTATCTAGGTATTGAGATACAACAACCTACTCATGCACCAAAATTAATTTGGATTCCACTCATTATTAGAATGAGGAATACGCTTAAGACCTGGGCCAATCTTCCCCTGACGCTGTTGGGTAGAATAAATATTTTTTAAATGATCTTTTTACCACACTTTCTATATATTCTGAGTAACTTCCCAATATACATCCCCAAAAACAAATTTAAGGAAATTGACACGATTCTTATTAAATTTATTTTGGGGGGAGGGGTAGCTAGAAGAGCAAAAGACACGCTACAACTACCTATTTTGGAGGGGGGATTGGCGCTCCTTTGCCTTCAAACTTATTATGTGGCCTCACAGCTGGCCCATGCACACTGATGGTTCTACCCCGAGGAGAACAATGCGGCAACAGCATTGGAAGCAGCCATCCTTACTTCCTATGAATCTCTCCAAAATCAAATACATCATCTCTCCACCAGGGGAAGGGAGGGTACGAAAGTTCTCTCTAAGACCCTACGGATATTGAAACTTACAAAGCTACTGCCATCCAGTACGCATATTACATATTCCCCTAATGCCCCCTTATGGAGTAACCCAGGTCTACCTGAATTCTTCCGCAGAACAGACGGTGGGTTCTGGTTCAAGCGGGGGGGTTAGATTGATTACCCACATATTTATAGTGAACGTTTTTCGATCCTTTGACGAATTTTGCAAGGACTATGGCCTTCCTCCTACGGCCTATTTCCGATATCTGCAGATAAGCCATACCGTCATGACACAGTTTGGCCTTCGAAACATAGATATCCAACCCTCCCCACTTGAACACTTATTGACCGACCTATCTCACACTAAACTTGTATCCACGTACTACAAAAATCTCCTTCATACTACGACAACTAGGATTAGCACCACAAAAATTAAATGGTGCTCTGACATACCAGAGCTGACGGAGGATATTTAGCAGGAAGTGCTTCCCCTCCAGGTATCGTCTGTTATCTCTTCCCGGGATAAAGTCATTCAAACCAAATTATTATGCAGGTCCTACTTTACCCCTTGTTTACACCATAGACTAAAGAGACTACCCTCCGCAACATGTTCCCAATGTGGCATGGTTGATGGTACATTTTTCCACTTAATGTGGGAATGCCCGCCGATTAGCAAATTCTGGTCCGGGGTACATTTGTAACCCCCTGAGATGCCTGCTAGGATATATAGACGATGAAGATATATCTAAGAATGTACAAACCTTTTTAAGAATGATCCTGTTTTATGCAAAGAAAACCATAACTATGCATAGGAAATCCCAATCCTCATCTACTATAGCCTTCTGGCTCACTATAGTCAACCAAGCTATACCTTTATACAAATTGACGTATGAGGCCAGAGGATGCCCAAAAAAGTTTCATAAGATTCGGAATCCATTGGTTAGTTCAGATTGCACTTTACCACCTGCTCCTTGAGTTCTCTGAAAATGTTAGTTGACTCCTAGTCGTTATACTGGATTTTAGAAGGTAACAATGAAGCTCCTCAATCAATCTGTACTCACTGACTGGATACCATGTAACTGTACATGATTACTGAGTGAGCACAGTTTTCTCCTTTAATGCTACATAAGCATTTATGTTTTTGTCTGTTTGTTTGTATGTAAACAATAAAAAAAAAATACCTTTAAAAAAATAAAAATAATAATTGGTGCCACAGATTAAAGATGAAAGGATTAATACATTTGCCAGACTGACTGATTCACGTGCAATGACTTTCATAATAGGAAATTTGAATGCACCTAGGTGAGGATAATTTATTAATACAAACTTGCTCTGTCAGGGCTGCACTCCACTGAAATGAATCTAGTTAGCTAGATGTGGATCATGGAATCTGCAACAGATGCAATTTTTGGAGAATAAATATTCCATCAACTCTTGGGACCATTTCTCTCACTTAACCTTGAGCTCCCTTGTCTTCATGCTTCCAACAAAGGAATATCATTGCTCCAGTCTACACAATGACAGACAATTGTATAATGGCTAAAAAGTAGTGTTCATTCTAAATGTAAACAAAACAGTCCATCCATCCAGACAAAAACTGGCCAAATCAGAATCACTACAGAACTGTTTAATCCACCAGGATCAAGAGCTGCTTAGACTTATTTCAGCTGTTTGGCCCATTCTTCTGGTAAAATTCAAGCCATGTCCATTGCTCTAAGAGGAAGGCCAATTAATCTCTGTTAAACCAGAAAGCTGACCAAATAAAATGCCTTTTCTGGAACATACCCTATTACAGAATAAGTCATTTGCTTAGCCTACAGTTGAGTGATGGGTTGGCAGAGTCACTAAAGCTTGAGACTTTCTCCATAAATCTGCCAAAATGTTGTGTGGATTACTTCCCAGGATTAATTACAGTGTTTGCCCTTCAAACAAAACCTTGACCTCAATCAGTGACTCAGCGGCACAAACCTCAATGTAGAACTATCATATCTTTAGCAGAAAAACATGACACACTATTGCTAGTCAATGCAGTTGGAAAAGTTAACACAACAACAGTTAAATCATGTTTACTAAGGTATTTTACACTGTATAAGTGTTCTTATATGTGGGATAAGAAAGATGTAATTTCTTTTAACAGCCACACTAGTTCTAGATTTGGGACATTCAAGAAAAAAATGACTGATGTCCCTCTCTGAGCTACAGGAAATGTTTCATTTTTTAATTAATGTTCACATAGTATATATAGCATTACTGTCAAGTAAAAAAGTGGATGGTACAAATCTCTGTTCCTAACAAGAAGTGGTGACAATCACCTCAATGGAAATGCAGATAACAATACAAATGTGACAGAAGTTCAGTTTCCTTCCCACTCTACTAAAAAACGTTTTCGTTGTCTGTTTTTTGGTGCACAGTTCTGCTTGCTTTTTTCCTGTAAATCACACAGAAAATTTGGTGAAATCTACCCAATAAAGACACAAACTGCAATAAAAACTTAACAAACATTAACCCTTTCTCGACCAAAAAAAACCAAAAACAGTTTTGGGTCGCTGCTAAGTTTACTGCAAACCCAAATGCCAGCCAGTTTCTATGAAACAACCATTGTTCTTTGAAGTTGGTATAATTGTGGCAATTCTGTGGAGACTGGGATAGCTGGTAGGTAGAACTGATGTTGTATTAAGAGTGTGTGCTTAAAAAACTATGCCTTGAGGTGCCATTAATATTTCCATGAATATGAAAACCATGAAAAAGTATACACACAAAGAATTTGAACAACATCTTGGCCAAATAAAGTAAAGGCAGCTTTGGCATTCTGATACCTGGGATCAAGGGAAGACAAACAGGGCCCAAGTAGCCCAATATCTTTTGCATGATTCTGATGTACCCTGATAACTGGACTGTTATCTCTCTAGGACTGTCACAGAGAATTGTTATTTTGTTTTTGGTAACTGCCTCATCTTATTTATGTGAAATTTGCCCCTCACTTACTTGTTTTAGGGAATACAAAAGTGCAGTTTCTTACAGTATATTCCCTAGAAAGCGCTTGCATCTGATTCATTAAGATAGAGGTAATAATCAACCACAAGGCAAACCCTTAAGCAACACATAGTAGGATGCAACATATCTAATTGAATTAGAATTTATCCTGTCCACTTAAAGTGGAGTTCCACCCAAAAATGGAACTTACACTTTTTGGTTTCCTCCCCCCCTCCAGTGTCACATTTGGCACCTTTCAGGGGGGAGGAGGGAGCAGATACCTGTCTAATACAGGTATTTGCTCCCACTTCCTGGCATAGATCACCGCAGAGCTTGCATGACCTACGCCACTTCCGCCGCCTCCCCCGTCCTCCCCCTCTAGATTCTGTGAGACACAGAATACAGCAGGGACCTGTGAGGACGCGCAGCGCGGCTCGCACATGCGCAGTAGGGAACCAGGAAGTGAAGCCGCACAGCTTCACTTCCTTATTCCCTTCCCAAGAACGGCGGCGGCAGCAGCCGAGAGCCGAAGGACGGTTTGGCTTCGGCTGCCGTCACCGCGGGCTCCCTGGACAGGTAAGTGGCCATATATTAAAAGTCAGCAGCTGCAGTATTTGTAGCTGCTGGCTTTTAATATTTTTTTTTCAGCAAACCTCCGCTTTCATTACAGAACTATAGATAATTACAATATTGACCTGTTTCTAGTCAGGAGCTTGAATGACAAGCAGGAGTTATACTAGTTCAGCAGTGTTTACTGTAAAGTAAATGTAACTCATTAACCTATGCTTGCTGCTTAAAGGGGAAAGGAGAGTGTGATGAGTCTGAAGCATTATGGGAGGAACTATACATGGGTGTACGTACTATGAAGGTTATCATTGGAGTTTGTTGTAGACCTCCCAGTGCTAATAAGGACGTGGAGACTCCGCTCCTTGCACAGATAGAAAGGTCTGCAAGGGCTGGGACAGTGATAACAATGGGGGATTTTAACTACCCGGAAAGTGACTGGAGTAATGGCACTGCTAGCACAGTTTAAGAGCAAAAAGGTATAAACCTATTACAAGACTATTTTATGGTCCAATTCATAGAGGCCCGGACTAAGAATGATGCTCTGTTGGACCTGGTAATCTCAAACCATGCAGAGCTTATTACCAGTTTTCATATAAAAGAACATCTTTGTAGCTTGATAACGTAAAGCTTTAAAGGATTTAAAAGATTTCAAAGATTTAATTTAATGTTAGCTGTAAACAACAAGCTCATACTGGAAATTTAAATACACTTAACTTTAAGAGAGCAAATTTTTCAAGGATGATGGCTGCTCTCCAAGACTGGGAGGGAATATTGCCATCGATGAACACACTTCAAAAAGACTGTATGCAAACTCACTGCAAAGTATATTCCCATAGGCAATAAGTTTAAAAGGCTAAAAATAAAACCTACGTGGCTCACAGCGAAAGTTAAAAAAAAAATAAAAAATAAGAAAAGAACTTTTAAAAAATATAAAAAACACTATCATTGTTTAAATGTTACAAAGAATATAAACAAATATGTAAAAAGGACGCAAAAAATTCAAAACGAATGACAGATTGCAAAAGATAGTAGGACAAACCCCCAAAAATTCTTCAAATCCTTCATATTAAAAAGGTCAGGTCTGAGCATGTAGGCCCATTACAAAACAATATGGAGTGGGTCACTGGGGGCAAAGAGAAGGCAAGTGTATTACATCTATCCATTATCTCTACTATCTTTAGCTCTGTGTATACAAAGGAGCATTGGGGAGCTCAGGTCTATAATGGGGATGATATTGACACAGCCCCAAATGATCCACAATGGCTCAAAAGTGTTATGGTTCATAATTATTTAGACAGAATAAATGTGGATAAACCACCTGGACCAGATGGCATCCACCCACGAATCCTAAAAGAATTAAACTCTGTAATTTCAAAGCCATTGATTGAAATTTTTAGAGACTCTTTAATAACTGGAATGGTACCACTAGATTGGCATGGGGCCAATGTGGTGCCTATATCTAAAAAAGGATCAAAGTCTTTACCAAGTAACTATAGACCTATTAGTTTAACTTCTATATTCCGGAAGATACTGGAGATTTTTTATAAAAGCCCACCTAGATGAGTTTTTGCTGCAAAAAAAATTTTAAGCAACAGACAGCATTGATTAATTAAAGACATAACTTGTCAAACAAACCTGATTTCTTTTTATGAGGAGGTAAGTAAAACTTTGTACAGAGGGGTGGCTGTGGACATAGTATACTTGTATTTTGCAAAAGTGTTTGACACAGTTCCCCACATGCGGGTAATGTGTAAATTATAGTGTACATTGGGTTTTCTCAACTGTGATTCTGGGTTCCACAAAAAGACCCCAGTGGTTCCACTGTGATCTACCATCAATCACAGATAGTTGATGGGTAGATTGCTTCCCCTGTTAACCAACACTCACACATGTGTAAGGTAAAAGTCTATAGGCTTGGAAAGATAAGTTTGTAAATGGATAGAAAACTAGCTAAAAGACAGAATTCAAAGAGTAGAGGTTAATGATTCTTACTTTGAATGGTCTAATGTTATCAGTGGTGTACCCCAAGGTTCAGTGCAGGGACCCTTACTTTTTAATAACTTTTTAAATATTATAGGGTCTGGGATTAAAAGTACCATTTCAGTCTTTGCAGATGACACCAAGCTATGCAGTGGAATAACATCCTTATAGGATGTCTCCAACATACAAGACAACCTCAATGGGCAACTATGTGTCAAATGAGGTTTAATGTTAGAAAATGCATAGAACATGCTACAGCAAAAATGCAAAAAGAAAAAAAACGAGTCAAATCCCGGTTCCTGGATATTGAAAAAATAAAGAAAAAAACAGTCTCCCCCCAGGCCATACCAGACTCTTCAGGACTAGTATGGATTTTATGGGGAACTCCACGCCAAATGTTTTTTAAAAAATTGTGTGGGGTCCCCCCAAAATCCATACCAGACCCTTATCCGGGCATGCAGCCTGGCAGGTCAGGAAAGGTCAGGATGAGCGAGCACCCCCCTGAACCATACCAGGCCACATGCCCTCAACATGGGGGGTGGGTGATTTGGAGCGGGGATGGCTCTGCCCCCCACCCCAAAGCACCTTGTCCCCATGTTGATTGGGACAAGGGCCTCTTCCTGACAACCCTGGGCTGTGGTTGTCGGGGTCTGCTGGCCAGGGGCTTATCGGAATCTGGAAGCCCCCTTTAACAAGGGGGTCCCCAGATCCTGGCCCCCCTATGTGAATAGGTATTGGGTACATAGTACCCCTATCCATTCACCAAAAAAGTGTACAAAAGTAATAACCACACAAGACAGTTTTTGACAAATCCTTTAATAAAAAATAAAAAAAAGTGCACCTCAATGTAAATACATAGAAAAAAATGAAAAGCGCTCCGCCTCCTGGGAGGCCTCCCGCAGCATGCTTGCTCCGGGCTTTGACATTTCTTATATAGGCATGGGGTGAGGCCACCTGGCTACCTCACCCGGTGGCACCGCCCCTTCTGATGTAACATTTATCTTGTAGTTCTCAATGAATTACCACAGCGCTTCTTGTCAGGGAGTATTAGCTTACCCATACGGGATGTACATGTAAGCCGATACACTGACAGTGCGCAGGAGACATGCATGGCATCATCGATCTGCTGATCGCTGGTGCAATGTTTTCCAGGCTCCTACTACAAAAAAATAAAAAATACACATTTTTTTACCTGCAAAAAAAAATGTACATTTATTATTTTTTTTTCAAAAAAGTTAACTTATTCTTTAAATTTGGACAGGGCATTTAGGATACAATTACCTCTGGTTAAGAGAGGATAAAATATGTGTGAGCTTTTAAAATAAGGCTAAGTTTACATGGCAATGGGTGGTATGAACTGGCATTTGATCTATGTTTTTTTACTGTCCCCTGACCACCTACCTACAAATTAACATGATGGTTTAAATGCCGTAGATGCCGTAGCCAATCTGCTTCTAACTTCAGCTTATACAATGAAGCGCTCACAATAAAATATGGAAACTGATTAAATCTAAGTAGAGCTGCACCAGATTTTGCACACTCCAGTTTTAGTACATCCCCCCATTATCTATCTAAGCGAAAAAGAGATAAAGAATCTGCCTTTACCTGCCAAAGAGGCCTAGGAGGCATTAAATCCTGATGCAGGTGTAATTGAAAGGTTACTCCCTTTCCTATGAGGACAGTTTCCACAACAACTTCAGACACTCCTAACCGCTTGCCGTCCAGCGGACAACTTTATACGTCGGCAGAATGGCACGGCTGCGCAAATGGGCGTACCTGTACGTCCCCTTTAAATCACGTAATAGCGCACGTGAGCGGGAGCGTGAACGCGGGTCCCCCAGACTCGATGTCTGCCAGTGGCCCGAGATTGTGACATGGAGAGGCACAACGGGGAGATGCGTATGTAAACAAGGCATTTCCCTGTTCTGCCTAGCGACATGACAGGGATCTACTGCTCCCAGTGATCAGGAGCAGTGATCTCTGTCATGCTCTAGTGAGCCCATCCCTCTACAGTTAGAACACACTGAGGGAACACATTTAACCCCTTAATCGCCCCCTAGTGTTTAACCCCTTTCATGCCAGTGACATTTACACAGTAATCAGTGCATTTTTAAAGCACTGATCGATGTATAAGTGTTAATGGTCCCAAAATAGTGTCAAAAGTGTCCGATCTGCCCGCTGCAATGTCGCAGTCACAATAAAAATCGAAGATCGCCGTCATTACTAATAAAAAAATAAAAATGCCATAAATATATATCCTATTTTGTAGACGCTTTAACTTTTGCGCAAACCAATCAATATACGCTTATTGCGATTTTTTTAACCAAACATATGTAGAATACATATCAGTCTTAACTGAGGAAGAAATTAGATTTTTTATATTTTTTATGGGGATATTTATTATAGCAAAAAGTAAAAAAATATTGCTTTTTTTTCAAAATTGTCTCTCTTTTTTTGTTTATAGCGCAAAAAATAAAAACCGCAGAGGTGATCAAATGCCATCAAAAGAAAGCTCTATTTATGGGAAAAAAAGAACGTCAATTTTGTTTGGATGCAACATCACACAACCGCGCAATTGTCAGTTAAAGCGACGCAGTACCGTATCGCAAAAAATGCTCTGGTCAGGAAGGGGGTACTTCCTTCCAGGGCTGAAGTGGCTAAGCATGTTGTAGTCACAAAAAAAATCACCCACTCACTTCCTGTATTATTTTGAGTCTCCAATTATAAAGGATTTCTGCAGCAGTTTGTATCAATATTCTTTTCCACAGGGTCACAATGGAGGTCTTACCCACAGTTGTTATGGAACTTGCTAATTACAGGTGGTCCCCTAGTTACAAACATCTGACTTACAAACGACTCTTACTTATAAACGGAGGGAGACAACAGGAAGTGAGAGGAAATCTACCCCTAGGAAGGGAAATCCACTCCTGTAAGTGTTATAATGGAAAAACCTCCACTGATGCTTTATCACCAAGCTTGTTTCCACAACAACCCGAAATTTTCAAAATCCAGTTGTCATTGGGACAGAAATTGAGGTGAAATGTTCTGAACAGGGGCACAGACAGCAAAACAAACGTTACAGGTGTGTTGACCCTTCCTTATGTTATCCAAAAAGCTTAAACATGTTTTTTTTTGGCTGGAAGATACACTTAAATATGTACCTGTTCCGACTTACAAACAGATTCAGCTTAAGAACAAACCTACAGACCCTATCTTGTTTGTAACCCGGGGACCGCCTGTATATGTTTTTTTTTTATTATGGAGAATTTGTGGGGAGGTGTGATACTATTATTTGGCTTAAAATTACTATGCAAGACTAAGTTAACATTCTTGAATGACAATGGCCTTTAAATATTGTACCACCAATGATTTACTTACCGTATACTAATAATCCACATCATGTGTAAAAAAAATGCACACGTAATAAATGGTAACAGGAGATAAACCTCTTTCTCTACTGAACTCAGAAAAACTTTAAGCAATTAATTTTCCCAGCAGTTTCCAAGCCAGATGAGCTGCAGCTGTAATAAATACTTCCTAAAATATTTCTCTCTCCTCCCCAAAATTTAAGTTGAATCAAAGCCTTGCTGTGCTCAAACTGTAAAACAGACTAATCGCTTCTGCCTTTGATGTGTTCTGCATGATTTTTTCCCATGATAGCTGTCCCTGCTGAGCTGCACCCACTGGTCAGGATTAAGGCAGGTTTGCCATTCACACTGATACATCTGGGCGTGACTGTGCAGAAGAAGTATGGTGCTGATAATAGGAAATGTAAAGAAAAATGTAGAACACCGATGACTGACTTTTCATTTTCTTCATACTGCGTTGTCTAAGATTTTACAAGCAAAATGTAGCTGGTTGAAAATAGCACACCAAAAAAAAAAAAAGGAAGGAAGAACTTAATATCTCTGTTATCTTTATGCATGTTAGTAATGTAATTATAAATTACTACTTTATATGGCAGGGTTCATATATGTTCGGCCACGGTTCACAGCATGGGGTCCGGTGCTTTTCTGTTCACCGGTTCAGGTGCAAATTAGGTCCTAATTTTGCCTCAATTCACACCTGAACTGTACCCAAACATGCACAAGACCCTTTTGGAATGCGGACCACAGCTGCATTGGACCTGTGTGAACTGGCTCCATTGAGAGTTCATCACACTCACATGTCATGCGAATTGGATGCAGGGAAACTCACATCCAATTCCCACATATGTGAACCCAGCGTAAAATAACCCTTTACCAGTTCATGGAATAATTGAGGTGGTAACATTTCAAGCCCACACAAACTTCTCTATCTGTATGAAAATTCTCTTCCACTATGGAACTAAAAAGGAAAGAGCCTCCCAAGATCCCATACTGGTGCTGACTGTCATATAAGCCTGCATAAGCATGGGATCAGGTCTGAATGTCTGCTAGCCCTAAAGTTACAATGAGATAACTGCATACAAATCAATGAACTTGGGGTACCAAGCTCAAAGGTATGCCTGAAGTTCAGCTTTAATAATGTGTGTTGATTTTCTAACTATATGTACTGTATATTTGGTATAAGGCCTGTCATATTGCTTATTTCATATGCGGGTTTATAAGTAGACTGACTCATGGGGGTGTGGCCTGGCCGCAGAAGATGATGGCCACCTGAACACGGAGCTCCACTCCTCCACACAGCATTCCAGCGCCATCCAGCAGCCCATCCGAGCCTCTCACCCCCCTGAATAGGGGAATACTGCACCACATCACCCCCCGGATTATGTCCCACAAGCGATCCCAATCACAGGGATCACGCTGGCTTCTGGAACTCTAGATGAAGCCTACACAGCACCCGGCCCAAGATGGCGCCGGCCAAGATCACGGCAACCACTGCTACCCACACAGCCTGAGCCCAGTGAGGATGCAGCCTCAGACATGGAGGAGACGCTGGAGCTGCAGCCACACACAGACCCCACTCCCTCTGATAGAGGTAAGCGCTCAGCTCACCCCCCAGCACACTCACCTGCCAAGCCTCTTCCTGTGAAGAAGCTCTTTGGTGCTGGAGCTTGTAGTCCCACAGCAGATGTACTCCCCACACAGTATCTCGCTGCCTTTACAACCTCTGACAACCCTGCCTCAGAACACTCTCTTAAAGTAATGCTGCTATCATTACAAGAAGGCTTACATTAACCATTTACATGACAGAACGGATCACTCGCAAGACTGCACTAAACAAATTGAGCAGCATTTGTAAACAGCCACCACTGCCCACAATACTGTAGTGGATATATTTAGGACGAATACTCTGAGGAACACAACAACTCCGCCTGAAAATTGCTGACCTCGAGGACCGCTCCAGGTGGATTAATATAAAAATTAGGGGGGTGCCAGAAGCTATAACAACTGCTGAAATAATACCTTATCTGCACCAACTTTTCCGTAAAATCCTACCGTCCGTTACCACACAGGATATGCCAATAGACCAGGCCCACAGGATCCATAAGCCACAGTACCTCCCAGCCTCCCCTCCCTGGGACATCCTAGCCCGTATCCATTTTTCCAGGCTAAGAAGCACATCATGGGAGCGGCTAGGGTCATGTGCACTCTTCCTGAACTTTTCTCCAAAATATCCCTGTAAAATTATATCTCGGAAGCCACTTCATAGGCACGTAAATCATTTGCGCCAGTCACTACAATACTTACGGAGCAAAAGATTGCATACAAGAGGGGGTTTCAAACCAAACTACTGGTCACCTTTCAAAATCAACAAATCTCCATCCTGACCTCTAAAGATAGGATTAAACAACTACAAAATCCCTAATACGTGGTCTATTGGGGACGTGCCCTAGGTCACCACCTGCACTTACTAACAAGTGCCCTACCATAGACACGTATACCCTGGATGTACTACTCATAAGTCGGTGGAGGAGCAGCTACCACATTGGTACTCTTTTCCCACCCCACTGCCACAGTGTGCAAAGCACACGGCACTTCTGAGGTTGTTTTTCTTCTCTCATAAAGCATTCCAGTTATTTTTCTAATTGTATTGTTGCATTGTTAAAGCAGCTTCTACAACATACATAGTTATTCTGTGAACGCTATTCCTTTTCATACATTGTTTGCTGGTAACCACTATATTTGTACCTTTGATATTCTTGTTCATATAGTGCATTCCTATATCCACAAGTCCTTATAATCTTTCTGTGCCATTTTGACATCTACCATTCCTTTAGCAATGTCTCTCAAAATTACAACTCTGAACGCTAAAGGACTAAACAGCTACTGCAAACGATCCCTGTTATGGCAAGAAGCCGGAGCTCAACATACTGACATACTATGTGTCCAAGAAACACACTTTTCCTCCATCAACCCACCGCAATGTACCCACAAACTCTCCCCCCACATTTATAACTCTCTGGCAAATAAAAAAGTGAGAGGGGTTACGATTGCGGTTCACTCCTCATTATCCTTTACCTTATCACATGTCCCTAGAAACACGCGACAAACAAACTCCCTCAGAAGCCCTTCTCACTGAGCTCCGCAAACTCCGGACTGAACTCAGTTCTTACCTACATAATGGTTTTGACTTTTACCTAAAAAAGTTAAGATTTAAATGGTATTCACAAGGAAACAAAGCAGGGAAAATCTTAGCCCAGCAATATAAGCGTAGAGCAGCACAATCCAAAATTCTCTTTCTTTTAGATGATGGGGGCCAACGATTCACCAACCCCAAAGATGTAGCTAACTGCTTCGGCTTCTTTTATTCCAAACTATACAATTTACATCTCTCACCCACTAAGCCTAAACCAAATCACTCCCAGATTCAAGACTTTTTATCCCCTCTACATCTCCCACGACTAACTACGCAACACCTAGAAGCCCTAGCTCAACCTTTCTCACATCAAGAACTCCAGGACACCATAAAAACCCTACTCCTACACAAAGCCCCAGGACCTGATGGCTTTAGTAATGAATATTATAAAACATATCATAAGCAACTTGTACCCCATCTTTGTAACTCCCTCAAAAGGTTCTTAGCCACAGGAGAAATACCATCTGAATCTCTTGAAGCCATTGTCACCACCATCCCCAAACTCGGCAAATCCCCCCATGACCCAGCTAACTACCATCCCATCTCCCACCTTAATACCGACCTCAAACTGTATGCTAAATTACTAGCAACTCGCCTCCCCCAACATATGCCCCAGCTTATCCATTCAGACCAAGTAGGCTTCATTCCACATCGCCAGGCCTCAGACAGAACTAGACGTTACTTAGATCTTATACACTGGGCCGGACATCATTGAATGCCTTCTCTGCTGATCTCCCTTGATGCAGAGAAGGCGTACGATAGGGTACGCTGGTATTGAAGGTAAATTCTTGCAAGCTATATTAGGTCTCTACTCTACCCCCAGCACAAAAGTATGGACCACAGGAATCCTCTCCGATGCATTCCCGATCACCAGTGGCACTCATCAGGGGTGCCCACACTCACCCCTGATATTTGCCTTGGTGATTTAACCTCTAGCCCAGGCAATTTGATCCAATCATCTCATCTTCAAAATTTCAGTAGGGTTTACCACTCATAAAATTGGATTATATGCAGACGACATTATAATCTCACTCAGAGACCCATTGCACTCCCTTCCCCCACTCTGCCAAGTACTTGAGGACTTTAGCAAGATCTCTTTATATAAATTGAATCACTCTAAATCATCCATGATCGGGATCTCACTCAAAACTGATATCTCTAAAATTTCCGCCTTCTCCTGGGCTCCCAACTCAACTTTGACATATCTGGGCATTTAACTCACGTCCCCCTCCTCTATACCCCTTCGCACAAATCTTACCATTCTGTTCCATAAACTACAAACTATCAGTTCATTTATGTCAAGCATCAGGGCATCTTGGGCTGGAAGAATTGCTCTGGCAAAGATGTTACTTCTTCCCCATGTTCTTTACTTTTTTTGGGAGGCTGACAATACCAATCCTACCAGCCGACTTAACCAAAATCCAAAACATTATCAACACCTTCATATGGGCAGCTCACAAACCCAGGCTAAAATCCTTTCTACTGAGCACCCCCACAGCTTATGATGGCCTGGGAGCTCCCCACATCAAAAGATACTATAAGGCAGTCACCCTGGATCAAGCCAAACATTGGTGGATATCTAACCCTACACCCTCCTGGCTCCAGATTGAATCCACAACAATCTTGCAACCCCTCTATCTACTTCTGGCAGCACTCTGGATGAACTTTCATTTTCCTTGCTCCTTTCTGCCCTCTATCACCGCCAGAGCAACTACATGGAAAGGCATACAAACATCCCAAGTGATCCACATAGATGCCTTATAATCACTCCCACTTTGCACTTCTTTCCCTGCAACTTCTATCTCCTGACCTGCCGATCCAACATTGAACCACAGCAGGAATCACAACAATTGGTGACCTATTTCAGCAACAACAACTCCAAAATTTTCAGCAACTCTCAACCTCTTACAACCTACCCAGCAAAGACTTCTACATCTTTCTGAGAGTTTGACATGTTCTATCTACGCTAACCACCACCAAGGAAACAATTTCCAAAGACTTATGCCCCGTACACACGGTCGGATTTTCTGATGGAAAATGTGTGATAGGACCTAGTCGGAAATCCGACCGTGTGTAGGCTCCATCACACATTTTCCATTGGATTTTCCGACACACAAAGTTTGAGAGCTTGCTATGAAATTTTCTGACAACGAAATCCGTTGTCGGAATTTCTGATCATGTGTGCACAAATCCGACGCACAAAGTGCCACGTATGCTCAGAATAAAGAGATGAAAGCTATTGGCTACTGCCCCGTTTATAGTCCCGACATAGGTGTTTTACGTCACCGCGTTAAGAATGATCAGATTTTCCGACAACTTTGTGTGACCGTTTGTATGCAAGACAAGTTTAAGCCAACATCCGTTTGAAAAAATCCTAGGATTTTGTTGTCAGAATGTCCGATCAATGTCCGACCGTGTGTACGGGGCATTACTCTCATTCTGCACTCAGCCATCCACTAAGACTAAAGGAATCTCATACATCTACAATGTTCTCTCTCTGTCACAATCCACTTGTAAACCTCCCAGTGTGGTCTTCTGGGAATAAAAATTACAGATCTCCCTCCCTTCCAAGGTTTGGTACCGCACCCTCAAACTCCCTGCTACCTTCTCCAAAAATGTATCCCATTGGGAAACCCTCATGAAAATCTTTCATAAATGGAACTATACGCCTGATAAACTTGCCCGTATTTTTTCATCCCAATCATCAAACTGTTGGAGGAATTGTGATACTACTGGCGACATTCTTCATATTTGGTGGCATTGTTCCAACATAGCCTCTTTCTGGAAGGACGTTTCCACCTTAATTGCTTACATCATCCACACTCCACAAAAACTGACTCCATAAATGGCTCTCTTTGGTCTAGATCTCTCCATCTGGCCTGTGGCACTCCTTCCCACTATAACACATATCCTGATACCAGCACGTATAACCCTAGCACGTGAATGGAAGGATCCACATCCTTTATCTTTTTCTTCCCTCATTTCTACCTCATTTCTACCTTTAATGACCATTGCCACTTGGAGTTTTTCTTTGCCAAAGCTCATTTGCAAAGTGACACATTTCTCAAACACTGGTCCCCCTGGCTAGCCAATCCTAGGAGTATTAAACTACAATAACTCTACACTATATCCTATGTACTGGACCCACTCACAACAACACGCTCTCTAACCTATAAGCAGAAGACCAAATAGAGCCAAAAGCAAACGTCTTCAATCTTTCAGTTTTCCTTATATTGTTTTTTTTTTTTTTTTTGTATCACCTTAACATACCCCACAGGGGCCTGGTGTTGAGGTAACATAACAACTTAAATATGTACACCCTATCACAAATTACATATTCATGTTGCAACTTGCTAGATGTCAATTTACTGTCATATGTTGTAATTCAATGTGTTTCCAATGCATTTACCTTCTTTGTATTTGCTTTTATTACATCAATAAAATCTTTAAACTAAAAAAAAAAAGTAGACTGATTCTCTGAAAACAAAACTCCACTTGTGTGGCTTAAACCTCAACAGCTGTCAAAGGTAATATACAGTGGTTGTCACACTTTCTTTTATTACAGGACTAAAGATTATTTTAAAAACATTTAGAATAAATTTAAAAAAATTATATGTTGCATTCCCTTTTCAAATCCACAGGTGGGCCTTAGACTTCTTTTCACATCTTTATCTTTATTGACCCCTGCTGGGAAAAAATGTGAAATATTCTCGCAGAACTGAATTACTGAAGTTCTAATGAGAGTCATTCTGCCTAAATAAAAAGGAGGTTTTGCAATTTGTTTAGTTAACTCATAGAGTTCCTGGAATCATTTGTAATGTTTTAAATGTTTATGTGTTTAAAAAAAATTTTTTTTATACATATCCTAAAAACATATCGATAAATTAAAAAAAACCAACCAAGATAAAACCCTAACTCAAACAGCAGTCAGGAGCACCTTGTGACTGAAGCCAGCATCAGCATAGGCCTGAACATCCACCTGGTAGGCTTGTAATGGTGCAAACAGAAGTTGCAACTCAGCAATTTTTGGAACAGATGCATGGTGCTAAAGAAAAGCCTGAGACACCCACGGAGATGGGCAGGAACAATTTGCCTAATCCACCCGACACTGGTGAAACAGGAAGCAAGAAATCACCTGAGAGAACCCTCAGAAAAATAAGAGGTAATCTGATTGCTGAAAGGAATCCATAGCCAAGAGGTAAACTCTTACAGCATGTACCGCATCCAAACATTGGAGAGAAAACTCCTTTAGGTGTTTCAGAGCAGGATGGAAAAAATGAGTGATAAAGCCCTGGCTTAGGTGAAAAGAAGAGACCACCAAGGGAAAAAGGAAGCCAGAGACCCTGAAAAAACATTATCCCTAAGCCACCTCAGGAGTGGTTCCCTACATTGAAAGGCTACTATGATATTCTCCAAACAGAGCTAAGTGGAACAAGGAAAACAACCTCATGGGCAAGGACTGCTCACATGCTGGTTTCTCAGACCAGTATGTAAACCACAGAATTCTTTGCATCCAGATAGACAGGTGCAAATGAGGCCTGAAAAAAAAGAAGAAAAGCACAAGGGGTGCCAATGACCCATGGCAAAACCAAAGCTTATGGCTGTGTGACTAAGGCATCATAGACCACTGAATAATGGCATGTTGATGGGATAATACAACAAGGGCTACTCATGGATCCACCCTAGGGCAAGAGGTTACTAGATTGCCCATGCCAAAATCTCCATAGCATGCTTTTTAACAGTACAAAAGTTAGTCCCTACCAACAGTGGGTAATTGCAGATTCTCTGCAGAACCTGTCAGTGATAGGTTAGCATAGGCTGCCATACAAGCAGAACAGCGAGGCATTGCCAACAAAGCCTACTCACAAACCCAATACATTGCAGGAGGAGTTAATGTCCCTCTGTGGCAAAGTCACCTTTGTGAGTTTTTACTAACAAAGTATACTCATGGACCCACTGTGGAGCAGGAGGGGTTAACTGCCATCCATGACTAAGTCACCATGGGCCTCTGTACAAAAAGAATATGAGTGAGTCATTACCAACAAAGGATACTCAGAGTCAATGTGAAGTAGAAGGGGTTAATGGTCACCTGGGACAAAGTTTCCATACTCCACTGTACAAGCAGTATACAATTGAGACACTACAAACAAAGGATACTCCCATACCCTCTGCAGAGCATGAGTAGCAGTAGCAAGATGTAAGGGACAACCCCATCCTGCATTCACCCTCTCTTCGGATGGGCATACCCCTAGGGGGTTTTCAGGGACTACGTCACACCTGAGCAGATCACCACTGCCCTGGTCCCATATAGCCCTCCGTGGATTGCAGAATGTACACCTGTAACCAGGTTGCCATAGGCCTGGTGGAATAAAACAGCACACAGTTAGAGGTTACTTGCAGACCCACTAAAGAGCAGAAGGAGTCAATGATCCTGTGGCATCTGGTCACTACAGGGTACCTGTAGCAAGGTAGGGGCAGGGTCTAGTGGTGCATAGCCATAAGCAGTACCCATAAACCCCAGAGGGGTGCTCATAACAGTCATGTTGGGAGGCAAAGGAAAAATCCAGTCATACATTGCAGTTGCAGCCCCTGGACCTCTGTAGAATCCAGAGATTACTGTGTCCAGAGCAAGAGGGAAGAGATGTAGTCCATTTCACATCATAGAAGTGAAAAAGAAAAGCCCATACACAGAGCTTGGAAGACTAATATTGCACCACAGTGGCTCCTAGTGGTGGCCAAAGAGAATTGCAGGGACATGTTACCTCAGAAAACAAATTGCACCAAATTCAAACTGAGGATGTACTTGAGTTTGCTCTACTGCCTATGGCTAGGACATATGTTTAAAGTGTTGCAGCCTGTGCGCGTGTCAGTATTCCCCAAGTGCTTTAAGCAAAAACACTAGATCCAGGGAAGGGCTAGAAGCCCAAACTCACATCAAGAAAGTAGACTTCATCCACTAGCAGGGTGTAAGGGACATCCCCCATCCTAATTTTATCCTCTTCAGATGGGCATACCACCAAGGGGGTTTTTAGGGTCACACCTGTTCAGATCGCCACTCCCCTGGCCCAGTACAGCCCTCCACGCTCTATGTACCAAGAGGGAGCGCCAAATGTAGCATCTAGTGCCCAAAGTGACATCACAGGTCAGCCCAGATGGGGTCAGGGTATGGTCTCAGTGGCATGCCTATGGTACTGATCTGGAACCTGTGACATTCATCTGATTGGCTAGTGTACAGCTGGTACGATGGAAAGGTCATAAAACTTCTAGAATAAAATAATCTCCCTCAGACAAGAGAGACATCCATCACCTAAAGACACTAGCAAAAACCCAGGATTGCTGAGAATGGGAGGGGTTACATTGAGGACCTTACAGCTTTAAATTGCCAGTGTCTAAACACCTGAAAGTAGATGCATAACCCACAAAGAAACAAAGAGACAAAGAAAGTTAGCTAAACATCAGATAAAACTGCCCTGTTCAAATGAACTGAATCATTTTGGTGTACTGCTATTGTATGTATGCATAGTATGTACTGGTGTTTTTATCAAGTAGTCCTTGAAGCTGCATAAAAATTGACCATCTCTCTCCCTTGCCATTTTTGGACAATAGCTTGCCTATTAGCCCTTAAATAAATTACAAAAATTTATTTGCAAGATTTGCCCCCCCCCCCAAGACATTTTAACCGCTTAGTGACCACCCACCATAGATTTACTGCGGTAGGGCCGCTGCTCTGCGCCAGATCACATACCTGGTACGTGATCTGATACTTCTGGATCTGGGGCGCATGTGCCACCGTTGACTCTCTCCCGCTGTGATTGGACACAGCGGGAACCAATCAGCGGGTCCAGTGGACACGATGTCCGCCATACGCGATATCCACTGGGACTCGCCGATCGTTCAGGAGACAGACGAAATGACGGTCTGCCTATGTAAACAAGGCAGATCGCCGTTCTGTGGAGGAGGAATTTGCTGATCCTGTGTTCCTGCTAAGCAGAAAGTCAAAGCACGTCCCCCCCAGTTAGAAAGCACACCCAGGGAACACATTTAACCCTTTGATCACCTCTGATGTTAATCCCTTCCCTGCCAGTGTCATTAGTATAGTAACAGTGCATTATTTTTTAGCACTGATCACTGTATTAGTGTCACTGGTCCCCAAAAAGTGTCAAAAGTGTCAGTTAGGCGTCTGACTTGTCTGCCAAAATATCACAGTCTCACTATAAGTCGCTGATCACCACCATTACTAGTAAAAAAAATATATATACCATTTGTAGATGCTGTAACTTTTGCGCAAACCAATTAATATACATGTATTGGGATTTTTTTTACCAAAAATATGTAGTAGAATACATATTGGCCTAAATTTATAAAGAAATTAGATTTTCTTTCATTATTTCATTGGGTGTGCTTTATAGAAGTAAAAAATATTGTTTTTTCTTTTTCAAAATTGTCAGTCTTTTTTTGTATATAGCACAAAAAATAAAATTGCAGAAGTGATCAAATACCACCAAAAAAAAAAAGCTTTTTTCGTGGAAAAAAAGGATATCAATTTTTTTTTTTTTTCCCACAAAAAAGAGAAAAAAGCACAATTACATGTACAAACAGTTGAACAGATTTTGAGAAATGCCCAATGACATTTTATATAGGAGTGTTACAGTAAATGTTAATGCCATTAAAGTCATGGGGAACACAAGCATATGGTAGGTTAATTAGAATGTATAAAGGAAGAACTAGCTGAACATGTTACTACGAGACATTTTCTGTATACAAGTACTATAGGAATCAGGAGTACTTAGTGTGGGCCATTTTCACCATGATCAGTCACGAAGTAAGTAGGAGCATGAAACTTGTGTGGAACTAAAACGGGAAGGTCTGTCTCCATTAGGTTTTAAACTGTGTTGAGTTATCACAATCTGATATTGCAAGGGGGTTATGTATAGGTATGGGTAAGAGGGATATAGACCTTGGAAGGAATGGGGGTGATGGAAAGATTTGGAATGGGAAGGTGTAGGGGTAGGGAGAAACAGTAGGGGGAAAGGGAAAAAGAGGAAAAACAGAGAAGAAGGATATACGTAGAGCATAAGGGTAAAGAAGGGGGATGGGGGGCCGCCCCTTCTCCCCAGCTGATCCACTCTGCCATAAGGAGCTTCCGAAATCTTTCTCGTCTCTCAAGAGAGGGAAAAAAATATATTGGGAAGTACGACTTATAGCAGTTAGTGCTTTTGAAATGTGTCCAGCAAGCCTATAGATTGGTGAATTTTTGTATGCGGTCTTGTGAGGTATAGATCAATTCCTCCATCTCCTCTATCTTAGCAATCTTTGTCAACCATTCTCTAATTGTCGGGGGGTTGGTTGATCGCCATTTTACAGGAATGCATAATCTGGCTGCATTTACCATATGCATGGCCAGCGATCTGTGGTAAGATCTTTTAGGTAAGGTTGGATGATGGAGGAGATATTGTGCTGGTTCGAAATCCAGGGTGTAAGTTGTGACTCGTTGTATTATGTCGTCAACCTCCTTCCAGAAAACCTGAAGGATCGGGCATTCCCACCATATGTGGATCATAGAGCCCTCTTCTTTATTACACCTCCAGCACGTATTTGGGATTGAGGGCGAGAATTTATGTAAGCGGGACGGTGTTCTGTACCATTTGGTGAGTATTTTATATCCATTCTCTTGGATAGCGACATTTAATGTACCTTTGTGGGTATGAACATGAATGGTTTCCCAATCTTCTTCAGTGAGGTCTATGTGTAGGTCTTTATTCCAGGAAGAGCGAAGGGTTTCAGTTTGTGAGTGGTGTGGCGTTTCTTGGAGGAGAGAGTAGATGGTGGATATTAGGTGTCTTTGGGGTGTGTTCTGGGTACATAGGATTTCAAATGGAGTTAGTTTTCTCTATTCTATTTCTATTATTGGGAGTTGTAGAGGAAAGAAAGTGTGTCAGCTGTCTATATGTCCAAAAAGGAAAGTCTTTTGTGAGGCATATGGATCTGAGATTATCATATGATCGTAGCCGGCCTGCATGGAAGAAAGTGGTGTGCTTGGACTTTTTCATGTGGCCATTCTTGTTTTAAGAATGTGTCTGATGCCCCCGGGGAGAAGTCTGGTTTTCCCCTCACGGAGGTCAAAGGTCCTGGTCGTGAAGATAGTTGAGAGGCTGTCAAAGCAGAAGTAAAAGCGAGTAGTGACGGGTAAATAAGTGGATGTTTCTTAATTGATTGTGTCCAATGTTTGGATGAGAGCCAGGGGAGGTTGTGTAGATGTCTGGGTATAAAAGTTTTCTAGAATCACACAGGGTTTCCCTGTTCTGTTGGTACACCAGTCAACTACTCTAGTTAAATGGCAGGCCATGTAATACTTGTGGAGATCTGGAAGTGCAATCATACCCTTGACCTTGCTGCAGGTCAGACGTGAGTATTTAATTCTTGGAGGACTGTTCTTCCAAATAAAGGTCATACAAGCCTTTCTATACGAACAAAAGAATGCAGGGGGTAAATGTATTGGAATGGTCTGCATTAAGTACAGGAGGCGAGGGAGGACAATCATTTTGATCAGGGCTGAGCGTCCAAACCATGATACGTTAAGAGTGGCCCACTCCTTTAGTTCCATCTGAATTTTTGAGAGGGCATGAAGGAAATTCTGGTCATATAGGTCTGTGAGACGCTTAGTAATTTGGATGCCTAAGTAAGTAATGGCAGCGCCTTTCCACTGAAAGAGAAAGGAGTCTTGGCAGTGAGTGACCACCTGCGGGGAGAGGGATATGTTCAGAGCGTGTGATTTAGGATAGTTTATCCTAAAATTTGATAAGACCCCAAAATGGTTGATGTCTTTCAGCAGGCTAGGTAGAGTTATGTGAGGTGCTTGGAGTGTTAGCAGGATATCGTCTGCGAAAGCTGCTACCTTAAATTCCCTCCGATTTATAGTTATTCCTTGAATATCCGTATTCGCTCGCAGTCTATTTAAAAGGGGTTCTAAGGTTAAGATAAAAATGAGAGGGGATAGGGGGCATCCTTGGCGAGTACCGTTGGTTATTGGGAAGGCGTTTGACAGGAGGCCGTTTGCTTTGACTCTTGCCGAGGGATTGTCATATAAAGAGTTGATGTATGTACACATGCGTGGTAGTAAACCAATGCCCTTCAGCACTTCCCGCATATAGTCCCAGGCCACCCTGTCAACCGCCTTCTCGGCATCGAGTGACAACAGGAACCCCTTCGCTTCCGAGGAAGTAAACCAATGGTGTATGTTTAAGGTGCGGATGGTATTCTCTCTGGCTTCCCTCCCGGGGACAAAACCCACTTGGTCAGCTGAGACCAGGCCAGGAATTAGGGGCAGTAATCGATTTGCTAACATTTTTGCATATAGTTTGATATCTACGTTGAGTAATGAAATGGGTCTGTAATTGGATGCTAGGGATGGGTCTTTATCTGCTTTCAGTATGACTGCTATATGGGCTTCAAGCAGGTTGCCTGATGGGGTAGAAGGGTCCGACAGGGAGTTGAAGGCGTTGAGCATTTGCGGTGAAAGATTTTCTAGGAAGCTTTTGTAGTAAATTAGTGATAGGCCATCTGGGCCTGGGCTCTTGCCTACTTTCATTTGTTTTATTGCCAAACACAACTCCTCTGTGGTCATAGGGCATTCTAGGGCAGCAGCCTGTTGTGGAGTTATCGGTTTAGGGCAGTATTGGGCTAGGAAATCATGTATAAGAGATTGGCGAAGTGAGACGTTGGAGGAGTCTGTGTTATGGGATGGCAGGTTATATAGTTTAGCATAAAAGCTTTCGAAATGGGCTGCTATGTCCTCATTTTTAGAGAGCACTGCACCCTTATCGGTACAAAGGTGATGAATTATGGAAGAGGTCTTGGCAGCTTGTATAGTGCGTGCAAGCAATCTCCCACTTTTGTTACCGTGTTCATAGAATACTTTTTGTCTGAGCACATATTGTCGTCTTGTGCGTTTCCCTAGTTCCTCCAATAGAGTGGATCTAGCATAAAGAAGGTCCTGTAGTGTGGAGTGAGAGGTTGATTGTTTGTGAGTTTTTTCAAGTCTATTGATAGTTTCGAGGAGGGATGCAATATGGGCCTGTCGTCTTTTTTTCTCTTTTGTTGCTAAGGCTATGAGTTTCCCCCTAATGACACATTTGTGGGCTTCCCAAAGTGTGACCGGGGTTATATCTGGGGAGGAATTTTCTTGAAAGTACTGTTGGAGTCAGGTGTTTATTTGTCTCACTACGTCAGGGTCTTTAAGGAGGGAAGGGTTCAGTCTCCAGGTCTTGGTTCTGTTATTTTAGTCTGGGAATGTTAAAGTGATCGTGATGGGATGGTGGTCGATAGGAACATAGGTTCTATCGTGGCATGGGAGAGAAGTGTTAAGTCTGTTTGGGATAGAAATATGTAGTCAATTCTCGAGTATTTTTGGTGAGGGGAGGAGAAGAATGTATAATCTTTGTCAGTCGGGTACATGGTTTGCCATGAGTCGTGGAGTGTCAAGTTCTGTAATTGAAGTTTAATTTGACGTAATGCCCGATAGGGGAATGCAGAGGTCCCCGTGGAAGAATCTAAGGTTGGGTTTAGTGGGACATTGAAATCACCACCAAGAAGTACTATGCCCTCTTGAAATGTGGAAAGAAGGTCACAAATTCATCTGAAGAAAGTTACTTGATGCTCATTTGGGCAGTACACATTTGCAATTGTGATTGGTTTTGATGTGTAAGTGCAGGATATCAATTTTATTTGGGTACAGCGTTGCATGTCCGTGCAATTGTCTGTTAAAGTAACTAAAGTACAGTGCAGTATAGCAAATAATGGCCTGGTCATGAAGGCGGGTAAACCTTCCGGAGATGAAGTGGTTAATGCAATCTACAGCAAAGATAGCTACTTAAAACCCAGTAGGCCGGGGGGGGGGGCGTGTCCAGACGTGCAACTGGAAAGACGTGTATGAGCTCGGCTCCTCATACCCCACACTAATCCAGTGCCATCCTGCTGCTTACCGGACAGCCGATCCACCTCCAGGGAACATTCGACCCGTCGGCTCGGGGAGCACGTGGAGGTGCCTCAGACAGACAGCCTAGGCCTATTGCGGCCTACCAGGCTGCCGCGGCCTGCGGATTTGGCTGCGGACGCCCCCCTGTGACACAGTGAGTAGTTTATACTGCCCGGTCCTTTACTATTGTGTGTCTCGGAGGGGATCTAGGGCCTAGAGGCAGCTGTACTCACCTACCCGGCGGGCCCGTCTCTCGGCATACCCCTGGAAGCCAACGGCCATCTTGGGACTCCAACATACACTCCTTCAGCTGCACAGACTCTCATAAGGCAACTAGACTTACAGTGACTGTCTCCCTCCTCTCTTACTGATGGTGAGGGGAGGTGGAGATGTAAATTGGTGGATCTGTTAATTTCAATGAGGTACAACTTTACTTACAAGATGGATGCTGTCTAAATAAATCCAGGGTCCCTGTCTGCTCACCAAGACCTCTGTGAAAATAACTTGGCTATCTACAGTGTTGGAGATAAGCCTGACTTTTCGATCACTAAATTCTCTACACACCTCATGGGCAAAGTTGGCCAACAACAACGATACTATAAACCACCGATTGGGTCACGGGAGGAACCAAACATGGAACTTTACGTTACTAGACCGCAACCTCCTACCTCTAATTCCACCGCAAACCCTTTTGCTCTACTAGACCCTTCCCTGGACTCGGAAGATGCTACCAATCCCCCTATACCTAGCTCCCAGAATCAAACTCCTAACTTTCCACCTCCAACTATGACTCTTACCCCTGACATTCTGGACACCAAACTGCAACTTTTACTTCAACAAATTACGTCCAATGTCCCAGCGGAGGTCAGCAAACTGGCTGCCGAATTGAGAGGGGAAATAACCCAAATTGGAGATTGCACAGACACTCTAGAGAGCAAATTCGATGAGATTATAAACTATGTACAAGCGATCGAGGAGGAAAATCATACCTTACGCCTCTCAGTTTCTCAACTGCAATTACAACAAGAGGACCTAGAGAACAGGGAAAGAAGACAAAACCTACGCTTCAGAGGTATTCCGGAGACGGCAGGTGACTCTGAGCTCCGGGCTTATCTTCTTGGCCTCTTTAACAATTTGGTCCCCTCAGTTGTAGACATAGACTGGCGTTTGGACAGGGCCCATCGGTCTCTGGGCCCAAGGCCTCCGGCCAGAGCTAGCCCCAGAGACGTTGTGGTGAGGTTTCATTACTTCGAAAGTAAGGAAGTATTAACATTGGCAACACGCAATAAATCCCAAATTATGTATAGGGGTGCTAAATTGCAGATCTTCAGCGACCTTTCTCCCATCACCCTCGCTAAACGGAGGAATCTACGTCCACTTACTTTACATCTGCAACAACACAAGATCCCATACTACTGGGGATTTCCTTTCCGTTTAGCTGTATTTAAAGATGGAGCCAATATTCTTTATGTGAACTGCAAGAAGCTGAGGCCTTCCTAAAAAATCTGGGCCTCCCCCCTCTTCCGGAAGATGACTTGATCCCTTCTGCCACACAAGTCCGTTTACCTCCAACCATACCCACTCGTATCTGGACCCCTGTCAGGGGCAAATCCAAGAAACATCTCTCCACCCCTCAACATCTGTGATCTTCTAAACAACCTCCTTGAACATCTTCCTGAGCGTTCCTTTTTTGGTTCTATTCCTCATCACCCTTTGCATTTCCGTTTCCTCAAATTTTTGGATGAAACTATGTTGCTGTTTTGGTAAGTTGAGTTTCAAATCTACCCTGCTCCCTCTCCGGGGTAGAATTTTTTCACATCCCATGAGACGTTTTTACTAGGGGTTTTGATACTCTGAGTTACAAATTTACCTGTTTTTACTTGTTTTTACTGGTTTTTACTTGTTAACTTTGTTTCTCCCTAAGGTGTACAGGTTTTTGTTTTTCTCAATGTCTTTTAGTTCTTTCTTCTTCTTTTCTCTGTCATCAAGCGTGTAAGGTGAACAGCAGGCCCTTTCCATCTCCTCAACCAGAGTCACCAGATGGAAGTTTGTTCACGTCCCTACCAGGCCCTGGTCTTTGCCCAGGGTTTCCTGAGAGACTGTTCTCTCTCAGGCTTACAGAATTTTGAACTCTTTTTTCTTTTTTTTCTTTTGATTTTTCTTTTTCTGTTTTATTTTTTATTTTTTTTACTCATGTTTACAGATTTGTTCCACAGCTTGAGACTTCATTGTCATTGTTATCTCAATTTACAACGGTATCAACTGGGGTTTGTCAACTAGTAGTCAGAGGTGAAAAAATGCTGGTTGTTAATAATACCCTTAAACTTCATTATTTATACCTTCATATTATTAACACTTCAATGCCTATGCTATCCGATATCTCTACACTAGCATATCTGAATAGATTACAAACATGGCCTTGAAAATTATGTCCTATAATGTGAAGGGCTTGGGTTCCATTAATAAGCACTGGATGGCCCTGAAGGATTTTAGGGCATCGGGCGCAGACGTGGTAATGATCCAGGAGACCCACTTTCCGGCAAGTGGATCATTAAAATTTGCCTCAAAATTTTTCCCCACCTCCTTTCTTGCCTCCGATTCCACGAGCAAAGTGGGGGTGGCAATCTTGATTAGAAAATCGTGCCCTATTAAGGTTAGGAAGTCTCACGTGGATCCTCATGGGAGATTTCTTATCCTAGAGTGTGAGTATATGTCCGCCTCTTTTACACTGGTGAATTTATACGCTCCTAATACGGGCCAGATTGACTTCCTCAACAAACGTTTTGATACTCCTCAATATCACTCACAACCTTTTATGATCGTTGGTGGGGACTTCAATCTGGTCATGTCATCCACTAGGGATAGACGTACTCTTTTTAATACTGTCCCATCTAAAAAAATCTTGTCCCAAGGCAACGCCTTTCGTAAATGTATTAGGTCAAACAGGCTCTTCGACTCATGGAGGATAAAACATCCCTCTGCTAAACAATTTACGTTCTATTCGACAGCCCATAAAATGTTCTCTCGCCTTGATTTATTTTTTGTTTCAGCTCCACTCATTCTCTATATGGTTGAATCGGATATTTCTCCCATTACATGGTCGGACCATGCGCCCATTATGTTAGACCTTATGCTTTCTCAGACTTATACCAAACCCTGTCATTGGCATCTTAACGAACACCTTTTACAGTCTGACGTATCCCACTCCATCCTAGCAAATGGCTTGAAAGCGTACTTTCTGCAGGATCTGTATTTCAGATTTCTACACTGTGGGAGGCACACAAGGCTGTTTTCCGAGGTGCATGTATAGCTGAAAGCTCTCGGCTGAAAAGGGATAGAAATAGCCTTATCCAGTCTTTGACGTCTGCTCTGGTAATTGCTGAGCAGAGGCTTTTGGGTGGTCCTACAGTGATGAAATTACGCAAATTCATCCATCTCAGAGAACAAATTAAATCAACAAAACTTGACAAAACAGCCAGGTCTATACTGTGGACGAAACCAAAATTTTATGAATACTCCAATAAACCTCACAGAATGTTAGTTAATAAGCTATGCCCACGACCGTTTAATTCATTCCCTGATTTTCTTCAACAGTCAGATGGATCTAGAACATACTGCCCCCGTGAGATGTCCAAAATCTTTGGCAAATTTTACAGCAATTTGTATAATTGTTTGACCCCGGAGAATCATTTTAACTTTACCCAGGAAAAATTTGAGTCCTTTTTCTCCAATTTAAAGTTACCGAAACTATCTACAACAGATTTAGAGAGTTTGAATATGGCGGTATCAGCTGAGGAACTCTTAGCTATAATCAAAAACCTCCCATTACACAAATCCCCCGGCCCCGATGGCTTGCCCTATTCCTATTACAGATGTTTTTTGACATTTTATCTCCCCAAATGCTGGCTTTATATGATTCCCTCCTTAAAGGTACCCCTCCGCACTCACATTTCTCCCATTCATTAATTTCGGTTATCCCAAAGCCTGGAAAGGATCCCTCTGTCCCTGATAACTACAGACCCATAGCCCTTCTAAATTGGGACTACAAAATATTTACTAAAATCCTTGCTTCCCGACTATCCGGACCTATACCCAAACTGATCCACAGGGACCAGGTGGGTTTTGTGCTTGGTAGACATGCTGGAGACACCACCCGGCGTACAATAGACCTAATAGATCTTTTAGATAGAACTTCTCGTTCGGCAATAATTCCGAGTTTAGACGCACAGAAGGCTTTTGACAGGCTAAGTTGGCCCTACAAGTTTGCCACTTTAAAAATATTTGGTTTTAATGGCCCTTTTTTAAAAGCCTTAGAGGCCCTATACTCAACTGTCACAGCACAGGTGCAAATGTCGTCCTTCCTGTCTCCTGGCTTCCCCATGACAAATGGGACACGGCAGGGTTGTCCTCTTTCGCCACTGCTTTTTATCTTATGTCTGGAACCCCTAGCAGAGTCTATCTGTATTCACCCAGATATTCGTGGGGTGGTGATGAGACAAGAGGAATATAAATTATCATTATTTGCAGATGACATTTTGCTTACTATCACTAACCCATTGATATCTATCCCCTCGCTACAATAACTGCTGACTTCTTTTAGTGCTATCTCCGGATATAAAGTCAACACCTCCAAAACTGAAGCCCTTCCTATACATATTCCATTGTCCTTATTATCCCAACTCAAAGAATCATACCCTTATAAATTATGTAACGCCTCTCTTAAATACTTAGGTGTTCTACTAACCCCTTCCTATGCATCTCTTTATAACACTAACTTTCCTCCTCTGATATTGGATATTAATAAATCTCTGTCGAACTGGACCAAATACCCCCTGTCTCTCTTAGGCAGGATTAATGTTTTAAAAATGTCTATCCTACCAAGACTGCTCTATCGCTTTGAAACTCTCCCAGTAGCCGTACCCGCCTCACAACTAAAAGCACTCCACAGGAATTTTCTAAAATTTATATGGAATGGTAGGGCCCATCGCATAGCGAGCTCTGTGATGTTTTCCCTTAGGTCCAGGGGAGGTTTGGGAGCTCCAGACACTACTACTATACCACACATTTAAGGGCCATTACGTCTTGGACTTCCTTACACGCACCGAACCAATGGGTCGCCATTGAAAAAGGGGTACTCTACCCGGTTCACCCATGCTCCTTAATTTGGGGTGCCCCCCCTCTCTAGATCCCATATATAAACATCAGTGCACTGGCCCAATGGCATTAACTTTAACCATTTGGGGTCATTGCCTCAAGCGCTACCCCCTTGTGTCCCCCTGCTCTCCTCTTGTGAATGTACTATTCAACCTGCTCATTCCAGACAGTATGTCCCCAGGCAGGATTTTTCCATATATTAACGTCCACCTCTTTCAGCTCCGGAACCTGGTACATCCCATAACGAGGAGATTTCATACTTTTGACACTTTAGGTGAAAAATTTGATATACCACCACATCTTTTCCATTTTTACCTACAGGTTAGACACTTCTTCCACATTAAATCGCCAACCCTGACCCTAGATAAGCCTACTACCTTTGAATACCTATGTGCACAGGGCCCACATCAACTACATTTAATTGCATGTATTTACCGTATCCTCCATGAGTCGATTCCTACCACGGAAACCTTACACCATTATATGAGCAGGTGGTCCCACTTAGTGGGCCGTCCTGTCACAATACAGATGTGGGATAGGATTTGGTCCTCTACTTTTAGATCCCCTAAATGTGTCACCCAGAGGGAGACATCCATTAAAATTCTCATGTCCTGGTATAAAACTCCTGAAGTAATTCATAAATATAAACCCTCGATTCCGCCACATTGCTGGAGGTGTGGGACTGACATAGGCTCTTTATTTTATATCTTCTGGCAATACTCCCTGATTCAACCCTTTTGGCGTGATGTACATTTACTTATACAAAAGGTGGTCGGGTGTCCTTTCCGATGGATCCCTTGAATTATCTGCTAGGTTTACCTTCTTTGGGTGTATCTAAAAAGACAAATAGACTAATATCCTATATTTTACTAGCCGCCAAAAGGCTTATCCCACTGTCCTGGTTATCCAATGCGCCTCCTTCATGGTCCGGATTTCTCCATCTGGTGGGTGAGATTCGGACGATGGAGTTGTTGACGGCCTCAGTGCAGGACTGCATCTCCCAAATGAATCTAATGTTAAAGGCGTAAATCACTTAGCACATATAAGTTAAGGATTATTTTGTTGAATAGCGCCTGACTTTATCTTTTTGGTTTAATTTATTAGTGTGGTTCACACCTAAAGGGGCAGCTGTCACATATTTATAGCACAGGGTTGGTGCCTTTTATATTGAAAAAAAAATTCATTTTTATAAGAAACAGAACAAAGTTTTCTGAAAAAACATTAATATGCCTACATAAAGAACATCAGAGTAAGTATTTTTATAATGCATACAGTATGTGTTTATATTACTAAACTGCAATGTATTACAGAGCCGTTGTTGAATGATTTAGAAAGTCTTGCAAATAGTGAATTAAATAGTGGTGTCTTGTGCCATGTTAGCAATTGATAAATGCAAAAAGTTTGGATTTTAAGTGATACCCTTTATTGGTGAACTTAAGTTGGCAAGCATCAGAGTGTTCTTTAGATCTCTTCTTCTGACATTAGTAAAAACTGATTATAGGGTTAGGGCTATAGTTAGGGCTATAAAAATGGAAAACAAGCCGGGGGCGCATGCGCGGCGCGATGCGAGACGGACGCTGCTGAGCTGAGCTCCATCAGACGAGGCAGGCCAGGCACGATTCCCGGGGCTATTTCCAGCTAAAAACTATACTATCTACCCGATCACCCCCGCGGGAATATTCTGTGCATGCCATCTGGCAAAAAGGGGCGACATTACCGCTCCCAACATACCCTCACAAACTACCTTATGAACATGGGGAGAAGGATGACCCAAAATGGCGCCGGCCACCATGCGGCCTCCAGCATTCCGGAGCATGTATCATCTAAAGGCAGTGAGTACTCTCAACCCCTCTCTAAGGCAGATCTTGATGCAAGCCTGTCAGCCATCTATGACAGATTTGTGGACAAGCTAGAAAAAGAGATACACAAATCTACCACTGCTCTCTCACAGGAGATTGCCAGTATAGGAGGCTGCACAGACATACTAGAAGCCAAGCATGACGAACTAGCCATTGCACATAATGACCTCAGAAAGGACTATGAAACCTTGGCAGACAGCTTTTCTTTCATGCAGGCTCACATTGAAGATCTGGACAATAGAAACAGACGAAACAATATAAGAGTTCGTGGAGTTTCAGAGTCAATCACAGACCTTAATCAAGTTATTACAAAGCTGTTTCATAACCTTGTACCAGACAAACCACTCTCTGCTTTTGCATGTGACAGAATGCACAGGGCACTGCGCCCAAAACCAACAGCAGATAAACCTCCCAGAGATATAATAATGTGCATGAAAGACTTTATCACTAAAGAAGATATAATGCGGGCTGCCAGGAACTCCCCATCCATTGAATTAGATGGGATAAGGCTGTAGATCTACCCTGATATCGCTCCTGCAACTTTGGACCGAAGACGCAGAATGAAAGAAGTCACAAATGTCCTCCAAACAGCCAGAATCAAATACAAATGGGGTTTCCCATTCAAATTGTCATTAACACATAATGGCAATACCTACACTGTTTATAATGTCATTGAAGGAAAAGATCTGCTTATTAAGCTGGGACTGTTGGATCCACAACCATCACAACGTCTCCCTGCAACCCCTAGATCTTCGCCTATATGGTCCACACCTTCCACCAGACGCAATCCGAGAGAACTAAGAAGATGGCAACAAATCTCCCCTCAAGATCGTGTCGCCTAATCTGTCTGAACATAAATGAGTTGAGCGAGTTTTTCGCTGCTCCTTTCACTGGTTGACAATCATAATTCAGTTTATACAGCTCTCCCCTACCTAACACCCCAGAGCTGATGAAACATTCAACTCCTATGTAAATCGCCCTGACAATACAATCAACCCCGGCTCTGAAGCTCGGAACAGAACATTTACCCAATCTTCCTCCCATACTAACTTTTTTTTATTTTTTTATTTTTCACAGATACTGCCTTTGGAAGGAATGGGAATGATAGGGGATATAGTAAGGGGTGGAGGGGATGAGAAGGGAAAGTTCCCTTTTTTCTTTTTTCTTTTTTCTTTTGTTTGTTCTTCCTTTTTTCCTTCTTCTCCTATACAGGTTTTTTACTACTAAACTCTCAAATCTCACAATCATCCTCCTCCCTTATGGGTGGACACCAAATATGTTACATTATACTGCTGTGGAACCTTCTGCCCGATATCTACACCCCAGAGTAATGTGAGATTATGGTTGTGTACCATAACCATGGGCTTACTCCTTTGGTTCCTAACATTATATTTTTTTTTTTATCAAAGCCCGATATAAAAATGTTCACCTCGTTAATTTTTTGATGTTATCTACCATTTGGTAGAATGTTAAGGTTAACCCTATTGTGTTCTTACCATGCACAAATCTTTTTTTTTTTCAATTTAGTTACTAACTTTTCAAATTGCCTGGACCATCCGCCGTCGCTAGTTTGACCCCCATTCTGCCCGAGGGGCCTGCGACCCTACCTTCTCCTGGAGGCAGGCGGCGCTCCCCGCTGGCAGAAATTGGACTGCTAAGTCCTATTGTAGAATTTACTAGGCTGAGTGACTCACAGTCCCTCAGTCCCCTTTTTTTTGTTATTTCAGTTATTGTTATATTAGCCCTTATGGCAATTTTTGCAAACAATTTACTCTTCAGAAGACTTCTTAGTTCAGGTTATCCTATCTTGGGTATATCTATATGGTTATCTTTTATTTTATACAGGATTCATTCCCTTAATCTAAATATTAATACAGCGGTATTGTACTCTCATCAATTGATAAATGTATGCATAGTCTATTATTTCAATGTCATTCCAAATATACTGTGTCCTCCATTTTGGTTCATGTTGATCCCCTTCTATACAATTAGAATTATCACCCTTAATAAAAATGGGACTTAAAGTATTTTCCCATAATGTCCAAGGCCTTAATTCTTCCAATAAACGTAAAAAAGCTTTCAAACAATATAGAAGATTGGGTGCTGACATAATCCTAATGCAAGAGACCCACTTCTCTACCTCCAACCACCCACAATATTTTGACAAATCATTCAACCAATTCCACTATACTACCTTCTCCAATAAATCACGTGGTGTTGCTATTTTTATCAAAAACTCCATAATTTTTGAACCCCATTCTATTTATAAAGATGATGACAGTAGATTCATTATCCTAAAGAGCAGTATAAACAGACGAAATGTCACTATTGCTTCCCTTTATGCCCCAAACGAAGCCCAAACAACATTTTTCACTCAATTTTTTAACATACTAGAACAATATATCTCTCCTCATTTGATAATTGGAGGAGACTTTAATCTATCTGCTCACCCAGCTCTCGATAGGAGTAAGGTAGCCCCCTCTTCCAAAGCATTTAGTAAATCTATAAATCGCTCTCTGAGTAAACTGCAGCTAATTGACTCTTGGAGGGCACACAATATTGGTATTAGAGCATATACCCACTATTCCCACCCTCATAGCTGCTTTGCCAGATTAGATTATATTTTCCGCAGCCAGATCCTCTTAGCAAACTCTTCTAAAACAGACATACACCCTTGCCCATGGTCAGACCATAACATAGTAGCGTTTGAAACTTCCCATATTGGCATGGCTCCCACCCCCTTTAATTGGCGCCTTAATGATTCACTCCTATCAAACCCCTCTATTGTCCAACAAATGAATACCCATATTGAGGAATATTCCCGAACAAACACTTCAGATGAGGTCCTCCCAACCTCGGTTTGGGCTGCCCACAAAGCAGTCCTGAGGGGTCACTTGATCAACATAGCCGCAGCTAAAAATAAATCCAAACTGACAGAAATTAAATGCCTTACCAAAGAACTCCATAAACTATATAACAAACTAAATAACAGCATCACTCCAGAATTATCGAACCTCATTCAAATAAAACGTAAGGCCCTATACACATTACTCTCTGAAGACACCGAAAAGTCTCTTAGATTCTCTAAAGCTAAATTTCTGCTACATGGGAACTCTTCCTCAACAATGTTTGCCAGAAAACTGAATCATGATACTAAACCCCCACATGTTTACAAACTTCGAGACCAAAAAGGCAATATGGTAACATACCCCCAAGATGTCCTCCAAATTTTCACTTCTTTCTATAAAAACCTACTTTCTGGCTACCTACTTTCTGGTTAAACTCTCTACAACTCCCAAAGCTCAGTCAACTACAATCCTCTTCGTTAAATGACCCTTGCACTGACATCGAAATTCTTAACATAATAAAATCCCTCAAAACATCGACAGCACCAGGCCCAGATGGCTTTACTACCTCATACTATAAAAAATTTGCCCCCTTATTGACTCCTAGCCTCACCAAAATGTTCAATCATATCTTATCAGATGGCTACTTCCCTAAAGATATGCTACTGGCTAACCTATCCTTAATACCCAAACCCCAAAAAGACCATTCCCACCCCCAAAACTTTCGTCCCATTTCAGTCCTTAACAACGACCTTAAATTGTTTGGCAGATTACTGGCAAATAGACTGGCCACAGTTATCACCTCCCTGATCCACACGGATCAAACTGGTTTTATCCCAGGCAGACAAATAGTTGACAACATTAGACTAGTTACAAATATTGTCCAAGATGCTAACCTTCACTCTCACCCCCTCTATTTGCTCAGCCTTGACATCCACAAGGCCTTTGACAGTGTTAACTGGTCCTACTTAAACCACCTATTACCCAAATTTGGCATATCAGAAAAATTCATACATGGATTTAATGCTCTATACCACTTCCCTCAAACCAGAATTAGAATTCCAGGTAATAATTCAGATTTCTTCCCTCTAAGCAGAGGAACTAGGAGGGCTGTCCTCTTTCCCCCCTTCTCTTCGCCTTAGCCATTGAAACCCTTGCAATCGCCATTAGAAATAACCCGAATATTAAAGGTTACCAAAAAGATCCATATCACTTTAAACTCAGTCTCTATGCAGACGATGCACTTTTGTTCTTAACAGACCCTCTAATCTCAATCCCCAATCTTCTCTCAGAACTCCACTCATTCCATAAACTTTGTGGTCTTTTTATCAATACTAACAAGTGCTCCATTTTACCTATTAATAGCCCTCTAAATTTAACCTCACTTCTGAAGAAAAACTTCAATTTCCTATGGTCTTCACACTCCTTTAAATATCTGGGAGTCAATATCACAGCATCCCACAATCTCTTATATAAAAGCAACTACCTCCCCCTTTTCTCCCAAATCAACTCACTGATAAAAATCTGGTCCTCTTACCATATTTCCTTCCTTGGAAGGATATGTGCCTTTAAGATGACTATCCTTCCAAAACTACTATACTATTTCAGAGCCCTCCCCATTAACGTTCCCAAAACAAAGACTGGAATCCCTTCAACGCGAAATTAATAGATTCATTTGGAATAACAAAAAACCTAGATGTAGTTATATCCTCATGCACAGACCACATCATAGCGGTGGGCTGGGACTTCCCAACCTTTGGCTTTATTTCCTAGCAGCCAGATTAGTTCAAATGGCTCAATGGTTTTCCCTTGATACAAACATTTCTTGGCTGATCTTTGAGTCCACCTCTATTCTTCCTTTAAACATTAAAGGTATTTTATGGTCTAATATAAAATTACATCACACCCTCAACAAAAAAACACAATAATAGCCCAATTTATTCATCTATGGAACAGAAGGATAATTTTAAACTCCCCTCTGCAACCCCTCCATTGGCCTCATCTTTAGGGGACCCCAGATTCCCCCCTGCTTTCCTTGATAAGACCCTCTTTCACAACTGGACCAAAAACAACCTTACCACATTAAAATCAATTACACTCAACTCTAAATTCCCAACTTTTGCCTCATTACAATCCAGATTTAATTTTCCCCCTTCAGAACACCACCAATACACTTTAATCCGTGAGTTCTATTCAACATACTACTCCCTATCTGTTAACCCCCCTAGTACTTTATTTGAACACATCTGTATTTCTACACCCAGAGATAAAGGATTGATATCCTGTCTTTATAATTACCTTAATAACTCCCTCCAGCCTGAAAAATATGGCCCTATGATTAGATGGGAAACAGAGATTGGTAGTTCGTTCCCAGTAGACACATGGTCTAAAATGATAGATAATCTTCGCAAAAGTAACTGTGCTGCTGCATTTAGAGAATCCCCAATGAAACTTCACATCAGATGGTACATGACCCCATCTAAGATACACTCGTTCTACCCCTCAACCTCCCCAGACTGCTTCAGAGGTTGTCACATGGAGGGCAACTATATCCACATCTTCTGGGGCTGTAATCATCTGGAACCGATATGGTACAAAGTAATCAGCAGACTAGAAAACCCCCTTAAAAAAAAAATCTCCCTATCCCCCCGAATATGCCTTCTATACGCTTCGGTCCCAGATGTTCCCCTCCATGTAACAGATTAATCCACTCTCTAATCAGCTCTATACAATGGATGATAGCCTTTAACTGGAAAACACAGAACCTACCATGGCCTCAGGTTGAGTCCAGAATGGAAACACTCAGACTCTCGGAGAGAATACATCATACCCTCTCAGATAGCATGCACATTTTTAATTGAGATTCTGGTCCCCACCTGATCTTCACTCCTCATAACCCTTCTTACCTTCCTAAAAGAAATCTCCCATACTATTGGATCTTTTTTTCTTTATTTTCCATTATCATATTCTTTGAACTCTAACAATCATCTTTTGTAATCCACCCTTTTATACTGTTTTGGATATATGTATCTCATGTATTCTTTTACAATACCTCTACTGTATCCTGTATAACCAATTATTGCAACCCAACTCTCTGTATCCTACAAAATATTTACTGTACCTGTATAATCTTATAGTTATATTATGCAATTTTTTTTATTTTATGTCTTCCAAATAAACTTTTGTAAACAAAAAAAAAAAAGGAAAACAATGCAGGTATACTGTATAAATGTTTGGTATTCTTGTAATCAGTACCGTCAGGAGAATATGTTCAGAGTTGTGTACAGCAAATGACTGTTTGTAAAACCTTGTAGGAGAAATTTGAATTAAATAATTAAAGATTGACATATTTCTTAGAGTATGCTATGAAAAGAAAATCACATCTCTCACTCCTTAGAAAAAAAAAATAAAGTATAACCATGAAAAATCAAAATAGTATAAGGTTGTTAGCAGGTAAATCTGCACCTTGCAATACTAGAAATTTGACACTGATTGCAAAGAAAACACTTTTATTCAGCTTTTAAAGCTGAATTCCAGAAATATGTAAAAAATTCAGGCACTAACTATGAGTTACATCGTCAGTTAAGGAGGTGCATGACATCTCTTGAACTTATCTCTAATGTTTAAATCTGACAAGTTTATGGCTCTGACGGAGCATACACTGACACTTGGGGCTGTCAGAGGACAGAGGCACACAGAGCAGCTATGCCTGGCCCCTCCATTCTGTTGCCCATTTAGAGAAGCCATTGTATTTTGTGATGGAATTTCCTTAATACAAATGATTTTTATGATTGGGCAGGATGAGGGGAGGGGTATAAGCTGCACAGATTCTAACGTTGAAGTTGCTTAGACTTGGAGCATCAGTGTTGGGCTCCCAGAAGTACAGCGATAGCCGTCTTCTGGACGTGCAAAAAAAAACTGTTAGATGTAAATATTAGAGCCCAGGAGAGGTCATGCAGCTCATTGGACTTAACTCATAGTGTGCCTTCATTTTTTACAGGAGGTGGTAAATTCCTGGGATTCAGCTTTAAAGTGAATTTGTCATAAGACAAGTATGAAGGCTACCCATTGCTACCCTCTCCTCTGAAACTTTTAGCCTCTGGCTGTCATTCTGGCTTCATCTGGAACAAAAAGAATTTTGACAGTTTACTGACTACATATTTTTCTTACGAACAAAGCACTTTTTGTCCAGTCTTTTTCCATAACTGTCATTAAATGGGAAGCCATATATGTTGGGGTATGTTATGTAGTATGTCCAGTGATACCATTATACAGTGCCTTGAAAAAGTATTCATACTCCTTGACATTTTCCACATTTTGTCATGTTACAACCAAAAACGTAAATATATTTTATTGGGATTTTATGTGATAGACCAACACAAAGTGGCACATAATTGTGAAGTGTAAGGATAATTTTAAATGGTTTTCAACATGTTTTACAAACAAATATCTGAAAAGTGAGGCATGTATTTGTGTTCAGCCCCCTCTACTCTGATACCCCTAACTAAAATCTAGTGGAGCCAATTGGCTTCAGAAGTCACCTAATAAGTAAATAGTCCACCTGTGTATAATTTAATGTCTGTATAAATACAGCTGTTCTGTGAAGCCCTCAGAGGTTTGTAAGAGAACCTCAGTGAACAAACAGCATAATGAAGGCCAAAGAACACGCCAGACAGGTCAGGAATAAAGTTGTGGAAAAGTTTAAAGCAGGGTTAAGTTTAAAAAAAAATATCCCAAGCTTTGAACATCTCTCAAAGCATTGTTCAATACATCATACAAAAAATGAAAAGAGTATGGGACAACTGCAAACCTACCAAGACATGGTCGTCCACCTAAACTGACAGGCCAGACAAGGAGAGCATTAATCAGAGAAGCACCCATGGTAACTAGACAAACTGCAGAGGTCCACAGCTCAGGTGGGAGAACTATTAGTCGTGCACTCCACAAATCTGGCGTTTATAGAAGAGTGGCAAGAAGAAAGCCATTGTTGAAAGGAAACCATAAGAAGTCCAGTTTTCAGTTTGCCAGAAGCCATGTGGGGGACATAGCAAAAATGTGGAAGAAGGTGCTCTGGTCAGATGAGACCAAAATTGAACTTTTTGGCCTTAAAGCAAAACACTATGTGTGGCAGAAAACTAAAGCCTTGTACACACGATCGGACTTTAAACAAACTTTTCCGTGGATTGCTGTCCAAAGGGCGTTGGCCGTGAACTTGTATTGCATACACATGGCAGGACTTTTTAGGTAACAAACATGAACATAGTGACGTTTCAACGTACAGACAACACTTCAAAAGAGGACGTTCAATTCTCCGACGCCACCCTTTGGTCAACTTCTGTATTGTTGTCTGATCTTTTGCATTGGTTCTGAGCATGCGTGTTTGTACTTTGTACTAAAGTCCAATGGTTTTGTGTACACGCGATCGGACTTGTCAACCTAGGACTTTTGTTGCCGCCAAGTTTGTTCGCACAGCCAACATTTGTCCAATGAAAACCGAAAAAGTTTGTCCGATAGATCGTACACACAGTCGAATGTTGTCTTATAACAGCTAATTTGCATGTTTGTTGTCAAAAAGTCTGTTCGTGTGTATGGGCCTTAACACTGCACATCACCCTGAACACCCCCCCGTGAAATATGGTTTTTGTTGGTCTATCACATAAAATCCCAATAGAATACATTTATGTTTTTGGTTGTAACATGACAAAATGTGGAAAACTTCAAAGGGTATGAATATTTTTTTTAAGGCACTGTATATGTAGCTGAAAACGCTGAAACTAGTGTATGATTTAGCCACACGTTTCCCAGGACCACACACCAATGTAGTGAATTACAAAACAAATGATCACAAAATGACTTCAGCTGGCTCTCCACCCATCAGGAAAGCCCCTCTAACATATTTCACCTGTGCAGGGCTTAATCATGGCAATCGTGAACAGACTGACCTGGGGAGGATTGTACTAGGGGACAGACTGGCCTGGGGGGATTGTATTAGGGGACAGGCTGACCTGGGGTGATTGTCCTGGGGGACAGACTGACCAGGTAGGGGATTGTACTGGGGAACAGACAATGTCTCAATAGGAGGGATCCCTCAATCAACCTAATTTGCTAAAAAATCGAACCATCTGTGGCCAGCTTACAGAGTCCTGCACTGTAGTGTACATTACAAACTCCTGCATGATATATCCCATATTGTACAATACAGACTGCTGCACTATATACACCGCATTGTACATTACAGATTCCTGCACACTACATTGTACATTACAGATTCATGTACTATATACTGTACACAATATTGTACATGATATATGCCTACACTATATACACTATATTGTACATGATATACAGGTACTTCTAACCAAAGTGTTCATTGCCTCAATAGTTGCTGGATGCTTACCAGTCCCTGACTTTTTTCATGAAGTTTTTCTTTAAGGTAGGATCAGACAAAGTGTTAGCTCTCTGTCTATTTTCAGTGTTCACAAATCATATGTAATGGAAGATTTTCATGCTTTAAAAAATGTCTATGAGACTCTTACTTGTGGCACAGCAATCTAAGCAAATTTTATAAGAACAAGAAAGCTTTTGTTTTATTTAGCCATGCTCCTGTAAGCCCCTCCCACTATTAACACAATTTGGTCACACCCACGGTTCACTGTGGAGTGCTATGCACACCGCATTGCTACTCTGCTTGAGATGTCCATTCTGCACCACAGCGCATTATGCCTGAGGCATTTTTTTGCTTTGCCAAGCGATGGGGCCCAACTTATGATTTTGTACACAGGCCCACTAAATTTATAAAACATCCTTGCATGAGGCTTAATAATTAAAAAAAAAGAAAATGATGTAAATGTTTTGTGTTCCTCCCCATACCAATTGGTGCTCCATGATAGAATTTGAGATGGATCTTAAGTAGATAACAATTAAAATGTAAGATTTGCCTATACACTATTATTAGAGAATAAGGATGACAGAAACCTTTCTTCAAAGATAAATGATTCATATAAGAACCATTTGAAGTGTAAAGCTAGTTTTAGATAATCAGAAGAAGGCCTGTCTCTATGTGATAGCCAGGTCTAGGAGGAAAAGGAAGGGGAATTACTTCAACAAACATTATAAACCAAAATAAAATCCAGTCAAAGATTAAAACCCTTCCCCACTCTACTTTTAAAAGTCTCCATTGAACACTCTCCTTTCTCGATGATCATTGGCACTGGGAAATTAAGTGGGGAAATCTCCCAAGTAGGGGAAGAAAATGTAGTAAAAATTTGTCAGAGTTGCTGAATTTTCTCAACTCTACTAAAAGCTATCTTTGCATCTCCTTAAACTCACCCCATTATGTGAATACTGAAGCATGAAGAATGAGCATTTTAGGGTGAGCTGTGCTTTCGTGAAATAAAGAAATTGTAGCTGGCAGCCAGGTCCAGATTTGTCTGTATTAACAATAAAGTATTGTATATAGTGTATCTCCAAAGCTTTAGATATTAGAAACAAAAAACAGGGAAACTATGAATGTTCTGTTTAGTATAGTAGTTGTAGTACACTGAAGCATACACACTATATATAAAAAGATTAGATTGCCACTAATCAGTGTAACTTACCAGAAACTATGGTGTAGACAATTGTTCTAGGACGACCTTTGTCTTGATCAATAGCCGTTAACATCCGTACCGTTGTTCCCTTTCAAAGAAAAAAATTCAGTATTGATTAAGCTCTCAGAAACAATTTCCAAAAAATAATTACAGGGGCACTACAATAACATTAGCACATGGAAATTTCATGCATTTTTATATTCAAAAGCATAAAACCGTCCGCTTTCATTAGTCATCAAGATCCATAAAGTCAATGTTTAAAAAAAACAATAAAACAAACATTTTAAAAAGTTTAATGATGCATACTGTGCCTTGATCACTGACTGCAATTGCCATGCACAAGAGACTTCAATTTCAGATTACCAAAAAACAAATGTAAGAAGGTGAAACCTTAGCAATCATGATTTTTTTTATTCGTTTGGTGAATCAAGTCTTAAAGTACACTGATCAGTAAAACAAGAATTTTAAACCAACTGTAGGGCTGAAAATCTACCCATTCCCAAACCAGTCAAGACCCACTGCAGTGTTTTCTAAGAATTAGGCAAATAGGGTTCTCTCTCTTGTTTTGGCACTGATCTGCTAAGCCCTACTGCAACCTCTTCCTAGATTTGGATGGAGAATATATTTTACTTTTCCTTTGACATGTGTCAGTGATTTCTGCATGGCAGAATGCATGTCATTTGTCAAGGGTGATAATTAGAAAAGGTGATAATGGCTCATAATTTAGGACTTGTGGCTTTTACAAAAAGTCACAATTTGCATATCAGTAACCATGTTGCTTAGTTTGCTTAACTGGCATGGTTTGGGTAAAAAAAAAGGCGTGTGAGACAGCTGATAGAGCAGATTATTGTGGTACCCCTATGTCTGCATGCTTGTTGAATAGAAAGGTTTACTTTAATCAGTCTTTCCCTAAAGCTTACAGTATAAAAAAAGCAACCAGGATTAAACAACTTGCATTTGGAAAGTGATTGTTGTGCAGATATTTCATTTCCGATTGAGATTTATTGAACAACAAAAAGCCTCCAACAATACATTTTGACTATTAATGAAATGCTTTATAAGCATTTCATTAGCATATGACTAGCCTTCTCATTGACTTCCATTTTGCTACAATCACATATCTACAGACCAGGAAATGCTGTTTCTCTAGGCCCTCAGCCCAGCAGCTGCTCTGGCCCAGACTACAGCTCTTGCGTCACACTAGTTTTCTCCCAGGGGCAACAGCCCCAGGAGAATAGGAAGCCTCCCTGAAGAGGGGAGAACACTTTGCCCAGGCCTCCCAAATATTGATCTCCTCCTTCAGCTACCTTCTGTGTGCCCTTCCCGGGGATTGGTCGAGGTCTGAAAAATATTCGTAAAATCAGTGGCTGACTTTCCTCTTCTATTTTTTGGAAACCTCTTCCAGTAAAAGACAGCATCAATTAACCCCTGACCTTAGGAAATCTTTGGAAAACCTGACCAGACCTGGAAACAGATCACCACTCCACTGAATACAGAGAATCCAAAAAACTAACTTTTGGCAGGGCACTACACATATTTTAAGTGAGGACAGTACCCATGGAAGATCTGTTAATTAAGCCATGATAGCCATGTCACAAAAAGTATAAGTGATTGTCAACTTAAAGGATAAGTTCACCTTTTGTAACATGTTACATGTTACACCGATATTCAAGGTGTAACATGTTTTTAACAGACCGGCCCCCATACCTCCCTGATCCCCACTGTGACAGCTAGCGGGGTTCTCCTTCCTCTCTGCTAGCTGTAACAATAATAATTTAAAAAAATGATTGACAGGGCTACGTGCATTGAAAATGACAAGGTTTGGCAGCCTTTGTGGCTGTCAGCTTGTAGTTTTAAACAAACTACTACGGTGCTGTGGAGCGATGTTTTAGTTCATTCATGCTTCCTGTCTTGTATCTGCTTGGCCATACGGGATAGACGGGGAAGAAGATAAACAAGAGACCTGCTGGAGACCTGCATGGCACCAGCGATCTGCTGATCGCTGGTGCAAAGCTTTACAGGCTCAAAAAAAATAATAATAATAAATGCATATTTTTTTGCCTGCAAAAAAAGGGCATGTATTATTTTTTTCCAAAAGGTGAACTTATCCTTTAAAATCAGTTAGTTTTTCCAATAGGCAATAAACCCATGTTCTCTCCTCTTTGAACCAGTGGAAAAAATGAAAGGACTGAAAGACTGAATAGTAAAGTTTAGGATTCAAGTAAACCAGTTTTTCCCAGTCAAGAGCAATCATTAAAGCCAATTGAGAGAACGTATTTTGGATTCCCACATGAAAGAAATCAGGATACTATTCAGGTTCTTAAAATTCTGCAAAGGCAAGTCAATTTGGGATTGTAATAGAATGTATTACATTTTTGGGAGCCAAATCATATTCACTAGGTCTTTTCTGCATTATACACTAAGGGGTAACTTGTCCCTAGAATTAATTGTTTTTATTTATATATTAAAGATGTGGATTCAAGCCGACAGGAATAAAATTAAATAAAACATCAAATGCCTTAATATTTGATAATATTGAAATTCATTTTAAAGAAAATATACACTGTTTCTTTAGTTTCTTTCTTTAGTTACTCTAAAGTAGGTATGGGAGATTTGTTTGTGTTAACTTTATAACTCTATAACTCAACTGATTTATAACATTTAAGGAAGCAAAAAGGTAGAGTCAGGGTCAGATCAGTTAATCAAAGTACTTTGTTCAGATGTAAATTGTAAGCTTAGGGATGTGTTCCCTAGCAGCTTTGCTGCATTTTCTTTTACTTTTATACTTTTGTTCATCATCTGGCAGTCATTCTGTGGGGGAGGCTTCAGAGTCATGTGTCAGGGGTGAATACAAGGAGTCCTGTCTGTCTTGACTGCTGGTTAAGCCTTTGTGTGCTTGTCATCAGTGGGTTCTTCCATAACAGTTTCATCACTGTTGTGGAAGAATTCTTTTATAGTCCTCCCTCCTGGGGGAGGGTGTCTTTTTACCTCCTCTTCACTGGGGAGAGGGTGGCCTAAAGCTAGGGTCCAAGTTTAAAGGCATAGAGGCCTGGGCCTCTATGTGAAAGGCATAGAGGCCTGGGCCTCTATGCCCAGGCTGCAGCCTGGGCATAGAGGACTTTGCCCATCTTTTTAAGGCTTTTTGGGGCCAAAAAAGATATATGAAACTACAGTCATCACTGGAAAAGAGCAACACTCAAACCTATTGTTTTATGGGGCTATGCCCATCATAAGCATTTCTGACAGATGCTTCTTGATGTTGTGACCCACCCAGTGAAAACTAGCTTAAGGAGCTGCAGGAGCCCCATGTGAGTTTTTGTAATTCCACCTCCGTTATACTCTTCTCCTACTTACCAACTTAAAGTTAAACACTGGAAACTCCATTCAAGTTTGGACCTGTGTTTTTTTTATAGGTGCAAGAGTATGTAAGTAATACAGCCTTGTGACAAGGTGTACTTAAGAGGGGGTCCCACTTATAAGCTAAAGCCCTTCTAGGTGGAGGCACTAAAAATTTAGGCAATACAGAATGCTAAGTGTTAAGCCCCTAATTAGCAATTAGCAGATGCTCAAGATCCCATTGCCTAGATGCAGCTGCAGCATTGTGTAGGGTATCCTTCTTTAACCAGCGTGCCGTGGCACCCTGGTGTGCCTTCTAAGTTCTTTAGGGTTGCTCTGGCTAAAATGCCTAACATTGCCCCAAACTGCCCAAAAATTGTTCACAAGCATTCAAGTGGATCCAGTCTGCCTGTTTGTTACACAAAGCCACAGGTTTTTATTATGCAGTATTACAACCAGTCTCTGATATACTAACAGCCCATCATCAATTGATAAGGAGCACATCAGGTGCTCCTTGTTTGGCCCTCCCCTGCCCCTCTCCATCAACAATGGGGTCATGTTAGTTAGTTATGTGAGGGAGAGAAACTGAAGAAGAGAACACTTGTCAGTACAAATGCCCACATTGGATCTTATCTAGACATATCTTATCTGTATATATGTTTAATATGCAAGGCTGTTGACCTGCCAAGTATGAACTTAGAGCAATCTGTATTAATTAGACAGGTGACAACTTGATTTAATTAACTGGCAAGGAGCTTTGTGAGAATCTAGATATGTTTGAAGATAAATATTTCTGGAATACTTTCTGAGCTTATGCATAAGTATAATTACTGCATCAATGGCTGAAGGGGGCAAATGTTGTTGCTTAAAGGTGTGCTAATCAGCAAATTAAATCCGGTTGCCAGGATAGTAACAAGCGTAAAGTGATTAATTCACAATGTTGTGTTGTGGGTAAGGGAAATTACAGCATAATCTTATAAGTAATAAGGTAGGAAATTGTTCAGTGTAGGGAGGAAGATGACCTTTAAATGAAACCTTTCCTATGAGAAATACATTAGCAGCTATTGTTTACCTTTATGAAAATGCTAGTTTGGCTGCTTCCATCATCGTTATTTTTTGATTCATTGTTTGTAAGCAAGCATGCAGATTAGAAAGTGGTAGTTAGAGTTACTTATCTACATTCATGTTGTGGCCCAGTGTCTCAGAAGGCACCTGAGCTTCAAACCTAGCACAGGTATATTTTGGCACACAAAAGCTTAGCCAACGGTGCAGAAGATCCTGATGAATATGAAGTAACTTTACAAACAAGTGGTTAGGCTTACATTTGGAAGAATTTGTGTTAGGTTAAAAAATAAAAACTACCGTATTTATCGGCATATAACACGCACCGGCGTATAACACGCACCCCAATTTAGGAGGGAATTTTAAGGAAAAAAAAACTTTTAGGAGGGAAAAAAACTTACATTTAAATGCCCATCATTGCAGCCTTCTCAGTGCAGCCTTGCCCCAGTGCAGCCATGTCAGTGCAGCCTTCCCCAGTGCAGCCTTGTCAGTGCAGCCTTGTCAGTGCAGCCTTGTCAGTGCAGCCATGTCAGTGCAGCCATGTCAGTGCAGCCATGTCAGTGCAGCCTTCTCAGTGCAGCCTTCCCCAGTGCAGCCTTCCCCAGTGCAGCCTTGCCCCAGTGCAGCCTTGCCCCAGTGCAGCCTTCGATCCCCTGTCCCTGCTTGCTGGGCTTCAAAATCGCTGACCGCGATTTGAAAATGGCGCCGCCGAAATACACAGCGCCGGTCCTCGGCTCTTTCCGGCGGCTCTCGTTCACTTTCGGCTCCACTCGTAGTCCCGAGCGGAGCTATCCGAGTAGGTTCGGATAGCTCCGCTCGGGACTACGAGTGAAACCGAAAGTAAACGAGAATCGCGGTCGGCGATTTTGATATTTTGACAGCTCGGGATCGCAGGGGATCGGCGTATAACACGCACCTGCGACTTTCCCCTGATTTTAAGGGGAAAAAAGTGCGTGTTATACGCCGATAAATACGGTATGTAAAGGTTATTTCTTTTATTTGGTTGGAAAAAGTAAAAGGTTTTGTACCACTGCCTTAGAATTAAATTCACAGAGCTATGGGATAGGCATCCAGGGTGCGCTGCAATGCAAATGGCAACTACAGCTTCTGTAGTCAAGTTCTGATTCAACTCCTTTTCTCCCCCCATGTCACCAAATGCAATGGGTATCCTTAATTGTCTACAGCAGGTTGGAGGGTTAACCATCAAAGCTGTAGTCACTATTCTTATAATAGAATGCTATGAGTTTTGGGTATCCAGGAATAATCCTAGAATGCAGGGCGGCAGCTTGAGTCACCTGCATTATGGACATATAGTCAATTTGAAAAGGTATGAAGTGCCAACAGGTTCATTTTTAGGAGTATGCAACAAGTTCCCTAATATCTACTGTACTACAACTTTTTCAATTTTTAATCAATAAAAAGTATTCTGGTATTCAACTATGTTTTACTATAAAAAGTACTGTTTTTAATGTAAAATCTGTATGTAATAAAATTATAGATAATCCCTGTTAGTTGCGAAGCTTATTTATTTGTGAAGTTGATCTACTGAGCTACAAGCCTCAGCCATGTCTTTTTTTTTTATATAAGCATTTTATTAAAATGAACTATAGGGTACATATACAGGTTCCATAAATAATTGTATACCATTCCAGAAATCAATGTTCCTACAGATAAAAAATAAATGCTTGCACATGATTGGATGAGGAAGTCAGCAGAACTTCATCTCTTTCACTAAGCTAAGCAAAAATTCTCTTCCAAAGTAACAATTATCTTACAAAGTGACCAGCCCCAACATTTTTTTGAGACTATTAATATTCCTTATTTCTGTAAATTGATAAAATATCTCTTCACTGAGAAATTACTGCACAATGCACATATATTCCCTTTTATACTGCTGTTTGAGGGACACAGAGAATATGCTTAATTACCAAGTAGTTACACTTTTTCTATTCAATACTTTCAAATACCACATAATGTTAATTATTGACAGTCATAGTCTCATCATTGGAGGAGAGCACACTGAGTTCCCAACATAACTACAGAACTGACCATGGTGTGTTCTCCTGCTTAGTGTGGTCAGTTTTTAATAGGTAATCAAAGGGGCTGTCAGGAATGCCAGAATTTCACACAAAGGAAGCAATACAAAGAGAACAGAACTCTTTCTAATACAAGTACATGGCACAGCAGGCACATATTAGGAATATGAAATGTTGGGATAACAAACGCTTTAATAGAGATTTTGTCCTGCTGTCCAACACATCTGAGACACTTTTCTTCATGTGCCACATAGGTAACCTGCATAATATTTCAAAGAATGCTACATGTATATTAATTTTCTTTTTTTTTAGTATAACACTGAAGCCCTTTACAATGAATACAGAGGCATTCACATAAATCCCAGCCCTGTTGAAGCTTACAGTCAAAGTTCCCCCCATAGTTATACAGCCTCACACATTTGGCAATTTTGGTAGAAGTTCATTAACTTGTCAGTATGCTTTTGGGTTATGGGAGGATTCCAAAGCACTGGAACAAAAACATGTAAATTCCATGCAGAAAAGTCCCTTGATAGGAATTAAACTCTATACTATTTAGGTGCTATTTAAGAGTAATTTGTCTTAGGCTTCTACATTCTCCAAAATAGTTTTTTGCACGAAAATAGATTTAAAAAAGGGCAAAATCTCATGAGTCCTATTTTCAATTACAGAGTTGCAGAATAGCATTAGTACACCCAAAAACTCCATGGTGAGTAAAAGAAAATGCGAGTTTTGGAGGCTTCTTCTACCTTACAACCCAGTAACACGTGTTTTGGGGATTTAGTCAGATTAATTTGGGTGAGAGTATAAATTAAATTGTAAATGTATACCCTGATCCAGAACCTCCGTACCTTGGGGCATTGCCGCCATATGTGGTAGACTGTCCCTTCCTGACCACAGCCCCGAAAACACTTAGAGGAAGCCCCCGGAACAAAGTGGCCAGTCTAGCCGATACCAAATACCACCTCAGTAATACCTTATAATTTGCGTCTACAATAGAAGTGTTGCCAAGTGACCTTGATGCTGCTAGTGCTATCAAGTAGCAGGCCTTTATAACATTTATACTTCAAAATCACTGACAGAAGTTTGGTTGTGGAAGGGAAGAATCAAGGCATTTATATCACAAGTAAAGGAGGCTGCTGCATTCAAAAGGCCAGGGTTTATAACTGTGCCCGAGATTGAAAGTTAGACTAGAATGCATGTTATAAAGAACATCCCAAGCCATGAAAATTAGTTTAGATAAAGTTTTTTTTTTTAAATGATAAAAATGTCTTTTAGGAATTAACAGCCAACATATTTCTAGATGTTACTCAGGTATTCCCCTTTATCTGGGCTTTGATATATTGTGCAGAAGGAGTTTGCTTAGATAGTTCCTTTATCCTGGGAATTTACCTAAATGTATTAAAAGTAGAAAGGATAAGGTCCCAAAATGGAACAGGTCAGCAGAGGTTGACCACTGGATCTGATTGCAGCCTAGCACAGTGCAAGAATTTCTGGAAATCTCAACGAGCATTGAGTGCGGCCGCACACACTGTCCACATGTGCTGAAATAGGTTGCTTGATCCTAGGATGGATATTCAGCAACCTTATCAATGTGAGTATATGCTTACTACACTTTTTGAAATACTTTTGACATATGTACTGTACATCTGAATTCTACCCTTAGAAAGATCTCTTGTGTTTTTTTATTCCTCTTGTTCTCCTTGTCTTTGCTCATCTGGAGCACTACTGACTCATCCAAATGCAGTATGGGTTTAATCAGGTCACTTGCATTGGTTGGAATGAAAGAAAATACTTTCAGCTGTCATTCTGCTCTAATATGATATACAGCTCTAATTAGAGCAAAGGGTACAGAGGCAGTCTCTAAACAGTCATCATTCCTTTGGACATATTCTGGGAGTCTTGCAGTAGGCTCTTTTACACTCAATACAAGTAACAACAAACACTGGAATACAATTTGGGGTTTTATCATCTTTAAATGTGGAAAATAAATGCATTCAAAATGTATAAAGTATTTAAAGTGTCAAACCTGGATAAGATTGTTTACTTCTGAATTTGGGCCTTTATCAATCACATTTTTTTTTTTGGTAAGCCTTGTATACTCCAGGCATAACATTGAGTACCATGTAGGTATACTTTAGGGCTAAACAATTAATACTGGATCCTAGACATACTAACCAGCCTCACCTCTCTATTCCAAAAAGAGAATACATCTTCTAGCATATTGATTTCCTCTTATCACCTTGCATTTTTATAAATTCTGAGAATCATCTATCGGTACACACTGAAGTAAGGCAAAAGAACAACTATATTTTCTTTCAGCACAAGTAAAAGAAAGCTGCAGCAGATGGACAGCAGAGTAATCAGTGACACCTTGCTGTTCACTACAGCATGCCACCTGATGCAAGATGCACCCCCGAAGAAGGTTAAAAAGGTCAAGAATAATCTTGAACTACGAACAACATTGGTCTTTATTCTGTGGAGCTAAGGATCCAAAGCTCCATAGCAAGTACCTTTACCAATTGTTTTTACATCAAGATCTGTCAGTTTTATTAAACACAGATATACATATCAGTATTTTTTATTATTTGTAACTATTGAATCTTATTTCCAACGCAGACTCTCTCTCTCTCTCTCTCTCTCTCTCTCTCTCTCTCTCTCTCTCTATATATATATATATATATATTATTTCCCTCTGTACAGAGCCCTGTGTTGATTGTCAATACAGGGCTCTGGGCTGTGATTGGACACAGCTGATTAGCAGGTCCTGGGCCATGAATCATTGGCCGGGACTTGCTGACAGACTCCCGCTGTGTACTATCACAGGGGTTGTCATGGACATGCGGGCGACCTACACACAGAAACGGGCAGCGACATGCCAGTACGTTGCTTTGCCTGCCCGGGCTCCCCATTAACAGTACATTGCTGTATATACAAAATATGTTTGCTTTCTATACAAAAAAAGGTATATAGGGTGTGAAACAGATATATTTATATTATATAAATGAGATTTCATGAAAAAAAAAAATTAGGGGGTAGGCTCTGGGCTAAAGTGGTTAATTATGGCAATGGACCTAAGAGGTAATGTTATTGCATTCATAAAATTATCTGGCCACTGTACTGTGAGTGTGTGTCATAGTAACAGACCATTTAGCACCAGCATATAAATGTATATATACTGTATACATATACATATATATATATATATATATATATATATATATATATATATATATATATATATATATATATATATATATATATATAAAATAAAGCACTTGTGATGGAATTACGCTATGTGGGCTATTTTTCCCTTTGATAGAAAATACGAAACAGCGCCTGCAGCATATTTTTATATTATTCAATACACATCATAGTGATTGGTGCCATATACATCAATGTGTTGGATGCAAAATTCAACAAAATTATATAAAAGATAATATGCACAAATCTATAAAGTGATTAGTGCTTATATGAAAAAAAGTGTAATGGTGCTCCAAACTTTGCAAAGTGTGAGGTGACTCCCCCTTCGGTGACCCCACTCACCAGAAACAATGGACCCTCAAATTCACAGTCTGGGGTCAAAAAGGCAGTGATCTATTAATCTGGGGATGTGTAGGATGTTTCCCCAAAAAACTCTTCCAAGAGGGTACTTTATAACAGAAAGGATACGCCACTCTCCATAGATGTGGAAATAAGTTTTGAGGAACCATCCTACACATCCCCAGATTAATAGATCACTGCCTTTTTGACCTCAGACTGTGAAGCTGAGGGTCCATTGTTTCTGGTGAGTGGGGTCAACGAAGGAAGAGTCACCTCACACTTTGCAAAGTTCGGAGCACCATTGCACTTTTTTTCATATAAGCACTAAGCACTTTATAGATTTGTGCATATTATATTATATATAATTTTGTTGCATTTTGATTTTGTATAGCACAAACACATTGATGTATATGGCACCAATCATTATGATGTGTATTGAATAATATATCCTGCCAGCGCTGTTTCATATTTTCTATCACTTTTAAGGTTATAGCACCTTTGCACAGCAGCTGCAGTTCTGTGTATATTTTTTATATATTTATTTTGATTTAGTACTTTAGCACGAGTTTTGAATAGTTTTAATTTTTTTCTCTTTGAGCACGATTTGGCATTTGAGCTGTTGCAGGTTCGCATGAGGAGTCTTTATTTTGGCATGATTACCCTGAGCCTATTTGGCCAAATCAGTAAAATGAGAGGCAAAAGGAGCAGGTGAGTGTTGAGCCATAAGGGGAGTGGATGTCACTGTGCACATTGTCCTAAATCACCAGGGACGGTTTGGACTATCAGGGTACCCAAATATATGGTAAGGCATAAGTAAAAAATACAATTTATTATATAGTTACAAAAGGTACAGGTTACAACAAAAACAGCATGGTTGTTGCTGCAAAAAATACATATAAACAGTAACATTTAAAATTGACATTTGAAAAAACCCCACAGATGTGTAGAGGCATTCCGATGTGTGTATAGACGTTGATTATTTGGGTACCGTGATAGTCCAAACACTCCCTGGTGATTTAGGGCATTTTTTGGAGTAGATCTTGTATATTCTCCCCCTTCTCTCTACTATATCAATACAGGATGATGGTACCCCCCCAATGGTATACTTTGTTAATATTTTGTGGCAATACCCCTTTATTCACTGTGCACATTGTGGTGAAACGGATTTGGACATTAAGAAGCACTGGGAATTGATCAACAAAGTCATTTTATGTAAGAGAGACATTTCATCTGATTTATTTTCAACTTTAAGAATTCACTGCAAGGGTGGATTGCTAGTATTACTTTATCACTGAGTGATTAAGAATACTGAATATTGTGTGTTGAAAGCGCTGCCTGAAGTAGGTTTTATGTTTTCTTAAATTGATGCCCATTATAAGTCGCAGATAACCGCCATAAGTTGTATAAATTTTTTTTTTTAAATTCCAGTATAAATACCATAGTTTGTACATGCTATCACTTTCAAGCAAACCAATTAATATACAATTATTGTGATTTTTTTACCAAAGACATGTATGAAGAAATTTGTTTGATTTTTTATTGGATAGGTTTTCTATCAGAAAGTAAAAAAAGAAAAAAAAATTGTTTATTTTTTTTTTAATTATTGGTCATTTTTTGTTTATATAATAAAATATAAAAAACCCAGTGGTGATTAAATACCACCAAAAGAAATCTATATTTGTGTGAAAAAATGTATATACATATTGTTGTACATATTGGGTACAGCGTTGCATGATTACCAGTTAATGTAGCACAGTGCAAAATAGCAAAAAATGGCCTGGTCATGAAGAGGGTAAAACCTTCCGGAGCTGAGGTGGTTAATATAATATTTTTATATACGGTGTATATATATATATTTATTTTTTTATTTTAGGTGTGACAATTTAATTCCCAGAATGCCCATGGTGTGACACTATGGTGGTGAATCAGCCATTCGCGTGTTCTGACATGTTATAACTTGCACAATTTCCTGGGTCGCAGACCAATTGACTCAGTCATTATGGAGTAGTAGAAGAAATAGCTGACAGGAATAAGTGACAGGAATCTGGAGCAGTGGATTAACATCAAATTTTGCATGAAAATTGGCAAAGTGCAAGTGAAACTTTAGCTCTGTTGCAGCAGGCTTATGGTGAATATTCCACGAAGAAATCAAATGTTTTAGAATGGCATAGACGATTCAAGGAGGGGCAGGAAAATGTCCTTGATGATGCAAGATGTGAGCAGCCAAAAATACAAAGGACAGATGCAAATGTGCATAGAGTGATAACCCTCATATGCCTAAATCGAAAATTGAGTGTGCAAATGATAGCAGAAGAATCAAACATGAACAGGGAAACAGTGCAACAGGTTTGAACGAGTATTTGGGAATGAGAAACATTTCCTCAAAGGATAGTGCCTCAAATCTTGACAGAAGATCAGAAAGATAGTCATCTTCAAATTTCATCCGATCTTTTGAAGAATGCAGAGGCATTTGAAAGGATTATTTCCAGTGATGAAACCTGGTGTTTCCAGTATGATTCAGAAACAAAACACAGTCAGAGTATGCAATGAAAAACAAAGAATTCACCTCATCCTATGAAAGCACGTATTTCTCATTTTTAGTTCAAAACCATGCTGGTGTTTTTTTTTTTCTTTTTATCATTTGAGTTCATAAAACATGGGACAATGATCTACCAACATCGTTAATTGTAAATTCTGAAAAGAATTTGGGAATCTGTTCAGAGGAAAAGATCAAAACTCTGCCCTGACAAGTGGATTCTCCACCATGACCATGCTTCTGCACATGATGCGTTAAGTGTTCTCAAGGTCCTGGCCCAGAAATCCATTTCAAAACTTGACCAACTACCTTATTCCCCTGACAGCACTCTGCGACTTTTGGCTGTTTCCAAAATTAAAAATGCCTTCAAAGGACATAGATTTGATGACATTCCAGACATCCAGAGTGCTGCGATGAAAGATATTGCACAATGTTTCAGGAAACAAATTCTAGGCAAGTTTCCGGCAGTAGATCAATCTAGAAAAGTGTGTTGCTTCACAAGGGGACTACTTTGAAAGTGACAACAGCCGCTGTTGTATAGATAAGCGAACCTTTTTTTACAGGCCATTTTGGGAATTAAATTGTCCTACATTGAATGTATGCTGCCATTTGTCAGCTCTTGTTTACTGTTGGCAGCAAGCTATAAATCACAATTGTGGGAATCCAGTACTGCATGTGGTAGCTGCTGATCCAACTCCTCCCTGCTCAAAACTAGGGGCCAGTGCTCACAGAAATCCCAGATGACATTTGAGATAGCGTCACTGGATTTGCTATCTAATTGTAATACAGAAGCATTGTTTAAACTAGTAGTCTCTAAACTGTGGTGCTTGGGTTGGATGTGGCCCTTTGCTTGTCTTTATTCGTCCCTTGAGGCATTATTCCTGTCACGGACACCAACAATGGAGTATAATTTCTGCCACTGACACCGACAATGGGGCACTATTCCTTCCACTGACAACAACGATGGGGCATAATACCTTCCACTGACAACAAAGATTGGACACTATTCCTCCCAACGACACCAACTATTCCCCCTAATACAAAAGATCGGCATTGTTTACTGCCACTGGGCACAGTCTGGCACAGTCTTTAGAAATTTTGGAGACCCCTGATTTAAACGGTTGTACAGAATTTTCTTTGAAAGAATTCAAATCAAATTTCCCTCATAAAGATGTTAAGTACTATACTGTCAAGATCATGACTTTTGAAGAAACATAAAATGCTTTTGGATCAACTGAGTTACCCAATAAGTTTTATCACATTAACTCCATATGGTTTGCTTTCATTGATGGCTAACATGATATTGTAAGATAAATTTTCAAGTTAGCTGTCTGCAGTCCATGTAACGTCATTCCTGAGCTCTGGCATATCATGAGCTTCATGTATGTAAACAATGTGTGATGCAATGCATATGCAACTTCAGTTAGAACAGATGCTTGGAAAAATGCAAATCTGCTGCAGGAATGACTGATTTTCCACATTCAGGTAATAATTGTTTTAAAATGGAAAGGAACTGGATGAGATACAGAACACCATGAAACCTTATATCTGCAGCTCCTTTCAACACTCATCTTTTCATAAGAAGTCTGTACGTTCCATCTCAACGGCAGCAGCCATAAATCCCCAGTTACTGACCTTTGAACAGCTTGAAACTGCCGGGTCTGGTATCCACCAACAGTCTTGTAAATCACTAAAGGGATAGTGGTTTCAAAGCTTCCATTATTTCAGAGAAAGGTAATTATTGTTAAAGAAGGAGGCTCTGAATGAAAAATAAAAAACAATGAAGGGCTACAAGGCAGGAAAAAAATAATTGTGATACAGAGCACCAACCTAAGAATTTATTGCACTTTAATTCACTGTTCCAGAAAGAAAGATATGAACTCCAAATCCTTCACTGGCAAACAAGACTATTTCTCCATTTAAAAGACTGGGAGAAGGTGTCTCTCTATCTGACAGTGTGCTGGTTGCCTGTCAAACACGGCAAAACAGTTCAGAATGATAAGTGGAAGACGACCGTGCTGTACATTTTAAAGGAAGAAAAGAAGCCAACAAACTGTTTTTTTGTACATCTCCAAAGACTTTATTTAAGTCTGAAATGCATTATACGTCCTTTGGGATGTTATAAATAGTATTCCTGCAGCTTATTTCCTATGTTCTGATCAGTACTGTGAAAAATATCATTGCAAAGACAAGTGTAAATGAATCAAGTCAAAGAAAATAAGGTAGGTAAAACATGAGGAATCTGTCTTCATGAGACATGTGGATCAACACATAACACGAGTAAATCATTAAAGAGTAAATACCCGGCTTAATGCAGAAAGCTCATATTTTTCCAAAAGAGCAGTAGCTTGTTAAATAATACATATTTGTCTTTAGAACTGTTTAGGTTTCCCAAGAACCAGCAGGACTACAGGACATAAACGTGTCATGATTATCTTCTACTGTGTACTCCTCCAGGATTTAATGCTAAAGAAGAACCTAGGCTAACAGCTTTATGTTTTCACCTAAAACAGCATTTCACTGACTTGTAGAAAAATAAAATGTTCAATGTCACAAGACACCGTATGACCTGTACATGTAAAACCAATTAATTTGTCTTAGATACAGTATATTATATTATGAATGGTGGTTATAGATTGGCCAGTAACTACAAGCAATTATATCAATCTTGAACATTGCTTGGGACTTTTAAGTCATCCCTCAGAGGACACATTGAGCTCCTCCAGTTTTTTTTCTGCTATGGAGCAGGTGAGTATTGATGTGAGCACTCAGCTGGTGGGTAGTAGTCTTCACAGCTGACTCTTTGGAATATCTTCCCTACTTGTGGGCATGCATTGCTTTATAAAGTTTGAGAATCATAGCACTGTTTTGCCAACTGTTGTTAAAACCTACTGCTTTTCATTATCAGCCAGTAAAGGCCAAGAGCCTGAGGCCTGCTGTACCTTTTATGGTATAGAGACCAGGCTTTATTTATCATAAGGGTCATGTATCATTGATCAGTGCTTAGACCAAAATATTTAAAAAATTTAACACTGAGACACAACTTTAGATGCATTTTTCTTTCTTTTTTTTTTTAAACTGACAGTTTTATTGATTTTCAACAATTTCCAACAGAAAATACAAGAAGGCATAAGATGATTTAAATAGATATAGACCAGACAAAGTGTCCTCTTACAATATAGCCAGCGGTAAAACTTGGCTAAGGCATGTAGGTCAAATAGACAAAAACAATATATGTCAACATCAACTCAACTGAATACGGCTCAGAACTTTAGTATAACAGCCAAGTCTAAACTACACAATTACGTGTAGCCTAATAAAGAAGAAGGGTAGTAGAATAAGCAGATTAGGGGAAACCAAGAGGGTAAGAGAGAGCAGAAAGAAAATAGAAGGAAAGAAGTAGAGGAGAAAGAGTAGTAAGGGACAACAAGCCACCACAGGACCCTTCCAAAGCCTGGGATCACCATCTATGGACCACCTCCCCAAGTCAAGGATTCATCAGAATATAGGGGCCTCCAAAAGATCCCACAGCTCCCAGACTAAGTTATGTGTATGAGGGTATTTTTTAAGGAGGCTGTCAAATATTCCATCCGTTTTACATCTCTGCTCCTGGAGTGCAAGTCATTCAAGGAGGGAGGTTCCTGTGTTTTCCATCTCAGGGCGACCAAGCATCGTGCAGCAGTAAACACCTCAGCCAGGAGTTTTTTTTACACAATTTGGAGAAACAGGGAGGCCCAAGAGAAAGGTTTTGGGATTGAACAGCACCAAGGAGCCAAAATAGAATAGAGTAAGGAGTGTACCATCCGCCAATAGGGGACAATCAAAGGGCAGGACCAATAGATATGATATAGTGTCCCCACGTCTCTACTACAGCACCAACACTGGTGGTCAGCAGAGTGATAGATGGATTGGAGCAGGTCAGGGGTTTGGTACCAATGGAATAATATCTTATATTGGTTTTCTTTGTACAAGGTACAAATAGAGCTCTTAGACGCCTGGGACCATATAAGCTGCCACATCTTCAGAGGTATATTCTCACCCGAGGCCTGCTCCCACTTACACATATAGCCGTGCCGAGGCCCACACGGCGATAGGTCAGTAATCAGGAGCTGGTAGGTGCGTAAAATCATACCTTTAGGGGATGAGCCCTCTAAACAGATTTTCTCAAACTCAATTAAAGGGGAGGTTCGTTACCAAGGACTGCTCAAAGTGTTGGATTTGTAAGTAGCTAAAAAAAAGCCTGTCTGGGCAAGTCATAAGCGTCCCTCAGGTCCTGGAAGGACCGCAAGGTTCTAGTTCTGGTATCCACCAAATGACCATAGTGAAATAGGGCATTTTCCATCCAAAAGTGGGACATCTGCCAGGTCAAACTGTCAGGGACATTAGGTGTAAACAGAAATGAGGTAGCCAGGGAGGCAGTAGAGGTGAGTGGATATAGCGATCTAGCGTGCCGCCAGAGTGCCAGCAAAAGCGACATTGGTCTCAACAGCTGCAGCGCACTGAGCGGTACGTTCTTACTCCATAGCATAGAATTTGGATGGGTGGGGGCCAGCCACAGCTTTTCAACTTGTGTCCATCGGTTGTATGCATGGAGAGTACACCAAGAGGCTAAAGGGCGCAACTGGGCGGCTAAATAGTACTTGGCTACATTTGGAGATGCAAGACTGCCATGGCCACGGGGGCCATAGAGGATTGGTCTAGCGATCCAGTGTCTCTTATAATTCCAAATTAATCAAATCACCCTGAAGGGTCCTAAGGTGTGAAGCTGGAATGGGGATGTCACAGAATTTAGTAGACCAGACTGTGTAGACTGCACAGAGGAAACCAGAAACACATGTAAGTGAAAAATAAGGGTGTTTATTAAATAGGTGACAAATAAATGAAATATAAACAGTGCAAAACCAACCACAGACCCACAAACTACAAATAATATATACAAATAACTGGAGATGCCGGAATCGTAAACAAGCCAGGCCGAGGTCATACACAATGGGTAAGGATGGGAAAACAACAGGGCAGGGAGAGGATGGATACGCTGCAGGGCAGGGATATAAGGAAATCAGGGCACAGGAGGGACAGGTCCAGGATGGGTTTGGGATAGGGATCGGATCAGAAACAGGCTCAAGGTCAGGATACAAGCAGCGAGGTCAGGGCACAGGGAGAAAGATACCAAGGCAAGCATGTGAGGGCTTGCCGGGTATTTATGAGGCTGCAGTAATTGACCTCACGTTACACCTGAGCGCAGAGGGTGCTGTCTGCTCCACACTGCCGGAGTACACCCCCTGGTGGACACCGGTACTATGGCCCAAGGTTGCAACAGTGCCACCAGCAGGTGAGTCCTCTTATTACAGGTCCTAGGTGTTGGAAGACACCCACTGGTGGACACTGGTACTGCAATCCAAGAGACCGATAGCGCCACCAACAAGTAAACCTTTTCATGACAGTACCCCCCCTCAAAGGAGTGGTCTGTGGACACTCCAACTAGATGAAATTGTCCAAAGTTTATGGCCTCAAACCGAACAACAGATGAGGGCACATCAGGCTGGGCATCGGGTACTTCAGGTTGGGCATCAGGCACTTTAGACCGGACAGCGGCCACATCAGAGCAGACAGCGGGCACATCAGAGCAGACAGTGGGCACTTTAGAGCAGACAGCGGGCTCCGGGTCGTCGAGCTGGGCAGCAGACTCCAGGTCATTGAGCTTGGCAGCAGATTCCGGGTCGTCGAGCTGGGCAGCAGGCTCTGGAACACCGTAAGGGCAGGCTGGATCACAGGCACCGGCTCAGCAGGCTGGGTAACGGGCCCGGACCAGTGGGCTGAGTAATGGGCCCCAGCCCAGTGGACTGGGTAACGGGCCCTGGCCCAGCGAGCTGGACACCGGGCACTGGTCCAGCAAGCCGAATAACGGGTACTGGCTTAACAGGCCGAGTGACAGACTCCAATTTAGTAGATTGTGTAAAGGGCACCGGCTCAGCAGACTGGGTAATGGGCACCGTCTCAGCAGACTAACGGGCACCAGCTCAGCAGACTGGGTAATGGGCACCAGCTCAGCAGACTGGGTAACGGGTACTGAAGTTTCAGGCTGAGGCACGGGCACCGAAACTTCAGGCTGACACACGGGCACTGAAACCTCAGGCTGAGACACCAATATCAAAACATCCTCAGGCAATGAGACACCAGGCTGGAAGGCAGGCAATGAGACATCAAGCTGGAAGGCAGGCACTGAGACATCAGACTGGAAAGCGGGCACATCAGACTGGAAAGCGAGCACATCAGACTGGAAAGCAGGCACATCAGACTGGAAGGCAGGCACATCAGACTGGAAGGCAGGCACCTAGACTTTGGGCTGGAAGGTAGGCATCAAGACATCAGACTGGAAAGCGGACACATCTGACTGGAAGGTAGGCACATCAGGCTGAAAGGCAAGCACCGAGACTTTGGGCTGGAAGGCAGGCATCAAGACATCAGACTGGAAAGTGGACACATCTGACTGGAAGGTAGGCACATCAGGCTGGAAGGCAAGCACCGAGACTTTGGGCTGGAAGGCAGGCATCAAGACATCAGACTGGAAAGTGGACACATCTGACTGGAAGGTAGGCACATCAGGCTGGAAGGCAAGCACCGAGACTTTGGGCTGGAAGGCAGGCATCAAGACATCAGACTGGAAAGTGGACACATCTGACTGGAAGGTAGGCACATCAGGCTGGAAGGCAAGCACCGAGACTTTGGGCTGGAAGGCAGGCATCAAGACATCAGACTGGAAAGCGGACACATCTGACTGGAAGGTAGGCACATCAGGCTGGATAACAGGCACTGGGTTGGCAGGTTTAGGTGGGTCATCAAGTTCAACTGGCATGAACGCAGGCTGGAACAGGTTGGTTGGTGTGGAGGCAGGTTGGGTTACTGGCAGGATGGTGTGGGTCGGGAAGAACTTTCATTTCTTTTTTGGTTTAGCCACTGCATCTTTGCACGTAGGTGCAGGGTCGTAAGAAAAGTATGTAGCTGGGCAAAAAGAAGACCAAGGAACAGTGGCTGGAGGATGGTTCTGTGGGGTTGTTACAGGTGGAAGAGAAGAGGCAGGTGGAATAAAGGCAGGATAGGTGCTACACTTGGAGACCGGATAGTAGTATTTGGTAGGGAGCTGAGTAAACTGGGCTGTAGCTGAGGTTGCCTTAGGTGATGGGGAGATAGATTTTTGGGAAGGCAGGTGAATAATGGCAGGGCTGGAATGTTGAGGCTTAGCTAAGTGCAGGAGATCTGTCCATGTCTGTAGCACAGGTTGAACAAATGCTGATTCACACCCGGCCTGACTAACCAGGGATTGTACTGAATGGATGCAATCAGACAACACCCGTTGTGAACAGGCAGAATAATGTTCCATAAAAAAGGCTGGATCATCTTCTAATAACCATACCAGGGATTCAACTTGAAAAATCATTGCTTCTTTCGGGAATGCATGACAGGGCTGGTTTTGCACATAACTGGATCAGGGGCTGAACATCTTCAAATGACACATACCCCTGATCCACTAGGGAATGAGCTGATCAGATAGTTTCCATCAGCTGGTCACTAGTCCACCCTTTTTAAACCTGGCGACAATATTCACCATCCTGTTCTGCCAGCAGAGAATAATAAATGATTTCATTGAAATCCATATTAGCAAATAGGGATGAGCCGAACACCCCCCTGTTCGGTTCGCACCAGAACATGCGAACAGGAAAAAAGTTCTCTCGAACACGCGAACACCGTTAAAGTCTATGGGACACGAACATGAATAATCAAAAGTGCTAATTTTAAAGGCTAATATGCAAGTTATTGTCATAAAAAGTGTTTGGGGACCCGGGTCCTGCCCCAGGGGACATGGATCAATGCAAAAAAAGTTTTAAAAACGGCAGTTTTTTCAGGAGCAGTGATTTTAATAATGCTTAAAGTCAAACAATAAAAGTGTAATATCCCTTTAAATTTCGCTCCTGGGGGATGTCTATAGTATGCCTGTAAAGGGGAGCATGTTTCCTGTGTTTAGAACAGTCTGACAGCAAAATGACATTTCGAAGGAAAAAACTGCCCGCGGCTATTGCATTGCCGACAATGCACACAGAAGTTCATTGATAAAAACGACATGGGAATTCCCCACAGGGAAACCCCGAACCAAAATTTTTTAAAAAAATGACGTGGGAGTCCCCCTAAATTCCATACAAGGCCCTTTAGGTCTGGTATGGATATTAACCACTTGAGCCCCGGACCATTATGCTGCCTAAGGACCAGAGGTCTTTTTCCAATGTCATTTCTTGAGGTGCTAAAATGGCAGGGCAGTACAAAACCCCCCCAAATGACCCAATTTTGGAAAGTAGACACCCCAAGGAAATTGCTGAGAGGCATGTTGAACCCATTGAATATTTATTTTTTTTGTCCCAAGTGATTGAAAAATGACAAAAAAAAAAAAAAATATTTACAAAAAGTTGTCACTAAATGATATATTGCTCACACAGGCCATGGGCCTATGTGGAATTGCACCCCAAAATACATTCAGCTGCTTCTCCTGAGTATGGGGATACCACATGTGTGGGACTTTTTGGGAGCCTAGCCGCGTACGGGGCCCCGAAAACCAATCACCGCCTGCAGGATTTCTAAGGGTGTAAATTTTTGCTTTCACTCTTCACTGCCTATCACAGTTTCGGAGGTCATGGAATGCCCAGGTGGCACAAAACCCCCCAAAATGACCCCATTTTGGAAAGTAGACACCCCAAGCTATTTGCTGAGAGGCATATTGAGTCCATGGAATATTTTATATTTTGACACAAGTTGCGGGAAAGTGACACTTTTTTTTTTTTTTTTTTTCATAAAGTTGTCACTAAATGATATATTGCTCATACAGGCCATGGGCATATGTGGAATTGCACCCCAAAATACATTAAGCTGCTTCTCCTGAGTATGGGGATACCACATGTGTGGGACTTTTTGGGAGCCTAGCCGCGTACGGGACCCCGAAAACCAATCACTGCCTTCAGGATTTCTAAGGGTGAAAATTTTTGATTTCACTCTTTACTGCCTATCACAGTTTCGGAGGCCATGGAATGCCCAGGTGGCACAAACCCCCCCCAAATGACCCCATTTTGGAAAGTAGACACCCCAAGCTATTTGCTGAAAGGCATGGTGAGTATTTTGCAGCTCTCATTTGTTTTTGAAAATGAAGAAAGACAAGAAAAACATTTTTTTTTTTCTTTTTTCAATTTTCAAAACTTTGTGACAAAAAGTTAGGTCTGCAAAATACTCACTATACCTCTCAGCAAATAGCTTGGGGTGTCTACTTTCCAAAATGGGGTCATTTGGGGGGGTTTTGTGCCACCTGGGCATTCCATGGCCTCCGAAACTGTGATAGGCAGTGAAGAGTGAAATCAAAAATTCACGCCCTTAGAAAGCCTGAAGGCGGTGCTTGGTTTTCGGGGTCCCGTACGCGGCTAGGCTCCCAAAAAGTCTCACACATGTGGTATCCCCGTACTCAGGAGAAGCAGCAGAATGTATTTTGGGGTGTAATTTCACATATTCCCATGGCATGTTTGAGCAATATATCATTTAGTGACAACTTTGTGCAAAAAAAAAAAAAAAAATTGTCTCTTTCCAACAACTTGTGTCGCAATATAAAATATTCCATGGACTCGACATGCCTCTCAGCAAATAGCTTGGGGTGTCTACTTTCCAAAATGGGGTCATTTGGTGGGGTTTTGAACTGTCCTGGCATTTTATGCACAACATTTAGAAGCTTATGTCACACATCACCCACTCTTCTAACCACTTGAAGACAAAGCCCTTTCTGACACTTATTGTTTACATGAAAAAGTTTTTTTTTTTTGCAAAAAAATTACTTTGAACCCCCAAACATTATATATTTTTTTAAAGCAAATGCCCTACAGATTAAAATGGTGGGTGTTTCATTTTTTTTTTTCACACAGTAATTGCGCAGCGATTTTTCAAACGCATTTTTTGGGGAAAAAACACACTTTTTAAAATTTTAATGCACTAAAACACACTATATTGCCCAAATGTTTGATGAAATAAAAAAGATGATCTTAGGCCGAGTACATGGATACCAAACATGACATGCTTTAAAATTGCGCACAAACGTGCAGTGGCAACAAAATAAATACATGTTTAAAAGCCTTCAAAAGCCTTTACAGGTTACCACTTTAGATTTACAGAGGAGGTCTACTGGAAAAATTACTGCACTCGATCTGACCTTCGCGGTGATACCTCACATGCATGGTGCAATTGCTGTTTACGTTTGACGACAGACCGCCGCTTGCGTTCGCCTTAGCGCGAGAGCAGGGGGCGACAGGGGTGCTTTTTTTTTTTTTTTTTTTCTTTATTATTTTTTTGCTTTTTTAATCTTACTTTTAAACTGTTCCTTTCATATTTTTTTTTTAATCATTTTTATTGTTATCTCGGGGAATGTAAATATCCCCTATGATAGCAATAGGTAGTGACAGGTACTCTTTTTTGAAAAAATTGTGGTCTATTAGACCCTAGATCTCTCCTCTGCCCTCAAAGCATCTGACCACACCAAGATCGGTGTGATAAAATGCTTCCCCAATTTCCCAATGGCGCTATTTACATCCGGCGAAATCTAAGTCATGAAATACTCGTAGCTTCCGGTTTCTTAGGCCATAGAGATGTTTGGAGCCACTCTGGTCTCTGATCAGCTCTATGGTCAGCTGGCTGAATCACCGGCTGCATTCTCAGGTTCCCTGTTGAGACAGGAGAGCCAGAGAAAAACACGGAAGATGGTGGGGGGGGGGCATTCCCTCCCACGGCTTGTAAAAGCAGTCTAGAGGCTAATTAGCCACTAGGATTGCTTTTACATGAAAGCCGACCGCTGGCTGAAAAGAATGATACCAAGATGATACCTAAACCTGCAGGCATCATTCTGGTATAACCACTCAAAGTCGTGAATGGCGTACCTGAAGACAAAAAAATGGTTAACAATGGTTAACAATAAAGCACAGTAAACAGTAAAGTATAAATAATTACACACCTGAAAAACAAACATGATAAAACATAATAACAATAACAATAACAATAAAACATTGCAGAATAGAATACAGTAAAAAAGAGCAGAACAATAGAGAGAGAGAATAGAGAGAGAGAGAACAATAAAACGACAACTATTTTTTTTTATTTCATATTTTTTTTTTTTTTACACTTTTTTTGTAACTAACTTTTATAACTGTAACCGGTTCCAGGTTCGGGTCTCTCAAAATGCGATGGCATCTTGGGAGACCCTGTGAAAGTGTGCCTAGTCTGTGCAATGCTGTACCCTACGCTAATACTCAACTAGTGAATGGTAGCGTTCAAAACATTCACCAATGCAAAGACCAGGATTGTCAGGACAGGAGGGACAATAATAGCGGGTGTCACGCCTATATCCGCGCTTGCTGCAGACACAACATCTTTTTTGGGGGGGTTCGTTGGGTAGGGGTACTCGGGAGGACATAAAAATGCCTCTCATGCAGCCGACTGCATTTGGTTGGGGATGTGAATGGGGGAAGTATGGGCGCTGCAGAAGCAGTGGGTTCCCAATTAGGATTGGCGAATGCAGCAGGAAGGGCATTATGGGCACGACAGGCCTGTGTTTGTCTTTTTGGTGGCAGCGGGACACTACTTGTGCTTGCCACCTCACCAGCTTGAACTGCACTTATGGGACTCGCCACGTCACCAAGTGTTACTGCAGTGCTGGTTTGACTACGACCGGGGTGTACTACGCCGCTGGTGCTTGCCAGTTCCCCAAAACGCTACCAAAAAACTGTTAGCGATCGCAGGGATCAGGCCTGACTCTGCGAACGCTGCAGTTATGCGTTTAGTGTTTTGTAAGTGACAGTGATCGATCGATACTGCACTTGAGTGGGCTGGGCCGGGCGGAGGGGCAAAACGCAGGTGCTAGCAGGTATCTGGGCTGATCCCGCTAACACTGCGTTTTTGGGAACCCTAAACTGCTGGGGACGCTAGTATAGATCTGATCGGATCAGATATTGATGCGATCAGATACTATACCACTAAGGGAGGTGTACGGTGCGTGCGTGGGTGTTAGCGGTACTGGCGCTAATCTGACGCTGCCTGGGGCTGGTGCTTGCCAGTTCACCAAAATGCTACCAAAAAAACTGTTAGCAATCGCAGGGATCAGGCCTGACTCTGCGAACGCTGCAGTTATGCGTTTAGTGTTTTGTAAGTGACAGTGATCGATCGATACTGCACTTGGGTGGGCTGGGCGGAGGCGCAAAACGCAGGTGCTAGCGGGTATTTGGGCTGATCCCGCTAACACTGCGTTTTTGGGAACCCTAAACTGCTGGGGACGCTAGTATAGATCTGATCGGATCAGATATTGATCCCATCAGATACTATACCACTAAGGGAGGCGCATGCTGTGTGCGTGGGTGTTAGCGGTACTGGCGCTAATCTGACGCTGCCTGGGGCGACGCATATCTCCGCCGGGCGATCGGGGGGCTAAACCTTTATTCGGTAATAAACGGCGGGTGCCCTGACACTATAAAAAATAAACGAACTAACCAGCGTCAACCGTAACGATTATACGGTGATCAGTGGTGAAAGGGTTAACTAGGGGGCAATCAAGGGGTTAAAACATTTATTAGGTAGTATATGGGGGTCCCTGACGCTATAAAACGCTGACGGCGAACCTAAATATTTACCTCACTAACTAGCATCACCAGCGACACTAATACAGCGATCAGAAAAATGATCGCTTAGCGACACTGGTGACAGGGGGTGATCAAGGGGTTAAAACTTTATTAGGGGGGGTTAGGGGGGTACCCTAGACCTACAGGGGGGTAACAGTAACTGTGCTAACACAGTAACTGTCACAAACTGACACAGCAGTAATCAGGAAAAAAAAAAAAAACTGCTGGTGTCAGTTTGTGACAGGGGGGGGGGGTGATTGGGGGGGGATCGGGGGGCGATTGGGGGGGGGATCGGGGTGTTTTGTATGCCTGGCATGTTCTACTGTGTGTGTGTTGGTGCACTCACTCACATGTCGTCTCTCCTCGGGCCGGAACGGAAACTACCGACCCGAGGGGAAATGACATCACTTCCTTTGCTGCTGTTTAGCATACAGCAGCAAAGGAGTGTTCCCATTGGCCGGCGGCGATCGCGAGGGGGGGGCCACGAATGGATGGCCTCCCCCTCGTCTCTGATCGCCGGGGGACAGAACAGGACCGCCTCGGGCGGCGGGGGGGGGTCCGATCGGACCCCCCACCCGCGGGAGGCAAATCACGTACATGTACGTGATTTTGCCTGCCCGTGCAGCCTTGCCGACGTACATCGACGTGAGGCGGTCCTTAAGTGGTTAAGGGGAACCCCGGCCAAAAAAAAAAAAAAAAAATGACGTGGGGTTCCCCCTAAATTTCATACCAGACCCTGCAGGTCTGGTATGGATTTTAAGGGGAACCCCGCGCCAAAAAAAAAAAAAAAAAATCCCGTGGGGTTCCCCCAAAAATCCATACCAGACCCTTATCCGAGCACGCAACCTGGCAGTCCGCAGGAAAAGAGGGGGGGACGAGAGTGTGCCCCCCCCTCCTGAACCGTACCAGGCCACATGCCCTCAACATTGGGAGGGTGCTTTGGGGTAGCCCCCCAAAACACCTTGTCCCCATGTTGATGAGGACAAGGGCCTCATCCCCACAACCCTGGCCGGTGGTTGTGGGGGTCTGCGGGCAGGGGGCTTATCGGAATCTGGAAGCCCCCTTTAACAAGGGGACCCCCAGATCCCGGCCCCCCCCTGTGTGAAATGGTAAGGGGGTACTTACCCCTACCATTTCACTAAAAAAACTTTCAAAAATGTTAAAAATGACAAGAGACAGTTTTTGACAATTCCTTTATTTAAATGCTTCTTCCTTCATCTTCTTCTTCTTCTGGTTCTTCTGGCTCTTCTGGTTCTTCCTCCGGCGTTCTCGTCCAGCATCTCCTCCACGGCGTCTTCTATCTTCTTCTCCTCGGGCTGCTCCGCACCCATGGCATGAGGGGAGGCTCCCGCTCTTCTCTTCTTCTTCATCCTCTTCTCTTCTTCCTTCTTCCTTCTTCTCTTCTTCTCCTCTTAATTTTCTTCTCCGGGCCGCTCCGCATCCATGCTGTCATGGAGGGAGGCTCCCGCTGTGTGACCGCGTCTCTTCGTCTGACGGCTCTTAAATAACGGGGGGCGGGGCCACCAGATAAGGGTCTGGTATGGATTTTTAGGGGGACCCCACGCCGTTTTTTTTTTTTGGCGCGGGGTTCCCCTTAAAATCCATACCAGACCCTTCGGGTCTGGTATGGAATTTAGGGGGAACCCCACGTCATTTTTTTTTTAAATTTTGGCCAGGGTTCCCCTTAATATCCATACCAGACCTAAAGGGCCTGGTATGGAATTTAGGGGGTCTCCCACGTCATTTTTTTTTTTCATTTTGGTTCGGGGTTGCCCTGTGGGGAATTCCCATGCTGTTTTTTATCAATGAACTTCTATGTGTATTGTCGGCAATGCAATAGCCGCGGGTAGTTTTAAATGGCTTTTTTTCCTTCGAAATGTCATTTTGCTGTCAGACTGTTCTAAACACAGGAAACATGCGCCCCTTTACAGGCATACTATAGACAACCCCCAGGTACGAAATTTAAAGGGATATTACACTTTTATTGTTTGACTTTAAGCATTAAATAAAATCACTGCTCCTGAAAAAACGGCCCTTTTTAAAACTTTTTTTTGCATTGATCCATGTCCCCTGGGGCAGGACCCAGGTCCCCAAACACTTTTTATGACAATACCTTGCATATTAGCCTTTAAAATTAGCACTTTTGATTTATCCCAAAGAAGGGTGTTCTGCGGCATTCGAATTTGCCGCGAACACCCCAAATTGTTCGCTGTTCGGCGAACTTGCGAACAGCCAATGTTCGAGTCGAACATGAGTTCGACTCGAACTCGAAGCTCATCCCTATTAGCAAAACTAACAACCAGGATGGTTCCTCAATGCAGCCACTTCTGGTCAGGGATGGCCTTGGTATACTGTCACAGAATTTAGTAAACCAGACTGTGTGGACTGCACAGAGGAAACCAGAAACACATGTAAGTGAAAAATAAGGGTGTTTATTAAATAGGTGACAAATAAGTGAAATATAAACAGTGCAAAACCAACCACAGACCCACAAACTACAAATAATATATACAAATAACTGGAGATACCGGAATCGTAAACAAGCCAGGCCGAGATCATACACAAGGAGGTCAGCAGATGGGTAAGGATGGGAAACCAACAGGGCAGGGAGGGGATGGATGGATAGGCTGCAGGGCAGGGATATAAGGAAATCAGGGCACAGGAGGGACAGGTCCAGGATGGGTTCGGGATGGGGATCGGATCAGATCAGATCAGAAACAGGCTCAAGGTCAGGATACAAGCAGGGAGGTCAGGGCACAGGAAGAAAGATACCAAGGCAAGCATGTGAGGGCTTGCCGGGTATTTATGAGGCTGCAGTATTTGACCTCACGTTACACCTGAGCGCAGAGGGTGCTGTCTGCTCCACACTGCCGGAGTACACCCGCTGGTGGACACCGGTACTACGGCCCAAGGATGCAACAGTGCCACCAGCAGGTGAGTCCTCTTATTACAGGTCCGAGGTGTTGGAAGACACCCGCTGGTGGACACTGGTACTGCGATCCAAGAGACCGATAGCACCACCAACGGGTAAACCTTTTCATGACAGGGAATGTGCAACGTCTCAAAGAGATAGAGAAGTTTGGGTAGAATCGCCATCTTAATGGTCACCAGGCAACCAAAGAGAGATAACCTTTGGGATTTCCACCTGGCCAGGGAATAGATGTATAAAGTGGGGGGACGTCAGCTTTATAGACAGTGTCGTAGGAGGGAGTGAGGTGAAAACCTAGGTATTTTAAAGTGGAAGTCTTCCACGAGTAGTTAAATGATTGAGAGAGAGAAGATAATGTGCTATGAGGTATATTGGGGGAGGGCTTCCGCCTTAGAGTTGTTAGTTTTGTAACCCGATAGAGAGCTTTAGCGATCTAACTCCATATGGAGATTTAGGAGGGAGACATGTAGTTGCGTGAGTGTAAGCAAAACGCTGTCTGCAAAAAGAGAAATCTTAAAACCCCTAGTACGGACCGGGATAACGTGGATATTTGGATTCTGTCTAATATGGGCTGCTAGGAGCTCAATACATATAGCATACAGGAGGGGGGGACAGTGGGCACCCCTGTCGAGTCCCGTTGGTAATGGGAAAAGCGGGGGAAGGAGGCAAACGGGTTTCTAACTAGGGCCGAGGGGGATGAATATAAATGAGTAATGGATCGCAAGTGCAAGAAGGGGCCCTTTATACCGACACAGTGAAGAGCTGCAAACAGAAATGGCCAGCCAAGCCTATCAAAGGCCTTTTCTGCTTCCAGACTGAGAAGTAGTGCCAGTTCCTGTTCGCTACTTCTATGAGAATAATTACTCTCCTAGTGTTGTCACCTGCCTGACACAGGGGGATAAATCTTACCTGATCCTTGTGAATCAGTGGCGGCATTAGGTTATTCAGTCTATCTGCCAGAAGCTTAGTAAAAAAATTTAGGTCCGTATTAAGGAGCGCAATTGGCCTTTAATTAGAGCAAAATGTGTGGTCCTTTCCCGGTTTGGGAATCAGCGTAAGGAAAGAGGTCTACATGTCTCTCGGGATGGGGGTGCTAGCTAAAAAGGAATTAAACAGAGGGGTGATGTGAGGGAGAAGGAGTGGAAGGAAAGTTTTATAGTAGAGGTATGGTAGGTCATCGGGACCAGGAGATTTGTTAGTTGGAAGAAATTTAATCGTAGCAGCTACTTCCTCCTCAGAGATAAGGCTAGTTAAGTCAGAATGGGGAAATAATGGGGAGATCACAGTCAGCCAAATAGGATTAAATGGCCTGGGACAGATCAGGGGGTGGAGGGTTATGTGGCACAGTTGGGTCGTTATATAGAGTTGAGTAATAGTCGTGAAAGAGTTGCGCAATTTTAGTCTTTTTTTTTTATTACTTTATCCATGGGAATGGTTAAGACCCCTACCATTTTATATTTGCTTTGTGTGTCCTATTGGAGAGATTTCACTTTAAAACCTAGCGGGAGTTTTAACATATTCTCACTAATCTAAAACTAAACAAAAAAGTTATGGTTTTGCAATTTGTGGCTTTGCTGGGTATCCTCCGGCATTTGTGAATAAATCCAGCATTGCAGTGTCATGACACATGTAGTCCATCCCCCCACAGTTAGAACACATCCCTAGGACACACTTAACCCCTGCAGCGCCCCCTACTGGTTAACTCCTTCACTGCCAGTTACTTTTACACAGTAATTGGTGCATTTTTAATCACACTGATCGCTTTATAAATGTGAATGGTCCCAAAATAGCACCAAAAGTGTCCGATCTGTCTACCGTAATGTCGCAGTCATGATTAAAATTGCAGATCGCTGCCATTACTAGTAGAAAAAAAAATTATTAATAAAAATGCCATAAACTATCCCCTATTTTGTAGACTCTATAACTTTTGTGCAAACCAATCAATAAACGCTTATTGCAATTTTTTTTAGCAAAAATATGTAGAAGAATACTTATCGACCTAAACTGAGGAACAAAAATGTTTTTTTTTATAGTTATATTTTCTAAGAAGATTCGACGGAGCAGGTAAACTATACGGCATCGTACAGTTTAGCTGCTCCGTCGAATCTTCTTTGAACATTCGACAGACACCATAAGCCTTCAATGACAGATTCAACCTTAATTTGGATTTTCGGACGAATGCAATTTAACGAAAAACGAAATAAATAAAAAGGAATTTCGGGAGTAACTAAATAAATGTATTTTTCAGACGAAAACGAAATTCCGCAACGAAATATTTCAGTGTGCATGTCTACCGCAAAGTCAGACAAAAATATCTAGAGTACTTTGCGGGTAGGGGGGGCATTGATATGCCAGAAAATGTATAAAACGTTTTTAAAATAAATTTTTATTTTAAAATGAACTAATATTTCATTTGATTTCCTGCTTGTGTTTCTTTTAGCTGTCTCCTAGGTTCACCAATGGGCTTTTCTTTTTGGACATTTCATTCAATAGTGAAAATGTAATTTATTTGATACATGAGACGTCGATCTCTTTTTCAGCTAACTATTATGTTGTGGGTCTGCTACACACACACACATTGTTATTGTTGTTAATGTATGTAATGCATTAATGATAAAAATAATTATCCTTTTCAGCACCATGAAATAATTGTTTGGAGTCCCTAAAATGGCCTGATTGGGGGCAATTTTAGAGCACTGTGTGGGTTATTTACTCAAGGCAAATCCACTTTGCACTATAAGTGCACTGCAAGTGCACTTGTAGTGCAAAGTGGATTTGCCTTTAGTAAATAACCCCCATTGCCACTGTAAACACAAACTTACTCCAAAAACTGGTATTGAGCATTGAAAGAAGAAGCCACACATTGTTGAATATAAAAATTTTTACTCTGTGCACATTTACATGTGCATTAGAAAAGGGTTTTCGAACAAACCAAAATCTTTGGTGTATAACATTTTTATGCTTAACATTATAAATATCCTTTTTTTGGTTAAACAGGCATGTTTAAAACCATACCATACACAGCTCAGGAACTTACAAAGTTCAATTTTGAAAAAATGAAGGCAATATCAGACATTAGTATGTTAAAACTGTGTTGATCTTGCCTTCATCAGATGGGGTGATGTCACCCCTGTAAAAGCCAAATTTTGAAGATGCACACAAATTGGGAGTGAAAATGTAGATTTCCCTCCTGATCCCATGCCTAATGTCAACATGTGCGAGTTCCCATCATGGGGCATCAATGGACATGTTTCAGGGGTGCAACCCCTTCCTCTCACCTACTTGAGTTGCGAGGAAGGGGTTGCACCCCCAAAACGCGTACCTTGATATCCCGTGATGGCAGATAGCACATGTTGACACACTGTGTGCATCTTCAAAATTTGACTTTTAAAATACCTTAAACTTAAATTAAAATAAAAAAGTCCTCAACAAAACTGTACAATTTCTGTGTGTTTTAGATTCTGCCTAAAACATCAATGATGTTCTTAATTTTTTGAACATCATTGATGTTTTCCTTTATCTTTTCCAAATCACGATTGCACACCATGATCTCCCCGATGAGGACGTGTGCACTTGCACTTGTGAAATGAGTTTCTTCTTTCACAACATCCACATCACCTAAAAAGAATAAAACACACCATGTATTATAAATATGCAGGCATACATCTATTACCTGAAGCTGTGGTCTCAGACACTCACCTGTTGTGGTCACTATTTCAACCACGTCATGAACCTCTCTTCCCTCCACATCCTCAGGTTGTGGTGTGGTGACTTCCCCTTCTTTAGGAGGTTGGGGTCCCTGGTGTCCTCTGATGTCCCGAATCTTTTCTCCCCTATGTGAATAAAAAAAAGGTATACTTAGCACACAGATATTTGAGGCAAGAAATATGAATATGAAACATTTCTTGAAGTGTCGTACAATTGTCTGTTTTGGCAGAGTTCCAAGCTGAAGACATGATTTTTTCCCTTTCTTCAAGCTGGAATACTTACCTTTTTTGGTAAAGTTTCCCACATGGAGACACCCCTAGTATCCACTGGAGCACCTGTGTGGGACACCCTAAAAAGGGTGTTCTGGTGTCCCACACTAGTGCTCCTGCATCCAGATGTGTAAACTGCTGCTGAGTGTCCTCTCCTTAAACGGAATCAAGTTTGCATTTCATTCTAGTTACAAACCCATCTAGACAAACTTTCGTTTAATACAAATAGGCCTGAACAAATGTAGTTAACCTTCATCTGCCAAAAAACATCATATAAGTGAGCGAACGAACGATGTTTACTACGAACGATTACTGTGCCCACGAATCTGAAACTTGCCATTTTAAACTGTACAACAGTAAAGAAAAGCACATGGAGCAGCACTAAAGTAATAATAATAGGAACACACAACAAAATACTTACTTTTTTGCAGCACTCTCTTGATTCATCTGTACTGATCCTGCTCTCTCAATTTGAGGTCTGACCATCGTTTCCTCAGTTGATCCATTTCACCAAAGGACATATTTGAGGCCTTAAATCTGGATCATGACGTTTGTGGCCCCGGGCTTTCCTCGTCGTTGCTGCTCTCCTCTGCATGCACCTGCTCCGTCTACGCCATGTGCTGTCCCACTGCGCTGAAAGAGAAGGGGCAGGGAATATACTAGAAAGAAGGTCAGGGGCGGGCGGAGTTTCACGCATGCGCAGTGTATATAAAACGTAACATGCATGCGTCATTCGTACGATCTATGAGCGGAGGATGGAATAGCGTAAGCGCCGATTGTGCTAACGAAGGTACAATTTTAACTTGGGGCATCAGTGGCCTATACTGCTTATAGATTGAGGCCTATATTGGGACAAGATTAGGAGAGTTTAGCCTGGCATTAGGGTTTGTCTTGTGTCTTGCAGATAAAATGGAGAGATTCAAAAATCATGACTTCCTCCCCAACTTCATTGATAAATACAGGGAGCTGCCCTGTCTGTGGCAGGTGAAATACCCTTTTTATAATGATAAAATAAAGAGGAAGGCAGCGCTGGATCAATTGCTGGAATTGGTGTAAAATTGGTGGCCTGAGGAGCACATATAATAGGGAGCGCAAAAAGGTCCAGGATTCCATGAGATCAGGAGCAGCAGCAGATGACGTTTATGTCCCCAGGCTCTTGTACTATGACAGACTGGGGTTTTTGACCAGACCAGACTAAAATCAGGCCATCACTCTCAACCTTTCCTTCCACTCTTCCTTCCACCTCAGATGAGGCTTCAGAAGTCCAACCTGGTCCTTCCACCCAGGAAGAAGTGGAGGAGCCCAGCTTGAGCCAGGTATAGCATTGTTCAATATATTTCTTGTCAAAAATTAATGATGTTAACTAGATGTTATTATTGATCACTCATTTTTGATTTAACAAAGTGGTTTACATATCAATAGACAGTAGTAGCCAAAAATGATTGGGACAAGAATGACAAATGCTGGGGTCAGAAGGATAGTCTTTTCTATTTGTTAACATTCAATTTGCAACAGTCATGAGTTTAAAATTGTGAGTGATTGATGACCAAAAAACTAAAACTACGTCCCATTTTTTACACAGGAAAGTCTCAGCCAGGAGGAGGGTGTGGAAAGTCTCAGCCAGGAGGAGGCCGTGGAAAGTGGCAGCCAGGAGGTGGCCGTGGAAAGTGGCAGCCAGGAGGTGGCCATGCCCAGTAGCCTGACCGAATCGCAGGTTCCTCCCCTCCGCCTTACAACAAAAAGGCCCAGGAAGGGAAGTAACATGGAGGAGTCAGCGCTTTCTTTGATTCGGCAGGCTACTGTGGCCCTCAGAACCACCCCCAATCTTCAAGAGGCCTATGCCTGCATGACAGCCAGCAAAATGCAGGAAATGGAGGTGGGCCAATGCCTCATTTGTGAGGAGGTCATGTATCAGGCCCTAAATAAGGGGGTGATGGGCGAACTCACAAAAAAAAGTCACGTATTTGAGTTGAACCATACTCCTCCTCCACCTCCTGCCACAACTCCAACACCACAGCCACAGCATGGAAGGAAGCATGGAAGGAAGACAAGAGTGTGATGGCCTGGGTTCGGTCTGGTCTGGCAAAAGACGCAGGCTGTTGTAAGTCCACAGCCTGGGGACATGTATGTCATCTGCTGCTGCTCCCGATCTCTCGGAGTCCTGGACCAGATTGTGCTCCCTATTAAATAGACTCCTCAGGCTACCAATTTGACCTGTCAAATAATCTACCCTGGGGTACAAAGGCTTTGCCAATTTCAACAGTTTATCTAGTGTTGCCTTCCTCTTTATTTTGTTATGACCCCTAATAAATGTCTAGTTTTTTTCACAAATACTTGGCTATGTGTTTTAGTTCAAAAAGGACAGTTTGTTTGTGAGTAGGCAGGTACATTTCAAAAATACAATGTCAAATTAACAAGGGACACCAACACCAACCAATCTCCTTGAGCTTAAAAAATATAGGATAATAATGGTGTTGTGGTAACTTGACACACAAAACGACAAAAAATATTATGGAGATCATTAAAAAAAAAAAAATCAGGAGATCTTGATAAAAAGAAAAAAAAAAGGAGATCACTATAAAAAAAAAAACTAGAAACATTCTGGAGATATGGAAAAAAAAAAAAAAAAAAAGATTATTCAGGAGATCACGAGAAATAATAAAGAAATCGGTTTGTCAGAACTCTGTGTGAATATCAGCAGCAAAACAACTTCATTATTCTAGCATTATAAAGAAGAAGAGAATGCGCTGCATTAAAAGATCAAAAAATTTGCAGCGTGACGAATGTGCTATCTCCATTACGAACGCTAGTTTTACCAGACCAAGCACTTCCATCTCGTACTTGATTCAGAGCATACGTGGAATTTTGTGCGTCTGAATTGTCTACACATGCTTAGAAGTTAAGACAATGGATTGTGTTGTTGGAAAATTTGAGATCCAGCTCTCAAACATCTGTTGTCAGAAATTCCGACACGAAATGTCCGATGAAGCCTACACACGGTCGGAACTTCCGACAACAGGCTCACATCGAACATTTGTGGTCAGAAATTCTGATTGTCTGTACGTGGCATTAAAGTTCCTCACTCCTAAATGAGTAGAAAAGCAAATTTTATCGTGTACTACAAAATTTGTAGTTTCACCACTTTAAGAATTGTGGCAATATTAATATTACTTGATGCAACAGTCTCATTATTAATTTTTATTAATTGAATTGTGCCAGCATAAATGAGTTGATTAAAAATCATTGATGAATGGTGTAGACAAACATACACTTTTGTACTGCATATTGGATATTTTTGCATTTTTAGTAATTTAGTAATTTTCTTTGTGCACAGATCACTTATGAATTGATACGCATGGGTTATATGGCATTTGGATATTGATCATGTATGTATATTTGATGTATTGCAGATGTTTTTTTTTTATTCATTATATACGCACCCCATCAGACAAATGTATTTTAGGATAGGGTTTATTTTGAGTGCTACTGTACTTACCATATTCCTCACTCCTGCAGGTTTCCTCCTAGCTGCATGACTGGCCTGGTGAAGTTGTTTTTCTTTGCCACTTCATTGTTCTAGGTATTTTTATGTCCACATACAATGCAGGACCAGCAGTTCTGCATTGTAAGTTAGGACACTGGGGCCCATCCACTAGCTAGAGCATCAGAGAGAAGAAGAGTGGCCGGGGAATAAGGTTGAGGGCAAGTATAGTTGCTTATTCTGTTACCACTTGAAAAATTGAGCATTTAACCTTTGCATTGCGGGAAGAGTCCCACAGCAAGGGTCGTTTTTTATTTTTCCCAGAAATAAGCTGTAAGCGAAACTTGCTGTATAATCCACGTGTTACATAGTTATCTTATGGTGATTATAATGTGGTGGTTTACATATTCTAAGTTTGCTTTACATAGTCTTATACATTGCTTACGGGGTAACCATCAAACAGAGTTACCTACACTTTCTAATTAAATATTATTAACACTTCTGCTAAGTACTCAATTAAAAACCCTAAGGAATCCCTGGTCTCTACTTTCAATTTACACAGGGTCAGAGGGTACAGTATGTAAAAAATTATTCACTGAATACAACAGATTTGTCCTGTAAATACTATTAAATACCTAAAAAAATAGTCACTATTATATTTATGCATTACATGTACATTTCAAAGTAAGAAGATTCTAAAATGTATTATTTTTAGGCATCAGCAAGCATCTGTAGGCAGTAATCACCAATAGTTATGACCCAATGTGCTGTCTAAAGCTGAAAGGGCCACAGAGCTGACACATATCAATGAAAAAAATGTTTTTTGTTGATTTGCGATGACCAATGTTGTGAAAAAGAGCAGTGCAGGGATTTTAATGGCCTGCTAGGATGCAGTGATGAGGAAGCCAGCAGGCTCTCTAGGTGAGCCAGTGGGCAGGCTTTCATTAATTTCACACCATGAAAGTCCTTAGAGAAAGCATCTTCATGCAATGAAACTACAGGGAGCACAAAGTATAACCGTCAATTGTCACCTCTAGGGAAGACTGACAGAATGCTAAGTGGCTTTGTGGCAACTTGTTCAGAATAATAAGTTCTGATTTTAAGTATTAGTGCTTACTGTTGGTAGATTTATTTTAATAAAAATACTTTTTATTAATATTAAAATGGTCATAAAGTAACAGCGTATTCAGTTACAGGAATAGATAAGACAAGGTCTCTGCAATACACAAAGAAGGAATGTATTACATTGAGAGGCAAGCTACAAACATCTCTGTGTAGGTGGCACAGAGCCACCGGTCCCAGGAGCCTTAGCCCAGGCAAGTTTGGAAATGGCAGTCTGAACCGCAGTAAGAAGCACCTCCAGCATGGTGATCTGTTCATAGCCTAGTTGTAGCAAAGAAACAGCTTGTAGGTTTTAGGAGATATCCTCAGTTGTGTATATGGATAAGTTAATTTTTTGCATGTAAACAAATGTGTATTTAATATTTTTTCTTGGTAGCCTGTAAAGCAATGTACCCGCAATCTTTAGATCTCAAGTGCAATGTCAGTCTCTTGCAGACTGTGAGCAGTATAGCTGTCTGGCAATTACTGAAGTCCAGGAAGCTCACTAGTGCCCTCGCAGTTCATTAAGAACTACAAGCCGTTAGCCACCATGGCTGACAGTAGTTGTGGCTCATTCATTCACAGAACTCAGTCAATGAATGATGCGGCCGCGTTGACGGAGCACCGCAATGTCATGTCATTTTCAAATTGTAACAGTGGGTGTGAAGAGAAGGTCCCCCGCCCACTGTCACATGGAGGGAGGATCAGGGAGCGAGGGAGCATGTTGAGAAAGGTAAACTTATCCTTTGAAACACTGCTGGTAAGAGAGACAGAAACACAAAAACCTTTTGTATGTCCATAATCAGGGAGGCAGAGACTGAGACCAATAACCATGTTCATAAATCCCCTGCTTCTCAAAGAACAAGCGTTTCTTGGTCTTAGTTAAGTGTATCTGATTACTATGATTTAAAAACCTTAAAGGCGGGTGCCAGAGACTGATAGCAGCAACAGATGTCTGTTTAATCCCTTTTGATTAGTGAAGAGAGGTGAGGTCAAGTATACATCTTAAGGGTTTTTCTAGATCACCAAGGGACCATCAGGGACCTAATTTCAACAACAGATGCATCTGGAAGCAGAGTAAGCCAAAATGGGTTCAGCTTCCAGAACAAAGTAGGAGGTCATGCATTCCACTTTAGCGTTACCCAGCAGAAGGAGTGACCCGGTAACAAGCCGGGGAGATTGCTCTTACTTCTGGTTAAAGATGTGAGCTAAGAGTGCAGCAGAATTAGGTCAATAGGGAAACTAAGCCATAAAATTTTAAAAAGCATGAAAATACCTGACAATCAGCATATTTATTATGCCAGGCATCTGCCATAAACAGCTTCCAACATGTTGGCAAAACAAGTCAAGCCATGACATGAAGGTCCCTCAGGGTAAAAGTGGGTCCTATCTATACCATATTGAAAACAGGTAAGTATAGTGAAGATAATAATTATTTGATCCCCTGCAGATTTTGTAAGTTTGCCCACTTACAAATAAATGAAGGTTCTGTAATTTTTTAAAAATTTTTATCACAGGTGTATTTTAAATGATAGAGACAGAATATCAACCAAAAATCCAGAAAAAAACACATAAAATAAATGCTATAAAGTAAGTTGCAGTTCAGTGAGTATAATAATTTTTTTGATCCCCAAGGAAAACAAAAAACTTAGTATATAACAAAGAAAGGAGAGCAAAGGGCGGGACTTTAAATGAGGCACACGGGGGCAGGTACAAAAATCAGGTAGAAAACAGGTTTTATTATATTCAAAATGGTCATATATTCACATGGTTTTAAATGTACATAGCTACTATTCTTACTCTATATTTCATCAAAGTATACATTCCAACAAGGACTTATATTTACATTGCGTGAACAGTTAAATAGCTAAAATCACAAGTAGAAGATATATGACACATTGAAGTATCAAATAAACAGGTTACAAAAAAGGGAACAATGAGTGGAAATGGAACGCTCATACATAATTATTGGTGAGGTACGCCTATGGGTAGATGTAAGCTCTACGCGTTTCGGGACTTTATAGCCACTCTTCAGGAGCAAAAACCAAGGGTAACCTAGGGATATGGAAAACAGTCGTATTTAAAGAGAGAAAAATAATTTGGGAGAGAATGGTGGGTAAATGTAGAGTATGTCCCCCACATAGTACACCCAACCCATCAAACTTACACACATATACTTGCGCACAGGCAGCGGGGCCCCGCAAGTCAGGTCAGCCAATGATGTCACATCCCGGAGCTGGGGGGGGCCCCCTGGGGCGGCACTAGTACTTGGTGGAGAAACCCTTGTTGGTATGCATAGAGGTAAGACATTTCTTGTAGTTGGAGACCAGGTTTGCACACATCTCAGGAGGGATTTTGCTCCACTCTTCTTTACAGATCTTCTTTAAATCCTTAAAGTTTCTTGGCTGTCTCTTGGCAAATCGAAGTTTCAGCTTTCTCGATAAATTTTAAGGTCTGGAGACTGGCTAGGCCACTCCATGACCTTAATGTGCTTCTTCTTGAGCCATTCCTTTGTTGCCTTGCTGGGTATGTTTTGGGTCATTGTCATGCTGAAAGACCCATCCACGACCCATCTTCAGTGTTCTGGCTGAGGGAGGAAGGTTCTCATCCAAGATTTTACAATACATAGCCTCGTCCATTGGCCCCTCAGTGCAACAAAGTCTGCCTGTACCTTCAGCAGAGAAACAGCCCCAAAGCATCATGTTTTCACCTCCGTGCTTGACTATAGGGATTGTGTTCTTAGGGTCATAGTCAGCATTTTTCTTCCTCCAAACATGGCGTGTCTAGTTAATGCCAAAGAGCTCAATTTTGGTCTCATCTGACCACGACACTTTCTCCCAATCTTTCTCTGAATCATTTACAGTAGATTTTAGAACTGGGCAATAAGGGATCGGAGCTAGGCACCACATCCCATTAAGTAAATAGAAACAACTGGTAAAGAACAAGCGGGACTTTAAAGGTACCAAAATAATATGCAAATAGATATATACGGTCTGCATCTGGGTCTTGTTAGGGTCCAGCAAATATCCTCTGCTGTTTCTCTACTAGACATCCCAGCAATAAACCACATCCCCTTGTCTTGGGGACAAAAAGATCGTATTGGTTCTAAATTTTTGCAACTTTGAATAAGGTAATTTTGCCTCATTTTAAAACTATTAACCATTTCTATGATCTTAGTTTGATCAATTAGGGTCATAGAGCTTAAAATTTACATGTGGATTTTATACATTTCAGAAACTTATCCTCTTGCACATTTGCCCCTGTAACTCAGGCTTCAGTCTAGGAATCAGAATTGTCTGATTAATTCAAGTGTTATTGCAAACAAAAGCATCTGGTAGGCATGCATTCTCAGCTCATTTTTTGAAAAAAAAGTATGTAATCATGATTTATGATTTGTTATGTAAATTTTTTTGACACTGTTGTCAAAATAATCTTTCAAGTATAATTGTTTGTAGCACCCTTTACCATAAGGTAGGTGCTAGAATAGGATTTTTCTGGGTTTAAGATATCAGTGTAGGCAAATTTAGACAGGCCTGTGCTTTAGGTTAGGCTTGTTTGTTTTGATTTGAGATTGGGAGCATTTAGTGTAGTGGTGGGTGTGACCACCTGCGCTCTGACTCAGAGGCGCCTCCCCTGCTTTCAGGAAGATTTTTCTGGAACAGAGGTTGGACCTGAAGTTTGAGTGACAGGCAGCTCATGTGAGGAGCTCTGGCCAATTCCCATTTGGTATTTCCAGGGGGCAGGCCTCCCATATAAGCTGGGGTCACATGCTGCCCAGGAGTTCTGACAGTGCAGGAAAGAAGGAGAATGGAGTTTTAGGTAGCTGCCTTTGGGTGTTCCCACGTGGGGGGTGCGGCGAGCACGGAGGAGGGATGGAGGAGCTGCTAGGATATATTCCTGGATAAAGATCTTCACCATGGAGTTGGTGTCAAGCTGCTGTGACCGGGGAACACAGGACTTGCACACGGGAGGAGATCGGTGAAGGAAAAGCAACAGTAGGACCAAGGAGAGTAGATCGGGTTCTGTGACCGGGGAACACAGAATTTGCCATTTGGAGAAGGTCAGGGTGAAAGAAGCAAATGAGAATTGTTGAGAGTAGTGCAGAATGCCGTGGCCGGGGGAACGCAGCGTTTACAGTTATGGACTGGCTGGGAACAGTAGTCCACTTATTACCATGTGCTAGGCCGTCGGGGAGAGGTACCGAGCATCTCTGGCCTGGTAAAGCACTCTGGTAATACCTTCCAAGAGACTGTGTAGCTACCAAATTCACTAAGCCACCGGGGAGAGGTATTGCATGCCTCTGGCTTATTGATTTGCTAAAGCCACACCATTCAGAGACTTTACTACAGTAACAAAGTACAGCCAGCAAGCTGGGGTTATTCAGAGTGATCCCTATTTGTCTTACTGGAAGCGAAGCAACAGGAATCTAACAGTTTTGCAGTAGAGGATTTGTACATGGAGTGATAATCTGCTGGAGTGAGTGCAGAGGAGGAGGAGCAATAGTCTGCAGTGGAGATATGCAGAGGAAATAGACTGTGACTGTTAGAGGTGCATCATTTTCAAGGCTAAAGCTGCTAATCGATGTTCTACCAATGTGATGACAATCCAATAATTGCTATGGGCATCCCATATCTTCCTTTACCCCAACCAAGTTGTATCCCGCAATAAACGCAACAAAACTACACAAATGATTGCTCATTGTCTCAGAGGTGATAGATGGGGGTCTGGCAGCAGGGTGATTTGGTGGATGTTAGTAACTAGTGGTAACCAACAGCTATAGATTTATAATTGTTCATTTTTTTGTAGTATTTAACTTCATGCAGCACTTTCAAAAGCTCCTGAGGAAGCTCCTATGAGCGAAACATGTAGAGTAAGAAGTGGCTGAACCTGTTATATGAATGCTATGCTTTTTGAACATTGTGATTTTAAAGAAACTTATGTTTAATAAAATGTATATTTTTATATATCTATTTGCATATTATCTTGGTACCTTTAAAGTCCCGCTTGTTCTTTACCAGTTGTTTCCATTTACAGTAGATGTTCATTGGCATGAATGTACATGTTAAATGGAAAAGAGAAGCTGCGCTATATAAGGGTGCGGGTCAACAATGGCTTGTGTATTCCAGGATAATGAAATGCAGTTCAAACAAATACACATAAAACACCCGGATGAGCTAAATCCTCATTCAGTGCCACCGCCTAATGAAAAACTCGCTTACCAGATGGCAAGCGGAAACAAGAGGATGGCTATAGCCCAGCCAAGGCCTTTGCTTGAACAAAAGGAGCGTCCAGACAGATGTAGTTAGTGGATTAACTGTGTGCTCCAATCCCTTGTTGCCTTGAATCTCCCATGAACCTCAGTGATCAGCAGGGTAATCAGGGTATTCAGCAGGGTATGGAAGAAAAACCAACCATAGGGTGATATTGCTTAAACAGGGTTTATTAAAACAGTAATGCACTTACATTGAATTGAAGATAAAAACTTGCGCTAAAAAACAGAGCCGTCCGGCTGCAATCGAACACCCGTCCTACTAGTACAACAGTGTGGTGACGTCAGCACGTATCCTCCTCCATACGCGTTTCATCACAGGTTGACGTTCCCCATTAACGTCAACCTGTGACGAAATGCGTCTGAGGAGGATACGTGCTGACGTCACCATAGCGATATCACGCTATGGTTGGTCTTTCTTCCATACCCTACTGAATACCCTGATTACCCTGCTGATCACTGAGGTTCATGGGAGATTCACAGCAACAAGGGATTGGAGCACACAGTTAATCCACTGACTACATCTGTCTGGACGCTCCTTTTGTTCAAGCAAAGGCCTTGGCTGGGCTATAGCCATCCGTTTGTTTCCGCTTGCCATCTGGTAAGTGAGTTTTTCATTAGGTGGTGGCACTGAATAAGGATTTAGCTCATCCGGGTGTTTTATGTGATTAGATATGTGCTGAAGGTTTAAAGTGGACTCCCACAGTACTATTCCTAGTTCAGTCCGTATGACTAAGTGTTGTCAAATCAAAGAAATATCTATCTTATCTTCTTCTATCTTAGTGGTAAAAATATTCTGGCAAGTAGAAATGGCTTCAATTATGTTTATCGTGTCAGATGGAGATGGACTGGAGTCCTGTGTTTCGGGATCTTTAGCTCCAAGCATGGTTTTGGCACTATCTTTGCCCAACCTGCAGTACTTATTCAGCTGCCCAGAGACCACACAGGCATGCTTTAAAGGCTTCATGGAGGTAAAGGATCACTCAGATAATCCAAGGCAGTGCTTTTTGCAGAGGGTGAAAGCCACTGTGTTGTGCAGGATAAAGGGAAGGATCAATGCTGTGTGGAGCTGCAGCTAGACATGTCATACTCCATGCTGTTACAGACTATGCCCACTCTACTGTTGGTATATTTATCTAAAAGTAAGTCACTGAGCTGTGTTGTCCCATTATTAAATCTATACTGTCAAAAACAGCATGAAAAAGGTCTGATAGAGATACACATCATCGTTTCTCATTACCAAATACATATACACATATGACACAATAAACTCATTACCAATTAAGTATACACATATGGCACATTTATTTCAGTGGTTCTGTATTTGCCATTGGGATATGACAGTTTTAGGTTGACAGTAGGATCAGTGTTGTACCACAGATTGCCAATTTCAAGGGCTGCATACATAGAGTGGCAGTGGAAAATCACCAGTTTTGCTCCTGCAGTCCCATACCCACAAAAACTACTGACCACCGATAATTCATGACAAGAAATAATGATTGCCAATGAGAAGAATTTACTAAGGTTGGAGCAATCAAAATCTGGAGTAGCTGTGCATGGTAACCAGTCAGCTAATAGCTTTAATTTTTAAATCTTATCTGAACAAGCTAAAGTTAGAAGCTGAATGGTTACTATGACCAGCTACACCAGATCCACTCTGCTCCAGTTTGTAGTAAATTTCCCCTGAATATGTTTCAAGCGACTGTTAAGGCAGAAATCTTGGCTGATCAGATCCAGAAATCTGGACTGAAATCTTCCCTGCTCATTCTGCTCACTCTGTAGTAAGGGTGCCTACAGTATGCAGACTTCAGACATGTAGCAGGAGGCAGAACAAGGAATACACACTTGCAATGTCAGAATTTGGGTTAAAATCTACATTACATGGAATGTGACTTAAAAGTAACAATTTAAAATCCTTCTGCTAGAAAACATTTACTATTGGATTGGGTTTAGAATGTCTTTAACAGTCTCGGAGTTGTTAAAAAGGCATTTTTTTAACATCAAACATGCAACATGTGTGTATGTCCCCCCTTCTCCTCTGTAATTCACTGCAGGCAAATTTGAACCACGCAAAAACATATGCAACCTTAAATTCTTTGACTCATATGCTGACAACTAGTTATGCCACTGATTTTGCCTAAGGAGGTAATTTCCATATTGAGGTTTAGGCAAATCTTGGAACATATAAACATTTTTAGTTGTTTGAATGTATATAAAGTATTAATTCTTCTTTAACACAAGCTAGTCTTAGAAATATTAATGTGAGTGTAGTAATTACCAGATTAGATACAGCTATGTGATGGCTGGGGTGACTATTCAATGGGAATACCTGTACTGTTATAACATATAATATTACCTGTTCCTGGAACCTTAGAATCAAAGAATAACACATGTAATGTGGATATATTGTATTTCATCTGCAACACTAATCTTGAAAAATCCCAGTTCATTTTCCAAGGGAAACCATTTGATCCACTGATAATGCAATCCAATAAATACCTCAGTTCTAAGTAGCTGCCAGTCAAAAATGTGCTCCATGCAAAATACTTAAACTTAAAACAATATAAGGAAACTATCAATGACGAACTATCATATGATTCAAAAGAGACAGTATTATTTAAAAATGAGGAGCTGTTAAAAATTATGATAAAGATTGTGTTAAAGAAAGCCATAAGAAGTCCCGTTTGTGAGAGGCCATGTGGGGGACACAGCAAACATGTGGAAAAAGGTACTCTGGTCAGATGAGACCAAAATTTTACTTTTTGGCCTAAAAGCAAAATGCTATGTATGGCAGAAAACGAACACTACACATCACCCTGAACACACCATCCCCACCGTGAAACAGGGTGGCGGCAGCATCATGTTGTGGGGATGCTTTTCTTCGGTAGGGACAGGGAAGCTGGTCAGAGTTGATGGGAAGATGGATGGAGCCAAATACAGGGCAATCTTAGAAGAAAACCTGTTAGCGTTTGCAAAAGAGACTGGGGAGGAGGTTCACCTTCCAGGAGGACAATAGTCCTAAACATACAGCCAAAGCTACAATGGAATGGTTTAGATTAAGGCCCCTTTCACACTTATACGACTTGTCCCACGATTTTGTACTGCAAAATCGTATGACAAGTCATTCTCCATGATTTGCAATGACTACCATTCATATTGGCACGACTTTAAGTCATGCCGACTTGAAAGTAGTCCCTGCACTACTTTGGTCCAACTTCTATGCGAGTTGTACTCCATAGACCTCAATGTTAAACCCTCAAGTAGCATGCAAATCGTGCCTGCTATAATATAGACACGACTTCAGTAAGACTTTGTAAGCACAAGCCCGGCTCGCTGATCGGGAAAGGAAAACTTTTTTCCTTTCCCGATGAGCGACAAGCAGTGCTGACAACTGTCTGGTATGAATCCAGAGGGGGAACGCCGCGCCAAGTTTTAAATGAAAAAACCAGCGTGGGTTCCCCCCCAGAGGCATACCAGGCCCTTAGGTCTGGTATGGATCTAAGAGGAACCCCTTACGCTGAAAAATCGGCGTGGGGTCCCCCCCAAAATCCATGCCAGACCCTTATCTGAGCACGCAGCCCGGCCGGTCAAGAATGGGGGTGGGGACGAGCGAGCGCCCCCCCCCTCCTGGACAGTACCAGGCCGCATGCCCTCAATATGGGGGGTGGGTGCTTTAGGGCATGGGGGGCACCCTGCCGACCCCCCTACCCCAAAGCACCTTGTCCCCATGTTGATGAGGACAAAGGCCTCTTCCCGACAACCCTGGCCGTTGGTTGTCGGGGTCTGCGGGCGGGGGGCTTATCGGAATCCGGGAGCACCCTTTAATAAGGGAGCCCCCAGATCCCGGCCCCCCATCCTATGTGAATGAGTATGGGGTACATGGTACCCCTACCCATTCACCTAGGGGAAAAAGCGTCAATAAAAAAGACACTACACAGGTTTTTAAAATAATTTATTAGGCAGCTCCGGGGTCCTCTTCCGACTTCGGGGGTCTCTCCGGCATCTCCTCCCGGTGTCCTGATCTTCTGCCGGCTCCACCGATATCTTCTGCCGCTCTTTTGCCAGCGGTGGTCCGGACTTTTGGATCGTCTTCTTCCCTCTTCTCTTCCAGAGATGTTGACACGACGCTCTCTCCAGCTGCAATGGTCTCTGAACGCTCCGCAATGGACTTATATAGGCGGTGACCCCACCCCCTTATGAGGTCACTGTCCCGGGGCATCCTGGACTGTGCCGTTATAAGGGGGCGTGGTCATCACCCGGTGACCACGCCTCCTAAAACGTCACAGTTGGGCATTTTCACTTAGGGGTGTACTCACTTTTGTTGCCAGCATTTTAGACATTAATGGCTGTGTGTTGGTTTATTTTGAGGGGGCAGCAAATTAACACTGTTATACAAGCTGTATACTCACTACTTTACATTGTAGCAAAGTAACATTTCTTCAGTGTTGTGATATAAAAAGGTATAATAAAATATTTACAAAAATGTGAGCGGTGTACACACTTTTGTGAGATACTGTATATATATATGTATATGTAGCGCACTACCCCCGTAGGAGCTGCTAGTTTAGCTCATCACCTTTCCATTAGTGTTGCTCCGTTCTTCCTCCCCTGCACAAATAACACATCAGAAGACAGTCCAGAACATTTGAACTTTAAGCTTTATTCTTTTCCTTGAGTCAGGTTAGAAAAGAACATTAACTATTCACAATATGTGTCTCCAGGAAGTATGAGCTGCCTCTAAATCTTCTACGGTTCCTGTAATGGTAGTTATAACCTCTTCCCTTAGTGAACTGACAGTGCCTCTCTGAAAGACACTTGGTATTGGATGCTGGATGTACTAGGCCTCACCTGCCCATGTTGACTCCTGCGATCCTCCCAGGCCAGTTCAGGAAAAGTCCGGGTGCACCTCGATCTACTTCATCCCTTTAACAGCTACTTCCTGCTCCGCATGTCCAGAACCATCCCAGTCGGTAATGTCTGATCCATGACTCCTGGAGTTTCTTGTGGTGACTTTGTGATGACGAACCATCCAACACTGAGGTCTCTGAACCCTCAGTGCCTTCCGGTCCATGGATTTTCGCTACTCGGCCCTGAGAGCATTACACCCCCAGGCCTTCAAGCCTGGACCCCTGAGGGTCACATTCTTGCAGCCTTTCTGGATCAAAATTCCATCTCCAACCTTCCCAGGAAACATGTGACCTTAGCTTTTATAACAGTCCCGCCTCTGCCCAAGCAAAACAATGATTGGTTCAGAGGGGTCTCCAAAAACGACCTGCCACTCTTCTCCTTCAGTCCACCCACTTTCCAGAACATTTCAGAGAAAGTGATGGAAATCTTACAGGAAAGAGTGTAGGTGGCAACACCTTCCTCTATTCTATCAAATCTCCCAACCAAATCAAACCCAACCAGGCTTAAACCAACAGGGTAATGCACTGGCAACCTACTAGTTAGCACACACCTAAGTAGGTGGGCGCTACATATACAGTGGGGACGGAAAGTATTCAGACCCCTTTAAATTTTTCACTCTTTGTTATATTGCAGCCATTTGCTAAAATCATTTAAGTTCGTTCTTTTTCCTCATTAATGTACACACAGCACCCCATATTGACAGAAAAACACAGAAATTTTGACATTTTTGCAGATTTATTAAAAAAGAAAAACTGAAATATCACATGGTCCTAAGTATTCAGACCCTTTGCTGTGACACTCATATATTTAACTCAGGTGCTGTCCATTTCTTTTGATCATCCTTAAGATGGTTCTACTTCATTTGAGTCCAGCTGTGTTTGATTATACTGATTGGAATTGATTAGGAAAGCCACACACCTGTCTATATAAGACCTTACAGCTCACAGTGCATGTCAGAGTAAATGAGAATCATGAGGTCAAAGGAACTGCCTGAAGAGCTCAGAGACAGAATTGTGGCAAGGCACAGTTCTGGCCAAGGTTACAAAAAAATTCTGCTGCACTTAAGGTTCCTAAGAGCACAGTGGCCTCCTTAATCCTTAAATGGAAGATGTTTGGGACGACCAGAACCCTTCCTAGAGCTGGCTGTCCGGCCAAACAGCTATCGGGGGAGAAAAGCCTTGGTGAGAGAGGTAAAGAAGAACCCAAAGATCACTGTGGCTGAGCTCCAGAAATGCATTCGGGAGATGGGAGAAAGTTGTAGAAAGTCAACCATCACTGCAGCCCTCCACCAGTCAGGGCTTTATGGCAGAGTGGTCAGACGAAAGCCTCTCCTCAGTGCAAGACACATGAAAGCCTGCATGGAGTGTGCTAAAAAAACACCTGAAGGACTCCAAGATGGTGAGAAATAAGATTCTCTGGTCTGATGAGACCAAGATAGAACTTTTTGGCCTTAATTCTAAGCGGTATGTGTGGAGAAAACCAGGCACTGCTCATCACCTGTCCAATACAGTCCCAACAGTGAAGCATGGTGGTGGCAGCATCATGCTGCGGGGGTGTTTTTCAGCTGCAGGGACAGGACAACAGGTTACAATTGAGGGAATGATGGATGCGGCCAAGTACAGGGATATCCTGAACGAAAACCTTCTCCAGAGTGCTCAGGACCTCAGACTGGGCCAAAGGTTTACCTTCCAACAAGACAATGACCCTAGGCACATAGCTAAAATAATGAAGGAGTGGCTTTACAACAACTCCATGACTGTTCTTGAACAGCCCAGCCAGAGCCCCAACATAAACCCAATTGAGCATCTCCAGAGAGACCTAAAAATGGCTGTCCACCAACGTTTACCATCAAACCTGACAGAACTGGAGAGGATCTGCAAGGAGGAATGGCACACACACACACTACCATGCAAATGTTTTAGGCAGATGTAAAGAAATGTTGTAAAGTAAGAATGCTTTAAAAAATATATTTTTTAATTGTTTATTTTTATGAATTTACAAAATTCAAAGTGAGCGAACAATAGAAAAATCTAAATCAAGTCAATATTTTGGTGTGACTACCATTTGGCTTCAAACCAGCATCAGTTCTTACACCTGCACACTTGCTAAACTTGCACACAGTCAAGGATTTTGAAGGATTAGAGTCAGGTGTATTATCAACCAATTATACCAAGCAGATGCTAATAATCATCCATTTCATGTATACGGGTTGAAAAACAGTAATGAACTGAAACAAACAGCTGTGTGGGAAGTTTAAAAAGGAGTGAGGAACAGGCAAACTCTGCTACTAAGGTGAGATTGTGGAAGACAGTTTCATGTCACAGATCATACACCGTGGAAAGACTGAGCACACAAGGTTGAAGATGTCCAGCAGTGCGATCAGCACAGAACTGTTGAAAAACAATGGGACCCAGGTACACACATCTACTGTGCAGAGAACTCTGACCAGAAGTAGTCGTCATGGAAGAACAGAGGCAAAAAGCCATACCTCCAGTGGTGTATTTTGGTTTTGTGCTGCCCTAGGCCTGACTAAGCTCGCGCACCCCCTAATTTAACTATGACCCACCCCTTCCTGTCAAGGCCACACCCCTTCCTTTTTAAGATCCGCCCTGTCATCTTCATGGGAGGACAGAGGGACACCGCGGGAGGAGGACAGTGAGCGATACAGCATCTTTTCATTTGGGGGTAAGAGGATATGTGCTGGGTGCTTTGGGAGGCTCTTGCACTGAAGTCATGTCCCTCCTCTGTGGCTCCTCCTCCTCCTGGCTGTGTTCTGAGTGTGTGTGGCTGACAGTGGGGAGAGAGGTGTCGGCTGCTACGGAAAGCCCATCGCCGCTTGTGGGACTCCAGGCGGCAGATGTCCTGGGTGCCCAAGCTGGCGTATCCCTGTCTGGCCTGTTACCGAAAATCAGTGTCGTAACTTGTTGTGGGCTCTGGGACAGTGGCGTCACTAGGGTTGGCCTAGAGGATATCAGGTTAGGTACTTCCTAATGGCTCAGTTCCTGGGAACAGTAATGTATAATGGCCAACAGGCTCTCTTACCAGACCCGGTGAAACTGCAACAGTGATTCCTCCGGCTGGACGTTCGCTCACTCTGGGTTGCTCAGGCCAACTCTAGTCAGTAGGGTAGCATGTCTCTACCCTGGCAGTGGCTTCATCTTTCTCCCTCTCTGGTGCAGCGTGGCTCTCTGGTGGTGAATGTACAGCATGGCTCTCTGGTGGTGCGTGTACAGCGTGGCTCTCTGGTGGTGAAGGTACAGCGTGGTTCTGGTGGTGCGGGAACAACGTGGCTCTCTGGTGGTGCAGGAACAGCGTGGCTCTCTCTCTGGTGGTGCGTGGCTCCCTCTCTGGTGGTGAGGGTACAGCGTGGCTCCCTCTCTGGTGGTGCGGGTATATCGTGGCTCCCTCTCTGGTGGTGCGGGTACATCGTGGCTCCCTCTCTGGTGGTGTGGCAACAACGTGGCTCTCTGGTGGTGCGGGTACAGCGTGGCTCTGGTGGTGCGGGTACAGCGTGGCTCTGGTAGTGCGGGTACAACGTGGATCTCTGGTGGTGCGGGTACAGCGTGGCTCTGGTGGTGCAGGTACAGCATGGCTCTGGTGGTGTGGGTACAGCGTGGCTCTGGTGCTGCGAGTACAGCGTGGCTCTGGTAGTGCGGGTACAACGTGGCCCTCTGGTGGTGTGGGTACAGCATGGCTCTGGTGGTGCGGGTACAGCGTGGCTCTTGTGGTGCGGGTACAGCGTGGCTCTTGTGGTGTGGGTACAGCGTGGCTCTGGTAGTGCGGGTACAACGTGGCCCTCTGGTGGTGCGGGTACAGCGTGGCTCTGGTGGTGCGGGTACAGCGTGACTCTCTGGTGGTGCGTGTACAGCGTGGCTCTGGTGGTGCGGGTACAGCATGGCTCCGGTGGTGCGCATACAGCGTGGCTCTCTGGTGGTGCGGGTACAGGGGTACAGTGTGGCTCCCTATCTGGCTTCCCCCAGCACAGTATTCTCTTTTTCTCCTCCTGTAACCCCCCCCCAGCAGAGTGCATGCATGCTGGGGGCTGTAGCATGATGTCTGTGGACACACACAGGGGCCGCCATTCTTTAGGGATTACTTTTCCTATGATGCCCCCAGAGTCTTCTGATTGGCCCACTGCTGTTGCCAATTATAGGGAGGGAAACAGCGTGGATGAAGCTGGGCGGCGGCACGGTGAAACCAATTAGAGCCGCTCTCTCTCTTCTCCGTTCAGCTGACAGAAAGGGGAGGGGGGCGAGCGGGGGAGTTCTCTGGTAAATGGAGCAGCAGATCTGTGACAGGGAGAGGAGAGATGCGGGCTGTCTGTGTATCTCCCCCGCTCGCCTCCCCCTCCCCTGACAGCCCTCATCTCTCCTCTCCCTGTCACAGATCTGCTGCTCCTTTTACCAGAGAACTCCCCCGCTCGCCCCCCTCCCCTTTCTGTCAGCTGAACAGAGAAGAGAGAGAGCGGCTCTAATTGGTTTCACCGTGCCGCCGCCCAGCTTCCTCCCTGCTGTTTCCCTCCCCATGATTGGCCACAGCAGAGGGCCATTCAGAGAGAGAGAGAGAGAGAATGACGGCTTTACGGGGCGGCTTGACGGCTCCTGTGCGGGAAGAGAGCGGGTGCCGTTTTGGTGGGGGGGGGCAGCTTTTTTGCCGCCCCCCACAAAGTGCCGCCTTAGGCCTGGGCCTTGTTGGTCTAGGCCAAAACACAGCACTGCATACCTCTAATATGAAAACCAGGCTAAGCAACTAAACTATGCACAAAAACAGGAACTGGAGTGCTGAAAAATGGCAGAAGGTGCTCTGGACTGATGAGTCAAAGTTTTGACTGTAGCAGGAGGCAGTTTTATTGTGAAAGGCTGGAGAGGGGCACAATAACGTGTGTCTGCAGGCAACATTGAAGCATGGTGGAGGTTTCTTGCAAGTTTGGGGCTGCATTTCTGCAAATGAGGTTAATAATTTGATCAGAATCAATGGTGTCCTCAATGCTGAGAAATACAGGCAGATATTTGTCCACCGTGCCATACCATCAGGGAGGCATGTAATTGGCCCCAAATTTATTTTGCAGCAGGTCAACAACCACAAACATACAGCCAATGTCTTTAACAACTATCTTCAGTGTAAAGAAGAACAAGGAGTCCTGGAAGTGACGGTTTGAATCTTGGATCTGTGGTTAGTTATCCAAGATGTTTAGAACAAGCTACCCGCGAGTTCCTTCGAAAGCTGTGTGCAAATGTACCTAGAAGAATTGCTGCTGTTTTGAAGGCAAAGTGGGGGGGGGGGGGTCACACCAAATATTGATTAACCTGCCCTTATGTAGATTTTATTTCCAAAATATTATTGTTCTAATGTATTTATTCTGTCTAATGCAGATGACAAATTACTTAAATATTTGGAAACCTATTATAATAGCAAACAATGTTTCTATAGTACAAATGAAGAAACAAATGGTTGATCAAATGCTTTCCTAAATTTAATGCATCACAGCCACAGACATCTATGATCATTTGCAGGGTTCTTTAGCCAGCCACACATTCTCCCCTGACTAGTTGTAGCATCTGCTGTGATTGGCTATACCGGTCAAAGTTGCTCGCTCCTAAAATATTCAGTATGATTTGGTTGCTAAACTTTATTTTCTCCCCTTGCTATGTCAGGATTAAAGATTTATTTGAAAGGCAAAGCAAAGTCTAAGTGTCACAAAAGAGGAGCCCCTTGGGGAGAGGATAGCAGGGCCTTGGCACTATTTCTGTGGTAGATTTGGAAGCTGAAAATCCTATTTCGCACTCCTCAGCTCCAGTCAAAGAGCCGATAGTTATCCGCTTGCAGTAATTTGCTGCCGTTTATACAACCCTTTCACTTTCTATCAGCTCTTTACTGACGGCCAGCTTGACATGCTGTTACTCAAGTGAGGAAATTAAAATTTGATGCAATAATCCCAAATAAGAAGGACTCTATTAGGTAATATATACACTTTAGATTAGGTATTCTTAACAGCTACACTGATAGAGGATCGGAGGCATGCTGTGAGCCACAGATAAGAGAAGGGAGACACAGCAAAGGCAGGAATAACGAAAGAAAAAAGCTAGATTGAAAAAGGAAAGAAAGCTTGGAAAAAGGGACATTACACATGTAACAAAACACAGCTATATGACATAACTGTCATAATAATCAAGACAACAGAATGCTATTTGCAAAGGTGTCAGAGAGGGAGTGCGCAATTACACTCAAATACCCAAGCAGGCATACTGCATGACCCATGACTTAAATGTTAAAGGGACACAAAATTCAAATGTTTTATTAGCTCAATTGTATATCCTGAAGGGCACTGAAAAGCATAGTCTTACATCCATTTATTTTCTATACAGTTTATTGCACTGAGTGCACCTTCTCAATCAGTCGTCCTTTTTTGTATTTAACATTTCAGAGACTTAAGCCACTCTGGAAAAACCCTGCAATATGGGGCACACTTTAAATTGTGGTACAGTTCTGCATAATCCAGATATTTTCTTTCTTTTTGGAGTCCCTTGCAAGCAGTTACCTTCAATGTAAGCACACCATGAAACATACAGTAGATACTGGAACAAGGTAAATGCAATGTTTATTGCCCATGTGAATACAGTACATAATGGTAAATCAAATATATAGCAAGCAGTGACAATGACAATGATTAACCGTAATTTAATGCAAGCGCGATCTACCAGAAAATACTATTATCAGTAACTAATGCAAAAAAGTATGTACAGTTATTGGCAATCAATAAAAGGGGAGGGTCAAAAGGACCAAGGCTAGTTTTATAAGGCTGGACAGGATTGGAACTAGCAGAGCACAACAGGGAAACTAGATAGCTAGAACTAAGCAGAACTGAGTAAGATAACAGAGTAATCAGCTGAATGCTAAGATGTCTGTGTGTTGGGGAGACAGGATTTTAAAACGCTCAAGACCTCAGAAGCAGGTATAGAGTAAAGCATATCTAAACCCATTTTTTTGTTGTTTTTGATATAATAGAGAATAATGAAAACCCTGTTTCTTTGCTTTCTGTGTTACAGTTGGGAAACTTTTCTCAGTTCTGTCAGTTCCTGACTCACCAAAGCAGGACATTCAAGGAAATCTATTTAAAGTAAAGGAAATCCTCTCATAATATACTCACCCATTGCGTTCTTTCTCAATGACAATGGTCACCCAAACAGAGATTAATCTACACAGCAGGGACTTTGACAGCAATAAAACATCTGGTAGAGTTTCTCACTTTTCCTTACTCTAGCCTACATAGACTTTAGAAACACAAGTGATGGAGGTACATAAACTGTAGTGAAACACATGCTATTAGCTACTGAAATTACTCTCAAAACTTAGTGCCTCCATTGGGTGAAGCAAGTTAATCTCTCTCTCTCTCTCTCTCTCTCTCTCTCTCTCTCTCTCTCTCTCTCTAGGAGTTTCATTCACCAGTGGTGCATTGTGGGAAAGAGTATAAATGTTTGGGGCTGACTGATGCAAGCTCTCTTCCTTCCCGACTGTGGCCAGGGGAGGGTGTGTGTATGGAGCTGCTGTTTTAGGCCAGTCTAGCCTGAAGAGGCCTGGGAAGTGATGAGGCCTGGAGCTGTTGATCTTCACTGGAGACAGAATGGAGTTCCATGGAGGCTGGTTGACTCTCTTGCAGAAGATGGAAGCTGCTATTATTGGTGCTGATTGTTAGAGAATCTTACCGCAGAAAGGACGGTCCCGACTTAAGGGCTCTCTTCCTTGTGATGTGCTTTATGGAGTACCGGAAATGTGGTCCTGAGCATATGAAACAGAAACCCTCTTTCCCATATAACTGTGAATAATAAAATCCTCTCTGTTTTACCTAAAAGTGACTGGTGCTCGTCTGTCCACGTGTCCCATTATACCTAAGAGACTCACCCCTGAGGTGAAATGTCAACCCACCCTGACTCTGGTGGCAACACCATGCCTCTAGGGGTCAGGGGGTGCTAGATACAGGGCTTTTTTCAGTTGGAACTTGGTGGAACTCAGTTCCACCACCTCTGGCTCAGGCCCTCTGCTCCCTGCTCACCACTATCACTTGTAAACACAGAAGTCCGGATTCTGTGTTTACAAGTGACAGCTTGACTCTCAACGGCTCCCGTAGATCTGATCTCCTGAATGGCTCCCACTGAGTACAGGCTGGGGACAAGGGAGATGCAGGTGCCCTGGGTAAAATGAGGATGCTGACACCCACAATGGATGATCTCCCTGCAAGTGGGAGAGGTGGAGCCACCTACAGTGTGTGGGGAGGTACTAGAGCAGGATGCATGCTTTAACTTATTACAGCAACAAAAGTAAGGTGGAAGATGATGGAGCTTTTAAGGAAGGGGGGGAATATGTGGGCAGTAGAGGGGATTGCATGCAGAGGTCAGAGCTAAAGAGGGGTGAAAGTGAGATGTGGATGGGGAATGCAGAGGTTAGCAGCTGTGGAAGACGGATGAATCCTGCACTCTGTGTGTAGCGCACCCCTGAACTCTACACTCTGTATGCAGCGTAACCTGAACCCTGCACTCTGTGTTACCCCCCAACTCTGCACGTAATGCACTCCTGGTATTGAATGCCCCTTTAAGACCCTCCCACTGTAAAGGAAATTTGACCACACCCACTATTTGATGCAGTTTGAATGTGTGTGCATGGGGGGAGTGGTTTGTGGTTGAGTTCCTGCACCTGTTTTCTGCGAAAAAAGCCCTGGTATTCAAAACATAACCTGCTTTGGGGACTTCCAGCCTGCTAAACCCTATCCCACAGTCTCACTCAGAGGTGTAACTAGAAATTACAAGGCATATTAGCAAACATTTTATTGGGCCCCAACAGAAAAAAACACCATCGCAAAACAACACCTTCCCTATCATAGCATGTGACAAAAGACTGAAGAGTCAATACATATAAGGGATGGAAGTATGCGCTCCCGACTACCATATGTATTTCTAATTCTTGGTCTTGTCCACTAACAGCCTAACTATTATAGTCATTACTACATATCTCTCTTGTGATTTCTGGCCCAATAGGTTTTACCATTGAGGGGTTTAGGGGACCAATATACTCTGTTATGTCTCTCAGATAGTTATGCTCCTTCTTAATGTCTGTGGGGGTGTTGTGCTGGTGGATTGGGCTGTTGGGTACTGGCTGGGGGTCTTTCTCCCGAGAGTTGCGATGCGTACTTGGGGTCCGCCCCTTCCCCCTCCATCCTTGTGACGCGGGCGATCGGGCGGATGCTCCAATTGCGCATCGACATCACGCATTCAGCGTTTTAGGTATGACGTCAGTCCTGATTATCCATCTAAGCAACTCTTGATGGGGGAATTTTGGTGCCATATGCCGAGCGGCCATCTTGCTCAGGTGCGGGCGCCTTCTCCCCCAAATTAGCTGCCCGCGTGACGTTGGCGGATACCCATTGGCCACACTGGAGTATTTTTACTCCCCCCATATGAAATACACGGGTCCCTGTTGAGCGGTATGTTTATGGCCATTAATCACCAGCTAGGTCACACAGGAGCACATGCTATACCATGGTAATAATAATTTGTGTCAGTTTCTATTACATTGTTTTTTCATTAGTCTTATGGTTTGGCTGCTAGTGCATTTCTCAATATTATTGCACAATTATTCTGCACCATTACATCTTCATATCTTATGTCTATCAGAAGATCATCCATTTTTAGAATACTTATACCTAAGTTGTTATTAGTACACAAGTATGGATTACTATGGGATCTTCTTATTTCACGGCACTTACTCTTCAAACTTATCAATATAATTTTTTTATTCTAACATTTTCACATTTTAGGCTTATGAGTTGCCGCTCCTCAGGTATCTCCCTTTCATATTGCATTTCCACCCTTGTCCTTGGGATATACCACCTCAGCTCCCGGGAGAATGATTTCTTGCCCCGGTTGGTCCTGGCCCATTGCGCTGTCACATACATTCACAGCTCAATTGCAAGTTGTCTATGGGTTATATTTTTTATACCATTGCTTTTATACATATCGACCCCTGTTATACTTGCCTACTAAGCCCCTCTTTTTTCAATTTCCCTTCTTGTAATTGGCCAGTTTCACCAATTTATTTTATGTTACATTTATAGATTATTGCATCTGTTCCTGAAGATTGGAGATATCCATGAAACGCGTCGAGCTATATAGATGCCTAAAATACCAATTTTATCCAAGAGCGATATTCCACAATATGTTTATTATCCTGTTGTTTTTACTGGCCTCTACCAAGTTATTTGTGAACTTGTTACAATACGTGAGCATAGAATTTGGTATCTGGTGGTTTCCCTCTTTTTTGTTATCATGATGTTAATGTCATGTATTATTCATGTTACCTATGTTATATTTATTACTATATGATTGTTATGTCTAATAAACCTTATAATCATGCTACTGGTTCATGTTATGTTACTAATTACATGCCACAACACTGTGATTGGGGTATCTACCATTATATACCCACCAGTCACTCTCTGTTCATGTTGTTCATTTTGGCCGCATGCTTCATATAAAGTCCCAAACCCCCTTTTCCATGTCAAAAGACTGAAGAGGATGTGGCAATGATATTGAGATAAGTACAAACCTGTAAGGGTGGGGGGGTCTTATTCAGCATGGAAGCTGGCCACACCTAGCCCACCAGGCATTGTGACTGACACCACAATATTGTTCACATTGAGGGATGCACCAAGCGGGGTTCCTCAGAGCACTCTGTATATGAAGGGGGTCATGCAAGAACCTCTTTTCTATTCCTTTTCCCAGTTTCTGTGACTAAAACAGCATCACAGGAGATGCAAAGAGTAAAGTTGGCCATAAATGGGTTAGAAATTCAGCTGGTGAAGCAGGGACCAGCCGTATTTCTATACACGTGTAGCCACTGCAGTTCAGCAGAAGACGATCTACCGATTGACTCCTATATTTTTCACGGCCGACAATTATTTTCTTTACATTCAGCTGTCAGTGGGGAAACCCGCTGACAGCTGATAAATCATTGGTTGTTACGGACGCAGAGGCCGGCTTCCCTGCCCACTCCTTAACAACCAGCTATTCTTCACACAAAATTTGGATTGGTAGATCGATTTTCGACCTATACAAATTAGAATCGTTCTGAAAATTTGGAAATTGCTAAAAAATGAAGAAACAAAATGAAACAAATTTTTTTTATTCTGCACATGTCTAGCGACTTTGTAGAACACAAACAAAACAATCACATTGGTCAAAGCCAAAGTCATAACAAAGTCACACTCATCCAAAGTCACCTAAAGTAGCATTATAAAGTTGCAATAGAAATCACACGATTTTGAAGTCGTACAAGTGTGAATGGGGCCTAAGTTGAGAGGACCCACGTCTAGAATGTTTATCCACTGCCTAAGTACATAGAGTATAAGGCTAGCTTTGTAAATATTTTCTAATCTGGATGGTACCTCTGCTTGCAGTAGATATTTGACATGATTTGCATCTCACTCTATATTTGTATTAGGCAAAACTGTAGAAATCATACTATTTTATAAAACACACATTTTTAGAATAGATGAAAAACTCTTACCGGAGGTGAGTTTTCATATATGTTAGTGCTATAAGGCAAGTTTATGAAGATTGGGTCCATATCCTGAATATCTGTGATTGTGATCGCCAGATTGGCCAATGTTGAAAGGGGTTTTGTTTTGTCTTGATCCTAGAAAAAATACATGAAAAACAATGGGTTACAGGACCTTCATAAAATATGTTAAAAACTAAGCTACTTAAAGAGGAGGGCCAGTCAAAAAAAAAAAAATTAAAAGTCAGCAGCTACAAATACTGCAGCTGCTGACTTTTAATTGGACACTTACCTGTCCCAGGGTCCAGCGATGCGGGGGATCGAAGCCCCGCTCGTCTCCCCCTCCGTTCAGCGGAGCCGGCATTGCAACTGTGGGCGCCGGGCTGTGGCTTCACAGCCTGGCACCCACTGCGCATGTGCGAGCGGCGCCGGGCACCGTGATTGGCCGCTCAGTCACCTGGGACCTGTAATGATTGACAGGAGGGAGGGAGCTGAGCCCTTCCTGTGCCAAGACGGAAGTGATGTCACCAGCCCAGGCACTGAAAGAGGCAGACTACGAGGGACCCCCTAGCAACAGGCTTTTAGAGGTGAGTAAAAAAAAAAAAAATATAATGTTTTTTTGTATTTTTTTTTTTTTAGGATTTTTCATGTAGTTTTTTTTTTGGGTGGAACCCCACTTTAATATGTGAAGACATATACAGAGGGTATAGAAAGAATCATCCCCATTTAAAATAATGACATTTTGTTGCATTGCAGCCTGAAATGAAGACAGACACCATTTTGTTTTATCCAGTTGCATTTACTCAGTGCAACTTATAACATCCAAGTGAAAGATATAACACCAACATATCAGAAAAAAAAATCCAAAACAGAATCTTGTGTCAGTATTTTGTTGGACCACCCCATTGTGTCAGTATTTTGCTGAACCACATTTTGCTTTAATTGCAGCCTTTAGTCTGGGATGTGTCTCTACTAACTTTGCACATCTTGACTTTGCAATATTTGCCCACTCTTCTTTGCAGAACTGCTCAAGTTCTGTGCAGGCCGGTCAAATTCCAGAACTCCAAACTCGCTCATTGCTTTATGGACCTTGCTTTGTGCACTGGTCCAAATCATTTGGTAGAGGAGGGGTTATGGTGTGAGATTGTTTTTTAGGTGTTGGGCTTGGCCCCTTAGTTCCAGTGAAGAGAACTTTTAAAGCATCAGCATACCAAGACATTTTGGACTACTTCATGCTCCCAACTTTGTAGTAACAGTTTGAAGATGGCCCCTTTCCTGTTTCAACATGACTGCGCACCAGTGCACAAACAAGATCCATAAAGACATAGATGAGTAAGTTTGGGGTGGAGGAACTTGACTGGCCTGCACAGAGTCCAGACATCAACCCGATAGAACACCTTTGGGATGAATTAGCATGGAGACTGCGAGCCAGGCCTTCTCCTCCGCATCAGTGTCTGACCTCACAAATGCGCTTCTGGAAGAATGGTCAAACTTTCCCATTGACACACTCCTAAACCTTGTAGACAGCCTTCCCAGAAGAGTTGAAGCTGTTATAGCTTCAAAGGGTGGGCCAACTCAATATTGAACCCTACGGACTAATAATGGGATGCCATTAAAGTTCATGTGCGTGTGTGTAAAGGCAGATGTCCCAATACTTTTGGTAATATAGTGTATATATGCATCTGTGGATAACATAATCCATTTAAAATATAGTTTTATAGGTTTTTAAACAAACATTATACAAACTGCATATTGATGATTTATACAGGTAGTGCTGTGTAACTGATCTAGGTTTAAGCAAATGCAAACAAGTAATTAATCATTGGTGAAAATATGTAATAGTGCAACACACTTTGAGACTGACTGAAAAAAAAATCTATCAGTCACAAATGTAAACAATCTCCTCAAAACATTTGTTTCAATCAATATCTGTTATTATCCATTCTCAGATGGCATGCAAATATTTGTTAGATTGATCAGAAGTGATCCGCAAAAGTTTTACATGGCCAATTGCCTTGGCGAAGTCAAAATCAATCAAGCGCTCGCTAAATCAGTCAATGAAGGATGTTCAGATTTTGGTCATTTCAATCAGCCAAGTTGAATTAAATGATCAATTAAATGGTCATATACCAATCTGGGTGTGTCCACAAATAACTACCATTAAACTTACAAATTACATTTTAAAATGCAATGAGAATATGTTATGGTATAAATGTATGTACAGTCATAGTGATGCATGCTGTTTATACCAAGGTAACAGTCTATTTCCTATTTATGTTCCTGCACTAGTGATCAAAAAGTTGCTTTTGTCTGTGTGTAAAATATTTTTTTCCATTTAAATAGCTTCAAGCTTTGAAGAATTAATAGATGTGCAATCAGCTAGATGCATTCTATTGTTAATGGAACTATCTTGTCATCCTAATATCTATTCTTCTCTGCCGAACAATGTCAGTAAATATATATTGCATGGTGCCATGTGATGAGTATAAATACTGGGATGTGTTGATCGGAGATTGCCTTTAATATCTGTGTTGTGGTGTCAGGTAATGACAGTAAATGTGTGCTCTGTATAGCTATTTAATCACAGGTTCTACCTGAACTGAGAATCCTTTCCAGACAGTTGCTGTCGATTGCTGAAGGATCAACTCCTGAGAAACACTCACTATGACACAAAGTTTCCTGGAAGAAATATTTTCACTCCTGTCCCTCTCTCACGTTAATTCTACCCTAGACACGATTGTGTGTATATATTCTGTATAATTTACATTGTATTGCTATCTACAGGCTTGGATCATCCCTAGTTCCCCCCACAGGAAGTCATCATGCCAGGAGTGAATAGGTTAGAACCATATTTTCACTTATTTTCATAAGCATTTTGAAAAGCACAGTACAGGCCTGCCATGACTTTAACAATAAAGTGCCCATAGTTCATTTTGAACATGCATAACTTTTTAGCAATACAGTGTTGTTAGAGGCCAAATGTTTCATTTGTTTGTGTCCAAGGGTTGACAACCATGGAGAGATAGAGATCTACTTGAACATGGAAGAGATCAAAGGTCCCCAGAGAGCCAGGGAGTAGTATTTTAACAAGACAACCTAGCAAGACACCATTAAAAGGAAGGTTTGAAAAGTTTAGGGGGCAGTATTTACCTATGCAAAGTTCAGTCAAGTCAATAGTATGTAAATATATAATGCAGGGGCGTAAGGAGTAAGACAGAGTTCAGAGGTCAGTAAAATGTAACACGGAGTTCAGAGGTAAATAATATGCAATGAACAGTGCAGAGGTAAGCAATACATAATGCAGAGCTCAGAGGTCAGTAGTATGAAATGCACAGTGCAGAGGTCAGTAGTATGCAACATACAGTTTAGGGGTCAGGAGTAGGGATGAGCCCAATGTTCGAGGCAAATGCAAGTTTGACTCGAACATCAGGTGTTCACCGAATAGCGAACAATTTGGGGTGTTTGTGGCAAATTCGAAAGCCGCGAAACACCCTTTAAAAGTCTATGTTTGAAATCAAAAGTGCTAATTTTAAAGGCTTATATGCATGGTATTGTCATAAAAAGTGTTTGGAGACCTGGGTCCTGCCCCAGGGGACATGTATCAATGCAAAAAAAAGTTTTAAAAACTGCCGTTTTTTCGGGAGCAGTGATTTTAATAATGCTTAAAGTGAAACAATAAAAGTGAAATATTCCTTTAAATTGCATACCTGGGGGGTGTCTATAGTATGCCTGTAAAGTGGCGCATGTTTCCCGTGTTTAGAACAGTCTGAGAGCAAAATGACATTTCTGAAGGAAAAAAAGTAATTTTAAACTACTCTATAATGAATTGTCGGTCCCGGCAATACAGATAAAAGAAGTCATTGAAAAAAATGGCATGGCATCCACCCAGTCCATTAACAGTCCCTTTAGGTCTGGTATGAATATTAAGGGGAACCCCAAACCAAATTTAAAATAAAAAGCGTGGGGGTTCCCCCCCAAATTCCATATCAGGCCCTTCAGGTCTGGTATGGGTATTAAGGGGAATCCCATGCCAAAATTAAAAAAAGAATGGCGTGGTGGGAGTCCCCCTCAAAATCCATACCAGGCCCTTCAGGTCTGGTAAAGATTTTAAGGGGAACCCCGTGCCAAATTTTTTTTTAAAAATGGCGTGGGGGTCCCCCCAAAAATCTATACCAGACCCTAGCATGCAACCTGACAGGCCGCAGGAAAAGAGGGGGGATGGGAGAGTGCCTCCCCTGAACCATACCAGGCCACATGCCCTCAACATGGGGAGGGTGCTTTGGGGGTAGCCCTCCAAAGCACCTTGTCCCTGTGTTGATGGGGACAAGGGCCTCATCCCCACAACCCTTGCCCGTGGTTGTGGGGGTCGTGGGACATTTTATTTTTTTATTTTTTAATAAAGGACTTGTCCCAAGCAGTGTCTTGTCATTTTTACCATTTTGACAGATTTTTGTGAAATGGTAGGGGTACATTGGTACCCCGTTACCATTTCACATGGGGGGAGGCTGGAATCTGGGGGTCCCCCTGTTAAAGAGGGCTTCCAGATTCCGATAAGCCCCCCACCCGCAGACTCCCACAACCACCGGGCAAGGGGACAAGGTGCTTTGGGGGGGCTACCCCAAAGCACCCTCCCCATGTTGAGGGCATATGGCCTGGTACAGTTCAGGAGGGGAGTGCTCTCTCGTCCCCCCTCTTTTCCTGTGGCCTGCCAGGTTGCGTGCTCGGATAAGGGTCTGGTATGGATTTTTGGGGGGGCCCCATGCCATTTTTTTAAAAAATTTTGGTGCGGGGTTCCCCTTAATATCCATACCAGACCTGAAGGGCCAGGTATGGAATTTGGGGGGACCCCCACGCAATTTTTAATTTTTAAATTTTGGTTCGGGGCTCCCCTTAATATTCATACCACACCCAAAGGGACTGGTAATGGACTGGGGGGATCCCATGCCGTTTTTTTCAATGACTTCTTTTACCTGTATTGCCGGGACCGACAATTCATTATAGCCGCAGGTAGTTTTAAATGACTTTTTTTCCTTCAGAAATGTCATTTTGTTCTCGGACTGTTCTAAATACAGGAAACATACGCCAGTTTACAGGCATACTATAGACCAGTGTTTCTCAACTCCAGTCCTCAAGGCGCCCCAACAGGTCATGTTTTCAGGATTTCCATTATTTTGCACAGGTGATTTGATCAGTTTCACTTCCTTAGTAATTACCACAGCCGTTTCGTCTGAGGGAAATCCTGAAAACATGACCTGTTGGGGCGCCTTGAGGACTGGAGTTGAGAAATACTGCTATAGACACCCCCCAGGCACAAAATTTAAAGGAATATTTTACTTTTATTGTTTCACTTTAAGCATTATTAAAATCGCTGCTCCTGAAAAAATATCAGTTTTTAAAACGGGCCCCCAAACACTTTTTATGACAATAACTTGCATATAAGCATTTAAAATGAGCACTTTTGATCATTTATGGTTGTGTCCCATAGACTTTAATGGTGTTCGCACAAATTTTTTGCCTGTTCGCATGTTCTGCTGTGAACCAAACCTGGGGGTGTTCGGCTCATCCCTAGTCAGGAGTAACACAGAGTGCAGGAGTCAGTAGTATTTAACCCAGAGGTCAGGAGTAAGTAATGGAGGGCACAGGGGTCAGAAGTAATGCAGAGTTCAGTAATGCAAAGTACAAGGGTGCAAGGGTCAGGAGTAAGTAATGCAAAGTTTAGAGGTCAGTAGTATGTAACACAGAGTGCAGAGTCACAGGGATGTAACAAAGGTACAGTCATAAAGTAAGTGCTATGTAACATGCAGCTGATTTTACTAATATCTGCTTTGTATTTCAATTGGTGCCTGAAAATTCCAATCCACCGTTTTCTATTTTGTTCAAAGCAGCCTTATATAACATTGACAGTTCAGCACTGAGGACCAGTCATTACAGCCTGAAACCTGGCACCAACCCTCTGCTGCCCTTTCACCCATGTCCAGCCTGCAGTTACTCATCCCACCTGGTCTACCAGACCTTCCTGTGCCTGCTTTAATACAGACATTGGTTGTGATTTTGCAATGCTGGCTGAACGAGGACTCATGTTGCTCACTAACTGGCGCCAGCTCTATCATTCCTGTCAAGCACTGTCCCTCACTTAGTATTTCCCTTGGCTCTGCTTTATATATTATAGATCTGAGAGGTGATGGGTGTGGTCAGGAGCTGGCATAATGATGGGGCAATCTATCTGTCTGATGGCTATGACCAACAGCTAGGTTGTGATTGATGGGTTGCGCATGCTCTATACCAGCCTTTTTCAACCAGTGTGCCCAGGCAACCTGAGGTGCCTTCAGGTGTCTTCAGGGTTGCCTTGGCAAAATACCTAAAAATTGCTCAAAAACTGTATACAAGTCAGCGGGTGGATCAATTAGTTACACAAAGCCACAGGTTTGTGCACCATTACAACCTTCTAGCCAATGTTCTAATAACCAATGATGTCATCGGTTGAGAAGGAGAATGTCTGGGACCTACAAAGCATCCCTTGCCCCTCTCCTTCAGCATCGGGGTCATATTAGCTGAGTGAGGGAGAGAAACCGAGGTAGAAGAGAAACATTGGAATACTAATCAGTACCAGTGTGCAAGGTGTATTTGCTTTGGAAGAATAAATCACCACTGTTAGGTGTTCTATGCATGTGAATGTTGCTACATTATGCAAAACTATTAGTTACGTTTTAGAATGGGGTGCCTCGATTGTGTGGAATTTTAAAGAGTAACTTGACTGAAAAATGGTTGAGAAACCCTGCTCTACACTAATGGGGCGTACACACGGTCGGACTTTTCGGCTACAAAAGTCCGACGGACACCGACGGACCAAATCCGGCGGACAATCCGATCGTGTGTGGACTTCCCCGGACTTTCAGCGGACTTTTCCAGTCGCAAATCTGACGGACTTTAGATTTGGAACTTGCTTCAAATCTTTACGTCGTAACTCCGCTGGACCCAGAAATTTGCTTGTCTGTATGCTAGTCCGACGGACAAAAAACAACGCTAGGGCAGCTATTGGCTACTGGCTATCAACTTTCTTATTTTAGTCCGGTGTACGTCATCACGTACGAATCCGTCAGACTTTTGTGTGATCATATGTAGGCAAGTCCGTTCGTTAGAAAGTCCGCCGCAAGTCCGCCGCAAGTCCGCCAAAAGTCAGTTGAAAGTTTGTCGGACGGGCTATTGGACTTTTGTAGCCAAAAAGTCTGACCGCGTGTACACCCCATAAGTGGTTGCATCCCAATTAGCACAGTTTCCCACTAGACGTTTAAGACTATGCAGCTGCATACCAAATTGGACAGTCTAGAGGTAAATATTCTCACATGGCTTCTGAAACATACAGAATGTTCCAATCTTCAAAAGTCTAAAAACCATATAATAACTCATAACTCCCATACTGTACAGCGCACAGTTATAAAAGGTTATGATTCTAGCCTCTTTAAAGAGAAGAAGTTAGACTCCACACATGTCAGCTTTATAGTAAAATATAAGGAAGGAATTCAAATTTGGGTCTTTTTATGCTGGTATCGATTCTGCGAGACATAAAAAATCCGTGTTTGGTGTCTATACAAAGCAGAAAAGTAGCTGAAAGCATTATTCTTACTTTAAAGTCTATAATTCATAACTACATGTTTTGCTTGTTTATAAATTCATACCTGGACACAGTTATGAGTACTTGAAGATTGTGATTAACAACGTCCTACCGGTGCTAATTAGGTAAAATGCAGTGCCCAGTCCCTTTAATACAATTCAACAGTTTGGTTTGGAACAGGCCAGTTCATTTGTAAAGTATAAAAACAAAGAACTGCATTCAAATATTTTTCATATCTAGGGGTCCTCCATCTATGTGGGGAGGGGGGTGTATGGTATATTTTCTATCCAACCCCAGGAGCAAGAGAAATGCCGTTTCTATGTATCCCTGTTTGTATCCCTTTTTTTTTTTTTCAATGGTGTTTGTGTGTCTCACTATGTAAGGTGCTCTGCTCACCTTGGGATATTAAATATAAAATAAAGTGATTTTTGATTGCTCTAAAGCAGGGGTCATCAACCACTAGATTGCAATCTACCAATAGATCGCAGCCAGGTGACTGGTAGATCACGGTCTGGGCTTACTGACTAGCCATCCCAGAGCATCAAACAGAGTGCAATGCAGAGGGACTACTTGTAAAGTTGGAGCTGTAGTAGGGAGCAATAGTCGCAAAAGCCGATGCCTCCTCTGTAGTGCTGTCCCATGCAGAGTGATACCAACTGCACTTCATCTCTTATCCCCGCTAGCGGTCTCCAGAGTGGTGCCAGCAGCAGGAAAGAAGTGAGCTTCAGGTCAGTGTGAAACAATACACTGGGCATAATAATATAGGCCTGTTTTCACACTGATGTGCTTTGGCTTACTCACACTGCAGGTGCAGTGTAGTGTACATGCAGCTCTCCTGTGGGTTTGCACTGATCTGCACTCATGATACAGGTAAGCTGCAGCACATTAGTGTGAAAGTAGGGGGCTCAGAAGAGTAAGAGTTTTTTTACATTTGCAGTTTGGGAGATGGTAAAACCACATAGTTAAGATGTGTTTTTACCAACCACACCCTCTTTAGCTACAGTGGTCAAGGGTATACACATGTCACAGCTGCTGCAGGAGATATACACCCTGTCATGGTTGATGGGTGTAGCACCTGCCAAGTATGACCCATTCAAGTGAATGAGGCCGATCTGCAAGTGCCCTGCAAGTGCTCTGCAATCTTGTGCAGTACAGAAAACAAGGGGTTAAAGCAGACGGAGTTGTGTTGTTTTTTCATCTCCTGCTTTAACACCTGGAACCCTGCAGAAGCATGCAGTTGGGGGGCACTTGCAAAGTGGCCCCATTTACTTGAATGGGTTGCGATTGGCAGGCGGTAGCAACAGGGGGCTTAATTTCTGCTGAGGCATGTGTATTCCTTTTGACTGCTGCCACAGCAGCTAAAGGGGGTAGGGATTGGGGCGGTAAAACTGTAACTCAACCACAGGGTTTTACCACCCCCAACTTTACATGTGAACGAGCCCTAAGGGTGTCGCTGCCAAATGCAACTAAGGGATTATTCACAAGTGGAGCAGGAACTGCTTCTCATGTGAAAAGAAATTCGAGTGTGTTTGATAGGTGGTGAGGAGGCGATATGTTGCCCCCTCACCACCTGATTTTAACCTGTTAAGGATCGGAAGGATTTGCCCCCTTAATGACCAGGCCATTTTTTGCGATACGGCACTGCATTGTTTTAACTGACAATTGCGCAGTTGTGCAACGTTGTACCCAAACAAAATGTAAGTCCTTTGTTTCCACACAAATGGAGCTTTCTCTTGGTGGTATTTGATCACCTCTGCGGTTTTTATTTTTTGCGCTATAAACAAAAAAAGACCGACAATTTTGAAAAAAAAACAACAATATTTTTTACTTTTTGCTATAATAAATATCTCAATTTTTTTTTTTTAACAAAAAGCATTTCTTAATCAGTTTAGGCCAATATGTATTCTACTACATATTTTTGGTTAAAAAAAAAAATCGCGGGGGAGATGGGCGGAGCCTAACGGAGCAGACATGCATTGTTAGAGCTCTGCACCGCTGAGGAGAGAAGAGAAGGACAAAGCGGAGCCTGCAGGCTCAAAAGGTATCCATTTGAATCTTTTTGCCCCAGGGAACAAACTGTGAAAGTTTGGGCAGGAAATATGGTACTGGGAGGAAACCGTGGCAGAAATAAATATCACCTCACAAAGAGCTCACAGGCACTCACTGCAGCTGAAGCAGCTCCAGTCACCTCACAAGATACAGCATCAGGGCGCTCTCACAGACAGAAAATGTCACAGCAAGACTCTCCATTTGAGCAGTGGCGGCCCGTCCATAGGGGGCGCCAGGGCGCCGCCCCCCCTCCTGTAGTCAAAAAAAAAAAAAAAAAAAAAATTAAAAAAAAAATAAAAAAAAATTTTTTTTTTAAAACGGCCCCTTTAAGAACAAAAAAAAAAAAAAAAAAAAAAAAAGAAAAAAGTCCTTTAACAAAGTGCACTGTGGCGCCGGACGCCAGTGCACTATGGGAAGCGCCACGTCAATGCAATCACGAGATTGCAGACGCGGCGCTTCATTTGCGGGCTTTTAACCCGCCTTGTGGCGCAAACGAAAACGCCGATTAGCTTCCGCTTGTAGAATCAGTGTGATTCTATGGGCGGGAGCATTGCTTTTCAAATCTTGAGGTCACTTCCGGCTTTCGTGAAGAAGCAGACGAGAGCCGGAAGTGATGTCGGCAGCTCCGTTCTTCGGCTGAGCGGAGCTGCAGGAGGAAGGTAAGAAGAGTATGAGGGACGGGTTGCTGTCTGGCAAGGAGGGTGAGCTCCAGCACAGCACAGCTGCATGTATCTGTCCCTCTCTTCCCCATTCCCCCCCCTCCCTCCTGTCTCACTACACACGGACTGAAGACACCTATACACAGACAGAGGGGGAGGGGGAGGAGAATGGACACATACACAGGACATGAGGGGCAAGTTATCAAAGAAAGATAATGACAGTGATTTGGGGGGCTGGGAGAGGATGCTTTATGTGCTAGGGGCCACTTTGGGAGCAGAGAGGATTTGTGCTAGAAGGGGGGGTTGAATATAAAATTAGACCTCCCCCCAGCACAAATCCTCTCTGCTCCCAAAGTGGCCCCTAGCACATAAAGCATCCTCTCCCAGCCCCCCAAATCACTGTCATTATCTTTCTTTGATAACTTGCCCCTCTTCCCCCTTGTTCAAAGAGATGCTGGCTGCTATTAAGGAGACAATCATGGTTTCTGGGATTAGTGGACACAGTGAATGCGTTTTTTATGATACAGTGAATGCATTTTTTATGACACAGTGGATGCGATTTTTTATGATACAGTGAATGCGATTTTTTATGATACAGTGGATGCGATTTTTTTTATGATACAGTGAATGCGATTTTTTATGATACAGTGAATGCATTTTTTATGATACAGTGGATGCGATTTTTTTATGACACAATGGATGCATTTTTGATGACACAGTGGCTGCATTTTTTATGATACAGTGGATGCGTTTTTGATGACACAGTGAATGCGTTTTTGATGACACAGTGAATGCATTTTTGATGACACAGTGGCTGCATTTTTTATGATGCAGTGAATGTGTTTTTGATGACACAGTGGATGCATTTTTTATGATGCAGTGAATGTGTTTTTGATGACACAGTGAATGCGTTTTTGATGACACAGTGAATGCGTTTTTGATGACACAGTGAATGCATTTTTGATGACACAGTGAATGCATTTTTGATGACACAGTGGCTGCATTTTTTATGATACAGTGAATGCGTTTTTGATGACACAGTGAATGCGTTTTTGATGACACAGTGGATGCATTTTTTATGATGCAGTGAATGTGTTTTTGATGACACAGTGGATGCGTTTTTTGATGACACAGTGAATGCGTTTTTGATGACACAGTGAATGCGTTTTTGATGACACAGTGGATGCATTTTTTATGATGCAGTGAATGTGTTTTTGATGACACAGTGGATGCGTTTTTTGATGACACAGTGAATGCGTTTTTGATGACACAGTGAATGCGTTTTTGATGACACAGTGAATGCATTTTTGATGACACAGTGAATGCGTTTTTGATGACACAGTGAATGCATTTTTGATGACACAGTGAATGCATTTTTGATGACACAGTGAATGCATTTTTGATGACACAGTGAATGCATTTTTGATGACACAGTGGCTGCATTTTTGATGACACAGTGGCTGCATTTTTGATGACACAGTGGCTGCATTTTTGATGACACAGTGAATGCATTTTTGATGACACAGTGGCTGCATTTTTGATGACACAGTAAATGCGTTTTTGATGACACAGTAAATGCGTTTTTGATTACACAGTGGCTGTATTTTGATGACAGTGGCTGCGATTGATGTTTTTTTTTCAGAATTTTTCAGTTTGTTTGCGCCCCCCCAAAAATTTTGAGCACCAGCCGCCACTGCATTTGAGTCAGATACAGAACAAATCCTCTCACAAACTTCTCCACAAGCCTCCTCAGTATCCCCAGTAATATTATTACAATTTGAAAAGATGCTTCATAAGGCTTTAAAACAAACCTCAGACCAAATAACAAAAAGCCTAACCAAAGAAATAAGAGAGCTGGGAAACCGCACCGCAGCCTTAGGAATAAAAATGGATGAAATTGAAATTACAACCCAAGAAAATATAACAGAATTGGAACAATTAAAAGAAGAGAATTTAATACTTCAAACTAAGCTCGAAGATTACGAAAATAGAGCCAGACGTTCAAACTTGCGCATAAGGGGAATACCTGAAACTGTGACAGACCTGCAATCTACTATTACTGCTCTATTACAAGAACTAAAGCCAGATATCCCTATTGAACGTTTAGAACTGGACAGAGTACACAGAGCCCTCACAGCCAAAAAGAAAGATGGACCCCCACGTGATATAATCACAAAATTTCATTATTACAGAACGAAAGAACAAATACTAATTGCTGCAAGAGAAAAAAAGGAACTTAATTTTCAAGGACACAATTATCACATTTTTGCTGACCTATCCCAACTTACTATTACTAAAAGACGATCCATGAAACCCAAACTAATGGAACTGCAACGCCACAACATTATGTATCAATGGGGCTTCCCCTTTTCAGTCAGATTGAACTACCAAGGTACAATTTACAGAAGCAGATCAGCAGATGAACTACAACAAACCCTTTTAAAATTAAATCTGACAGAACCCACAAGCAGCAACTCTCCCACACGCAGAAGAATGACATCATCTTCACCTTCAGGCAGCACCCAGAAAATTTCAGAACAAAATGGGAATCATCATTCTCACAAAAGAGGCCGTTATGCCACATCATCCATGGACCAAGAAGATTCAATGGACTGACATCCTAATTCCTGATATCTCTTCATTTATTATACTAAGAGATGGTTCTCTATAAAAAAACCTGTATTTATAACTGAATGTAACTGCATTCTGATAGTCACACACTGTGTGGGATCATGTTACATTCCAGTTATATTTCTTATTACTTCTGATTCATATAGCCTTAGAATATATAAGTGAAATAAGGAAATTCTTGTTCAGTTATATATTATCAGGTAATAACAATAGATTTATTACTTTTTAGGACAAATATGTTCAATAATCCAGAAGTAATGGAAGCTTTTTCTTTCTTTTCCTAACTAGTTCCTAGAATTATGTTTTTGTTTATTCTAATCTGAAGCAATACAACCTCAATTTTATGAGTTAACATATCTAAACAGTTACATATGAATAAAATATGTAATTGTTTACTCTAAAAGGGTTAAAATCCCAAAATAATTCAAACTATCTTCATCAATACCAAAGTTATTAACAGTACCTTTCTAACTGAATTATTTAGCCTAGGGCAAGACTAACCATATACAACCACCCTGGAATAAATAATTTCAACAAAAACTATATTCTGCACTCCAATTAATGAAACATCATTTTGATGTCTTTTGACATAGCACTTCTCTCCTGTAAGCGGAAGATCCGTGTACCCCCATTAGCCCTCCTCATTCTCCCAACCATATTATGTGGGAGTGTGACGAAGGCACTTATTCCCCTGAGAGAGATATTTATTCTCTTTCACGGGTAAATTGTGATTACTTGCAAAAAATAATTTATACAATGTATCAACTAATCTCATATGTTTTTTGTTTACTCTTTACTCCAGAATTCACTGGTTTCTTTTCTATTTATTCATCTCTTCAGTCCACACAGGTTGATCTGCGCAGTCAGCTCTGCATAACAAAAAGTAAGTCAAAACTATTTGATCTGTTGCCATGGCACCATTGAATATACTTTCCCTGAATGTTCAGGGAATAAATGTCCCTCAAAAAAGGACCAAAGCCTTCCGTACTTTTCGTAACAAGAAGGCTCACATAGTATGCCTCCAAGAAACACACTTCACCAAAGATTCTACTCCAAAATATATTTCTCCTTTTTATCAACAAATTTACACGGCTTCTGCCTGTACCAAGCAAAGGGGAACTCTAATTGCATTTCACCGATCCACACCATTCACCTTATCATCAGAAATTAAAGACCCAGAAGGTAGATACCTGATACTCATGGGTTGTATAATGGATACAGCAATCACGGTGATTTCCTACTACGCTCCTAACAAACAACCTACACCATTCCTCTCACATATATTACAAGTGATTAATACACACAAAATAGGAACAGTGATAATGTGTGGGGATTCGAACCAGGTCCTCCTCCCATTTCTAGATAAATCACCTTTTACACCATCCAAAATAACCTCCAAATTACCTTTTTCTCAACTTCTTTCCAAATACAATCTGGTAGATTCGTGGAGAGAAAGTAACCCAATGAAAAAGAAATTCACTTATTTCTCGTACCCTCATCAAACTTTCACCAGAATAGATCATATTTTTCTAACAATAGGAATGATACCAGAAATTATTGCATCAGATATAATTCCGATTCCGTGGTCTGACCATAATGCAGTATACACTACTATAGCCTCAGCCATACCAAAAGCGCATGACCCAACGTGGTACTTACCGGACATAATGCTCAAACACCCACTACATCAGATGGCCATTGAACAAGCTTTAAAGGAATACATATCAATTAATAATACAACAGACATCTCCCCAATAACACTGTGGGAAGCTCATAAGCCTGTCTTGCGTGGTACAATACAAAGACAAATGGCACTATTTAAACGGGAACGCAAAAATCTAGCAAAAAAACTAGAACTCAATTTTAATGCAGCCTACATATCATTTCAAGATAATCCATCTCAGAGTACAAAGTCTCATCTGGAAAAATCTAGATTGGAATACGATCTATTTCTCACTGAGTCAGTTGATAAATCCCTCAAACGCTCCAAACACAATTTCTACATAAATACAAACAAACCAGGTACATATTTGGCTCGGGCATTAAATTCAACTAACAAATCTTTCAAACCAATACGTTTGAAATTATCAAAAAATGTTTACACTTGTAATCCAGTTAAAATAGTCCATAAATTTCACTCACATCTCGCAACTTTATACAAGAAAAACAATGAATTTAATCCTACAGAGGCTGAATCCTTCTTCTCAAAAATAACCTTACCTGAGTTATCTCAGAATCAAAAAAGCAGTTTGGATGAGCCTATAACTATAGATGAAGTTGCTAACGCCATAAAAGACCTAAAACTTAACAAAAGACCAGGCCCAGACGGCTACTCGGCTTTATACTATAAAACATTCTCAGAAATACTCTCTCCCATTCTCACTGAAACTTTTAACAAACTTCTAGATGGACATTCTTTTCGGCAAGAAACACTAATGGCAATTGTTTGTATGATCCCAAAACCCCTTTCTGATGATACTTCCTGTGTGAATTATTGGCCTATTTCTCTGTTAAACCTTGATATTAAATTATTAGCAAAAATAATAGCAAAACGCCTCAATAGCATTATAGGAAAATTAATACATAGAGATCAAGTAGGCTTCATGCCAAATAGACAGGCAGGCGATAATATACGCAGGGCAGTGTTATTGGCACATATTGCTAAAAAACGGAAAATCCCTTTATGTTTTCTATCTCTCGATATTAAGAGGGCATTTGACACAGTATCCTGGCAATATATGCAATATTCATTACAAAAATGGGGTTTTGGACCCCACTTTTTAACATGGATCAAAGCATTATATAATAAACCCAAAGCCTATATAAAATATGCTGGATACAAATCTGAAGCCTTTAATATCGAAAGAGGTACCCGACAGGGTTGCCCATTATCTCACTTATTATTTGCCCTTATACTCGAACCCATGGCCCAATACATCAGAACAAACCAAACTATAACTGGCATTGAAGTAGGAGGTATTACACACAAATTATGTATATTTGCAGACGATATATTACTTTTTCTATCATCACCACAGGTCTCTGGTCCTAACTTAATACCAGCTCTTGATGGATTTGCAGCCCTATCCGGCCTTATGATTAATCCTAAGAAATGCCTAGTGCTTAATATTTCGCTCACAAACATGGAATTGATCCCGGCTAGGGCTGCACTCCCATTCACATGGGCAGAAAAATCAATCCCATATCTTGGAATTCATTTAACAGCATCTCAATCTGACTTATTCTCAACCAATTATCCTCCTGTATTAAGACAGATCACAAATCTAATAAAACAATGGTCGCAACTTCCTTTATCCTGGATAGGGAAGATTAATGCAATCAAAATGACTATTCTACCCAAATTGCTTTATCTATTCAGAGTCCTCCCTATTCCAATTCCTTCCTATTTTTTGAGAATAGTACAAAAAAGAGCAACTTCGTTTATATGGGGCTCTTCTAAACCACGTATACCTATACACACACTACATCTTCCCAAAAATAAAGGAGGCCTGGGATACCCTAATTTTACTAACTACTACAGAGCAGCACATTTGGCCAGTCTGTCCAAATACCATGCAAAACAGGAAATCCCATTATGGCTATTTTTAGAGGCTTCAGAAAATGACCCTCTATTAATATCAAATTTATTATGGCTTGATCCTAAAGACCGCTTTAAAATTCATAATCCCATAACTAAACACTTCTTATCTCTCTGGGATAAACTAAAAAACCAAATATCAGTTGCAATCTCCACACAATCCTCTCCTTTCTTTTATCAGAAATCCGGCCTTTTATCCGGCATGGATCTACCCAAATTCTTTTAAAGCTTGGACAACATCAGGCATTCAGACACTAAATGATTTCATAACATCTAAATCATTCCTTTCATTCCCATCGCTTAGAGAAAAATATGATCTACCAAACTCTGAGATATTTAGATATCTCCAAATCAAAAATTTCTATACACCATTCCTAAAGGGGGATACACCATTATCCCAATTATCCATTTTTGAATCAATCTGTACAAAAGATCCATTTGCTAAAGGTACAATTTCATCACTTTATAATCAATTATATGGAGTAGCAAATCTTAATAGACCCTCTTACGTTCAGAGGTGGGAGGAGGACCTGGGACGAACTTTAGAAAACACGGACTGGTCTAACATATGGCTCACATCTAAGTCATCTTCACCCAACATCTTAGCACTGGAGACAAATTATAAAGTCCTAACTCGTTGGTACCTTGTACCCGCTAGAGTGGCAAAATATTCACCTAATACCTCAGCTCTTTGTTTTCGAGGATGCCCAGAAATAGGCACATATTTACACATATGGTGGACGTGCCCAATAATCCAAACCTTCTGGAAGGAAGTCTTCGTGATTGCATCTAAAATATTTAAAAAAATAATACAACCAGATCCATATTTAACCTTACTTAATCTAAAACCGGAATGGTTAACACTCTCTCAATTCAAACTTATGATCCAACTAATAACGGCTGCAAAACAAACAGTGGCCAAGGCATGGAAATCTCCTACATTGGTACTAGCAGAAACAATTCACAGAATGAATAATACAATGTCCCATGCTAAGATGGTAGTCATCGATCAAAATCAAATTCCAAAATTTGAAAAACTTTGGCACCCTTGGATAAAACAACAGTTCCTGTCAAACTTCAATGACTCTGTCCTGTTGCCATGGTAACAGATTAAATGACTTACAGAGACACCCATTCTAAGGCTTCAAAGAGAACTAAAAAGAATAATAAACTGACAAGCGGGACAACCTTGTGGACCATACCTCTACCTTTCAACCCTTTTTCTTCTTTCTCTTTCCTTTTCTCCACCTTACGATTAAAGCTCATTATCAGAATTTATTTGACCTATATACACTCTACTTGTAAACAATATGTATAGTAGGTATAAATCATTTAAATACCTACAAAAGTAACTAAGGAAATGATATATATCTTTAATTTAGGTTTACGTGAACCCAATGTTTAATATTTGAAATTTCATGATATTTACCTATATAAACCCTACTGTAAAACAATGAGCTTACTTTATAGATCCTTGTAAACTTACTTTATGTATCTTTATAATATTGTATACTCAATAAACTTCTTTTGACAAGGAAAAAAAAAATCGCAATAAGCCTATATTGGTTGGTTTGCGCAAAAGTTATAGCGTCTACGGGATAGGGGATATTTTTATGGCATTTGTATTATTTTTTTTTTACTAGTAATGGCAGTGATCAGCGATTTTTAGCAGGATTGTGACATTGCGGCGGACAGATCGGACACTTTTGACACTTTATTGGGACCATTGACACTAGAAAAATGCACTGTTTACTGTGCAAATGTCACTGGCAGGGAACGTGTTAACAATAGGGGGTGATCAAGGGGTTTAGTGTACCCTAGGGAGGTGTTTCTAACTGTGGGGGGATGGGACTGACTGGAGGAGGAGACAGATCGCTGTTCCTAATCACTAGGAACAGCAGATCTCTCTCTCTCCTCCCCTGTCAGAATAAGGATCTGTCTGTTTACATTGAGAGATCCCCGTTCTGGCTTTGTGGAGCGATCGCAGGTGGCCGGCGGACATTGCGGCCGCCAGCCACACGCATCGGCTCCAGCATCATTGCCTCCAATAGCTCTTAAAGCAGCCGACGTACAATCAAGGCGTTTCGCACAGCCGTGCCAACCTGTAACTTGTGGATGATGGCAGCTTGGAAATTAGTGTGTGGCTGGAGGCCTCTGGATTGTTGCAGTAATTGGCCAGCATGCTGGTCGATTTATGAGATTGTGAGATGAACAGGGAATACCCTGCACATCATCTGGCTTCTCTCCTCCATGTACCCTCTGTAACCTCCCTGTCCATGTCAAATGTAAAACTCAGGGTATTATATTAAAACATGAGGGCAACCACTGCTGACTTGTTTAAAAGAGAAGTATGGGTTTGTTTGTTTTTTCAGATTAAAGCGGAGTTCCACACAAAAATGGAACTTCCGCTTTTCGGAACCCTCCCCCCCTCCAGTGTCACATTTGGCACCTTTCAGGGGGGAGGGGGGTGCAGATACCTGTCTAAGACAGGTATTTGCATCCACTTCCGGCATAGACTCCCCCTGGAGTCTATGCCTCTTCCTGTCCCTCCGCGCTGTCTGCTGGGACACACACAGGTCCCAGGAGATAGCGGAGAACCAGTTACGATGCGCAGCGCGACTCGCGCATGCGCAGTAGGGAACCGGGAAATGAAGCCGCAACTCTTCACTTCCTGACTCCCTCAGCTAGGATGGCGGCGGCAGCTGCCGAGAATTGAGCGGGTTAGCAGCGTCGGCTGCCGACATCGCTGGACCCTGGGACAGGTAAGTGGCCATTTATTAAAAGTCAGCAGCTGCAGTATTTGTAGCTGCTGGCTTTTAATATTTTTTTTTTAGGTGGATTTAGGTGGACTCCCTCTTTAATACTGATGCTGCTTCTGTCTACCAACAGCTCTAAGACTGAGAACCGAGCAATCAAAGACTGCCGATCACACAGTTCTCAGAGATTCTCAGAGCTCCCTGAGCAGAGAACTGGTGACTGTCGGTCACCGGCTCTCTGTTCTGTCCCCCTGCACTCACTGGAGCGCTGTGCTATGGAGGGGGCGGGAGCGGCTGGCTCTGGCTCTCAGCAGCTCGCTAAGAGTGCCAATCCAGCAATGTGTGTGGATCCAAACCATATGGTCATTAGAGCCTGGACCAGCTCTGTCATTACAGCCGACAGCAGGCTTCAGCTCAATGTCTGCTGAAAATGGTTCACAGGTTTGCAGAACGAACCGCACTCTTTTTTGAGAAGTACAGTACAGTACTTCTCCTTAAAAAGGTATGGATCCCAGGATCATTATGCAGAAGTGTATGTAAATCCTATATATTTCTTTTAACATGTTTTACATCAATTCTTCACCTTATACAGTTTCTTAAATAAATCATTTTTTAAAATCTGGTACAAATCCTGCCCATAACAGCACTTCCTACTACAGGCTGACAAAGCTAACATCACCTTTAGCAGTACTCCCAAGTTCCCACTTTGGCCTATGGACGACCTGTTGGATAGACCATCTGACAGAGCTGATAGAAAACTCAGTGGCCAACTGGAGGAGCTCACATGGCATGCTGACAATCCTGTTTCTTATTATGAGGCAGGCTGTAACTGAAAGTTCTGTTACTTAAAAAATCTCCGGGGAAGAAACTTTGTAACAGATTTAGAAAATATGTTTGCTTAGAAAAAAAACATGGAGACGTCATGTCAAATATGAAGAAAAATAGATTTTGGGTTTACACACACTGTAACCTGGAGCAGATATGCAGGTCTGGTGCTCAGGCTTTTCATACTTCATTGGCTGCAGGTTTGTTCAAGATCACTAAATAGTGAAGATCAAGATGATAGTCTTATAACATGTGCATTTAGCTATTTATCTATTCTCATGAGTTACCTTTATCCTGAGAACTGCAGTCTGTGTTTGTACCATGTCATTAAAACCAGGCAGTATAAGGCTTTCTAGGCAAAGTTTCAAGACAGCTCAGCATCACATCAGCGACAAAGGCGCTGTATCTTTGTTCCCTGATCTCTGTCCAGGCACTTGGGAACAGAATTAAGTTCTCTGAAACAGCTTGTTCATGGCATTCCTAGCCTATATGACCAGGATGCGGAAGTAAAAAGAAACATTTTTGAAGATGGAAAAGGGAGCATATTTAGGCGATAACATGAATGAAGATAATCTTTCAGTAGATGACATATTTAACTTTTAGAGGAAATCCATATGGCTCTACATAAGTAGCAAACATATTTACACCTATGGACGGTTCTAGCTCATTTGGTTTCATTTGCTGTACTCGTCCTGGATATTTTTTGTATACTTCTACATATTTATCATCAAAATTTATATAAACATTATTCCTCAATCTACATTTACAGATTATTGTATATACAATAATAGTAAATTTAAAACCTAAATCCTTCCTCAGAACTATGAACCTGCAACTGATCCAGAGGAAGGCAAAAAAAATGCTATTCAGCATTAAACAATTTATTTATTTATTTTATTTATTTCAGGTACTTATATAGCGCCGTCAATTTACGCAGCGCTTTACATATATATATATTATACATTCACATCAGTCCCTATACCCTCAAGGAGCTTACAATCTAAGGTCCCTAACTCACATTCATACATACCAGGGCCGATTTAGACAGGATCCAATTAACCTACCAGCATGTCTTTGGAGTGTGGGAGGAAACCAGAGTACCCGGAGGAAACCCACGCAGACACAGGGAGAACATGCAAACTCCAGGCAGGTAGTGTCGTGGTCGGGATTCGAACCAGCGACCCTTCTTACTGCTAGGCGAGAGTGCTACCCACTGCGCCACTGTGCAATTTGTCACAATAGAGAAGAAGAATCTTTACTGATCTCCTAAGGCAATGCGATGTTCTAGTGGTCAACAATCCACAGTGTTATTACTTATAAATGGTAATTGCCAGTTAAATTGTGTATATTTAACTAAACATCCAGCTTTTTAAACTATTTTTTATCGTTAGTATTGGCTGGAACTAGAATCCTGTAGATGTCCATGCACATTTTTCAGCTCTTAGTCTAAGGGCCAGTGTACACCATAGAAACGCAGTCCAGATGCACTCCAGATGCTTTTTTGCATGTGCGTTTTTGATGCGTTCCAGTGCGTTTTTGATTCAGTCCAGTGCCTTTCCCCCCCTTTTTTTCCCTTACCCTAAATAAGAACATGGGTTTTCCAGGGCTTTTTTGGTGCGTTTAGGTGCGTTCCGGTGAGTTTTTGATGCTTTTTACAGCGTTCCAGTACAGTCCAGTGCAGGAAAAATGCGGCATGTTCTACTTTTCTTTCTGGAACTGGAACGCACTGGAATGCACTGGAGCTGCAAGCACTGGTGTGAACTATGCCATTGAAAACCATATAACCTACTTTCTATGCGTTTTTGATGCAGAAAAAAAAAACACACTGGACTGCATGTGGTGTGAACTGGCCCTAAAGAAGTGTTTTTCATATGCCATGGTTAAACCTCTTTGCTTCAGATAAAAATAGTGCCTATTTGTCATCAATGACCTTAAAGTGAACATATTTTTCCAATTTTACTATATAGACCGGGCATCACTAAATGGCGGACTGCCAGCCAAATGCGGACCGCGTGGTACCTTTTCTTCCCCTTGCCATCGCTCTGTATTCCTTATAGAGCCAACAGCAGGGGGCGGGATGGTTCTGGATGGAGGGCGGAGCTGCCCGAGGTTAGCAAGCAGGGGATTGGCTGCTAGGATGAAGGGCAGTCCTAACAACCAATCACTTTCTTGCAGCAGCCACCCTCCATCCAGACATGCTGTACCTTCCTCCGATCTCTGCTCTGTGTAAGGTAAGACAGCGGGAAATGGGGCAAAATTACAGGGGTAAGGACACTAAAGTGTCCGCATGGTGCTGCAGGAACATGCAGTTTGGCACATGGGAAAATGTGCCACGGGTAACAATATGATATTTGGACCTCTTCTGGAAGAAAATTTTACTGACCAGACCTCAGCGAATTTTAATTCAATACCCCTGATATAAACCATGTATGTATTTATTCAAGGTGATTGTTTTTCTCCTATGTTCAAAGAAGAAGAAATACAGTTCAGTTGATTTTTCCTCATAAATAAGAACCTCCTTGCACCATTTTAGTTTAGATTAGACGTTCTCAACATTTTTACCCTAGAGGAACCCTTGATATAATTTTCAGGTTTCAGGGTAAACAATTCCCTGGTGGTCAATGGGAAAAATGTCCCTTACATTGGTGACCATTTGGAAGAATGCTCATTAAATTGGTAGGCATTGGGAAGAATGCCCCCATTACAGTGGTGGCCAGAATGCCACTCTTACAGACATGTTAAAAAGATCATTAGTGTCATGGTGCTGGCTCTGCCAAGGGGCATTGACCCCAGAACTATGCAGACACCATCCAATGGTAAGTATATTTACACGAGATTATTATTTTTTTCTTTCCACCTCTTCTCAAGTAGAATAAATGAAGTCCGGTTGATTTTTCCTCATAGCAGGGTTTCTTTTTTCCCCTTATTAGTTTAGAATGGCCTTTCTCAACCTTTTTACCTTAGAGGAACCCTTGAAAACATTTTCAGGTCTTAGGGTACACCTGATTAAGCCAATTCACAGGTGGTCTGTCAGAAAAATGCCCAGTGCATTGGTGGTCATTTGGAAGAATGCTACTTTAATTGGCAAATTGGCAGTCATTGGGAAAATGCCCTTATTACAGTGGTGGTTAGAATGCCACCCTTATAAACAGAAAAAAAGATCATTAGTGTCATGGTCCTGGCTCTGCCAAGTGGCATTGACCCTGGACACATGCAGGCACCATCAAATGAGTAAATAAGTAAATAAGCCACAGCTCAAGGAGCCTCTAGCAATCTCTAGAGGAAACCTAGGGAGGAAACCTAGGGTTACATGGAACACTGGTTAAGAATGGCTGGCTTAGATACAACTAGTGCTAATTTTGTAACAAGCTACACTTATTTGGCAGAAGTTTCACAAATGTGTGACTGCTCACACAGTTATTTGTCATTGGGTTTTTTTCACAGGTCTGATTTCTTATTAACACCTGCAACATAGTCCTTCTCATTGCAGACATGTTGAGTTTGCTAGTGACTGATTGGTAAACTGGTCATTCTATAGCACTACATCATGCCTTTCCAATTGCAGCCAAAGCTGATTATGTGGAATTAACACTCATTTAAACTGAATTCAATAGCACAGCATAAACATTATCTTTAGAATAACCCCAAGAATTTACCGTTTATTGCCCTAGTGGATGTTTCTTTTCTGATCTATGATTTCCCTGCTAAGAGCTTATTACTGGTAAATTCTGCAATAAAATTTCAGCAGCTTATGTGTATTTAATGTTCATGCAAAAATCTATTTAAAAATAAATAAGATGGCTGATAGTTTATGGGTAATATAGTTTACCGTACAGAAAGATTGAAGGATAAAAGGTAAAGTGGAGTAAAGTTAATATAACTATTGGGTGGAACAAATTGAATATACACAGCTGACAGAGTGCCTACTTTTGCATAGACTATACCCAATAAATATATTTTCATAATAGATTTCATATACCATAGAATTTTGGTGATAACAGGAATGTGCATGAGCTAATAAATGAGCTATAGATCTTCTGGGATTGGCTATGTTCACATAACTGTCAACCTACACGTTGCCCCAGCAACAAAAAGAAAGAAGATACACAATCTTATTAAACAAGCAATCAATGGCAAAAAGTTCTAAAAGGCACAATAACCGCCAACAACCATCCTGGCTTCATTTTACTGAAGCCACGCCAGTACAAGATGGATTATGATTGGCCTCTATGGCTCTAATTTGTAGGGATGGTCCTGATGTTCAAATCAAATGTAAGTTTGACACAAACATTGACCGTTCGTTTGTTCACAGATGAACATATGGGGCGCTCACGGCAAATTTGAGCGCCGCGGAGTGCCCCATAATGCACATGCCAAAGCATGCACCTGACCTGCATGCTTTGGCCAATCACAGCGTGATCTGCTGTGAGAGCCATGATTGGCTAAAGGCAGGGTGCCTTTGGCCAATCATGGCTCATGGTGCTAAGTCCACACACCACACTATATAAGGCTGCTTACATGGCGGCCGCATATAGTGTGATAATGTGGAGATTCAAAGAACTTGAACTAGATTAGGCAGGTTAGTATATATACAGTATCTCACAAAAGTGAGTACACCCCTCATATTTTTGTAAATATTTTACTATATCTTTTCATGTGACAACACTGAAGAAATGAATTTGCTACAATGTAAATTAGTGAGTGTACAGCTTGTATAACAGTGTAAATATGCTGTCCCTTCAAAATACCTCAACACACAGCCATTAATGTCTAAACTGCTGTCAACAAAAGTGAATACACCCCTAAGTGAAAATGTCCAAATTGGGCCCAATTAGCCATTTTCCCTCCCTGGTGTCATGTAACTCGTTAGTGTTACAAGGCCTCAGGTATGAATGGGGAGCAGGTGTGTTAAATTTGGTGGATTACTGAAACCATGTCCTGTGGTCTGATGAGACCAAGATAAACTTATTTGGTTCAGATAGTGTCAAGGGTGTGTGGAGGCAACCAGGTGAGGAGTACAAAGACAAGTGTGTCTTGCCTACAGTCAAGCATGGTGGTGGGAGTGTAATGGTCTGGGGCTGCATGAGTGCTGTCGGCACTGGGGAGCTACAGTTTATTGAGGGGACCATGAATGCCAACATGTACTGTGAGGCAGAGCATGATCCCCTCCCTTCAGGGACTGGGCCGCAGGGCAGTAGTACAACATGATAACGACCCCAAACACACCTCCAAGACGACCACTGCCTTGCTAAGGAGCTGAGGTTATAGGTGATGGACTGGCCAAGCATGTCTCCAGACCTAAATCTTGAGCATCTGTGGAGCATCCTCAAACAGAAGGTGGAGGAGCACAAGGTCTCTAACATCACATCTGTGATGTCATCATGAAGGTGGAAGAGGACTCCAGTGGGAACCTGTGAAGCTCTGGTGAACTCCATGCCCAAGAGGATTAAGGCAGTGCTGGAAAATAATGGTGGCCACACAAAATATTGACACTTAGGGCCCAATTTGGACATATTCACTTAGGGGTATACTCACTTTTGTTGCCAGCGGTTTAGACATTAATGGCTGTGTGTTGAGTTTTTTAGAGGGGAGAGCAAATTTACACTGTTATACAAGCTGTACACTCACTACTTTACATTGTAGCAAAGTGTCATTTCTTCAGTGTTGTCATATGAAAAGATATAATAAAATATTAACAAAAATGTGAGGGGTGTACTCACTTTTGTAAGATACTGTGTATATATATATATATATATATATATATATATATATATATATATATACAGGGTATATAGTGCAGTGCAGAGTATATAATACAGTGTGTTGAAGTGGTTAAGGGGAACCCTATGACAGAATGAAGAGAAAAAACGGCATGCCCCCCCCCACAAAATCCATATCAGGCCCTTTGGGTTCATTATAGATTCTAAGGCAAACTCCGTGCCAAAATAAAAAAAAAAAGAAAACAACGTGGGGTCCGCCTAAAAATCCGTACCAGGCCCTATGGGTCTGGCATAGATTTTAAGTGGAACTCCATGCCAATTTTTTTTAAAAATGGCGTGGGGTCCACCCCTAAAATTCATGCCGAACCCTTATCCGATCAAGCAGCCAGGCAGGCCAGGAAAGGGGGGAGGGGGGATGAGTGAGCGCCCCCCTCCTGAACCATACCAGGCCTCTTGTCCTCAACATGGAGAGGGTGCTTTGGGGTGCCCCCCAAAGCACCTTGTCCCCATGTTGATGGGGACAAGAGCCTCTTTCTGACAACCCTGGCCATCGGTTGTCGGGGTCTGCGGGGGGGCTTATCAGAATCTGAAAGCCCCCTTTGACAAGGGGGCTCCCAGATCCCAGCCCCCCCCTATGTAAATGGGTATCGAGTACATTGTACCCCTACCCATTCACCAAAAAAAAGTGTCAAAATGTAAAAACCAAGACAGTTTTTGACAATTCCTTTATTAAAAACAGAAAAAAAAAAGTGTCCCACGATGTACATCCTTCTTCAATCATGCCTTCCGACGAACCCGGAAAAAAAAAAGCAGCTCCGCCTCGATGGGAGGCCTCTCGGCGACTGCTGTCTCTTGGCTGTGACAGCTGTTATAAAGGCAAGGCGGGGCCACCCAGGGACGTAACCGAGTGACCCCGCTCCCTTCTGACGTCATGGGACGTCTTGGGACGTCAGACAGGGGCAGGGTAATACGGTTACGTCAGTGGGTGGCCCCACACTTGCCTATATAACAGCTGCCAAAAACCAAAAGACAGCAGTCGCCGGGAGGCCTCCCATGGAGGAAGAGTTTTTTTTAGTTCCATTTTTCAGGTCTGTCGGGCGGCATTATTGACGATTGATGGACATCGCTGGACACTTTTTTTTTTATTTTATTTTTTTTAACAAAGGATTTGTCAAAAACGGTCTATTGTGGTTTTTTACACCAAACCCCAAATCACTCTCCCCATGTTGAGGGCATGTGGCCTGGTATGGTTCAGGATGGTTCATCCTGTCCTCCAGGCTGCATGCACGGCTAAGTGGCTAAGGGCCTGGTATGGATTTTGGGCGGGAACCCACGCCAATTTTTTTTTTGCTGTGGAGTTCCCCTTAAAATCCACACCAGACCCAAAGAGCCTGGTATTGGCTTGGGGGGGGAACCCACGCCGATTTTTTCCTTGATTTTTCATCTATATTGCCAGGAGCTGGCAATACATTACAGCTACGAGCAAGTTTAAATTACATGTTTTCATTTGGAGATGTCATTTTGCTGCGGCACTGTTTTACACATCACACAGATGTGCCACTTTACAGGCAGACTAAGGGGAACTCCCAGGCACAATATTCAAAGGAATATTTCATTTTTATTATTTCACTTTAAGCACTATTAAAATCACTGCTCCTGAAAAAACGGTTGTTTTGAAAACATTTTTTTGCATTGATACACGTCCCCTAGGGCAGTAGCCGGGTCCACATACACTTTTTATGGCAATAAATTGCATATAAGCCTTTAAAATGAGCACTTTTGATTTTTCATGTTCGTGTCCCATAGACTTTAATTAGGTTCGCATGTTCGCTAGAAATTTTTGGCTGTTCGCATGTTCTGGTGCGAACCGAATCGGGGGGTGTTCCGCAGATCCCTAGTAATCTGCTCTTAGTCCTGTGCTTTTTTCACTGTTTTTCTGAATGAATTTGCAGATATACTATGAAAATTGCTAGAGGTCTTCCTTTTAGGATATATTTATTGTGCACATGAAGGCTGGGCATAAAGGACTTGCAATGAATTATTTTTCTTTACTAATGCTTGGCTAGCCTACAGTTTAGCCAGACATGTTGTATACTTCTACATTTCAGTTCTTTTCTATAAAAAACACAATGGTTTAAATCATGCATAGTTATTCCCCCCACTTTACACCAGAATGACCTATCAACCTGCATTTGAATGATGTGAATAAATGATTGATTCATTAGCAGTCTAATTCTGCTCTTGCAGCTACAATGTAGGCACAAAATGGCTTCTATGGAGGTATTCATATCTTACCGTTGCATTGACCTGAAGTTGATAAGCCTGAGTGATTTCAAAATCCAGTTCCTTCATCACAGTCACAATGCCCCGGGTCTTGTCTATGGCAAAAAAATTAGAAGGAGGCTGGATGGAGTACAGCACACTTCCCCCTGTTCCCTGATCAGGGTCTGTTGCATTAACAATGTAAATTGGAGTTCCCACCGGTGTATTCTGGAACAGCAAAAAACATAGCGTAAGAATAACAGATGGAAATTTACTAACCCACTCACATGGCGAAGATAAATAAACTGACCCTGTTACTTTGTAATGTAATCTGAAATGTTTTATTACTCAGTTGGCAGCAAATCACCTAATTTTGTTTAGACTCAACACTGCAAATAGGCACAGTTGCCAGGGATACTGTTTTGCTGCTGTGTCGTAGGGAATACATTATTAGAAAAATAAATATACCCATTTACCTTCGAAAACAACAATAATTAGTGTCAGTCCCAGTTTCACATAGGTGTTCGTTTGGGAACAATTACATCTTTACGTTTGCAAAATGCGGATTTTTTTTCCCAAGTAATACAATTATAGGCTGCAATGGTGGGAATCTACTGGGGAACCACAGCCTAAATGAACTTAATTAAAGCTCACTTTTCAAAAATTTAAAACCCTAACAACAATAATTCAACCCAAGTAAAACCTGTCCTGCAGCTTACAGTTGCACAAATCTTTCATAACAAATATCAGCTATAAATTCCTTCCATATGTAATAAGCACCATGGCAGGAAGTATGAAAATTTGCAGAATCCTCAAGTGGCTACGTAATAGGTAGCATGGTAGAAGATATGAAACTTTGCAGCATGTGAGCATTCAGAATCTGTCATGCTCACTGGGAATTTTTAAGAACCAGGAGAAAAAAAAAGAGTAAGTATGGTTTATGATGGTAAATGGGTTGCCATTCACATGAATCTCATAAAAAGTTGAATTTCAAGATCAAATGTAAAGCCAACAGGTACTTTGAGCAATGGTTTGCTTATTGGTCAGGATTAAAGGTCTTAGAATTGAATTACATAAACAGTTTTTAGAAGCATGAAAAATACTCAGTTACATTTCTGAAGGGAGCTCTTTTACATAGGGGTTGATTTACTAAAACTGGAGAGTGCAAAATCTGGTGTAGTTCTGCATAAAAAAAACAATTAGCATCCAGTTTTTTGTCAAAGCTTAATTAAACAAGCTGATTGATTGGCTACCATGTACATCTGCACCAGAGTTTGCACTCTCCAGGTTTAGTAAATGAACCACAATCAACCCCACTGTGTCCTCTAGCATGGTTGTCTGACATCATGGAAGCAGATTATACTGCAAGAAATGTAACATGAGCTGCCATGGATAAATTCTATGGTTCCAAAATGGTAACCAAGATAAGTAGCACAGAAATAAATCAAGACTTCACATGTACCGGTGTGACCCTTATTAATCTAGATTTTAAATCACACTTGTTCCATGCCCAAGAGGCTTCCAGTGTTGTGGGTGGCCAAAATCCAGCTCAGATACTGTATCAGCAGCCAAGGTCTACTTGATGTAGCTTGGTCAAATTTCTTTTTGATAATAGGCATCCTTAGAGTGAATCTACATGGTTCCAGAGCTAGTTTGTTTTTTTTACAATCAGTGTGTGGAAGCTTACAAACAAATAAAAAGTGCCTGTTATTTGATTGTTTTTTTTTAATACAGTTAACAAAGTCATTATGTTACTAGATTAAAAAAGGCCCTATACAGTATCTAGTTTATTGAATCTAATTTGACGTAGAATGTTTGCAGGAACACTGAAAAGACACTATCACCTTACCCATACAGCATTACTTCCGTAGGCGTGCGCACATAGTGTGCCAGGCACACCCTAATCACCCTGTTCTGCATAGATTTCCCCTGCTGCTTGGCTGCAGAGAAAGGGACAGGGGAAACTCTGTCTCAAAAGTGAGACATCAGGGGTCGATTTAGACCCCTGATATTTCACCAAACCCCCCAATGGGGCTCCTAAAAGATTGTAAAAAAAAAATAATAAAAAATGATTGCAAAAAAAAATTGTAAAAACGAAATTTAAAAAAATTGTAAAAAAGTAATAATAATAATAATAAAAAAAAATAATAATAAACTAACAATAATCTCTGCCCTACTGACACCATCCGCTGCTATGCAGACACTGTCCATTACCCTACTGATATATATATATATATATATATATATATATATACATACATACAGTAATATCTCAGATTGTTAGTAACGTGGTTAACGAGCATTTTGCAATACAAACTATTGTTTTTTTAAAAATCCTGACTCGGTTTGCGAGCTCTGTCTCACAAAACAAGCAGGATTCTATCCTTTGTGGTGTGCAATACCGTATTTGGCCAGAGGTTCGGGGACACCGGTGACACTCGGAGTCGTTTGGATGCACTCAGAACCACTCCATTCCCGAGTGTTTCTGAGCCTCTCCGAGTGTATCTGAATGGCTCCAAACGGTTTCCGAGTGTCTCTCCGGCGCCCCCCCCACCTCTGGCCACATGTGGTACTGCATACAATAGAAGTCAATGTGGAACGAATTATCTGCGTTTCCATTGATTCCTATGGGGAAACTCGATTTGATATACAAGTGCTTTGGATTATAAGCATTCTTCTGGAACAAATTATGCTCGTAATCCAAGGTACCACTGTGTATATATATATATATATATATATATATATTTATATATATATATATACACAATATATATACACACACACAGATATGTGTTTGAGCTTTGGGGTGCACACCCTAATGCAATAGGCTGTGCACACCTATGATTACTCCAGAGTTTAAAGTGGTAGTAAACTCAAGATTTCTACTTTCAGTCCCTGAAATAGTTCATAAACACTGTACCCCAGGTGTTTTTTTTACAATCTGTCTGTCTTGTACCATTCCACAAAAATTGAGTGATCTTCATTCCAATGACATTACCGGCGCATTATAGACACAATTCACGGCACTCTCTATCTGTCAGCAGTCCCTGCCGTGCCCATGTCCTTCACTCTCAGTGGCATTGCATAGTAATCCCGCAAGAGTACATCCCCTATACACCCCATGTGACTTGCTACTTCACAAGGGGGTGTAAAAGTAAAGCAGGTACAGCTGGAATTGAGCAATCAGGGTTATGTTCTCATAGCAACTGAGAATTAAAGTGAGGCTTGGCTAATTCATAATGTGCATGTGCGGGGTTACAGCCGTCCTCATAGAGGGGGTGGAAGCTGGATGTGGAAGAGGAGTCCCAAGATGGCGCACGCTTCGGCTGAGAAAGGCAGAAATTAAAGTAAGGGAGAAAATACTTATAATGCGAGATGTTTCTTTATATAATATAGCGATGTGTATTGTTGTTGCTTTACCTACTGCCCTTAGGTTTCTTTCCATTTGTGTTGGCAGAGTTTACTACTGCTTTAAATTATCCTTCTATACTCACCTTACCAGTGCTCACTCATCCGTTCTGAAAAGGCTGCTTTGATTCACCTGGGGGAGCAGTGACAGTATTTAGGCCTAGTAAAGGAGGCCAACATGCTCCTTCATACCTAGATGTGCCAGGTATTGTCACCAGCTGCAGAGAAGCTCACTGATAGAGCCTTTCATGGTCACTAACAGTGTCTCTTTCATTTATGGCATTTGGGTTAAAGACAATTTCTGATACACCCAGAAGTGTCAGGTGCTGAGGATTTTACCACACTCCCACATAGTAACCTGCAGGGTGGAGCTCTCAGTCTTACAGCTCTGTCCTACACAGTGTAGGAGACAGCCAGGGGGACAGTGAGGCAGGAGAACTTCTGTCAAAGCTGAAACACCCTCCCACCCCCAGCTGGTGCCCAAAGCAAGTGCCTCTTCTGTCTATGCCTAGTTGTGGCCTTACTTGCAATTATTTTGTGGTCCTTGCTCTTAGTCTGTAATGTTAGCTTTGAAATCTATGTAGACATAACAGGATCACACTAACACTGCAATCTTGATACCAAATACAAAGATATACAGTGCAGTAGCTCAAAATAATGTTTTTTCTCACCACATCACAGCCTTTACTGCTAATCACAAAACAACATGTATTAGTGCCAGGAAGCTAGCTGTTAGGTAATTTGGACAGGGTATAATCCCCAATCCTCACTAAATTTAATAGGTACGATGCCCGGCGGGTGTGGAGAGGCAACTCTTTGTACATCTTGCTGCATGTATGCATTCCTTGATCATCAGATTGAGGGCGAATACTGCTGTGCAAAATGTAAGCACATTGTTTCCCTGGAAGCCCAGGTTCTGAATCTGGGGAAGCAACTGTCAGCACTGAGAAGTCCCTCCATACTAAAGGAGAGCCAGGAACATACACAGCAGGTGCCGGCAGGGGCCAGCACAGAGGCGGGTGGAGACAAAGAGGTGCAGGCACTAGCAAAGAGTAGATGGGTGACAGTCAGGAAGGGTAGAGGGGGAAGTGCCAGGGAGGCCGATCCAGGACTGGAGCATCCCAATAAGTACGCTCCATTGAGTGACATTGGTGAAACCAGTCAGGGACCAGCACTGCTGGAGCTGAGGGACTCTCCTAGCTTCTGGGGGAAGAACTCCTCCAGTGAGAGTGGGGGGCAGCGAAGGGAAAGGAAAGACAGATTCTGGTGGTAGGGGACTCAATTTTTAGAAGGACAGAGAGGGCAATCTGTAACCAAGACCTGAAGCTCTGAACAGTATGTTGTCTACCGGGCGCTCGGGTTCAACACATCGCGGATCTTGTGGACAGATTACTGGGAGGGGCTGGGGAAGACCCAGCTGTCATGGTGCTTGTTGGCACCAATGACAAAGTCAGAGGCAGATGGAGTGTCCTAAAGAACGATTTTATGGACTTAGGAGCTAAATTGAGCAAAAGGACCTCCAAGGTAGTATTCTCAGGAATACTATCGGTACATCAAGCCACACCAGAAAGGCAGAGGGAGATTAGGGAAGTAAACAAGTGGCTGAAGAGCTGGTGTAGTAAGGAGGGGTTTGGGTTCCTGGAGGACTGGGCCGACTTCTTAGTCGATAACCGGTACTATGGAAGGGACGGACTGCACCTAAATGAGGGGGGTGCAGATCTTCTGGGAATGAAGATGACCAAAAAGTTAGAGGGGTTTTTAAACTAGGCGATGGGGGGGTCCAGAGGTAGAGATAGTCAGCGCAGAAGATATTCCAAAGGGTAGTATTGGGGGCATTAGTGGTAGGTTAACCAAAGCACAAAAACACAAGATAAGTATAGTAGCAAGTCCTAGTTGCAATCTCGAAACACCCAATACAAGGACACTATGCGACCGGTCTAAACTATGTGGCATGTTCACCAATGCCAGGAGCATGGCGGACAAATGGGTTAACTAGAGATACTGTTGTACGAGGAGGATTTGGATTTTGTGGGAATTTCAGAGACCTGGTTCAACAGCTCTCATGATTGGCTGGCAAACATTCAAGGGTATACCCTTTACAGCAAGGATAGAGAGGGTAAAAAAGGGGGAGGGGTATGCCTATATATCAAGAATAATGTACAAGTGAATGTGAGAGATGACATCACTGAGGGAGCTAGGGAGGAGGTGGAATCCTTATGGGTAGAGTTCCAAAGGGATGAAGCTAAGGGGAAAATAATACTGGGAGTATGCTATAGGCCCCCTAACTTTAGGGAGGAAGTGAAGACAGATCTCCTATCACAATTTGGATTCGCAGCAAGGATGGGAAGTGTTATCATAATGGGGGATTTTAATTATCCTGACATAGACTGGGCGGAGGGAACCGCGCATTTATTTAAGGCTCGCCAGTTCCTTAATGTCTTGCAGGACAATTTTATGGGTCAGACGGTAGACGCACCAACTAGATATAAAACATTACCGGATCTACTGATTACCAACAATACATACCTGATCACGGATGTGGAAATACGGGGCAATTTAGGTAACAGTGATCACAGGTCAATTAGTTTCAGTATAAATCACACAAATAGGAAACATAAAGGGAATACAAAGACACTGAATTTCAAAAGAGCCAACTTCCCTAAACGACAAACCTTGCTAAAAGGCATAAATTAGGATAAAATATTAGGAACAAAGAATACAGAGGAGAGATGGGTTTGCTTTAAGAGCATATTAAATAAGGGCATTAGCCAATGTATCCCATTGGGTAATAAATTTAAAAGAGCGAACAAAAGTCATGGATGGCTTAACTCCAATGTAAAAATGCATATAAAAGCAAAGGAAAAGGCCTTCAAAAAATACAAGGTTGAGGGATCATCATCAGCATTCAGACTTTATAAAGAGAGCAACAAGAAATGTAAAGGTGCAATTAGGATGGCTAAGATAGAACATGAAAGACACATAGCGGAGGAGAGCAAAAAAAATCCCAAGAAATTCTTTAAGTATGTAAACAGTAAAAAAGGGAGGACAGACCATATTGGCTCCATAAAGAATGAGGAAGGACATCTGGTTACAAAGGATGGGGAGATGGCAAAGGTATTGAATTTATTATTCTCCTCAGTCTTCACAAGTGAATTGGGGGGCTTCAGTAACCAAAACTGCAGTGTTTATCCTCATGACACAATACAGGAAGCACCTGCATGGTTAACAGAGGACAGAATTAAAATTAGACTTGAGAAACTTAACATTAATAAATCACCGGGACCAGATGGCTTGCATCCGAGGGTACTTAGGGAACTCAGTCAAGTGATTGCCAGACCGTTGTTCCTAATTTTTACAGACAGTCTACTGATTGGAATGGTACCAGCTGATTGAAGAAAAGCCAATGTAGCACCAATATTTTAAAAGGGCCCAAAATACATCCCTGAGAATTACAGACCAGTTAGCCTAACATCAATAGTATGTAAACTCTTGGAGGGGATGATAAGGGACTATATACAAGATTTTAGTAATAAGAACGGTATCATTAGCAGTAATCAGCATGGATTCATGAAGAATCGTTCTTGCCAAACCAATCTACTAACCTTCTATGAGGAGGTGAGATGCCATCTAGATAAAGGAAGGCCCGTAGACGTGGTGTATCTGGATTTTGCAAAAGCATTTGACACAGTTCCCCATAAACGTTTACTGTACAAAATAAGGTCCGTTGGCATGGACCATAGGGTGAGTACATGGATTGAAAACTGGCTACAAGGGCGAGTTCAAAGGGTGGTGATAAATGGGGAGTACTCGGAATGGTTAGGGGTGGGTAGTGGGGTTCCCCAGGGTTCTGTGCTGGGACCAATCCTATTTAATTTGTTCATAAACGACCTGGAGGATGGGATAAACAGTTCAATCTCTGTATTTGCAGACGATACTAAGCAGGGCAATAACTTCTCCGCAGGATGTGGAAACCTTGCAAAAAGATCTGAACAAATTAATGGGGTGGGCAACTACATGGCAAATGAGGTTCAATGTAGAAAAATGTAAAATAATGCATTTGGGTGGCAAAAATATGAATGCAATCTATACACTGGGGGGAGAACCTCTGGGGGAATCTAGGATGGAAAAGGACCTGGGGGTCCTAGTAGATGATAGGCTCAGCAATGGCATGCAATGCCAAGTTGCTGCTAACAAAGCAAACAGAATATTGGCATGCATTAAAAAGGGGATCAACTCCAGAGATAAAATGATAATTCTCCCACTCTACAAGACTCTGGCCCGGCCGCACCTAAAGTATGCTGTCCAGTTCTGGGCACCAGTCCTCAGGAAGGATGTACTGGAAATGGAGCGAGTACAAAGAAGGGCAACAAAGCTACTAAAGGGTCTGGAGGATCTTAGTTATGAGGAAAGGTTGCGAGCACTGAACTTATTCTCTCTGGAGAAGAGACGCTTGAGAGGGGATATGATTTCAATATACAAATACCATACTGGTGACCCTACAATCGAAATAAAACTTTTTCGCAGAAGAGAGTTTAAAAAGATCCGCGGCCACTCATTAAAATTAGAAGAAAAGAGGTTTAACCTTAAACTACGTAGAGGGTTCTTTACTGTAAGAGCGGCAAGGATGTGGAATTCCCTTCCACAGGCGGTGGTCTCAGCGGGGAGCATCAATAGCTTCAAGAAACTATTAGATAAGCACCTGAATGACTGCAACATACAGGAATATATAATGTAATACTGACACATAATCACACACATAGGTTGGACTTGATGGACTTGTGTCTTTTTTTCAACCTCACCTACTATGTAACTATGTAACACCACTACCTATAGGACATGTCTAAGCTGTGCAAATACCAGCTTTCAAAAATTCTGTTTTAAATAGAAATTTCTGGAACTGCAACAGTGGTTTGTAGTAGCAAGGTGACACATTAACCACTTCGGCCCCAGGAGATTTAGCTGCTCAATGACCAGGTATTTTTTTTGCGATTCGGCACTACGTCGTTTTAACTGACAATTGCGCAGTCGTGAGACGCTGTACCCAAACAAATTTGATGTCCTTTTTTCCCCACAAATAGAGCTTTCTTTTGGTGGTATTTGATCATCTCTGCATTTTTTATTTTTTGCGCTATAAACAAAAAAGTGTGACAATTTTGAAAAAAAAAAAAACCCACAATATTTTGTACTTTTTGCTATAATAAATATCCTCAATATTTGTTAAAAAAAGCTAATTTTTTTCCTCAGTTTGGGCCAATATTTATTCTTCTACATATTTTTGGTAATAAAAATCGCAATGAGCATATATTGATTGGTTTGCGAAAAAGTTATACAGTCTACAAAAAAGGGGATAGAATTAAGGCATTTTTATTATTATTATATTTTTTACTAGTAATGGCAGTGATCTGCGATTTTTATCGGGACTGCGACATTATCGCGGATACATCGGACACTTTTGACACATTTTTGAAACCATTGACAATTATACAGTGATCGATGCTATAGGAAGGGGTTAACACTAGGGGGCGATTAAGGGGTTAACTGTGTTCCCTGACTGTATTTTCTAACTGTAGGGGGAGGGGACTGACTATAGGAGATGACAGATCGTGGTTCCTAGCTATTCGGAAATCACGATCTGCCTCTCCTCTCCTCACAGAACAGGGATTTGTGTGTTTACACACACATGTCCATGTTCTGCCTCTCGTGCCCGCTACCGCCAGCCACAAGCATCGGCATCCCCGCAATGCAGCGGGCGTGCACGCCTGATATCCCGCTTAAAGGAGCCGACGTACAGCTACGACGGTTCATGGGTTTGTGACGGCGGCTAGTCGGCAAGTGGTTAAAGGATAAATTCACCTTTACTCACCTTTTTTTTTTTTCTAAATTCCAGCTCCTCTATGTATCAATATAGCATTAATGTGCTTCTTGTGCCAAAATAAAACTGCTTTCCATTTATTGTATGCACACGTACCTCACTGTTTTTTTAATGATGTTTCAAAACACTGCTCGATTATTTCTGCCTAACTTCTTGGACAGACTTTAGGTCATGACATATAAAGGAGTTGACCAGCTGAGGGTAGATGATGCAGGATGTGTGCTAATGAGATCAGCTGGTCAACTGTTTCCTGTGTCATGACCTACAGTCTGTCCAGGAAGTCGAGAAGTAGTAAGTGTTTTGATACATCCATAAAGATAGTGAGGTAAACCTGCATATAATAAATGCAAAACTATTTTTTTTGGTAAAAGAAGTACATTAGTGCTATATTGCTACATAGGGGAGCTAAAATTTAGAAAAAAAAATGTGAACAAAGGTGAACTTATCCTTTAAATGTAGGACTGATTATAATGGCTTTTTTTTTCTAAACATTGGCATTATTTTATATTTCATATTACCCGTATAAGTTCACTTTGAATTTTGATGTTTCAGAACCATGGACAGCAGCACACACACACAGATAAGCAACTAAATGATACCTTAAAGGTGTTGTAAACCTTTGCTGTTTTTCACCTTAACCTCCCTGGAGGTATGATTATTTCAGATTTTAGGTGCTAAAAGCGGTACAATTATTTTGCACAGAAATTTGGCGTTTTATATTGTAGGCCTGTAATTCTTAGGAATAATTCACTTAAATCTGTCCAAACAAGAGTCTAGTAGACATCACGGGTATGATAAAGTTTGAAAAACGAAATAAAAAATTATAAAATAATAAATAACTATAAATAATTATAACAAATAATAATATAATAATAATAAAAATTATTCAATAATGTAATCAAATCAAAAACACTGAAATTTGCTCAGTTGCAGAATTGTCGCTTTCGTTACTTTTAGTGGTTGATGAAGGATTTCCCCACAAATCACTATCACTCAATTCTGCGAGTGGTTCTAATTTATTATCGCTGTTTTCTAGCTGGTCTAACCACTTTTGATGTAAAGAGACAGTTTTGGTTGCTAAGGACAATCTCCAGTTTCCAGGCAGAAAGAACGTTTTTTATAATATAAAACTGCATGCAGGACACTGGGCAGACCACTAGGGACAAAGGGGATGTGTAATTATTTGATACAGTACTGTAATATGTAAGATTACAGCATACTGTATCTATACTGTGTGTTTTACTTTTTGAATTTGGCGCTGAACTCCGTCCCCATGAGTCACAACGCTCGCAGGAAACGGAGCTCGGCACTGTGAATCAAGCGAGACACGGCGGCTCGCTGATCACAGCGGGGAGACATCGCAGGATCCAGGGGACAAGGTAAGTATCCTCTACAAGGATCCTGCGATGCGATCTCGAGTCTGGCTCGGGGATACCACTTTTGGTATTGAAAATCCACCCCGAGCCAGACTCAGGAATACCGCTAGGGGAGTTAATGCATAGAAAAACATTTTTCAATGCAGCAGCGCCCCCGAGCCCCCCTTATACTTGCCTGAGCCTCGAAATTTGCACGATGGGAACAAGCACACCAACTCCGGATGGTGTTTCGTGTCCTGAGTGGATAGATTGATAGCAGCGCAGCCATTGGCTCCCACTGCTGTCAATCAAATCCAATGATGGGGCCAAATCCAATGGCGGGGCCAAGTCATACATTCGGCGGCTATGAACACGGAATACAATGCGTATTTTGTGGATTTCCCCCCAGAGATATCTATTGATCACTGACCAAACTGAGTAGATACTATTCCCTGTACTCCTCAGAGAAATTTCACATTATACGCACTACTGTAAGGCTCATGGATAGGCTTGAGCACCTATGCTTTAAACTAATTCGCTTTATCTGTACTATCCTCGCACATTTTTATCAATCAAGTAATACACATTTAAAACAAAGTAAATTATGTTAAGGTAGTAGAAACATTATGGGATTTTAATGTCAAGGAAAATAAGAATATCATATTACACCAATAAAGATTCACTCATATTCCTTCCTAGTTTAAAGATTTATATCTCTAGGTTACCAGGGAATACCCAAACATTCTACAAGAACTGGCTCATTCTTAATCTTTTGTTGCTCTTTCACATTTTCTCTTTGTGCAGTCAAGCAGTTACAAACTCATACCACGTGTAGCTAATTGGGAAAAGAGTAGGTACTAGTTGAAAAGTCAAACTTCATGAATCATGAATGAAAAGTATAAAAGGCTTGTATAATGATCTGTTATAACAAACTTAATATGACATTAAGAATTAGATATTAGGGCCAGTGTACAAAAAGATATGGGATCAATTTAGGTCAGCTTTTGCTTTGTTTTTATACCTTAGTACAAGCCAATGTGAATACACACTAAATACATGACAGACATTGTTAATGCATAACAAATTAATTGAAAAAAAAAACATGGTAAATTCAAAGTAAACACAGTTCAAATGCTTCTCAGACACCAATGTACTGTATACTAGCATTATAAATTCCATCCATAACATAAACCCTCTCTAGATAAACATGTATGTTTCAAGAGCATGAATGTGACAGTCCAGGCATTTTTGAAAATGAAAGGCACCATCTGACTGGTTGTTACAGGTAACAGCTCCTGCTTTACCTTTATTGAACTCTATTCACAGAACGAACTTGCATGAGATATTTAGGTGTCAGGACACATTTTGCCTAAATATCACATGCAATCCTGAAACTTTCAATTCACTAGAGTGTTTTGCAAAGAAATGCTGAAACACTAAAAATTATTGGTAAATACCGCATGAAAAGGCATTAAACCCATTTACAGAAGGAAATAAATAATTAAATGCATACGGAAATTAAGCAGTGGTCCAGGCAGGGGCGTTGCTAGGTCTACAAAAGATCTGGGGCTAGAGCCCATAGCAGCAAAGTAAAGAAAGTCATACGCTTGGGCGGGCATACGCATATATATAATATACATGTGTGTGTATTTATCTGTATATATATATATATATATATATATATATATTATATTATATATTATATAATATATATATATATCATATATCATATATATCGTTATATATAACGTGATATATAATTTGCAGGTTGCACTTTTGTCTTATTTAAGTAGATATATTCTTTAATTTACTACGTACATTGGCACCAGCTGAACATTTGCTAATTTTGCCCTGATGTCACTGTATCTAGCATACTACTTTACACGTTGCACTTTATATATTAATTTATGTTTTGAATATTTATTGCTCTAATTGCATTATTTTGCACTAAGGCTGGAAAGGCTAATTTTATAGTATTTTCAGCAAATCATATATATAGTATTTTCCCTACGAATTTTTGAATATTGTTTAGACACATGATTTTAATATTGATATATACACCTCAGCGCAGCGTATCTTTTGTATATACATAGTAACGCACGGTATATGAAGCGTGTTCTATGCAAGCAGCTAGGTGTTCTCCATACTTGAGGCATTATATCATTGTGGCTCGCAGGGTTTTTTCTTTCAGCTGAAAGTAAAATTGCTGGCAATAAAAAATAAAAAAAAAAACGCTGTGGGCCCCCCCCACTCCCACCCCAATTCCATACCAGGTTCCCCATGCCAAATTGTGGAGAGCCTTTGGTGCGGGCAGCCCTTTTTTTCTTATTTCGGGTCAGCGGTGGCAGCAGGCATCGTGATAGAAGATGGTTCTACACCGGGGGACATTTATTTTATTTTTTTAAATAAGGAACTTGTTACACTAGACATTATTTTTTGAGTGAATCAGTAGGAGTACTATGCAGCCCATACTCAATCACATAGGGGGGCCCGGGATCTGGGGGGCCACTTGTTAAAGGGGGCTTCCAGATTCTGATGAGTCCCCTGGCCACTGCAGATCCTAACAACCACAGACCAGGGTTGCGGGGAAGAGGCCCTTGTCCCCATCAACATGGGGCCAAGGTGCTTTGGGTGGGGGGCACCTGCCTCAAGGCACCCCCCATGTTGAGGCCCGTGGCCTGGTTTTGTACAGGAGGGAGGGGGGTGCTCGCTTGTCCCCTTCCTTTCCTGACCTGCCGGGCTGCATGCTCGAATAAGGGTCTGGTATGGATTTTGGGGGACTACACATAATTTTTTTTAAAAAACGTTGGTGTTCCCCTCAAAATCCATACCAGACCAAAAGGGCCTAGTATACATTGGGGGGGGGGGGGGGGTCATGCCATTTTTTTCTGATTATTTTTTTGCTGGCAATCTTTTGTTTTACATTCAGCTGTCAGGGGAGAACCCCACTGGCAGCTGATGACTTATCGATTGTCAAGGAGCTCACAGCTGCCCACTCCTTAACAATGTCTATTTATTAATGCTAATAAATATGCCAGCTAGTGCCAGGTGTATTACCACATGTTTTCACTACCAATATACCATAAGACTTCATAAAATAACACATGCGGTATTTTAGTAGCGTTTTTTTGTAAATGCCAAAAAACTTTTTGAAAAAAGCTGAACAATATTTTACTGCATTTAAGGGTAAACATACCACTTTGTGAATGGAGCCCATTGTTCTTTAGGGCCAGGACAAGGAAAGAGGGAGGAGAAGATGCCCAGGTGCAGTGATTTAATACGGAAGTTGGTATCATGGGAAAGCATTGGTCATCAATGCTTTCCTGAATACATACAGCATTCCCGCTCCTCTGCTTGCCTAGACAGTGGCTTCTGCCACCCCTCCTCCATTTGTTTCACTCCTACTTTCATTCACACTGTCCCCGATGTCTGTGACATCAACAGCTTTGACCCCTAGCCTTTTTTTTGCACTCCCTGCCTTAAACGATCTCTCACTCTAGTCTAGCCCATTCCTTCCCTGTATAGTGACTCCTCCACCTGTGCCCTTTCGCTCAGGACCCCTCCCCTCTAGTTTCACCGTCAAACTGCAATGAGTGGTGCTCTATTACTGTCACTTTGCAGATGATGTGGGCACTAAATACTGTTTCTACATATCTCCCGCCACAGGCAAATACTTTCAGGCTTGAGACATTCATTCTTTTAGCTTCTGTTGTTAATAAAGGCCTCATTTACAGGAAGGCTTAGTGGCTTCTGTGTGCTGAGGTCTAAGGGGGGATCAAAAGGTGGCTGAGGAGTTGCACATGCTGTGTGTGACCACCAATACAAGTGTATGGCTGTACACAGCTGTGCTCTGGTAAACGCTAATGGCTTTTAAATTGGCGTTTACCAGTGCATGTGCGTATCTCCAAACATGAAAGTGGCAGGAAGTGCTGTACACATGTGTGCAGGTAAATGCCAATGCAAAAGTCATCAGCATTTACCAGAACACAGACCCATTCAGCCACTCATTTGTATTGGTGGCTGTACATGGCACGTGTGACTCCCCGTGCATCAGAAAACAACGGGGATAGTTACATAGTTAGTAAGGTTGAATAAAGACACCAGTCCATCCAGTTCAACCTGAGTGAGTGTGGGTGCATGTCTACAATTATCCCTATTTTTATTTAAGGTACCCATATAGCGCTGTCAATTTATGTAGCGCTCCATACATACATCGCACACTCAGTCCCGACCCTCAAGAAGCCCACAGTCCAAGGTTCCCAATTCACACTCATATACTAGGGCCAATTTTGCACAGATGCCAATTAACCTACCAGCATGTCTTTTGAGTGTAGGAGGAAACCGAAGTACCCGGAGGAAACCAACGCAAGCACAGGGAGAACATGCAAACTCCAGGCAGGTAGTGTTGTGTTTGGGATTCGAACCAGCAACCCTTTTTACTGCTAGGCGAGAGTGCTAACCACTACAACACTGTGCCACCTGGGGATATAATGACTCAGCACACAGGAGCCACTAAGTGCCTAGTGCATAAGGCCTAACACTGCCAAATGTTTTCCCTATTATCTTCATTCTCATCTTTGCAGATTTGTTTGCTCAGGAGCTTTGTTTTTGATTCCATTAAACACCAAGCCATATTGTCCAATGAAGCCTTTCTTAACTGGGGTATTGTCTGCGTTTGTCAAGGAAGCTGTTATATTGTAAAAAAAATAAAAAAATAAAAAATGGTTGGGAGGTGGATATCCTTGGGCAGCCAGTGTGCCCATTAATGCCTGTAAACCACACCATGGAAGCAATCCAAGTGGCTGTGTGCCTTGTAATCATTATGACGACCAACCACAGTAATCATATGTAAACATTAATGCTGGTGCACTTCACAACCATTAAATTTGTTTTGGTTTGCTGCCTGTGTTTCTACTAGCACCACCCCCTGCTCTGCTAAGGGGGGGGGGTGCAGTTTGGCATCTTTGAGCTGGGCAAGGAGTGATCTTGTGCCTGCACTCCAAGGGTCAATACACGCTTGTGCAAAACACCAGTCCAGCTGGCTCCACGCCTTGACTGCCTGGTCTCCTTCTCCAGCAGAATTTGTGTTTTTGACCTATGTGGAATATAAGTCTATAAGCGCTTTACCCCCTTCAGGGATTAGGAATTCTAGAGAGTTGTTAGTGTGGTCACAGGGGGAGCACTTGTCCCTGCACTGTTGTTGTGCTATGAGTAAACAATTATCTTTAAAGAAATAAAAATACCATTCCTTTTTATAGTATTTCACATAACTTATTCTGATAACAAATGGATAGGAGAGAACATTTAGAATGCATTTTTTTTAGCTTGACAACACTACTACTGTAACACTCAATTTACAGACCATAGGAATGATTTTTTTGTTTAAGTAAGTGCAAAGTAAGGAAAAGTAAGATAAGACCTTCATGTGAAAAAAACATAAATCTGCTGACAGGTATGAAGTGTAGGCACCCAGAGGTACAGTAATTTACACGCCTAATGCTTCTCCTAGTACCAGGCCCTTGTGCTCAGTCAAAGCTCTGACACTTCTGGGTAGAGTCAGAGCTTGCAGCCTTTGGCGGTCTATGTAAGTACTGCAACTTTGCCTGTTCAGAAAGCCTGGCATGTGGCTGAAGTAGAAGGTACTGAGAGCTGCTGCAATATTGTACATGGTATCAGCTTTTTTTTTTTTTAAGTGACAGTGAGTCTCTTTAAAGAAGATCCATCAGGTTTAAGATTGCCACCCTAATGTCCTATTTTCAGAGCACTAATGTCACTATAAAAAATGAGTGAAAATACTGCACCCACTGTGAAAAAAAAGCAGCCAACATATCAAATATACAAAATGTTAAGTAGTAAATAAAACAAAAAATGTGGCGCTAAGTGAGGTCTGTTATTGTGCAAACCCAACCAGAATGTGGATCCGGAGGTCCATTGCACAGTAAAGATTTGATGGAACACTCAAAAAGACAGGTGTAAAAAAATATATCTATGAGTGGGCAGTAAACTTACAAATACATGCATGTATGTGTGCTCTTACAGGGTATAAGCCTGCAATTTAATTACAAGCACGCCCATATAAATAAACAGGTGACTGGGTTTATATAAAGTGTGAAGACTGTGTATGATAACAGAAAATAAATAAACAAAAATTATTACAATCATAAATTGTGTACATAAATATAAAAATTTGATTCAGATGGTGTAACATACAATGGGTGTTATCTCCAATCAAATGTCAACATATTCGGTACACAGCATTAAATGAGAGATAGAACTCACAAAAATCAATAATAGATAACACCCTTGGCAAGGAAAAAAATGTTCACATGGACATATAGCAAATGCTGGTGTGAACGGCTTCAATGCCTTCTGTGTGCATGTAGGATGAATCCAATCAGTATACCGAAGTTGTAGTAGACACTGAGACAGTACTGATCAAAGATTTCAAAGTGATAATAAGGAAGCTGGAATACCCTTACCGGAACAGGTGGACTCACAAGCCAAAGGCTGTGAGTCAAACGAGCTTGTACCGGGATCCGGTAGGAGTAGTTAGCCCGGAGGGAGTAGGTGTAGAGCTGTATCCAGGAAGAAGTCTGTGAAAATTTGTGGCAATTACTCACCGACCATCAGAAGTGGATGTTCACAGACTTGGGACTTCCATGGTTGTACAACTATATTGGGATTTACAAGCCCTGATGTCCGGTCCTCTTATAGGGGGTAAAAGTTCTCAAAAGAAAAAAAGGAAGAAATGCCTCCACATGGTGTGAATCCACATAAAAAAAAATTTATTTCTAAAAAGTTCATCTGACTCCCAAACAAACAGGGGCAGAATACAAACTGGCAAGATAAAAAGCGCTTATGTAAATAGTGGCTCAGCAAGCATATCAAACCCATATCAAAGTGTGAACATCCACTTCTGATAGTCGGTGAGTCATTGCCACAAATTTTCACAGACTTCTTCCTGGATACAGCTCTACACCTACTCCCTCCGGGCTAACTACTCCTACCGGATCCCGGTACAAGCTCATTTGACTCACAGCCTTTGGCTTGTGAGTCCACCTGTTCCAGTAAGTTTATTCCAGCTTCCTTATCACTTAGCGCCACATTTTTTGTTTTATTTACTACTAATGTGACTAAATAGGATGGACAGTGGGTGGTATTTTTTAAAGTCCTCACATGCCCCCCTTTAATAGCTTGCCATCTGCAAGGTCTGGGTAGCTGACTGTTGGCTCACTAACTTACAGAGTGAGTTGTGTGCCTACCCACATCTTCCATAACACAGACAAGAAACTCAGAGTTTCCTGTTCACCAGAGTTTTAGTACGGGCACACAACACTGTCTTTCTGATCATCTTTAGCACAGTTCAGACATGTATTGCAACTGTGCATTTTTTTGTTGTTTGCCTACACAGACACTCTCAGTGGGATAATATGCAGCATTGTCTACTTTGCATGGTTCAACAATTTTGGTCATCCTATAAAAAGTATGTTAATTCCAAGATTTTCTTGACTAGTTTATTTCCATATGCCTTTTTTAGATGTGTGTAACCACCCACAGTCTGAGAAATTATAGGCAACCTTAGTTATGAAACTGAATGAAACTGGTTATGATAATAAAATGAAAACTAAGTTCTGTTTCATGTACTCATTTTGATACCCTCATCACAGTAGTGATCCTGTTAGTGAAGGTAATTGTCCAGAGACAGGACAAAGAAAACACTCATCCATTGCTATGGCAGAAGAGCCATGAGGGTGATAATGTTTTTGTAGTACAGATGAATTACAAGGCAGTGGAGGGAGGTTGGTGAGGCTTTCAGCATGACAGACAGGGAAGGGTCGTGGAAGCATTGGTGAGGGGAAGGCTCAAGCAGATGGTCTGCAGCAGTGGAGGTAAAGAGCCATGAAGTCGATGCCATTCGTTGAAAGACAGCAGTAGGGGTAAGGGGAAGAAGGAGATGTAAGATGTAAGGTGGATGAGGCAACAGTTTCTGGGTTGTTCTCTACTACCATAGAAGGAATCAAAGATTAGTGGGAGTACAGGCGAGCATGAGGGCCATAATCATCCCAGGGTAAAGTGGTGGCTTCATTAAAGAAGTGAACGTAATTGATGGATGGGGAGGGGGGTGAGACAACGGGATGATGGTGGTAAAGGATTTTAAGACTTATGCCCCATACATACGATCGGACTTTCCAACAACAAAAGCGTGGATTTTTGTTCGAAGGTTGTTGGCTCCAACTTGTCTTGCATACACACGGTCACACAAATGTTGGCCAACAATTATGAATGTGGGAACATGGTGACGTACAAGACGTACAACGAGCCGAGAAAAAGGAAGTTCAATAGCCAGTGCGGCTCCTTCTGCTTGATTCCGAGCATGCGTGAACTTTTGTGCATCGGACTTGTGTACACACGATCGGAAATTCCGACAACAAAGTTTTGTTGGTGGAAAATTTGAGAACCTGCTAGCCAACATTTATTGGTGGAAAGTCCGACAACAAATGTTCGATGGAGCATACACACGGTCGGACTTTCAGCCAACAAGCTCACATCCAACATTTGTTGTCGGAAAATCCGATCTTGTGTACGGAGCATAATGCTGTAGCAAGGTCCAGCGGGGACCATGAATACATTTAGTGTTGGCACAAATCAGGAAGTAGCAGTAGATGGGCAAAATCAGGCAGTAGCAATGTGTTTGCTTTAATTGTCCCTGAGTAAAGGCTGAGATTATCTGACATTTTTTTCTGCATCCTAGTCTCCATATTGAAAATGAAGAGGTTACTAAAGTACAAAAATTCTTGTATGACAAAATAAAAATTCGGAGGTGATTTAACCACTTCAGCCCCGCAAGGATTTAAGACCTTCCTGACCAGAGCACTTTTTGCGTTACGGCACTGCGTCGCTTTAACTGACAATTGCGCGGCGGTGCGACATTGCACCCAAACAAAATTGACGTCCTTTTTTCCCTACAAATAGAGCTTTCTTTTGGTTGTATTTGATCACCTCTGTGGTTTTTATTTTTTGCGCTATAAACAAAAAAAAGAGCGGCAATTAAAAAAAAAAAAAATAATAATAAATATAATAAATATCACAAAAAAATATACAAAAAAACAAATTTCTTCCTCAGTTTAGCCTGATATGTATTCTTTTACATATTTTTGGTAAAAAATCGCAGGCATATATTGATTGGTTTGCGCAAAAGTTATAGCATTTACAAAATAGGGGATAGAATTATGGTATTTTTATTATTATTTTTTTTAATTAATAATGGCGGGGATCTGCGATTTTTATCATGACTGCGACATTGTGGCAGACACATTGGACACTTTTGACACTATTTCGGGACCAGTGACATTTATACAGCTATCAGTGCTATAAAAATGCACTGATTACTGTGTAAATGACACTGGCAGGGAAGGGGTTAAACACTAGGGGGCGATCAAGGGGTTAACTGTGTTCCCTCACTGTGTTCTAACTGTAGGGGGGATGGGCTCACTGATCATGACAGAGATCACTGCTCCCGATGACAGGGAGCAGTAGATCCCTGTCATGTTGCTATGCAGAACAGGGAAATGCCTTGTTTCCATAGGTATCTACCAATTCTCCCTCTCCATGTCACAATCGCGGGCCACCGGCGGACATTGAGTCCCACTAGTCCGCGATTTAAAGGGGACGTACAGGTACGCCCATTTGCGCAGCCATGCCATTGTGCCGACGTACATCGTCGTGCGCTGGTAGGCAATCGGTTAATGTATTTGTATTGTATTTTCAGATGTAAACTGTACTGATTAAATAAATCGTACTATCTGGCATCGTATGAGAAAAATGTCATGTTTGTCCCTTCTGACAACATTGAACAAAAGCTGTGTACTAACGATCAGATTAGCATACAATCGCTTTAAAAGTGGTATTTTTTGTACGATTTTCTGTTCCTGTGTATGGGCCTTAAGAGGCGCATGTGATTTATTCTGACAATAATGGGCCAACCAGCTCTGTCACACTGAGTTAATAAACCTAAGTATAATGCCATTTTTATAACATGTTGCTTACAAAACATTTTTTTTTTTCAAACCAGGTAGCTGAAAAAAGTGGAAATAGAGTGAAAGGTAAGTATATCCTGCTGGAGGTGGTAAAGGTTAGGAGAATCTGTTGTTTTCCACATGCACAAGGGAAGAATGGGCTCACTTTGACTTATGCCCCGTACACACGGTCGGATTTTCCGACGGAAAATGTGTGATAGGACCTTGTTGTTGGAAATTCCGACCATGTGTAGGCTCCACCACACATTTTCCATCGGATTTTCCAACACACAAAGTTTGAGAGCAGGCTATAAAATTTTCCGACAACAAAATTCGTTGTCAGAATTTCCGATCGTGTGTACACAAATCTGATGCACAAAGTGCCACGCATGCTCAGAATAAATAAAGAGATGAAAGCTATTGGCTACTGCCCCAATTATAGTCCCGACGTACGTGTTTTACGTCACCGCGTTCAGAATGATCAGATTTTCCGACAACTTTGTGTGACCGTGTGTATGCAAGAGCCAACATCGGTCAGAAAAAATCCATGGATTTTGTTGTCGGAATGTCCGATCAATGTCCGCCCGTGTGTACGGGGCATTAGTCCTCCTTTGTGCAAAAGGAAACTTGTGAGAGTAGAAATATGCAAGCTATTATTTTGGCTTGATTTTAAAAATGTACTCACTCCAGAGCTGCCATTTTGATCATTGTTCACTACTTAAAGGAGTTGCAAAGTCTCCTGGTTTTTCACCTTCATGCATTCTATGCCCCCCAGAGCCCCCCTTTACTTACCTGAACCTAAACGTTCCAGCGACAAGGATGAGCCCAGCAGCTCCAGCTGCTTTCTCAGACCCTCACTGGATAGACTGATAGCAGCAGGAGCCATTGGCTCCAGCTGCTGTCAGTCAAATCCAGTGACATGGGAGCCGGGGACAGGGCTGAGTGCTGCTGTTTGTGTCAATCGATGCAGCAGCAAGACTCAGGAGCGCGCCCATGGAATATGGCCGTCCGTAGGGGCACTCAAAGAAGAGGAGGGGCCAGGAGAACCACCGGGGGACCCCAGAAAAGGAAGATCAGAGCCACTCTGTGCAAAACCCTTGCACAGAGCAGGTAAGTATGACATGTTTGTTATTTAAAAAAAACTAACCTTTACAATCACCTTAACCCCTTGCCGACCGGCTCACGCCGATATACGTTGGCAGAATGGCACATACAGGCATATTAACATATCTGTACATTGCCCTTTAAGACACGGCATTGTGAGCAAGTGCGCCTGCACGGGCTCCGTGAGTGTTATTGCGGTCCCGCGGACTCGATGTCCGAGGGGATACCCACGATCGTCTCACGGAGAGGAAGAACGGGGAAATGCTGATGTAAACAAGCATTTCCCCATTCTTCCTAGTGACAGGACACTAATCGTGACACACGTAGCCCATCCCCCCCACAGTTAGAACACATCCCTAGGACACACTTAACCCCTGTAGTGCCCCCTACTGGTTAACCCCTTCACTGCCAGTTACATTTACACAGTAATCAGTGCATTTTTAATCGCACTGATCGGTGTATAAATGTGAATGGTCTCAATATAGCGCCAAAAGTGTCAGACCTGTCCGCCATAATGTTGCAATCATGATAAAAAATTGCAGATCGCCGCCATTACTAGTAAAAAAAAAATGATTAATAAAAATGCCATAAAACTATCCCCTATTTTGTAGACGCTATAACTTTTGCGCAAACCAATCAATAAACGCTTATTGCAATTTTTTTTTACCAAAAATATGTAGAAAAATACGTATCGGCCTAAACTGAGGAAAAAAAATGTTTTTTATATATATTTTTGGGGTAAATTTATTATAGCAAAAAGTAAAAAAATGTTGCGTTTTTTTTAAAATCATCGCTTTTTTTTTGTTTATAGCACAAAAAATAAAGAGGTTATCAAATACCACCAAAAGAAAGCTCTATTTGTGGGGAAAAAAAGGACGTCAATTTTGTTTGGGAACCACGCAGTGCCGAATCGCAAAAACCTCTCTGGTCTTTGGCCAGCCAAATGGTCGGGGCTGAAGTGGTTAAAGAGTCAGCGACCTCAAGAAACTTGCAGCCAGTGAAGACTTAAAGTATATCTACAGTATTTTTTTTTAGTTTTGGAAAGGGTATAAAATTATTAAAACCCATGTCAAATTTATTTATTTATTCCATCAGTGTCCCATTGCAGATAAATACCTTTACTTCCTGTTCTGTAGATGCAACAGCAATTAGGAGGAAATCTCTCCATAGTGAGATAAAACCCCTTTATGTTACCAGAACAGGTGTCCCTTTTGAAAGTTTCCCTTATTCCAGCTCTGGAATCACAAATTTTAGAAATTTTCTCACATCCTCTTTCAGTCACGCTTTCAGTCCCATTCTAGCCCAAAAATAACAATCGGCTTTAAAAATATAAATTCCTCCCACACACTTGTTTCATGTCAGTGGTTCACCCGATAATAAATCAAGGATTAAGGTGACAAGAATGGCAGTTTTTATATATTGATCTTCATAGGTTGAATTTAGAGTTTGTAGCAGAGAGTTTTGGTAGAGGTAGGTTTGCAAAAAACAAAGAAAAATCTGGCAATTAAATTAGTGCATGAGAAAACTGCTGTTTTACACAAATATGTCAAAGTAATTGATGAACAACGCTCACTATAGATGATACAATTTGATTATATAATCTCCTTCAGATTGTCCAAAACTGTAATGTAATACGAGGACAGACATCTCTTACCAATCCAAACACATACAAATCACTTCTATTGCACCTTAAAAGTGCACTTAATTAGGATAATGTAAGCCTAAAAAAAATTTCTAATCCTTTGGAAAATAGAAAACCTTTAAATAACATCACAAAAACATCAATACACATACTGCAAGAAAGTAGATCAATCTTTCAAAAATGCTGGACAAAAATGGAAACTGATATGGCAACTATAAATATGCAAACTTTAAATTGAAAATTTGCAGTATAATAAAAAGACCCGAAATACAAAAATGCTTACAAAATACCACTAGCCATGTCATAAGTTTCAGGTCCAGAACTAAAGAAAAAAAATGATTTGATGTGTGCTGAAACCAAAGCTATTTTTCAAATCAAGTCGACAGCTCCATTTGGAAAGATTTGAATGTTAATAGTCTAAAAAAAAGAACTAAAAGGTAAAATAGCACACCAAGTGTAAAGTTAAATTGAAGTATTACGTGCAAGTGCTCTGAAGTACCCAGCTTTGTATTCTATGCGATGTCAAGCAACAAAGCCCCTAATTATTGTAATTTATAAAATTATAAACTAGAGCCCTGAATATTTTCCTGAATTGGAAGAACAATAATAATACACTCCTACACAACTGCTCATATTGAATTAAAGGATTAGTGTCTTTATTAGACAATGCCAGTGTTCTAAAGCTATTCTTTATAAAAATTTTAGTACACAGTGATAAAAACAAGGGTAATACAGACAGAACAGATTGGGGGAAAAAAAAAGTACAAACAAGGCTAATCCAGACAGTACAAATAAAAAGGGGTGTACATACAAATGTATAACGGATCACATGCAGCAACAATATGTTAATGGAGGAGAAAAAACCCTGCCTATCAATGCCGGGGCACAGAAAAATAAATAAGAGGTAAAGAAGTGCGTAAACCAAATAAAAGCCACAGCATGTGCCTCTCCGGATAATAGAGAAGTTACCAGTGCTGAATCAGTGGATGAAGACGATATTATAAGCCAGATAATATGCTTGCCTAAAGACATGCGTTTTCAACATGCATCTGAATAGATGTAATGGGGCACCCTTGTAGGATGTCCTAATGATATGTTAAGCTTTGACTAGGATGAAGGACAGAAGTATGCAGAGCTAGGTATACCAGTCAAAAATATCAACCCAAACTGTTACCATTTTAAATGATATACACAAGCTGTGGACATATTAGGTACTGCTTTTTTTTTTTTTGCTTTTTAACACAAATAGCTAAAACGACGAACTGTGTGGCTACAACTCAATACATAAAGCATGTAAACATGGTTAGAAGGTTCAACTGTTTGACCAAACAATGGTCAGCAGTTAGACCTTCAATCAAAACATGCTGTCTCGCCCTACCTTCCCTTTGCCACAGATATCCTTTTTTGGAGGTATTGCCACCCACTATTGAGGGTGGACAATAAGGTTAAAGACTTTAATGGACTCTTACTTTAAGCTTAAATCTTGGTAACTGAGCTTTGGTCCTTGATATTTATTTCTAAACAATTATTGGTTTATGGTTTTTAAAGTTCAAAGTAAATGCAGCCGTATCAGTGCACTTGTGACAGGAACAAATGAGTACTGTCTGTGATACTTTTTTTATATGCACCAAGATACAATTTTTCAGGACAAGCTTTCGGGGTATGTCCCCTTATTCAAGGTCTGAGCAGTACTCATTCACAAAACTTTTAGCAGAATCTTAAAAAAACAATTAGAAAATGTCCGATCGGAGCGTGTTGTCGGAAATTCCGACCGTGTGTGGGCTCCATCGGACATTTTCCATCGGATTTTCCGACACACAAAGTTGGAGAGCAGGAGATAAAATTTTCCGACAAAATCCATTGTCGGAAATTCCGATCGTGTGTACACAAATCCGACGGACAAAGTGCCACGCATGCTCAGAATAAATAAAGAGATGAAAGCTATTGGCCACTGCCCCGTTTATAGTCCCGACGTACATGTTTTACGTCACCGCGTTTAGAACGATCGAATTTTCCGACAACTTTGTGCGACCGTGTGTAGACAAAACAAGTTTGAGCCAACATCCGTCGGAAAAAATCCTAGGATTTTGTTGTCGGAATGTCCGAACAAAGTCCGTCCGTGTGTACGCCCTATTACTGAGGGAAAGGGGAAAAAAACAAAACACACACACAAACACATGTATACAGCAATGGTAATAAAGCTAGCATAGTTAGTGAGATAAGACAGAGGGAGAGCTATAGACTGGGGGAAGATGACAGTCACAGAGGGTGTCATAAAACTGTTGGAAAATGGGTGAGAAACCCCATATTTAAATTTAGGTCATTATTTTTTATGCCAAATAGAACTATCATTCTTCGTTCAAATGTTTTCCTTTCCTGAAAAGTTTTGAAATTCCCTTTAAGATCTAAGACATTGAGGTCTTCAATAGTGTGGTCCAGTTGTGAGAAATTATGTCCGACAGGTGTGCAAAACTCATCTACTTCCTTGATGGTATGTCTGTGCAAATTTCATCCTCACTTGCAGCTTCTGTCCAGTTTTACCAACATAACATCCTTTGCTACATCTATTGCATTGGATGAGGTACACAACACTGGAGGTGCAGTTGTATGACCCTGTGATATTGAAGGTCCCTATTGTGTGTGTGATACTTTTACATGGATTGATTTGGTTGCACAATTTGCAGCATTTTTTTTAATGCATGGTTTGCTTCCATTATTTGTGATTTCATAATTAGAATTAAGTTTCCTACTTATTAGTTTATGTCTGAGGTTGGGTGGTTGTCAGAGAGCCAGTATTGGGGCTTGTTGGAATACTTTCAGAGTTTTATCCTCTGTTATGATGGGTTGTAAACCTTTGATGATCTTTCGTATCCCTTCTAGTGCTGGATTGTATGTGGTTACTAGAGGTACATGGTTATTTGTTTTTTTTTTCTCTTTGTATTGAAGTAGATTTTCTCGTTGGGTTTTCAAGGTCGGTTTATGCTGGTGTTCATGGTTTTGTCTTTGTAATCTTTCTTATGGAAGGAATCTGCTAGTGCTCTGAGATGTTTATCTCTGTCTGTGTATGATGGTCGTTTAGTGTATTGGGTGTTAAACGGGCCATCATACACAACCAGGCCATCAGATACCACCGAACATGCTCAGACCCAAAAGACTGAAATAAACATCTCAGAACACTAGCAGATTCCTTCCATAAGAAAGGTTACAAAGACAAAACCATCAACACCAGCATAAGAGCCCATTCACACAGGGGCAACACGACTTCCAGCGCGACTTTGGGAGGCAACTTGGACACGACTTGAGTATGAATCACAGCGCGACTTGGAGCAACTTACAACACAACTTGAAGTCGCCTCCAGGACAGGGAACTTTACAAGTGGCCAATCAAAGCTTATCAGCTGTGTGTGAGAAGGAGGGGGCTGGCTGTTTAGTGGAGTAAATTACTTTCTGCTTCCTGTAAAGTTGCCTCAGTATGAACGGGGATCCGACTTGGAGGCGACTTCCATTGAAATCAATGGGTACAAGTTGCCTTCTAGTCAGATTGAAGTAGTACAGGAACCTTTTCTGAAGTCGGAGCGACTGCAGTAGTGTGCATTAAGACGGATCCATTCACTTACATTGATTTTTTAATGTAGCATGACTTCAGGCGACTAGGGGCGACTTGAGACGACTTGAAGTCGGATCCAAAGTTGCCCCTGTGTGAATGGAGCCTAAACAGGGACAGTACTCAATTGTTTAAAGAAAGAGGATTTTGCTTATATGCTTTTAACTTTAAAAAAGGGCCATAGCGTAATATTTTCTAAGATGGTTGTCTCTTGTTGTTTCATTTAACAGCTTGAGCTCCAGAAGGTTTTACCCCTTCATGACCAGGGCATTTTTTGCTATTCAACTCTGAATAACTGGCTATTACGTGGTCATGCAAAACTGTAAATTTGTATCTTGTTTTCATATAAATAGAGCTTTATTTTGGTGGGATTTGATGACCTCTGGATTTTTTTTTTGGATATAAATGACAAAAGACTGAAAATGAAAAACAAAAACAAAACAAATTTTCCACTTTCTACTTCCTGATATAAAACTTATCCAATAAAATCAAATGTCTTCATGAATGTAGGCCAAAATGTATTCTGCTACATGTCTTTAGTAAAAAAGTAAGTATTGAACGCGTCACCAATTTTCTAGGGAAATATACCGAATTTCTAAAGGTGCTATTGACATGAAATTTTTACCACATGACGGTAACAACCCATGCAATCCATTTGTAATAAAATGGAATGACACAGGGAAAAAGTACTCAGGCACAAAAACTTTTATTGAAATCCCTCTCTTTATAGCCAGAAAGGATATGCATTCAGAAAGTACTTTGTAAACATAGGGGTGACATCATCACTGTGCTGTGAGTAGCCAATGCAGACAGCAGAGCTGTAGGAGGGCCCAGCATGCTCCGACGACTACAAGCTGCCTGCAGAAAACTACAGGTATGCGGCAGAGACAAGACCAGTCACCCTGCACAAGGATAGAGAGCAGCACTGACAGGTCTTTATTACAGGAAGTTCCTGCACAGGGGGAAAGTTTCACACTGGATTACTACGCAGATTTGGAAGAAATACACAAAACACAACAAGATTCCATAAGAATACCCGTCTCTTGTATTAAGACAGTATTTGCTTTTTGGAGTTAAACTTTCAGAGAGCTCAGCAGTGTTTGTATCAACTTGTTAGAGTGAATAAAAGTCAAAACTGGTCGAATAGGGTGGTACTAAATGAGTATCTATGAAAGCATAACATGTTAAATATTAAACAGGACGTTTGCAGTGGAAGATTATTCTTTGCTTCACCTCTGTCATTTACAATTAGGAAAATTAGGCTACAGAGGGCACAGGACTACAGAAACAGTAGTTCAGAAAAGCAGCACCTCGTCTAATGAGTCTAATGATTTTGGCTGTGACATGCGGAAACTGAGGTTGGAATTTGGAATGCACTGAATGCATCCTTTGCATGACAGAGTGACCAATGATTTCTGTGGGATTTTAAGACACTGCTGAGGCAGCATACAAGTCTCCAACATTTCAGAACCTTGTTCAATCCATGCTGAAAAGAGTTCAGTCTGTTCTGAGGGCAAGAGGAGATCCTCCTAGGTATTATATACTGTGGCAGCACCTATTCAACAGCAATTGGTTGTGTCTTTACTTCAGTGTTTCATTTATATAATTTTAATTTAATTGCACAAAAACATATGTATAGTTTCTTAGTTTACAGGTGTAACACATAAAAGACAAGTGTTATATTGCAATATATAATATAGTTAAAGGGTAACTCCACTTTAATGGGAAAAAAGTAGCAAAAAAAAAGAAAAAATAGTATAGCATATACAATTGTGACACAAGTCATATTGCAATTACCGTATATACTCGAGTAAAAGTCGAATTTTTCAGCACTTTTTTGGTGCTGAAAGTGCCCCCCTCGACTTACACTCGAGTCAAGCACTTTTCTGCAGCAAAAAATTTCATTTTCCGAACCGACTTTGGGGCCCCGTATCTCAGGGCCACTTGGTGCTAGGAACCCCAAATTTGGTGTGCAAACCCAGTGGAACTGATACCACAAAATATCCAAAGCTGGGGTTCCTAGCACCAAGTGGCCCTGAGATACGGGGCCCCAAAATCGGTTCGGAAAATGTCATTCTCTGCTGCAGAAAAGTGCTTGACATTTTCTGAACTGATTTTTGGGGCCCTGTATCTCAGGGCCACTTGGTGCTAGAAACCCCAACTTTGGGAATTTTATGGTACTAGTTCCACTGGGTTTGCACACCAAATTTGGAGTTCCTAGCACTAAGTGGCCTCGAGATACGGGGCCCCAAATTCGGTCAACTGTGTCCATCTGCAGCTATGTCATTTCGGGACCCTTTGGGTTCAGAGACCCCAAATTTTGGCTGCAGCTAGGGGGCATCTAGTAACCCTTAACTACCGAGTTTTAAGTTCAGGGGACCTATGGCTGCAAATGGGCACAGTGAGGCATGCAAATGGGCACAGTGATGCTGCAAATGGGCATTGTTGACCCTCTTTTCCACTTACAGTAGCTGTGCATTTCTCACCCTCGTCTTATACTCGGGTCAATAAGTTTTTCCCATTTTTTTTGTGGTAAATTAGGGTCTCGACTTATACTCGGAACGACTTATACTCGAGTATATACGGTAAATGTTATTAAAAATTACCTTTCCTTTTCAATCTGCAGATCTGTCATGTTCTGTAAAATGAAATCCAATATGGCTACCTGGAGGTGTACATATAATGTGTACAGAATTCCCTCCAGGAACATAATTTGCTGCTTGTGTGATTGGCTCACTGATTTTCCCAGAAGTCTACACTAAGATACAAGTAAGATTTTTGGCATCCCCGGCAACAAAAATGTCATTTTTGGTGTGATACTCCCAATAGGAAATCACGTATAAAGGAATGCAGATACTGCAATTTTCCTCATTACAGCCCTGCAGGTTGACTATGAAACAACTCCCATTAGACTCATTTAGCACATGGGCACAGATAAACGCACATGGATTTCTTCAGAATACCAAAAGGTAAGAATCAGCAACAATGTTTGTTAAAATCCTTGCAATGTACATAGATCAGAGGTTTTTTTTCTATACAAAGTGGAGTTACTCTTTCAATGCCTCTTTGCCCTTTATACCATTGATTATATAGAATGTCAAGTAGGGTCATGCTATATGTAACCCCTGCCAAAAGAAAAAAAAGAAAACCAAATGCTGTGTATAGGGGTGCTTTCTGCATTACACAGAAAATTTAGCTTGAACACCCAGAGGCAAGACTGTTATGGAAACAGGTTTCAGTTCCTTGCACATGGACCAATGTAAGCCAAGAAAAAAATGAATCCCTCAAACCTGTCACCTAGATAAATAGGCCAATATATATATATATATATATATATATATATATATATATATATATATATTGATTCTTAGAGGAGAACCGCACCCAGCTTTGAGTTTAGTGCCAGCAAAAAGGTCTTCCCACTGACCTTGTATATAAAGAAGAAAATCCGAAAGGTTGCTGTACTTAAAAATCTTTGTTGCTTTATTTCATCAAGTCTTGAAAGAAGATTACAAAGCAGGTATAATCATTCCAGACAAAGTAGTGAGCATTGTCAATACAGACATGAATGGATTACGTTTCGGGCTACCTTGCTTACGCCCTTCCTAAGATCCATCAAAAAACATCTGAGGGTTTCCCCACAATCATTTGTTTAAATAGGAATTCACAAAATATCATCACATGTGGAAGCAATATGGTTAGTTACTCATAGCCTTAATTCAATCAATGTTTGTATAAACCAATTATCTACCACAAACACAAAACATGGCTAATAGCAGCTGATAAATTCACCTTCTCATTCATCTTTTTCAATGTGTCCAGAAGTCTGAAAGAAATATATATATATATATGCATATAGTGAGCACACATACACATGTTATTCTCCAAAAAATGAATACAAATAAAATAGTTTGCCTGAACAGATGGACACATATATGTATGTCCACATTTTCAAACAAATAAGTAAAGATCCAAGTCTACATTTAAACCATACGGAACAATAGTATTCAAAAAATGTATCCAATATACTTCTCTTTTCCTGAGGATCATCTCCCGATCCCCTCCTCTCCTATTTTTCTCAATTCCCCCCAGGACCATATATTTTAATTGTGATACACTATTTTCAAATACCAGAAAGTGTCGTGCAAGTGGTAACTGTTTTAATTTATCTCGTATAGAGTACTTATGTCTTGCTATCCCATCTTTCACTTTCTGCGTGGTTTCTCCAATATAAACCAAACCGCATGGGCACTTAATGGCATTAATGTTGTAAAGCGCTGCGTAAACTGTCGGCGCTATATAAATCCTGTATAATAATAATAATAATATATGACATATGATGACTGGCATGTGTAATGTCCCCATATAGTGATCTTAAAACTCCTATGGGGATGTGTAAAATATTTGCCCTTAATCATAGAATTACATTGTATACATGACAGACAAGGGTATGAACCCCGGTTTTTAGGCCCCAGGAATGTTAATTTAGGTACCGCTGCTGAAAACTGATACGATTTTATCAATCGGGCACGTATCGTTCTACCTTTTCTATACGATGACATAAGAGGATTCCAAAATTCTTGAACCATAGGATAAGTGGTTCTCAAAAGGTTCCAATGCTTTCTAATAATTTTGGAAATTTTATAAGAAAAAGGGTGATATTGCATAATGAAAGGAATTTTCTTTGTATCTTTTTTGGAGTTCCTAATCAACTTCATATTGGGCCGTGATTTTTTAACTAAAGCTTCAGGATACCGTCTATTAATTAGTTTAGCCTCCATTTCCTCAAGCCTCCGACCACGGCACAATGGATCACTGACGATCTGATGCACCCTCATCATCTGGCTCTTTGGAATAAAGGCAAAAACATTAGGTGGATGAAAGTTATTATAATGTAATAATTGATTGCGATCTGTAGATTTTACATACAGATCACTGGTAATTTGCGCATTTAAGAGTTTTAATTTAGTATCAAGAAAAGAAATTTCAGTCACACCAATTTCAATGTTAAATTTAAGACTGGGAATCAAATAGTTAATATATTTATCAAACTAAAATAAACTTTCCATGTTGCCATCCCATACCGCAAAAATATCGTCCACAAACCTGTACCATCCTTGACAATGCTTAGAAAAAATGTCATTAACATAAATGAAAGAAGTTTCAATCATATTCATGAATGAGTTTGAGTATGGGGGTGCAACATTAGAACCCATCGCTGCTCCATTTAGCTGTAAAAAATGGGTATCTTTGAAGAGAAAATAATTCTCTTCAAGAACAATTTGAAGTAGATGTTGCATTTTAAAGTCACCGGACTGAATTAACAACCGCCGACATGCTTCCATTCCCAAATCATGGGGAATGATTGTAAATAAACTAGAGACGTCCCATGATACCAGGATGGAATCGGCCGACAGTTTGATATCCTGAACTTTAGACAAAAAATCTGATGTGTCCTTTATATATGATCTAGTATTTAGTAATAATGGAGTTAGACATTTGTCAAGATATCATGCTAAATGAACTGTGACCGATTCCATTCCCGATATGATGGGACGTCCCAGGGGATTCACAGGGTTTTTGTGGATTTTGGGTAACATATATATTACGGGTGTAATGGGATATTCACATATCAAGTATTCCATAGTTTCATCATCAATGATTTTATTTTTAACTGCATTAGTTAAGACCTCTTTGATTTTTTTCTGTACCTTAAAAACCAGATTGGAGTCCAGTTTTTTGTATGTAAGGGTATCCCCAAGTTATCTCATTACCTCGGCTTCATACATTGTGGTATCCATTACAACAATAGCTCCCCCTTGTCAGCCAGTTTAATAGTTATATCGCGCCAAGCTGACAAGGAGTTTAACGCTAAAACCTCATCTTTACTTAAGTTGTTAGATGGATCTTAGGAAGGGCGTAAGCAAGGTAGCCCGAAACGTAATCCATTCATGTCTGTATTGACAATGCTCACTACTTTTTCTGGAATGATTATACCTGCTTTGTAATCTTCTTTCAAGACTTGATGAAATAAAGCAACAAAGATTTTTAAGTGCAGCAACCCTTCAGATTTTCTTCTCTCTCTCTCTCTCTCTCTCTCTCTCTCTCTCTCTCTCTCTCTCTCTCTCTCTCTCTCTCTCTCTCTCTCTCTATATATATATATATATATATATATATACATATACATTAAATGTGAATATTTTCGATTCCTGTGCCCTAGTCCAAGTTATACAGAGTATATTCTTGTCCACAAGAGCAAAATACTTGGAATAAATTCTTAACACTTGCACTTTCACAGTCAGTATTGATTGCCAAAACTCTGCAGTAGCAGAGTGCTCTTGAACCCTTAAGCAGAGCTATTCACCTGATAAAGGCACAAATGGAGACGTCAGACTCTGGGCTACTGCTGAGCTACACAAACAGCAACCCTAGCAGAGTTAATAAGACATTGATTCTCTGTGCTGCTGCGGACTCATCAGAGTGACTACATAAGCTCTGCTAGGAGAAGATGAAAGGTATGTTGCCTATTAAGCCTACTTGTTCTCAGAACCCTTTTAAGGAATTCAGCACATTCGCTGCGTGCCATTTATATATAGCATTACCAATTCTCTGCAAGCTGGATATCCCTAGTACAAGTTCACAAAATCCAAGTTTTATAAAGTTCATAATTAATGTTAGCATTGTATAAATGTATATGTTAAATTGGTTATTTATGTTTAGCATAATATACAGTTTACACCAAAAAATATACTTCTTAAATGTAATAAGTAGAGCTATTGCACACTTCAATTGCAATAGCGCACCAGATCAATCCTTGAGATTGGTTTACTTAACAGGGCAGTGCAAGCAGCAGTGACAATTAGCAAGGTCATACCCCAACAAGAGAGAGTGAATCAGTGAATTCAACTGCAGCCAGGAAGCCTGTACTAACCAATGACAAGCACACAGGCGCCGTGGCTGTTCGCATGTGAACAGACATTTGAGGTGTTAAATGCGATTAGAAGTGAATGATGGGTCCTGGACACAGAAGTTTTTTGTCCAAGCATGCTCATGTGTCCCTATTTGTATGCAACACCTCTCATGTCGATTTGTGCGCAGTCGCCATGCCTGTCATTGATTTGTGTAGGCTTCCTGGCCATGGCTGATCGCACACACACCTGTGATCCCCGCTGATTCTTGGCTGTGTACATCCCTGATCGATTGTATGAATAAAAGAGCAGGACTGCCAGATGCAACATGCAGAATACCTAGAAATGTGAAATGTAATCCAAATCCAAATCACAAAAAGAAATCTTGAAAATGATGCTAAATGAAATTCCAAATATTCTGGATTAGTTGTAATAATATATACAGCAACATTCCTTGCAGCTCAGTAAATGGGAATTAAATGTCCTTAAACTGATAATTATGTACAGAGAGCTGTGTAGCTGAAAAAAGTATAGAAAGGCTGCTTCCAGGACTATGCCTTGAACAGAAATTAGGAACATGGGGGGAATAAACAAGTGAACACAAAGGGCTGTATTTACTAAAGGCAAATAGACTGTGAACTCTGCAAGTGCAGGTGCGCCAGAGCTTAGTAAATGAGCAGAAGCTCTGCTGTCTTCCATCATCTAATGATGTGTAAGCAAAAATATTTTTTTTTTACTTTTACTTGCATGTGATTGGGTATTCTTTGCAAAGTGAAGATTTTCCTCATTTACTAAGCTCTGGAGCAACTGCACTTGCAAGGTGCAACTGCACTTTGCGAAGTGTACAGTCTATTTGCCTTTAGTAAATCAACCCCAAATTCTTATCTGTGATTCTGAGTTAAAAGCAAGGCAAAAAAGAGCTGTATGCCTTCTGTTCAGTAATTCCACAGGACCACATCTAGTAATGCCTCCATATCTTACAAGTAAGAGAAAAGTTTGCCAGTATTCCATCTTGCACCAAATAGTCTACATATGGCAATTACTGAGTATTGTTCACAAAGTCCTAAAATCAGTAGATGTAGTTTGTGTACCATTATCAGGCACAATCATATACAACAGAATTCACAAGCCATCCAGGAGGGAGTCCATCAGGGGCAGAGTGTGAATGCCGTGGAGCGGGTTGCGCCGGTGGATGCCGGTGTTTCCTGGTCCTTAGTCACACGGGATGCCAGGGAATGACTTCACTTCTGGTCAGACGGGGTGTCAGTTAGCAGGCGACGCGTTTGCGGAGCTTGCGCTCCTTCTTCACGCCTGCTAATTGACAATATCATTGTTCTGACATGCCTATTTTACATATACTCTTGTGAGTACAATACATCCTTTGCTTCAATAAATTGTTTGAATTACTGCACTTAAGAGTGTCACTTTGTGCTTTCTCCCCCAGCCTCCACAGAGTTCTGCTTCTAATCTCCACTGGGCTGCCTTCAAGTGCTTTATCATAGACTCCATAGACTGTATTTAGTCATATATCTTGCAAAACTTTTTTTGCCCCTTTTTCTTTGTAACCAAGGTGTGTAATAGACAGGTGGATCCCCACCAAGGTTGATGTAAGAGCCAACTTCTCTCCTTATTTTAAATGTAACTGCCTACTCTCAAACTGTCATTTGAAGTAAAACACATAGCCAAGTATTATTCTCCACAATTTTTTTTATTGTGCATTAAAAAAAGAAAACAAATAAAATTAGACATGCTATCTGCCAATAGAACCAAAAAGTGCATTCTGTGCATCCAAAAATCTAGAAAATATACCAAATCACATCATTATTCAACCAAAAAAATAATGTCAAAGCAATAACTCCAAGGCCAATGATAAATAACACATTATCTCCTCCGATTATGCAACATGGCTGGTTGACAAACGGCCGATCAGAAACGAACTGAAAAGTGCGAAATGAAAAGTGCAAAATGAAAAGTGCGAAATGAAAAGTGCGAAATGAAAAGCGCAAAATGAAAAGCGCAAATCGACACTCCTCACACTTTTGCTAACACGAAATTAGCAGAAGGAGCCCAAAGGGTGGTGCTAAAGAGCTGAAAAACATTGTAGTACGTCACTACGTTCGTAATTGCTGGCCAACAATTGTGTGGCCGTGTGTATTCAAGACAAGTTTGGGCCAATGCCCTTCGGACAAAACTCCACGGTTTTGTTGGCCAACAATCTGATCGTGTGTACGAGGCTTTACTCTACAATACACCTGTAGAATCTATATGCGGTAAGGTATCTGGCTTCTTGGTCACACCCAGTAGGAAAACCACAGCTCTGGTTGAGTAATGGTATGTTTATTTGCACAGGATACAGTTCAAATAACCATGCTGGTCACCACAGGAAGCTTATTGCAAGCTCTTCCTGTATAAACATCTAGGATGTCCTTCAGAATTTTTACCCTGCTTTTCCAAAAAGAAAAATGCTTGTACGCAGACCATTATACAGGGTCAGCTGCAGTAATGCAAGCAACATCTCATAATGGTAAGCAAGTGGAGCTTCAGAGCTGCCGCTTGTAGTGTGATATATAGGTGGAAAAACATAATGTCTAAGGTTGAGAGGTTTCTGTAAATCATAAAGTGTTAACACACCGAGTGAAGAAAAAAAGATTCTTTAGAACTTTAAAGCTTTACCATCAATCTGTAACAACCTCCAGGTGACATGTTTATCCAACAGCCTATGAAGAGGCTCAGCAACAGCAGCTTTGTCTTTTAGAAAAATGGTTAAATTGAAGTAGATCTCCAGTTAACCGCTTGCCGACCGGCTCATGCCGATATATGTCGGCAAAGTGGCACGGGTGGGCAAAACTATGTACCCATACGTCATTCCGCGATTGTCTGGTAGCAGTGGCGCTCACGCTGCCGGCGGGTACCGCGGGCTCGATGTCCGTCAGTGTCCCGTGTTTCGTGGCACAGAAAGGCAGAATGGGGAGATGCCTATGTAAACAAGGCATTTCCCTGTTCTGCCTAGCAACATGACAGGGATCAGAAGCAGTAATCTGTCATGTTCTAGTGAGCCCATCCCCCCTACAGTTGGAACTCGCTGAGGGAACACACTCAACCCCTTGATCGCCCCCTAGTGTTTAACCTCTTCCCTGCCAGTGACATCTACACAGTAATTAGTGCATTTTTATAGCACTGATCGCTGTATAGATGTCAATGGTCCCAAAATAGTGTCAAAAGTGTCTGATCTGTCCACCTCAATGTCGCAGTCATGATAAAATTTGCAGATCGCCACCATCACTAATAAAAAAATTCATAATAAAAATGCCATAAATATATCCCCTATTTTGTAGACGCGCAAACCAAACAATATACGCTTATTGCGATTTTTTTACCAAAAATATGTAGAAGAAAACATAGAATAAAACATATTGGCCTAAACTGAGGAAGAAATCATTTTTTTTATATATTTTTGGGAGATAATTATTATAGCAAAAAGTAAAAAATATTGCTTTTTTTTCAAAATTGTCACTCTTTTTTTGTTTATAGCGCAAAAAATAAAAACCGTAGAGGTGATCAAATAACACCAAAAGAAAGCTCTGTTGGTGGGAAAAAAAAGGACGTCAATTTTGTTTGGGTACAACGTCGCACGACTGCGCAATGGTCAGTTGAAGTGACGCAGTGCTGTATCGCAAAAAAGGGCTTGGTCAGGAAGGGGGTAAATCCTTCCGGGGCTGAAGTGGTTAAAGGGTAACTCCACTTTCGTGGAGGAAAAAAATAGCAAATAAAGAAAAAATAATATAGTGTATACAATTGCAACACAAGTCATATTGTAATTGAATGTTATTAAAAATTACCTTTCCTTTTCAATCTTCAGCCACTGAATTTTCTGAAAATGCAATACAATATGGCTACCTGGAGTTGTTGTGTACACAGAATGTGTACTGACCACTCCCCAGAAACATCATTTCTTGCTTGTGCGATTGGCTCACTGATTTTCTCAGAAGTCTGCCTAAGATACAAGTCAGATTCCAGGTATCCCCTGCAGCAAAAATTTCATTTTTGGTGAGATACTCCCAATAGGAACACATCTAAAAGGATGCAGGCCCAGCAGCTTTCCTCATTAGTGCTCTGCAGCTGCCACAGCTGACTGATAATTATGAAACCACTCCCATTAGACCCACTAAGCACAGAGGCACAGAGGAACAAACAGTAATCTCTTCAGAATTACAAAAGGTAGGAATCTACAGCAAAGGTTGTTATAATCCTTGCAATGTTCATATATCACCCAGAGGCAAATGTTTTTTTCTCAACAAAAGTGGAGTTACGCTTTAAACATTTCCCATCGCACATATAATGACTTTTACAGCCCTGGCCAAAAGTTTTGAGAATGACACAAATATTTTTACAAAGTCTGCTGCTTCAGTGTTTTAAATCTTTTTGTCAGATATTACTATGGAATACTGAAGTATAATTACAATAATTTCATAAGCGTCAAAGGCTTTTATTGACAATACTATAAGTTTATGCAAAGAATCAATATTTGCAGTGTTGACCCTTCTCTTTCAAGACCTCTGCAATTAGCCCTGGCATGCTGCCAATCAACTTCTGGCCTCCCTCCTGACTCATGGCAGCCCATTCTTGAATAATCAATGCTTGAAGTTTGTCAGAATTTCTGGGTTTTTTTTTGTTTAACCGCCTCTTGAGGATTGACCACAAGTTCTCAATGGGATTAAGGTCTGGGGAGTTTCCTGACCATGGACCCAACATTTCAATGTTTTGTTCCCCAAGCCACTTAGTTATCACTTTTTCCTTATGGCAAGGTGCTCCATCATGCTGGAAAAGGCACTGTTCATCACCAAACTGTTCTTGGATGGTTGGGAGAAGTTGCTCTCAAGGGTTGTTTTTGTCCAATTCTTTATTCATGGCTGTGTTCTTAGGCAAAATTGTGAATGAGCCCACTACCTTGGCTGAGAAGCAACCCCACACATGAATAGTCTCAAGATGCTTTACTGTGGGCATGACACAGGACTGATGGTAGGGCTTACCTTTTTTCCCCCGGACAAGGTTTTTTCCAGATGCCCCAAACAATTGGCAGTCATTTTTTTTCCGGATGCCCCAAACAATTGGCAGTCAAAAATCTCTGTACCTTTATCAGAATATCAGTGACAGAATATCAGTCTGTCCCTGATGTTTTTTCTGGAGAGAAGTGGCTTCTTTGCTGCCCTTCTTGACACCAGGCCATTGTCCAAAAATTTTCGCCTCACTGTTCGTGCAGTTGTACTCACACCTGCCTGCTGCCATTCCTGAGCAAGCTGCACTGATGGTGCCCTGATCCCGCAAGCTGAAACAACTGTTAGACACGGTCCTGGTGCTTGCTGGACTTTCTTGGGCACCCTGAAGCCTTCTTCACAACAACTGAACCTCTCTCCTCGAAGTTCTTGTTAATGGTTGCTGTTAGAAATCAACGGGCAATGTACAGCCTACCTGACAGGGCCCCCCAAAAATATCAAATTACATTTTTGCAAAAATGCGATGGTCGCAATGCTGTTTTGCAGCCATGGCAGAAATTGTATCCTTTTGTTATACTTTTTTTTTAATTGCTGAATGGTAATTTTACATTGCAACACTGCGCTACAACTTTGAGCCAAGTGTTTGGCTTGCAGAGTGGCCCCATTGAATTCAACAGGGAGTTTGATAGGTGGTGTTGCCTGTCAAACTCTGCAGCCTGTATTAAAAATTCCACAGCTGTGTAGTAAAACATTGCAGCCACAGCATGGTTACAGCCCTGTCTGACCTTATTGTTAAGATTTGGGTGCGCAGCCAGGGATATTGGTAAATCCATGGCTTATGAAAAAACGGGCTCAGCCGTCCGTGTGAAAGAGTCCCTAGGCCGCATTCACACTTTGCATTTCCTAAACGTGTGACAAAGTACATGGAAAATACGCGCTTTGCAGTACATTTTAGAAATGCACTACAAACTTGCATAGTGCTTGGGGTGCCATTGTTAATGGCACCCCTAAAACAGTTAGCAGTTGACATTGGGGCAAACTTGCAAAGCTGCACACCTGAAAATGTCCTAGTACTGCTGTGGTAACTTTGTCAAACATAGGGCAGTCCATTCAAGTGAATAGGCTGCCTTATGTGTGAAAAACAAGCTAAAATAAAAAAATGCGCACAGGAATATGCGTTCCCACTGCGCTAAGTGTGAATCAGGCCTCAAGGGTGCCATATAGAAATGGCTGGTGCAGGAATGTTTGTCAGGTGGAGGGAGAGGTGTATTCACTTGCCTCTAGCTCCAACACTGCAGTGGTAGCCAATGTCTACCTTAAGCTGGCACATCCCCTGCTTCCAGCAGAAGTTCTACTTCATTCAGGCCCTGCAGGTTGTACTGCCCTATCAGCGGCCCTGTTCTTGATGATCCCATAAATCGTTGATTTAGGTACAATCATAGTGACAGCAATATCCTTACCTGTGAATCCCTTTTTGTGCAAAGCAGTTATGACTGCACATGTTTTCTTGCAGGTAAAACAGAGGAGAAACAATGATTTCAAGCACCTCCCTCCTTTTAAAGCTTCCAGTTGGTTATTCTAACTCACTCATTCTAAATCATTATGTCATTTGTTTTTGTTTCAGTCATTCTCTTGCAGGATTCCCCATAGCTTTGGGTGAAAGACTTGCTTCTGGGATGACATATGAAGAGTCCGATCTTCTACAACTGCCCTTTCTATCTATGCTGGATTTGGGGTTCCCTTTGTTATTTAGCACTGATGTTTTTATTTTCTTGGATATTACCATCAACAAAAAAATTGTCATGACCAGGGACCTTTACAATATTGTAGCAGTTACATTTTGACCAGGGAGATTATTATAATGAATGCAACATGCCAAACATAAATCTCAGTCAGCTAATTTTGCTAAATATATTTTAGAGAGCCCCGGCAGACAGTTCACGGCCATCCATAGACCTCCCAACTAGGGATGAGAAAATCTATTTGCTATTTCTTTTCCATTTGACTGTAATTTTTCATTGGATTGATGTAAAAATAACTTTTTTGAAAACAAGGAAGCTTATCCTGGTGTGTTAGCTTTGTGGCTTGAGCCAAATGTAAACACATGAAACCCCATATGGCCTTGAATGGGAAGGATGAAGATTGCTGATACCATGTCACATGACCAGTAGACCAGGCTGGGCAGTCTTATCAATTCAGTATTGTTTATAAGCTAGAGTTGCTATCAACATGTATGGAGTGTGATCATGCAATTTAAACCCAGATCATGTTAATTCATATCTAAATTATCTTAGAACATTAAAAAGATTCAGCAATCTTTATTGGTAGCATAAAAGTCCTCAATACAAGAAAGGATTTTAGAAAAAAAAAAAAAAAAACGGTCTCTAGTAACACTATGTACATATTACTATGACAGCTAACCATTTCCTGTAAAGTGGGCATTGTGTTCTACATACATATAACATGTTGTATTTAATAGGGAACAATTTACTAAACATTCCTAATGTCAGAAATTACAAGTGACTATTGAAAAACTATAGTGAACACAATTCTCTTTCCAGGCCGTGAAATAATAAGAATGCAAATACATCTCTTCAGCAACAATGCAAATAACATGCAAAAATGACAAGCAATCTGGTCAAACAGCTGTTTGAAGGTCACAGAATAAAAGGCAGTAGTAGAAAAATAAGGTGAGTAATAGGATAAAATAGATAAATGGTGGGTCGGATATGTTATGAATACAGAGTCATGATTTCAGTTTATCTGGTAAAATGGTTTGAATTCTACTTTGGGATAAAAAAATAAATAAATAAAAAATAAAACACTGAGCTGTATATACAGTGCCTTGAAAAAGTATTCATACTCCTTGACATTTTCCACATTTTGTCATGTTTTTTTTTGTTTTTTTTTTAAATTTTATTTCAGGTACTTATATAGCGCCGTCAATTTACGCAGCGCTTTACATATACATTATACATTCACATCAGTCCCTCCCGTCTAGGAGCTTACAATCTAAGGTCCCTAACTCACATTCATACATACTAGGGACAATTTAGACAGGATCCAATTAACCTACCAGCATGTCTTTGGAGTGTGGGAGGAAACCGGAGTACCCGGAGGAAACCCACGCAGGCACAGGGAGAACATGCAAACTCCAGTCAGGTAGTGTCGTGGTTGGGATTCGAACCAGCAACCCTTCTTACTGCTAGGCAAAAGTGCTATCCACTACACCACTGTGCCGCCCTACATTTTGTCATGTTACAACCAAAAACTTAAAAGTATTTTATTGGGACTTTATGTGCTAGACCAACACAAAGTGGCGCATAATTGTGAAGTGGAAGGAAAATGATAAATGGTTTTCAAATGTTTTTATAAATAAATATCTGAAAAGTGTGGCATGCATTTGTATTTTAGCCCCTTTTACTTTGATACCCCTAACTAAAATCTAATGGAATCAACTGGCTTTAGAAGTCACCTAATTAGTAAATAGAGTTCATCTGTGTTTACTTGAATCCCAGTATAAAGACAGCTTTTCTGTGAAGCCCTCAGAGGTTTGTTAGAGAACCGTAGTGAACAAACAGCATCATGAAGGCCAAGGAACACACCAGACAGGTCAGGGATAAAGTTGTGGAGAAGTTTAAAGCAGGGTTAGGTTATACAAAAAAATCCCAAGCTTTGAACATCTCGCGGAGCACTGTTCAATCCATCATCTGGAAATGGAAAGAGTATGGCACAACTGAAAACTTACCAAGGTATGGCCATCCACCTAAAGTGACAGGCCAGGCAAGGAGAGCATTAATCAGAGAAGCAGCCAAGAGGCACTGTAGAGAACCAAAGCTCAGGTGGGAAAATCTGTCCACAGGACAACTATTAGTCCTGCACTCCACAAATCTGGCCTTTATAGAAAAGTGGCAAGAAGAAATCCAATGTTGAAAGAAAAGCCATAAGAAGTCTGTTTGCAGTTTGCGAGAAGTCATGTGGGAGACAAATCAACACATGTGGAAGAAGGTGCTCTGGTCAGATGAGACGAAAGTTGAACTTTTTGGCCTAAAAGCAAAATGTTATGTGTGGCAGAAAACTAACACTGCACATCACCCTGAACACAACATCCCCACTGTGAAACATAGTGGTGGCAGCATCATGTTGTGGGGCTGCTTTTCTTTAGCAGGGACAGGGAAGTGGGTCAGAGTTGATGGGAAGATGGATGAAGCCAAATGCAGGGCAATCTTAGAAGAGAATGTGCTAGAGTTTGCTAAAGACTTGAGACTGGGGTGGAGGTTCACCTTCCAGCAAGACAGCAACCATAAACATACAGCCAGAGCTACAATGAAATGGTTTGGATCAAAGCATATTCATGTGTAAGAATGGCTCAGTCAAAGTCCAGAGCTAAATCCAATTGAGAATCTGTGGCAAGACTTGAAAATTGCTGTTCACAAACACTCTCCATCCAAACTGACAGAGCTTGAGCTATTTTGCAAAAAAGAATGAGCAAAAATGTCACTCTCTAGATATGCAAAGCTGGTAGAGACATCCTGAAAAAGGCTTGCAGCTGTAATTGCAGTGAAAGATGGTTCTACAAAAGTATTGACTCAGGGGGGCTGAATACAAATGCGCACCTTACTTTTCAGATATTTATTTGTAAAAAATCTTGACAACCATTTATCATTTTCCTTCCACTTCACAATTATGTGACACTTTGTGTTGGTCCATCACATAAAATTCCAATAAAATACATTTACGTTTTTGGTTGTACCATATTAAAATGTGGAAAATGTCAAGGGGTATGAATACTTTTTAAAGGCACTGTATCATTCATGTGAGAGAGTCATAGGTTTGCAGTACAGTAATCAGCTGAAGGACAACTGTAACCAAATGCATGTGTTCAATAGCACATGATGAATAGATACCAACTTGCATGTTGAAGTTTGGCAGATCTCTCCTCCCACCCTTTGCCACCCCCAACTAAGCACATTTTACTTATTCAAATCCTTGATCATGTGACTTGTCAGGTCCCAAGTCTTCTATTTTCTTCTCTGCAGAGGGAGAGGGTTCTTCTTTGGTTGTCCACTTTTCTGCCTAGATAGACACCTCCTATTGGCTGTCCAATGGCAGAATCCTTTCAAGATCCAGACAATTGAAGTGGCGTGATGAAGTCACAAAGAAGTAACTATTCAGTGAGGACACAAACTGAATTGCCGGATCTGTCAGTTGTCACTCCTGAAGTAGCCAAGGACACAGATGCTGCATTTAGGTGGATATTATAAATGTGGGTGAAAGGAAATTGCAAGGGACAGGGGGAGGAAGATCCTTGCCTGGGAGATGGACTTTAAATTACTACAGTAATTAGTTTTACCATGGATCTTTTCATCATAGCATATGAACTTCTGCTGAAACACTGATGGATATGGATTGGCCAGACACACAGCCTCATTAAGTCATGTGACTATAGGAAGCAGAAGCTACAGGTTACTTTCAATTTACCAATAACTATAGATCTGTAAGTTTAACTTCTATAGTTGGGAAAATATTGGAGAGCTTAATAAAAGACCACATAGATGAGTTCTTGCTGGAAAAAAATATTTTAAGCAACAGACAGCATGGATTCATAAAAGACAAAAAAGATAAAACTATTTAAATGTATCTGATTTCTTTTTATGATGAAGTAAGTAAAACCTTGGACAGAGGGGTGGATGTGGACGTAGTATACTTGTATTTTGCAAAAGCGTTTAACACACGGCTAATGTGTAAGGTAAGGTCTACAGGCTTGGAAAAATCAATTTGTAAATGGATAGAAAACTGGATAAAAGACAGAATTTAGAGAGTAGTGGTTTATGATTCATACTCTGAATGTTCTAAGGTTATTAGTGGTGTACCCCAAGGTTCAGTGTTGGAACCCTTACTCATGCATACACATCGTTTTATAACTCCTGTTTATCCTACACACATTTCCGACTGACTTTATGTTACAACTGTATAGTGAACTGAAGGACCACTATTGCAGAATTTATACTCCGATAATGTATGTCATAAATAAATGTAATTATAGTATTTTGGGATAAAAATTGCATGTATGTTTCCCTTGCCACATTTCACATCCTAACTGTAATAAATGTTTCTATATCTACTTATTAATTAGCTTTTTTCATATTGTTTTCGATTTGCTGCCCTTACAAAGACACTTGATGATGCAAAACTTCATGAAAAGTGATTTTACTGATGTTTCCATGACTGATACAGCAGTACCTGCATCCGAATAAATCCATAAGCAAGGCAAGCAACACAATACATAAATGCATCCCAAGAGTAATTTGGAATAAATGAGAATTCAGAGAACACACCCATAACTTGGCTACTGAGTGGCAGCAAAGGTGACTACAGAAAGCATGACATGTATCTAACACAACTGAGAGGGGAATCAGTTTATTTGTCTAGGTGCCAAAGGCTATTACACTAGTACTTGAGCAGCGGTGCCTTGCAGGATTGAGAACATGGCAAATCTTGTTGTCAGTCATTAAATATTCCATGTGGGAAACGCAGCATTAAAAATCCAGGCAAGGTGCCCACTTTGAGCTCAGGAACATAGAGGTAAATCAATCGTGGTTTTCCCTGGCCAGGGTGCAGCAAAGATCTGAGAATCTGAGGATCCATTCACACTATTGTGCTGCACTAATGCACAAAATTTTGACAGCAGAGTGCATGGTAACATTGCATTGCACGGTTTTCCAAAATAAGTGCTTTGAGAAGGTATGTTGATGTGTTACCATGCTTGGTGGTAATGTGTGCATTACTGCACTGCAGCAGTGTTAAAGTGATAGTAAAGCCTTGTTTTTTTCTGTTTTCTTTAAATAACAAAGATGTTATTCTTACCTGCTCTGTGCAGTGGTTTTGCACAGAGCAGCCCAGATCCTCCTCGCTCCCGATCCATTCACACATGAAGCCGCGGCTCGGCCCTGCCCATCCGTCTCCTGATTGGCTTTTGGTCAATCACAGCCAGTGAGCCAATCAGGAGTGTGAGTCCCCAGAGAGGCAAGGCTCCTGTGGACATCACTGGATCGAGAGGGGGCCCAGGTAAGTCTTAGGGGGGCTGGGGAGGCTGCTGTGCAGAGAACGTTTTTTTTACCAAAGGTGAAAATCCTTGTGCATTTACAACCACTTTAAAGGGCCCTAAGCCTTCTGGACAGCAGCTCCAAATGTTATTTGCCCAGCTACTTGGCATGGCTAGACTGACCATAGAAATAACGAAAGAAATGTAAAAAAAAAAAGGTTAAAACAAGTAAATATGATATACATTCCTATATATTTATTAGTGCTAGCAGAATAAGGATTAGAAACCGTCAATGTTGATTGAGAGTGTGAAGTTCTGTTTTAATGTCCTGAGTCAGTATCCAACACAGCATTAAAGAAGCAGTCTACATTCTTTACCACTTACATTGATACAGTTAATTAGAAATGACAATTCTCTACATCAGCCTAAGAAAATTGCAGTACTACACATAGCTAGATGTGCCTTACAACCTATCCTTTATTTATAGGAAGATAATGATGCCTGGTTTACAAAAGATTTTTCAAAAGACTTTTCAATACATGTTAAAGTATTTTCTTTGCCAGTGTCACAACAATTTAGTGAAGGCAGAAGCTATGATAAGAGGTCTCGTGTGCCCTTTTCCTTTCCTGTGATTCGCTGGGAGATCTACTTGCATTTAGCATTGTCACAGCAATTTTGTGTCATTCATGCACTCTTGAGCAATCAACACATTTGCTGGGTGTAAAGGGCATTCGTTAAATGGAAATATTTTAGAGAGGTTGATTATATTTTTGGAACATTTTACAAAAGCTGACTTGCTGTCCATCGTTATTGAGATTATTGTTCCTGCTACTGTACCAATTTGCACTGTCCTCTGTAATTAAAGTAGATAGGGGAAATAAAACACACACAAGACACAGATACAAGAATGTAGTTAAGACACATTTAGAAGAGCAATGAGGAAAGTAGAGTGGCAATTGCATAAAAAGCAACTTTAAACCCGCATTTGACAAGGCTCACACACCACACTGTATCTATGGACAAGCAGTGTCACCCTGGGCTGTCCTACCGATTTGGACAACAAACAACTTCCCCTCTCTTTATTTCCATTAAAGTGGAATGGAAGTTTGCTGTAAGAAAAAGAAACAGCAATCAGACAGGCTTTTATTGCACAGGAGACAGTGCAAAATGCTACCTGCCTGCCCTCTGTCTTCTCCAGCACTGTAAACTGAACTGGTCTCTGATTGCCAGGATGGTTAGATTCAGTGCATGTGCAGGAGTGATGTCATCCCCCGCTGGCCAATGAAAAAGCCCAAACACCAGCACTTAGAAGACGATGCTGACGTTGGCAAGGGACCATTGGACATGTAAGTATTCACCCTATAGTTCAACTATAAGTAGAGCAGAGTTGTCACCGGGGTTTTAGCATATAGCTGGTAAAGTTGATAGTATTGTTTGATATTTAATGTAAGCCCACAAGGACATAAGGTTTATGGCAAGATGAACAGTTATACTTTTCTGTACTTGTAGAAAATGTACTTTCAACTGAAAAAATAATATTGATGCACCCACCACATCTAAAGCCTGTGAAGCTGAAATATATAAAATGTTTGATCCTGGGTTTAGATATACTTTTAAAAGATAGTTAACCTTTAGGCTGGGTTAACACCTATGCGAATCGGATGAGTGTTTCCCTGCATCCAATTCCGCATAGCAGGAGAATATGACTGGCTCTCTATGGAGCCGGTTCACATGTCACCGGGTCGGCTGCGGAGCACACTGCACAGAAACGCTGTGCGTCCTTTGCTCAGTTTCAGGGCCAAATTCAAGCAAAGATTTGGCCCTGATTCGTCTCCCTGAAATGGAGAACAGGGACGCACAGCGTTCTTGTGCAATCCGCTGCCATTTCCAGTGTGAACCGAGCCTTGGAGATATTTTCCACAACCCCCATCCCATGCACTGCAGCATCCCAAGCACATTATAATCCACACTTCAGGTTCTAAAAAAGTGCTCCTTCTTAATTCCATAACTGTAGGCCACTGAGGGCCTGTCTGCAAAAACCTGAGTAGGTGATAACCCCCATCCTGCCAAAATGACAGGATAATACAAACATGCTCCCCACACTGAAGGCAGTGAGGAAGTGTACATTTCCCATAGAAATTTTCTGCTTTATATGATTAGATAAAAGCAGACGAAAAAATGCAGCAGATGGAACTATGCAATTCAGTTTTCTATACTTTTTTTTTCTTCCAATTATTCAACTTTCTTCCATCAAAAAAGTGAAGTTATAGAATGCAAAAAATAAATTAAGATACCAGTTGGCCTTACGAAAAAACAAATCAAGATACCAGTTGGCCTTACCAATGTAACATAATTAAAACCCTTTCTGACACCTCGGTAACAATGGAGTTAATTCTAGGGATCAATAATACCAATAATGGGTTTACAATTAGAACTGTAACTTCTCTTTCTGGTAAAGGGGGTGATATCTATATTAAATGTTAATGTAAACGTCTGAGCGCCCAGAATTAGGTTATACAAGTACAAAGTGGAAACCTTCTTAAGCTTCTTAAATTCCGATCATTCAGTTATGGCAGAGCTTGACATCAAATCTATACTGATTATATATCAAAATCATGATGATCTCTGAATGTGCCAGTTTATTCAAAATTTTACCTTTACATTTCAAACATTGAGGTTGATTGAAAAGAGAAGTATAGCCAAAGCTCTTTTGGCCATACTTCTCTTGTGGGTCACAGAAGTGCACTTGCGTGCGTTTTCCTGTGACCCAGAATCAGCTGTCACAAACCCGCTTCAACCTTTGGATGTATCTCAACAATAATGCCAGGATCCACCCAGATACCAGACTGGCATCTGGCTCAGCCTTTCAGTGCACAGCTGAGAGCTTGAGCCAGCCGCTCCAACTCTTCTCTCCTGCCAGTGAGCACTGGAGGACCAGAGCACATGGTGGTGACAGAGTGGACCCGAGAACTGAGCGATCACCTGATTGCTCAGATTTCGGGCGTAAAGCCAGTGGGGGACAACTGCAGCATCAGATTGATGCTACAGCCATATAGGCGAGTATATGTCTTGTTTTGTTTTTTTAATTTACCGCACTTCTCCTTTATTAAGGTTAGATAGATTATTCACATTGCAAAAGAATTTCCCCCTGAGTTTACTGTATGAAGTGAGGCTCTGCTGACTTCTATCATCTAATCATGTGCAAGCAAAAATTCTGTTTTTTATTTTTCCTTGCACATGGTTGGGTATTCTTTGCAATGTGAAATTTCACCACATTCACTAAGTTCTGTGGAAAGTTCATCACAGATTTTAGTTATACAGCTGTCAGGCTTCATTTCGTTGAAAAAAAAACCCACCTTCCACCTCACTGGATTCTGTATTATTTAGGATTCACAGTTTGATACAATCCGGTTTAATAAAAATAGCACTGTTACAAATATATCCAAAGCTCATGAAATAGCCCAAAACACTTCACCAATACTAATCTGGATCCTTCTGAATTTCTTTTGAATAAAGAAGAAAAAGTGAAAATCTGAATGTATTCAGTAAGTTTCATCTAAAGAGCCAGAAATTATTTCCTAATGGTATAGCTCACATACATTCAACTTAAGCTTGATATTAATAGGGTGGCAGTTTATTTTACTGACATTCTAATTAATGACCAATTGCAAGGCAATTTATAAGGGTGTCCTAAAGACATTCACATATTAATATAAATTAATTTCATTATGACTGGTGTTTTAACAGGAAAAGCCAAATTAATTTGTAGTCATGGGAACTATGTAAATGGTAATCACACATAATTAGATTTCTAATCTGTTAGATCAATCTATGTCAAATGTACATTTGTATCTTTGTATAGAAAAGTCCCAAGGGATACAATTTTCTCTAAATCACCAATACTGAGCGAATTTACCAGTTACTTTTTCCTGTTGGTGGTTTTAGTAATTCAATATAAGGCCTTTTCTTATAACATAAGCACTAACATTTGTTTATGGTACACTGTATTCTATTGCTCTGTGGCATCCCACAGGTACCAATATCTCTAAAATTCAACTACATCAATATGTGGTATTCCAGGCAAGTGGTGCCATTCTATGCTCTAAAGGGGTGACAGAATGCAAACTGCAGTGTTCTTTCAGTGTCCTCACTCTCGTATTCAGTACTCTCTTGTACAATGGAAATGGTAACTTTTTTTGTATATATATATATATATATATATATATATATATATATATATATATATATACACACACAGTCAGGTCCATAAATATTGGGACATCAACACAATTCTAATCTTTTTGGCTCTATACACCACCAAAATGCATTTGAAATGAAACGAACAAGATGTGATTTAACTGCAGACTTTAAGCTTTAATTTGAGGGTATTTACATCCAAACCAGGTGAACGGTGTAGGAATTACAACAGTTTGTATATGTGCCTCCCACTTTGTAAGGGACCAAAAGTAATGGGACAATTGGCTGCTCAGCTGTTCAATGGCCAGGTGTGTGTTATTCCCTCATTATCCCATTTACAAGGAGCAGATAAAAGGTCTAGAGTTCATTTCAAGTGTGCTATTTGCATTTGGAATCTGTTGCTGTCAACTCTCAATATGACATCCAAAGAGCTGTCAATATCACTGAAGCAAGTCATCATTAGGCTGAAAAAACAAAACAAACCCATCAGAGAGATAGCAAAAACATTCAGTGTGGCCAAATCAACTGTTTGGAATATCCTTAAAAAGAAAGAACACACCGGTGAGCTCAGTAACACCAAAAGACCCGGAAGACCACGGAAAACAACTGTGGTGGATGACCGAAGAATTGGCCAGATCAAGAACACTCTCCAGGAGGTAGGTGTATGTGTGTTAAAGTCAACAATAAAGAGAAGACTTCATCAGAGTGAATACAAAGGGTTCACCACAATATGTAAACTAACTATTGGTGAGCCTCAAAAACAGGAAGGCCAGATTAGAGTTTGCCAAACAACATCTAAAAAAGCCTTCACAGATCTGGAACAACATCCTATGGACAGATGAGACCAAGATCAACTTGTACCAGAGTGATGGGAAGAGAAGAGTATAGAGAAGGAAAGGAACTGCTCATGATCCAAAGCATACCACCTCATCAGTGAAGCATGGCGGTGGTAGTGTCATGGCATGGGCATTTATGACTGCCAATGGAACGGGTTCTCTTGTATTTATTGATGATGTGACTGCTGACAAAAGCAGCAGGATGAATTCTGAAGTGTTTCGGGAAATATTATCTGCTCATATTCAGCAAAATGCTTCAAAACTCATTGGACGGCGCTTCACAGTGCAGATGGACAATGACCCGAAGCATTGCTGCAAAAGAAACCAAAGAGTTTTTAAGGGAAGGAAGTGAATGTTATGCAATGGCCAAGTCAATCACCTGACCTGAATCCGATTGAGCATGCATTTCACTTGCTGAAGACAAAACTGAAGGGAAAATGCCCCAAGAACAAGCAGGAACTGAAGACAGTTGCAGTAGAGGTCTGGCAGAGCATCACCAGGGATGAAACCCAGTGTCTGGTGATGTCTATGCGTTCCAGACTTCAGGCTGTAATTAACTGCAAAGGATTTGCAACCAAGTATTAAAAAGTGAAAGTTTGATGGATGATTGTAAATCTGTCCCATTACTTTTGGTCCCTTAAAAAGTGGGAGGCACATTTATAAACTGTTGTAATTCCTACACCGTTCACCTGATTTGGATGTAAATACCCTCAAATTAAAACTGAAAGTCTGCAGTTAAAGCACATCTTGTACGTTTCATTTCAAATCCATTGTGGTGGTGTATAAAGCCAAAAATATTAGAATTGTGACGATGTCCCAATATTTATGGACCTGACTGTGTATATATATATATATATATATATATATATATATATATATATATATATATATATATATATATAAACTTGCAGTCCTAGCTCCTTTTAAGCGATCAGTTCATCTCCACAGGTTGCTAAAATGCACCTGAACCTTGGTTCTCTCCCCTACAGACTCACCTATGCTGCAATGGGGCACCACTCCTTTTTAAGGTTGATTAATGCCTAGTGTCATTCAATCCACTTCCCCTGAAGGGCTCACAGGTAAAGGCTGCAAAAAGTGGTGCCATTTCATTTTTATGGTGTTGGTCTCTACAGAACTTAAAATCATCTCACCATGGTTGTTAGAAGAAGAGAGTGAAGGAGACCTTTGACACCACCATACTGATAAGTGTTAACTAGAGATAGGCTTTAGTTTGTATGTCCCTACCTGAGAGTCAATGTTAAACTACCTGCTCATCTAAGACGGTGTTTTTCAACTTTTTTTCCGTCAATGCACCCTTTAAAATTCTGCACAATTTTGGTGCACCCCATTCTAAAATGTAAAAAAACAAAACTGATAGTTTTACAGAACACAGCAACATCCACACATATAGGTCACCCAGCGTTAGAGGCGATTTATGCTTCCAAATCAAACACATTGTTGCAAACTTGTAATGTTTAGCATTCCAATGTTTCTCTTCTCTCTGTTTCTATCCCTCACAGCTAAAATAACCCCAGTGTTGACGGAGAGGGGTAGAAGAGGGGCAAAGAAGGATGTTGTGCAGGTGCCTGACGTCCTCCTTATCAACCAATGTCATTGGTTGTTAGGACGCCAGCAGCTGGAAAGTTATAATGATGCACACGAGTGAAAACCCATGGCTTTGTGTAACTATAAGGCAGGCTTCATTCACCCGCTGACTTGTATACAATTTTCAGGCAAATTTTAGGCAGCTTGCCCTGAAGAAACCTGAAGGAAAAAGACTGATCTAAGACTATCCTGTCCACAGGGCCACAACATTGCAAAGCTGTTTCACTGTAGTAAACAGTGTTGTCATCCTGAAAAGAAGTGGAAAAATAACAAATCTACTAGCAGGATCAATAATAAAACAGGGGGCTAAGAAACTAACTGTTTGTTAATTCGTTAGACAGACTGCAGCACATGATATAAAATTTTAAAAATAAGCATATCTGATAAATATTTTAGTAGTGTGAAGTAATTACTAGTTCACAGCTATGCAACAATATTTTTAGAAAAAGTGTTGAGGAACTGATATTTGACAATGCAAAAAGAGATAATCAATATTTGCTTTTGTGACTTTGTTATTAGGTATTCATCTATTTTTATTTGCTCAAATTAATGGACCATTTACACATCCTATGCTTGTATTTGCAGTTATACATTACATGAAAAGATGTTTTGTCAACTCACATATTCACTAAAATTCAAACACATACTGATTATTTATGACATGCTTAGCCACATTGGTGTTCTTTGCATTTGCTGCCTTTTTATTCCCTGCATTGTATTCTGCAAGAAAATCACTTAGCAAATCCTTTTCATAAACAAGGTTCAAAAAGGATTTGCCCACTGAGAAACATATTAGCGAACATAAAAGTCCACAATACACAAACTTGATCGCAAAAATTACTGCATCCCTACATTTTCAGTATGATGACATTTTGTGAAGCTGAGTGTCATTCTTTTTCTAATTGTATCCATTTGGCATTGTAAAACACAGTCCAGACCATTGTATTAATGTGTGTATAAAAAATGAACTCTAAATGTTCTATAGTTTAGGATGGCATATCAACTATCCACAACTATCGGATGGCAATCGAACATAAAAAAAAAAAAAAGATAGCACTGAAAATCAGTGTTAACCATAACCATTAACAGCTTTAAGATGCTGAGATTGAAGAAACACCACACTCTTTCATGTGTGTAGGTGGTCACTTTGGATGCATACAATGCTTTGCTGTAATTCTTTAAAAACCTACAGTATGTCCATTCTTTAGGGATCATTGGAATATACAGGAAGGCTGTGCAATCATCATCAGTACACAGTTAAAACTCAGCTTATTGATTCCCCAACTACAGTAACTAACACTGTGACATCCAGAGTTTTGGAACTGTAACTCATGCAAGGCCAAGCTGAGATTCCAAGTACATGTCAAGCATTAACCAAAATGAATTGACTAAATCACTTTTATAGCTAATCCCTTGAAAATGCCAACGCTGAGGACACAATGTACTTCAAAATGATTATTACCACTGCCCATTAGACCTGGTATGTGTTAATAAGGTTTTGTCTCATTCAGTAGTGAATAAAATGCATACGTTGGTCATATTAAGTAGTTTAATTAATTCACAATCTTACCCAAGAGCCAATGCTGTACTTATACCCTAGCTTAAATTTGCCAACAGCACTCATAACTTTCTTACACAAAGTAGAAATGATTTGTACAATAAAATTATTTCTTTTTTGCCAGTTTAAACCTATTAAAGGTCCTCTGCATTATGGGTTTTCAAACAGATGGGTATTAGTAACCAATTTTGTACATGTTATTTACTAAAAGCAACTAGACTGTTTACTATGCAGAGGAAGTTGCAGTTTGCAAGGGAAGTTTCCCCAGAGCATAGTGAATAGGGTAAAGCTTCGCTGACTTCCATTATCCCATCATGTGTAAGTAAAAATGTGTATTTTTTTCTTGCACATGATTGGGTATTCTTTGCAAAGTGGAACTTCACCACATTCACTAAGCTCTGGAAAAAAATGTCCTTGCAAACTGCACAGACTACTTGCCTTTAGTAAATCAATCCCAATAAGTCTGAGCATGCAGTCTAGTACACATAATCAATGAGCATGTCCAGTATAAATGTAAACATTTAAAAAAAAAAAAAGTGAGCTATAAGTTTAACCTGTTTCTGACTACATTTTGTAGCCTAACATTCTCTGAGAGAACATTTATCTACATTTAACTACAGTACCTGTGTGTGCTTCCAATTTTTAGACTGTGTTGTCACTGACAGCTGCTAACAGTTAGGGACCATTAACCAATCATAGTTATCACATGAGGTTTGATTACAAACAAATCTGCCAGCTTTAACATTCACTGTGACTTGCTGCAGCTGTCACTGTACAACAAAGTATATAAAAATATTTAAAACATTTAAAAAAATTAATAAAAACATATAAAATAGCTAAAATGCATTTTAAACACTCCTGTCCCTTTGTCAGCTTACAATAAAACTTTAGCAGGGTATTCAATAAAATCGTGTACCAAATAAAAGCCTTATATGTTCTTTAAAAGTAGTGTGGGTTCTCAGTATTGGTGTTTTCAAAGAAATCTTATGCCGCGGACAATCCGATCGTGTGTGGGCTTCACCGGACCTTCAGCTGACTTTTCTAGTCACAAATCTGACAGACTTTAGAATTGGAACATGCTTTAAATCTTTACGTCGTAACTCCACCGAAGCCAGAAATCCGCTCGTCTGTATGCTAGTCCGACGGACAAAAACCCACGCTAGGGCAGCTATTGGCTACTGGCTATCAACTTCCTTATTTTAGTCCAGTGTACGCCATCACATACGAATCTGTCGGACTTTGGTGTGATCGTATGTAGGCAAGTCCGGTCGTCAGAAAGTCTGTTGAAAGTCCGCCAAAAGTTCACTGAAAGTCAGTCGAAAGTCTGTCGGACGGGCTGTCAGACTTTTGTAGCTGAAAAGTCCGACCGTATGTACGCGGCATTAGAGAAGAGCCCAGTGCTGCCTTCTGTGAACCTTTACCCCCAAGTATCACAGGTAAGGGCAGAAGGGGGTCAGCAATACCATAAATGAGCACCCTTGCAAGCCAATTGTAAGATGTTCATGGAAGTTGAAAGTGCATTTATAGCCTAAGTATAACTAAAATTGTAAGCAGAAAAGTCTGCACAAATGGCATAATTTAAAAACAATAGGACTCGTCTGTGGTCTACTATTGAACGTCACCCCCGGCCCAGCCTTCCGTGCGTTCCACGCTGGTTATGTCTCACTCAGCTGACAGCTCCTGGGCCTGTATGGACATACCAGGCTGAGAAGCAGTGCATGATCAGCCACAGACTCCATGATCAGCCACAGACTCCAGGACATCTCCATCTGGACCAGACACTATTGTTCTAGACATGCCTACTTATGTACTAGTTTTTGTGAGTTGCCACTTTGCTTTTTATTAATATACCTTGTTTTACCCTGCTGGACCTAGGTAGGCGCCCCCATCTGTTTCCCTTATTAGAAATTGTCACCCGTTTCTGCTTTTCCAACCCTCATCTTACGGTTTAGCATAATATCTTATATATATACAATTTTAACCTCATACAGTTTAATTTTAATTTATAGTAATACAACAGATTAGGGGAAGGGGTGGAGACTTGACTCAATGCATTTTTCTAAACTGAATTCCGCTTCTTCAGGAGTATTGAACAAGGCAAATTATTGTGTGTGCAGCTGGACCATCATTACTAAAAGGGAAAAGGGAGAAAAGGCACAACTACAGAGGGAAGAAGTATGTGCCGATGTGGTAACCCGTATTGGCTCAGCCCCCTTTTTTTACTATTACAACTTGCAAGCATAGGAAGAATCTTGGGGAAGAACTTTAGACTCAAAAGGAGAGAGTGCTTGTGGAGAGTATCAGGGCCAACGCCTAATAAAGATTACTATAAAAGTTGTCATTAAGGTAAAAAAAGAAAAACCTTATGATTTCAATAGATGATATGCACAATATACGATATGTTATAGTCTTAAATTCATAGGAAATACCAGAGACATTACATTTAAACTATGCATACTGTATTTTCTTTGCATTACCTAGTTTAACATACAGTATGTCTCTGTATTGTGGTCATACCAGTGCTGTGTTTTGGCCTAGACCGACAAGGCCTAGGGCGGCACTTTGTGGGGGGCAGCAAAAAAGCCGCCCCCCCTGCACAAACTCCCCCAATCTGTCCACCCGAGTCCTGGCTCCCGCAGCCACCTCCCGCGGCTATCTTCAGCACAGGTACAGCACCCGGCTGCCGGCTTGCTATAGCGCGCCACTTCCTAATGCAGGGATCCTCAAACTACAGCCCTCCAGCTGTTGCAGAACTACACATCCCATGAGGCATTGTAAAACTCTGACATTCACAGACATGACTAGGCATGATGGGAATTGTAGTTCCTGAACACCTGGAGGGCCGCAGTTTGAAGACCCCTGTCCTAATGTCATAGCAGGCATTAGTGTAGCGTAATTGGCTGGGTGGGGGAGCGACTGGCGCCCCAATAAAATGTCCGGTGACTGGCCAGACCGGGCTCCGCCTACCCTCCTCTGCACTGCGTCCTTCCTTTGCATCTTCTCCCTGACCCGGGGCAGGGTCTGTCTTTGAAGCTAGGAGGAGGAGAGAGAGAGGGAGGACGACAACAAGAACCCCCCAGGCAGCCAGAACAGCAGCAGGTAAAATAAATAAATTACAACAAAGTGAAACTTTTCCACTCATTTTGCAATAAATATATTACTATCACTTTTGTAATCATGTGCATGTGGCAAGCTACCAATCAAATATAAATATGGATTAAATAAATATACTGATCTCATTGCAATAAAGTGATCCGTGCTATAAACCAATTAAACAGTCCACATTAAGGGCACTCTCACACTGGAGCAGGTGGGCGTTGACGGTAAAACGCTGCTAGTTTTAGCGGCGCTTTACCGTCATTTTAGCAGCACTATTCAGCCCCTAGCGGTGTGCTTTTAACCCCCGCTAGCGGCCGAATAAAGGGTTAAATGCACCCATGTAGCGCTGCTGCTGAAGCGTCCCAGTGAGAAAGAACTCTGGCTTTTACACTGGGACTGCAGGGGAGGTGTTTTTCAGGAGCTTTACAGACTCTATTATTAGCCCAAAAGTTCCTGAAAAACACCCCAGTGTGAAAGGGGTCTTAGTGAAAGTTCATGTACTGCAGTTTGCAGTACATGAACTTTCACTGAATGTGGACTGTTTAACCATTTCAGCCCCAGAAGATTTACCCCCTTCCTTCTTGACCAGGCCATTTTTTGCGATACGGCACTGCGTTATTTTAACTGACAATTGCGCGGTTGTGTGACCTAGGTACCTAAATAAAATTTATGTCCTTTTTTTTCCCCACAAATAGAGCTATCTTTTGGTGGTATTTGATCACCTCTGCGGGTTTTATTTTTTGCACTATAAAACCGAGAATTTTGAAAAAAAAAAAAACAACATTTTTTACTTTCTGAAATAAAACATATCATCAATTTAGGCCAATATGTATGCTGCTACATATTTTTGGTAAAAAAAACCCAATTGGCGTATTTATTGGTTTGCGCAAAAGTTATCGCAACTGCAAACTATGGGATAGATTTAGGGGCTTTTAATTTGGTAATGGCGGCGATCTGCAATTTTTAGCGGGATTGCGATGGACAATTCAGACCCTAAGTGACACTTTTTGGGGACCAGTGACACCAATACAGTGATCAGTGCTAAAAAAAATGCACTGTCACTGTATAATCGACATTGGCAGGGAAGGGGTTAACATCAGGTGTGATCAAAGGGTTAATGTGTTCCCTGATTGTGCTTACTGAGTGGGGGATGGACTGACAGTAAGAACACACAGATCGCTGTTCTTGATTACTAGGAACAGACAATCTCTGTGTACTTCACCATCAGAACAGGGATTTGCCTTGTTTACATGGTGGAGTAATCGCAGGTGGCCAGCGGACGCAATGTCCACCAGACACACAGATTGGCTCCCCCGCCATGTAGCGGGGACGCGCTAGCGCCCATAGTATCTCGTGCACAAAACAACGTACAGGTAGTATATATTCTGTGGGTGGTCTCTAAGTGGTTAATGATTTTGCATTGATTTCAGCATGTGCAAAATGCTCCATGCTGAAATCAATGTAAACTCATTAAACAGTCCACATTCAGTGAAAATTCATGTACTGCAAACTGCTATGTGCAATAATCAATACATAATTCCTATACACTAATAAGCTGTGATATTATGAAACTGATGGTGTGTGATAGTGAGTGCTAATGTACAGAGGGAAGAGGTGGAGCTCTACGAGGAATAGATGGAGATTAAAGAAGAAGGGGTGAGATTTACAGGCGATAGGGCGGGTTTAAAACAGAAAGGGGTGTGGTCTTGACAGGAAGGGGTTGGTCATATTTAAATTAGGGGTGAATGAATTTAGTCAGGCCTAGGGCAGCACAAAACCTAAATACACCACTGGGTCATACTGCAAATAATGTACTCAGTACTTTGTCTCCTTTTGTAATAAAAAGTGCTTACTGCACTGTCCAGGACTGAGACAGAAGTACAGTGAAATGACACTTATTTAATAATAAAAAAAGGTAAACAGAGTAAACATAGTCAAAACATAGCCAGAGTTCAGGAACCGGAATGGATAGTCAGACAAGCCAAAACGTCAGGGAGCCAGAGAACAGCAAGCAGGATCTGGAGCCAGAAAGAATGTCAGCCAAGCAAGTCTTTAACAAGAACACAGGAGAGCGTCTCTAGAGATGTGACCAAGGTGAAGGCAGAGTTCATCTGGACTGAACAGCTTAAGTAGGCGGGACTGACAAGCAGGATCATCAACAGGGGAGTCACTTTAGAGAGATAGGAGCTGGTAATAAGCTGACAGCTGAGCAGCCAACTCAGAGAAGGAAGGGCTGGGCCCAGCCCTGACACTCAACCAGGTTTGAGATATACTTTGAGATGCTGCCCCGGGCGTTTCCCACAGACAGAAGCAAAGAAGATCTTGTGATATCTTTGCTTTCTGAGAGAGCCTTGGCCTGGGCAAACCCTCTATGGGAGATGCAAAAACCTGTTTTGAGTTACCCTGAGTTTATGGCTTCTTTAAAAGGGTATATGACGTTCCCGCATGCTCCGCTTCTGCTGCCAAGTGCCTCATGTCCATCAAATAGAGTATGAGAACTGTTACTGACTATGCCATTGAATTCTGTACTCTGGCAGCAGAGGTTGCTTGGAACAATGAGGTCCTCATGGCTGCTTTTTCTCATGGTGTCTATCAAGGTACCAAGGTACCATCAAGGATGAGATAGAAGCCTGAGATATACCCGTGATATATCACGTTTGCCATCCTCATTGACTCCAGACTCAGAGACAGACTTCCTTTTAAGGAGCGCTTGTGGAAGCCTCCTGTAAATTTGTGTCCGAACTTTGCAGTCCCATCCTTGCCTCCCTCACCTCCCATGCCTCCTGGTACCGAGTCGGCCTGTGAAGATGAACCCATGCACTTGGGCTTCACGCATCTCTCTGCGGATGAGAAAACCCTTAGGTGGAGGGAGAGATTGTGACTTTATTGTGGCCAGGCAGGTCACTTTTTGAAGTCTTGTTCTACCCGTCCAGGGAACGCCCGAACCTTGAGGTCCTGTCACGGACAGACCTTAAGTGGCGTTGTTTTGTCCTCAGTTATCCAGAAGGATAAGCCCCTGGTTTTGGTTACCCATTCTTGGGCTGAGTCTGTCGAGATACAGGCTCTAATCGACACTGGGGCTGCAGGCCTGTTCCTTGATGCTGCCCTTGTATCGAAGCACTCGATTCCACTGCAGCTGCGTGACACTCCACTTGCCATTGAGGCTCTTGTCGGGAGACCTCTACAGCCTGCCCATATGACTCATGAGACTGTTCCGTTGTCCATGGCTGTAGGGGCTCTTCACCATGAGATAATCCAATTCTACGTAATTTCCTCACCTAAGTTTCCGCTGGTTATTGGTACAACCCCTCTTTTGATTAGCTCCATGCTGAGGTTCTCTCCTGGCTCCGTGCTGAGGTTCTCTCCTGGTCGCCACAATGCAGTAAGACATGCTTCCAGAAGGTACCCAAGGTCCTGTGCACTTGTTCACTCTCCTCCCTGCAAGAGGAGTATCGCGATTTTAGCTATGTCTTTGACAAAGGTCAAGTCGGTAGTTTGCCTCCACACCGGTCATATGATTGCGCAATTGACCTTCAACCTGGTGCCATACCCCCTCGTGGCCAGGTTTACCCTTTGTTGGTCTTGGAGGATAAGGCCATGGAGGAGTATGTTGCAGACATACATTCTCGAGGTTTCATCCGCAAATCCCCGTCTCCTGCTGGTGCTGGTTTCTTCTTTGTGAAGAAGAAAAGTGGTGAACTGAGACCTTGTATTGATTATAGGGGTCTCATTCCCTGTTCCTGTCTCAATCCTTATCCGATTCCGTTGATTACGGAGTTATTTAACCACCTCAAGGGAGCAACGGTTTTCATAAAGCTTGATTTGAGAGGGGCATACAATCTCATGAGGATTAAGGAGGGCGAGGAGTGGAAAACTGCGTTTAATACCAGAACAGGCCATTATGAGTACCTTGTAATGCCTTTTGGCCTTTGTAAAGCCCCGGCAGTTTTCCAGGAATTTATTAACAATGTCCTCTGAGATTTGTTGCAGTTATGTGTGATGGTTTATCTTGATGATATCCTCTTATTTTGCAAGTCCCTGGAGAGCCACCACACAGATGTCTGTCAGATGTTTACTTCAGGAATTAAGAGAACAATCTCTATTGTAAATTGGAGAAGTGCGAATTCCATCGTGAACAGGTTAAAATTCCTGGGTTATGTCATTTCCACTGCTGGTTTTTCGATGGACCCAGAGAAACTTTCAGCAGTCCTACAGTGGCACCGACCCGTGGGTTTACGTCCTCTGCAGCATTTTCTTGGCTTTGCCAACTATTATCGGAAGTTTATTCGTAACTTCTCGCCTCTGGTCAAGCCCCTGACTGATATGACCAGAAAGGACGGTAACCCACAGAGTTGGTCTCTGAAGTCCATTAAGGCCTTTGAGAGTCTTAAGGCTGCCTTTGTTTCTACTACTGTGTTGGCACATCCTGATCCTATGTTACCTTTTATCCTTGAGGTTGATGCTTCTGAGACTGGAGTTGGCGCTGTTCTGTCTCATCGTCCTACCTCTGAGAACGCTATGCATCCTTGTGGCTACTTTTCCAAGAAATTGTCACCTGCGGAGTGCAATTACAAGATTGGTGACAGAGAGCTGTTAGCGATTAGTTTGGCCCTAAAAGAATGGAGACATCTTCTCGAAGGTACCACTGTGCCGGTTCTCATTCTTACTGACCATAAGAAGCTCACATTCTTGTCTGAGGCTAAACGCCTTTCTCCCAGAAGGGTGCGATGGACTCTTTTCTTGTCTAGTTTCAACTACATTGTCTCATTCTTACCTGGTACTAAGAGTGTAAGTGTATTCTGGCTATGGCTCGCACCAGTCTCACTTTTCCTTTGGGTGACAAAATTCTTGCTGCTCAGGTCCATGCTCCTCTTGAGAAACCTTGTGACCGCTGCTTTGTCCCAGAGAGTCTCCGTACTGCCGTGTTCCAGACTTACCAGTCTTCCAAGGTGTCAGGACCTGGGACCTCTTCGGTGTCTGGTGTTGACTCATCCCACTGAGCTATCTGGGATGCTGGACAGCTCCTGCATGATCTATTGAACAATCCTATCTGATCCATTGGACAACCCTGCATTGTGTCTTGATGGCTGTTGAACCTTGAACTCCTTGGTCCTCCCATGAACTTCCTATATAAGCCTTGTCTCAATACTTCCTCATTGCCAGGTTATTGTGCCTTCTCAGCCAGTGTCTTGCTCTTGTCTTCCCTGCTGCTGTCTGTATTTTGCTACCACTCATGATCGACCCTTGGCTTGTTCCTTGACTACTCAACTGCCTGATCTCAACCTGCAACTACTCGTTACCGACCTTTTGGCTTGTTTACTGACCACTCTGTTGTTTTGTCCTTATCTGCTCATCCGCTTCTGGACTCCGGCTTGCTCACACCCTTGTGGGGCAAACCTGAGAACTACGACCTGGTACTAGCACACAGCTATATCCATCTCCACCATCAGGAGCTCTAATGAACACCAGTTAGTACTCCGCACCTCAGGTGAGCCTGTGTCATCTGACAGGGTGATTGCCTGTGTATTTATCCTGTTGGTCGGTGGTAGTCAGCAACTGCTATAGCAACTGGTCTTCAAGCCTCATGCCTGATCATGACACAAGGCTGCTGGCCACCCTGGGAAAAATCAACTCTTTTGGGCCATTTCCCAACAATTCTGGTGGTCTAGTCTACTTGTTGATGTAACCGCCTTCATAGCTGCCTGTTCCGTGTGTGCTCAGAGTAATGCCCTGTACACACGATAGGATTTTCCGACAAAAATAATCCATGGGATTTTTTCCGATGGGTGTTGGCCAAACTTGTCTTGCATACACACGGTCACACAAAGTTGGTTGGAAATTCCGAACATGGTGACGTACAACACGTACGACGCGGTGACATACAACACGTACAACGAGCCAAGAAAAATGAAATTTAATAGCCAGTGTTGCTTTTCTGCTTGATTCCGAGCATGTGTGGCACTTTGTGCGTCGGAATTGTGTACACACGATCGGGATTTCTGACAACGGATTTTGTTGCTGGAAAATTTTATAGCCAGCTCTCAAACTTTGTGTGTCGGAAATTCCAATGGAAAAAGTCTGATGGAGCCCACACACGGTCGGAATTTCCAACAACAAGCTCCGATCGCACATTTTTCGGCGGAAAGTCCGACCGCGTGTACAGGGCATAAGACTCCACGACACCTTCCAGTGGGCCTCCTACAACCCATACCCAATGGAGAGAGGCCCTGGACCCACCTGTCTATGAATTTCATTGTGGAGTTACCCAACTCCCAGGGCAACACAGTTATCCTTATGGTGGTTGACCAATTCTCGAAAATGTCCCATTGTATTCCACTTAAGAAGTTGCCCACTTCTAAGGAACTGGCTTCCATTTTTGCTCGGGAGATCTTTCGCTTACATGGGCTACCCAAGGTGACTGTCTCGGACAGGGGTTGTCAGTTTGTGTCTTGGTTCTGGTGAGCCTTTTGTGCACAGTTGGGAATTCAAATTGATTTCTCCTCTGCATATCATCCGCATTTTAATGGGGCCGCAGAACGAGCCACTCAGTCCTTGGAGCAATTCCTACGTTGCTATATTTCTGACCATCATAACAACTTGTCAGACCTCAGACCATTATTTGCTCACAATAGTGCCTTGAATTCTGCTTCCTGATTGTCCCCATTTATGGCGAACTATGGTTTCCAACCTTCCGTGTTGCCTGACTCGTTTGTTCCGCAGAAAATTCCTGCGTTAGAGGAGAATCTCCATGATCTTCAGTCAACTTGGGCACAAGTCCAGGAGGCTTTGCAACATGCTAATGATCGGTACAGACTCCATGCTGACCGCAGACGCCTGCCTGCACTTTCCTACCAGGTTGGGGACAGGGTCTGGCTGTCATCTCGCAACCTCCGACTTAGTGTTCCCTCTGAAGTTCGCACCTCGGTTTACCGACCGCCTCATTTTCTACCTTTAAGGGGAACCCCGTCTGCCACCGAAACTGCTCGTATATTTGTCAAGGAGATCATCAGACTTCATGGAGTACCTGTAAACATAGTTTCTGATAGAGGGGTTCAATTCACCTCACGTTTTTGGAGAGCCCTGTGTGAAACCCTAAAAATTGAATTGGCCTTGTCCTCGGCCTATCATCCTCAAACGAACGGTCAGACAGAAAGGACTAATCAGACTCTGGAACAATACATCAGATGTTTCACATCTTTCACACAAGACGATTGGGTATCTCTACTACCCTTAGCAGAATTTGCCTACAATAATGCCAAACATTCTGCCACCGGTCAATCTCCTTTTTTCGCCAATTATGGCTTTCACCTAACCTTTCTACCCGATTTCCTTTCAGAGTCTTCGGTTCCAGCAGTACAAAGTACAGTGGAGTTCCTCAGTCACAACAGTCGGTTGTTGCAGGAAACAGTGTCCAAGGCTCAGGCAGATGGTAAGAGGATCTTCGACCGGAAAAGAAGGGGGGAGCTGAATTTACAGATTAGCGACAAGGTATGGCTTTCTACCGTTAATATCAAATTAGCTTGTCCTTCTAAGAAGTTGGCGCCTAGATTCATGGGACCCTTTCCAGTTAGAAGGAAAATCAATGAAGTATCTTATGAACTGACTTTACCTGATTCATTTAAAATTCATCCGGTATTCCATGTATCTCTGCTCAAACCTGCTGTACCTGATCCCTTTCCTGCAAGAGGGACTAGACCTCCTGAACCTGTTGTAATTAATGGCAGCGAGGAATTTGAGGTTGAGGCTATCCTTGATTGTAGAAGAAGGCAAGGGCAAAACCAATTCTTAATCAAGTGGAAAGGCTACGGCCCAGAAAGTAACTCGTGGGAACCGGACAGTAATGTGCATGCTAGGCGTTTAGTGCGCGCCTATTTTTCTACTCACCCTGAGAAGAAGAGGTTTTTGGGCATCCGGAGGCTGCCCCTTGGGGGGGGCAATGTCAGGGATCTACCAGCACCAGACCGGGGCGCTTGCATGCGCCTATGCGCCGGCGCGCCCCTGTTCAGACACGGCAGCAAGCTGCTGCTGTTGCTGTGCATCAGCGCGGCGCTCGGGCGCGCGCGGGTGCATGCGTTAGAGCCGGTTTGGCGCCATTTAACACATAAAAGTTCCCCTGTTCCATGGGAACATCGCTGCTTCGTCTCAGCTCTGTGATTTGCTTGAACCTGTATCTGATTATCTGCTACCTGATTTGACCCGGCTTGTTTGACCATCCGACCTGCTCCAATCCCGACCCGGCCTGCCTGACCATTCTGCTACCAGTATCTGCTACCGTTGCCGACCTCTGCCTGTTCACCGACTCTGCCTTTGCCTGCTGTGATTGCCTGTGCCAGTTACCTGCCGACCCGGACTGTCTGACTCTGCTTGTGCCTGCCGCTCTACTTGCTGTTGCACCTTCAGCTTCAGCTCCTGAGATCTCTCACCTCCAGTGTGTCAAGTCTGCTGCTGTTCCAGTCTCCACTCACCTGCAGTCCTGCCATCCCAGGAGGGATCTCCGCCTCTACATCAGAGACTATACTCCAACAGGCACTCCTACCCCACTGCGCTCAGGAGACCACTGTCCCCACTCCAGTGGCTCCTGAACCAGCGTTGTATGAGAGGTCTTCTCCTACAGTCAGGCTCACCTACCAGGTACCTAACACATATAGTGCTCTTCGTTTGATTAAACTAATTTGATGGTAAAAAGTAATGGCTAAAGGGTTGTTTACTGAGGAAGTCAACGCCCTGATGACACGCGTCTAGGGGGCGGAGCTTGCAGACTGTCATCACACCGTGGCCATTTTGTGATTTCAATGCTTTACAGCTTGCACAAGCTTATTGTGCTATCCTTGTGAGTGTATCCATTACTTTTTACCACTAAATTAGTTTTATCAAGGGGAGAGCACTATATGTTGCCTTTTTCTTGCATGTCTCCGACAGTGTGGGAACAGCTTGTGAATCTGGCTATAGTGCAGTACGATATTATCAAGATTTTAAATCCCAACTGTTGGCATTTTAACATATGGATTTTTTTGATGTGAAGAGGACTATCTTCATTCTGTTGAGTCCAATCGTCACAAAGCTGTTCAAATGGTATGAGATTGCGGGAAAAATATTAGAGCTAATATTAAAGATAATTTTTACCTAAAATACTTTAATGCATAGGTACCATGTCTTTCCTATGGTAGGGTGGTTCTTGAGGCTCATTCAGGCACCCGGGGGGGGGGGAGTTGACAGGGGAATATCTGAACCATCTTGTTCAATGGATATCAAGTGTTTTAAAGGGGCATGGCAGCACCAGTCCACAACCCTGCTTAAATGACAGGCAGCCTGGTAAACAGCGACATGCAGGTGTGCTATGCCTCCTGGGCATGGTGGCTTATGGGCCCATAAAAAGTTCAAAAACATTTTATTGATGGCTTTAAAAAAAGAGCCATGAATCCAGAGAGGAAGGGTCTGTAAAAGATACAATACACATAATATTCATTTTAATAATATTGCAGCATCACCCAAACTATGAGAATGTGTCTTTTTCCCAGGTCTGTTTTGATCGCCAAAAGGGGGGCGGGGGGGTGGATCGAGTCCGAAGATGTCTTGTTGGAGCCTAATGAAATTGGTACCCAAATACAAAAATATGCAATGTTGCCCATCTAAATTGAAAGTTAGTCTTGAGGTGTTTGATAGAAGATTCTGGTAGAGAGATGTTCAGTTCCTCCAAAAACCTTATTTTGTTATGCATTTAAATAACAAACATGTCATACTTACTTTTTCGTATTGCGCAGAGCAAGCCACGAGCCACCACTTCTGGGGTCCCCTGCCAGTGCTTGCCACTCCTTGTCTGTGTGATAACAAGCCCTTTGCTGTGCAGGCACGCTCCCAAGCCTAATTTTTAAGAACAGTTTCAGGTTTTGAGGTCATGTTGTTGTGATGTTTGTTCCTTGAAATGTACCTGGCTTTCAAACGTTGCCAGGGAAAACCATATAAATGAATGGTAGATAACATGGTGTAAAAGTGTGAAATTCTCAGGGTGACAGATAGTGACAAAAAGCTAATGAACACAGGAGAGTTCATTAAGCTGTTCAGCTCAGTGGAAACTGGACAAAAGCCTTTGTTCTCTCTCTTGTGCTCTACGTTGTTATTCCATATACATCAGGTAAAATAAGTATTGAACACGTTACCATTTTTCTAGGTAAATATATTTCTAAAGGTGCAATTGACATGAATTGTTCACCACATGTCGGTAACAACCCGTGGAATCCATATATACAAAGAAACCAAAACAAATAAGTTCAGAAATGAAGTTATGTGTAATAAAATAGAATAAGAAAGGGGAAAAGTATTGAACACGCTAACTGAAATGTATTTAATACTTGGTACTAAATCCTTTGTTGGTAATGACAGCTTCTAGATGCCTCCTGTATGGAGAAACTAGTCACATGCTTTGCTCAGTTGTGATTTTGGCCCATTCATCCACACAGTCTTCAAATCTTGAAGGTTTCCGTGGGCCTCTTCTATGAACTCTAATCTTTAGTTCTTTCCATAGATTTTCAATTGGATTCAAGTCAGGTGATTGGCTGGGCCATTTTAACAGCTTTATTTTCTTTCTTTGAAACCATTTGAGAGTTTACTTGGCTTTGTTTTTGGTATCATTGTCTTGCTAAAATGTCCACCACGTTTTCTTCATCATCCTAGTAGATGGCACCATATTTTTATTAAGAATGTCTTAGTACATTTTCCCATTCATCCTTCCTTCAATGATATGAAGTTTGCCAGTACCATATGCTGGAAAACAGCCCCACACCATGATGTCCCCAACTCCAAACTTCACTGTTCGTATTGTGATGTACAGTGTCATCTGACCTCCAAACATGGTGTGTATTATGGCATCCAAAGAGTTCAAGTTTGGTCTCATCTGACAGACTATTTTCTCAGTATTTCACAGGCTTGTCTGAATGTTGTTCAGCAAAATTTAAACAAGCTTCAACATGCTTTTTCTTCAGCAATGGAGTCTTGTGTAGTGAGCCCTCATACAGGCAATGGCAGTTGAGTACATTACTTATTGTTTTCTTCGAAACAATTGTACCTGCGAATTCCAGGTCTTTCTAAATCACTCCACGAGTGGCCCTAGGCTCTTGGACAACTTGTCTGATAATTAGTTTCACTCCTGTCAGAAATCTTTGGAGGAGCACCTGGTTGTGGCCGGTTTATGGTGCAATGATGTTCTTTCCACTTCCAGAATATGGCCCAACAGTGCTTACTGGAACATTCAGAAGTTTAGAAATCTTTCTGTAACAAATGCCAGCAGTATGTTTTGCAACAATAAGGTTGCGAAGGTCTTGAGAGAGTGCTTTGCTTTTACCCATCATGAGATGTTTCTTGTGTGACACCTTGGTAATGAGACACCTTTTTATAGGCATCAGTTGAGACTGAACCAGCTGGTATTATTTTGCACTGACAGGGGGGAAGATTGCTTTCTATTTACTGATAGAGTCCAGCTAGTGTCTTGGCTCTCCATAGCTTTTTTGCATGCCCCTTTCTTCATGTGTTCATTCCATTTTATTACACAGAACTTAATTTCTGAACGTATTTGTTTTGGTTTCTTTCTATGTGTGGACTGCATGGGTGTCAGGGCTGGGCTCAGGCATTCCTTTTCAGATCTGGCCACTCAGCTGTCAGCTAATTACCAGCTCCTCTCTCTTCACAGTTACTCAGCTGTTGATGATATCCTGCTCGTCACTCCTGCCTACTTAAGCCGTTGGGCCCAGTGGATCTCTGCCTTCGCCTTGGTAAACATCACAGAGATTTTCTCCTGCTTTCCTGTTTAAAGACTTGCTTGACTGACATCCCTTCTGGCTTCAGATCTTGCTTGCTGTTCCACTACATGGATCCCCGACTTCTGGCTTGGCTTACTATCTGTTACGGTTACTGAACTTTGGCTATGTTTTGACTACATTTGTTCTTTTACTTTTATTATTAAACAAGTGTGATTTAACTGTACTTCTGTCTCAGCCTGATTTCATGGTTTCTGACAGTAGGCGAAGGCAGAGATCCACTGAGCTGAACGGCTTAAGTAGGCAGGACTGACCAGCAGGATATCAACAGCTGAGTAACTGTGGAGAGATAGGATCTGGCAATTAGCCGACAGCTGAGCGGCTAGCTCTGAGAAGGAAGGCCTGAGCCCAGCCCTGACAGTACCCCCTCCCACCAGGCTTGAGGGGAAAACGTCTATGGAAATCAAGGAGGACAGGGGCATGTACGTCCAAGGATGAGACCCAAGAGCGTTCCTCTGGACCGTACCCCTTCCAATGCACCAGGTACTGTATGTTCCTTCCTACCAGGTTGGGGACAGGGTCTGGCTGTCATCTCACAACCTCCGACTTTGTGTTCACTCACTGAAGTTCGCAACTCGGTTTATTGGGCCTTTCCATATTCTTCGCAGGATTAATCCAGTTGCTTACGCATTAGACCTTCCTTTTAATATGCGTATTTCATGTCTCCTTATTGAAACCTTTGGTCTGCAACCGCTTTACTACCTTAGTGCCATGTCCTTACCCTGTACAGGTTGAGAACCATGAGGAGTATGAAGTACAGTCCATTGTTGAATCCTGTAGGTTCCGTGGGCACATATAGTACCTGGTGCATTCGAAGGGGTATGGTCTGGAGAAACGCTCTTGGGTCTCATCCTCGGACGTAAATGCCCCTGTCCTCCTCCGTGATTTCCATAGACATTTTCCCCTCAAGCCTGGTGGCCCTCCGAGTGGGAGGGGTCGTTGAGGAGGGGGTACTGTCAGTGCTGGGCTCAGCCCTTCCTTCTCAGAGCTGGCATCTCAGCTGTCAGCTAATTGCCAGCTCCTATCTCTCTACAGTTACTCAGCTGTTGATGATATCCTGCTTGTCAGTCCTGCCTGCTTAAGCCATTCAGCCCAGTGGATCCACTGGGCCTCTGCTTTCGCAATCGACATCACAGAGATTTCCTCCTGGGTTCCTGTTTAAAGACTTGCTTGGCTGATATCCCTTCTGGCTCCAGATCCTGCTTTCTGTTCCACTACATCGATCCCTGACTTCTGGCTTGGCTTACTATCTGTTCCGGTTACTGAACTTTGGCTATGTTTTGACTACGTTTGTTTTTTTACTTTTATTATTAAACAAGTGTGATTTAACTGTACTTCTGTCTCGGTCCGATTTCATGGTTTCTGACAATGGGTTACGGCATGTGGTAAAAAATAATATCAATAGCACCTTTAGAAATAGATTTACCTAGAAAAATGGTGACGTGTTCAATACTTTTTTTACCCACTCAGACAGCAATAGAATCCTAAACAGCAGAAGAGCAGAAGAGAAGGAGGGAAAGAAAAACAGCCATGGGTGGGACAGAATTTCTGATGATCACTATCTGATTTTTTGTAGTCTGAAATTCTGTTAAGTAAAAGAAATGAACACTGTGGCCAATACTTTGGTTCTCTATGAAGAGGCATTTTCATTTAAGTGTGCCTAACCCTAAAAAAAGCAATTTATAAAATCTGATGGGGTTTAAAAAGGTAACGTCACTAGTTACCAGAGCATAATACTCCCCAGAATAACTATATGAAGGGTTTGTAGTCATGACGATCATGAATGTGTTTTTTAAAATAATAAGCATACCTTTTAATGTGTTTTAATGTGTCTAAAACATATTTTCTGATCATTTTTAGGAACATACAGCCAGGTACTTGTGAAGATTTCATGTGACAGGAAGCAAGGATACATTTTATTTCCAAGCAAGTAAATACATATCCGTGTCTTTTTTTGGAAGTTTATAAATTAAGTGCATCTTTGATCATACCCCTACAAGACATGAACATTACATATCTAACTAAATAAGTGCCATATTTATGCACCTTCTGGAGTTTTTAAAAGGTCAGTGTTAATTCAGACTAAACCTCTGCTTAACTCGGCTGGATATTCAATTTACCAGACCTTTGTGGAGAGCCAAACTTGCCCATAGGGTGTACAAATGAGCCATGCTGGGAAATGTTAACAAATGCTAAGAGCAAAATTCATTATATGCATTAGAAAAATATTCCACATGGCTTAAACATAATCTAGCACTTGTCTGAACATTTTCAAATTTGAGGGCACGTTAATAAGGAGAACATTATGATGCCAGTGCCAGCAAATGAATTAATGGAATTTCATTTTGTGCAACATCACAAGACATTATAGTTTTTGTATGTAAGTTTCAAAACTCCTGTCACCAGATTATTTGCATTTGTAAGGGTGGACCTAAAACAGTTATCCAGACAGTTGGCAAAATCTTTTCCATATTATAATAAGACTTGTATATTAAAAAAAAGCACTTGCATGTGCATAAAAACTTGTGCATATATGACTAAAATACCATCATGATATATGAATCAACTGCAGAAATACAATGAACAGAAACAAAAGTAATAGGAGAAATGCAAACAATTAAATCCTGCATAACAACAAAAGAGAAAAAAAAGGAGAACAAATGTGTGAACCAGCAAGAAAGAGGGGGGGGAGGCTGTATAGATCAAAACATATGTATATCACATGAATCAAATAATCACATGACAGTGTGAATGTCATGTTCCTCATTAGGCCCATGGGGAGAAAGTGTAGTGAGCTTATAAATCCACATGGTCTCTCTTTTACACAGCTGCAGAAATCTTTCATTGTCTGTTAGAGACCCCTTGGGTATATGCCCAATCGCCAATACAGACAGATCTTTACAGTTTTTACCATGGTGTGAAGCAAAATGGCGGGGAATGCTGTGTTTATCTTTTCCTTCTTTTATAAGCCTATGATGTTCACCCACTCTTGTGTGTAGGGTACGTATGGTATGCCCCACAGAGTAAATTGCAGGGGCAATGTAGGACATATACTACATATTGGGTGGAAGGTGTAATAAACTGTCTGATGAAATAAACATTACTGGATTAAACATTGTTGGAACTGTCATTGAAGGAGATTTGGCCATGTGTAATAAACTGGCAAATGATTCTGCTATTTACCACATCACTTGGATCAGAGTTCCCTGTGGATGTTTTTTCTATCACCATTTGATTCTACAGGGTCTCTGCTTTCAGAAAATATATATGGAAAACATCATCATACATACATGCACACAAAAATAAAAACATGTGCCGGGGGCATCTACGTACAAAAGTGTCAATTGTGCTGCACACGTTAAATATTGCCATGCATGTCGCAAGTGCACTAATTCTAGTGCAATCAATTATTGTTAACTCGAAAACTGATGACCTGTGACAGACTTTTAAAGCATCCCCTTTGTGTAGCAAAGTTTGTTTTGCATTGCATACTAGCACATTATGTGAAACTTTCAGGTTCGTAGACTCCGGCTCTGACTGGCTGGAATTGCGATGGCATCACTCCCGCGTGTACACGTGGGAGCCGCCGGGCACGGCACAGGGCTCTGAAGAAATGACACGGCAGCCGCTCCTTCAGAGTGCATGCACCAGTGATTTCACTGGCTGAATGTACAGTATATATCTCCTAAACTGTGCACGTTTAAGAGATATTTACACTACCTATAGGTAAGCCTTATTATAGGCTTACCTATAGGTAAAAGTTAAAGATAAAGTTTACTTTCTCTTTAAGCTTAGAATGTTCCTCTGAATCATTTCCTATGCATACTCAGGTAGGAGTTAGGAAATCACAAAAGATTTGGCTTTAAAACTATAGAGGCCAGGTGAAAAGAAAGGTTGTTTTCAAAGAGCTGTATAAAAGAAGATTGCTTATGCAAATGATGGAAGGGCTCATTTACCAGTGTTCTCCAACCAACAGCTAGGGAGTCACATGTGGTCTTTTATCACGATGAAGCCCCCTGTACCCATCTTTCGGAACACATTGTACTACATATTTCTAATTGGCATTTATTTATTTTTTTAATATTATAATTAAAACATTTTACATTATTTACTTTTCAAAAACAGTTATGCCCTGTACACATGGTCGGACATTGATCGGACATTCCGACAACAAAATCCATGGATTTTTTCCGACGGATGTTGGTTCAAACTTGTCTTGCATACACATGGTCACACAAAGTTGTCGGAAAATCTGATCATTCTGAACGTCGTGACGTAAAACACGTACGTCGGGACTTTAAACGGGGCAGTAGCCAATAACTTTCGTCTCTTAATTTATTTTGAGCATGCGTGGCACTTTGTCCGTCGGATTTGTGTACACACGATCGGAATTTCCAACAACGGATTTTGTTGTCGGAAAATTTTATAGCAAGTTATCAAACTTTGTGTGTTGGAAATTCCAATGGAAATGTGTGATGGAACCTACACACGGTCGGAATTTCCGACAACAAGGTCCTATCACACATTTTCCGTCGGAAAATCCGACCGTGTGTACGGGGCATTACAGTTTGTGTAGCTGACTATTTATTATACTATATCTGCATTTGGTTCTTGACCACTTGGAGCTCTCTCTGGTATGTGGAGGTCTTGGTTACATAATTACATTTACTGGACACATTTTTAGTAGCTTGCATATCCTCGACCCATAAAAGCAATACTAACAGAGTGGAAGAGTGGATAAAATAGCAGTCTAGACCAGTTTTTCTCAACTTTTTTTCAGTCATGGCTCCCTTTAGTCACCCAAGTCTATGGACGTGTCCTTATACCATCCCCTGACATTATGTTGGGGATGGTAAAACTATGCGGTTGAGCTGCATTTTTACAACCTCCAACTACTAATTTTGCAGCTGCAGAGGCAGCTGTCAGGGTTGTACACATTGCTGCAACCATGGCATGAATTATACCCTCTGAAGCATTAACATCCCTGAATGTAACACAATTAGGTGAATGGAGATGCGTTGAAATTGCTCTACCACCACGTGCAATAAACGCGGTTGCAGCACTGTGGTGCTGTATCATGGGGTTAAAACAAGCAGTGTTTAGCATCTGCACTGCCGGGTGAACTGTTTATTTACAAAGTACAGCACTGTAGTGAAGGCGGAGCAGGTCACCACTCAGGAAGAAGCCTTCCTCATCCAAGGCTCTGCACATTACTGTCAGCTCTCACTCTGCTGACAGTTCAGAACTCTGCTGATGTCAGCCCTGTAAACTATATAAAATAAAGAATTGCTGCGCTAAAAGTGACAAGGCAAAATATAGCTGCCAGCACACAAAGTATAGGATACACTATACCAATAAACAATAAAAAACATAAAGTGCAGCAATTAAAACAAGTGAAATAACAAATAATATATTATATAACAGTCTGCAATAAACCAGTGAAGTAGAGGAAAGTAATCAAATAAAAGTCCACAGTATCATCCGTTCAATACTGTACGTCCATTAGTGAATTCTTAAGAAGCATGTGTGATCCTCTTCTTTAAATCCACAACAAGTGCAAGCAGATACCAAATCATGCTCCCCCAACTGCTCTGAGACTTACTGGAGAGATTGTGACCCTCAAATGAGAAGTCAACAAGCAGTTGTTTTCATCAGTATGAAACACCATGGAATTGAGTAGATCACAGGTTCACTTTAACCCTCCATACAGTCAAGGCCAGGCATATAAATATAAAAGACAAAAGCAAGTTCAAAGTATATTTGGCTTAAAATAGGTTAAAAACTTATTTTCATGTCCCAGAAGGTTGCAGCTGGAGGGGAGAGAACTTCCAGTGGATCCGCCACAGCAAACAGACTGGAAGTGGAAGTGGGTACCTGTCAAAATCAAGTACACACTCCCTCCTAAAAAACAATTTATTCCAAATGTGGCAGAGGAGAGGAGGAGGAGGAAGAGCATAACTTCCCCTTTCGGGTGAAGTTCTGCTTTAAACTCATGATGAGCAATTCATCTTTTAAGAGGAATTCTTTAAAAAACTGATTTGGTGGAGGATCATCTAGCACAGCCTTTCACAACCATTTTACCCCAGGGGAATCTTTGAAGTTATTTTCAGGTCTCTGCTAAAACCAATTTATTGTGGATCAGTTGGGAAAAAGTGTGCCTAACATTGGTGGCTAATGGAAAGAAAGCCCTTCCTCTCTTACTGTGGTGGTCACAATGCCACCCTTACATATAGATAAAAAGATTGTTGGTGTCATGCAGCCAAGTGGCATTGGCCCTGGAATTTTGCAAGCTCCATCAGATGGAATGTCAATTTGGCCACTGCTCAATGAACCCCTAGCAACCTCTGGAGGAATCCTGGTAGAGAATAGCTTATCTAGAGGGTTTTCACCCTAGTGGATTCTTCCTTTGAATATATGAAGAGCTTACTTAGGGTAGTAACTAAAAATAAAACCCAGAATATGCAGGATATTGCTGAGGACTTTACATGCGAACAAAGTCTGCCTCATTAGCCACGACAAGAAGCATTGTTTAAAATACTATCAGACTCCTACTTACCAGACCGGTGAGTCCGCTTGGGCAGAGAGTAGGCTCCCTTACGCGTCCGACTCGCGGCCCCTGGTAAGGTAACAGGAAGCACAGGAGTGCGGAGTGGTATGAGAGCCTGTGAACTAGAGTCCAGGTGCTGGTGGAATAGTAGTCTATGAACAGCAGGTGCAGGCTGGAACACAGGCGATGAGACTGAGCAGGATGGTCAGGAGACAGGCTGGGTTCGGCAACAGACTGGCAGCAAGGTACAATAGGAGCAGGCAGAAGCGGAGTCAAACAGGCCAAGGTCAGGTACAGGCAGCAAACAGGGGAATCCAAGGGCAATCTGGGTCATCAGGAGATCAGGTAAACAGGAAGACAAGACAGGAAACAGGAACTACGGCACAGGAAGCTGATGATCAGGCAGCACTGAACAGAGTGCCTGACAAACTTAAATAGGCCGGCTTGCTCACAGGCACTCCCTCTGGTGGCCAATCCCATGACCAGCAAGGTGAGCTCTCTGACAAATACATAAAGGATATTCTACATCAGCAAGTGAAGCATGCAGAAAATTCAGCTGAAATTCTGGGACTCTACTCAAACATAATACCCTACGTAATAAACATGTACGACCTGAAACAAAGAACATCTGACAACTAACTCAGGAATGCCTAGCACAATTTAGTAGTAGAACTGCTGTATGTAGAACTATGATCCACCATTACAATTATGTGCTGCAGCACTTCTCTTAGTTCCCCTGCAAAATCCTATAAATATCTGTGGTCAGGCCACCAGCAGGCGTCTCCCAGCAGCCATCTAATCCCAGTAATTTAGCTCCACCTGATGCTGTGCGTTGGGAAATTAGTTAGATACTTCCTCCCTTAACTTGCATCTTTGCTTCAGTCTTTTGCCTGTTAAGCAGATACCTGCTTGCTGATTTTTCCTGATCCTGATTTCTGCCATGATCCTGTACCCTGCTACCGCTCATCTGCTCCCCTTGTCCCTGATTCCAGTCCTAGTCCCCCTTCCTGACTGTTCCTTGCATCTCTGATTTTACCATGTTGTTTTGTGCTCCCCTTTTGTTTGTATATATTGTTTGTTAGTTAGTTAGGTTTTCTGTCACTTGGCTATTGATCACTTATAGTTTGCCTTGTATACTGTTTGCTGAGTGGGATGGAGTTTTGTTTCACTATTAATGAATCTTACTTAAATCATACTTGGTGAGATTCTTGCTTCCTTGAGTGTAGCTCACCGATCTAGTCATCCCTGCTGCCATTGGGATACCTGCACTCTGTATCCCTTACATGACACTGAAGCCCACTATCAGCAATGATGCTTCTAGGCGAGGCTATAGGTTGTGTGAAATTGGAGTTAGAAGTTAAAGATCTTTGCTGATAGATTTCGCAGGATTGCACTAGTGAAAAATTGCTGGAGTATAATCAAGTGGTGCTTTCCTTAGTTGAACAGGGCAGCCTTTAATTGGGATTTTTTCTGAGCTAGAAGGATGACAAATCTTACTTTCTTGAACATTCTTGACAAAGGGCTCTGTTAGGCTGCATCACTCTGTGTAATCTCTAATTAGACAAGGGAAATGCAAATTGAACTTTGTTTAGCTTCTACTCTAAAGCTGGCCATACACCTATAGATTATCTGCAGATTTTTTATGGTTAGATGGAAAAAGTGCAACAGATTTCTCCATGTTTGCTAAACTGTGTGGATGGAGGAATCTCCCACTTTTTCCATCTAACCATAGAAAATCTGCAGATAATCTATAGGTGTATGGCCAGCTTTAGATACTATTCCCAGTCCCAGTTGAGCGACACCCATTTATTCCTCCCTCTAGACACCGAGAATCTCTTCCTTCATTACCCTTAGCAATCACAGCTGCTACTAAGGACTCCTTAGTTTCTGTATATCAGTTACTCCTCCAACAACAGCACAATCTGCTCTGAGCCCTGCAGTCACTTGCAGGATTCCAATGCCTGCTGTTCCAGCCCAGCTTAATCCGGTGCCTGCTGTTCCAGCCCAGCTTAATCCGATGCCTGCTGTTCCAGCCCAGTTTAATCCGATGCCTGCTGTTCCAGCCCAGCCTAATACGATGCCTGCTGTTCCAGCCCAGCTTAATCCGATGCCTGCTGTTCCAGCCCAGCTTAATCCGATGCCTGCTGTTTCAGTCCAGCTTAATCCGATGCCTGCTGTTTCAGCCCAGCTTAATCCAATGCCTGCTGTTCCAGCCCAGCTTAATCCGATGCCTGCTGTTCCAGCCCAGCTTAATCCGATGCCTGCTGTTCCAGCCCAGCTTTATCAGATGCCTGCTGTTCCAGCCCAGCTTTATCAGATGCCTGCTTTTCCAGCCCAGCATAGCTCAATGCCTGCCATACCAATCCAGCTTTATCCATGCATGCCTGCCATGGCAGTCCAGCCTGATCTGGTACCTGTTGCCCAGCCTGCTGCTGATGGTCTTGTGCCTGCTACCCATCCTGTATATTGTTTGATGTAGTTGGATGGGAATTTGTTTCACTATCAATAAATCTTACTTAAATCATACTTATTCTGCTTCCTGCTTCCTTGAATGTACAGTAGCTCATCAATCTGCTCATCCCTGAGGGGGGGTGCAACTTGCAGTATTGTAATTGATGATTCACAAACCTGTAGCTTCTCAGGCAGACCTCACCCCACCTAGTCCTGCCCATTGCTTTCTGGATTGACAGCATTACCTCTGTAGCTAAAACTCTCCCACTGTGAGCGGCAGTGTCTGGGAAAGGGATAGAAGGATTTTGCGCATAAAATCTATCATATAAATATATAAAATTCACATTTAGCACTAATGATAAGTGAGTGTGAAAAAAAGCAAATCTTAAATAAAGTGCATCAAGTAAAGTGACCGTGCTGAAAATTGATAAATCACAATAAATAATCACATTCAAAAAAAATCAAGTAAATGTGCAAAAATGCAAAACATGTGCAGCAAAGGTGCAAAGAAGCAAACGATGTAGTGTAGAAAAACTTCCAATAGACGGATATATCAGAAAAAAACAGTTCATAGAGATGACCATATATAGTTCGTGAACAGTGGTGGTCATAGAAAAAATAAGTAAGTGTAGGTAATGATGATAATAATAATCTTCATAAAAAACTGGCGGCTCGACCAGGCTCTCTAAACTCTCACCTCAGAGATGGAAATAACAGGCATCAATGTATGTCTTTCTCTGTTGTGATAGAAGAAGCGTTCCCCTCTGCTTACTATCAGGCACCTCAGGGATGGAAACAACTGGCAACAATGTATGTTTTTCTCTGTAGTAATAAGGCAGCGTTCCCTTCTGTTAACTGTCAGGCACCTATAAAAATAAACTGGGAATTTTTCCACCTAGGCTTATCAGCTTGCTTCTGCTCTCTTTCTGTCCAGTCACAGGCTTAAAGGCAGCAATGTATCCCCAAACTGTAAAAGGGCATGTGACTCTTCAGCATATATACTGTACACAGATGTATCACGAGAAGGATTCCCACTTCCTACAGCTCGAAAGGTTATATCGCTCGGTTAGAGATCCAGATACTGGATATAATTTTCAGGGGATAAAACCCAAAAGGGAAGATATGGAGGGATTTACAGACACTGGCCCTGACATAGATCCCCACATGGACGGCGAGCCAGGGCTCACAAGAGCCACCAATGCTGGGCGGACTGCACAAGCACCTGGTCTATGGTGTTACAGTGTAGGTAAATCCTGCAGGGAAGGAACACTCCTCACAGCCGTGAGGAGTGTTCCTTCCCTGCAGGATTTACCTACACTAACACCATAGACCAGGTGCTTGTGCATTCCGCCCAGCATTGGTGGCTCTTGTGAGCCCTGGCTCGCCGTCCATGTGGGGATCTATGTCAGGGCCAGTGTCTGTAAATCCCTCCATATCTTCCCTTTTGGGTTTTATCCCCTGAAAATTATATCCAGTATCTGGATCTCTAACCGAGCGATATAACCTTTCGAGCTGTAGGAAGTGGGAGTCCTTCTCGTGATACATCTGTGTACAGTATATATGCTGAAGAGTCACATGCCCTTTTACAGTTTGGGGATACATTGCTGCCTTTAAGCCTGTGACTGGACAGAAAGAGAGCAGAAGCAAGCTGATAAGCCTAGGTGGAAAAATTCCCAGTTTATTTTTATAGGTGCCTGACAGTTAACAGAAGGGAACGCTGCCTTATTACTACAGAGAAAAACATACATTGTTGCCAGTTGTTTCCATCCCTGAGGTGCCTGATAGTAAGCAGAGGGGAACGTTTCTTCTATCACAACAGAGAAAGACATACATTGATGCCTGTTATTTCCATCTCTGAGGTGAGAGTTTAGAGAGCCTGGTCGAGCCGCCAGTTTTTTATGAAGATTATTATTATCATCATTACCTACACTTACTTATTTTTTCTATGACCACCACTGTTCACGAACTATATATGGTCATCTCTATGAACTGTTTTTTTCTGATATATCCATCTATTGGAAGTTTTTCTACACTACATCGTTTGCTTCTTTGCACCTTTGCTGCACATGTTTTGCATTTTTGCACATTTACTTGATTTTTTTTGAATGTGATTATTTATTGTGATTTATCAATTTTCAGCACGGTCACTTTACTTGATGCACTTTATTTAAGATTTGCTTTTTTTCACACTCACTTATCATTAGTGCTAAATGTGAATTTTATATATTTATATGATAGATTTTATGCGCAAAATCCTTCTATCCCTATCCATTTCTTCGAGTGCCATGTGCACACTTGCTATTTCGCTGCAATCTTTTTAGATATCATCATATGAATCTTTCACTTCAAGTATTTATTTGTTCACTTTGTGATTGTCACTATATTCACTTTTTTCTCACTTTAGCGCGAAGGATTTTAGTATTTATTAGTGTCTGGGAAAGAGTATGTAAGACACAAATGAAAGAGGATTTGACTTAAACCCTGGACACATAGGCTGAATGCCGGGCTACATCAACGGGTTCAATAAAAAAATGCCCGACATTTGGTCTGTGTGTATGCCAGCCAGTCCGTCAGAAACTGGCCATTTGGCCATTCTGTCAGATGTGCATGCTGGAAAACCAGCAGTCGACCTGCTCCCGGTCAGCACTCTCAGTCAACATCAGAGCGCTGACTGGAATGTTCTGGCGCGGGAGCAATTACCTTGTCAGAACACAACAGCTCAGCTGGGAAGACCACTGTACCAACGTCGGGTTGTTAGTACTAGCTTTAGTCAAGGGGGGTAAAGGAAGTGTATTGCTTAATTTGTGGGGCTTGTGCATTACAGAGTAACTTTATTTGGTACTTTTTAGACTGTCCCACAGGAGTCTTTAGTTATACTTATCATAGTACAGAAGCTTTTACATGTCCTTACATGGCATGGTAATCATTTATGTCTGGCATGACATGGTAGTAGCATTTTTACCTTACAACTAAGTGTGATTTTTTTTCTTGTTCAATTACCCTTTTTATTATTCTACTGTTTCCTGAATTTATGAATCCAGCATAGCCAACGCTGCAGAGCTGACAGTTTATCCCAGGATCAAAGAGGTCAATAAAACAATAGTTATCTTGATATATCACTACCTTTTAGACTTCTATTAACACCTGCTAACCATAAATGAACAAAAAATAGAAATTCAACTTATATCCATGTAAACAAATTGATTTTATGCTTTTCCTTCAGCCAAAATAAACATGAGAACGGTATGAAAATAGTGTAGTTTGACAGACTACTAATTTATTGGAATAAAAAAATCATTGTAAAATGTAAGACAATATGCTTCTGATGGAGCCTGTTGGGTATGTCATTTTCTTCATATGCTTAAGTGGCTAATTGGTGCCATAGAATTCAGCACATTCTCCTGGCTGGTCTAATAGCATTGTCAGTCAGTAACTTTTCATGAACTAATAATAATTCACTTCTTTATAGAAAATGTCAAGCTGAACACATTTTGTGAGCTCCTTATAAACCAGTGACAATGATCACCCATTGCCCCTGCGTACTAATTTATCAAACAATACTCTGTGAGCATTTTGTGTCAGTCTACACTAAATTTAACAATGGGATTTTGTGATGTAATGAGTGCATTTACCCAAGCAATTAAAGAACTTAATATAAAACAATATATTTGACATATATTGTGTTAGAGTGTATCTGATTTTTACATAAAACAGCATGACATTGAGGTACAAAATAAATCAATTACACCATATACAGCAGACTTCTATATGAAGAGATTTAAGAGTTGAATATTTAAAAGGAAATATTAAGGGTTAGTTTCAAACTCTGCAAAAAAGACTATGCAATAAAATAGACTGAATTAGGCTGTACTCAATTAAAAAAAATTAAATCCTTAAAGTGTTTTGAACCCATGAAAAAGTAACACATTTCAGCTTACCATCCTGATATGTGGTAGCTACATTAGTTTCCAATTTTCAGGCTCTGTCTTCTTTATTTTCACCTAGTTATCCTGTCAACAACACACTTTCTGTCCTAGGGTGAAAATGCTTACCCACTGTACTTTATTCATTAAGCAGCAGCATTGGCACAATAGGCTGCTTGTTACCAATTTGACTACAAAACTCCTCTTCTTGTCTGCATAACATAAAAGGGAAAAGTTTTGAAGTTCCCCAAAGTTACTTTGCTTTTGTTTGGTTTTTTGCACCTATTAAATAGACAGTGGTTTATCATCCATGTGTGCAGTGTGTGCTGAGCACATGGACCATGAGAGAAGGAGGGGGCCCTACTGTGCCCTGACACACATTGCACACATGGAGTTAAAAGTAAATCGTTAATATGTCCCTGTGCCCCATAAATTTCATTAGGAGGAGCCCAGGAGAAGGTAGCAGCCATGGAACTTTTGTCTATTTTAGAAAGAGCAGGCGGCGGAGGCAGCTGGTGCCACTTTTCCCAACAGTAAGATTCTAGTTCCGACTGCACACAGCCATTGGCAGCCTGGCGTGTCCCAAAGGCAGAAGATAGGGCTCTGTGTGAGAACGGGAGAGCCAGCTTGCCTGGGAATCAGGCTGTATCTGCTTAGCCTACTGTCTTGTCACCACTGTCCCCCCAGTCGCTCTCTCACTCTACCACCTGTCCAATGCCACTTTCCACCTCCCATTTGTGTCCACTTAATCACCTCCACGCTCCAATCCCCTGCATGCAATGCACGCACTGTGCTATGAGAGGAGTAATATGGATAGCTAGGCGGCAGATTTGAAACAATGGCTGCTAGGTGCCATAGCCTGAGCTACACTGGGGGAGACCAGCCTGGGGAGAAGGCATACTTGGTGAGGGAGCCTTCAACACAGAACAACCCCCCTCTCTCCCCCTTTTTTCCTCCCCTTCCTCTTCCCCCCCCCCACTCTTTTCCCCTCTCTCTCTCTCCCCTCCTTCACCCCTTTCTCTCTCTCTCCCTTCCCCCCTCTAACTTTCCCTTACATCCCCTCTTTTTTTGCCCCTCCCTGTCTCCCCCTTTGCTCTCTCTCTCTCCCCCCTCTATATTTCTGCTATCTCTCTCTCTCCCCTGCTCCCCCCTCACATTTTCTCCCCTTTTCTTCCCTCAGTCTTTCTTTCTCCACCCCTCACCCTACCTTTCCCTCTTTTTGCTGATCCTCTCTTTCTCTTACCTCTCTTTCTACATCTTTTCTCGCTATTTCTCTTTCCCCCCAACCCTTTCTCTCTCCCTTTTTCTCATGTTCTCCCTATCTCCTCTCTCTTTCTTTCTCCCCATCTCTCTCTCTCCCCTCTCTGTCTCTCTCTTTTACCTCAATTTCTCAATCTTTGCCCCTCTCTCTCCACTCAACTTATTTCTCCCTTACTCTCTATCCTTCTCTCTCTCTCTTCTCCCATCTCTCGCTCTACCTTTTTCACACTTCCTCTCTCCCTCTCTTACCCTTTCCCACTCTCTTATCCCTCTCTCTCTCTCCCTCATATACCCCCACCTTTCATCCCGCCCTTTTTACCCCCTCTTTCTTTCCCATTTCCTCCCCATCTTTCACCCTCCTCCCTCTCTTATCCACTCTACATCTAGTTCTCCTCTCTCCCTCTCTCTCACCCCACTCTCTCTCCCTCTTTCTCTCTTTTGTCCCACTTTCAATATCCACTTTCAATATCTTTGTCCCATCTCTCTCACCCAATTCTTTTTTACCATTTCTCTATATCTTTCTCCCCTCTCTCTTATCCCCCTTCCCTCCCCACACTCTATTTTCCTCCCCTCTTTTCTGTTCCCCTCTCTATACAAACTTTAGCCCCCTCTCTTTCTTTCTACCTCCCCCAATCGCTTTCTTCCCACCTCTCTCACCCTCATCTCTCTCCTTCTCATCCCCCACTCTCCAACCCCTTCTCCACCCTATTCTACTCTTAACTCTCCCCCCCCACCCCTCTCTCTCTTCCCTCTTTCGCCTCACTTTCTGTATCTTTGTACTCCCTCTCTCCCCGAAAAGTGCTGAAATATCATTACCACCTCCAATAATTACCTTTCAAGCTATGAAAACGGAATTTTGTGATAGTTTTAGTAACATTTTTGAAGCCATTGGTTTAAACAATATTGTTTTAGGCACTTAGCCTATAATATAATAGCTGCCCTGCTGAAAGTACAGTTTGTACACTTTCCACCAGTAAGATGAGGCCAAGAAGGGGCAGGAAAGACTTGGATGTGTGGTCCGAGGTCCCCTAATTGAACCTCAGATAGTAATTAGGCAACTTGGCATGATATCCTGTTCAACTGCTGTAATTTTGCTGCTAACATACATTAACAGGATCTAGAACACAGTTTTAAAATTTTTATTTGGATTGTATGAAGAAGTGATCACTTAGTACTTTAAATGAGGCTATTGACTTGTGGGGGTGAGATAATTAAAAAGTATATTTAATTGACATATTGAGTCTGACAATACATAACAATGATGCACAAAGTAAAAAAGGTTTAATATGTATACACACACACATACATGGGATTGACCTCATGAATCCATTACATATACATATCAAAGGGATGGCATATAAAATGGACAAGAGATTTAATATGGATAAAATTAATTATTGCAGATTCATATATGTACACGTCATCTAAATGGCACTATGCAGTGTAATCAATGGTAAGAAACACAGTATGATCGTTTGGTTGTAGATAATGAGTCTAAGTAGGTTCCTATCAGTAGGCATGAGAATGCATCCTAAAAGCCTGACACGTTTGCGTGGATAATACCACTCTCCAGGGGCAGATGCATGCAACTTTATAAAAAACAAAACATGAGTAGACCAGTATGATCAAACGTTATACCTCTCAATGGGGGGATGTGTACAAGAGAAAAGGGAGAGCGTTACTCATCCCTCTGAGTACCCCTTTTCTCAACTTTTTTCTTTTTTATCTCTGATCTTTTTTTTTTTCTCTCTTCACATTCACTTGTCCACCTGCACTTCGGCATTGGGCTCTAGCTACTTCCCACAATATAGAGTATTTATAGTACACCCAATATATATATTTTTAGACATGAAGCCCACTCATATCACCTCCTGGATTTCTGTTTTTCGTTTTTCCTGGGGATGAAGTTTTGTGCACCCGGTCCCTCACCTGCGGGCTCCTTCTACAGCTCCCGGTACAGACAATTTAGACAGCCTCTGATTCCTTGTCCCCCATTTTCCAGACTTATCATGATGTAAGTATTCAGAGGGATAAGTAACTCTCTCCCTTTTCTCTTGTACACATCCTCCTCATTGAGGGGTATAACGTTTGATCATACTGGTCTACTCATGTTTTGTTGTTTTTTATAGAGTTGCATGCATCTGCCTCTGAAGAGTGGTATTATCCACCCAACGCATCAGGCTTTTAGGATGCATGCTCATGCCTACTGATAGGAACCTACTTGGACTCATTATCTACAACAAAATGATCATACCGTGTTACTTACCATTGATTACGCATAGTGCCATTTAGACGACACGTACATATATGAATCTGCAATAATTCTTTTTATTCATACTAAATCTCTTGTCAATTTTATATGCTGTCCCTTTGATATGTAATGTATTCATGAGGTCAATACCAGGTATGTGTGTGTATACGTTAAACCTTTTTTACTTATGTGCATCATTGTTATGTATTGTCAGACTCAATATGCCAATTAAATATACTTTTTAATTATCTCACCCCCACAAATCAAAAGCCTCATTTAAAGGCCCACCTTCCTTTTTCTCATACCTGAACCAGGGATGGAGGCACACAGCGTGTGCATCATTTAAAGTCCCAAACTAAGTACTTCATGTGGTTCTAAAGGTAGAAGCTTTTTTTACCTTAACGTGGAGCAACACCCAAAAGGGGAAGTTCCATTTTTAGGCCTCCATTCCCCTCTCCTCTTTTACAAATGTCACTTTTTTGCGGGGGGGGGGGGCAGGTACCTGGTTTTGACCAGATAGGAAAGTCTCCTCTCCAACTCCCCTCCTGCAGTCTTCTGGGACATGTCACAGGTAACGCAAAGCACGACTTGCGCATGCACAGTGGGCACCCAGCTGTGAAGCCGCAATCTGGAGAAGCCCATGAGAAGGGGTGGCTCGGGTGATCACATTGCTGGATCATGGGATAGGTGAGTGTGTGTTTATTAAAAGTCAGCAACTACAGTCTTTGTAGCTACTGACTTTAAAGGAAATAAAAAAGACTGGAGCGCCACTCTAATGCATTAACATAAAAGAAAACTTTCTGGCTGCAGCTCCCCCCTGATGCATGCAGCTCCCCCCAGATGCATGCAACTCTATAAAAAAACAACAAAACATGAGTAGTCCAGTATGATCAAACCTTATACTCGCCTGAGCCCCAGCTCACTCTAGCGATGTGCATGAGAGCCACAGCTCTCCCAGGTCTCTCGCTCCTCATTTTGTTCCTGCTGCTGTCTCTCACAGCCAGTGAGTCAATTAGGAAAGAGCAGGGGGCGAGGCCGACAATATCCATTCACACGAGTGAGGCTTGGGAGCGAGCCTGCTCAAGTGCCCCTTTAGCAAATGGCTTGCGATTGTCAGCACTTCACTGGGGGGAGGAGCCAGGACCGCCAGCGGGGGACGCAAAAAGAAGAGGATCGGGGCTGCTCTGTGCAAAACCACTGCACGGAGCAGGTAAGTATAACATGTTTGTTATTTTCTTTTGTAACTTTCAATCTTTAGAATCACTTTAAGCAATCAAGTTTTAACCAAAAGTACCTAACAGCATACTTGCTCTTTAAGCCAAGTGATTTGCTTCTGGGTCTGATTCCTATAGTCTATTTGAGCACTTAATCAGACAGTTGTGAAAGAAGAGACAAAGAAGATGAATTTCATAGTGTTCACACTAAACTCTTACACCAGAAGTATGGCCAAACCTCTTTTGGCCATGCTTCTCATGTGGGTCACAGGAGTGTACCTACTTTTGCACTCCTGTGAACAAGATTCAGCCAACACTGTTGCTTAATATCGCAGACCTGCTCCGGTCTCTGAGGGGATCCCAACAATGTCTGGATACACCCAGATTCCTGACTTGTAGCTGGCCTAGCCTTTCAGTGTGCCACGAGCAGCACGGAGTTAGTTTGTGAGGGACACATACCATACCACACGCCAGGCCTGCAGTTTTTAACGTTTGGAGGCTTGTTATAGATCGGTGCACTCACGTACCAACACAATGAGAGTACCCCATTGTGGGAAGTGTGTTTTAGCCCAATAAATATACCTTATGTTATTACACTATTGAGTTTTCTTTTATCTATGATCTGGAGCTGCATTGGATCAGGCTGGAGATCGGCACCTGTATATCAGTTTAGAGCTCGGGGATGGCTCCAAAGCGTGGTTTGACATGGTTAGCAGCTGTGTCATGCTCTGAGGTGAGCGCAATTACCTAGGGGGGTCAATGAAGTGCACCGGAGCATGGTTTGCAGCGCTTAAGATCTGAAGAATATGCTGGATAACACCATATATGAACACTATTTTATGCACATTTTTTAAGATATATATATTTTTTAAGATTTTTTTCACGTATCACAAAGGATCGTTTAACAGGACTGTTTTCATCAATGTGGAGCACTGAGCACTTTCATATTCACGCATGCACTTTAAAACTTATTGTTAATTATGTACATTGCACTTTAATGCTGTTATGAATTTATATACATGAGTTTTATTTTTGACAACATTTTTTTTTTTTTGTAACTCACTTAGAGGGGTTCGCATATTATTTTGGTTCACCCTAGTGCAGCGCATAATATCTTTTTACAGCCACTCCTCCCTCACTTTCAAATTCAAATCTTCAAGAAACAAAAAATACTATTTTTTGTTATGAGTTTGTAACATGTTATATGAACATGGAAAAACCCAATAAAGTTGAAAAAGATGTATATAGTATCAGAATATACTTTGACCAACCAAAATTAAATACAGTGTATCCAAAAACTCCTTAGGTCCTCAGACATTCATTTTTCCACTGAATAACTGCAATTTGCACACATAGCCACGACCAAAATTATACCCCTATTGCATTCAGCAGGCAGTACTTTCACCAATCATGACCTCTTTCAAGTGAATTGGGCTGTTCCGCAACTGCTCCAGAACTGCATATAATAGATGCGGTTGAGATGCAGTGGTACCTGCTTTTCAGGGGTAAAACATGTGGTGAGGAGATGACATATTGCCTCCCAGCTACCTGTGAATCACCCTCTGAAAAGAAATCCATTGCAGAGGGATAGCAAGGGCTGCAACATGTGCAAACAGGCCTTAAGACTGGTCACAAACAAACTTGAGTCAAAAACACTTGATTTATAATTAAAATTACACATGTGCCCAGACTGTGTACATTAAATACGAAGGCCGGGTTCACACTGGTACGACAAACGCTCCGACATTGGGAGCTCATGTCGCATGACATGTGAAAATCTATGTTTCCCTATGAGAACTGTCTTAACTGGTCTGACACAAGTTGGTCCAACTTTGAAAATGCACTACTTTGGTCCGACTTTGATCCTTCTTCAGCCCATTGAATATCACTGAAGTCGTATCAAAGTTGGATTGTGGTCTTAACTGATCCGACTTTGGCATGCAACTTGTGCTCTTATGATCTTAAACGGAAACTCCACGCCAAAAACGAAAACAAAAATGGCATGGGTTTCCCTTCCAAGACCATACGAGGCCCTTCGGTCTGGCATGGATTTTAAGGGGAACCCCCACGCCAAAAAAAGCGTGAGGTCCCCCCAAAATCCATACCAGACCCTTATCCGAGTACGCAGCCTGGCAGGTCAGGAAAGGGGGTGGGGACAAGCGAGCGCCCCCCCTCCTGAACTGTACCAGGCCGCATGCCCTTAACATGGGGGATGGGTGCTTTGGGGCAGCGGGGCCTCTTCCTGAGGCCCTGTCCCTTATGACGTCACCGCCCCGGGCATGATGGGGCAGTGATGTCATAAGGGGTGGGGCCTCCAGATGATGTCACCTGGTGACCCCACCCAATGCCTATATAAGTAGTGGCACACCGTGCACCCAGCATTAGAGTGGGAGAGAGCGTCAAGTCAACATTGGAAGAAAAATAGAGGGAGAAGACCCGGCAAAAGAGCGAGAAAACATCAGACATGACTTGGCAGAGGCAGAAGACAGTGGGCAGAGGGAGAAGAACCAGAGAGGGTAGAAGAAATTGGAAAGAGGCGCCGGAGCTGCCTTAATAAATTACTTTAAAAACCTGTGTACTGTGTTTTATTTTTTTACACTTTTTTTTAGGTAAATAGGTGGGGTACAATATACCCAATACTCATTCACATAGGGTGGGAGGTCAGGATCTGGGAGCCCCCTTGTTAAAGGGGGCTTCCAGATCTTGATAAGCCCCCGCCCGCGGACCCCGACAACCAACGGACAGGGTTGTTGGGAAGAGGCCCTTATCAACATGGGGACAAGGTGCTTTGGGGTGGGGGGGCGCAAGGCCCCCCTGCCCCAAAGCACCCACCCCCCATGTTAAGGGTATGCAGCCTGGTACGGTTCAGGAATAGGGGGGGGGGCGCTTTCGCTCATCCCCACCCACTTTCCTGACTTGCTGGGCTGTGTGCTCGGATAAGAGTCTGGTATGGATTTTGGGGGGCCCACGCTGTTTTTTTGGCGTGGGGGCTCCCCTTAAAAACCTTACCAGGCTGAAGGGCCTGGTATGGCCTTGGAGGAGGAACCCATGCCATTTTTTGTTTTAAATTTGGTGTGGAGTTTCCCCTAAAGATTCATACCAGACACAAAGTGCCTGGTATTGTTGGGATCAAAGTCGGATCCCCGTTCATTGAATTTGGACAGATGTCAGACTTCAATTCGTGGGGCAAAGTCGGATCCACAGTCGTACGACTGTCGTTTCATACCAGTGTGAACCTGGCCTCACACATTATTCACAATCAGTAAAAAAAGTTTAGGAACAGTCCATTTCTGACCTATCTTAATCCCTTGTAATGTATAGCGATTGATGCCTATGGATCATGAAAGATCAAAACAAAGACTCAAAAGATTCAGTTGGTTTAGGCCCCTTTCACACGGGGCTGGACGGACTCTGCTAGCTCAGTGGGAGATCGCTCCGTTGATCCCCGCTGAGCAGACAGATGACAGGTCCGTCTCTGCTCACTGTGCAAGGATGGATCTGTCAGAGCCCCGCTGTTCTCTATGGGGAGATTGGATGATCACAGACCACCTGTCTGTTTTCACCCGATCTGATCTGCTGGACGGATGGTGAACATAACGCCATCCGTCTGTTTTGAACGGATTCTTGTAGGATTGGATGGTAGGCAGGTGTCGGCGAACACATCTCCGCTGACATCTGCCTGCCCATAGAAGTCAATGGGTGGCCGCTCAGATCCCCCTGAAAAATGGACAGGCAGATCAGAGCGGGCCGATCATGTGAAAGGAGCCTTTTAACAGTTTAAAATCTACTGTTTGTCTAGATTAGAAGATTGGCAGGCCCAATATTCTGGTGCAAAAGAAAAATAGCATAAGAGCTACACTTTCTTTCTGCCTCTGATGTGAATATTTGAAGATGAATTTCTCCACAATGACTATAGTTACAGAGGTGAATGAGGGCTTTTTAAAAAATACTTTACAGTTTGTTCAGAATATGTAAATACAAAACTGTCCATATTCTGAGCACAGACTCAGTTTAAGCTAGGCTAGAAAAGGATGTACTTTTTTTATGGTTCCTTATTTGCAGCCTGTTCTGGTCATTTAACACATTCAACACGTCTAGCCAAGGTTTTCAGAAGTTAAATAATTTATAAAAACAGTAACCTAAACTAAATGACTATGCGAACCTAAACATTTTAATTAGTGGAAAAGTGGTTAGCAGTGTTATATCTAGGATAGAAGAAATTAACAGTTATCGTCCTAATTTTGTGAACTATAATATTGGAAGCCTTTTTTAAAGTGTGGAGGTAAAATTAATGTAGCGTTAGGTAATGAAAAAATTTGCACTCCAATGAATCCTTTATTATTTAATCTCTAACCAAACCAATTTGAATATAGATTAATTTAAGGTAGAGTTAGAAAAAAATTAAACAATTTTCATTAATGTACAGTATCAACTAAAATGGATATTCCTTCCTTAACCGGAGCACCTGCTTTTACAGTAGACGGATGAGGAGTGATAGGCATTAGGCACCACTGAGATTTAGCAAGTTTAGATCATTTAAAATCTTAAATTTAATCTTTATATTACTGAACCATGAAACCTTCTCTCTGTTGGTGAGGTATTGAGACATAAGGTTGAAGTAAATGGTAATATTAGAATTAAAAATCTAATTATGCGTGGGAAAATAACTGTCACCCATCTGATCTTCTCCCTGTCAGTTTTATGATATCTTATCATGCTTTCAAAACTATTTTGCCATTTTCTAAAAATTCAGTCAAGGAAAATGTGTTCAGTTATATTACTGCTTTAACCCTTGCTCAGTTCCTGTGATATCTCAAAGACTCTGTTTGTTGCTGCCACTTTATTTTTCTTAATCTGGTATTCTGCAACATCAAGCAAGAAACTATGCCTTTCAGTAACCATTAATTGTATCTGGACTGTGTCCGAAACTGTAAGCTTTTGTGCCTAAATCTATAATCATAGTTTCAATTTAAAGTGTAATTACATTGGTTCTGGGTAAAATGCAACTTAGCTTAAGTTTTTTAATGAAATAAATGTGGGGGGGGGGGCACGTCTCTAAATCGTTCACCTGTTTGCATGAATTAGAGTTTGAGCTATTTACCTAAATAAACAAGACGTTTTCTCATACTGTAATTTTACATTTTCTCTTCAGACCCAGTGACAATGGCTACCCAAGACAAATAGAGAGAATCTCTCCAACATGGACACAGATAGCAATAAAACTAAACAGGGTTGTATGCCTTCTCTACTCTATTCAAAACTAACAGAAGCAAAAATTTGTCTTAAAGCGGAGTTCCGCTGAAAAAAAAAAAAATTATAAGACAGCAGCTACACAAAGTGGAGCTGCTGACTTTTAATAATCAGACACTCACCTGTCCCACGGTCCATCGATGCAGGCGTACAAAGCCCCGGTCCTCTCCTCCTCCTCTCCACGGCGCCGGCATTCTTACTGTGAGTGCCCGGCTGTGGCTTTACAGCCGGGCACGCACTGCACATGCGCGAGCCAAACTTCTGTTATTAAATAAAAGACTCTGGAAAATATTGCATGGGCTGGTACAGACCACACTCCCTTCATCCCATTGCTTGGTTCCCCCACCTACATTTTTTCCATGCACTACTTTCAGGGTTTTTAATCCCTGGAATGACCATGAATATTTAAATGCAAAAGTAGGCACAATCCAGGGTTCATCATATGATTCTTTATTTAGAGAGTACATACAGCTGTTTTTAAATGCCTTAGATGCCCTAATGTGAGATATTATCCAGTATCAAAATGCCAGTAAAAGTCATTGCAAAACAAAGATACATTGAGCTCAGCAGGTGACACTAAATAACACAAGAAGATTACCCTTTTGAAGATAAAATATGAATTGAATAGTATGTACCACTCTCTAGAGCAGAAAAGTTGCTTTTTATATTCAACTGAATATTTGAATTTATAAGGTTGTAGGAAATCCACAAAAAAGGGAGTGGAGATTGGGCACAAACAAACACACAGGGATTCTGTAAAAATGCTTAGGCCCAAAGAAGATGACATTTAGATATAAAGTACAAAATCAAACCGAATTTCAAAAGATTGTGTAACCAAAAATAAATGATTTCTAGTATATCCTTCATTAAAGGGGATGTCCAGCCTAAAACAAAAATCTCTAAATCTACTTGCAGGCACAATCTAATACCCTGTACACACGGTCGGACATTGATCGGACATTCCAACAACAAAATCCTAGGATTTTTTCCGACGGATGTTGGCTCAAACTTGTCTTGCATACACACGGTCACACAAAGTTGTCCGAAAATTCGATCATTCTGAACGCGGTGACGTAAAACATGTGCGTCTGGACTATAAACGGGGCAGTAGCCAATAGCTTTCGTCTCTTAATTTATTCTGAGCATGCGTGGTACTTTGTGCGTTGGATTTGTGTACACACGATCGGAATTTCCGACAACGGATTTTGTTGTCGGAAAATGTTATAGCAAGCTCTCAAACTTTGTGTGTCGGAAATTCCGATGGAAAATGTGTGATGGAGTCCACACACGATCGGAATTTCCGACAACAAGGTCCTATCACACATTTTCCGTTGGAAAATCCGACCGTGTGCACGGGGCATAAGACTAACCTATCTAACCCTGTAAAGTAAAACTCGCTATACAAACCTTTTCTGAAGCCGATCCAGTCTGGTCTCAAGCGGCAGAAGCTCTGTGCAGGACACAGCCGACAACGGCTGAAATGCCTGGGAAGTGACATTACCCATAGAGTTACTATGGGGCTTCCCTTGTCACTGCCTCTTCTGCACCCGCCTCCACAGAGAAGCCACCACTGACAGCTCAGCGTGGGATCGGATCCGTTTCAGAAAAGGTATGTATAGCGAATTTTGATTTACAGGGTTAGATAGATTAGTCTTAGATTGTGCCTGCAAGTAGATTTACAGAATTTAGTTTTAGGCTGGACTTCCCCTTTAAGGACAATGAGCCCTTTGAATTTTATCATGCACAATAAAATTTACCAGGCCAAAAATACCAGAGGCAAATACAATTTGTACCAAGTTATCAACACTTGCAAAAGGAGTCATTTAAGACTTTACACATCAACTGATTTGAGGGATAGTTTGTTTTAAGTTTAAGTTTAGTACTGGTTTTGATAGGAAAGTAAGTCATGCAAAACATTGTTATTTTGTGTTATGTGGAAATTACCCTTTTTCTGTTTTTTTTGTCAGATAATGGGTATATGTACTTGGCCCAAGGGTAGAAGACTCAGGAATGGGTACAGGGCGCAGGACTCGGGAGTGTGTATAGCACAGGGTTTTGGAGTGCATATGGCACAAGGCCTAGGAGCAGTGGCAGCCCATCCATATGGGGTGCAGGGGCGCCACCCCCCGAATCTACATGCAGGGCTCAGGACGCATAGATTCCAATTTTTTTTTGTTTTTTTTTAGAAGCACGTGGTTAAAGCCTGCGGCTCTAATTGGTTTAAAAAAAAGGGTGGGCTCACCTAGTTGTGTGACAATAGCAAATTATTAGTTGCTATTGGCTTCCTGATTCCCCTCCCAGCCAATCATGAAGTGGGTCCTAAGACCCATCACCCAACTGGCCAAGAGGAGAAGCGATTCCATTGGCTGCCGAGGAGGAGGAGGGTTGAGACGCAGGGGAAGTGGCCGTGAAGCCCAGGAGGAGGAAACCAAGAGAGGAAACGCAGGGTGAAGCCGGAGGAAGCACTGCCCATGACCTATATTAGATGGGGTAGGTGTGGGTCTGGGGTCCATTTTCCGCCCCCCAAAAAATATACCACCAGCCGCCACTGCTTAGGAGTGTCTATGGCACAGGCTCAAGAGTGCATATGGTACAGGACATACAGCTCAGGAGAAGATAACAAACAGGTCAGTGGTCGATTGGGGTTTATATAAAAACTATTAAAGCAGTTAATAGTTAAAGTGAAACTAAACTCAGGTTTAAAAAATTTAATTTTTTGTTTTTGCTACAGCAATCCAACTTCCTATTAGAGGGTGATTGCATTAATTCTCCATGGTCCCACTGTATATAGGAACGTAGCCATGTATATGTCCCAGGGCACAGACTTTAGGAGTGCATATTGCACAGGGCACAGTGCTCAATAGTATATATTGCATAGGGCTTGTGAGTGCATATGTCAAAGGGCACGTGGCTTCGTAGTGTGTTCAGAAAGGATGCACTGCTCAGGAGTGCCTATGGCATAGAGTGCAAAGCTGCAGGAGTGTACATGGCACAAGGTGGAGGGCTCAGGAGTGCATATGGTACAGGAAGCAGAGCTCAGGAGTTCTTCCCTTTCACGCTGCTTGCATGTGTAGTACTAGAAACACTGCATGTACAGTTGTAGCACAGAGCTGAATCGTGCACAGAATTCCTATGGGACACTATAGGTCCCAGCGACATAGGGGGAACATATAGAACAGGAAGTGTGCAAAGGCAGAATTTATATATTTTTTAAAGCAAATACGTGTGCAGTAAGTTATCTCATTATCTTTTCTATGAAAAAAAAGACTTTAGAGTTACTGTAATTTATGGAGTCCTACTGTGGATTTCAAATACTCTTACTTTGAGAGCGAATGCTCCTGCATTATAGGGTGATAGGGCCTCATCACTGGCAGACTCTTTTAGGCTAGGTTCACACAAATGCAAACTGGATGAGTTTTGAACTATTTGTTTATTGTATGGATTCTGACCAAATCCCTTTGGGCTGGAGCACCCCACTCCCCCATCATTGCCTCTTATTAGTGTCCACCTGTGTTATAGGACGAGTCTTTTTAGTTCTTCCATATAGAGGAGTACATTTCTCCCATGGTTCAGAGAAGCAGGATCTTCCATTCTATGGATAGCATAGGACCCTCTGCTATTGGGGTACTTTGACTTAGTAGTGGGCTTAGCACTATATGGCCATATGGTGTAACTAAATCCCCATATTTTCTGAATATGCTCAGGTGTTTTGCAGGAGTTAATGTAATTTTTCTATGTGTGCGCTGTAATCTTTTTTTCTGTCTGTATGGTCTTATGGCTGCAACCATCTTTAATGCATCTTTTAGGGTGAGCCCCCACCAAATCTTTGTTTGAACCACATCCAATTTGCATGACATGTGAAAGAACATTGCTTTCTATTATGCCTGTTCACATATGTTCAGTGCAGCCAGGGTGCGGGTTTAGTGCGAATTGTAAAAGAGTCCTGTCAGTTTTATGAGCAGTGCAGTCCATCTCAGGTGCAAATTCAGGCCTATTGACTTCTTTGGGAATGTTTCTGAATCGCACGTCATTCAGTTGTAAATAGGACAAAAACCTGACCTGATACTGATGTAAACCTGCCCTGATACTGATGCAATCCTGACCTGATCCTGACAATAAACTGTCCTGAAACTCTGAACAACTACTTTGTCAATTAGCTGTAAAAACGGAGCATCAATTTGCACCACACATGTGTGAACCCAGTCTTAATAAATTCTCCCACTGACCTGTGGTTTAGTTAGGGCCTTGAAAGCAGTAGATAGACCATGCTGTTCACGGACTTCTCTTTTATAGCTAATTGATTATTGTATTGTTACCTATTCTGTCTTGATATTGATTGTGCCACTGTTTTATACCAGGTTACTGCTGTTAATCTTAATCAAATTTTACTTTGGCAGTAATCACTAGGAATACAGAAAGGATACCACAATCCAGCAACTTTTTCGAAATTTCACGTCAATCATGGTGGCAAAACAATGAAGACATAAAGAATAGGTATCGTACTCGATTTCAACTAATGGTCAAATGTTACAATGCAAAAATGACTGTGTGCTCTAAAAACTGGTTGACATAAAACTGGTAACTGTTTTTAAGACCCAGTTTTAAAAGACATAAATAAAAATGCAAGGCTTCACTTTGCAAATGATTGTGGTTTCGTGATGAAGCCATATTTGCCATCCTAACATTCTTTTCCTCCAGTTTGCACACAACCTTCCTTTCGTGCAATCTATTCTGACTCTCTCATCAAGTCTCTTGGGCTGGTGATTCAAGAAGCCTCAATCATTCCTATCTTACTCCAAACAGGGGAAGAGAATAGCTTTCAGCTCAATTACCCTTCACATTCCAATTCCATAACGCCTGGCTGAGGCTTTTTAACCAAAAACAAAAAAGCATGTCGCTTGCAGACTGGGCTCAAGTGCAGACGTGCAGAATGGACCTTTCACTTCTCTCACCTTTTCCTTCCTCTCTTGTTTTCTTCTACTAAATTTTACTTTCTGTATTCAGAGTCTGTACTCTTTGTGTGTAGTTTGGGAAGACAAAATGGAACAAATGCAGTTGTAATGAGAAAGCAGCAGTATGAGCAGGAGAGCACTTACCTAGAGACAAAAGCAACAATTATAAACAATTGGCCTTGCTTATTTTAGCCTGTTTTCATTTTCATGTATGTTCAATGTCCTGAACATTACTTTATCACCATATGTTGGACTATAACCCTGGATAACATTTTTTTACTCCCAAGAAAGCATTTTACAGCATTGGGCAATGAGATACAGAATGTTTATTTTTCAGGCAACCTGCCTAAGCTATCTTTTTTTCTCTCTCTTCTTTTTCTTCTTGCCTTTTCTTTTTAACGACACGTGCGTTTTTCCCAATCTCATTAGTGTGTCATTGCCTATAATGACCTGAGAGGGATCTTCCATCCTTTTCACTTTTATTTTACATTGCTGTATAAACATAACCTTTTATCATTATATAGAGATCAGTGGTTTTATATATCTTTTTGAAACAGAATAAACAGGGTAGGTTTGGAATAGGAATAGAATAGAAATGTTTAACATGCATTTTTGAATTTGAGTTTAGAACATCATTTGCTGTTGTAAAATGTATTATTATACTGTACATAAGGCACATTGCCCTTTAAGAAACATTTACGGTAAGTGTTTTAATTTGTTCAAGTGTGCATAGGTGAAACGCATTAGAAGGGGTGGCTCTTGGACAGGGCCCGCTTTTGTAGCTATATGTGCAATAAAGTTGGGTTATAGTGATGTTATGGGTGTGCAGCACATTTCTTTGCCTTATTTGCCCAACAGCGTTATATTCCAAACAAGACTATCAACATAACTTTCTGATGATAAAGGTAACAATCCAATATTGTAATAAACCTTTTAAATAATCAAAAACGTACTACAATATTAGACTCAATGGTTTCATGTACAGTAATTATTTACTATTGTCTTACTTAGTTTGTGTTGAGTATCCAGTTTAGAAAACCTGTATTGACTTGAAGTATATGCATCGGGGTGTGTCCACTGTTGGAATAAATTAGCTAGTACAATATGACTAGCTGCATTTTAAAAGGCACACAGAAACTTCTGTGCTGCTGGGAGACTTTTAGGGCTACTGCTAACCTAAATCCTACTTTGTACACTATCCTTACCACCAAACAATCACAAAGTATTACCAAAGAAATATGCAATTGTGTAAATCTGCTTTATTAGGAGAATATATAAGTGAGAAAGATGTATATATATGTAAAGTTATTCACAGAAGAAAGAACATTTCTAACGTGAATGAGGCTGTCTTTAATTTACAAAAACAATTGTAGTAATTTTTCTGTGTTTGTATAATCTATGTGCCTGATATCTTGGACAGCCAGCTGCAACAATATGCAAAGATGAGACGGTTATTCACCTAATATTCATACACACGTAAGTCATCGGGGCCAAGTTTTATATTTGTACTACGCTGGAGTTGAAGAGGGGGCAGTTGCAGTATCTCACAAAAGTGAGTACACCCCTCACATTTTTGTAAATATTTTATTATATTTTTTCATGTGACAACACTGAATAAATGATGCTGTGCCACAATGTAAAGTAGTGAGTGCACAGCTTGCATAACAGTGTAAATTTGCTGTCCCCTCAAAATAACTCAACACACAGCCATTAATGTCTAAACCGCTGGCAACAAAAGTGATTAGACCCTTAAGAGAAAATGTCCAAATTGGGCCCAATTAGCCATTTTCCCTTTCCCGATGTCATGTGACTCTTTAGTGTGACAAGGTCTCAGGTGTGAATGGGGAGCAGGTGTGGTAAATTTGGTGCCATCGCTCTCACTCTCTCATACTGGTGACTGGCAGTTCAACATGGCACCTCATGACAAAGAACTCTGAGGATCTGAAAAAAAGAATTGTTGCTCTAAATAAAGATGGTCTAGTCTATAAGAAGATTGCCAAGGAGGGGGCGTGACTGGCATGTGAGCAAGATGGCCGAATAAAGAAAGAGCTCCTCATAACAGCCCGCTACTATGAGCGTCTGCTGGCTTCCCGCTGTCTCCAACAGCATATCTGAGCCCGACTTCCACTGCCGCGGCACCCGAAAGGCTATGTCGCTGAAAAGAAAAGAAGAACGGCTCCCCCGCAAACTGACGGCCTTTATGCATCAGCCGACCGCGAGGCGCAGCAAAAATGGTGCCGCGGCCGGAACAATGAATACAGCGTCAGCGGCTCTTCTCTCCCTGCAATCCAAGCACTCTGATCTCCCCCAGAAGGACACCTCCCAGCACACAGGGATGGAGCCCACACTATCCCCCCCAGGCACTCCGATCTCCAGCAGCCCTGCAAAGGCAAAAATGTGCCTGGATGCCTTTGCATCCAACCATGAGGTGAACCATATTCCCTCACTGTCCAATACATTACCAATGCAAACACCCCAGCATGATTCTAAAACTGCATTTCCTACTATGGGACAACTTGTGAAGGACAATACACTAAAGGACATGTTAATGTCTTTAAGAAGCTCTCTGCAAGCTGACATGCTCTCTCTGTGCACAGATTTAGCCACAGCATAGAGGTGCTAGAGGATAGAGTCTCCCACATTGAGGCTAACATAGGAAACTTTACTCACACTGTGAATGACATCATTGACACCCAAGAAGATAAGGCTCACGACAATAAATGGATAAAAGATAAAAAAAGTGGATATTGAGGATCGGTCACATCGCAATAACATTAAAATCGGCAGCATACCGGAATCTGTACAAATTTCAGATCTATCCCCATACACCAGCGGCCTAATTAAAGCTATTCTGCCTGAAACTAAAAATATTGAGCTGGTCTTTGACCGCATTCACAGGTTGTAGGTTACCTAAACCTACATTTCTGTCAGAGGCGGTGCCTAGAGATTTGATTCTTCATATTCACTTATTTCATATTAATGAGCAATTTATGTGCAAAACAAAAGCATTAGGCACCCTACCTGACCCCTATGGCCAACTGCAAATCTTTGCGGACCTATCCCAGCACACACTGAGCTGCCGCAGACAACTCAACACCATCACCAAGGCGCTATGCAACAATCACATCCAATACCAATGGGTAGCACCAGCCAAACTTTCCGTCACTTATAACTGATCAAAGTGCATGGTGACCTCGGTTCAAATTGGGCTACATCTCCTGCAGGATTGGGGCATTATACCTTATACATCTGCAGCAACTCTCATGGATCAAAGCACTGAAAGGGACCAGTAAAATCACCCGTTACCACATAGATCCAACAGAAACCGTCAAAATATTTATCAGACGCAGGAATGTCCGCATTGAGGCGGCCCAATGTGTTACTTGCACACACTTGGTCTAGTGAACTCTTTACCCCCAACCGCCCATTCCTTGACACCGGTTGTGCCTGCCCACAGGAAGCAATATCTAGGTGCTGACCTAGAGTTGTTTTTGTTTATTTCTATTTTTACATTCCTTGTTGTAGCGACTGCAACAGGTTGCTAAACTTTACCATTTGAAGTTTTGTACCTAAAGAATATCACTGACACAAGTTATATAAAGTACCTCTATACCCTAACACTCCGAGGTATCTTTCCTGCTCAAGAGCCCAGAACTACCACAAACTCTTGTCTTCTTCTCCGCAACCGCTACTACTTCAACAAGCTGCACTATTAAGATCGCTGGCACAAGTGAGGGAAAAAGATAGATCCCTGTTACTAAATACAGGCCAACGACGTGACAATGAAGGGGACTTTAGTCTACCTTTTATCACCACCTTCTCCACCCAGCACCGCCAGATCAAAGACCTGATAAAGAGACACTGGCACATTCTAACCACAGACCCAATTCTGAGTACGGTACTACCTGACAATCCTCGCATTATATTTAAGGGTAGGGTTGTCCCGATACCGATACTAGTATCGGTATCGGCACCGATACCGAGCATTTGCCCAAGTACTTGTACTCGGGTAAATGCTCCCGATGCTTCCCCCGATACCTAGAAGACAGCTGTGATCGGCGCGTGGGGGAGTTACAAGATTCTCCCCCAGCGGCTTTCACCAGCTTTAGTGACAGACAGCGGTGATCGCTCACAGCTGACTGTCACTGCATCCTCCTCCGTGCCCCCTCCTTTCCTCTGTGCCTCTCCGCTGTCCCCTTCGTTCCTCTCTCCTTATCTGTCCCCCTCCGTTCTGCTCTCCTTATCTGTCCCCTGCATTCCTCTATCCTTATCTGTCCCCTCCGTTCTCCCCCTCCGTTCCTCCGTCCTCCCCCTCCTTCCTTTGTGTATGGAGAGAGTCAGCTGACTCTGTCCATTCACATAACTGAAACATTGTAATCTCTTGTGATTACAATGTGTCAGTTTATGAATGGAGAGAAGCTGCTGTCTTCTCTCCATTGATTCTCAGTGCAGCTGACGCTGCAGAGAAAGGGACTGGGGAATCTCTATCCTCTGTCTCTTTCTCTGTCTCAAGGGGGAGATATCAGAGGTCTGTTAAGACCCCTGATATCTCACCAAAGCCCCCCAAAAGGGCTGATTAAAAAAAAAAAACAAAGAATAAAAAAATATTATTGGAAAAAATACAAATTGTAAAAAAAAAAAAAAAAAAAAAAAAAAAACACACACACATACAACGTTTACCCCCCCCCCCCAAAAAAAAATAGCAAAAAAAAAACACTGTCACGTGACATTAAAAAAAAGTATCGGTAATCGGTATCGGCGAGTACTTGAAAAAAAGTATCGGTACTTGTACTCGGTCCTAAAAAAGTGGTATCGGGACAACCCTATTTAAGGGTGCATCCACGCTGGGCAATAAAATCGCCCCAACAGTGCAGGATCCACCCATTACCAACAGGTCCTTTTTTCATGACCTCACAGGGTACTATAAATGCAGAAATTGCCAAGCCTGCTCCCACAACAGTGATAGAGGTAGGAAAATAAATCAATTTATGTCTGCTAGTACCTCACGAACCTATCAGGTTAAACCTTTTATAACCTGTTCGTCAGAGGGGGTCATTTATCTTATTCAATGCCCCTGCGGACTGCAATATGTGGGCAGGACCAAGAGGGCCCTCAAAGTTAGATTGTCCGAGCACATTGGTAATATCCGCAGGGGTTTTGATAAGCACCCCGTGTCGAGACACTTCGACGAAGTGCACGGCAGGGACCCCTCCAATACTCTGTACGTTGGGATTGACAAGTACAGACCACATTGGAGGGGGAGCTCTCTTGTAAGAGAAATTTCCAAATGTGAAATGTCTTGGATTTACCGACTTCGTACTTATACCCCTTTTGGGTTAAATGTTGACACTGATGTTAATGCGTTTATTAATAACTCTTAACGTATGTTGACGTCAGTGTCTGCAGGGTTATATTGGGTCATACATATGCACAATTTTTCCTTTTTAATTTATGGTTTGTTACGAATGCCCCTTTTGAACAACATTTGCTTATTGGTTGAAATCCATTTTTAATCCCTTATTATTTATTTTATCATATTTCTTTTATCCTTAATTCTGCAACAAAAAAGAGACCCACTTTATATACACCTTTTGCTAATTTTGCTTTTATTTACATCAGGAGTTATACACTGACATTTCCATTTGGAATATGGACCTTTGCTATAATTCCTGGCACACCCACTAGATGGCGCTACTCACTAGGTGTTGGCAGTTGGTGACTACAGCCGCCAAAATATCCCATTTCCGGCTTCGGAGCTCCGATGTCTGGGGCGGAGATGAGCACCTTTGAAGTTATTTGAGCTCGTTGGAGGCTCTGAGGGTTGGATCCTGTTGATCCCTTTTGCTCCAGTTCTCATTCATGTATCTGGAGTCAATTGACCTCATTTTATTTATGTTTTTTACACATTTTATTTTTTGTTCAAAGATCTAAACCTTTCTCTAATCATAAAAGGGAACGACATACGCCCTCTGGCGCCGTCGCTTCCAGTAGATGGTATTGGGCTGGAGGCTCTCACTTGCCCCTCATTAACCCCTCTTTTGGAGGCTTTCATTGGCCCTCTATCCATTATCCCATAATGCGATCAGGATTCCCTTTAGCTCAACCCATTCAACCTGGATCGTTTGTTGTTGATTGGTGAGTCTATGGTGGTACAAATCGGGAAAGTTTTTTTTTTTTAATATAGTACTTTTTAACATAGTACGCTTTGTTCGTTTTGTGTGTAATTGTGCATATGTATGTATAGATATTGGTCATTAAGCTTATCCTGTATTGGGCACCTCGTTGAGGAATAGTCTAATGCATAAGGCTCTGTGAATATACATTGATTTAAATCTGTGCTGGCTGGACAATGTGGTCCCCGCTGGTCGATTGCACCGTTGGATGCACTTTGACACCGGAAGTGTATGCGGTGGTCTGTGCGGTCCAGCGAGTGTAGTGATCCACAGTGAGGCTTGGTCGGATTCAGCACTATTTAAGAAGGGTGACGCAGCGCGCCGCCTGTGCCCCTGGAAGACGTGATGATGTCACGAAACGCGTAGGGCGGAGCCAGACGACGCGCTGACGTCACCCCCAAGCGAATCTATCTCCAGTGGACGGGTTTGTCCGAGCTCCGGTGGCCACGGAGCCGGACTTAAGGCTGTTCATTCATCTGACACTTTGTAAGTGTACATCTGTTTTTTATCTATTTTAATAAAGCGTTAAGTGGTTTTACACTATGTGAGCCCCTTTTTATTTCATGGTATCAATGCCCTGGGTTGTTGGAGCGGCTGCTGAAGTGATGACCCCTGGTGGACACCGCTGTTAATCTCCATTCTGGCTTTAAAAGATCCCTGCTTGCTGTGATCCTCTGTAGTGGGGGGTCATGGCATTCTGGTAAGGAGTAACCCCTTCAGTACCTGGTGGTGGACTCTTCCTCGCTGTTACTGATCTTCACTATTTATCACTTGGATTTTTTACTTTTCACATTTAGTTTTATTTTTATTTTTATCTTCTATTGGGGTTTTGGACATTTTGTAAACACTTCATTGATGTTTATTTTTTCGGACTCCTTATAACACCTGATTGAGGTTTCAACTTATGGACTTTTTTCAATATTAGAGTTCTACACATTGATTTTTTTGATATATGAATTTTGTCACTGTCAATTATTTATTATGTTTTAGTAGCACTAGCGCAACCTCTTTTTTCTTTTTACTACTTCAACATGACCAGACCATAAAGCTCCTGTTGATCAATGTTAATGGTCTTAACCACCTGGCTAAGAGATTATCCCTTTGGAAGTTAGCATCACAAACCAATTGTGATATTATCTGTGCTCAAGAAACTCATTTCTGCGAGTCCAATCTTCCTTCATATAATAACAGAAACATCTTTACGGCTAATGCCCAGCATAAAAAGAAAGGCACCTTGATAGCCATCAAAAACTCTATCTTCTTTCAACTACACTCATGCATTAAGGATTCAGAAGGGCACTACCTTATAGTGGTAGGAACTATCAAAAATTCCCAATACACCATCGTATCTGTCTATGCTCCCAACGTCCACCAACTGATATTCATCTGCAAGTTACACAAAAAGTACATTACTGTTCAACAAGGTGCAGTTGTGTGGTGTGGAGATTTGAACATCACCCCGGACCCCCACATGGACTCCAAATCTCTCCCTAAGCAAAACCTGGTTTAAACCCACCGATATCTAACTTAAGATTACTCGTACTCCCGCATCAATCTCTTTTTACTGGACCAGTGGACCTTACAAAAAGTCTCATCATCACCCATCCCTCCTACCTCCTGGTTGGACCATTCTCCAATATGCATCCCCATTAAAGACAACCCTAGATAATCTCCAGCCTGCCTTTGGTGAATGAACACCCACATTCTACAAACCAAATCTCACTTAGACTTGTTACGTAAGAATGTGGAAGACTTTTTCACAAGTAACGCAAGCTCAGCAAAGAACTCTCACTCGGTATGGGCTACACACAAAGCTTTTGTGCGGGGCCTCTTTATACAGCTGGGGGCTTGGGATAAAAGGCAGAGGAGGCAGCACACTGACAAGGTCTTAACTGAAATTAAGACCACAGACTCTCTCAATAAACAGAGCCCCACTGCAGAACTCAAATCCAAAATTATTAAACTGCGACTTGAACTTCGTTCACTCCATTTAAAAAATTTTGAGAAAACCAAAATGCGTTTAAAAATGCAATTATATGCTTGTGGTAATAAATCAGGGAAACTACTAGGCCATCAAATAAAAGAGCACCAATCCAAAACTCATATGCCTTTCCTCTATCACCCTACCACTAAACAAAAACGAACTGACCCACAAGCTATCACAAATGCATTTAGTATATTCTAAAACAATCTATATAACCTGAAAGATGACAAGTATAAAACCCAACCATACAATTCTTCTATTAAGGAATTTGTAGATTCCGTTCAGCTCCCCAAGCTAACCGATGCCCAACTGACTACTCTCAACGTCCCATTCACATCATTAGAAATAGGAAAAGCCATTGATTCCTTACCCAATAACAAAGTTTCTGGACCAGACGGTTTTGTAGGGGAATATTACAAACAGTTCAGAAATCTGCTTATTGAGCACATCACTCCTATCTTCAACAAAGCTGCCTCCTCTGCCTCGTTCCCCCAGGAAATGTTGAAAGCATTGGTCTGGTCATCACCTTGCCGAAGCCAGGGAAAGAGCCCACTACCCCCCAAAACTTTCGTCCAATCTCTCTCCTTAACCACGACACTAAACTGTTTGCTAAGATGATAGCCAACAGATTATTTGATCTTCTCCCGAACCTGATTAGCCCCTGATCAGGATTTGCAAAAGGTCGGCAAAACTCTGACGCCACTAGGCGGATGATAAACGTTATCCACCATGCTGGATCCCATGGGGTGCCTTCTCTGCTCCTATCTTTGGACGCGGAGAAGGCATTTGATAGGGTCCACTGGGGTTACTTAAACCAGGCATTGAGGAAATTTGGATTTCACGGCCACATTCTATTGGCAATTTTAGCACTATACTCTTGCCCCTCAGCTCAAGTTTATTGCTCCTCTATGTTATCCACGACCTTTAGCATTACAAATGGAACAAGACAAGGGTGTCCCCTCTCACCCCTGATATTTAACTTAATGATGGAACCGTTAGTGGAGAAAGTTAGATCTATGCAAGAAATGAATGGTCTAGTAATTGGATCACAAGAACATAAGATAAAGTTGTTTGCTGACGATGTAATTCTCATTTCCAGTCCCAGTTCTTCCTTGGCTTCGGTAAGGAATACCCTTGAAACATTTAGCCGAATATCCTATTATAAAGTGAATGCCACTAAGTCATTCATACTCTCCCTAGGAATATCATCAGAACAGCAGACCTCTCTACGTAGGCCAGATCCATACATATGGGCCGAACACTCAATATCTTATTTAGGAATCAATTTAAACCAACAAGTATCCTCCTTATTTCGAGCTAATTAAATCCCATTCCTTAACAACCTCCCTAAGGATCTCGTAAATATCTCCAAATCCCACCTTACATGGTCAGGCATCCACAGCTCCTATATACTTTTAGATCCCATCCCTGTACCTCTATCCTACTTTGCATCTCTAAAAAGCATTCTAGGTAAGTTTGTATGGAATAAATCCAAAGTCAGGAGCGCTAAAGCCAATCTAATAAAACACAGATTAGTAGGGGGAGCAGGATATATTAACTTCAAAGATTACTATTATGCCTCCATCCTATCACAACTCAAACTTTGGGTTACAAGCATGTCCTTGGAGAGATATGGAATCGAACCAAATCCCAGGCCAAGACCTATGGGTCTGGCTACTAAGCAACCCCCACCTTAAATCCAGCAACTGGCAAATTTCCCCTACTATCTATGCATCAGTGGCAGCATTTAATTACTGCAAAACTAAGGCCTACAAAGGTGACAAACCCTACCAAATCCCGGTACCCATATCTGTAATACCTCGATTACATCCCTAATTTTTCGATTCAAAACTGGCAAAATCAGGGTATTACATACCACTCTGATTTATACTTTAAAGATTTACTTAAATCATTTGCTATGCTATGAAAGGAATTCTCTATCCCTCCCACAGACTATTTTAAGTATATCCAAATAACACACCGTCTCCTACGTAACCCATGTCTACAAATTTATGTTCATGAAAAAATATGGAAATACCTCTCCAGCACCTTCATGCACACTAAAGGTATATCAGTATTTTACAACCTTCTAGATGCAAAAAACACCTTCACCAAACTACCCCCAATGCTAAAATGGGAAAGAGATATTGGTAGATCTTTCAGCCCTTCTCAATGGTCCATAGCACTGGTATCTGGCTACAAAGCAACCCACGCTTCCAACCTTTGGGAACTGATATTTAAAGCAAACCTCAGATGGTACATCACCCCAAACCAAACGCACACCTATGACCCATCTTTAGCACCTACCTGTTAGAGGAACTGTGGGGAGATTGGAAATCTCCTGCACATTCTATGGGGGTGTAACAAAACTCCAATAACTGTTACAGTACCAAAACCCCAATAACTCCATCACCACAGCTTGACTTATTAAACATAGGAATTGATCATTTACCCCTCCAGTTTCGATGTGTGACCACTCACATCCTGTTAGCCGCAAGACTCACCATTACCAGACATTGGAAAACAGCAGATCCTTTACAACTAGACGAGGTGATATCTTCAGTTCACACGCATGATTCTTATGAATGCATGTTCGCATCTTCGGTAAATTGACTACCTTCCACCAACAAAATATGGACCCCATGGTTTGAATGGTTTCAAAGTAACAACTGCTTTTAGTTCTCTTGTAATAATGTACAACGGTACTAAGCAATAAATAAGTTCTCTTAAGTGAGCGATTTATATGTTGTGTTGCTCATGTCAACTCTGTTTATGTAATAATATGTACGGTCAATGGCAACAATAGCCTCTCTACTTTTGTACTCTGATAAAAAACAATAAAAAACGTATGGAAAGTAAAAAAAAAAAAAAAAAAGAAGATTGCTAAGACCCTGAAACTAAGCTGCAGCATGGTGGCCAAGACTAGGAATGAGTCAAACATCCCCCAGTTCGGTTTGCACCAGATCATGTGAACAAGCAAAAAGTTTGAGCGAACACTTTTAAAGTCTATAGGACAGGAACATGAAAAATCTTGCAGTACAATATGGGGCACTCCGCGGCGCTTGAATTGGCCGCGAACACCCCATATGTTTGATTGGTTTGCAAACAAATGAACATCCGATGTTCGTGTCGAACTTACGTTCGATTTGAACATTAGGACCATCCCTAGCCAAGGCCATACAGCAGTTTAACAGGACAGGTTCCACTCAGAACAGGCCTCGCCATGGTCGACCAAGGAAGTTGAGTGCACGTGCTCAGCGTCATATCCAGAGGTTGTCTTTGAGAAATAGAAGTATGAGTGCTGCCAGCATTGCTGCAGAGGTTGAAGGGGTGGGGGGTCAGTCTGTCAGTGCTCAGACCATACGTTGCACACTGCATCCAATTGGCCTTCCTGGCTGTCATCCCAAAAGGAAGCCAGCCATGCAGACCAATTTGATGCAGTGTGCAGCGTATGGTTTGAGCAAGATGATGCACAAGAAAGCCAGCAAAGAGTTTGCTGAAGACAAGAAGACTAAAGACATGGATTACTGGAACCATGTCCTGTGGTCTGATGAGACCAAGATAAAATTATTTGGTTCAGATGGTGTCAAGCATGTGTGGCGGCAACAAGGTGAGGAGTACAAAGACAAGTGTGTCTGCCTACATTAAAGCATGGTGGTGGGAGTGTCATGGCCTGGGGCTGCATGAGTGCTGCCAGCACTAGGAAACTACAGTTCATTGAGGGAACCATAAATGCCAACATGTACTGTGACATACTGAAGCAGAGCACAATCCCCTCCCTTCAGAGACTGGGTCACAGGGCAGTATTCCAACATGATAATGACCCAAAACGCACCTCCAAGATGACCACTGCCATGCTAAAGAAGCTGACGGTAAAGGTGATGGACTGTCCAAGCATGTCTCCAGACCTAAACCCTATTGAGCATCTGTTGGGCCTCCTCAAATGGAAGGTAGAAGAGTGCAAGGTCTCTAACATCCACCAGCTCTGTGATGTCATCATGGAGGAGTGGAAGAGGATTCCAGTGGCAACCTCTGAAGCTCTGGTGAACTCATTGCCCAAGAGGGTTAAGGCAGTGCTGGAAAATAATGGCGGCCACACAAAATAGCGACACTTTGGGAGCAATTTTGGAAATTTTCACTTAGGGGTGTACTCACTTTTGTTGCCAGCCTTTTAGATATTAATGGCTGCGTGTTGGGTTATTTTGATGGGACAGCAAAGTTACACTGTTATACAAGCTGTACACTCACTACTTTACATTGTAGCAAAGTGTCATTTCTTCGGTGTCACATGAAAAGATATAATAAAATATTTACAAAAATGTGAGGGGTGTTCTCACTTTTGTGAGATACTGTATGTACAGTATCAGGACATGATTTCAAAGTACATCTGGCTAACTGACGCACTTTAATTATACTGTTGCTGTATTTTTTTGACAAGACAACATTTTATTCACAAAGACTTGCAAGTATCACTAGTCCACTTTAAATATGCAACTATTCTACATACTAATTTGAACAGGACGTGAACACCTTCACAGAAAAATGTGCAACAAATTATTTGTAATAGTTACATACTGTAATTCTTACATTGTCATATGCTAGGGTCATTCATGCATGACAATTTGGCACCTTTATCTAAAGTTGTTCATACCAAAGTCTGATACCTTAGGTAAATAATTAGCAAATCACACTATACCCCTGTTATCCGAAATTCACACCTGCCTGTAATATTCAAACCTCACTTCAGAACACAAGTTTTGTGTGAAGTTTTTAAAGAAAGCTAAATCTTGTGAACCTTATGGAATCAGAAAGAATCAAAGTTTTGATAAATTGGATATAAAGAGAATTTTGATTTACCGGTAGTTTCCAGAAATCCATCTCACCTACATTACAAAAGTTATCTAAAGGCTATGAAATGCTATCTGGTTATGTTCGATCTTGCAGTTATTTATGTTAAATCTATATAAAAGAAAGACTGAGTTTGAATGCAAACAGTTCCAGTTTCTCCACTTCTGTATTCTAAAACCAAGTAAAATTGAAAAGTCAAAATAAAAATAGCACTTTTTATCTGGCAAAATATTTGCGGTGATCAATTTTTGTGAATTAAACACCCCCTGCCACAGAATGGCACAGCTATATAGAGCGCACACCTCCCACCTGCTTGGTAGGGCTAAGAAAAAGCTTTCCACCTAAACATTCTCTCCTCAAGCTTCATCTAAACCCAGTCAATACAAACTCACATATTTAAAATGTTAACATAATTTCAAGTGTCTTTTTTATCCCTCTGTTAAATCTGCATTGTTTATTAAAATAATATCTGCTTATTCTGCCATAATGAACCTTGTTCAGGCACTTCCTGTTATAGGGGGATAGTGCTCTGTCCCTGTCTCCGAATTGCTCTCCTGTGTTATCCCCCTGTCACGTGCACTTCCATAAAGTCTATAAACGTCATGCTACCACTTATTGCACTCTAGTTCTACCATTGTACCATAAAGAAACCCAATTACCAACTACAGCAACTACCCAATTACCAACTACAGCAAAAAAAAAAAAAGGCATGGGGGTTCTCTGATAATCCATACTAGGGCGCTTGGGTCTGGTATGAATTTTACGGGGACCCAATGCCAAAACAACTAACAAAAAATATGTTGAGAGTCCCCCCAAATTCCATACCAGACCCTTATCTGAGCATGCAACCTGGCAGGTCAAGAAATTTATTGGAAGTTTTTTATAAAATAAAAATTAACATTAGAAAGAAGAGTGGAAAACAGTCACTCTGTGATTGTTCAACAATATAACACTACTTAAAGTAGTTGTATAACCTTTTTTTTTGTATTTTTACCTACAGGTAAGCCTATAATAAGGCTTACCTGTAGGTAAAATGAATATTTCCTAAACCTGTACGGTTTAAGAGATATTAACTTTGCATGCAGCCGCTGATGTCAGCGGCACATGAGCTGCGAGGGTACGTCTGAAGGTCCGGCAGACTCTGCCGGACCTTGTCGAAAACAAGTCTCCCGCGCACATGCGCAGGAGTGACGAGGTTGTGGCTCCGGCCACTCACAGTGCTGAAGCTGCGAACCCGGAAGACAAGCCAAGGGGAAATGTCAGCTCCCTAGGCAGTGCCCAGGATCAGCTGCCGAGGCATCATTCTAAGGTAAGTATTTCATAATGAGCTAGTATGTGGTGCATACTAGCTCATTATGCCTTTTGCCTTGCAGTTTAAAAAAAAAAACGTATATAGGAAGGGAAGTGGTAAGCCCTCCTCCCCTTCTGAACCATATCAGGCCACATGCTGTCAACATGTGGGGGTACCTTGCAAAGCACCTGTCTCCATGTTGATGATGACAAGGGCCTCTTCACCACAACCCTGCCCTGGTGGTGGGGGTAATATCAGAATCTGGAAACCCACTTTATCAATAATGTGGCTCCCAGATGCCGCCCCCCATGTGAATGAATAAGATTACATATTACCCCTATTTATTCACAAAATATAAATAAAATGAATGTGCCCTAAAAATAAAAACACCCAGACTTTTTGCCAGTACTTTATTTTTAAAAAAATTGTCCCCTGATGTGCATCCATCATCAATCAGATAATCCAGTTACATAGTTAGTCTGGTTGAAAAAAGTCTATCTAGTTCAACCAGTAAAAGATGAAACTTTATCAGAGATATAGGTTCATGTCAGTCACGATGAACGACGGTTACGGACTTGCCCAAAAAAAAATTAAATGATGCCCACAGAGGCATGCCCAATCCGGTCACTTCCCTCATGCAAATGATATATCTGAGTCCCCTGACATCACTGAACAAATATGGACACATATATACGGTGCCTTGCAAAAGTATTCACCCCCTTGGCATTTTTCGTGTTTTGTTGCCTCACAACCTGGATTGTTTGAGGATTTGCATCATTTAATTTACAGAACATACCCACAACTTGAAAGATGTTTTTTCTTTATTGTGAAGCAAAAAAATTGGACAAAATAACAGAAAGTCAATGTGCATAACTATTCACCCCCCTAAAGTCAATACTTTGTAGAGCCACCTTTTGAGGTTATCACAGCTCCAAGTCGCTTTGGATACGTATCTATGAGCTTGCCACATCTTACCACTGGGATTTTTGCCCATTCCTCCTTGCAAAACTGCTCTAGCTCCTTCAAGTTGGATGGTTTGCGCTTGTGAACAGCAATCTTTAAGTCTGATCACAGATTTTCTATTGGATTGAGGTCTGGGCTTTGACTAGGCCATTCCAACACATTTTCATGTTTCCCCTTAAACCACTTAAGTGTTGCTTTAGCAATGTGTTTGGGGTCATTGTCCTGTTGGAAGATGAACCTCCGCCCTAGCCTTAAATCACAGGTTGGTACAGGTTTTGCTCAAGAATATCCCTGTATTTAGCACCATCCATTTTCCCCTCAACTCTGACCAGTTTCCCAGTCCCGACTGCTTAAAAACATCTCCACAACATGATGCTGCCCCCACCATGTTTCACTGTGGGGATAGTGTTCTTTGGGTGATGTGTTGGGTTTGCGCCAGACATAGAGTTTTCTTTGATGGCCAAAAAGTTCAATTTTGGTCTCGTCAGACCAGAGCACCTTCCTCCATACATTTTTGGAGTCTCCCACATGCCTTTTCGCAAACTCAAAACGTGCCATTTTGTTTCTTGCTGAAAGTAATGGCTTTCTTCTGGCTACTCTGCCATAAAGCCCAACTCTATGGAGCGTACGGCTTATTGTTGTCCTATGTACAGATACTCCAGTCTCTGCTGTGGAACTCTGTAGCTCCTCCAGGGTTACCTTAGGTCTCTGTGCGGCCTCTCTAATTAATGCCCTCCTTGCCCGGTCCGTGAGTTTTGGTGTGCGACCATCTCTTGGTAGGTTTGCTGTTGTGCCATGTTTTTTCTATTTGGTTATGATAGATTTTATGGTGCTCCTGGGGATCATCAAATATTTGGATATTTTTTTATAACCTAACCCTGACTTGTACTTCTTAAGAACATTGTCACTTGTTTGGAGAGTTCCATGGTCTTCATGGTAGTGTTGGTTAGTGGTGCCTCTTGCTTAGGTGTTGCAGCTTCTGGGGCCTTTCAAATAGGTGTGTATATGTAATGACAGATCATGTGACACTTAGATTGCACACAGGTGGACATCATTTCACTAATTATGTGACTTCTGAAGGTGATTGGTTGGACCAGAGCTTTTTATGGGCCTCATAACAAAGGTGTGAATACATACCCACATTCCAAATATTGTTTTTTTATTTCTGAAAAATAGTTTTATGTATATATTTTTCTAATTTTACTTCACCGACTTAGACTATTGTGTTCTGATCCATCACATATAATTCAGATTAAAAAAACAAACTAAGGCTGTAATGTAAAACACAAAAAAAGGGGGGGGGGTGAATACTTTTGCAAGGCACTGTAATATATATAGTTGGTCAATGATGTCACATTCACAGATCACTGAAAATTAATGATGTGGCCATGTGGGCAGAGCCCCACATGGCCTTGCTCTTTTTAAATTGTAATAGCGGGTGCAGGAAGCAGTCACAGCAGGGGATTGGAAAGGTTGAAGGCAGGTGCTCTTTGGTAACATGTTACATCCATACGGGGGTAACATGTTACACCCATACGGGAGTAACATCCAACAAGAGGGAAACCTATCCTTTAAACTGCTTCTCGTCCAACTTCATGGATAGGCCGCGTGTCCTCTTAAGAGACCTGAGACTGAATAGCATCTCCCAATACTAGAATCGCCATTTAGATATTTGTATATAGCTATCATCTCTCCTCTTAAGTGTCTCTTCTCCAGGGAGAATAAGTATAATGCTTGTAGTCGCTCCTCGTAAATGCGGTCCTCCAGTCCCCTTATTAGCTTTGTTGCCTTTTTCTGGACTCTCTCCAGCTCCGGCACATCCTTTTTGAGGTCTGGAGACCAGAACAGGATGGCATAATCAAGATGTAGCTGGATCAGAGTTGTGTAAGGTAGTAGAATTATGATCTTATCTCTTTAGTAGGATATTTTTTTTTCATTTTTCTTGCACAGGATTGGACATTCTTTGCAAAGTGCATTATCACCACATTCATTAAGCTAAGGGAAAATTTTCTTGCAAAGTGTACAGCCTATTTTCCCTTGGTAAATCAACCCCAATGAGTCAGATGACATGGGAATAACTTTGTAAGTAACTGTAACCTCGATTTTGATTTCACAAAAAGAGCAGCAATTATCAAACTAGTTGTAGCTAGCTTAAGTATTTATTTTATTTATAATGTGTTGTTTTTATATAAATATATTAAAATCCTTATTTTCTTTCAGCAGTTCTCTTCTTAGCTATCCATATGTAATTAAAACCAAGCTACTGACATCTTTTAAAGTCATACTGATGATGATATAGGACTGATGGACTGATGATGATGATGAGTTAGCCAATCAGGGGAAGGTAGAATGGGAACATAAAATGTAATCGATTGGAGGATCTGTAACCATAAAAAGGTTAAGAACCCTTGATCTTGTTCATGGTGGTATCTTTGTGCACCAACCCTTTAGCTCCAGAATGTTCAAGGCTAGCAGAGCATGCTGGGATTTGTAGTTTTCCAAATGTATGAATACCCATGAAAAAGACATATTTTTCTAATAGACACAGGTATCCAAACTATGGACTGTTAACTATCCTATATACTGCAACTGTTACATCCAACAAAAGTTACTGAACATTATAAGCTGTGCAAGCTTATTTTACACTTATCTTTCCAGAACTTTGAATGTCTGATGTACGCTCATCGTCATTCAGAGTCTGCTGACACTGTAATACTCTTTCTACTGCAAAAGCACTGCATTGTGGAAAGTAATCTCATGTATACACTTAAAATATTATTTCCACATCATTTGTAGTTTTCTGCCCCAGTAACCTTGGTGTCCCTTTCCTCATCTCTTGTTCACTAGAAGAGGATGAGCTTTGTATGTAGTTGACAGATGCGCCAATGCAGCATGCACCTATCAGACATAAATGAACAGCAACACTTCCAATCTGTGAGGAGAGCTAATCATGTTTCAGTACAGCAGTCATCACAAGCACTACTAGTGTTTGCAATGCTACAGGGATTAGGAATCATTTTAAAACACATATGTTTCTTATTTTAATACAAAGATACAAACATAGCATTATTATAATGCCTTATTAGAACCCAAATTCTGGAAACATTATCTTATCTAACAGATCCTGAAAAATACATTTATTTTTTGACTACTTGAGCCGAATGGATAAGCAAGCTCTGCATACAGAAAGCATCACTAAAAATAGTAACCACATTTTTTTTGTTAAAATAAGAAAGTCATTTTTGATGTTTGCACACGGTTGGGGAGATTTCTCCTTCACTTCCTCTCTCAGAGAAGCAACAGGAAGTTAGAGGAAACGTGTGAAAGAGGGGGATTCCCTCCTTAGACATGTATCCCCGAACAGGAAGTTAGTCAAAAAGTACTCTACCTCTAATTAGGGATGAGCCGAACACCCCCTCCATTCGGTTCGCACCAGAACTTGCGAACAGGAAAAAAAATTGTGCAAACACTGTTAAAGTCTATTGACATGAACATGAAACATCAAAAGTGCTAATTTTAAAGGCTTATATGCATGTTCTTGCTATAAACAGTGTTTGGGGACCTGGGCCCCGCCCCAGGAGACATGTATCAATGCAAAAAAAGTTTTAAAAATGGCCATTTTTTCAGGAGCAGTGATTTTAATAACTTTTAAAGTGAAACAATAAAAATGAAATATTCCTTTAAATATCATGACTGGGGGGGTGTCCTTAGTCTGCCTGTAAAGTAATGCATCTTTCCCGTGTTTAGAACAGTACCACAGCAAAATTACATTTTTAAAGGACAAAATGTCATTTAAAATTGCTTGGGCTGTAATGTATTGTCGGTTCCCAGCAATATACATAAAAAATCATTGAAAAAAACGCCCCCCCCCCCCCAAATCATTTACCAGGCCCTTTGGGTCTGGTATGAATATTAACCACTTCAGCAGATTTTATCCCCTTCCTGACCAGAGCACTTTTTACAATTTGGCACTGCGTCGCTTTAAGTGACAATTGCGCAGTCATGCAATGCTGTACCCAAATGAAATTTGCGTCCTTTTTTCCCCACAAATAGAGCTTTCTTTGGTGGTATTTGATCACCTCTGCAGTTTTTTTTTTTTTTTAGAGCGCAAAAAATAAAGAGTGTAAGCCCATTTGAGTCCTCTTACTCCGGAAGGCCTTCTTACAACCAGTGGTGGTTTTATTGCTGTTTTTTCACATAATATTGATGTCACGTGGAAATAACGTTCTTGGTTTAGAAGTCATCCTCTCCTCACCACTTTTTTATGGACGTTTTTTCACGTTATATTCATTTTTGTATGACAATATATGAACATACTGAACATTGGATGTCCTGTAGTATTTACGTCACTATTTTATATAATTACATTTCCTGTTTGCAGTTATTTATATTTTACATACTGACTTTTCATGTCACTTTTTCATATATTGTTTATGGCTATTTACACTATTCTGAATGTGTAGAAGTACATAATTATATTCTCTGTGGTCATTCACATTTTACTTAATTGATTTTGAATATTCACTTTTGAGTACTGCACATAATTTTTATATATGTATCACAAAAAATGGCCTGGTCAGGAAGGGGGCAAATCCTTCCGGGGCTGAAGTGCTTAAAAAAAAAAAAAAAGGTCCTGCGATGTCCATTCATCTTCAATCACAGCGCCGACGACCCGAGGAAAATAAGAAAAAGGAAAAACTCTGCCTCAATAGGAGGCGTCCCCGCGACTGCAGGCTTTTTGCTTTGAAGCTGTTATATAGCTGGGGGCGGGACCATGCAGTGATTTAAGCGGGTGACTCTGCCCTCTTCTGATGTCATGCGATGTCACATAGCGTCAGAGGGAGGCAGGGTAACTCGTTTACATCACCGGGTGGCCATGCCCTCAGTTATATAACAGCTGTCAAAGCAAAAAGCCTGCAGTCGCGAGGACGCCTCCCATCGAGGCAGAGTTTTTCAGGTTTTTTTTCTCAGTACGTCTGTGCTGTGATCGAAGATGAATGAACATCGTGGGACATTTTTTTTTTTTTTTTAATAAAAGGACTTGTCCCAAACTTTTTCTGTCATTTTTACTTTTTTGACACTTTTTTTGGTGAATGAGTTGGGGTACAATGTACCCGATACTCATTCGCATGGGGGGGTGGGATCTGGGGGTCACCTAGTTAAAGTGGGCTTCCAGATTCCGATAAGCCTCATGCCCACAGACCCCCACAACCACTGGACAAGGGTTGTGGAGAAGAGGCCCTTGTACCCATCAACACAGGGACAAGGTGTTTTGGGGGGAACCCCGAAACACCCTCCCAATATTGAGGGCATGTGGCCTGGTACAGCTCAGGAGGGGCTGCTCTCTCACCCCCCTGCTTTCCTGCAGCCTGCCAGGTTGCGTGCTTGGATAAGGGTCTGGTATGGATTTTGGCGGGGGACCCCCACACCATTTTTTTTTAAATCTTGGCGCGTGGTTCCCCTTAATATCCATACCAGACCTGAAGAGTCAGTGACTTCCTACATTACCATTCTTTAGAGTACTATTCTTCATTCTTCTATTCAGAATGAAGAAAGGTGCTGGTTTCGTGCTGTTTGGAAGCCTTTGAAAGCTTTCTTGACTGACGTCTTCCTATATTATATAAATGTTTATCAGAATATTTCTCTGCTAGAACAAGGTAGGATAGAAAAAAAAAACTTTAAGATGACATTTTAATAGTCAAGATTTAATTTTCACTATGTTTTCATTTCACTTGCTCTAGTAGAATATAAGAGTTGATAAAGCCACTCCATAATGAAAACATCTTAAATTGTCAAAGGAAATGAAAAGAGTACAAATTGGACAATTTATTATGAATACATAGCCTTACTGTGGGGGGTTGGTTTCGTACTTGTATATTTCAAGGAAATTAGACCTAGTGATTACAGCAGAAGTAAAACCACTCAGCAACATTATCTAGTCCAACTAAGTGATGGAATTTAATAAATGGACACAAGGCAACCACTTAAGATTATTAAGTGCTGCAGGTAACAACATACTTTGGCGAGGAGGATTAAACTTTTTTTTCTTTTGTACATGGTAATTATAGGTTGCCAAAAGGATACAAATTATTATAAATCCCTAATCTAAGGCTTATTCATTGTCAAAAATCACAGAAAAATGGAGGGAGGGGCAATCATTTTACATCAACTGTGGAATGCAGCAGAGAAGTGATTCATTAAAACCTGCAAAGCAATGGAATAAGTAACAATGTCACTATTTGATGCAGCTGACAAGTGACAAGAAATGGGCAGAATGATGAAATGGCTAAAAAACAACAATGTGTCTCATTGTCAGATGTCAAGTTAGAAATAGGCATCAGCAACTCAATAGGCCATTTAATAAAATAGGGGGAGCGCATTGATCAAACACAGTTATGGGCTAATTCAGTCAGATCAACCATAACAGTACAATATAAAAATACAAAGAACAAATTTATTTTTTATCATCTCCATTCAAGATCTTGTCTTATGGGTTTTCTATGTTTCACTAAAGCTTTATGGGAATTTTCACAAGCAAAACACAAGCCTGACTGTGAGGAACATCTCTTATTTAGCATAGAAAATCAGTCTCCTGCCACCCTTAGGGTCCACACCAAACTCTATCCTTAGGTTGGCGCAGCTACCAGCTAATAAAGCACCAGCTGACAAGTATAGATGCTGACATTTGCAATTTGACAGCTCCTCAGTAGTAATAATAATAATAATAATAATTTCTGTGGTAATTGACACATTCTGGTTTGAATCTGATTTTTTGAATGTCCATCTAAATTATAGTGAGGTGAGAATTGGGGGGTCTAAATGAGTGTGCAAGAAAGGGCACAAACTGGATGCACAAGTAAGGGCAACCAAACAATGCCTCTGTTTATGTACACTTACCATGTTGTAAAATTTCACTTTGCAATGAATACCCAATCATGTGCAAGAAAAAAAACACAATATGATCGCATGATGGAGATCAGCAGAGCTTCACCACATGCAAAGTGAACAGCATGTTTGCCTTTAGTAAATCAACCCCTTAGACCCCAGAAAAGCTGATGCCTTTACCTAGAGCTTGTAACATCTTGGTTGCAAGTGGTAAATATGAAACACTTGAATGAAATATTTCCATGATTGGAAGGTATACACAAAAAATCTATACAATCTATTTAAAGTAAAACATTTTATGTAATTTACCATTTGCAGTGTTTTTTCCTTTTTTTTTAAAAAGTATGGACTTTAAAAAAAAAAAAACATTCAATCTAGGTGGATGCCGCATCTGTCACCTGTGGGCTCTGTAGTGAGAACTGTAGTGAGAACTGAGTGATCAAACACCACTGATGACTTAGTTCTCCCCCTCCGCTATGAGCAGAGAGCCGGTGACTTTCAGTCACTGGCTCTCTGCCCCTCCAGTGTTCACTGGAGTGCTGGGCTGTGGCGGGGCAGCAGGGGCTGAGATAGACCACTGGGAGGCTGAGCCAAGTGGCGATCCAGGCATCTGGGTGGATCCTGACCACATGGTTGGGATCTTTTCAGAGCCTGGACCGGCTGAGTGATATCAGCCGACAGCGGACTTTAGTCCACTGTTGGCTGAAAACGGGTCACAAGAGTACAGAACTAACTGCACTTCTGTGAACTACATGAGAAGTATAGCCAAAAAAGCTTTAGCTATACTTCTCCTTTAATCTCCAGAAGCAATGATAATCCCGATTCTGTAATTGCTTTGGAGAACAAAGATTTTTACTTACATTTAGTATATGGTCCTGATTATTATATAAATGGAAACATTTAGCTTAGCCATTAATACATTTCTAAAACACAATGTTACCTTTTTTAAAAACAAAACAATTTAAAAATACTGTAATATAATTTTAACTTTAGCAGTGTCTTAATATTTGGAAAACAATATAAATAAACAATATAAAGTTTAGGATTGTAGGAAAAAAATACATTTATTAAACAGGCAGAAAATAACCCAAGGGGAAACCGTGAATACTTTACTTGCTATTATACAAATGGCTAAAAATAACAAAATACAATTTAGCACAAGTATATTATTTTGCATTTCAGAAGACAAAATAAGTACAGTCTTATTAAAACAGAGTTAATCCAGTGATATTTATATAATGTTTAAAAAGTGTTAAATAGAGAGAGAAAAATTGAAATGACAGAACAGAGGCCTAGAGTATCTTTATGAAGTCTAAAATAAGCTACAAACATTAATTAAATGCTAATACCACAGAGCTAGGAGATTGCACATCTATGTGTGCCTGTTTCATATGCATAGCCCAGACACATAGCAATAGAATTCTATGGGCCCCTAAAGACACTGTTGCAGAGCAGACTCACAAGCCAGCTCAATTAAGTGCATCATTATCATTAAAACAATATCTTAATTTTAATTATATTCCGTTAAATAGAGCCACCACATGCAGAAGGTCCCGGGGTCTCTGATACCTTGAGGGGATATGATGACCCTTTCGTGCTCTCACCCTGGAGAATAGCATCTCTGTCACTGCATAAAATATACACTGTTATGCCTGCAGATTCTATGTATTAAAATGTAAATGGGGAGATGCACTGTCAACTTTTATTATGGAAGGTTGTCACCTTCCCAGAAGAGACTACTAAAATCCACAATGTATTGTGACTCCCCCTTAACCAATATCATCTATTAAAATAAATTGGAAATTTTAGGAGAGAATGTTAATAATATAATTAAGCATGCTATGTCAGAGCAGCCAAATACTATTTAAGTGAAATGTTCACACAAAGAATATGACTACATTAAGCATCTTTTGTAAAATAGTACATGTAATAGCTAAAATTGTACATAAAAAAATATTTAGCACGTGGAATGATGCTAAAGAATGTCAGAATAAATTGTCATTTTTAGAAAGGATTAAAATACACTGGTTAGCTGCCTGTCATTGCCTCTAGTACTGCATTATATCTGTTAAAATCACAATAGCTGTAGTCTTACAGATGTTGTTGGGAGATCAAGTGTGAAGTTTGCTTTGCATCACTTTTTTTTGAGTATGTGTTGTTTATTGGAGCATTATCCGAAAAAATCCAGCTTTGGAGGGGCGTGGCTAGCCGGCAAAGTGGATGGCTGCACATTAAAACAGCTCCTCTCTACATCGGGCTGCTGGAGACATTTACAGCAACTAGAAGCGTTGGATCGAGACGCCAGTGTCCCAGAGCTGACCACTTGACCACCAGGAAAAGAAAAGACTGGGCCAAACCCCCAGCTGGGCCGTTACACAAACCAAAATGACTCCAGTGGCCCTGCAAGCTCAGCACGAGGGCCTTCTGAGGAGCACAGCTCAGCACCCTCAGCATCATCTGGTACACAGCAACTGATCCTGGCACAGGAAGGGAAACTACTCTCACCCACCTTCATCATCCTCCAGCCCAGTGAAAAACAAACAAAAGAGGAGTGATCCACCAGTTGTTTATCTGGGAGGTAAGCAGCTTGAACTCTTCTCTAGAGGATACAAGGGAGTTGCAGGACTCCATCTCAGAATTCCCCACAGCAGACCAGCCAGTCCTGGATACTACACTAAAGGACATGCTAGTGTCTCTGCGCTCAACCTTACAAGCAGACATGATAGCACTAGTCGAACAATTTAAGTCTGAAGACTCATCAGTCAATAAAAGAGTAACCCATATTGAGTCAAAAATGGGGGAATTTGCATCCATGTTTAATGATCTAGTGCAGAGAAATGCAATTAGCGGATCTCCAGCTCTTGCAAAACTACAAGTCCCATCATGCCTCTGCCTCTGGGTGTCATGCTTGTGGCTGTCAGAGTCTTGCTATGCCTCATGAGACTTGTAGTTCTGCAACAGCTGGAGATCCACTAATTGAATATCCCTGATCTAGTGGATGCTCATAATGAAAAAGATGACGAGATCTGGTGGATGAAAACTAAACTCACAGACCTGGAGGATAGATCGCAATGTAATATGAACATTTTGGGAATTACAGAGTCTGTTAAACCTCCAGATCTGAACAAATACTTTACAAATCTATTAAAAGATGCGCTCCCAGAGGTACCATTAGAATAAATAATCGTAGATCATATACACAGGCTACCTAGACCTAAACATATTCCTTCTCACTTACCAAGAGATACAATTGTGAGAATCCATTTTTATCATACAAAAGAACAGCTTGAGAGGGTCACAAGAAATCGAGATAATCTACCGCATAGTTTACAGGATCTGTCATTCTTTGCTGATTTATCCGCTTTCACTCTACAGCAATGCAGACAAATTGCAACCATTACAAAGCCTCTACATATTCATCGCATCACCTACCACTGGTTATACCCTGCCAAATTACTTATAATAAGAGATGACCCCACCTATGTAGTTACCTCTGTGAAAGAGGGATTACGCCTATTGCAAGATTGGAACATACTGGAACCCCAAGGTTCAACAAAAGAAGGTACCCCTAATTCTCCTTCATGTACACGTGATGAGTCTGATGCTGAAGTGGGTTGATCCATGTGCTTTCATTCACTATAGTGTGAATTATAATTTCTCTGGCGGCCCAGGAGAATGCCACACTGCCTAAACTTATTTGATCCCACTAGTTTGTGCGGGTTTATTTCCGCACAGATTCTATTATAGAATCGTCTGTTTTTACCTTTTCATACAACAGTAAAACCACAGGTCTCCTTCCACTATCTCAGCGCTATGGAGCTTATAGACTTCAAAGTCAGACATTTCAATAATTTCAGAAATTACAGTAATCACAGTAATTCAATAAAGCACAGTGATTCAAAATATTAGCTGCTGCTTAAAATGCAAAAGAAAATATACACAAATATTAGTAAAATGTCCACAGGTACTTCAATAAGTGCCCCTGAATACTAAAGCAGCGCTACTGTCATTACTTTAGTATGACTAGCTTTCATATGTTAATAGCATATGAGAAAAGTGAATGATAGATGGTGGTAAAAACTCCAAAAAGACACAGATGGTGATCCTAATGCGATATTGTAGATGTGCACCTCACACCAGAATCCTCAAGTATGCGTCACACTCCCCTTAGGGGTTCTCACTCACCAGAAAGCAAAACATATCAAGCCTTAATATGTTTCAGGTAACCGTCATCCACATCATGGAGGGTGTTAGAGTTGTGCAGCATCTCCCATAGGTGCTCGGATAAAGAAAAAAAGCTCCAAATAGCATAATTCTGTTTTATTCTTTATTAAACTCAATGGCACACTCCATAAAACATGACAGCAAGATGGTTCTTTTGTCTTCATAAAAAACAGCAGCGTAATGCACAGCACAGGATAGACACAAAGCTTACATGAGAAGCTTACAAACATAGGGAAGACAGTGTCCACCGCTTATTTCCAGTTGTCTTCCTGGCAAGGAAAGCAAACGTCACTTCCGGGCGCCGTAAGGTCACGCCCTGACATGTTTCATCATCACAACTTCATCTGAGGGTGTGGCCTTATGGCGCGGCGTCCCTGTATTTATACTGACTGACTGCAGCACAGATTAACTTTCTGAGTGCTGAGCCACTCCAATCTCTTATGGTGCACATAGGCAGCCACTAATATACTACTCAGAAGCAAACAGACAATCTGCAGTCAGTCTTTACCCAGCATATATATCTCATTCCGTGTGGGCCTCTCAATGGTGTATCGAAACTACCAAAATGTAAAACCACAATGCATAATATTTTATACTGTAAACATTAAAACATTATACACAAATTAAAAATATATATATTATATATATATATATATATATTATATATATATATATATATATATATATATATATATATATATATATATATATATTATATATACATATATACACACACATATATACACATATATATGTGTATTTTTTCTTTTATAGCGCAAAAAAAACAAAAACCCAGCAGTGATTAAATACTACCAAAAGAAAGTTCTATTTGTGTGAAAAAAGGACAAAAATTTCATATAGGTACAGTGTTGCATGACTGAGTAATTGTCATTCAAAACGTGAGAGCACCGAAAGCTGAAAATTGGTCTGGTTAGGAAGGGGGTTTAAGTGCCCAGTGGGTAAGAGGTTAAACCCCAATTTTATGTTCTGTATGTGTTCTGCAATATGAACCTTCAGCGGCCTTTTTGTGTGGTCCACATACATCAGCCTACAAGGGCACTCCAAAACATACACTACTTGTGTTACATGTGATGAATTCTTTAATTTTAAATTCTTTGTTATTGGAGGTTGATGTGAACCTCTCTAGGCCCCTCATAGGTACAGAGACTTCTCTGCATGCCCTAAATTTTTGGCACGCGAAGAAGCCATCCCTGTCCCAAAACGAGGATGGCCTAGTGGTGGGGTCCAAAACGTTTTTAATTACCCTATCACCCACACTAGGGGCCTTTCAATAAATACATTTGGGTTGCTGAGGCAATACAGTTTTAAGGGTGCTTTCTAAACATAAGATAAGCCAGTGGGTCTTAAAAATAGATTCTATTTCCCTATACTGGGAATGGAATGACGTGATAAAGCCCCATTAATGGTTTGTGTGAGTCCTGACTGGTGTTGTTTCTTTTAAACAATCCTCATGTGGAATGGCCTTTATCTCCTCTACAATTGCATCCAATCTCTGAGGATTTTAACCCTTCTCTACAAACCTGTCTTTCAATACTTCAGACTGGAGCACAAAGTCTTTAACCGTTGAAAATTCCTTTTTACGTGCATTATTTGGCCCTTGGGTTTGTCCCTTAACCAAAAAGGGTGATGGCCACTTTGGAGGGGCAGGTAACTATTGCGATCTGTTGGTTTAAAGTAAACCTTAGTTTCTAATCCATCATTAACCCTATATATATATATATATATATATATATATATATATATATATATATATATATATATATATTCACATCTAGGAAGTTTATTTCGTCTTTACTCCACTGGCTCTTTAATCTCATATTATTCCCATTACTGTTAAGATATTCAAGATAGTTCATTAGACATGATTATATGATTCTGTCCCTGCCCATATAAATATTAAATTGTCAATATATCACCTGTAGAACAGTAGCTCATCTCTCTTCTTTCCTTTTTCTGTGTTTTTACCTTCTGTTCATTTATTGAAGTTATATCCGGTACAGTTTTCCATTTGCAGATCTTTGCCATCCAGGAGCTCATCTGATCACTCTTAAAGCATTTGTTAACCCAAAAAAATAAAATAAAGATCCTGTTCCCTTAAAGCACGTTATACAGCACAGTGCTTGTGCTGTGTCATTTGGACCCCCGTATCATCTGAAATACCTGGCTGATCCTGCCTGGCTATACCCTCCCCTCTGAAAACTGACCACAATAATCATGGCTGCTGAGCCCTGACACTGTGGTCAGTTTGCGTGATTCCATCAGCCACAGCCTGCTATCTGTCTCCTGTGTCCCCCCCCCCTCCTCCCCACTCCCCTCTTGTCTGTCTCTGCTCATACCAGTGCCCGCCCCCCCATCCTGCTGCTCTCATATTAGCTATTAAATGCTCCCATCCTCTCTGCACCATTATAATAATTGTCCCTGTGCCTGTGTTCTGTAAAAAATCTGCACAATTGTACCTATATGAGCATGGCACTCAGGCACTCAGCTGATTGTCCATGCTGACTCTCTCCCCCTCCTCCCTGGCTGATGTCAGCGGGAGGGATCGGCCCCGCCCAGTGCAACTGTGAGCCGAGAGTGATGAGAGGAGAGGGATCAGCTGGGCGCCTGGAGCAGCGCTCATATAGGTACAATATGGCAGATTTTTTTTTACAGAACACAGGCACAGGGACAATTATTATGATGGTGCAGAGAGGATGGGAGCATTTAAAAAAAGTGGGTGGACAACCACTTTAACATTTATCCTTTTAATCTGTCACCCATCTACTGAAGCTCTATTATCTACAACCCAAGGCATCCATCTACCAGGTAACTCATCTTTGCTGCCTTTTTCTTTATTCACATTATAAATCAACAACATAACCTGCTCTACAATCTACAATTGTACAACCATGGCCTTTAAAATTTCTTCATTGAATGTGAAAAAGGCTTGAATAGCCTGCACAAGAGGCAAATGGCTTGGCAAGAAGCCTGTAGTCTCAAATGTGATATTATATGCTACCAGGAGACACAGTTTGATTCTCAAACCATCAGTTTTTTGACATCGCCAATTTCCTTACGTATTTCTAGCAAATGGACCCTCAAAAAAAAGAGGAGTAACGATAGCAATTAAAGACTCTGTCAAATTTACTCAAATGGAGGTCCACACAGACATTTCTTGCAGATTTATAATCCTAGTCTGAACTAAACAAGGTTACGTATACAATATTCAACTTGTACCTTCCTAATACCAAACAAATATCCTTTCTAAACAAAATCTGGAAAAAAGTCTCTTTACTTTGTAAAGGGCATCTAGTGTTTTGCGGAGACTTCCAAAGGTATTCAGAACACTAATCTTGACCTTTGTAGTGACACAAGTCATAGGAAACGTACGGCAACACTGGCTCACTTTATTTCTTTGTCTGGTCTATTTGACATCTAGAGATGTCAGCATTCAATAGAACGGGATTTTACATTCTTTTCTAATGCTCACCATACATACTCATGTATAGACTTATTCTTAGTGGTCAAATTTCTGCTACAAAAGATTACCAAATTGGATATTCGCTACATCACATGGTCTAACCACTCTCCAGTTTCCATAAATGTGAGGAAGATTTGTACCGAAACAAGGGCGAATAGATGGCGCAATGATATTTATACATTGTCCCAACCAGAAAATAAGAAACAAATTCTGACATAACTTAAAGAATTCTTTGATATTAATGCTCCATCGGTCAAAGATCCCTTCACATTATGGAACTCCCATAAGGTGTATATCAGAGGTTTACTTATACAATTAACTGCTAAAATTAAATAGCAACTCACAAATCGGCTTAATGACCCAATATCTAAAAAAATATTTAAAAAATCATCTATATTCAGAATCCCAAAACAGGTAGCAGAATGTCTAACCCAAAAGAAATAGCTGATGCTTTCAGTGAATATTATGAATAGCTATAAAATTTTTAAAATGATAAAACTCCTCAACCCTGAGAAGAAATTATTTCCGAATACTTATGCCCCATACACACGATCGGAAATGCTGCCAGCAAAACTCTGATGAGAGCTTTTGGTCGGAAAATGCGACCGTGTGTATGCTCCATCGCACTTTTGCTGGGGGAATTCCAGCCAGCAAAAGATTGAGAGCAGGTTCTCTATTTTTCGGTCGGAAAAAGTTCCTATCCGAAAATGCAATCGTCTGTATGCACTTCCGACGCGCAAAAAAACATGCATGCTCGGAAACAATTCGATGCATGCTCGGAAACATTGAATTTAATTTTCTTGGCTTGTCATAGAGTCTTGACGGTCGAAAGTTCAGGGAACTTTTGTGTGACCGTGTGTATGCAAGCCAAGCTTGAGCGTAATTCTGTCAGAAAAACCATCCAAGATTTTTCCGACAGAAATTACGCTCGTGTGTATGGTATTAGCGTCATTCTCCTTGCGTACACTCCCTCAGATAGAGTTATCCCAACTAAATCAACCATTTACGTTTGATCAAAAGTCTCCCCAAAAACAAATTTCCAGGACCCGATGGTTACTCATTAGAGTATTACCAACTTTTTGGATCTATACTCTCGTCACATATGCTATAGGTCTTTAATACCGCTATGTCCAAAGCCAATTTTCCTCTTGAAATGTTAAATGGCTACTATAATTACCCTGCCTAAAGAAAGTAAATAACCAAACACACCACAGAATTTTAGATCAATTTCTTTGCCAAACGTGGATGTGAGGTATATGTCAAATTGATAGCTAATAGTTTGGCTGAAATTCTGCCAAGCCTGAATAAACAGGACCAGGTGGGATTCGTATCTGGTCGCCAAGCTCCAGATGCAACTAGGAGGATGGTTAATCCTGCACATAATGGAAAAGTCCAAAGAGCCTTCTCTGCTCCTTGCATTGGATACAGAGTAGGCCTTTGACAGAGTACAATGGGGTTATCTATGCAGAGTTCTGGAAATATTTGGAATGAGGGGACCAATACAATCTGCTATCTCAGCCCTGTGATAGATGTATGAGATAAATCCGCGCAATGGATTAGGTAATTTGTTATGGGTGTGGCTGCTGCCTCTACAGATACAATACTACCTAGGTGGAATGTATTAAAAAATGGTAAAAAAGCAGGAGTAGTATGGCGCTGCCCTTATGGAGATAAAACGGATTTTTTCTTTGTAGTGAACAATAACTCTATGTGTTACCTAGCATCCATAATTCCTAAAGTATTGCTTTTAAAGATGGTTATTATAAACCCGTGTGTGCCAAAAAAATTGAGTATTTTTATATTCAAATCTGTGACTGGTGCTGGATTCTTGCTAATAAAAGTAAAATAGCAACATAAGGTGCTTCAATTAATCAACAAAAGTGCATTATGCAAAATCAATAAAGTGACCAGTGCTAAATCATACAAATTCATACAAAATTGTGCAAGATGTATAAGATAAATCCGCGCAATGAAGTAAGTATTTTATTATGGGTGTGGCTGCTGCCTCTACAGATACAATACCACCTAGGTGGAATGTATTAGAAAAAAAAAAAAAAAAAAACAGGAGTAATATGGCGCTGCCCTTATGGAGATAAAACTGATTTTTTCTTTGTAGTGAACAGTAACTCTATGTGTTACCTAGTATCCGTAATTCCTAAAGTATTCCTTTTAAAGATGATTGTTTATAAACCTGTGTGTGCCAAAAAATTGAGTGTTTTTATATTAATCTGTGACTGGTGCTGGATTCTTACTAATAAAAGTGAAATAGCAACATAAGGTGCTTCAATTAATCAATAAAAGTGCATTGTGCTAAATCAATAAAGTGACCAGTGCTAAATCATACAAATTCATACAAAATTGTGCAAATTATCCATCATAAATAGTGACTGATGTATTAATTGGATAGGAAAAGTTCAGTTTATGAGAAAAAAAGTTCTTTTTGGAGTGTTTTGAGGTGTTCAATCTTTGAGGATCAAATATCTGTAGGAAAACTTCTTATCCAGGTGCTGGTTCTTTAATTAGTGCCTTGTCTGCATGCTCTGACAATGCTTGCACTCACCGGATTTTTCTTTCCCCTGCAGGGGTATAGGCGGTCACAGTGTCTGCCACTGTGTAGCAATCAAGGATGTCCCCCAAATTTTACTTGCATGTTATGGTGTGATATTTACATGTAAAGGAAAGAAGGGATACCCATCGCGTAAAACCATAAGAGAACGTTGTATGAAATTGTATGATTTAGCACTGGTCACTTTATTGATTTTGCATAATGCACTTTTGTTGAATTAATTGAAGCAGGCCTACTGGTACTGGGTTTCCCCCATGACTTATACACAATTCTATAGTGCCTGGCTACCATGGCAGGTGCGAACTGAGCAAAGCAAACAGGTACTTGCAGTTGGCAGACAGGCAGAATGATTCAATGACTGTCCGGGTAAGAGGCAGACAGAGTTCAGAGAATAGTAGATATCTGATCCGAGGTCATACACAGGGAAATCCAATCAGCAGAGCAGACAAACAGATAGCTTGGAAAACATGTTGCAAACGCAATATCACAAGCATGAGACTGCAGGCTTGGCTAGCTTATATCAGGTTTGGTCTCCACCCAAAGTCTGGGTGGAGACCACTTTGCAGGTGGATAGACAGACTAGGGAGAATGCCACAGCCAAAATCAGGCAGGATGCTGGAGCAGGATTGCACATGCTCCTGAAAGCAGGGCCGGATTAACATAGGGGCTATTGGAGCTGCAGCTCCAGGCCCCTTACCTTAATATAGGCCCATTTGCCCAAAAAATTGTTTAAAAAAAAAAAGAAGATCGAGTTTCGAGAATCATAGAGACCCCAAATTTAGCTGAAGACCTATCCCACCACTGGTCAAAATTTGGGGCTCCTAGGACCTATGGTTTCAGAGATACATGGGCTTCTTGCGTAACCTGTCACAAGCTACATACAGAGCGGCCAGTTTAAATACAAACTGGCACACTCTGTTTGCAGCAGCCTGAGAGGATGAGCTCACAGTTAATCTTCTCACTTCTTATCAGAGCTCAATGGACAGCTTGGAGCCTTGGACCAATGGTAAAGTACAATTGGCCCCAGCTGTCCAATAAAAGACACATGCTCCCTTCTAGCCCAGCCCTCTTAAATGTAAGAAAATACATGGGTTTATGGGTATAAGGTTTACCCATAATCCCATGTCTTTCTTACACCATTAAAAGGGAGAATGAGTAACTTCTGCTGTTGAAATATAATTAAGATAAATCATATATTAGGCCCGTATGTCCATTTTTCATCCATCCATTCTCGGATGAAAAACGGACATACATGTATCCCTATGGGATAGCGGATGTCAGCGGATGAACATCTGCTGACATCTGATGACATCAGTCTCCACTATGCTCCGTTTCAGATGATGGAAGAAAACCCTACTTTTCCATCTGCCTGTGGATCGGTTGAAAACAAATTCTTCGGTCCGTCTTCATCCGATCCCCCATAGAGGAACGCGGCGCCCTGGCAGGTTGGTCCCTGCACAGTGTGCAGAGACAGACCTGTCATCTGCCTGCTCAGCCGGGATCGACAGAGTGATCCCCCGCTGAGCAAAGCGGAGCCCATACACAGACACGCCCATGTGAATGGGCCCTAATTATGCTATAAGTTATAAGATAATAATTTATTATTATTTATCTATTTACTGTGAAATTACTGGTTGGAAAATATAACTTCAAACTTCAGTAATTTGTCCGTTAAGCCACCTGGTTGAGTACAGTTTTTGAAAATATAGTAAATTACCTTAAAAACAATATAATAATTATTTGTATATTACTTATGGTAATTAACCTCTTGCCACCCAGGCCAATTCTGACACTTCTCTCCTACATGTAAAAATCATAATTTTTTTGGTATAGAATTACTAAAAACCCCCAAAAATTATATATGTTGGTTTAGCAGACACCCTAGGGAATAAAATGGTGGTCATTGCAACTTTTTATGTTACACGCTTTTTGCACAGCAATTTTTCAAACGTGTTTTTTTTAGGAAAGAAACTGTTTCATGAATAATAATAAAAACAAAAACACTAAAGCTTGCCTGATTTTTATTTGCATACTATGAAAAATGATGTTACGCCGAGTAGATGGATACCCAGCATGTCACACTTTACAATTGGGCACACTTGTGGAATGGCGCCAATCTTCTGTGCTTAAAAATCTCCATAAGCGACACGTTAAAATTTTTCACAGGCTAGAAGGTTTGAGCAGGCAGTTTATTCAGTTTAGCTAGATCTCACTGCAGACCGTTCCTGCTGTACTGTTTCTAATATACTTCAGGCAGGCAGTTGATTAAGTTAGCTGCAGTGTATTTAATATATATATACAGTCACACTGCTATATATATATATCCACTGTATACAGTTTAGCTAGATCTCACTGCAGACCGTCCTGCTGTACTGTTTCTAATATACTTCAGGCAGGCAATTGATTCAGTTAGTTGCAGTGTATTTAGTATATATATAGATATATATATATATATATATATATATATATATATATATATATATATAAATATATACATCCCGGCTTTATATATATATATATATATATATATATATATATATATATATATATATATACACACACATATATATATATATATATATATATATATACATATACACACACACACTGTATCCAGTTTAGCTAGATCTCATTGCAGACCGTTCCTGGTGTACATATTCAAATACACTTTCAGGCAGGCAGGCAAGTGATTCAGTGATCCACAGTGCATTAAATATATATATATATATACAGTCTCCAACATATATATATATCCACTGCATTCCAGTCTAGCCAAGCCTATATCTGACTGCAGGCCATTGCTGGTGTACGTTCTCAAATACACTTTCAGGCAGGCAGGCAAGTGGTTCAGTGATCCGCAGTGCATAAAATATATATACTGTCTGCTACATATATATCCACTGCATTTTAGTCTAGCCAAGCCTATACCTGACTGCAGGCCATCCCTGGTGAAATTTTTCTAGTAAACTTCAGGCGGTGTTTTGCTAATCCAATTTTATAGCATGTCTGGAAGGCCACCAAGGAAAGGCAGACGCTCACAGGCCACTAAAAGAGGGCAAGCAGGCTCTGTGTCTACAGCCAACAGTGATGGGCGTGGACATGGTGCATCCTCAGCATGTGGCCATGGGGCACGCTTGTCCTTTTTTTTGACAGCTGGCCATGTTGAGCCACAACATGCAGAAGAGTTGGTAGAGTGGATCACAAAGCCATCCCCATCCTCCTCATCCTCTGTCACCCAGGCTAAGAAAAGTTTGGCTGCCAGTGCAGCTGCCAAAGCGGCCTATTACATCAGCTCAGTGACATCAGTCACTCCTTCCCTAGCCCCACCATCATGTCCTGAGGAGTCCCCCGAACTGTTCGACCACAGTGACGGGTACATGCTGCAGGAGGATGCGCAGAATTTTGAAGGCTTCGATGATGGTACCCAGGTTAATGATGAAGGCAGTAACGTGAGCCCAGAGAGAGGGGGTGCCCAAGAAGGACAAGAAACAGTCATGTTCCTCCAGCTGCAGCATACTGCCAGGTTTGCTCCAGTGGCGAGGAGGGAGGGGATGATGAGGTCACTGACTCTACGTGGGTGTTTGATAGAAGAAAGGAGGAGGAGGCACACCTCCAACGTGGCAGGATGCTCTCCTGGAGCCAAGTTAAGGACAGCCAACCGACTGCATCACACTGCAGAGTTCCGCATGTGCAGGGCTCTGCTGACTCTGCACATTTTTTCAAAAGTTCTTTGGTGTGGGCCTTTTTTGAGACGTGTGAAGCAGATTGCACCGTTGCTGTTTTCAACATATGTCTGAAGCGTATCAAGCATGGCCAAAACAGCAGCCGCTTGGGCACCACATGCTTGACCAGACATATGTCAAGCTCCCATGCAGTCCGTTGGCAACAGTACTTAAAAGACCCACACCAAAGAACAAGGCGGACCTCTCCTTGCTCCTCATCAGCTGGGATCTCCAACCCCACTATACTTTCAGTCCTCTGAGACCTGCACTGAGAGGAATGAAGGTGTAGAATTAGGTGTCCCAAGCACTTGCGAGCAATCTGCTAGCGGTACACCTAAATCCGATTGTAGCAAGCAAATTTCCCTACCCCAGTTGCTAAACCGTCGCAAGAAATTTGGTCCCAGCCATTAACATGCTCAGCGGCTGAATGCTAATTTGGCTAAACTGCTAGCACTCCAACTGCTGCCTTTTCAGCTGGTAGACTCTGCCCCCTTTCGATAATTTGTGGAATGTGTGATACCTCAGTGGCAGGTTCCAAAACACCATTTTTTTTCTCGGAAGGCCATTCCGGCTCTCTACCAGCATGTGGAAGGCAATGTCTTGGCCTCATTGGACAGGGCGGTAAGCGGTAAGGTGCATATTACCGCTGACTCATGGTCCAGCAGGCATGGACAGGGACGTTACCTTTCTTTTTTTTTTTTTAAATTGTTTATTTATTAAGTATATTCAAGTATACATAAACAAAGTATTCATTCTCTTAGAAAAGACATTGATAGCAGCATATTTTCAATGAGGTAAAACATTTTTTTTTTTTTTTTTTGGTAGCTTATTATATAACAAGAAGAAAAAAAAAACAAAAAAAAGAACATTAGGTGTCAAATGATTTTCAGACAATACATACACATCATGGTAGAAGTAAGATGATCAATTAGTGAAAAACAGCAATGGCATGGTTTGTGGTCATGCTACAGTCAATCAATATAGGAAACTGTCTTTATATCTCATTGACTCTGGACTATCTGGGGGTCCTCTACGTTATATTCAGAGGAATCCCAGTGTCCCCATATAGCCTCGAATTTGGGAAGGGAGTCATCAATTATAGCTGTAATACGTTCCATCCTGCGAATGTCTGTAATTACTGACAAAAATTGTGCAAAGGTAGGGGGGGTGTTAACTAACCAACATTGGGGTATAACCCGTTTGGCCGCTAATAAGATAAAGGCCATCAGTTTCCTAAGTGTTTTTGGCATCTTGGGGAGGGGCAAGCCCAGCAAGAGATGTATAGGTTGGTAGGGTATAGGAAAGTTTAGAATTTTTCCCAGCAGGGCATGGATCTGAGACCAGTATGGCGTTATCAAGGGGCATTCCCAAAATATATGGAAGTGGGTGCCCAGAGATGAGCCACATCTCCAGCACTGACCAGATGTAGTCAATTTCTGTCTTAGAAGAAACTCCGGGGTCCTATACCAGAACATCAGTATTTTATAGGATGTTTCTTTCTGAGTCACACATCTGGATGTCTTAGATGTATTTTCCCATATATTCTTCCAATCGCTTATTGGAATAGGTCTGTTTAAAATATGGGACCATTTGCGCATATATGTGTGAGTCTGTTCTGTGACAGGAGAGGCAGCATGCAGAATTTTGTAGATGGTGGATATTAGATGAGGTTCATGAGGGCCTCTGGAGCACACCACTTCAAATTCAGTAGGGATAGTTAGGGTCAGTTGTGGTATTTTGGTGGAAAGAAAGTGTTGGATTTGTAGAAAGGAATAAAAGAGGTTCTTTGGGATTTTATATTTAGATTGTAGGTCAGTAAAAGAGAGAAGTTTACGGGTGACTGGGTTAACCAGGTGGCGTAGTTGGAAAATACCAGCTTTCGTCCATGGTAACATGGCATCATAAGAGAGACTGTCAGGGATTTCCGGATTAAAAGTAATATTTGTTAAAGGAGAACATAGGGATGAAAGTCTATATTTACCAGAGCAACTTTTCCATATTGAGAGGGTAAACAGCATCGGATTTAAGCTGATTTTACGCAATTGAGAGATGAATTTATCCGAAGATGGCCATAGCATATAGCATGGATGTGCGGGAACCGTGATGCCCATTTCTATCTCAGACCATCTGTTAGGGGCGTATCTGGATGTCCAAGAGGTTATTGTTCTTAGATGGGAGGCATAATAATATTTGATTATGTCGGGTGCCCCCAAACCTCCATCGGCTCGGGATGCAAAGAGTACCGAGCTAGCTATCCTATGAGATTTATGATTCCAAATGAAATTTAGGAAATTTCGTTGGATTAGCTTTAATTGAGACATTGGAACCTTGACTGGGAGGGTCTCAAAGAGATAGAGGAGCTTAGGGAGCACCGACATTTTGAGGACGTTTATCCTTCCAAGGAGGGACAAGGGGAGGTTCGTCCATGACTTTAATAATTTGTTGATTTCTGTAAACATAGGAGGAAAATTGGCCTGAAAAAGAGTGGAGTAGGAGGAGGTCAGATAAACCCCAAGATATTTCAAGGAGTGGGTGCACCAACGATATTTGAAATTTTCCTGTAAAGTTGAGAGTATATCTGTGGAAAGGTTAATAGGGAGGGCTTCAGTTTTGGTCGGATTTATTTTAAAACCTGAAATGCTGCCAAATTGATGTAGAATTGCATGAAGAGAGGGGAGTGATATATGGGGGTGGGTCAAGGTTAATAGAATGTCGTCAGCAAATAGAGACAGTTTGTATTCCTGATGTCTCAGCGCCACTCCCCCTATGTCAGGGTGGGAACGAATAGCTTCGGCCAGAGGTTCCAGGCTTAAAATGAAAAGTAAGGGGGATAGAGGGCATCCTTGGCGAGTGCCATTACTTAGGGAGAATAGCGGAGAGACATGGGAGGACAACTGTACCTGAGATGTGGGCGTGGAGTAAAGCGCTTTTAAAGCGTGTATAAAAGGACCTGAAACTCCGTATCTAGTCAAAATGGCGAACATAAAAGACCAGTTTAGGCGATCAAATGCCTTCTGAGCATCTAAACTGAGGACTATCGCAGGTTTCTTAGTTTTAGTCAAAAGGTCAATAAGATCGATAGTTCTTCTAGTGTTGTCTCCTGCGTGTCTAGTGGGAACAAAACCGACCTGGTCCCTATGTATAAGTGAGGGAAGAAGTAGGGACAATCTGTTAGCTAAAATTTTTGTGAAAATCTTATAATCAGAGTTCAAGAGGGCAATGGGACGATAGTTATCTGGTAATGATAGGTCCTTATCAGGTTTCGGAATAACTGTAATAAAGGCATGAAGGAATTGGGAATGCGGAACTTTCCCTGACATCAGGGAGGTAAATAAACTTATCATATGGGGTATTAAAACTGGTAGGAAGCCTTTAAAATATGAATAAGGAAGCCCGTCGGGCCCTGGGGACTTGTGGGTCGGAAGCTGTTTAATAACCGCTGTAATTTCTTCAGCAGAGATGGGAGCATTGAGCCCTGAGCGTTTCTCAGGAGAGAGCGTAGGAAGGTTTAGAGTTTTGATGAAGTCATCAAACTTTTCTTGAGTGAATGTAAAGTTTTTGTCTGTTGCTAGGCAGTTATAAAGTCTTTGGTAATAGTCACCAAAGACTTTGGACATGTGTTGGGGGCAATATGTAGGTTCACCGTTGGGTTGTAATAGGAAATCAGGGATTGAGGCTGTGGGTCTAGGTTTTAATTTGTTGACTAACATTCTATGGGGTCTATTAGCGAATTCGTAAAACTTTTGTTTGGACCATAACAAAGATTTAGCGAGTGAATTCAGGTCAAGAGATTTAATGCGATTACGTAACGATACCACTGATCTAAGGCGTTCCACCGTAGGGGAGCTGACAAGGGATTCTTCTGCTTTGGATAAGTCATGTAAGAGTGATGATCTTTGGAGAGCTCGGTCTTTCTTAAGACGGGAGCTTGAGGAGATGCACTCTCCCCTGAAAAAGGCCTTATGAGCCTCCCATAGGGTGGACGCCTCAGAAACCGAACCCTCATTAAGTTCAAAAAATTCTTTCAGTTTTTTCTGGAGATGAATATGAATATCAGGTATTTTAAGAAGGGTCTCGTTAAGACGCCAGTGGCACGACCTAGATGTAGGTTTGGTTAGGAGGAGATCAAGAGTTATGGGGGCGTGATCTGACCATGTGATTGTATTTATTTCCGAATGGACTATATATGACAGTAAGGGTGCTGAGACAAAGAAGTGATCTAGTCTTGTATATAGCTTGTGTGGGGGAGAATAGAATGTAAATTGTTTGGCTGTAGGATGTTTTATCCTCCAAGTATCGAAGAGGTTGTGAGCTCTGATAAGTTTCCTAAAGGCTGTAGCCATCTTTTGAACTTGGGGAGGTGGAGTGTGTGTAAAAAGGGCAAGTCTATCTTTGGTCGGAGACATGCATAAATTGAAATCTCCCCCAATGACCATGAATGGTTGAGAGAAGGATTGCAATTTTTCAAAAAACATCTCAAGAAAACCAATCTGTCCTGTGTTAGGAGCATAAACATTGGCAAGAGTAAATGAAACATTTTCATGATCACAGCTCAGGAGAACAAAACGGCCTTGAGGGTCTAAGTATGTCGATCTGACACGGATATTAGAGTTACGTTTCAGTAATATGGCTACTCCAGCCCTTCCAGAAGGGTCTGATGCTATATAAGCGGTAGGAAAATGCTTGGAGGCAAATTTAAAAGATCCCTCTGCTTTAAAATGTGTCTCCTGAACCATGATCACTTCTGCTTTGGATGCCTTAAATTCCTTCAACGCCAGCCAACGTTTGCGGATGGAACCTAGACCCTTGACATTACATGACAGTATACTTACAGCCATAGTTCAGGTATATGAGTAAAGCAAGTATTAAATTTAGAAGATAGGGAAGGAACGTGTACCATGATGTATAGAACATAATAATAAATGTATCATAGGAAATCATATGACAATATTGTATAATTTTTAAAAAAACATAACTGTATTTTGAACGTGGGTTTGAAAAAAAAACCCATATGTATGAGAAAAACAAGCGAAACAAGGGGTTGGGAATTGGGAAACAAAAACATAGAGAGCAATAATAATAAAAAAAAAAGAGATCCAGGGTATGACCAAAAAGGGTCTCTAGTGAAAAAAAAAGAAAAAAAAATACATACCAGTTAGGTATTAGGCCTGAGGCATGTAGAAGCCTCAGGAAATCACGGTCTCGAATTAAGACCATGTTAACAGGGGGTGTGTCAGCCTACAAAATTAGACTTGTGGGCCTCCGCCCGATCCGAACATTAAAGAAGAAAAAGAAAAAAAACATGTAACCCCTAACATGGAGGTTATGTGCTGGGTTGTAACAAACAAGTGAACAAATAGACATGTAAGGCACTTCGGAAATGAAGGTTCGACTCTGAACACAGAGTCTCAGGACACATAGGTCAAGAAATAAAAACAAAAACAAAAACAGAAAAGAAAAATATATGACCCATGTGTAAAGAGAGATCAAAGGGGTGTGTCACATCACGTTTTCAAGTAGGTCCTTTAAATGGAGCCGCTCTTTGAGGTGTAATTGGTGTCTTCCTTGACTTCTGGCGTACCGGGGTCCATATTTTCCCAGGTGTGGACATCTGCCGGGAAGGCTGGATTTGTATCTGCAGGTCTTCATCTGGTATAGGAGGGAGACCTAGGTTTTTGATAAAAGTTTCGCATTCTTGTAGGTCTCGCATGGAGTGTTGTGAACCATCTTTCATGACTGACAATCGGAACGGGAAACCCCAACGATAAGGGACTTGGTATTGTTGCAGATGAGAGGTAACTGGGCGTAGAGCGCGGCGTTTAGCCAAGGTGATGGGCGATAGATCGTTGAAAATTTGTAGTTTTGCGCCTTTGAATTCGACCTTCGATCTATTTCGGGTAGCAATGGTCAGGGCCTCCTTGCTCTCATAAAAGTGGAAACGGGCGATTATGTCCCTGGGATTAGCACCCTGAGGAGGTTTAGGAGCCAGTGATCTGTGTGCTCTATCCAGGCGCCATTCTATGTCAGGAATGTGAGGTACCAACTTGACAAACAGAGCAAGGAGATATGGTCGAATTTCTTTATCAGAAATGGATTCCGGGACTCCACGGAAGCGTAAGTTCTGACGGCGTTCTCGATTTTCGAGGTCCTCTTGTTGTGTTTGTAGTAGCGAGACTGCATTTTTCAGGCCTGCGTTTTCCTCTTCTAGGACATGGACATATTGAACCATGTCGTCAAATTTGGTTTCCAGATGATCCGTACGTTCACCGAGTTGATCTATTTCACCCCTAAGTTCATGGGCTAACTTATTTACTTCTTTGGTGATATTTTGGGTAATGTTGTGAAGCAGAGCTTGTAACTTGGTATCTAAAACATCCACTGTTACGGGTAGTGATGTTGCGGGGGAGACAGGTGGCTGTGGATGTTGTGAAGAGTCCCCCATAAAGAAAGAGGGATCAACTAACGGGAAATTGTCCGTTTGGTTCATAGCTATCTCCGGGGTATTTGAGGCCGGGGAGAGGGGTCTCCGTAGGTATTTCTCCATTGAGTGGGTTTGCCGAAGTGCGGCCTGTGAGACTTGTTTTGAGTATACAGTGCGTTGATCTCCAATCTTACCCATGCACTAGTTGAAAGGTAACCATGGGGTTTCTTGAAAAGTTAGTGTGTCTCCCGGGTCTTGGAAATAATAGCGTTGCAGGACGGGAGGTTCGGATCTGTAGGCGGAGGTTAAGGCTTAGAATTCAGACGTCTTCCATTTTTGCAAGCTGCGTGTGCGTTTTACATGGAACAGTTGTAAGGATGATTTCTTAGGTAACTGTTACAGGACATAATGTTCCCAGTAGTGAGTATTGATAAAGGTGTATAAAGAAATTAATTGCGATGAGTGTGTACAGCTTAGAGGAACAGAAGCAGCTGGGTGTATTTGGGAGTCCCAAGATGGCCGCCGGCCTCCGTGTGTAGGCCAAAGCCGTGGTCTTTCCTGTGGGGACACTTAGTGCTAGATGTCCGGGGTGTTTGGCTGTGGGGTGGTAAGTGTGGGTGATTCTACTGCTCACTGTGTCTCTGGGTTATGATGATTAAGCACAGTTTGGATGAATAGAAGTAGCTGGGTGCACCCTGGAGTCCCAAGATGGCCGCCGGCCTCCGTGTGTAGGCCGAAGCCGCGGTCTTTCCTATGGGCCGGCCGGCCGGCTGTGTGTTTGCTGCTCCGTCTGGGCCTCGTCTGAGCTAAAGGGCTTCTGGGGAGGTACACAGCTAATGGCACCGTTGGCGATTGATGTCAAGGGCGCTTGGTTTTGGGATGGGAGATGTGGATGTTCCCACTACTCACTGTGTCTTCCAGGGAGCTGGTGTGGTCTGATCAGTAGGCCGCAGGCCGTAGATGGACGTCCGGCCGCGGTATTCCAGGGCTCACGGTCGGGGATCTCCAGGCAGCACCGCTCCGCCTCAGGTCCATCCAGCAGCCGCCGAAGGTGTCCCGCCGGCCGGTGGAGGTAAGATGATTGCTGTGTAGGAGCGTGGGGGCCGAGAGGCCTCAAGATGGCGTCGGGCCTCGAGCCCGAGAAGCGGAGAGCCAGGCCGGGACCCACACAGTCGGGCAGACTCCGAAATGGAGGACAATTTTTAGCTGTGTTTACAGCCGAGGTTGTAGTGAGCAGTATGCCGTGCTTCTGGAAGTTCTCCGGGGTAAGAGAAAGGCAGGATGGCAGTAGATTGCTTGCTGGCTGAGCAGAGCTCAATACAAACACGTCTTCCTTGCTCAGTGTCCGGACACGCCCCCCGGGACGTTACCTTTCTTTCACGGCGCACTGTGTAACCCTGCTGGCAGCTGAGAAGGATGCAGGACATGGTGCAGTAATGTTGGAGCTTGTTCCTCCACCACGCCTCCAAAATGCTGGTAGTGGTGATTCTGCCACACCTCTCTCCTCCACCCCCTCCTCTTCTTTTTCCTCTATGGCCTCTTCCTGTGCAGATTTGTCCTCAGAACCAGCGGTGTTCCGCAGGCATTCTAGGGGCTACGCAAGCATTCAGGCAAAAATATGCCATGTGGTGCTTGAGTTGGTCTGCTTAGGGGACAGGAGCCCCACTGGGGCAGAGATTCTGGCAGCTCTGCAGGGGCAGGCTCAGAGGTGGTTGACGCCACGCCAGCTTCAGTCAGGAATAGGGGTTTGCGACAACAGCACCAACCTCCTCTCCGCCCTCCGACAGATACACTTCACCCATGTTCCCTGTTTGGCTCACATCCTTAATTTGCAGCAGTCCTTGTGCAGGTGCCCGGGCTTACAGGATCTCTTGAGGCAGGCCAGGAATGAGTACCTGTGCGAGTCTGGCACCAGGACAGGATCAGGGGAGCTTAGCTTTTTTTCCCCACACCAGTGGTAATGATCAAGGATGCATGCACTGTCCTGTCACCATTTGAGGAGGCAACGAGGAGGGTGAGCAGTGACAGTGCATGCATCAGTGATACTGTCCCTCTTGTCTTCCTGTTAGAGCACACTCTGCATGGAATAATGGACAGGGCACTTGAGGCAGAACAGAGGGAGGAAGAGGAGGACTTCCTTACCTCTCAAGGACCCTTTATCCAGACAGTATTCCTGCAGAACCGCCTATCACACAGGAAGAGGGGGAGGAGGAGGAGGATTGTGTCAGCATGGAGGTGGAGCCTGGCACTCAGCATCAGCAGCAGTCTTCAAGGGATCATTTTCAGTCCCCAGAAACCCATGGACTTTTACGTGGATGGGAGGAGGTGGCTGGTGATAATGTCGTCCTTAGTGACCCAGAGGACTCTGGACCGAATGCCTCAGCAAACCTATGCTGCATGGCCTCCCTGATCCTGCAAAACCTGCGAAAGGATCCTCGATTCGTGGTATCAAGGAGAGGGATCAGTACTGGCTAGCAACCCTTCTTGATCCACGTTACAAGGGTAAGGTTGCACAACTTATCCAGCCTTCGCAGAGGGAGCAGAGAATGAAACATCTTCGGGAGGCCTTGCAGAAAGTTTTGTGCAATGTGTTTCCAGAGCCTGGGAGGCTACAATTTCCTGGTCTTCCTGGACAACGTGTTGCTGAGGCTTCGGTCAGTCACAGAAGAAGAAGGTGGCCGTCTGACCGATGCGTTCAGACAATTTTTTAGTCCGCAGCCCCAAGGTCTGATCGGTTCCAGCAACCATCTCCAGCGTCTGATTTACATGGTGCAAAATTACCTTGGGGCAAGATCAAACTTGGAGACCTTTTCAACCGAAAATCCAATAGGTTACTGGTTCTTGAGGATGGATCACTGGCCAAAGCTTGCACAGTATGCAATTGAGCTACTGGCCTGTCCTGCATCCAGCGTTCTATCTGACTGTACATTCAGTGCTGCTGGAGGCTTTGTAACCGATCACAGGGTGCGCCTGTCCACCGAATTTGTCGATCGGCTGACCTTCATAAAAATGAATCAGTCTTGGATCACCAGCTACCAAGCACCTGATGCTGATGTAACCGATTAATTTTTTTATGAATTTGAGATCCCTTGAAGACTGCCTATGTTAATGCTGAGTGACTATCCTATTCCTCCACAATGTTCATGTTGATAGCTTCTAAGAACATTTTTGGTTCTGGGCACTAGCACCAGTGCCTAAAGCCCAATTTTTCTGCCCCTGTTTAACAGGGGTGTGTAATTACAATTTTTGCTGTAATATTTTGCAGCAGGGCTCGTTCCTGCACTCAACTAGAGTAACTGTGATGGCTTACAGTGTTGTGGCAACACCACCACCACACCACCACCAAAGGCCCAATTTTTCTGACCCTGTTCACACGGGGCATGTAATTACAATTCTTGTTTTAATATTTCACAGCAGGGCCCGTTCCAGCGCCCACCAAGAGTAACTGTGAGGGCTTACAGTGTTCTGGTACCACCAACACTTAAGGCCCAAATTTCTGCAGAGTATATAGGGCAGGCTATATAGTATATACAGGCGGTCCCTACTTTCAAACATCTGACTTACAAACGACTCCTACTTACAAACGGAGGGAGACGACAGGGAGTGAGAGGAAATCTACCCCTAGGAAGGGAAATTCTCTCTTGTAAGAGTTAATATGGGAAAAAGGTGTCTCCACTGACGCTTTATTATCACCAATCCTTGTTTCCCTAAAAACCCCAAATTTTCAAAATCCAACTGTCATTGGGACAGAAAGCGAGGTGAAATCTTCTGAACAGGGGCACAGGACAGCAAAACAAATGTTACAGGGGTGATGATAACCCTTCCCTGTGTTATTCAAAAAGCTTAAAAATAGATTTTTTGGCTGGAGCTGCACTTAAAAATTTTACCTGTTCCAAATTACAAACAGATTCAACTTAAGAACAAACCTACAGTCCCTATCTTGTTTGTAACTCGGGGACCGCCTGTATACTTCTGTTCAGAGTATATAGGGCTTGGGGGCCCCACGCCTTTTCTTTTTTTAATTTGGGTGCAGGGTTCCCCTTAATATCCATACAAGAACCAAAGGGCCTGGTAATGGGCTGGGGGGTTACCCATGCCATTTTTCTCAATAATTTTCATCCATATTGCCGGGACCCGACATTACATTACAGCTGCAAGCAGTTTTAAATTACTTTTATTGCTTTAGAAATGTCATTTTGTGCAGGGACTGTTCTAAACACAGGAAACACGTGCCACTTTACAGGCATACTATAGATACCCCCCAGGTACGATATTTAAAGGAATATTTCACTTTTATTTTTTCACTTTAAGCATCATTAAAATCATTAAAATCACTGCTCTCGAAAAAACGGCCGTTTTTAAAACTTTCTTTTGCATTGATAGATGTCCCATGGGGCAGGACCCGGGTCCCCAAACCCTTTTTAGGACAATAACTTCATATTAGCCTTTAAAATTCGCACTTTTGATTTCTCATGTTCAAGTCCCATAGACTTTAACGGTGTTCGAATGTTCACACGAACTTTCGGTCCTTCCTGATCCCCCAAGAGGCAATCGGATTTTCCCTGGATCAACTTTACCTATAAATGTTAGTACCCAGCTATATTATGTACATTTAGGAAAGAATCCAGGCCTTTCTTAAAGCAATCTACTGAGCTGGCCAGAACCACCTCTGGCGGGAGTCTATTCCATATTTTCACAGCTCTTACTGTGAAGAAACCTTTCAGTATTTGGAGATGAAATCTCTTTTCCTCCAGTCGTAAAGAGTGCCCCCTTGTCCTCTGTGTTGACCGTAAAGTGAATAACTCAACACCAAGGTCACTATATGGACCCCTTATATATTTGAACATGTTGATCATATCCCCCCTTATTCTCCTCTTCTCAAGAGTGAATAAATTCAGTTCCTCTAATCTTTCCTCATAGCTGAGCTCCTCCATGCCTTTTATCAGTTTGGTTGCCCTTCGCTGCACTTTCTCTAGTTCCCTGATATCCTTTTTGAGAACTGGTGCCCAAAACTGAACTGCATATTCCAGATGAGGTCTTACTAATGATTTGAACAGGGGCAAAATGATATTTCTCTCTCTAGAGTCCATACCTCTCTTAATAAAAGAAAGGACTTTGCTCGCTTTGGAAACCGCAGCTTGGCATTGCATGCTATTATTGAGCTTATAATCTACCAAAACCCCCAGATCCTTCTCCACTACAGATTTCCCCAGTTGTACTCCCCCCTAGTATGTATGATGCATGCATATTCTTAGCCCCCAAGTGCATAACTTTACACTTCTCAACATTAAAACTCATTTGCCACATAGATGCCCAATCAGACAGTGCATTGAGGTCAGCTAGTAAATTGGAGACATCCTGTAAGGATGTTATTCCACTGCATAGCTTGGTGTCATCGGAAAAGACAGAAATGTTCCTTTTGATCCCAGACCCAATATCATTTATAAAGATATTAAAGAGTAAAGGTCCCAGCACTGAACCTTGGGGTACACCACTGATAACCTTAGACCATTTAGAGTAAGAATCATTAACCACTACTCTCTGAATTCTGTCTTTTAGCCAGTTTTCTATCCATTTACAAACTGATATTTCCAAGCCTGTAGACTTTAACTTACAAAATTCAAGTATACCACGTCCACAGCCACCCCTCTGTCCAAGGTTTTACTTACCTCTTCATAAAAAGAAATCAGGCTTGTCTGACAACTTCTGTCTTTTATGAATCCATGCTGTCTGTTGCTTAAAATGTTTTTTTCCAGCAGGAACTCGTCTATGTGGTCTTTTATTAAATGCTCCAGTATCTTCCCGACTATAGAAGTTAAACTAACAGGTCTGTAGTTACTTGGTAAAGACTTTGATCCCTTTTTAAATATAGGCACCACGTTTGCCCTGCGCCAATCCAGTGGTACTATTCCCGTCATTAATGAGTCCCTAAAAATTAGATACAATGGCTTTGAAATTACAGAGCTCAATTCTTTTAGGATCCGTGGGTGGATGCCATCAGGTCCAGGTGCTTTATCCACCTTTATTCTGTCTAAATATTTCTGGACCATATCACTTTTGAGCCATTGTGGATCATTCGGGGCTGTGTCAATACCACCCTCATTATGGACATGAGCTCCCCCATGCTCTTTTGTATACACAGAGCTGAAGAAAGTATTTAATAAATTAGCCTTCTCCTTGTCCCCAGTCACCCCCTCTAGATTATTTTGTAAAGGGCCTACATGCTCAGACCTGACCTTTTTACTATTAATATATTTTAAGAATTTTTGGGGGTTTGTCCTACTATTTTTTGCGATCTGTTGTTCATTTTGAATTTTTGCATCCTTGAATATAGTCAATGTCCCTCATACAATTCCTACGTAACCTCAGGAAATTCCCTTTGGCTATGTTGTTCTTCCAAGATGGGTGATGGCAGCTCCCAAAATGTAGATAGGAATTGCCGCTATGTTGTTCTTCCAAGATGGGTGATGGCAGCTCCCAAAATGTAGATAGGAATTGCCGCCAACTGGGTTGGAATGGTTAATGGTGATGACTGAACCATTCTCATGAGTCAAATCCAGGTCCAAAAAAAACAAGTGATCATGGTCGATGACATGCATGAATGTAAGGCCTAAGGGGTTGCTGTTATAATACACCACATATGCACAGCATATTAGCACATTAGGGTACACTCACCTCGCAGACTGAGCTCTCCAGCTCTTTGCTGTGATCAATCCGGCGGGTCCCGGGCGCTTCCATTTTCACCCAGGCTTCTTTCCGGGTTCTGTGCCTTCGGTCACTTGCCTTGGCCGGGCTGCGTTGATGTCACTCCCACATGTGCATCCTTCTCTCTCTCTCTCTCTCTCTCTCTCTCTCTCTCTCTCTCTCTCTCTCTCTCATCCACCCTCTCGCTTAATTTGTTATAACAAAAAAATGTTTGCAATTTTATTTATTTATTTTTATAAAAAGCCCCACCAAAATCCTCAGCACCAGGGTCAAGATGTTCTTAATCCGGCCCTGCCTGACAGGACCTAGCCATTGCTGAAGAAAGAGAACCTGTGACATCTTGTAACCAGACAAAAACACTGCAGGATTAAAAGGTATATAGGTAATTATTATTAAAAAAAAGATGTTGGCTTCAGGGAGAAGGGGAAGAAGGAGAGTGTAGAAATATATAAAAGGGTACAGTTAGGAGACACTGTGATGTAGTAACAACAGGGTAGTTGTTGATTAAGCAGAAACGTCGTCATTTAAATGTACCTGCACATGATGTGCATGTTTGCAGTAAGTTCACTGCATATTACAAAATTAGGTCCTCAGAGGAAAAATACCAAAAGACACCAGGAGCAGTGTTGCCAACCTCCTGCAGCATTTTTTACTGACAAAACATGAAAAATCTACTGACAGAGCACTTTTTTTTTTTTTTTTTTTTTTTTACGGACATCCTGAAAAATGACAGAACAATCAATATTTAAACAGTATAAACACTATATTGGAACACTGCCAATACCTATAACAAATAATTTTCTTGGTTCACACTTAAAAAGTCAACACAGCATAACAACTATTAACCCCTGGTATTTACACACAGTTGTAAACATCTCATATTTTTTTACAAACTATCAGTAAATTTACTGACAGTTGGCAACCCTGGCCAGAAGGACAATGTCACAATTGCTCCAATAATAAATAGAATGGTTATTAATACTTGTGATATTAGATACAGGTAAGAGAGAGCAGGACAAACAAACTGCACTAGAAAAGACTGACAGGAAAATTATATAGGAAAAATACACATGTAAAATTAGATGGATGAAGATGTAGCATAGTGATTAAACCAAAAGCATACAATTGCAAAGGTCCTTGCACCCAGACAGGTCCTACATGCTCAAACCTCTTGCCCCCCTATCTCCCAATTGGTTTTTCAAAAGTAGGTGGCTTCAGTGTGCAAAAAAGGAAAAGCTAAGAAATTCTAAATTTGCATATCAATGATCCCTGAGTTTGAGGGGTACTGTGCAGATACTGTATTAGAGATTGGCTGTATTGCATCTGAGGTGCCACTTTAGCTAGCTTATTAAAAGAAAAGGGTTGTTTTAAAACATTACATTAACAACTCGAAATATAAGCTACCTGGAAATTTACTGCAGTGAATTAGTCTGAATACAGTGAGAATAAAAGATTCTATTGTAAAGTACACATTGCAAATAAAAACCAGAAGAAGCACTATAGAAATCTGAAGGTCAGCTAAACACATCTGAGCATCAAAATAGTACTATTTGCTGTAGCAACAGTGCAAGAGACCAGCAAACTCATTGGAAGTGGAACAAATTGGAAAGCAATGAAACTCTATTATAGCAAATCAAGTGCCAGTCAACCTGACAGCGATTAGCATGAAACAAAAAGGAAGGAACTTAATAAGGACTGTTGAGTCAACTTTGGGAATTAGCTTTTCATGTGTAGAACCACTGTTAGTATTACTTGCAAACACTTGATAGGCAGGAAAACTGTCTAGCTGAAGTGCATACAAGACTGCAGACAGTTTCAAAGAATGCCGTCACATCACAAATAGTTATATTTAAAATATTTCCCAGCGCAGCTACCCAACACCATCAACCACCTGCTTGCAGAGGTAGCCAACACCAAAAAGTATATCACTAATTTCTATAATAAAAAAGTGTAGCTCTCCGCTAATGAAATCAAAATGTGAATATACAGTACATGCACCAACAAAATTACTAATAAATCTCTCAACTAAAAACATTTAAATGAAATAAATCACTGGTGAACCAAAATTGGTGTTGCTTACAGAACGCCATTTCGCCATGTACACCATTTTGTGCAACAGCCAGCGAAGGCTGAAGGCGTGTGCGCTGATTGGCCGGGGGGGAGCTAATCAGCAGGTCTGGCTAAATCGATGTCTGCTAGCCACCCGTGATCGCTATGTCTGCTGGCCACCGGTGATCGCTCCCGACAGAGATAGAACAGCGGATAGAACAACTGTGTGTACACCTGAGACATTAAAGCTATGATAGGGATGACCACTGAGAAAAGTGTGCCATTTTCCCTAGTAATGGTTCAGGTGAAACAGCGGTGTCCCTAGAAACCTCCAAGAGGCCAAGATTACCAGAGCCAGAGGTTTTTCAGGTAAACCTTGGTGCTGCCTTGGTTGGCGAGAATGTTCCCTCAAAGACTGAAGATGGTAAATTGTTAGATGTACTGTATATGGAGAAGCACCTGGTACAAAAGTTCATCTCACTTGAAGGACTTTTTGGAACATTTAATGTTTAAAAGTATCAAGTACAGACAATATGTTTTGGGGCGGAAAGCGTCCTGATTCTTTAGGGCTTGAGCAGTCAATGCTATTCAGCTAATAAATCTAGCCTATAGAGTGGAAAAACATCATGTTTATTTGAAACTATATCCATGAAGTTCATTACAAAAAAACAAAAACAAAATCACAATAATTGCAGATTAGTGTACAAATACAAAAAGTTAAAGGCAAAGTTCACCTTTGAAACATGTTCATGTTCCATTTACGTATTTATGTTCCAGTTTCTGTCATCTCTCCCACTGACCCCCCCACCTGTGACAGCGGATAAGGGTTCCCCTACTTGCACCTACTGTCACTTTTTTTTAAACTGTGACTGGGCGGGGCTTTGCCTACACACCTGCGCCACTCATTTACAGATTTCTGTGAATGAACACACTATATGAACCGTCTGCCACCATGGCAGATAAACTTGTAGTTTCATTTGGCTGCAGGGGAATTGATGAGCACTTTTGTAGTCCATTAAAATGTCCTCTGGCTTACAGAAAGCCCATATAGAGGTATAGGTTGAAAGCAGGAGGATATGTCTGCAAGAGCCCACATTGCACCCCTAGTCTACTGATTGTGGGTGTAATTCTTTCCAGCCTCCTATTTATTTTATAAAGGTGAGCTTATCCTTTAAAGAAGCTAGGTTCCCCAAAAATTAAAATGTAGCAGCTACAAATACTGTAGCTGCTGTCTTTTAGTAGACATTTACCTGTCCACGGATCCAGTGCCATCTTCACCCAGGCCAGTTCTTCATCTGCCTTCAGGACCTGGCGCTGGCAGGTTAACTGTGGGAAGCCAGCTGTGACTCCTTGTAGTCTCACAGCCAGGTTCCCACTACGCCTGCGCAAGCCACACTGTGCCCTGTGAATGGTTCTGCACACTCCTGGGACCTGTGACATGTCCAAGAAAGTTTCAAGCAGGGAGCGGGCACCTGCCAAAACTAGGTACCAGGATAAAATATAGTTAATGTGCCCCACCCAGAATCAGTAGACACAACTACAGTCTAGCTCTGATTGTTCCATTAGACAGAAATGCTGCAAATATTTTCTTTGAAGCGTAGTGGAGGGCTTTCAAGAAAAACTAAAGGAGTGGAAAGGCTTAGGCCATTACAAAAATGTACAAACACTGATGTTTTGTTCCACAAATCCTTTAAGATGGTCTCATTAAAAATACTTAAAATTGAAAAAACATCCTCAACACATACACAGCTATACTTACCTTATTGCTCATTCCCCAGCAGCTGGCGCTATCTCACTCTGGGATGTGGGCAGGCCCTACTATATCCAATGACAATTCTACGTTGTACATTATGAATTAATTTAGGAGGGATTGGTTGTACAGTGCAGTGTTCATGCTTGCACATGAGTGGATGATGGAAATCAGCAGCTCTTCACCACTTATATTAAGCTCTGGGGAAAATGAGTGCAATTACACTTTGAGAGAAACTGTAAGTTGTCATCACTACATGAACAGAGAAAATCTCTTTCAGTAGTGACACCCATTCCATTTGTAACTGTTTGATAAGGGATATCCCTCACTTTTTCTTGTTGTGTGAATTGGACAGGGAAAAGGAGAAATTCCTCCAATGAGAAAACAAAAAAACAACAAAACCAATCATCATGGCAAAAAGTCCATAGGGTTTAACTGTTCTCTGCTTTACCTATAATGAAAAGAAACACATTTTTGCTGTAGATACTGTATACTTAAATACAGAGGGGGCTCTTGAAGTGTATGTTCAGAAATTTCCTAAATTTGCCCTCAAACCTCCCTCTCCCCCTAAAAAGCATGTCCCAGCATTATTTCTTCTTTTGCCTGGTTTCCGTAGCGAGAAACTGTTTTTTATTACTCTCTGTAACACCATCACTGAGTTGAAGTTCTTGCAGGGGAAGTTGCTTGGAGGTGCCTACCTAATGACATAGTCATGTCCCCAGAAGAATCTCCCTCAAGATCGCTTACCCTACACAATGTGTGTGGGAAAAGAAACCAATGTATGCATGTGGAGTGGGACAGCATGAGGTAGATAAAGGTGACGTAGTCCAGCAGGCAGGGCTGACAACGTTGTTTGGGATTCAGTTCAGAACTTAGGGATTCAATAAAGTGATAACACTTTTACAGCAGTCTGGCCCCTTTAACATGGTCTGCATCTAAATCATGAAAGCTGTGCGCCAGTTGGGGAACAACAGCAACATATGGCCAGTTTCAGATACTTTTTACTACTACAACTTATATAACCTGTCATTATAGCCTAAACAAATTCTAAACAAATTGCTCCCAGGTTGCAGATAAGCAAACGGGCCGTAATTAAGATGAACTTTGAGTTAGAGTTGGGTTTATGTTTTGGAAAGCTGTCATAAATGTGGTACAGGTTACCGTATATACTCGAGTATAAGTCGTTCCGAGTATAAGTCGAGGCCCCAAATTTATCACAAAAAAATGGGAAAAACTTATTGACCCGAGTATAAGACGAGGGTGAGAAATGTGCAGCTACTGTAAGAGGAAAAGAGGGTCAACAATGCCCATTTGCAGCCTCACTGTGCCCATTTGCAGCCATAGGTCCTCCAAACTTCAAACTCGGTAGTTATGGGTTCCTAGATGCCCCCTAGCTGCAGCCAAAATTTGGGGTCTCTGAACCCAAAGGGTCCCGAAATGACATTGCTGCAGATGGATACAGTTGACTGATTTTGGGGCCCCGTATCTCGGGGCCACTTAGTGCTAGGAACACCAAATTTGGTGTGAAAACCCAGTGGAACTAGCACCATAAAATATCCAAAGCTGGGGTTTCTAGCACCAAGTGACCCTGAGATACAGGGCCCCAAAAATCGGTTCAGAAAATGTCAAGCACTTTTCTGCAGCAGAGAATGACATTTTCTGAACCGATTTTGGGACCCCGTATATCGGGGCGACTTAGTGCTAGGAACTCCAGCTTTGGATATGTTGTGGTACCAGTTCAACTGGGTTTGCACACAAAATTTGGGGTTCCTAGCACCAAGTGGCCCTGAGATACGGGGCCCCAAAGTCGGTTCGGAAAATGACAAGCACTTTTCTGCAGCAGAGAATGACATTTCTTAACCGATTTTGGGGCCCCGTATCTCGGGGCCACTTAGTGCTAGGAACTCCAGCTTTGGATATGTTGTGGTACCAGTTCCACTGGGTTTGCACACCAAATTTGGGGTTCCTAACACCAAGTGGCCCTGAGATACGGGGCCCCAAAGTCGGTTCGGAAAATGAAATTTTTTGCTGCAGAAAAGTGCTTGACTCGAGTATAAGTCGAGGGGGGCACTTTCAGCACAAAAAAATGTGCTGAAAAATTCGACTTATACTCGAGTATATACGTTACTACAAAGGACTCATGATTGCTAGGACACCTGCAACAGCCATATTTGGACAATGATGTCAGCAGTATCTCCACCCCTTTATTTACTTTCAGCTAATGACAAGAAAATCTCCTACCCAACAGCTAAATGAGGCCAAGGATGATTCATCCATTGCTGTAATGCTGTTGGGTGCAAAGTTGACAATGTTTCGGCTAGAAAGGAGCTAAAGTGCACTAAAGATGGAGTGTCAATTGTATAGACAGCCTCTGTAGGGTCCTTGTCTATATTCGTGAGAGGTATGACTGCCGCCGGCACCAGCATTTTTTGTGCCTTCAAAGATATACTGAATATTACTATTAATTTACTTTTCCAGGCAACAATGGGTGCTGGCTTCCTATCCATAATTATAAATGGGAGGAGCCCAGGGAGTGTTTGGTATACTTATACCCCCACTGGGAGTCTTGTTCACATTCTGGCTTTACTCTTCACAGATGTACTTCATGTTTCAGAGCGTGTCTCTGTACGATATCACCAGGTAACTATTTCTGATTTCCTCTCCATCACATAGACTACACATCTTTTTGTTTCCTCTCACTATTTTCCCTTGAGGTATTGCATGATTTTCATGCGATTTTTCACTTTTTTTTAATTTCTTTTTCTTTTGATTTGGTTGCACCTAATTGCACTTAATTTTTCAATTCAGTTTATTCAATACTCATCACTCACTTTTGTAATTCTATTTACTTTCTACAGCCCCAATTTGTTTTTTGCGATCACACATGCTTACTCACACATCACAGCCTGATGCATGACCGTCCCTTGGAGGGTTGCCTGTTGGGCAGGCTGTCGCTTAACATACCATCTCAGGTCCCGGAGATGTTCCCCATGTGGGGATATTCATGACCCTCAATGCCATGACAATTGCACATGGATGCCCTGTAAGTATCATATAGGGTGTTTTACCCCCCATTTATTTTTATTTTTCACACCTGTGACTATAATAGACCAACTAGAAATGCACAATATATCATTACAGAGATATCTTTCACGTGTACAACCTTGCTCCTGATGAGTGACATCAAGTCACGAAACGCGTTGAGCTAACAGATGTGACGTGTTCAAATCGCATGCTTTATCCTACCACAACATTGTAGATTCTGTTCATGCATTATGTATTTGACTATATTCTAATAATGTGCTATCCAATTTTGGACTTTTCTATATGTATCATGTGCCATCCATTTTTTGGATTATTTATGTATTGCTGTATGAAATAAAGTTGTTCATTTATTATCTTACTTCATGCAGGTATTTAATTATATGTGTAGTATATCAATGCTCTATTGAATATGAATTATGAGACAAATGTCCTACTCCTTTACATGTATTATAGATATGTCAATTATAATGCCACACAACACTTGACCCTCCACATACTTCATTTACAGTCCTGCCTCCCTGTACTCTTTTGTGTATACTGAATATGGTTTTTGTTTTTTTGCCCCAACATACACTGTGCAAATGATTGCACTAAAAAGTAATAAGGCCATGCGTCAAAAAAAGTAATACAGACCTCAACCTAAGCACTTTGAACTCCCCCTACCTCTAATTCCAATGCAACATTATTAAATGCTAAATACTAACTAATAAACACAGTTTTAATCTAAATAGTCAGAATGATTCTACTCTGTGCATTCGTTATCAACCAAATTATCATGTCTAAGTAACCTTATGTTTTCATTCTATACAGAAGCTTATGCACTAAAAATGAGTCTAACTTAGAACAAGCAACACAATACTAAAAGTAACTCATCTTTAGCTATTTATATGCTACGTATAAGTTAAATATACTGTAAAAAGACAAATGTTGATAATGATCTGAACTACTTTATAAATTATGGGCAGTTAGCCAGAGATAGTACCCACTAATGATGACTCAAAGTCATATCCATGTTAAGCCATGAGAAATTCTCAGAAACATCATACTGCTGTACATCTTGGATTTAACTTAAAGACTGCCCTCGCACCCTTAAGACAATCCAAGAAAAATGACATACAGCATATTCAGAAACTAATAAGGAAATCCCCCATGTCCATAGTCTGAGAATGGAAACAGGAGATCAAAGGCTTATGATGCAAGGGTGTTGCAGACAGCATATTAAAGAGATGTTTCTTTTGTAGTGCTCAATTACTAAAGACAACTTGATTTCACTGGCTGACACAGACATGCAAGCTCTCATATACTTGCTAGTTAAGCAACCTTCAGAACAGTTTTTACAAATACACTCTTCTAACAGGCAATAAACTTCCTGTTCAGTACTATTACAGGGTCATTATAATGAACATTAAAGTTAGGGTCAGCACACAACACTGAACTAAAAATGGAATGTGATCACCACTCTTTGCAAAAGTAAAGTGTTTGCCTTTTATTTACATCGTATACATTTTCCACTACAGTCGCATCATTTAATACTCTAAAAATTGATCCAGTTAGAACAAATTGGAAAATGAAATAATGCTGCTAGTTATAGCAGACTTTGGACACCATCTACACATATTAACATACACTATCTTGCCAAAAGTATTGGGACACCTGCCTTTACACGCACATGAACTTTAAATGGCATCCCAGTCTTAGTCTGTAGGGTTCAATATTGAGTTGGCCCACCCTTTGCAGCTATAACAGCTTCAATTCTTCTGGGAAGGCTGTCCACAAGGTTTAGGAGTGTGTCTATGGGAATGTTTGACCTTTCTTCCAGAAGCACATTTGTGAGGTCAGGCACTGATGTTGATGAGAAGGTCTGACTCACAATCTCTGCTCTAATTAATCTCAAAGGTGTTTTAACTTTGTAAAAACTGTTCTGACTGGTGCACAGTCAGTTTGGACCATCCCCAAACTGTTCCCACATAGTTGGGAGCACGAAATTGTATTGATATGCTGATGCCTTAAGAGTTCCCTTCACTGGAACTAAGGGCCAAGCCCAACCCCTAAAAAAACAGCCCCACACCATAATGATTTGGACCAGGGCACAAAGCAGGGTCCATAAATACATGAATGAGCGAGTCTTGACCTTAACCCGATAGAATACCTTTGGGATGAATTAGAGCAGAGCCTGCGAGCCAGGCCTTCTCTTCCACATCAGTCACTGACCTCACAAATGCACTTCTGGAAGAATGGTCAAACATTCCCATAGACACACTAAATCTTGTGGACAGCCTTCCCAGAAGAGTTAAAGCTGTTATAGCTGCAAAGGGTGGGCCAATTCAATATTGAACCCTACGAACTAAGACTTGGATGCCATTAAAGTTCATGTAAGGGCAGGTGTCCCAATACTTTTGGTAATATAGTGTATTTCTGCAGCTCTGTTCACACAGTACAGTCAAAAAAGCGTGTGAAAAATCATTGATATTAAACACAGCCATGTTATTATGAGCAATAGTAGCTTCTGTAAAACTGTAGCAATCACCACATTATCAATTGATACAAAAATTACAATGCCAGTTCAAAGTTTACATTTCAGTTGCATGATTCCATTATATAGGCCAAAGAAATAAAATAATTGTCAAAAGGTATTGTAGCAAAGCCAGCGTTTAATGCTATTTTTGTTTACTGGATATATTGAACTTATTAAAGTGGTTCTAAAATTAAAAAATGCATAAGGGTAAAAAGTATTTCACCACTTGTTGTGCCACTTGCCTGTCTACTCTAACAATCTAGAGATGTCCCGGCTGCAACTCATCTCTCTGCACTTCCAGGAGATTCTGAGGGCAGCGGTAGCCATATGGTCTTTCTGCTGCCGGTCAAAACTTATGAGGAGAGAGCAGGGGGCATGGCAAAGCCATGCTGTGTGTTTCTATGGATGTACACAGCCCAGCTTGGGAATGTTCCCACATGGGTTCACCCTCAGCACCTGGCTTACTGAAGGGGGACAAGGAGGAGAAGAGGGGACTCCAGAAGAGGCGTTAAGTGACTGCTCTGTGCAATACGATTGCACAGAACAGGTAAATATAACCATTTTTTTATTTTAACTAAAATAAATAAATAATGGGCTTTATAATCACTTTAAAGTGGAATTCCAGCTTGACCCTAACTACTCCAAAAACTGTCCCTTCCTCCCTCCTAACACCTATGTTTATATGGAAGCCTATGGGTGGCATCACCAGCAGCTGTTGTCAGACCACTCTTTCCCAGTGGCGGCTCGTCAATAGGGGGCGCAGCCCTCCCAGAGCTACTCATCAAAATAAATAAATAAAGAATGGCCCTTTAAGTGTAAGCCAGACACACAGGTACTATGAGAAGCATGATGTGTTTGCAATCACGTGATTGCTAACAAAAAAAAATGGCCCTTTAAGTGTGTGCGGGACGCTGGACACACAGGTGCTATGGGAAGCATGAAGTGATTGCAATCACATGATTGCAAACAAGAAGCTCTATTGGCTTTCTTTAGAATGTCCTCGGGACATTCCGCGCCAAGAACACTCCCACTGTAGCATTATTTCCTGTTGTGGTTAGTAATTGGCGGGTCCTGCTACGTCACTTCTGATTTCTTGAGTGACTCATCCTGGCTGGCCTGAAGGTAAATGGAAGGCGACTTGCTGTGAGAGCTGTGAGTACGAGGGGGGAGAGGGGTGACACCTGATGTAAAGGAGGACACCTGATGTAAAGGGGGACTCTGATGGGGATGCTTGATGTAAAAGGGGACTCTGATGGGGACACCTGATGTAAAGGGGGACTCTGATGGGGACACCTGATGTAAAGGGGGACTCTGGTGGGGACACCTGATGTAAAGGGAGACTCTGATGGGGACCCCTGATGTAAAGGGAGACTCTGATGGGGACACCTGATGTAAAGGGGGACTCTAATGGGGACACCTGATGTATAGGGGACTCTGATGGGGACACCTGATGTATAGGGAGACTCTGATTGGGGACACGTGATGTAAAGGGGGACTCTGATGGGGACATCTGATGTAAAGGGGGACTCTGATGGGGACACCTGATGTAAAGGGGGAATCTGATGGGGACACCTGATGTATAGGGGGACTTTGATGGGGACACCTGATGTAAAGGGGGACTCTGATGAGGACACCTGATGTTAAGGGGGATGCTGATGGGGATACCTGATGTAAAGGGGATGCTGATGGGGGCACCTTATGTTAAGTGGTTTTATTTTCTTTAACTTGAAATGTGGATGTGATTGGCCTACTGTGATGAGAACAGTGAGGCTACAATTGATGAGCACAGTGAGGCTGCATATGATGGGCACAGTGAGGCTGCAGTTGATGGGCACAGTGAGGCTACATTTGACGGGCACAGAGAGGCTACATTTGACGGGCACAGAGAGGCTACATTTGATGGGCACAGAGAGGCAGCATTTGACGGGCACAGTGAGGCAGCATTTGACGGGCACAGTGAGGCTGCATTTGATAGGCACAGTGAGGCTGCATTTTGATGGGCACAGTGAGGCTGCATTTTGATGGGCACAGTGAGGCTGCATTTTGATGGGCACAGTGAGGCTGCATTTGACGGGCACAGTGAGGCTGCATTTGACGGGCACAGTGAGGCGGCATTTGACGGGCACAGTGAGGCTGCATTTGACGGGCACAGTGAGGCTGCATTGGATGGGCACAGGGAGGCTTTAATTGATGGGCCCAGTGAGGCTACATTTTGATGGGCACAGTGAGGTTGCAATTGAGCACAGTGAGCCTGCAATTGATGAGCCCAGTGAGGCTGCAATTGATGAGCACAGTGAGGCTGCAATTGATGAGCACAGTGAGGCTGCAATTGATGAGCACAGTGAGGCTGCAATTGATGAGCCCAGTGAGGCTGCAATTGATGAGCACAGTGAGGCTACAATTGATGGGCACAATGAGACTGAAATTGATGGGCACAGTGAGGCTGCATATGATGGGCACAGTTCTATCTAGCAGTAATAATACATAATCACTGGATAAATGGCTATTTACAGTCCTGCATTACTAACAGTTACATTTTTCAGTTTGTTTGTCTGTGCTCCCCAAAGATTTTGAGCACCAGCCACCACTGCTCTTTCCTCTCCCCTGTAGCTACCATTGACTGACACAGAGGGGATCACGTGATGCGGCCTGAAAATAGGTAAGTATATACTTTTTTATACAGTTTAGTAAGCATAGGTGTTAGGAGGTGGGTGTACATTTATAAGAGTAGTTAAGGTTAAGCTGGAATTCTTCTGCATGCATGTAATTCATAATGGTCATTGCCAATGATTATTTACCCATACTTAAAACCTTCATCCTGCAAAAACTGCCAGGATTAGTTGGACATATTCAAATGACTGTGGTAAGACTCCACTTAATGCCTTCACCACTGATAGGTCTGGGATGACTAGTACCATCTATGCTCAACCACCACACAGGCTATGGCTCACTCCTGTTTCGAGATCATGGGCGACCAGGCAGTCGCATGCACAAATATTTAAAATACTGTAGATGTAAACCCAATATGCTATACAAAGAATATACCTTTCTGCAGCCCAAAAACTGCTCTCAAAATTCTGCTGGCAGGGAACACTGCATAGGCATTCTTTTGCTCTTCTTCTGGGGCATGTATTTAGTTGTGTTGGCTTCCATGCAGTAAAAAAATTCCGTTCCCATGAGTTCCTATGGTAGTGAGTAGTGTCATCAGTAAGCATAAGCTCAATGTACCATTGTTCAATTTGAGGAGATTTCAGTGAATTTTGCTGACGTTTGGGTGCAGAACACCACTGAAGTCAACATGAGCCAAATTTTAAAAACCAATAATGGCCTTTTTCTAGACTAATAGGCAAGATATGGAAAAAAAAAAAAAAGTCATGACGGTCTGGATACTGTCCTGGGTAATGTACCAAAGCAAAAAAAAAAAAAAAAATGTAGAAAACTCCCACCCATCCCCCAAGTGACTAAGTAAGGGGTGCAGAGGTACATAGTACCCCTACTCATTCCCACAAAAAAGTGAAAATAAAGACACAAAAGTTTTGACAAGTCCCTTATTATCGCCTAATGGTGAAGGGTGAAACAAATCTCAATGCCTCAAAAACACAGTTTTACAACTTTGATATGCGTTAGTAAAACTGTACTCATTATCGCAGCTACTTAGTGTATGTAGATAATTTATACCCTGTTATTTTCAGTTTAAATTGGGCTTTTATTTAGTGGTAAATGGTAATAGATATCTCGTGTTTTTTTATCAAAAGGAAAACTATATATATATTTTTTTTCTTAATCTAGCTGTATATTTCTTGCTATTACCATAACTTAACCAGTAAAGAATAACCCAAAAAAAGTTCTGCTCCAGTCCTGACAATCTCAGCAATACTGCATATGTGTATGTTATTTGTACTTCTAATATGGCTCAGAAACAAAATAGGTGCATTTTGCTTTTTTGTCCCACAATGCAAGTACATCATCCAATCATGTCTTCCAGTGATGCAGATCAATGTGACTGAAATGTAACAAAGGGGTGGGTCTCTTGGGTGAGGACATTGACCAAATATGGTCATGTGGCCATATTTGGTCTTGATGTTGGTACTATCCCTGCTCATTTGTTTATATGTCCATGGAGTACAGGCCAGTAAATGAATGGGGCCGGGTGACATGACTGGTTGCTAAGAATGCAGCGGGATCCTGCTGCTTCCTTAACAACCATTGACAGAGTAGGAGGTAGAAATAATAGAGGGGTTCAGTACTGTACAATAAAGGCAGAATTCTGTGCCAGCAGAAGTTACATTGAAATGTAAAGCTGTAGTCCAGTCCTGAACAGTTGATGCTGAGGCGACAACACTTTCACTGTGTCAGCTTTATCATGGCAAAGCTTTTCACAGAATCAACAGATATACTTTAATAGACAGAGCACTCACAAATACAAATGACTCAGCACATGGGTGATGGACAGTTAAGTAATTTAGCCACATGCATTCTGAAAATGTTGTGAAAACGACATCAAAATTTCTGTATCAACATATTTTACTGGAAGATTAAAACAAACAATTAGATATGAATATTGGGTTTACAGGAAATCCAGTGTAATAATGGGGTTTTGTTATGTGCCAACCCTATTTGTCATTGTGTGTTGTAGTAGTTTAGGTGGGGCTAATGGGGTTGATTTACTAAACCTGGGGGTGCAAAATCTGGTGCAGCTCTGCAAAGAAACCAATCCGCTTTCAATTCTTTTGTCACAGCATAATCGAACAAGCAGAAGTTAGAAGCTGATAGGCTACCACAGCTGCACCACATTTTGCACTCTCCAATTTTAATAAATCAACCCAAATATATGATTGAAATGTTTATGCTTTAACCGGTTCCCGACCGGCTCACACCGATATATGGCGGCAGAATGGCACTGCTGCACGAATCGCCGTACCTGTACGGCGCTCACGCCCCCGACGATCGGCTTTGTTACAGAACAGATCAATCTTCAGGTTCAGGCCAATGATTTCTGGCCTGGACCTGCTGATCGGTTCTGACGAATAAAAGGCTTTCCCTGTCTGTAAGTGTAAACACAGGCAGGGGAAGTGATGTCATCTCCCCTCATGGAATTCTTTTCGAGAGAGGAGAGAGGACATCTAACTGACTTGCACCAACACTACACTAACACCAGTACACGTAGGCACACTTTTCACCCCCCCCCCCAATCGCCCCCGCAGTTAACTCCTTCACTCCCTGTCACAGTGTCACCAAGTGCAGTTTTCAGATTTTTCACTGATCACTGTACTGGTGTCATTTGTGACACTAATCAGCATTAAGGTACTTAGTAGTAGGCCCAGGTAGCTTTAGGGAACCCCCCCTAATAAAGGTTTAACCTCTTGATCACCCCCTGTCACCAGTGATCACCGTATTAGTGTCATGGGTGACGTTGGATAGTTAGTTTGTTTTTCATAGCGTCATGGTACCCGGCGTATATTACCTAATAAAGGTTTAACTCCTGATCACCCGGCAGGTGACATCAGTTAGGTTTCAGCATTAGTTAGGGTCCGCGTTAGCCCCAGGCAGCGTCAGATTAGTGCCAGTAGCGCTAACACCCACACACGCACCATACACCTCCCTTAGAAGTATAGTGTCTGAATGCATCAATATCTTTGATCTGATCAGATCTATACTAGCATCCCCAGTAGTTTAGGGTTCCCAAAAATGCAGCGATAGCAGGATCAGCCCAGATACCTGCTAGCACCTGCGTTTAGCCCCTCCGCCCAGCCCGGCCAAGTGCAGTATCAATCGATCACTGTCACTTACAAAACACATAAATGCAGCATTCGCGGAGTCAGGCCTTATCCCTGCGAACGCTAACAGTTTTTTTGGTAGAGATTGAAGCAGGCTCTGAAAATCAGGTGCTCTTTTTGCCTGCGAGTCGCACTAGTTGTACTAGTAAATTCAGAGGCCACAATGTTCAATCGAAGGTACACTAGTGAAGAAGCCTACACGTTTCTAAGTATGACAGTAGAGAGTGCAGCACCCGTACTTCCCCCTTTCACTGGCCAACCCGGAATTCAGGTGGAAACAGTTGATTTTACGTTACTTGATTTTTATTCGCTGTTTTTCACGGAAGATCTCTATATCTATTGTGGACCAAAGCAATTTGTATGCTGGTCAATTCATCGCCACTAATTCCCAGCTGACCCTTGCCAGAGAATGGAAACCTATTATGGTTTCTGATGTTAGGACCTTTCTGGGCCTATCCCTCCTCATGGGCTCATTTAAAAAAAGTGAGTTGCGGTCATATTGGTCCACTGACCCAATTCACCATATGCCTGTGTTCTCTGCTTGCATGACCAGGACACTATACGAGCAGATCTTGCGTTTCATGCATTTTAATGACAATGAACTCTGGTGTCCTCGGGGCGACCCTGAATACGATCAGCTCCACAAAATTCGGCCCCTTGTAAACCACTTCAATCAGCCTTGTTTACTCTTGATCAGGTTGTCTGCATTGATGAGTCCCTGATCAAGTTTTCTGGCCGCTTGTATTTCAAACTTTTATGGTTTACGAGGGAAAAGATAGTCATGTGGAGCCCGAGAACTGCCCAGACTACATAGGGAGCGCTGGTAAGATTGCGTGGGACTTAGTGTGACCCTTATTTTTAAAGCGTGCCACTTTTTAGTCACTTGTTTGATCGTCGAATTGGCGCATGTGGCACTGTGCGATCTAATCGCTTACCCCAGTGACTTGTAGAGTCCCGACTGAGAGCCTGCTTGAGAAGTAATTTTTAATACTTTGCTCGCAGTGAAGTGGAGAGATAAATGTTCTGTTCTTGTTTTTGTTTTGTCCTCCCTTCACGCAGATATGACAGTCTAAATTCCAACGGAGACTGGTGTTGTGGAGAAACCCTTCTGTGTCCACGAATATAACCTTAATATGGGAGGGGTGGACCTCTTATGTGAAAGTGGACCTCTTATGTGATCGCTTATGTGCTATACACGGCGTCAGGATGAACTGGATCCTTCCTAAAATTCCAGGAAGAGATCATCACAGCCCTTCTGTTTCTAGACGGTGCTGTGGTTCAACTTCCCAAAGCAAATGCAGTGAGCTGGCTGCATGAGAGGCATTTTCCATATGTCCTCCCGGTACCCCTACCCAATATCACCCCAAAGAAGATGACACCCACTATTATTGTCCCTCCTGTCCTAACCAACCTGGTCTTTGCATCAGGGAATGTTTTGAACACCACCACACACTAGTGGAGTATTAGCATAGGGTACTGCAGTGTCATAGGACACACTTTCACAGGGTCTCCAAAGATGCCATCGCATTTTGAGAGACCCAAACCTGGAACCGTTACAGTTACAAAAAAAATATAAAATAAAAAAGCCAAAAATAATTGTTGTTTTATTGTTCTTCTTTCTCCATTGTTCTGCTCTGTTTTACTGTATTTTATAACTGCAATGTTTTATCATGTTTGCTTTTCAGGTATTCTAATGGTGGGCATACCTACCAATCAATCTCTTTTTTCATTCAGCCCACAGGCTGCATGAAAAAAATAACATTACAATATATGCCCAACAAGGACCAGCAACGTACTGGTATGTTGCTGGGCTTTGAGAGATTATACCAGAGTGATACCAGCAGGTTTTAGGTATCATCTTGGTATCGTTCTTATTAGCCAGCAGTCAGCTTTCATGTAAAAGCAATCCTAGTGGCTAATTAGTAGCTAGACTACTTTTACAAGCAGTGGGAGGGAATGTCCCCCCTTCCCGCTTTCTTCCATGATTTACTCAGGCTCTACTGTCCCACTGGAGAACCTGAGAATGCAGCCGTTGGTTTCGCCAGCTGACCATAGAGCTGATCGATGACCAGAATGGCTCCAATCATCTCTATGGCCTAAGAAACCGGAAGCTACAAGCAATTCATGACATTGGTTTCTGCTGATATAAACAGCGACATTGGGAAATTGGGAAAGAATCTTATCACACAGATCTTGGTGTAGTCAGATGCTTTGAGGGCAGTGGAGAGATAGAGTCTAATAGACCCAAATTTTAAAAAAAAAAGAAGCACCCCTGTCCCCCCATGCTCACGCGCAAAGGCGAACGCAGCATCACTCTTGTGTCATATGTAAACCGCAATTGCACCATGCATGTGACGTATCACCGCGAACGTCAGATCAAAAAAACTATGTGTAATATTTAGGGTTCAAAGTAAATTTCTAGCAAAAAAAAAAAATTTTTTTTCATGTAAACAAAAAGTGTCAGGAAGGTCTTTGTCTTTAAGTGGTTATGAAGAGTGGGTTATGTGTGGCATAAGCTTCTAATGTTGGACACCCCTTCTTCAACAGAGCTTAGCAGTCTCTCTGCTCTGATGAAGAAGGGGTGGCCCCTTCGAAACGCATCAGCTGGTAGTGATACTTGTGCGTTCCTCCACGACCCTTGGAAGGTATCGCTCATCCTAGGTTGCATGCTGTCAGTTGGTGCACTTTCACGTTGTGCCTTCCTCTACAATTGCTTCTGAGTTGTTTCTTTTTTATCATTTTATTCAATAAATAATTTTAAAAGGTAATGCACAAGGCTGGTGCGCCCCATTTTTCCCTTTTCTCTCGAGGCATGTTGAGTCCATGGAATATTTTATATTTTGTTCCAACTTTCGGGAAAATTACAATTTTTTTTTCCACAAAGTTGTCACTAAATGATATATTGCTCAAACATGCCATGGGAATATGTGAAATTACACCCCAAAATACATTCTGCAGCTTCTCCTGAGTATGGGGATACCACGTGTGGGACTTTTTGGGAGCCTAGCTGTGTACAGGACCCCAAAAACCAATCACCGCTTTCAGGCTTTCTAAGGGCGTAAAATGGTGATTTCACTCCTCACTACCTATCACATTTCAGGGCCTATTCGGAGGCCCTGAAATGTCAAGATAGCACAACCCCCACCCAAATGATCCCATTTTGGAAAGTAGACACCCCAAGGTATTTGCTAAGAGGCATGATGAGTATTTTGCAGCTCTCATTTGTTTTGGAAATTGAAGAAAAAAAATGATTTTTTTTTTCTTTTTTCAATTTTCAAAACTTTGTGACAAAAAGCGAGATCTGCAAAATACTCAACATGCCTCTCAGCAAATAGCTCGGGGTGTTTATTTTTTCAAAATGGGGTCATTTGGGGGGGGGGGGGGGTGCTATCTGGGCATTTCATGGCCTCCCGAACTGTGATAGGTAGTGAGGAGTGAAATCAAGAATTTACACCCTTAGAAAGCCTGAAGGCAGTGATTGGTTTTGGGGTCCTGTACGCGGCTAGACTGACAAAAAGTCCCACACATGTGGTATCCCCGTATTTAAGAGAAGCAGCAGAATGCATTTTGGGGTGCAATTTCACATATGCCCATGGCATGTTTGAGCAATATATCATTTCAGTGACAACTTTGTGTAAAAAATGTTATTTCTATTTTTTTTGTCATTTTTCAATCAGTTGTGACAAAAAAATAAAATATTTAATGTGCTCAACAAGCCTCTCAGTAAATTCCTTTGGGTGTCTACTTTCCAAAATGGGGTCATTCCAGGGCTGAAGTGGTTAAATCCTTCCAATTTCTGGTACAATACTGGTAGCATTTGAGGTTGTTGAAAGGTAAAATATGTATGCAAATACAAATTTATGAATATTAAAAATGTTCCAGATTAGTATGGCCCATTTTACAATTGTGTCTTAACAGTCTGAAGGGTGCCAGGACCATAAAACTATGTATACTGGAATCAAGAAAAGCTTGGCTTATGACCTTGTTATAAGCCATGAATTCATTTCTTGGTTGGCAAGGTTCCTGGTCAGGTTTCATTAGCTATGAATCAGGTGACTAACCACTGTGGAATTTGGTTAATGGCCTTTGTCTTTGTACTTTGCATGGTTTGTATAAAGAACGGTTGACTAACAATGTGGATTTAAAACACCCTGCTCATGCTTTATCTGAGAAAAGTGCAGCCTTAAATGACAGTATTTTTAGTGTGATCTTTTGAAAAGCATACTTTTTTTTTCCTTAAAAATGTTTTGTGCTCTCAACAAAAAAAAAAAAACATTTTTTATTGAATAGTTTTGGGAGCTGCCTAAATCTTTAAACATATGTAGGTGCAGGCAATGAGCTAAATACAAATTTGAAATAAATATGCATAGATTATTTTTACCTTCAAAAAGTTGTACTTCCATAGAGCAAGATTTCTGATCCAGACACAATCCAAATCCATGCCATTTACCTTTCTCCATTTCAACTCACCTCTCGTCACGTTTCATCAAGCTCAATTGTTAAACTCATAGTTCTTCCACTTCCTCTCAACATGAATGCTAATGTACAGGAGGCTATAGGAAGTTATTACCAAGCGAGATTGAGGTACTGTTTAAAAATGCAGACCTCTTCTTCATGCTTTGTTTAGTTGAACCCCAAAACTTTGTTCGATAGTTTCCTAATCCTTTCATTTCATTCAGCACCATTAGACAAAGGTTTGTTGGCCTAATATGTACTATTACAAGGTGATTCCATATCAATGTATAAGTTATGACCCCAGAGACTTGGGCAAGGGAGTGAAAGAAAGGAAATGTAAAAGCTGCTGAGGGGGTTGAAAGGTTAAATTAAAATGAACTTCTTGTTTGCCCTGAGTGGTGTGGATAAGCATTTCTAGTTATCTTTCAAGTGGAGAATGCTTTCCTTTATACAAAATACCAAACATATGGACACATTTGCTCCGATTTCATTTATGGCAATCACTATTTAGCCTCATCGAAGGCATGTTTTGTTTAAACACACTGGAGCTCAAAAAGTTTAATGTAATGCTGATACTCAACTGCATATGGTGACTTTACATTGATTGAAACCAGAAAGCCAAGTAACTGCTGACAGATTATAAATGTGCCCATTTTGGACCCTATTGTAGCGAAATATTTAAAAGATGTATGCGATACTTACAACAGATTTAACATATTGTAACAGGGTAGTACCAATTTATAAATGCCATATAGAAATTTGGAGTAAAGGGTTTGAATATGATATAATTCATGATATATTTGAGAAGATATAGATTTCCTGCATCCATCATTATGCCACTATTTGCTGTGAAAGCAGGGAAATTATGAGTCTGCATGTCTGGAAATGTTCACTGTGAAAATGCAGTTTTATAGGGTCCTTCCTCCCTTTGAGCTACACTTGGTCGCTTGGCTGCATGCCCATGGCTAATGGCTCCTCGTTCTCAGGTTCACTGTCACTGCTGACATTAGGTACTGTGCTCCTTCGTTCTGCTTGACTGCCAGCCTGGGCTTTCCGAACTGAGGGCCCTTCATCCCTAGAATGGCTATCACTCCTGATAGCAGGTATGGTGCCGAATGACCATGTCCGCTTGTTAACCTTGGCCCTGTGTGGGCTCTTCTTCTTCTAAGCTGGAGGATCTCTCAGGTAGTGTTGCAGAATCATCCCTAGGCAGCTATTCATTTACAGATTCCTCCTCACTCCTGCTCTCCTCTAAAATTGCATATGCTTGTTCTGCCGTGTACAGCTGCTTTACCATTGTCAATCAAATTTTTTAAAAGCTAATAATAACCTAAACGTATCAATTCAATTACAACTATTTAAAAAAAAAAACTATTTGTTTAAATAGATGGAGTAAGAAGGAGTCAATATGTGGATAACGAGTTATTAGGCAAAAAAAAACAAAAAAACACACACAACAAAAGGCCAACAATAAACCAAACATATTCTATTAAAAAAAAAAAAACCTTTTTTTTTGACAGATGGAGCAATGATGGGGTTCATTAGTACAAGAACAAGAGGCAAATAGAAAAAAAAGTAAAAACAAGCTAAGGCGTGAACAAGGTAAATAGGGCCTATAAAGGATAAATACAAACTGAACATGTCAAATAATGTAAGATAGGCTAAATAACAGCATCTAAGCGTTAATCAGGAGTTAATAATTTTTTTTTTTTTTTTGCACACTGTGAAAGGGAAGATTGTTTTGTGCAGACTTGAATGCAGCTGCCCTTCTCTCTCTTCGGATTACGGTCTTTTTGAGGAATCTGAAGGATTAGAAGCTCTGCTTTCTCAGAGCAGGACACATAGTGGCACACATGGGACTCAACTAGGGAGGGTGCAGACACCTGCCTGGTCACGGTAGACAAGCCTAAGGCTGGGTTCACATTAGCTGCGGCCACGGTTCACAGCAGGGGGTCTGGTTCATCCCTGTACACCGATTCAGGTGCAAATCAGGTCCGAATTCTTGCCTGAATTCGCACCTGAAATGGACCAGAAGACGCACAGGGACCTTCTGCAATTCGGACCGCAGCTGCCACGGAGCTGTGTGAACTGGCTCCATTGAGAGCCAGTCACAGACTCCTATTATGTGTACAAACCCGCATCCAATTCACATCAGTGTGAACCCAGCCTCAAGTACTTCGCAGGAGTTTTTCGGGTGTGTCTAGGATTTCAAAGTCCAGAACTGGTTAAAAGGATTTTTTTGGCTTGAAACCTCCAGTTAAAAGACTGTATGAATCCCCTTTATATTCACAAACAAACCCTCTCAAAAAGAAGGTTTGTTGATACTAAAAGAGAAAACAGTAGGTATATATTAGAGACCAGGAATTTCTTTGCTTGATGGCTCTAAGGCTAGGTTCACACTACTGTGACTGGGATTTGATCAGGTTTCCATTGCAATTATGTAGTTCAACTTGATTGCATTTTGGATTTGGCTTCCATATTCTATGAGGCTGGAATTGCCCCAGTGTAGCACAGAACCCTTTTCCAAAATCACACTGCTGTGCTGCATTGATGTGAACAGGCACCATTGAACACAAAGTGAATTGTATTGTCATGCAATTATGTGTGACTCAAGTCGTATCTGAAATTGCCCTAGTGCGAATCAGGCCTAAAGCAGCAAAAGAATCTCAAAATGATTCTTTAATTTCCCTGAAATAAGTAATTGCTTATAATTAAAGCAGTATTGAACTCAAAAGCAACATTTAACATTTTGCAGCTTATCAGTTATTACCATAGATGTGGTGGCTGCATTAGTTTTAGATTTTAGGCTTCCTTTATTTTCACCTGGTGATTCACCCAGTAAGTCTTATTTTTCAGCAGACCAAGCTGTTCAGCAAAAATAGTAGTTAGAGCCCTGGTGCCCAACATGCAGGCCACATGCAGCTGGGCCGGTCCTCTGCATGCAGCTTGTTGGCTTTTGGGCATCATATAGTAAGCAGAGTGGCAGTGGGGTACCAGGAACTGGAACAGTATCTGTGTTTATTTAGCAAAGGCCCTCGAGAATAAAATGGTGGTTGTTGCAAATTTTTATGTCACATGGTATTTGCGCAGCGACTTAAAATATTTTTTTACACTTTAATGAAATATACTGCAAAAAAAACTCAGAGTATATAACGCAATTTTTTGGTAAAATATTAAAGATGATGTTATGCCACGTAGATACCTAACCTTTCATGCTTTAAAATTGCGCATGCTCGTGGATTTGCGACAAACTACGATACCTAAAAATCTCCATAGGCAATGCTTTAAAGCGTTTTATGGGTTACCAGTTTACAAAGGAGGTCTAGAGCGAGAATTATTGCTCTTGCTATAACGTTTGCAGAGATACCTCACATGTGTGGTGCGGACACCATTTACATATGCATGCACGACCTAAGTATGTGCTCGCCTCTGCACGCAAGCACTGGGTTCTTTGAAATTAATACTTTTATAAATAAAATTTAAAAAAATAAAAATCTTTTTTTATGTGCTTTGGTATATGCTCCCCGGGATAATGACCAAACCTATGTCATTTGTTGACAATCTCTTGCCTTTTAAAATAGAAAAGAACCATTAACATTTTTTTTTTCTAACATTTGGCTTCAATGGGGTTCCGATTTGGCACCCGAACTTTAGAAATGTTTCCCAAACTCGCCTCAAACCTAACTCGAGTACATTCTGCTCATCCCTAGTGACCAAGACAGATGTCAGTAACAAAAGATTTACCTTAGCCTCCTGCTTCTGCGACAACTCAAAAATGTTGTATTTACCACACATTTCTGTACTGGAGACAATGGTCACCAGGACAAACAATGAAAATGAATCTGACAGTCATTCTATCTTAGACTAAAGAAAAAAGTTTAGGAAAGGTGTACTTGACATATTATATTGTTCCAGCACAAGTACACTATAGGGATTCAGAAGAAATGTGGGCATCTGGATTCTGCAATATTATTAAAAGCTATTTCTATGTAAAGCCCTGGAAATACACATTTAAGTATATTTCACTTGAGCCAATTTGTAAACACAATCTGTAGCAGTTACAGAATTACTTACGGTTTTGTTACAAAGAAAAGTTGAATTAAAGTCAAGTGCAACTTTTTTGCAGAGTGTTAAGCTAGCCAGCCTACTCATGGTATTCAATGCAACTGCTGAGGAGCATGACACACCAGCAAGTCGTAGCTATATAGCACTGTACAGTATCACATAAGGGGCAAGGGAAAGGAAGAACCCAATAGAGTGGGTTCAAGAAAAGGGGTTACTTCATGCAACAATAGATTACAGAATGGTTATAGTGATAAAACCAATTGTATTAGTCTTATGCATAAAAAATGGAACACAATTAAACTCATTAATATCTAGAAATGGGTACTGTAATTAGGCTTAGAAAACCAGACAGGACAGACTTGACAGACAATACATTTAAGAAAACATTTATTGCTACCCGGTCAGGGCATATTGCAGTTTGCCACATTGGCCTTATGGTGAAATCAATCAGTCAAATTATATTGGTGGCTTCCACCCAGATGGGGATTCCAATTTAGTGTTTAGACTTAAAGTGTAGGCCCCTGTGGCATAATGCAATGGGAGAGTGTAGCCACCCGGTCCGTGCGCTCAGGGCAGTGAGGGAGACACTCAGCAAAGGAGCTGATACGAGGAGAACACAGCCGCAGCTCTGAAAGGGGCAAACAAAAGGCCCGCCAGGCGATTCTGAGAGACGGGAACCCTTACCTACACTGACAAGCGGAGCACCGCAACATACAGCAGGATTTTGTGGATACCCCGCGCCTGTAAAAGGAACGCAACGGCAGCCTTGGCTACTAGGACTAACGGACTACAGTATCCCCGAGTAAGAGCAGCGTGGAAGCCAGTGGTAATGTACAGCCAATAACAACACTATTCAATACTAACAGCATTTGTGTGCCGACTACACCACTAGCTTATGATTTAAGTGACTGCACTGCTGCCTGAACATTAATTTTGATTGATTATTGACTGCTCATGGTACCACTGCATACTTGGCATCAGCATTTCTAACATCCATACAGGTCACCAAGGACTTCCGAATAAACCTATAGGGATAATACAGCTATAGGACCTGTTGCATATACTGCCCTATATCCAATTCAGAGGAATATTTACCCCTATTACTCAAATAATAACGGAATCCCATCCTGCTTCATTACACCACTGGTGCCTTTCTTCCACTGTGTCCTACACTCTCCCATTGCATTATGCCACAGGGGCCTACACTTTAAGTCTAAACACTAAATTGGAATCCCCATCTGGGTGGAAGCCACCAATATAATTTGACTGATTGATTTCACCATAAGGCCAATGTGGCAAACTGCAATATGCCCTGACCGGGTAGCAATAAATGTTTTCTTAAATGTATTGTCTGTCAAGTCTGTCCTGTCTGGTTTTCTAGGCCTAATTACAGTACCCATTTCTAGATATTAATGAGTTTAATTGTGTTCCATTTTTTATGCATAAGACTAATAAAATTGGTTTTATCACTATAACCATTCTGTAATCTATTGTTGCATGAAGTAACCCCTTTTCTTGAACCCACTCTATTGGGTTCTTCCTTTCCCTTGCCCCTTATGTGATACTGTACAAGTTATGGTTACAGCAACAATACCCTAACGGGCTAAAACTACCAAACATACTTACGATTTAACATAGGTGTACTTACGCCTTCCCCTTTTCCCCTCCTATCCCGCATTTCCTTCCCTCCCCCCTCCCTTCCCCCTTCCCCTTCATTTTTTGATATATAGCACTGTAGCCTGCTACTGCAGTAAGGCTGGCCATAGACGGTTTGAATCTCAGCCAGTTCAGCAGGAGCCAGCCAAAATTCAAATCGTGTATGGGCAGGCTGACTGCACCCAAGTTGATCTATTATAAAACCAACCAGCCGGATTTTACATATGATTATTGCTAGTGGCTGGTATAGAATGGGAAAATACAATGGCACCAAGGGAGGGATTCCCCTGTCAATACTGTCTGTGTTGATGGGGGAATCAAGAGCTTTTCTTTCCTGCAACCCATGGTTGCAGGAAAGAAATTCTCCCCGTCTATGGCCAGCCTAAATGTAGCAATCAGCAAATTGCCACCGAAAATAATGAACATCTGAAACATATCTCAGCTACAAGTATGTCTCTGTCCTTATTGTTATAACCACAAACATCGTATAGGATAGCTTTTTTGTTTGAGGTTTTTATGACAAGTAATTTAGATGTTCAAAGAGGGTTAAAAAAAAAATCAGATTTCCTATTTATGTTGTCTTAAAATTTACAGCACAGTGAAAATGAGACCATTACTTTACATATTTACTGCAAATCCAAGGGAATGTTCTGTTGGTTTATTTGTATAGAGGAGCATAGCAAGTAATATAAAACAACTAAACAAGACTTAGTTGTTTATTCTATCAAATGACTCCTGAAGATGATGTTGCGATCATGAAAGCCCATAGTGAGAAATGTATTTACTGAATAGTAATGAGATGCCCCACAAGTAACGCATCCTGCAGTATGATAGCATACAGTGACAGCCTGTTTAGGAAGCACACATCTATGATCCACGTTGAACAGAGAAGCAGTTGTAATTAAACTGGCACAAAACGGCTAAGTAATTATATCATGGTAAGTTGGGTCAATCACTGCATCTGTATAGCTGCCCTGTGCCAGTTATTACACTTCAAAATTAAACAAATTAGAGTTAAAAGTGTCCCTATACTGAAATAATAAATTCTATCTAGGGGAGATAAATAACAACAAATGTCAGAAATATGTATCTTTCCTAGAAAGATCAGAGTTCAGTTTGTCTGATCCTCACCTTCACCAAAGCTCACATTATTGGACTTACAGTATATGGAGTGAATTTGCAACAGCATGTCTCCAATATTTTAGTGCTTCTGTTGCCTTTCTTAGTCCATGTCAGCAAAACAGTTCACAGTTGTATAACCACACTTGTCTATAGCTCCTCTTAAAAAGTGCGATTTTCAGCGTGTTTTTGGCGTTTTTAAGCTGTTTCCAGCTTTTTTCAGAGTTAGAGCATTTTTTACAGCTGAAAAACTCCTCTCAAAACCTACTAGTTCTGGGGGGTTTTTCCAGCTAGTAAAAGCCCCTGCCAAAAACTGCTAACAGCCTATGTGTGCATGGACACATAGATAACATAACTGGGGAGTTTATTAACTGCAGAAAAAAAAAATGTGTGAATCCAAAAACAGCAGCTGTAAAAATGTCCAGTGTGCATGAGGCCTTACAATCAAAGTACAGTTCATATGTTTTCTTGACAAGTTTAGTCATGGTGCATCTTTGAGGCTTAAATGGGTACTTACCACAAATGTAGCTAGTCAACAATCGTCCTATAGCAAGTCTATAATTGCCTACTTGTTATGTAAATTACATGTACCGTATATACTCGAGTATAAGTCGTTCCGAGTATAAGTCGAGGCCCTAATTTACCACAAAAAAAATGTGAAAAACGTATTGACCCGAGTATAAGACGAGGGTGAGAAATGCACAGCTACTGTAAGTGGAAAAGAGGGTCAACAATGCCCATTTGCAGCATCACTGTGCCCATTTGCAGCCATAGGTCCCCTGAACTTCAAACTCAGTAGTTAAGGGTTCCTAGATGCCCCCTAGCTGCAGCCAAAATTTGGGGTCTCTGAACTCAAAGGGTCCCGAAATGACATTGCTGCAGATGGACACAGTTGACCGAATTTGGGGCCCCGTATCTCGGGGCCACTTAGTGCTAAGAACCCCAAATTTGGTGTACAAACCCAGTGGTACTAGCGCCATAAAATTTCCAAAGATGGGGTTTCTAGCACTAAGTGTCCCCGAGATACAGGGCCCCAAAAATCAGTTCAGAAAATGTCAAGCACTTTTCTGCAGCAGAGAATGACATTTTCCGAACCAATTTTGGGGCCCCGTATCTCGGGGCCACTTAGTGCTAGGAACTTCAGCTTTGGATATGTTGTGGTACCAGTTCCACTGGGTTTGCACACCAAATTTGGGGTTCCTAGCACGAAGTGGCCCTGAGATACGGGGCCCCAAAGTCGGTTAGGAAAATGAAATTTTTTGCTGCAGAAAAGTGCTTGACTCGAGTATAAGTCGAGGGGGGCACTTTCAGCACAAAAAAATGTGCTGAAAAATTCGACTTATACTCAAGTATATACGGTACATAGATAATGCTATGCCTTGAAACAATTGCATCAAAATACATAGATATCAACAAAATGAGCAGCATCTGTGCATGCAGGCTGTTTTTATAGCCTTCCAGACAGCATCTATTCAGTCTAAGCATGCTTAGGCTTGCCCAAAAAGTGCCAGTTCCACACGTTATGCAATGTGCCCTGAGTCTGGGCATGCATGAGCTACACAAACCATTTTATAACGCAAGCAAAAAGTAACCTTAAAATATATACACAAGAAAAAAATTAAAAAACAGATTTCTATAAAACGCTATGTGATAGAGTAAATTACAGGTTATTTTCGTAGTCGAAAGCGTATTTTTGCAGTCAAAAAATCTGTAAGATACACCCAAGTGTTCAGGAAGCATCTTTGTTTTCCAGTGTGTTTAACTGATTTTAAAGCTTTAGCTTGTTGTATGCAAAAATGTTTGTCAAAAACTAAGAAATGGAATAAAAAAATCATATTAACCAAGGCAACTGATTAATGCTTTATTTAATTTAAAATTGCATCAGCCTAAGGACCTCAAAATTGATTTAAGACCAGTTTTCACACTTTACTTCCCCTTTGGAATAACTAGTATATTTGAGCAGCCACTGATCTAGCTAAACAGCAACCTGGTTGGTATAGGTCAGTGATGGCGAACCTTGGCACCCCAGATGTTTCGGAACTACACTTCCCATGATGCTCATGCACTCTGCAGTGTAGTTAAGCATCATGGGAAATGTAGTTCCAAAACATCTGGGGTGCCAAGGTTCGCCATCACTGGTATAGGTCCAGTGAGAGATATGGTACAAAAACTAAAAAGGTAAAAGTGTCTGAACACTGCTTTACTAAACTTGAAATAAATGATCTTCTTAAATATTTTGCCAATCTGTACATGTAAAAGACAAGTAAATCAGATCTCTAGCAACTTCCCAATGTTATCTGAGAACAATGTAGATTAAGCTCGCCTTAGCAGCATTTTGTACCTATAATACTTTTGTGTGACTTAAAATGTTCTCAATTTACTCATTTGTCCTCTTCCCTCTTTTTACATTTTTTTGCTTTCCTGTGTTGTTAATGTTTTAACCATAATTAAATGACTGCCATGGTTGAACACATCACACATGGACCCCATAAATGAGGAGTTAAATGGTTGTTGGAAATATCTTAAAGCAGATGCCACAGAGTTCAGCAAACCCACTGTGTCACCAAGGTCGACAGCTGACTAAAAGACAGGGCAGATGTTAGAGCGGTGCAAGTTCAAGGACAGATGGTCGGAACAGACAGCGGATAGTAGAGTTAGCTAGCTGATGAGACTGATCCTAAAAAAAAAAGTCTAGTTCCAGACAGCTAAATGGGGAAATGACTGAAAACAGTAGAGGTTACAGAGTGATGATCAGAATAAGCACAGCCAAGCTTAGCACAAACGCAGTCCAAACAATTCAGAAGAGCAATCTAAGGCATTAGCAGTCAGACAGAAACTAGAAAATTCTTCAAGGCATTAGTAGAGACACTAACCTGCTAATCAGGCACAGACTGAATGTCCAGCATTCTATTTAGCCACTTTCCTGATTAGTTTAGGTGTATGCTGCAAATACCTGAGCTGCATTGCTTAGTAATGACCATTAGTTGACAAACACCGCAAATGCTTTGTGAACAGTCCTTGCTGGGATGGATAAATAAAAAGTAATAGAAGAGAAATGAAAACTCTGCTCCAAACTCCCTCTAGTGCTGGCTGTATTATTTTGGTCAAACTAGCTATGTAAAAAGGGATATTCAGCCAACAAGTAGAGATTGTTTTAAGGTGAACTTAATTTTAGGGTTCCTAAATGAAGTCGTTTAGAAAATCGTTAGGCAAGCTTGTTTACAATAGTTAAAGCTCCTGAGAAGAGTCCTACTATGTCTGCATATTGCCTGTGTAATATGATTTTTGATGGGAAAGACTTATAGATTTTGTGGAATAGCTGAGGACTAAAAATGCATTATATGTAAAGGAGAGCACAATACAAGTAGAAGTGTTATAAGGCCCTTATTGCAAATACCAAGATTGTATCTCTCTACCACCAAAAGAAAAATCTTAATTCTTGTTTATTCAGCATCACGGTTTTAGCCCACTGTCTGCTGCCTGTGCGCAGAACATAGTCCATCCTTGGCATCTGGACAGTAAATACCAAATGCTATGTTGGTGATACTTGCAAGTGTAAGTGTTGTAGCATGGCCCTGGATTGTGGAATGGAAAGTAGAGAGCTGTGGGGGAGGGGGAAACAAGAGCAACATTTATGGAAATATTCTATACTTTTTCATGGTCCAATTCCTCTTTAAAAGACACCCTTTAAGCAATAGAGGTGCTGTAGTGCCAGAGCTTACTGATTTTTTCATATATCTTTGCTATAAAACATGAGGGTCGTGTAGACATGGATTTGAGATCAGCTCAAGGAAACTTGTATTGAGAATATTATGGAAGCTACCATTGCTGACCGTCTACCAAAAATACTAACTGCCCGAATTTTTGATTTTCTTTAATTTTCTGAGACAATGACCAAAAAAAAAAAAAAGCACACATATTTTTTTTAAGAGTGAATTCAAAGCTTTTAATTTGCTTTGTTGTTCCAGGTCAGTAGAGATGAGCTCAGGCATGTTTGGATCCTAGTCTGAACCCACCTGAGTGATCCTGCCAGGAAGCGGTCGCTGACCTTGACCAATCAAAAGCAGCCGGGGCATTCTCAAACCTGCAATTGCATGTATACATGCAGCTGCAGGGCAGAGAATGCCTTGGCCACTTGTGATTGGCACAGTGCACATGACAGCGGGGATAGCTCAGGTGGGTTTGGACTAGGATTTGAACACACTTGAGCTTATCTCTACAAGTCAATAAGTCAGAATGTATTGAATCCATTAGATTAGTGTGACTGTCATCTTTCTAGTTATTTCAAAAGGGCAGGTGAACAATGGCAGCCTGTATACTTCCTTGGTTTTTATTTTAAGGCCAGCTTGAGATCAATTCATGTTTTGTTTTTATCCCTCCAAATCATTTACTAGGAATGCATGGAACACGCACCAAATGCATGGTCAACAGACCTTCAACAGCTGTATTATGTTGGTTACATCATAGAACTTTGTTCAGGGTTGATACTATACATCACTTTTTTTATTATTATTATTAACTATAAAATAATGAATATAGAATGTAGAATATATGACCTGGCTGGAGCCATAAACTGTTATTTTTTAAACAACAGAAACATTAAAGACATACCTCAGCAATGCGCACTGTGTATGGCTGTCCATGGAAGGTAGGGGCATTGTCATTGACATCACCAACTTGTATGTTCGCTTTCATTTTTGTGACCTGAGGATTAACAAGATAAGTTGTTCAACCACATTCTGGCATATGCTTTTATCTGGTACCATAATACCACATCTTAGTACTTAAATTCAAGTGGTTCTAATGACTGGATATTTTGTACCTTAATGCATTCCCTGCATTATGGTAAAAAATGTCCCAAAGTTTGTATCACCCCCTCACCTCCCTTTAGCCTAGGTTCACATTGTATGCGATTTGACAATGGCACCGTCTGAATCGGTACAACGCCGTACCGATTCCCAAAAGTAGTTTCTGTACTACTTTTGGCAACTGTGGGGTGCGATTTGTATAGACATCTGTGCAGGAGCCCGCACAGATGTCTCTGAAATCGCCCCCGAAGTCGGACTGACGTGGGAATGCTGTCCCATTGTCAGTGTGAACCTGGGCTTATATTTATTTCAATCCAGCGGTGTATCCGTCTGCAGCAGCTCTCTTCTCTCTCTCTCTGCTTGCAGAGGCATCAGAGGTAGCCATTGGCACCTGCTGTTGTAAATCAGATCCTGTGGGCAAAGAGCGTGAGGCAGGGCTGAGCCACGCTGTATGTGTCGATAGACGCACACAGCCCAACTCGGGATCAAGCTCGCAGGTGTACCCCCATAGCAAGTATCTTGCTATGAGGGCACACAAAAAAAAAAAAGGATGGGCCTAGAGGTCCCCAGAAAAAGAGGTTTGGGGCCACTCTGTGTAAAACCAATGCACAGAGCAGATAAGTATAACATGTTTGTTATTTAAAAAATTTAAAAAATACCTTTATAAAGGCTTTAAATGTATGTCTTACAATTGGGAATAGTTAAAGTGTATGTATAGCCAAGAATATTTTTTTAGTTTAGGATACAATAGAGAAGGGTTACAACCCATCAGGTTATTTTTTGCTCTGTGTGTACTATTGGGGAAATTTCAGTTCTATTCCTGATCAAAAGATGCAACAAAAAGTTAAAGGAAATTATCCAAAGTGAGGGGAGTTCCTCTTTTCTTTTCCTTTTGGAAAGTTTCCCCTTACATTTTGTTCTGGGGACAAGTCTAAAATTTTGGATTTCTCCTCACTTTCTTTCTTAGTGACAAGGGTCATAGTAACTTCATTTCCTGAACTTTTGGTCAAGACCATTCCCTTCCAGGCTTCGCTAATAATTAAATGGGTTCATTTTTTTAAGTTAGATTAGGCATGAAGCTTCAGTGTTAGTGGAAAGGTTTAGTTACTGGTGATCAACATGCGGCCCACTGAGCTCCCTTGTTCTGACCATTGAGGGTCTGGCACCAGATAAACAAAAGTCCCTGCTCCTAGTGCCAGCCTCTGCTTCCATGGCCGCAGTGTAGTTAAAGTATAAACAGTAGTGCTGACCATCTCACAGTACAGGCGCAACTGAAATTAGGCAAATGCTGACTAGCCACCTGCACTAGCATTACTTGCACATTGGCTTCCTCATCAGTACTAGCCATATCTCAGCAGTGGGGTCCCCATCAAAGCTCTCTGCTCCCAACTCCCAAGTCCACTGTCCAGCCCTGGTTACTTGGGCAGGAGGTGATTGCAGGGTCCTTCAGATGCTGAGGAACATTAGCATGTCTTGTGCTATTGATAATGAATGGGCATACGCCATTTCTGGTAGCGCACTATGTTGCAATGCACATTTACCTGTTTCTTTATTTATATATATATATATATATATATATATATATATATATATATACACTGTATGTTGTCTATCTATATTTTAAGTTCTATTGAATTAGAAGCTCTCTTTATTTACCAGGTTGACTACCACGGAGTAAAGTGTTAGGGTTTGTTCAGGGGTGCCCGCCCATTAAGGGTGCACGTGCGCCGCCCATCCTCTCCATTGCCGCCTCCCCTATCCATGCGTCCGACCCCTTTCAGGACACTGGCGCATGGATTCCAATGCGACGTGGGTGTTTTTTTGAAGCACCAATTAGAGCCAGAGGCTCTAATAGGCTTCAATATAGGATGGGCTCGGGTCGCATAGAGTGGGCTCTGATCCCACCCAGGTGTGTTACAGCATCAAATCAATGTTTGCTGTTGTACCACTGATCCTCCTCCAGGCCAATCAGGAAGCGGGTTTTGACACCGATTGGATGAAAGGACAGGCGATCCAATTGGACGCAAGCAAACACTCCTATGCATAAGTGTGATGGCCGGGTGATCAGTGACTCAAGGGGATAATGTCTTCGGCCTTGCTGCCCTCCTGGATAGGGGGTTTCCTAATAGTCACAAAAAAGATAAAAAAAAGAAGGGACGCACCAGCCTTGTGCATTATCCCAAGATAATTTATTATTAAATACAGTAAAATACTACTCACAAACGTAATGAATAAAAGCCTGTTGAAGCCACTAAATTGTGGCAATCAGTCCTGGAACCAACCGTCTCCAGAGAGCAGAGGGGGACTCAGGAGCGGAAGCCACCCTGATGCAAAGAGGACACAGGAGCCGCTGCACGCTGCCTATAGGAGCCCACAAGCTGCCACCCATAGAAGCCCGCAATCTGGTCGCTGCCCGCCGCTCGTAGGCACCCGCTCGCCTGCAACCGATGGGGTAAGTGGCGGGGTGGGGGGGTGCTCGTAGGCACCCGCTCGTAGGCACCCGCTCGCCTGCAACCGATGGGGTAAGTGGCGGGGTAGGGGTGGTGCAGCCGACCAACGGGGAGGGGTAGGGTGGTTGTTTGCTGCTCCCCCTCCAAAAAAAAAAAAACAAAAAACACCGGCCGCCACTGGCATTTGTGGCATTTTTTAAGGCCTAAGTTCACTTTTTTTTTTCTTCTAAATTCCAGCTCCCCTACACACCAATATAGCATTCATGTACGTTTTTTGCAAAAAAATCAAAGCTTTCCATAAAATCTACAGACATGTACCTTACTGTGCTCCATCCATGATTCAAAATGTATCTATTGCTTCTGTCTTACGTCCTTACAGACTGTAGGTCATGACACAGGAAAGAGTTGACCAGCTGACCTCATTAGCACACACCCTGCATCATCCACCCTCCCACTCCCAGCTGCACATTTTTTAAATGAAATGCAATCAATCAGTGATCACCCTTCTCACTAAATAATCAGATTGCATAGTGTATGGACATCTTTATACAAGTACATAGAAGGGGGTGGACAGAAACATTCAGCTGTCAAGTCCTTCTCATCTCTGCATAGCGGGGACTTGCATTCCTACATGCATTTTTTTTGGTTTTTTTTTAGCGGGGGAGGCGTTTTGGAGCATTTTCACTCATCACACATAGGGCAGCCCATCCACCTGAATGGACTGCATGAAGCTTCAGAACTTTTTTTTTTAGAGCGGAGCGTTTTTTTTCCTGTGATTTTTATTGCAGCACATTTCTGAAATGCAAGGCAACACACAGAAGGAGATTGTACAATCAGATTGTATAGTGTATGGCCACCTTTATACACCTAAAATTACAAGTTGCGCTTTCAGTGCCATTAATTGTTAACAACACACCAAACACAGACGCAAACACACATTTTGGCATGTGAAAAACGAATGGCAAATGCAGAGTAAAAAACATGTAACCCACAAAACGCTAACATGCCCCACAAGCCACACATAGCACAGCCAATTTAAATAAGCAGGCTGCCCTATGCGTGTCACAGGAAAAACGAGACACAAAATGTGCGCTCCCACTATGCTACAGTAGATGTGAATGGGGCCTGAAATAGAAATTTGTGCATTAACACAAGAACAATGAGGCTCCATTCACATCTCTGTGTTTTCTTGCATTTCAGAAATGCGCTGGACCAAACATCGCAGTAAAAAAGTACCAAGCCCAGCTCAAGAAAAAAGTTTTGAAGCTTCTTTGGGGCGATTGCTGCGTGTAGGGCAGCCCATTCAGGTGGATAGGCTGCCCTATGTGTGATGAGTGAAAATGCTCCAAAACACCTCCCCAACTCGCTAAAAAAAAAAAAAAAATCACGTGGGAAAGCGAGTTCCCACTATGCAGAGATGTGAACAGGGCTTGACAGCTGAGTGTTTCTGTCCACTCCCTTCTATGTACTTGTATAAAGATGGCCATACACTATGCAATCTGATTGTATATTGTGTATTTAGTGAGAGGGGTGATCACTTATTGATTGCATTTCATTTAAAAAATGTGCAGCTGGGAGTGGGAGGGTGGATGATGCAGGGTGTGTAATAATGAGGTCAGCTGGTCAACTCCTTCCTGTATCATGACCTACAGTCTGTAAGGACGTAAGACAGAAGCAATAAATATGTTTTGAATCATGGATGGAAGGACAGTAAGGTACATGTCTGTAGATTTTATGGAAAGCTTTGATATTTTTGAAAAAAAAAAAGTACATGAATGCTATATTGGAGCTGGAAATTAGGAGGAAAAAAAAAAAAAAGATGAACTTATCCTTTAAAGCCTCATAGCCACCCTTCAATTAGACATGTGCACAGCCAAAAAACTTGTTCATTTTCATTTCATTAGTTTATTTTTCTTTTCGTTTTTCAGGTCATTCGGTATGATCGCAATTCGTAGATTCTTACATTCGTAAATTCGTTCATTCGTACATTCGTTCATTCGTGAATTCGTACATTTGTGAATTCGTAAATTCGTACATTTGTAAATTCGAAATTTGAAAATCCAAAAACCCGAAAATTCGAAAATCTGAAATAGTAACTAGCTATTAAATAAATTATAGGTATTGTAAACTCCTTTCAAATTTGGCTGTCAGTGAACGTAACAAATACGAATTTATCTGAAGTTACGAATTATCCGAAATAATGAATGCTGCATCTAAACAAATGTAACGGAACAAATTAATAATAAATAATAATAATAAAAAAAAGTTTTTATTATTATTATTATTGTTTTTTTTATTATTAATTCATTACGTTCCATTCGTTTGGATACGGCATTCGTTATTTCGGATCATTCGTAACCTTCAGATAAATTTGTATGTGTTACGTTCACTAACAGCCAAATTTGAAAGAAAATTACAATACCTATAATTTAATAGTTACTAGTAATAGTAGTTAAGTTATTATTAGTTAATTATTATTTCAGATTTCCGAAATCACAAATTTACGAATTCACTAATTTACTAATGTATGAATGTACGAATGTAAGAATTTATGAATGTATGAATGTACATTCGTAAATTATGAATGTACGAATTTCCGAATGTATAAATTTACGAATGTACAAACTTTTCGAATTTACGAATATTCGGAAAAATTTGTTAAATGGGTTTTCGTTAATCCGGATATTTCTGAATTAACGAATTTGTCGAAATTCATTAACAAATTCGGAACAAAACGAATTGCACATGCCTACCTTCAATGCCTGCCATTAATATTACAACAAGTACCACACAGTGCAGTACAGACAGGATTGGTAGTGTTGTGTTAAAAATTAAGCAGCATAAAGTCTTACCAGCTCTTTAAAGAACACACATTCCACTTTCAGGAATATGTGTTTTTATTGAATAGAATATACGTGCACAGACCAATTCAAACAATTGCTAGTTGCCTAAAATTGTTGACAATTGGGTACCTATGTCACTGTGCTATATAGAGCTGTGTTTTTTTTTTTTTTTTACATTACATTTACCACAACCGCTGAACAGTCCTTCCCCTCCTCCTGCTCCTACGTTCCTTACAGGTCCCCCCCCCCCATCATCAACCTCTCACCCTTCAGTCTTCCCTACTTTTCTCTACATGCGAAAATCGCATGTAAAATTCATCAGGCTGGTTGAACCCGAATTGATCGCTCAATCAACTTGAAAAAATGTTTATGGGAATTGAATGTATGAAACTGCCAACATCCTAAATACAGAAAAAGGAAGTATGCCTCAAGTGCAATAGTAGCAGCCCCCTTGGACTTTTGAGGCAGTCCAAGGGGGCTGCTCCTATTGCACTTGATGCATACTTCCTTGGTACAACTTGGTACATTCAGCCTGCCCATACACGGTTCAGATCTTGGCCGGTTCCTGCTGAATCTTTTTTACTTTAATCATTTTTTTGTTTCATATGTTTTTTTTTAAAGCTTTTTCACTGGTGTTTATCGCTTATCACTAGTTAAGTATCGCACTAGAATTAGTGCTGCTTTTTATGTGTACTCTCTAATGGACTGGTATCAGAGTTTTAAAGCGGCTGCTTTTTCTTTACAAACTTGAGACCTAGCATGAATAGTATTTATTTTTAAATATCCTAAAAGCTACTAAGAAATGACATATCAATATTTTAAAGCAATACGCTATTCGCTAATTGATTTAAATTGATCACGTTGCTGGCATAAACCAATTAGTGCATTGGCAGCATTAGATTCATTTTCACTATATTCAGCTTAAGAAATTCAATTTGTTAAACAGGAAACAAAACTGTCCTCACTTCAGGCATTATCCAGATCACATTACCATATATATATTTAAAGTAAAAGGATAGTTGAGGAAAGTTCTAAGAAAGGACATTTCCTGCACAACCTTTCTTTTAATTGGTGATCTGTCTCCGGTGTGTTCCAGCAGAGACCACTGTGAACAAATCATTATAAATCATTCTTTCCTCCACCTTTACTATCACATCTTTCTTATACTGTCCTGGTTTACCAATTATACATTTTTAAGTTATCGAATGAAAAAAAAGTCATACATACCCCCTCAGAGTCACTGACAGTAAATTCAACTGTGAATTCTGATTTAGACTGCAATGAAAAGACAGACAAAATATGATTAAAAATAATGTTTATCTTTCGACACCAGTAATTTCATTTTTAGCTAAAAGCATAATTACATGCAAAATACTCTTAGGAGAGGGAAAATGGGGAACTCAAAATATGATTTTGTGAGCTTATCATGTACAACCAGAACAATTACATCTTCATGTCTTAAGTGTGTTCTTTTATTGTACCGATATATAAATTCATATAAATGAACAATGAGGACAAAAAAGCCTGACAGCCTTTTAGATAAGCTAAACTAAAACTAAAGATAAAAGACGACAATCTCTGAAAAATCGCGCTGCGATTCGGGTGCCATAAAAAGTAACCTGAATTGCAAGGGCGCCCCACCATTTACGGCAATTCAGAATCGCAGGCAGAATTGCGGCGATTCCGCCCGCAATCCAGGAGTCCATAGTGTAAATGGAAAATGTAATGTTTACCCTTACAAATGCAGCCATTAAATAAAAGTAATGACATTTTCAAATATTATACAGTGTTCATCTAAAAAATGAAAAAAAATTTCATCTCAAAAATGAAATGGAAAATAGACGTGTACATAAAATTGGGCGCAATTATTTAATTTAAAATTTAGCATTAATTTAGACAACAGCTCAAACCTCAAGGAAATAGAGTCCTACCTGCCAAAAAGTTTCTAATCTGTTAATCCAAACTTGTGATTTATACACCATGCTGCATAGCCAGACATCTGAGACTATCATTTCCCAGTTGAGTGTTGTAGCCCCTTTGACATTTTTCTGCTCATTCCTGCTCACTAGATCTCAAGGCTGATTTATTAAAGGATTTCAGAATGTTCACACAAACATTCCTTGGAGATTTGCTTCAATCATGTGAAAAGAAAATACCTGTTTACCTATTTCATCTGTGCATGATTGGATAATTAAAGTGAATATTCACACACTATACTGTGTGAAGATTTTCAACTCTTTTAGTAAACCAGCCTCAAGGAGTCAACATCATTTGGTGGTTGGGAACGCTGGCTTTTATATAAAAATACATGAGAATTCCTAAAAAAAATGTTAAAAAAAATTGGAATTTTTTTTTTGAACTCACCTCTAAATGCCTGTTGCTAGGGGGTCCCTCGTAGTCTGCCTCTTTCAGTGCCTGGGCTGGTGACATCACTTCCCCCTAGGCACAGGAAGGACTCGGCTCTGCTCCCTCCCTCTTGTCAATCACCTGGGACCCATTACAGGTCCCAGGTGACTGAGCGGCCAATCACGGCGCTCAGGACCGTTTGCGCATGCGCAGTGGGTGCCCGGCTGTGAAGCCACAGCCCGGCTGTGAAGCCTCCCCCTATGCTGGCGCCGCCGAACGTAGGGGGAGGGGGAGGCGAGCGGAGCTTCGATCCCCCGCATCGCTGGACCCTGGGACAGGTAAGTGTCCAATTAAAAGTCAGCAGCTGCAGTATTTGTAGCTGCTGACTTTTAATTTTTTTTTTTTAATGGGCCCTCCTTTTTAAGGACTGAGCCCATTTTTGACACTTGTTGTTTACAAGTTAAAAATCAGTATTTTCTGCTAGAAACTTACTTAGAACCCCCAAACATTATATATAATGTCAAATATATATATAGTGTCAAATATATATATATATATATATATATATATTTAGCAAAGATTCTGGAGAATAAAATGGCAGTTGTTGCAATATTTTATGTCACACAGTATATGTGCAGCGGTCTTTCAAACACATTTTTTTTAATTAAAAAAAAAGGAAAACAGTAAAGTTAGCCCAATTTTTTTTGGTATATTGTGAAAGAGGATTTTACATCGAGTAAACAGATACAAAACATGTTACGGTTGAAAAATTGCGCACACTCGTGCAATGGCGACAAACGATGACACTTAAAAATCTCCATAGGCGACATTTAATTTTTTTTAAACAAATCTCCATAGGCGACATTTAAAATTTTTTAATGGTTACCAGGTTAGAGTTACAGAGGCGGTCTAATGCTATAATTATTGCTCACATTCCGGTGATCGCAGCGATACCTCACATGTGTGATTTGAACACCGTTTACATTTGCAGGCGTGACTTACAAAAGTGTTTTATTTGCTGCGCGAGCACGCGGGGATGGGGGCACGTTTAAAAAATATATATTTTTCTTATTTATTTAATTTTTTTAACCATGTCCCTTTAAAAAAAAATCTGATCACCTTTATTGCTGTCACAAGGAATTTAAACATCCCTTGCGACAGTAATAGGCAATGACAGGTACTCTTTATGGAGGGATCGGGGGGTTAAAAGATCACAAATCCCTCCTTTGCACTTCAAAGTATTCATAACTCCAAAATCAGGGATTCTGTACACTGTTATTTTTTTTAAATCAGCGCGTTCCGCAGGCGAGTAAACCGGAAGTGACGTTGTGACTTTGCTTCCGGAATTCTATTACGGAGACCCAATCGAAGCTGAATCCAGCTTCGTTCAGGTGACAGCCTAGCTGGCGGAAGTGCCGGATAGTGGCTCGAGGCTCCCGGTGGGACAGGAGGCCCGGGAAGAACGGTGGACAGCGGCGGGAGGGGGACATCACCTCCTGCTACCTGGGATAATGGCTGAGCGGCTGCCAAGCTGCATCAGCCATTATCACTAGATAGCCGACCTCCCGCTCTGAAAAACAGTACCAGTTGCAGGCTATACCCCGATACATCCACTTCCTCCTACCGATGTACCGGTACAGTGGTTTGCGTGAAGTGGTTAATCTGGATTGAGATCTCTGCACTTTGAGGGGTGTCTCTTTTGTACCTTTATGTGATTGATTGAGCTTTGGAGAAGGTGTTTGTTTTGGCTAGACAGACAATACTGATATTGGGGACCCCATGTGATTGCTGTCCATTGCGTGTTTGACCTTTGTAATGAGGGTCTGGAGTGGATAGTAAGAGGTAGTGAGATTGGGTGCCGGTGGTGGTTTCCTCACATGCGTACTATTTAGTTGCACTCTCATATCAGAAGCTCTTTTAGACATCTCCTGTGGACTTTTATCACTATGGACTTTTTATGATGCTTAGTAAGGATGAGCTCCGGCGTGTTCACACACCCCACATGCAGAGCCCACCAGGAAGTCGGCACTGCGCTGCGCTAATCACAGTCAGTGAGACATTTTCCGATCTCTGCAGCCGCGCATCGGGACAATGTCTCACTGCCAGTGATTAGCGCAGCGCCGACTTCCTGGCGGGCTCTGCACGTGGGGTGTGCGAAAACACCGGAGCTCATCATTAATGCTTAGTTTTGATGTTTAGCGCTGCACCTCTAACTTGTGAACATCATTACCTCTGTCCAGTTAGCAGGAAGCTGACCCTAAAAAATAGTACAACTAAACCTGGGAGTAGATCTATTCCTGTATGTACATTGTGCATCGCTGTACGAATATGCTAGAAAACATCTGCAACCAATTCTGGAGACTTCAGCTGTATGAAATGAATCATGAATCACACGGTGGCCTAAAGCTGGCCATACTTGGATTGAAATTCGGCCGGTTCAGCAGGGACTGGTCGAGATTCAATCCATGTATGGGCAGGCTGATTGTACTCAAGTTAATCCATCAATTGACCTGGATACAAACAGCTTGTTGGATTATTTGCATGCGATTACTGCCAGCCTCTACAGCTGCAAGCAGTAATCATTGCGTTCTGCTGACCGGGAAGGCTTCCCGCGCCCCCTGCAGGCAGAACACTAAAGAGCTGTGGGAGGCATTCCCTGACTGTGTTGATGGGGGAATCGAGCAATTTTCTTTCCTTCCACCCCGGGTGGAATAAAACAAAATCAAATCATTTATGGGCTGCTTAATAGAGCTCAAGTAGCTTAACCGCTTCAGCCCAGTAAGATTTTACCACCTTCTTGACCAGAGCACTTTTTGCTATTCGGCACTGCGTCGCTTTAACTGACAATTGGTTGTGCGACATTGCACTTAAACAAAATTGACGTCCTTTTTTTCCCCACAAATAGAGCTTTCTTTTAGTGGTATTTGATCACCTCTGCAGTTTTTATTGTTTGCGCTATAAACAAGAAGATATAAGATAATAAGAAGAGTGACAATTTAAAAAAAAAAAAAACGCATTATTTTTTACTTTTTGATATAATAAATATCCCCAAAATATATATAAAAAAAATATTTTTTTCCTCAGTTTAGGCTGATATGTATTCTTCTACATATTTTTGTTAAAAAAAAATTGCAATTGCAAAGCGTATATTGATTGGGTTGCACAAAAGTTATAGCAAAATAGTCTACAAAATTGGGGATAGTTTTATGGCATTTTTATTTTTAATTTATTTTATTAGTAATGGCGGCGATCTGCGATTTTTATTGGGACTGCGACATTATGGCGGACACATCGAACACTTTTTGACACTATTTTGGGACCATTGTCATTTATACAGCGATCAGCGCTATAAAATGCACTGCTTACTGTGTAAATGACACTGGCAGTGAAGGTTAACCACTAGGGGGCGATGAAGGGGTTAAGTGTGTCCTAGGAAGTGATTATAACTAGGGGGGGGTGGGCTTCAAGTCACATTACAGGGAGCGGTCATGACACAAGCCAGAGCGGGGAAATGCCTTGTTTACATAGGCACTTCCCCATTCTGAAGCTCCGTGACACGATTGCCGGGAGACCGGCGGACATCAAGTCCACTGGTACTGCGGGCACCGTCACACTGTGGGCACACGTGCGCCTGCTATCCCCGGCTCTTAAAGGGGACGTACAGGTACGCCCATTTGCCCACCGCTGCCATTGTGCCGACGTATATCGGAGTGCGGCGGTCGGCAACTGGTTAGGTAGTAAATGTCTCCTTGATGGAATTTCCACTGCCATTGTGTCTTGTGCTCAGGGCCGTCTTTAGCGCAGGGCAAACGGGGCACTTGCCCTGGGCCCAATCTTTGTTGGGGGGCCCACGCTAGCCGTGAATTGGGGCCCCGATGACAGCTTTGCAGAGCGCACAGAGGACAGGGGAGGATGTATTCCTCACTAGCCAGCTGAGAGGGGGCGAGGCCGGGAGCTCCACTGACGCTTTGACCCCGCCCACGTGCAGCCTGTGTACTCAGAAAAGAGCTTCTGTGGTAAGAGCCAGTGATCGGAGTGGGAGTGTCAGTGGAGCTTCCGGCCCCGCCCCCTCTATACTGGCTGGTGAATACAGAGGTCCGGGGGCGGGCCCGGGAGCTCCAATGACACTCCCACTCCGATCACTGGCTCTCACTACAGGCGCTCTATTCCCAGTACACAGGCTGCACGTGGGTCAGTGGAGCTCCCGGCCCCGCCCCTCTCAGCTGGCTAGCGTGGAATACATCTTCCCATGTCCCCTGTGCGCTCAGGGCCCACCCAACAAAGCATCAGTGAAGCTCCTAGCTGCTTAGTGAGAGCAGAGAGTGGAAGCCCCGCCCACAGTCCTGAATGTATGTAGTAAGTTTGGCTGGCCAGGTATGTCCTTACACCCATAGAATGCCTGACTGTTTAAACCCTGAGCTGTGTTATTTAACTGTAAAGCTGTGCATTGCTGACAGTTCTCTGACCATCTCCTGTATAATGTCCGCAGTGGCTGATTGTCTCCTGCAGTATGTCCGCAGTCTCTGATTGTCTCCTGCAGTATGTCCGCAGTCTCTGGTAATCTCCTGCAGTATGTCCGCAGTCTCCGATTGTCTCCTGCAGTATGTCCGCAGTCTCTGATTGTCTCCTGCAGTATGTCCGCAGTCTCTGATTGTCTCCTGCAGTATGTCCGCAGTCTCTGATTGTCTCCTGCAGTATGTATGCAGTCTCTGTTATTCTCCTGCAGTATGTCTGCAGTCTCTGAGTGTCTCCTGCAGTATGTCCACAGTCTCTGACTCCTGCAGTATGTCTGCATTCTCTGAGTGTCTCCTGCAGTATGTCCGAAGTCTCTGACTCCTGCAGTATGTCTGCAGTCTCTGATTGTCTCCTGCAGTATGTCCGCAGTCTCTGTTAATCTCCTGCAGTATGTCCGCAGTCTCTGATTGTCTCCTGCAGTATGTCCGCAGTCTCTGATTGTCTCCTGCAGTATGTCCGCAGTCTCTGATTGTCCCCTGCAGTATGTCCGCAGTCTCTGATTGTCTCCTGCAGTATGTCCGCAGTCTCTGATTGTCTCCTGCAGTATGTCCGCAGTCTCTGATTGTCTCCTGCAGTATGTCCGCAGTCTCTGTTATTCTCCTGCAGTATGTCCGCAGTCTCTGAGTGTCTCCTGCAGTATGTCCGCAGTCTCTGATTGTCTCCTGCAGTATGTCCGCAGTCTCTGTTATTCTCCTGCAGTATGTCCGCAGTCTCTGAGTGTCTCCTGCAGTATGTCCGCAGTCTCTGACTCCTGCAGTATGTCCGCAGTCTCTAATTGTCTCCTGCAGTATGTCCGCAGTCTCTGTTAATCTCCTGCAGTATGTCCGCAGTCTCTGATTGTCTCCTGCAGTATGTCCGCAGTCTCTGATTGTCTCCTGCAGTATGTCCGCAGTCTCTGATTGTCTCCTGCAGTATGTCCGCAGTCTCTGATTGTCTCCTGCAGTATGTCCGCAGTCTCTGATTGTCTCCTGCAGTATGTCCGCAGTCTCTGATTGTCTCCTGCAGTATGTCCGCAGTCTCTGATTGTCTCCTGCAGTATGTCCGCAGTCTCTGATTGTCTCCTGCAGTATGTCCGCAGTCTCTGATTGTCTCCTGCAGTATGTCCGCAGCCTCTGAGTGTCTCCTGTAGTATGTCCGCAGTCTATGAGTGTCTCCTGCAGTATGTCTGCAGTCTCTGAGTGTCTCCTGCAGTATTTCCGCAGTCTCTGATTGTCTCCTGCAGTATGTCCGCAGTCTCTGTTAATCTTCTGCAGTATGTCCACAGTCTCTGTTAATCTCCTGCAGTATGTCCGCAGTCTCTGATTGTCTCCTGCAGTATGTCCGCAGTCTCTGATTGTCTCCTGCAGTATGTCCGCAGCCTCTGAGTGTCTCCTGCAGTATGTCCGTAGTCTTTAATTGTCTCCTGCAGTATGTCCGCAGTCTCTGATTGTCTCCTGCAGTATGTCTGCAGTCTCTGATTGTCTCCTGCAGTATGTCTGCAGTCTCTGATTGTCTCCTGCAGTATGTCCGCAGCCTCTGATTGTCTCCTGCAGTATGTCCGCAGTCTCTAATTGTCTCCTGCAGTATGTCCGCAGTCTCTGTTAATCTCCTGCAGTATGTCCGCAGTCTCTGATTGTCTCCTACAGTATGTCCGCAGTCTCTGATTGTCTCCTGCAGTATGTCCGCAGTCTCTGATTGTCTCCTGCAGTATGTCCGCAGTCTCTGAACCTCTCCTGTAGTATGTGTATTAATGTGCCCCTTTACTCTGCTCAATTATTTGGGATTGCTCCACTGCTCAGTGAGAGGTAATGATGTGCATGAACCTCTAGCAACCAATCAGCAAACAGTAGTGATCTGCCTTAATCTCTAGCAACCAATTAGTAAGTGCTAATGATGTGCTGTAACCCCTAGCAACCAATTAGTGAGTGCTAATAATGTACATTAACCTCTAGCAACCAATCGGCAAGCAGAAATTATGTGTTGTAACCTCTAGAAACTAGCCAGTGAGCAGTAAGGATAGGCTGTAACCTCTGGAAAACAATTGCAATCGCTGCGTGATCTGCTGCAGTAAACTGATTTTGAGTCTACCTGCTATTTTTTGTATGTCTCAGAATGGAGGGGGGCCCCAAGAAAATGTTTGCCCAGGGCCCAATCAAAATTAAAGACGGCCCTGCTTGTGCTTCTGGCTACAATCTCCACAAAAATGAATGTTTGACTGCAAAAATGACTGTATAAGGTTTGCAGCAGTCTGGCCACTATACTCCTTGAATGGTGTAACATGCTAGTGGGTAAGTCAACCTCAAACATAATAAAGATATAAATACATTAACCGATTACCAATAGTGAAGATAGAATGGCTTTCAGAGGGGCAGGTCCGATGTTGGCTGTACATAACGGTGCCACTAATGGAGCCTGTATTCATGTACAGTTATCACAGACCAAACAAAGGTTGTTTATCTGCTCCCAAAATGTAAATGCTCATCATTGTCATCAACTAATTTCCTGCCCTGAAGGAAGTTGCTGGGTGATTTAGAGAAGCCTCCTCTCAGGTGCTGCTATCATACAGCAGCAGAGACCTGCAAAGAGATTGCTAGAAATCCATCTCAGGCCCCCAGGCTCTGCCTGCAGTTATCTCAAACAATACCAGACACTGTCTGCTAGCCTTTTCTGTATAAAAACATCATAAACCACTTCATCCCACACTGTCTGCCTAAACAGCATTTTTGTGTATGTGTTCCCCTTTGCTTTTCCTGTGATAAAATTGAGCAAGAATCCATTTTACAAAACTTATGAAAGAATTAGCTACATTATTGTAAAAATGGATTCTGATTACCCAAAAATCAGGTGGATTGATTATTTGTTCTTAAATCTTAAGTCCATGCAGAACTCATATCTCGTAGATATTTATGGCAATCAGACAGTGGCTAAGTGGTTAGTGCTGCTGACTGCCGTCTAGCAGAGCCAGGGTTGTCGGTTCAAATCTCAACCACAGCACTATTTGTTTCTCCCTGTGCTTGTGTGGGTTTCCTCCCACACTCCAAAGACTTGCTGGTAGGTTAATTGGCTCCTATCTAAATTGGCCCTAGTATGTGTATGTATGACTGTGGGTTAGAGACCTTAGATTGTAAGCTCCCTGAGGGCAGGGACTGATGTAAATGTACAATATACACTATATTACAAAAAGTATTGGGACGTCTGCCTTTACAGGTACATGAACTTTAATGCGCTTCTGGAAGAATGGTCAAAACATTCCCATAGACACACTCCTAAACCTTGTGGACAGCCTTCCCAGAAGAGTTGAAGCTGTTATAGCTGCAAAGGATGGGCCAACTCAATATTGAACCCTACGGACTAAGAGCGGGATGCCATTAAAGTTCATGTGCATGTAAAGGCAGGCGACCCAATAATTTTGGTAATATAGTGAATGTGTACAGCGCTGCATAAATTGACGGCGCTATGCAAGTACCTGTAATAAATAAATAATAAACCAACCCTTACTGCCTAATTCTCTAGCTATTTTACGTTATCCAGATTGCAACTGAAAAAAAAAAATTGTAAATTCAAGCCGTATTAAGGCCAAACCCAAAAATGTAATATTTTGCAGTTTACCATGCCTTAGATGTGGTAGCTGCATGCATTTTCTTTTTCTTTTCTTTTTTTTTAGGCTTTTTTATTCTGGTGATTAGTCCTGTATTAGAGTGCCCGCCCTTTGAATGAATGAAAAACAGAGCCACCTTCGGACAGCAGCATTGTTAATCTGGTGGGAGGGGAGTATTAGATGTACTAGCAGATTTGGAAACACTAACAAATTGGAGCCAAACTCTAGCTTACACTGCAGTTACACAAGCAGTTACAGTAACTTTTTTTCTCTTGGAACAAAGGTTTTACATGAATAAATAAAAACTGATCGGCCCTATAAAGGACATCTCTCTATGCAATCATACAGCTGTTCTATTTCCAGTACACTTCTAGGCCACTCGGGGGGGGGGGGGGGGGGAGCATCGCGGGGTGGACATCTATGGTTGTGGACGGGCAACTGGTGGGCTAGTTCACCCCATGCCACCTTCCTTACCTACTACCTCCCTCCCATTTATGCTTATGATAATGTGTAATGAACCTGTGTATCCAGGGTGGGTGCCGAACAAACTGGGCACCTAGGTTTATTCAAGTGACATGTTTAATTAGTTCATATTAATTAGACTGATTTTTATGTTGGCTGTTCCCTAGCTATGTTAATAATCTTACTGTTTGCATAACACAATCAAGCTCTTTTTGTGTGATATATCATTTCTGTGTGAGTTTACAATAAAGAGTTCCAGTTTGCATCTAAGCTAGTGCTGTTTAGTCTTGGGTACCATATTCAGGTATAATACCTGGTTCCTGGGTCCTGACTGGAGGAACCTATATCTTGATGGAAGCACCCAAGCTGGGTGCTGGACAGTTCCGTCAGAGGTTAAAACTGGTTTAGAAAAACAGTGGACCGATGCAGGTTTCCTTAATTTTTTTAAATTTTCCCATGGTGTGACCCATGTAATGTTTCTAGGAATTTGATTACTTCCTGGAAGTGTCAAATTCTTGCCTTAGGATCTAGGACAAAATCATATTTTATTATCTGTACACCCATAGCTGAAGTATTAGTGCATAATAACTGTAAACGAAGCAGAAGTAGGTTGCAATATATGCAGATTGTTGAAAGTGTCACTGCTGGCATTATTTAGTGCTCTGCTTTGTGCAAGTTCCTGCTATCAGCATCCCTGCCCTGTCATAGGATAAATAAGAGACTTTTCAGTGTGCTTCAAACATAAATTAATGATAGCAGGGGAATACTACAAAGAATCACTGAGTGACAGCTCAGAGTCTGCCTGCGGCTGCTGATGTCACGTTCAAGATGGCAGCGCCCAAAAACAGTCTCATGTCTGTTTAATATCATAATATCATCAATAACAACACAGCGATTAAATACACAAAACTATGTAATTTGACATATACTCTCATGGCTAGCTTACTTCTAATATTAATAGTATGGGGACATGGTCTCTTTAAAGCAAACCTGTCAGTCAAAAAAAAACTATACTTGCAGCACACATGAAATACAGGTTCCCTCTGATGGGTGTATGTGTGGTTAATTAGATTAATTAATTCAGGAAATGCATTACTAGAATGGATTAGCATATTTAGATACATGCCTCCTTATTTCCCAATAGGAGTCTTTCTGGCCTGCCCAACTGCAGGCTTGGTAGAAAGTCACAGGAGGCCAAGTTACCAGTGACCACAAGGATTTGCAAAATGCAACAAATGGGCACATAGAGTCAAATAGGAATACAATTTAAAGGGGTTGCAAAAGTCTCAGGGTTTTTCACCTTAATTCATTAAGGTGAAAAACCTCCTGCGCTGCAGCTGCCCCCCCCCCCTCCGAGCCCCCCCTTTTACTTACCTGAACCCGATCGTTCCAGTGATGGGGACGAGCACAGTAGCTCCAGCTGCTGTCTTGGGTTCTCATTGGATAGATTGATAGCAGCAGGAGCCATTGGCTCCCACTGCTGTCAATCAAATCCAGTGACACGGGAGTGGGGGCTGGGCCAAGTCCTGCTGTCTGTGGCAATGGACCCAGCAGCAGGACTCGGGTGCCCCCTTGGAATGCTGCTTTCTGTGGGGGCACTCAATGTGGGGAGGAGCCAGAAGCACCGCTGAGGGAACCCATAAGAGGAGGATCGGGGCCACTCTGTGCAAAACCCATGCAAAATCCATGCACAGAGGAGGTAAATATAACATATTTGTTGTTTTAAACAAAAAAAAAAACCCAAACCTTTACTATCACTTTAAGGTAGTGTAAAGATAAGGTATGCTCTCTGTTTATGTGAATAGAAAATATTTAAACCCAACCACATTATAGCAGTCATATCAAACCGGGTACATCCTTTATATAGTTCCACAAAAATGTAATTCAATTCATTTTTACTTCTTCTAAGCTATATTTTCAAGGTGTAATATAGAAAAGCAGTACCTCTCGATCCAATGGTTGTCTCAGCCAGACTACACCACTCTCACTTTGCACAGCAAAAAACTTTTGGGCTTCATCTCCTACAATTCCAAACACCAGGGCATTTCCATCAGGGTCACGAGCAAGCAGCTGTGTTATTGATGATCCTGAAAGAGAATGTTGCAGATAATTAATCTTCAGATCATAGGTAGAATGTAACAGTGAATTCATACTTCTACATTTGAAGATAAGTGTGGTTTAATTTACAATTACACCTGTATTTTCCGCGAGTGTTTGTTGTACTGGGTTCCCTACTATTGCAGGTTTTATTGTGCTATGGGACATTTTAGGTGTGCTTTTAGGCCCCGTTCAAATAGGGGGATTTGGAATCTCAGGCATTCCAGATCACAGCCAAATGAACAGTGTACATTTGTGTGCCATTCATCTTTAATATAACCCCTAACATGCCACAATTGTCATGCTAAAAAATGTAAGTGTAAAATTGCTTATGGCTCAAAATTCCATCCCTGAGCTTCTTTGGAGCAACAATTGTGTTTAGGGCAACCCATCCAAGTGAAAGGGCTGCCCTATTCGCGACACACATTTCCACATAATGTGTACAAAGTGTTAATGCCTATATAAAGTATGATGCAGGTTTGTGAAATACAAGAGTTACACAATCCTCTGGCAGGTAACCAGTATACTGTGTACTGTAAGTATTTCAGCATTGTATTTTGTTGGTTACCTGGAGTTTTACCTCATCAGGCATCAGAACTTATAGGGGTTGATTTACTAAAGACAAATAGTCTGTGCACTTTGCAAGTGTCATTTCACAAAATTTCCCCAGAGCTTAGTGAACATTGTGAAGCCCTGTTGATTTCTATTATCCAATCATGTGCAGACAAAAAAATATTTTTTTTTCTTTCCCTTGCACCTAATTGGGTATTCTTTATAAAATGAAGCTTCACTACATTCACAAAGCTCTGGGGAAAATGAGTGCAACTGCACTTGTAAAGTGTGCTGACTATTCACCTTTAGTAAATCAACCCCATAGAGTATATAGCAAAGAAAGGGGAGTTTAGCTGCTGCCCCTTCAACTTCAATATGGTCAGAATGGAAGACAAGATATTAACTTTTTCTCACCAGCGATAATCATATAGAGTAACAATCATATGACTTAGTAAACACAAACACAAAGAATCAAAAATGATCAAATACAGTTAGTTTGGAGTTTTAGGCTGGGTTCACACTAGTGCGAATTGGATGCGGGCGCTCATATGTACCCATATAAAGTACCCAGCCTAAAGGAGAAGCACAGCCAAAGCTCGTTTGGCTGTACTTCTCTTGTGAATCACAGGAGTGCAGATCGTTCTGCATACCTGTAAACCGTTTTCAGCAGACAGCGGGCTGACATCACAGAGCTGGTCCAAACAAAAAAAAAAACGGATGCGCTCACATGAGTGGACTGGCATCTGGCTCAGCCTCTCAGCGAGCCGCTGAGAGTGTGAACCAGCTGCTCCTGCCCCCTCCACAGCCCAGCGCTTCAGTGAGCGCAGAGGCAGAGCGCAGGGGGCAGAGCGCGGGGGGCAGAGCGCGGGGGAGCAGAGCACTGCTGACTGACAATCACCAGCGCTCTGTTCAGGGAGCCCTGAGAACCGAGCGATCGGCAGTGCTTGATCGTTCGGTTCTCAGTCTTAGAGCCGGCGGGGGACAGATGCAGCATCGGTCCACCTGGGTAAATATGATTCTGGAAAAAACACAAACCCTATACTTCTCTTTTACTGTAAGTGATACACTTTACTGGCTTACTTAAAGCTGATCTTCATGTTTAATCCCCCTTAAATTTTCAAGCTGGACCAAACAAACTATTTACTGCACTAATTGGCCTGCTTGCTGGGCATGCTGTATTAACTGTATGTAGCCTCAGCTACATAGAGTACACAGCACTGTGCTCTGGCAGTAAGATTTCACCGCTGGAACAAAATACAGCAGGATGAGCACTGCTCATTCAATAACAGGACACTGTGTACTCTATGCATGAAAACAAAGCTTCCTCTGAAGATCCCTTTCACCTCAGGCAATCAGAGGAAGCCTTGTATTCATTCACAGAATGCAAAGCTCCCCATGAATGGCTGAGTAGGAGTGAGATGGGAAGTCCCTATCCCACTTCTGGAACACAACGCTGTATACAGTATGCTGAGGCTACATACAGTTAATACAATACACCCAGCACTGACACCTGTTAGAGCAGTCAACATTTGAGCCAGACTGGCCCAAACAAACTATTTAAAGGGACATTAAATGTAGAGATCAGCTTAAAAGATGTACGTTTTCTGGATGTCTTAAATCTCCTTATCAGACTTTATATAAATATGTGGGTTTTAGAAACATTTTCGTAATTGTATGAATAGTTACATGAAGGAACAATGAAATCTAAATATTTTTAAAAAATCAACAGTTTTTTCTTGACACTCCGGAGTGGCAAAGTCTGCGGTCAAGGGTTAGGCTATAGAGATATGAATGAGTTTAGAAGTGTTATTGTGATAATTGACTTAAAGCTCCAGACATAATTCTCTCTCCTCAAGTGGAAGTTCTTTTGAAATGTCCAAACCATAAGTAGAAAAGCGATGGCAAGCTGAATAGTGGGTGTGTCCAAACTGTGCTACCAGTGGGAGGGCCCTGAAGGGGTCTCACTGTATACAGAGCACCCATACTTTATGCCACAGTCCACACAATATGCTTTATGTACTATGTCACAAGAAAGAATCTAGCAGACACACACAACACTCCGCACAATAATATGGTGCAACTTTTCCATCACATATGCTTTTAAGCCTACCCTAAAGAACTAATTAGTGACTACTTAGCTACCCGCAATGGTTGAGTGATAAACACTTTGGCAACAAGTATGTAATGTAAAATATAGTACAGTGGACAGTATAGTACAGAAATCAGGAGTGCGTGTCTCACAGGAGTAGGTAACACACAGACAGGTTTAACCCCCCCCAAAAAGATCTCTCTTCCCAAATCTCTTCCAGTACAAAGCTTTCTTACCCAATCCCCCCAGTGAGCTGAGACTGAATGCAGGAAACTGTATGGGTGGGATCCCAGCTCAGGATGATCTGGATCAGCCGGGAGAAGCAAGATGACCTAGAAAGAGGCAGGGTGCTTATGGACTGCCGGGTCTCAATAAGCAGGCGTAAAGTACCACCTGTCTTTGTTGGAGTTGCTAAGCGACCAGTATGATACATAGAAGCTCCACATACCAGATCAGTTGTAAAAAATTGTTACCCGAATTGGGACTTTTAAGGCAGAATGTGAAAAACAGTAAAGATATATAATAAAAATGTAAAAAGAATACATTTTTTAATAGAATTGATAAAAGAAGGTTGACCACATGGTCTAAACTACATCACATTATAAAATTAATTGCATGAGGACATCAAAGATATATATACTTAGAGCACCCTAAAGCTCAGATCAATTAGAACATCATGTTGGCCCTGATACGCTGAAGGGCCAAAATTCTTGTGGATGTTCACCGAGCAACCCTAAGTGTTTCGTAAATTTATGTTCCTTCCTTCTTCAGGGTTGGAGATGGGTGCATATGTATAGAATCATCATAAGTATAAAAGAAATATATGCAGCAATGGCATACTCCAATAGATGCTCCGCTAAGCACATCATGACCAAACAGGGTGGCACCAGGTCCTCAGGTTCCCACACATACAAGGACCGTACATAAATAGGAGATGTATGTATATTGCCCACGAAAACTGGAAATTTGGTTCACCAGGTCATCAGACATGTGTACTGGTCGGTGGAAAATTGCCACCAGGGTCACAGTCTGTGATGATTTGGGGAGCCATGTCACCTGCTGGTATTGGTCAACTGTGTTTTATCAAGTTCAAAGTCAGCACAGCCCTCTACCAAGAAATTCTAGAGAACTTCATGCTTCCCTCTGCTAACCAGCTTTATGGAGATGCTGATTTCATTTTCCAGCAGGACTTGGCACCTGCCCACACTGCTAAAAGTACCAATACCTGGTTTAATGATCATGGTATCACTGTGCTCGATTGGCCAGCAAACTCGCCTGACCTAAACCCCATAGAGAATATGTGGGGTATTGTCAAGAGGAAGATGAGAGACACAAGGCCCAACAATGCAGACAAGCTGAACACCTCAGCAGTGCCACTGATTGCCTCCATGCCATGCCACGCCATGCCATGATGCAGTAATTCAGGCAAAAGGAGCCCCAACCAAGTATTGAGTGCATACTATACTGTACGTGGACATACTTTTCAGTAAGCCAACATTTCTGTATTAAAAATCCTTTATTTTTATTGGTCTTATGTAATATTCTAATTTTCTGAGATACTGAATTTTGAGTTTTCACTAGCTGTGAGCCTTAATCATCAAAATTAAAAGCAAGAAATGCTTGAAATATATTACTCTGTGTGTAACGCATCTCTTTAAAATATTTGAGTTTTCCTTTTTGAATTAAATGACTGAAATAAATTAACTTTTTGATGACATTCTAATTTTATGAGATACACCTGTATGTATATACTGTAGTTATCAAAGCTTATAAGTATTGTTGGGTTTATTGATAATAAAAAGTCCAAGAAAAACTGTTACCTTAAGGGAAGAGAGGCATTGTGGCAGAGGTCAAAAATTCAATTATCATAGTGACACATAACATTTCTGTCTCTATTATAGACGTAGAGCAATAAGCAAAATAAATATCAAAACATGAAAAAAAGTGTTTGTCTTGCTTGTTGGGGTCTAAGGCAATTTTGAAGACTTATGCCCCGTACACATGGTCGGATTTTCTGACGGAAAATGTGTGATAGGACCTTGTTGTCGGAAATTCCGACCGTGTGTAGGCTCTATCACACATTTTCCATCGGATTTTCCGACACACAAAGTTTGAGAGCTTGCTATAAAATTTTCCGACAACAAAATCCGTTGTCGGAATTTCCGATTGTGTGCACACAAATCCGACGCACAAAGTGCCACGCATGCTCATAATAAATAAAGAGATGAAAGCTATTGGCTACTTCCCCGTTTATAGTCCTGACGTACGTGTTTTACGTCACCGCGTTCAGAATGATCGGATTTTCCGACAACTTTGTGTGACCGTGTGTATGCAAGACAAGTTTGAGCCAACATCCGTCTGAAAAAATCCATGGATTTTGTTGTCAGAATGTCCGATCAATGTCCGACCGTGTGTACGGGGCATTATAGTTCACATACACCCATGTTCTAATTCCTTTCTTCTTGGTTTAGTTTGAGAAAAAGCAATTTGATGCTTCCCCATCCATTGGCACTAGCCTTCTTTTCAAGTTGAAAAAACTATTTAGAACCTTCCTTCAGTTTGAATAAACATTTAGGCTGGGTTCACATCTAAGCCACATGCGTCTCCATTCAGCGTTTCAGGTCCGATTTCAGCCCAAACTTTGGGCTGAATTCGGACCTGAAACAGATCAAAAGACACAGAGGGCTCCTGTGCAATTTGCACTGGAGCCGCTGTGGAGACGCGTGAACCGGCTCTGTAGAGAGCCGGTCACAATCTCCTGCCATGCGAATTGGATGCGCAAAAACCCACATCCAATTTGCAATGGTGTGAACCTAGCCTCAGATGAGTTCCTCAAGTAGTATGGTCACACCAACTATGGCTAATTTGTTGGGCAGCATCATCTGTTTTTGTTAGCTGGTAAGTGTGCTAGAAAAATGGTTATTTTACTTGTTCTTTGCAAAGTTCTTTCATGTGCACCTTACTCTAAAAGCTATTGGCGTGGGGACACATTGGATAACATGGGCTGCCTCCAGGCATACCTGCCCTCAATATATCTATTGTTATATACCAATCAGCCATATCTTTATGACAACTGACAGGTTAGGTGAAGCAAATTGATTATTCCACTACAGTTGCATCACCTTTAGGGACATGTTCCTAAAGTTGATGTGTTTTTAAATACAGAAAAAATGTACATTGCAGTTTGTTATGTACAGGGCAGTGTAATCATAGACCAGTCAGGGCGCCCATGCTGAACTGTGTCCACAGCCAAAAGCACCTACAATGGGCATGTGAGCACCAGAACTGGGCAATGGAGCAATGGAAGAAGGTGGCCTGATCTGATGAATCATGTTTTCTTTTAGATCATGTGGATGGCCAGGTGCGTGTGTGTCGCTTACCTGGGGATGCAGTAGGGGAAGCAGGCAAGCCATTGGAGGCAGTGTGATGCTTTGGGCAATGTTCTGCTCAGAACCCATGGGTCTTGCCATTCATGTGGATGTTACTTGACATGTGCCACTCACCTAAACATTGTTGGTGACCAAGTATACCCCTCCATTGGAACGGTATTCCCTGATGGCAGTGGCCTCTTTTAGAAGAATAATACACCCTGCCACACTGCAAAAATGGTTTAATAATGGTTTGGAGGAACACCACAACAAGTTTGAGGTGTTGACTTAGCCTTCAAATTCTCCAGATCTCAATACAATCAAGCATCTGTGGGATGTGCTGAAAAAAACAAGTCCAATCCATGGAGGCCCCACCTCACAACTTACAAGACTTAAAAAGGATCTGGAACAGATGGCTTGGTGCCAGATACCACAGCATACCTTCAAAGATCTAGTGGAGTTAATGCCTCAAAGGGTCAGGGCTGTTTTGGTGGCAAACGGGGGACCTACTCAATATTAGGTGGGTGGTCACAAAATTATGGCTGATTAATATATATGTTCCAAATGAAAGCTTTAATCGACTAGCATTAGGAAACAAACTACACAGATGAGCCTTAAAACTTATGTAATTATATTTTTATCTGTTTATTCAAATATTTCAAGATATTGAGAAAAGTAAAAAACACTTCCCTTCTCCCTGTCTAACAAATGACAATGTAATACCAACCTGGATCAGGTCAGCATCACAAAGGTAATAGGTAGCATGTCGTACATATAGCAACATACAGCAACAAAATGTATAAAATCAGGAAGCATTCTGATAAAGACAAGTAACTAAAGGCTAGTTTACACTTGCTTCAAAACATGGCTTCGGACACGCTTTGTTAAAGCTCTCTGAATGCCAGTCAAAGCTCCTGTCACTAAATAAAATGGTTAGCTTACAGTCCTGTTTACACCTTTCTTTTTTTTGCTTTGCTTCGGCTTTGCTTCAAAAATTATACCCCATGTCACTCTAGTGGTCCTTTAAAGCGTCTTCAAAGTCTCTATAGAACTTTATGACAAAGCTCGCTGGAAGTACCTGCAGCTTTTGAGAGGCTTTAATTAAGCTTTAGCTTCACTGTGTTTTGGAGAACTTGCAGGTATGAGATATGCACACACACAGGGCATCTGCAAGGCTTCAACAAAGCTTCAACAGAGCATTACGGAAGCATGACCAACGCTTCACCGAAGCTTCATTGAAGCACCACCGAAGCATCAAAAACACATCATAAAAGCATGTTGAAGCAGTAGGCGCTTTCATGTGTGTTGAAGCCAAAGCAAGTGTAAATGAGCCCTAACAGGAATTTAAATTGTAGATCAACATACAATTTAAACCTATGTTTTAAATGCAAATTGTTTGGGGGGAATTTTTTTCTTTTTGCTGGATAGCTGGTAAGTGTGCTGAAAAAAAAATAGTTTTGTTCGTTCTGGCTAATTTGTCATTCAAGCATTCTGAAAAACCAAGAGAACTGGTATCTGTTAGTAGTGCCCTTCTGCTAGTCTCAGTGCTCCATCTTCAAAATCCTGATATATATAATCCTGCATAGTGTGTACACAACTTTCAACATTTGATTCAGACTTTCCAAAAGAAAAATTTCTGAAGGGAAAAACTCCCAAATTTTTCCCGTACGTGAACAGAACTAACAATTTTCGTTTAATGTGTACTGTTTTCGCACATGAAAAATCAGATATGAAAGAATGTGCATGATCAGAAACAATAAACAACAATAATCTACGCTACAAGGTTTCTAATCCAAATCTATCTGTCTACTCCTCACCTCTTTCCTTCAGTCTCCTCTCGCATTACTAAATGACATATCAGCATGGATGTCACACCACTTCCTTAAACGAAATTTCTCTAAAACCAAGCTGGTAATATTCCACTCCAAACGTGCCCCCCTACATGACTTTCCATTAAAATCAATAATGCAACCATCAATCCCTCACCTCATGCCAGGGTACTAGGTGTAATCCTAGACTCTGACCTGTCCTTTCAGCCCCAAGTCCAATCGTTGTCAAAAGCTTGTAGACTTCACCTCTGTAATATCTCTAAAATCCGCCCCTTTTTTAACAAATTAAATAAACAAGCTCCTCATTCACTCCCTTGTTATCTCTTGCCTTGACTATTGCAACTCCCTTCTCATTAGCCTACCTCTCCCCTCTTTAGTCTATCATGAATGCTGCTGTCAGACTCACCTGCCTTACCAACCACTCAGTGTCTGCCACCTCTCTCCACCAATCCCTACACTGGCTCCTGATCGCCCAGCAAATTAAATTCAAAATACTAACCACAACATACAAAGCCATTCACAACTCTGCCCCGAGCTATATCACCAATCTTGTCTCCAAATATCACCCAAACTGTCCTCTCCACTCCTCTCAAGGTCTCCTACTCTCAAGCTCCCTTGTCTTCTCCTCCCATGCTCATCTGCAGGATTTCTCCAGAGCCTCTCCCATCCTCTGGAACGCTCTACCTCAACCTGTCCAGCTATCTTTTACTCTAGCTGACTTCAGGCAATCCCTGAAAACCCATCTCTTCAGGGAAGCCTATCACGCCTCCAGCTAATCTTTTACCACTTCCATCAGCTTATTACCCACAGTTACGATTGTTTGTACCACCTGCCCCACCCTATTAGATTGTAAGCCTTCTGAGCAGGGCCTTCTTAATCCTGTTGTATTGTAATTGTATTGTCTCCCTTTTATATTGTAAAGTGCTGCATAAACTGTTGGTGCTATAAAAATCCTGTATAATAATAATAATTTTGGGTGGCCCAAGCATTTCAGGCCGAACATTAGCTGTTCGGCCCAAACGTCCAACACCCAAATTTGCCGGGTGTATGGCAGGTGTTCGCCCCGCCAAATGCCCTGCAATGCACTGGGGGGGGGGGGCACGTCATTGTTTTTTTGTTTTTTTAAATATAGGCATGGGGTTCCCCTTAAAATCCATACTAGACCCGAAGGGCCTGGTAGTGATTGGGGGGGCAGTTATTTGGGTTTTTTTCAAAGGCTGGGTGTCGGCAATTGCATCCGCGAGTCATTTTAAATGTTATTTGACTAGTTTTTTCTTTTTTTTGTAAATTTAATTTTTTTGCTACAGCATGTTCTATGCATGCTACAGATACACCACTTTACAAGAAGACTAAGGGGACTCCCCGGGCACTGTATTTAAAGGATTTTTTTGTCTTTATTGTTGCACTTTAAGCATCATTAAAACACTGCTCCTGAAAAAAACTTAAAAAAAAAAAAATTTGCATATATACAGGGCAGTACCCATACCCTCATTCACCTTTTATGGCCAATTACTTGCATATAAGCCTTCAAAATTGGCACTTTTTTCCTGTTCGGCTCCCATAGACTTCAATAGGGTTCGCCGTTCCGGTTAGAACTTTTCCCCTGTTCGGGAGTTCTGCTGCGAACTGAACAGAGATGTGTTCGGCCCAGCTCTAGTTTCTAAGTCAAATTTTAAAAAAAGCCTTGGTCGTTTTGGAATTTTCATAAATTAGTATCATCCTCGAGTTGGACTTGCTGTGAAACATTGTTCACCAGATTTTTCAGATTCTTATAGTGTGTACCCAGCTTTAGATTCAGCAGTGCCAATGGATTTAGAATGATCAAAAAATAAATGCAATGGCCCTAAACAGGGTGCCTGTATTAATAAGGAAGACAATATTGGGTTTAGGATTGAGATTGACCTTGTAGCAGTGTAGGTTGACCTTATGGAAGTGAGACTACAACCCCCCACTTTAGGCTTTTCTTCAGAGAAAGTATAATTGGCAGTTCTGACAGAAGGCTCTATGGCATAAAATGGCTTTTAAAAAAGTGCAGGAATGCCAGCACCTGAGATTCTATGATTAAGCCCATTGGGTTAAACACTATCTGGCACCAATAAAGTTGCTGCAAAAAAAAAAAAAAAGCACCGTGGAGTGAGTTTGTATGCTAGAATGCAAAGACCTGTGACAGCTTTGGAATGAAAACCTTCTGCCACTCCAGGAATACATCACTAAAACACAATGCTTCAAAAATAGAAGGACCTCAATTCATCCGCTATGTTTATCTGATAGTATTAGGACAAACAGAGAAAGAAAATGTGAGCTTCCTTTAAGAGCCTAAAAAAAGTCCCCAGTATTCCCCAGAGTACTTGCTTCACAATGCTCCAAGTTGCAAAACCCAGGTTCTCCAACAGTATTACAATATAGAAGGGTGAATTAGGGAGCAACATGGAACCGGGCTCAGAGGACAAAGTGAAAAGAATTCTGATCACATTCAGGTCTTAGCCAGGCTGAATTATTAAGAAATAGTGAAAATCCAGTAAACAAACCAAGGTATAGACCATATCCAGAGAAGAGAAAAATTCTAGGGACAGCAACAGTAACCATGTGTATCAGACAAGAAAATAAGGGAAAGTAAATACCAACAGTTGTTTAGTCAATACATGGTTACAGCTTATCAAAGTACAGTGGACCAGGGGCACAAAAGCCTGTATATAATTATTACTCAGCAGGGATCCCCAGTGTCCACATACTTATGTGTTGCAGGTTTAGCACCAACCTGCACTAGTAGGCTCACATGCTTGTGAACGGATGGGAACAGTCCAACGTACCTGTTTGCAACTGCAGGTAAGCATAGGAAGCCAACCTGGCCTTGTACTTGTAGCACTGCCAGGGTCCAGTGACTAGTGATAGCATGTTTGAAAACTCGATATAAACTTTTAGCAAAAAAATATGCAGGAGAATAATGACTTAAATCAGGGTTTGAACTCCTTCCAATTGTAACAGGAACATGCAGATAACAGAACTTTTCTTGCATATGAAGAAAGAATCGTTTGTAGATCCTTACCTTAATTGACTTGGACCATAGCCCCCTTTTCCTTGTTTCTGGCACATTTATAGAAGGTAACTCTACAAATAACGAGGATCTCGAGAATACAGCTGGAGAATGGCATTTAACTGTGTGACAATCCTGCTTCAGTTTGGAGCGCAAATTTTAGACCATTTTTCTAAATACATAGCCCATTTGCAGAATGTCATAGCTACATCTGCTGGGCACAGATATAATGTTTGTTTGCAGCTGCACTGAGCAGTAAAAATTGGGATGTTTCGATTTTCTGAGCCTATTTATTGTGTTACATGCTCATTTATTTATAAGAGCTTTAAAAATTGACTCAGCTGAATTTCCTGGTTGAAACATCACGATATCTTCTCAAAATGGTTGAAAACTCATTCATCGCTCACATGTCTTCATCACTGCATAATTATCAATAGCCTATTAAAAGATATAAATTGGTATGCATTTATGCAATGATGAGTAAATACTGTTCTTAGATGAGCAACCTGCTCGGTGCAATCATTCCCAAAATATACCTTTTCCCTGCAACTAAATTGCATGTCAGGTGCCTGTGACCGGCTCTCAGTGGAGCCAGTTCACACAGCCCCAGGGTGGCTGCGGAGCGAGATGCACAAAAGTCCTGTGCGTCTTCTTTCAGATCCAAATTCAGCCAAAAATTCAGACTGAAATAGGACCTGAAATGGTGAATAGGGACACACCGAACCCTGCTATGAGCCGCTCCGTTCAGTAGTGGGAACTCAGCCTAAAGCTTAGTATAACTTTCTGAACATCTCACCATAAAAAGGTGGGGTAGGGTAAACTGTGGTAAAAATGCAGTCAACATGGAATTAGGGCCGTTGTTAACTATCCCATGCCTGGAAAAATATTCTAGGTAAGAGTCTTGTACTTCCCAACTGTATAGAGATTCCTAAAACTGCAATATCTGTATATTTACACTTGTCTTCTGGATGGCCCCAGGCTTGACTTTGGCTGTATAATGTGTATGAGATTTCAATGATTTCTGCAGATAGGCTACATTACATTTTTATTACAAACCTCAGAGCAGGTAAAGTATACTGGCATTTCTCCCTTAAATGTGCAGATTTCCTTCTTAAAAGGAACATTGGGATGCAGTGCAGTACAAAGGTCACATAGCCCAATCCAACCCCTTTTCTCCCTATCACATTTTTAGTTGAGGCAGATTGTTGATTGTACTGTTGGGTTGCACCTGTGGAGCGGTGTGCTTGGTAGGAGGTAATTGACTAGCTTCATAGTAAGATGCATTGTCTATTATCTGCATACCCATGACTACAGTTTGTTGCAGTGCAAAGGCCTGGTGTCTGAAGGGATCAGCAGGCAAATTGTCTTGAGAGGCATTAAGCACAGTGTACGGACCTTGGTTGGTGGATACAGCTGCTGTGGCTGGGAGCTAAAGTTTTGGCAGAGTGTGTGAGGAATATGATACATATGATGCAACCAAGAGTCTGCTGCTTTTCCCTTCACTTTTGCTAGCAGCTTGCTCTAAAACCTTTAACCTTGTCATGGCTGTGCTGTGCTTACATTGTTTCTCCAAAGCTTCAGTCTTTGTTCTCTTGCATGCAGCTTCTACTTCCATATCCACTTCCATCAGTGCTTTCTTGTGTGCAGTTTCTGCAGCTTCTGCTTCCATCTCTGCTTTCTTGCATGCAGCTTCTTCTTCCACCTCTGCTTCCATCTCTGCTTTCTTTCGGGCAAAGAATGTCTAAATTTTAGAAGCTTTAGCATTGGCATGGGTCTTGATAAGTTGCATGGCTGAGAGTGGAGATCTGGATTGTAGAGACTTTGTGGATCTGCAGGAATGTCTTGTAGATGCACACCAATGAGATTTAGATTCACGAAGTTTTGTGATTCTCACTTCTACCTTTGTTTTTAGTACTATAGGTGTCTCTCTAGATTAAGCTCATCAAATCCCTTTAATTCTACTTGTAATTCATTAGTGTTGTACCGCTTTAAAAGGTAGTATATTTAAAGAACAGTCTTTGAAAACTCCCATAGGTAGCAATGAATTGTTTAAGAGCAACCTTCTAATTGCAGAACCTTATGGGAAAGCTGAGAAAGGGATGATATGCAATCAACTGTTTTAGACCATAAGTGATTAACATTAACCAGTGGTTCTTCTTTATCAGCCCCATAATTCTGTTGAAACTTCCAAGTTTGTTTAACCAAGTGTTTTTCTTCCCTGCCTAATTCCTGATTTGAAAGAATTGTGGTTCTTACTGTATTTCAGCCTCACAGAAAATGTAATGTTTTGCTGTGACATTTTGCTGACAATGAGTTAACTTACACTCTCTGAGAAGAGTATTAGTTGCTTAAATCTGTATCTGGAGGTTGTGAAATACTTCTGTCTCTCTTGTTTAAGGTATTACAGTATCTCCCAGTGAGTACACCCCTCACATTTTTGTAAATATTTTATTATATATTTTTATGTGACAACACTGAAGAAATGAAACTTTGCTACAATGTATAGTAGTGAGTGTACAGCTTGTATAACAGTGTACATTTGCTGTCCCCTCAAAATAACTCAACACACAGCCATTAATGTCTAAACTGCTGGCAACAAAACTGATTACACCCCCTAAGTGAAAATGTCCAAATTGGGCCCAATTAGCCATTTTCCTTCCCCAGTGTCATGTGACTCATTAGTGTAGGTGTGTTAAATCTGGTGTTATCACTCTCTCATTCTCTCATACTGGTCACTGGAAGTTCAATATGGCAACTCATGGCAAAGAACTCTCTGAGGATCTGAAAAAAAGAATTGCCTAGGCTATAAGAAGGTTGCCAAGACCCTGAAACTGAACTGCAGCACAGTGGCCAAGACCATACAGAGGTTTAACAGGACAGGATCCACTCAGAACAGGCCTCACCATGGTCGACCAAAATAGTTTAGTGCTCGTGCTCAGCATCATATACAGAGGTTGTCTTTGAGAAATAGACGTATGAGTTCTACCACCAATGCTGCAGAGGTTGAAGGGGGGGGTCAGCTTGCCAGTGCTCAGACCATACACCGCACACTGCATCAAATTGGTCTGCGTGGCTGTCATCCCAGAAGGCAGCCTCTTCTAAAGATGATGCACAAGAAAGCCCACAGTTTGCTGAAGACAAGAAGACTAAGGACTACTGGAACCATGTCCTGTGGTCTGATGAGACCAAGATAAACTTATTTGGTTCAGATGGTGTCAAGCGTGTGTGGCAGCAACCAGGTGAGGACTACAAAGACAGGTGTGTCTTGCCTACATTCAAGCATGATGGTGGGAGTGTCATGGTCTGGGGCTCCATGAGTGCTGCCGGCACAGGGGAGCTACACTTCATTGAGGGAACCATGAATGCCATACTGAAGCAGAGCATGATCCCCTCCCTTTGGAGACTGGGCTGCGGGGCAGTATTCCAACATGATAACGACCCCAAACACACCTCCAAGACAACCACTGCCTTGCTAAAGAAGCTGAGGGTAAAGGTGATGCACTGGCCAAGCATGTCTCCAGACCTAAACCCTATTGAGCATCTGTGGGGCATCCTCAAACGGAAGGTGGAGGAGCGCAAGGTCTCTAACATCCACCAGCTCCATGATGTCGTCATGGAGGAGTGGAAGAGGACTCCAGTGGCAACCTGTGAAGCTCTGGTTAACTCCATGCCTAAGAGGGTTAAGGCAGTGCTGGAAGATAATTTTGGCCACACAAAATATTGACACTATGGGCCCAGTTTGGACATTTCCAGCATATTCTCCAGCAAATTTTCTTTAGGTCTACAATGTGCAGTTTAACATGTGTGCAAAAAAAATTTAACGCAATAAGGCACTGGCAGTGAAAGGGTTAAAGTGGTTGTGAAGTCTAAACATTCCTTGCATTAAGGTAAAAAAATGTTTCCATATGGGTATTGCTGCCTTACATTCCCCTGTTATACTTACCTGAGCCCAATCTTGATACCGCACTGTGCCCATTTACAGCGGCTCTCTCCTCTTCTCCCCACTCTCACAGACTGCTGTCAGTCAAATCATGAGACCAGAGAGTGTAGGGCAGGCCAAGCCTCGCTGTCTGTGTCTATAGACGCAAGCAAAGCAGCTAGGGAGCAAACCTGCAGGTGTGTCACAATTAGAAGCGGCTTATTATGATGGTACACGGAAAAGTGGAGGAGCAGAGAGCATCTGCAGGGGACCCGAGAAGAGGAGGATCAGGTCTACTCTGTGTAATATCACTGCACAGAGCAGATAAGTATAACATGTTTGCTATTTTAACCATTTGCCAACTGCCCACAATACATTTACTGCGGGTGGGCGGCATGTACAGGCAAAGCATCCCCCGCACCTGCTGTGACCAACGGAAAGCATATCCCGATGCTCTTGGACCGGTGATAATGCGATTGCTATGCAATCACATGATCGCAATGTCAACAAAGCTATTATGAATCAATATAATTCATAACAGCTTTGCTTCCTTTACTAGTGAGCTATGATTGGCTGTACCCAATCACAGATAACTAGTATTCACAGCTGTCCTGAACTTAACCCATTCATGACAGTTCAAAGCATTGCTGGTACAACGATCTTCATTGTACCAGCAATCAAAGTGTAAAAAAAAAAAAAAATCCTGATAACCCCCCCCCCACCCAGAGTAGTACAATGTTACTATGGTAACGTTGAACTACTCTGATGAAAGTATTAAGAAAAGTAGTAAAAAATAAAATAAAATATTGTTTTACTTTTTTTTTTTTAATTAATTATTTTTTAACATACTGTCACCAGTCAGTGTCCTTGATTACCACCACATTCTTACTAAATACCTCAGACTGTCTACTTTCCAAAAAGGGGTAATTTTTGGGGTATTTGTAATGTCCTGACATTTTAAATGCCTCAAGAAAGGAGATCGGCCGTCAGCACATCAGGATTGATCAATTTTCAAATTTACCCTTTATATACCATCGTTTGTAGACGCTATAACTTTCCTACAAATTAAATACTATACATTAATTGGGATTTTTTTTACCACTGACATGTAGAAAAACTAATTTTAGCCAAAATTCATGAAGAAATTAGATTTTTTGATATTTTTATTGGATCTGTTTTATAACAGAAAATATTTTCTTTTTCAAATGTTATATTTATTTGTTTATATACTAAAGAATAAAAAACCCAGTGGCAGTCAAATACCCCCAAAAGAAAGCTATATTTGTGTGAAAAAAATGATATAAATTTAATTTGCATACAGCATCGCATGACTGCGTAATTGCCAGTTAAAGTAGAGCAGTCCAAAATAGCAAAAAATGGCCTGGCCATGAAGAGGGTAAAATCTTCTGGAGCTTAAAGGGGTTGTAAACCCTCATGCTTTTTCACCTTAATGCATCCTATGCATTAAGGTGAAAAAACTTCTCTCACTGACTAGCCCCCTGTTTTACTCACCTATGCCCGTTCGTTCCCTCGCCGGAGACGCGCTCTACCTCTCTGGTCGGGGTTCTCGGCTCTTAAAGCAGTTGTATACCCATTTTTTTTTATTTTTACCTACAGGTAAGCCTATAATAAGGCTTACCTCTAGGTAAAATGAATATCTCCTAAACCTGTACGGTTTAGGAGATATTCACTTTGCATGCGCTGTGAATGCCCTGCTGAAGGTCCAGCAGATGCTGCAGGACCTTGCCGGGAAGAAGACACGCCGAGGGCAAAATGTCAGCTCCCTCGGTGTGGACTGGGATTAGATACTGACGCCTCGTTCTAAAGTAAGTTTTTTATAATGAGCTAGTATGCGGTGTATACTAGTTCATTATGCCTTTGTCTTGCAGTTTTTTTTTTTTCTGCGGGTATTCAACCACTTTAATTAGATAGATTGATTGCAGCGCAGCCATTGGCTCCCGCTGCTGTCAATAAAATCCAATGACGCGGATGCCGGGGGGGCGGGGCCGAGTCTGGCATTCTGTGTCTATGGACGCAAATGCTGGAATTGGGAGCCTGCCTGCAAGGTAACCCCCAGGGAGAGAGCTTCTCCTAGGGGGTTTAACGATGCAGGTAGGAGCCGCAAGCGCTGTTGGGGGACCCCAAAAGATGAGGATCGGGGCACCCCAAAAGATGAGGATCGGGGCCACTCTGTGCAATACGAACTGCACAGTGAAGGTAAGTATGATATGTTTGTTATTAAAAAAAAAAAACTAGGGTTTACAACCCCTTTAAGTGGTTGAAAGAAAAAAAATTCTCACAGTACCCAGTGCTAGTAAAATAAAAATGTCTTCCTTGCACTGATATAACCTAAAGCTGAAATCCAGATATGATTCTTTATTGCATACTTACATTGGTCAAGCTTGGACCAATGTTACTATGCATATCTTATACCAGTGGAAAGCTGGGGAAGTGGACAACCACTGTAGAAGTTGGCGCCACTACAGTGATAGTCATGCTCTTCTGGGTACTGCTCAGATTCACACTTTAGTGTTTGTATATGATTTTTCAGTTTTTGTATGAATATTCAACCACAAAAGCTGGTCATCACTAGAACCCAAAATTTTTCCTACCTCAACATCAGACAGGCAATGCACATTTGGCAGTACTAGCTCTAGAATGTGATCCTTTCTGGTTGGCTGTTTACTGTTTTACAGAAAACCGTTTCAATGCCTCCAACAAATCTCTAGATACCAAACTGGAAATGTATCATTACACAGAGTGGTACTGTGGATACATAAACAATATAAAAGTGCCACGTTCTATAACTACATTAGCAAAAGGAAAAAGAAAGGGACTTTGGACTTTGTAGCCACAGTAACACCAAGTATACATGACAAAAATACTTTATTGAAGAAAACACATATAAATAGGGCACCAGGTAAAAACCACAAATCACATGAATACACCAAGATATTCAGTAGAACTGCTGCTATACAAAACCATCTAGATACATAGTAACTCGTACGCCAGGATGAACATCCAAGGTAGACACAGGTCCGAGAACGTGGCTGGATAGCAGATCAATGGAAGGTTACTTCATATCAAAGAAATGCTCAACATGTTACGCGTGTCTTCACGCTTCTTCAGGAGCAGAAAATGTGTTGTGGCTAGTCAAAGTACATAGTATATAATTAGTATAAAAAAACATAAAACGGACAAACAAAACAATGCAAAATACTTTGATTTATTTTCAAAGTATTTTGCATTGTTTTTTATGTCTGTTTTATGGTTTTATATACTAATTATATACTATGTACTTTGACTAGCCACAACACATTTTCTGCTCCCGAAGAAGCGTGAAGACACGCGTAACATGTTGAGCATTTCTTTAATTTGAAGTAACCTTCTATTGATCTGCTATCCAGCCACGTTCTCGGGAACTGTGTCTACCTTGGATGTTCATCCTGATGTCCGAGTTACTATGTATCTAGATGGTTTTGTATAACAGCAACTCTACTGAATATCTTGGTGTATTCATGTGATTTGTGGTTTTTAACTGGTGCCCTATTTATATGTGTTTTCTTCAATAAAGTATTTTTGTCATGTATACTTGGTGTTACTGTGTCTACAAAGTCCAAAGTCCCTTTCTTTTTTCCAACAAATCTCTTCTCCTGCTTGTAAGATTAGTATGAACATTTCTGTTAATGTCCGGCATGTTGAAGTCACCTATAATTAAAACTTCTCCTTTCATTGTCATTTAAGCTGTCTTGTCAAGCAACAGGTTATTATTAGAGATTAGCTTCTGTTAGTCCAAACCAAAATGTCTGCTGTCATTCTTGGGTCAATGAGCTTTGGGTGTGGAATACCAGATTAGGTCAATGATGTCATGAGCATCTCCACCCCATTGTATATGTCAGCTGCAGAGTGGGGAATCTTTTTGCCGCAGCTCATTGGCCCGGGAATGATGGCTGACTTTTGGGTGTAAACCCAATCCCGGTTCAAACAAAAGCTTAACCCTAGTTATCACAATCCTCAGACTGTTCTGGGGATTGGCATACTACACTAATTTCAAGGAAAGTAGTTAATTTATTTTGGAATTAATATTACAGTAGCTTTATGCTAATTTTGACATAAATGGCAACTCCACATCCCCCTTACCTACGCTGGATTGGCTTTGTAATAGGAGCGCATGTTGATATTAGGTCACACTCTGTCCGGTAAGCAGAGCATGAGAGTGAAGGGTGTCACCTGGCTTTCCTGGAGTCTCTTGTTTTCATCATGGCTGTTGTATCACTGAAATTGATGTTTTCTATTTTTTCTGGACTTTGGTCACTTTTTATATTTCACTTTTTTTACTTTATGGATTACTAAAGTTCAAATTTGCATGTGTTATTTGAGCACTAGAGCGCTGCACCACAGCTCACAAAGCTTGTTACCCAAACTATAAGCATTATGCCCCGTACACACTATTAGACTTTCCGACAACAAAACCATGGAATTTTTTTGAAGGTTGTTGGCTCCAACTTGTCTTGCATACACACGGTCACACAAATGTTGGCCAACAAGAGACGTACTAGACCTACTACGTGGTTTTTCAGCTCTTTAGTGCCACCCTTTGGGCTCCTTCTGCTAATTTCGTGTTAGTAGAAGTTTGGTGAGTGTTGATTCAAGCTTTTCTTTTTACGTTTTTCATTTAGTGCTAATAATATTATTATTATTTATATCACTAGAAAAAAAAGCCTTTGAAATTTAAGTTTGCAATAACTTCATTAGTATCACCAGCAAAGCAGCTTCATTATAATCCCATTAAAGAAGAGAATTGTGAGCTGCATTTGGAGATTTCATAATTTGCCATGTCTCGAATGTTAATTCTCCATTATGAACGCTAGTTTACAAGACCGGCCGCTTCTGCTTCTGAGCATGCATGGACTTTTGTGCGACAGACTTGTGTACACACGATCGGAAAATCCGACAACAAAAATTTGTTGGCGGAAAGTTTGAGTACCTGCTAGGCAACATTTGTTGTCGGAGAGTCCGACAACAAATGTCCGATGGAGCATACCCACGGTCGGACTTTCCGCCAACAAGCTCACATCCAACATTTGTTTCGGAAAATCCGATCATGTGTACGCGGCATTACTGTCGATGATGTGACAAACACTGCTATCAACCGTTAGATATTAAGTACCAGAATTTTTAATTGCATTAATTACCCCTTAAGCCATGTCTTAAGAAAACCAAATCCTTACACTTTTTTTTTTGTACCTGCTAGGGACATAAATGTTTTGTGTCAAATAAATCCCTGACCCTTTTCTTAGTTGAAATGCATGTCCAAAATGATCTTGAATTCCACACTAATTAGTGCAGTACTGTTGTGTGAGGAATGCAGACAATTTATTTTGTACAGCTCAATATCAGACCACTTGCTATCATCATGACTAAAAACCTGTTGAAAAATGTCAACGTGGACCATTTATATAACAGCATCTTCAGTGAGGTCAGTACATTGACAATCACAATCACTTAATGAAACTATTTCATTGAGCTGCATTACAATGCAAATGTATTAATGTCACTAAGTCATTGTACAGGTATACTAATAATGCAAGTGAAGCCGACCCTTCCACAACACAATACGTGTGGTTCTGCATCAGGTCACAGTCATTTCATTTGTTTTCATTTCACATACAGCTCTGCTTAGCTATCCCTCATTGAACAGTACATGATATTAGGCTGAGTCTTATAGTTTCTCTGTATAACATCCATTTTTCCCCCTTAAGGATTCAGACAGGTCGGTTAAGCGTACTGATTCCTCTAGATAATCTCCATTTATCTTGTCTCTGCTTTCATTCTCTCTTTCCATCAATGCCACAGTTTGCTCTGTTCCTGGCTTGTGAACGGAGTTTGACCTCTAAGAGGTTTTTTCCTCTCCCTACCATTCCTTTAACAATGCAAAGTTGTGCATCAGCGTGGCTGTGATCTCATAACCTGCCAGGCTTTGGCAGGACAAATGCAATTAGCCTCAGAGTAGAAGCCTTGTCAGGAACCTGTGTCTGTCTCCCAAACCTGACTTTTTTTTTCAACTAGATTAAATCTGCCCAGGAGTAGCTTGAAAATGACATGACACTCAGGAAGGTCTTGTTCTACAGCAACAATTTACAAGCAGGATCCCCATAGCCTTAACAAAATGTATGCTTTAGGGAAATATTAAACTAACACAAATCAAAGGAAATACCTTAGTAGTTTCTGCTTACAAATGAATGATCTTGGGGTTTTTTTTATAATTATTTGTACTGCATAATTGTCATACTTTCAATGTTCCAAAGAATTATGAATCTACCTCTGAATGTATTCTATATGTAGCACCCTCCAAATGTGCTACTAGTGTTAGTACAGGCAAAAGAAAAGGGGAGGGGGGGGTGCACTGCCTCCAGGCTGGGCTCAGGCTGGCTTGGGAAGAGCCTATCAGTGTCTCGGTTTAAGGAGGAATCTTGCCTAAGGAGCAGCAGGGAGCAAAGATGGCAGATTGAGTACATCAGCACACCCGTGGATTCACAAGGGGAAAGACTTCCACATGTAGCAAGCTTTCAGGAGTACAGCAGAGTGCTAAAGCGCTAATCCCTTGCCCTGTGAGATCCTTGGTGCAGCCAGGTGGGCTGGTGGACAAGCAGCCAGGAGGGCTGGTAGTTCCTGCAGGCAGTAGAGCTGGGAGCAGTTCAACAAAGGGGAGGAGATACTACTGTATGCAGTTTACAACACACTGTGCTGTTTTCTAATAGGGGACTGAGAGCTCCTAGTCCTCAAGGAACTTTTGATTTTGATCACTGAGGACTGATGGTGTCCAGAAAGGAGAACAGTCCAGGATTTGGTACATAGAAAGGAAGCTGTCCCCATTCATTGTTTCAGTCATGTTGGGCATCCCATGACCCCTTTACCCCATCCAAGTTATTACCCCTAATAAAACAACTAAACCAAGCACAGAGACTATTTTCTTGTGTCCAAATGTGAGTGAAAAATGCTTGTTGCCTGGCTGTGCAGGAAAAGTGGTACCAGTTACCAGCAGCCCCTGCAGAGGTAATGCTACATATGAATCAGTGGAACTTGCAGCATTATTTGCCAATTATTGAGGTGGGTGGATTAAGGAGTTTCGAATTCATAAAATTACAAGTATTTTTAGGTCTTATAACCATATGAAGGTATATAATATATACTTCTCAGGGGGGGATTCCAAGTTATATTAAGAGCAGAGTTCTGTTTATATGTATATGGCTCCCAGTCTATGTTCTTTTTAAAGTGAGAAGGGGGTGATCTAAGAGATCTCACCTTAAGATCCCAGTAGTTAAAGGGTTACTAAACCCACAACAATAAAATCAGTCTGTATATGCAGTAAAGCATGCTTGTTATACTCACCGAGGGGTTAATCCTCTGCACTAAAAACAGCTATTTGATCCTGTCTTCTCTAACGTTCACCTTCTTCCACAGTTCCCAATCCATCTGTTGATAGTACAGATCCTTAGTGGCACTCTGCACATGGTCAGTTTGGTGAGTATTGCTAGAGAGTTTTTTTGGGAGGGTGCACGTGATCGGCACAGGGCCAATCAGCACTGTCCAAACAGAGAGTCAGGGATCATGCAGCCTCATAGGACAGTCAAAGGAGAATAAAAACTCCCCCTACAAGCTTTAACCAGTGCTCGGCCGGAGACTGATAGAAGTCACAAGACTGTTATATACTGCCGAGGAGAAAAGGTATTTAGCAGTTTATATTTACTAAAATAATAGTGTTTCCATGTTCTGTGTACTGTGGGAGACCAGATATAGTGAACGCAGGGTCCTGGGTTTAGTAGCACTTTAAGTCTGTATGTGGCAGCAGTTAAAATGGACTCTCAGCCAATATCCTGGGCTTCATTCCTCAAGCATCAAATGTATACTTTTTTTCAGGAGCACTTTCCACTTTTCTTGACAGAATCTTATTGGTTCATTCAGTAAATTTGCTGGAAGATCAAAGATTTAAAAAGTGTAACTACAGCCAAAATTTTACCACCTGAAGCCCCATTCACATGGGGTGATTACTTGTGTGCCCTGTGCAGGGCCATGTTTTGCTGGCAAGGGGATGCACAGGTGTTCTATGCATCCCCAAACTGGCAGATCCATAGATGTCTATTAGGTCACGTGGCTGCATGGACACAGGCACTATCTCTCAATGCAGTCCCTGGGCTCACCCTGGGTGACACAGCAGTTATGTCCATGCAGCAGTGTGTTCCAATACAATAGACATCCATGGGACTGCCAGCATGGGGATTTGCGCAAGTAATCGCCCAGTGTGAATGGGGCCTAACTCCTTCATCATAGTGCTGGGGTCTATGAGACCTGCAGCACTTATATCTGATTGGACATGTAAAGAAGAAGCTGCACTTCCACCTGTGTGTAAACAAGAACATTTGTGGGGTAAGGAAGAGTGTACCCTATGACAGCTGGCTGAGGAGATTAGGACGGAGTAAATTTAACTCATTTAACTTCAGTAAACTTACTGTGCCCAGAGTTGGACTTTTAAGTCATTTTTTAATTCAGTTCCACATTTTATCTTTGTATGCCATAAACCACATAAAAGTGGTTATGAAATATACCAGGATGCTACTACCCATTTTTTTCAGAAGACAAACCTTTTTGGCTATTTTTAAAGGTCACTTGCACATATATTGTACTCTCAGGTGCCAAGAACAAATGTTCCCAAAGATAAAGTAATCTTTTCTAGTTCGTTTAGTTCTTTTCGGAATTGCCTCTAACCATCATAATTATCTGCAATGATCATGACACAATTATTTGTATCAAAAAATTAATACATTACAGCACAAATGATGTCATAGTAATTTATCAAAAGATTTATGGGACTTGCACTTTTGCGCTAATGAGATTTATGCAAATGAATACTTCAGTAATGACAGCGAGGTACAAGTTACATAACAGGATAGGAATTCCTTGTTTTGTAACCAATTTGCTCTTTACTACCAAATGCCTAATGCTGTTCCTGTGAAAAGCTGAAGTTCAAAAGATTTCAACTCCATTTTAAACTGGATACCAGGAGGTTAATATGTCAACATGTTCTTCCTAGCAAAATACACAATCGCCAACTTTATTGACAGGTTGAATTTGATTCGTCACTAAAAGGGAACTATCCATGCCTGTATATAAACAGTCGCTCATCAAAACAGGAACAATGAAAAATGTCACATGATTTGCCAATTAAAAATGAATTGTTACTTTAGACCGGGGGTCAGCAACCTGTAGATCGTGATCTACCAGTAGATCTTGGCCAGGTGACTGGTGTATCGCGGTCTGGGCTTGCTGACGCACTGCGGCTAAAGGGGGTAGGGATTGAGGATGGTAAACTTAACCGCAGGGATTTACCACCCCCTGACTTTACTTGTGAATGAGCCCTAAGGGTGCCGCTGCGGAATGCAACTAAGGGCTCATTCACAAGTGCAGCAGGCACTGCTGCTCCTCTGGAAAGCGATCTGAGTTTTTTGCCTCCTCACCACCTGTGTTTGACAGGTGGTGAGGAGGAGATATGTTGCCTCCTCACCACCTGATTTAAACCCACGATTGCCATGTAATACATGCAATTGCGACACAATAGTACAGTAATTAGAGGTTTAAATCAGGTGTGAGGAGGCAACACCGTGCCCGGTGATCTTTGACTTCTCCCATGTTGTTCAGAGGGAGATCTCCACCTCTAAGGTGTCCACCTCCTCAGCTGTAGCCCAGTCTGATTTTCGTCCTGTACCTGCACATTTGTTTAGAAGCTTTGTTTATTTGGAATAAAGATGTTTTTACACTATCCAAGCTTTGTGGCTTTCATGGGAATCCATTTTTTGCAGATTTAGCTGATGCATTGATGCACCGAGGCTCAGATGTAGAAGCTATATACAATTCCTGCTAACTAGTGAATGAAGTCCTTCTGCCAGGATATCTAGAAAAGTTACCTTTGAAGATGTATAGTTTTTTTCATGCCTGAGGGTCACTCTGTGGCCACTACTGTCTGGTGAGCGCTTTGATATACCACTTCGGGTGAAGCACGAATAAGAAAGCATGTGCACTTTATTATGTGGTGATTGGATCTACTAAGAAGAATTTTGTGTGTTTTTCTTCATAATCATTTGAGGACATTTGATATGTTGCACTAAATTCACTATATTGCAAACACAGAATATTTATTGCTTATGCACTGGAGCACTTTATTATATGTTAAAATCAACAGGTTCACATTAAATATATTGCACTATTGATGCGCCCTATATTATCTGTTATATTGCTTATTAGTAAATTACTAATTTAGGAGCAGCGTCAGGTTGGTAGACTGCATGTATGTATTTTTTGGCGCCGTGCCCATTAATTATCCACCTCTAAGGTTGCCTACCCCTGCTTTAGACTTATTTTGATATTAGTGTAATAATATAGTTGCTAGGTAAATACTGAATTATTTATTATTTTTATATATATTTTATATACATTTTTCATTAGCATCCCTTCATGTAAAAGAATGATGCTATGGACAATATCACACAATTCCTTTGATTATTTTTAGGGCCTGTGTTGATGGATGATTTTGCAAATGGGCAGGGCTAAGAAATAATCATACCATTTTAATGGAAGTTTCTCTTTAATACAAATCTGGACTCTTAAGCTGGCCATTGACAGTTTGAATCTTGTCTGGTTCAGCAGGAACCGGCCAAGACTCGAACCATGTATGGGTACTAGCCAAGTCTCTAAACAAAACAAAATGCCAATTTCTATAATATAAGTAGTACACTAACATATCCAGCAGTCTGTTTCTCCTGTGTCAGATCCCTTAGTCACCTCCTGTGCGCTGTGGCGCCTCCCTTCACTCCCTACATCAATGTTGGATCCTATAATGACGTAGGAGTTGGAAGAAGGAACCACAGTTTGTGGTGGGGGAAACAGGCATCAGACTTTAAGAAGTGACACAAAATAAAGAGACTGAAGAATGTTGCATCTGTTCCATGATCTCTCTCCCGCACTACTCATGAACCCGAAAGCAACATGTATTGTCACTTTTGGGTTCACTGCTGTCATTACTTGGCTACTGTAGCTGAGGATGCAGATAATTAAGCACGATCTGTGCTTGATAAGCTGCAGTAGAAAGCAGGGGAGACATTGGCTGTCTAATAGAAAGCACCTGTCACCTGCCCAATGCTATCCTTGTGATACCAATAAATTTAAAATAAAAAGTTAAAAAAAATATTATCTATATAAAAAAAGTAGAATTATATATATATTTAAAGCACCCCAGTTAACCAGTACACACCCCAATTAAAACATGCAGGATATGGCGAACAATTGTGTGCAGTATAGGGTAAACAATTGTGTATAAACATAGATTGCGCTATACATAGGAGGTATCCCCACAAGCATAAGCAATAATTCTAGGGCCATAATTCATGGTGAACTCTGAACTGATAACCTGTAAAGGTTTTTTAAAGCATCCACTAAGGACAATTTTTGGTATCATTGTTTTTTACAATTTTATGGGTGTCTGCAGTTGTAAGCTGTAATATATTTGGTATCGATTTACTCTTTTATATTTTACCACAAAATTGGGTATAACATTGCATTTTTTGGGAATAAAATTCATTTTAGTGGGGTTTTTATATTCAAAAATATGTGTTTGATAAATTAGCTGTGCAAACATTGTGTGAAATAAAACATTGTAACTACAACTATTTTATTATCGATTGGCTTTAAAAAATATATAATTTTTGAGGGGTTTAAAGTAATGTTTAGCATAAAATGCAGATTTTTAACATGTGTGGGAAAAATTAAACTATTGCCCCAGTATACTACCTTCACTTTCTATGTACGGTTTTTATCAGTGTTTTTTCATCAGCTGATGTGTGGTGACTATTGCAAATACCAAGTATTTTTTTTCATTGTATTTTTTTTTTTTGTAAAGAAATAATTATTGGTCTAGGTTTACCACCATTGTAAGGAATGCTTACTTCATTCGTGATTTTGAACTGCTATGCAAGTCGTTTGCCGTAATTATGTTGTTGTTCATCTATTGTCATAACATAATTATTTCTCTTCAGATACATTACTACATTTTCAGCTGAGGGTAATTTTAGAAATCTGTACACAAATAATGCTCTACTACAATATAAGCTGCAACATTGTCATATGTTTACTAGATCAATGGCAGAAACATAAAATAGATTAAATCACACTCTTAAACTGTACACTTTTTCCTTTAAAGATTTAATAATAAAATACCAATCAATTTGTATTTTCCATGTGGGCTTCCTAAAAGATGGTAATTACGTCAGTGTCATTGCTACTAACATCCCACAGTTTCAAGCAATGACCCATATATCTGGCTTTAAAGGAAAAGGCTTTCTGTAATCAGCTAGGAAAATTGCATGTTCTGGCAACATTTTGAAATGCCTATTTAACAACACAATCTCGCATGGACTCAGATTCCCGGACTTTGCTGCGTGAGCCAGATCTGCAACTGATTTTTAATAAAATGTGTAACTACTTTAAACGCAGCATTGAGCATAAAGTTGCTATAAAGCAGCTAATTAGTATTTTAATTATCATTAGCAGCTGGCTATAGTGCTAATTTGGGGACTTGGAGCATCATCATTTAGAATTCTCTGCAAAGGTTTAGTTTTTTTTGCAAAGTAGAAATCATTTTCTTTTAATTTATACATTTTCAGTGCACTCCACAACTATTGTGAGCAGAATTTCAGATATTTAATACATTCTCTAAGAAATCTGGATATTATAATTAAAACAAAAATGGAATTTGACAGCAATTCACATTTTCCAATTAATGACTACATGCAGCAGTTAATTGCTTCCCTTCCATGCTTCTATGATGTGCTCTCTGTTCAAGTCTATCCTTAAAATGCTGCAGAGAGGGACGTGGCCTGCAGCTGAGGTGAATGGGCGCACACTAGCTGAGCTCCGGACCAATGGGTCTCCCTATAGCCGCTAACGGCGACCCAAAGCATATCTGAGGGTAACAAAAGTAGCTGGAAGGTAGGGGGAACAATACCCCACAAATGCAGAAGCGTAAGCCGTGGGATAAACCCCGCAAATTAAGCGAATTCTGTAGCCCGGACGGGTCTCTCAGGCATGATAATGGCACCAGGTCCTCCTCTCACACACACACAAGCAGGCAAGCAGCCCACTCTGAGGAGAAAGGGAGAGGACAGACTCAGCCACAGCAGCAGCACCAGGTTACAGATTCCTCTCAGTCTGATGTCTCCAGTCCTGTGAGACAGAAAAGAAGGCTGTCTGTGTCAGAGGCACAAGTGAAACTCCCATTGATTGTGACCCTGTACTTCCTAGTAACCCTTATGAGGAAAAACTAGCAGCCTTTCCAACCACAGGCATGGCAGTTTTAGACACAGACATAAAAGAAATGTTACAGTCACTGAGGGGAGCACTACAATATGACATGAGAACCTTTATGCAAACATCCAGAAAAGAAATAGACAGTTTAGGAGAAAGAGTGGATTATATGGAGAATAAAAGGACAGAGTTTACTGAGGCACATAACGAACTAGTGGATGATCATTTTGCACTAGAAGAGAAATTTAAACAACTGAAACTTAAAATGGCAGATCTTGACGATAGATCTAGAAGGAATAACATCAAATTCAGGGGTATTCCTGAAAATTTGAAAAACAAGGATTTGAAACAATTCCTTCAGAAAATGATCCTAGATCTACTCCCTTCACTACCAAATCAAGAAATAGTGATTGACAGAGCACATAGGCTGCAGAAACCACCACACATACTGGAAACACTGCCAAGCGAAGTGATCACCAAAATTCACTTCTTTCATGTGAAAGATGCGCTGATGCATTTTGCGAGATTGCGCCCAACGCTTCCAGACCCTTTTGCAGGGATAATCTTGTACTCAGATGTGTCCCAAGCGACCATCCAAGCTCACAAAAACCTAAACCCCATCACTAAAATATTACGTAACCACAAAATATTATACAAATGGGGGTTTCCCGCCAAACTGATGATAGAACGAAACAATACATCCCACTCAATCCATACGATTGAACAAGGCCTGAAAATGCTGCAAGCATGGAATCTACTTCTGCAAGATGAAGCTTACAAAAACCCTCTGGGGAAAATTAATACCCAATGGAATACAAGTTGAGGATAAATTGAATTATTTTAGAAAGTTCTATATTTCCCTTACTCTTTCATCGTAAGAATTTACGGCTCACCTCAAGATTGCATTAATCAGGGTTGATCTTTGTTCTTCAGCTTTTAGCTAACCCTACCCCCCCCATCGACAGTGCAAGTTGCAATGCACACAAGAGTTGTGAGGCAACTCTTCAGTTCTTATAAATTTAATTCTGTTCTAGACCCCGAGTCTAATCTTTTCAAAGAGACCTTATTGTCTTTCTCCCTCTTCAGAAATTACCTGTTCTAGAAGCTACCAAAATCACAATGGCTCTACTATGTACAAGATCTGGACTGTATCTACGCGAATTCTACCTTCAACATGGCGAGTCTTAAAATGTTGTCATTTAATGTAAAAGGCCTCAATAACCCCTTCAAAAGGCAAACTATATGGAATGATGCTTTAAAATTTGGCAGTGATATTATTTGCCTACATGAGTCGCACTTTGCAAGAGACAATCCCCCTAAATTCCCCCGTCATAAATTTCCGCACATATTCTTTTTGAACAATCGGAAGAAGAAAAAAGGTGTTGTCATGATCATTAGACACTCTATTTCTTTTCAACTCCTCAACACTAAAACAGATTCCCAAGGACGTTATATTATATTGGTAGCAAAGGTTGAGAATTTAATATTGACAATTGTCAATGTATATGCCCCCAATAAAAATCCTCAGCAATACCTCCAAAAGATCCCAAGAACTGTCAAGAAATTCCAAAAAGGTAATATTATAATATGTGGTAACTTTAATGCTCCGATGGACTCACTCACATTGCAAAAGAAAGAGTTTGAAAAATATATTTCAACAAGAAGACCTTCATTACCCATGGAGATGCCTCCATTCAACAGAAAAGGACTATACCTTTTACTCTAATGTGCACAAGACTTATTCAAGGATCGATTTTTTGGTCACTGATAGATTTCTCCTGCAAAAAATTAAATCGGCCCAAATACACAACATAACATGGTCTGACCATGCTCCTATTTTGATGAGCATTATTCTAGAGCAAAAATCTCCCAATTGCTCACTATGGAGAAATAATACGTATATCCTATCACAAGGGAGGACTCTGTCAGTGATGAAGATTAGAAGAATTTTTTTCTATTAATGATAATAAATGTGTCTCTACTACTAGTTTATGGTGTGCTCGTAAAGCATGTGCCAGAGGTTTACTAATCCAGATGGCCTCGAGAGATAAAAAAAAGAAGAACGCAGGCAGTGAACAACCTATTAGCTGATATTTTGAAATATGAAAAAGAACACTAGGCTTCCCCTAATCATACTCCCCTTCTACAAAAACGTAATGATGCAAGAAATGAACTCCGAGCGATACTAATCTCTAACCATGAGAAATACTTAAAAAAACTTAAGTCAAACCAATATTCACAAGGGAACAAGGCGGGTAAATATCTAGTTCTCCAAATACGCCATAAACAGAATAAACAGAAAATTGTAAAATTAGTCCACCATAAATCAGGGAAAACCATATACAACTCACAAAAGATAGCTGACACATTTGCTGAATACTATGAAGATTTATATAACATACAAAATGATAGTACTGTTCACCATCCGCAACCTGTAGACATAGCTAAATTTTTAGAAAAAGTTACCTTACCAACTATAAATCGATGTACCCTTGATAAACTTAACAGGCCAATATCTATAGATGAAATCAAAAAAGTAATTCAGTTTCTCCCAACAAACAAAGCCCCGGGTGCAGATGGTTTATCTAGCGAATATTTTAAAGCATTTAACAAAATATTGTCTCCTTACCTGAATAAATTGTTCAACTACGCTGCAAATAATCAAGCGTTCCCCAAAGAGATGCTTGAAGCCGTTATAATTACAATTCTTAAGCCAGGAAAAGATCCGACGTCACCTTCTAACTACAGACCCATTTCATTATTGAATATGGACCTAAAAATGCACTCTAAAGTCTTAGCCAACCATTTAATAGAAATAACACCCTACCTTATTGGTCCAGATTAAGTGGAATTTGTCAAAGGTCGTCAAAGTCCTGATAGCACTAGAAGAATGCTTAACTTGATCAATCACATAGAATACAAACAAATGCCTTCTTTTCTACTTGGTTTGAACGCAGAGAAGGCATTAGATAGGGTCCATTGGAATTACCTTGCAGAAACCCTAAAGAAATTTGGCTTTTCCGGTTTCATTCATGAAGCCACAATGTCCCTTTACACGGTACCATCAGCTAAAGTATTCACGTCAGTAAGTATTTCAAGCAGTTTTAAAATATCTAACGGAACCAGACAAAGTTGCCCCTTATTGCCTATCATTTTTTCATTAATAATCGAACCCCTTGCAAAAACTATCAGAAAAAATTCTAAAATTAGTGGTATTAAAATTGAACAAATAGAACATAAACTGGGACTAATCGCGGATTACATCATATTGACACTTTCGTCTCCTGTTACTTCGAAGTCAAGAATACTTTAGAGGCCTTTGGAATAGTATCCTCTTATAAAATAAATCCTAGCAAATGTTACGCCTTGCCAATGAATATTCCACCGGATCAAGTTAACGGTTTGTGTCGAAACTATATGTATATCTGGGATAAGCCATCTATCTCATATTTAGGGATCCACCTCACTTATCCCACTAAGAAGCTGTATGAGGTAAATTACACTATTTTGCTAAAACAAATCACTCAAGACCTCCAATTCATCCAAAAAAATAATTTATCCTGGATCAGTAGAATATCGGCATTCAAGATGCAAACACTACCAAAAATTTTATATTACTTCCGATCACTTCCAATTCCATTACCGGTAAAGTTTTTTGGCCAAGTCAACTCGAAACTAAATAACTTGATCTGGGAAGGAAAAAAACCTAGGGCTGCATACTCGATTATGACCTTGACGAAAGCGAAAGGTGGCATGAATCTTCCTGATGTTCGCTTTTACTACTATGCATCATTACTTGATCAGATGAATCATTGGTTTACTTATTCAAATGATGAGTTATGGTTATATATTGAACGTGAATTAGTTAAAAGGCAATGATCTATGTTCTTTAGCTTTCACATATTATCTACTACCTAAAGTCAATATACCTAATTACCTAACACTTAAAGCTACCTTAATAGCCTGGAAGTTTATTTTAACCAAATTGCAACCTTTAAATGACCCAGTCCAGGTTCCATTACCAATACAAACTATTGAATATTGCAAAGCAAGGCTTAATGTGACTCCCTGGATTAAACAAGGAATATGTTTTTTTCATCACCTGCCAGATACTCAAAAGACCCATTTCTCGGGTAAGCTTAATTCCAAACCACACCTTAATAATTTTAATCCAAATGGGACCATGGAGATTCCAAAGGTGATCTAGAATTTCTTTACCTCTAGCGAAATCAATAATAAAAGAGGCATATCACTATTTTATAAACTCATCTCATCCTTTCCCCAAATACCAAGACTTCTAATATGCTTAAATGGGAGAGTGATCTTTCCCAATCATTTTCATGGGAAACATGGTACAAAGCCATAAGGATTAATAACTCAGCATCCTCCTGCATGGAACACTGGGAAAACTCCCAAAAAATACTAAATCGTTGGTATCTAACACCATACAGAATTTCCAAAATGTTCCCATCTTCATCCTCCCTATGTTGGATATGTAACACCAAAATAGGTAATTTATAACATACATTATGGGGATGTAAATCTTTGTCCAGTTTTTGGAAGTCAATTTCCTCATTTATAGCGTCGCTTACAGGAAATCTAACAGCACTCACAACAGCAATGGCCTTATTGGGTCTAAACTTAGATATTTACCCAATCAATTATAGGACTATAGCAGCCAATATTTTATTGGCCGCGAGACTCACCATAACCAGATTATGGAAATCCACTTTAGCTCCTAACCTATCAGATGTCATATTAAAAGTCAATTCTATAGCCCATTTTGAACTAATGCTAGCGCATAAAAATGATGCTATAGCTAAATTTACAAAAGTTTTGCTTGCATGGACTTTACATACTAGAGCTTCAAATTTCCTGAAAAATAACGAGAACTATTAATATTGGGTTTCAGGTAGATCATATAACTAAGAGATTGAACTGATACGGTAACTTCCTCTCCTTTTTGCTTCCTTTCCTAATGTTTAGCAACCTACCCTTGTTTACAGAATGTTCCCATTTGGGGTAAACAAGGATTCATTTATTATTCAAGAGTAATACACTATTAGTTGTATTGCATTGTATTGTACTGCGAACAAATCATAATAGCTACTGGTAAGGTATTTTGGTCACTTATATGTCTTATATATGTGTAGGATGAAATTATTGAACCAAAATGTTGATGTACTACTTTGTTATATATCTGGAAAAACCCAATAAAAATATTTGAACCAAGTCTATCCTTAAAGAGGTGTTCCAGCCGAAATTATACTTTTTAGATAAAAATACCCCTATAATACATAAGCTTAATGTATTCTAGTAAAGTTAGTCTGTAAACTAAGGTAATAGGTTTGAGGTCAGGTTTCCATAGCAACGGCAGTGTCAGAGGAAGTTGCTGCTCCTTCCCAGAAGGCATTGCAAACAGGAAATGATGCGATGGGCCGCAGCCAGGGAGGAGGAAGTGAAAAATGAATACAGCAGATATACAGTAGGTGCTGAGAAAAAAACATGTAAAAATATCCAATTCGTTTACAGTGCACAGTTTAGTGAGGGATGCTGAAGAGTTGTAAAAGTGGGTGGTACTCCACTTTAAAGTCTAACTTCACCTTTTTTTTAAAAAAAAAAAATCCAGCTTCTCCAAGGCGATTGTTGCGTTGGACACTCCGGATCAATCCATTAAATTTGTATCAAATCAGACAGGCCCTTGTTCTACATAGCTGATGGGAGATCTAAAGGAGATTGTAAATTGGAAGTGGGTGGAAGGTAGTATTTTATTGAGGGAGTGTAGTCCACAGTGGTGAACACACCCTATCACACCCTGTCATGCCACACCACACCCTCTTCTGTGATGCAACAAGGAAATTAAGGCTTCTGGGTGATAACCTAACAGGAAGTGAAAGCCGAGGAAGTGTTGAAATCTGAAAATCCTTTTAAAAATACAAATGAACTGACAAGATTTTAAACCTCCTGTGGATAAGGTAAGTGAGAGAAAAGCACATTGGAATAGCAGGGTCAGAAATGGCACTGTTAAACTCTTCTATTTATTATGGTAAGTGAAGTTCTGAACGTATCCTTTAACTGACACAGCTGAGCTGGTGACACATACGCCCTGTTAAGGAAAAATCTGCATTTAAGAATTCTTATCCAATATCAGTCTATAGTCAGTTATAGAAAAACTCTGTCAGATGTGCATGACTCCAAACCCACCTGATCTATGCCGCCAGGAAGCTGTCACCGTGGACAGCCAATCATAAGTGACTGGCTGTCCAAATGACGGCCTTGTGCCAGTGTAACCAGGACCACTGTAACTGAATCATACAGAGCCTTAAAGTGATTGTAAAGTCTCGTTTAAAAAAAATAACAAACATGTTATACTTACTTTGGTTACAGTGGATTTGCACAGAGCAGCCCAGATCCTCCGCTTCTCAGGTCCCTTTTTGCTGCCCTGGCCCCTCCCTCCTGTCGAGTGCCCCCACAGCAAGCAGCTTGCAGTGGGGGCACCCAAGCTGAGCTGCAGCCTCATGTCTCCATTCAGACACGGAGCTGTCGTTCGTCCCCGCCCCTTCTTTCTCCTGATTGGCTAACTTACTTTGATTGAGAGCCGTGGGAGCCAATGGGACCGCTGCTGTGTCTCAGCCAATGAGGAGGGAGAGTCTCAGACGGCCAAGTGATTTGTGGACTTCACTGGACAGAGAGGGGGCTCAGGTAAGTATTATGGAGTGCTGGGGAGGCTGGTACACACATAAGGCTTTTTATCTTAATGCATAGAATGCATTAAGATAAAAAAACCTTCTGCCTTTACAACTACGTTTACTATAGTACAATTTCCTGCGTGCAGTTCTCTTTTTTTGCCACAAGATGGCAATAGTGGACATATTGCATTCCTGATCTTCAAATATAGAACATTGAATGCTGGGACATGTAGTCTGCGCCATAAATGATGTTACTACAGGTGCTGTATAAAAAAATACCAGACCCAATTTACTTGGAGGCAGGAGAAGCCAGAGGGGGGTTGTAAATTAAAAAGCCTGGGAAAGAGTGGGGCTGTTGGGGGATCACCGACAACCAGGTAGAGGAGAGGAACTGATGCTGTGAAAAAGTGAGTAAGGAGAAGCTGGGGAGAGCGGTCTGTGGCTTTACTGTTAAGAGGCTGTCAGACTTGGACTATCTAGAGAGCAGCTAATTACCACAGCAGATCATTGGACTGAGTCTGTTGGATTGTCTGCACTATTCTGCTGCTCCAGTTATAACATGAGGCACGTCCATCCATTATCGGGGGAACCGGCATGTACAGCACAGATATCCAGTCCTTTCAGGCCCACTTCAGGAAAGCTAGCCATCTGCTACTGTGACAGTCCGGACCACCTATTGCTAAACTGCTGAAGGACTCCGGCCAGCATTATCTGCATGTGAAGGGGGACCCCTCCAACGACACAGCCTGTTGCCAAGAAATATCAGAGGGAGAGTGGTATCTTTGACACACCATTGTTCTGTTTGCGGAGACTGAATATGATCATTGTGCTTCGCTTGCATACCTTATACTTACATTTAATTGCTACTGAGCACAGCTTACTGTAACTGCCACCTAAGCGTTTTAATGAGGTGCTTGTTTTTACCCTTTTGTTTTCATCCTTTATTATCCTATCTCCTGCAGCCACTTTCCTGTCTGCATGCATGTACTCCAGCAAAGACTGCATGGCATTTTTCAGGCCAGGTTTCTTGACTGTGGCAACAGTGGGTCATGCCCTCATAGTGTGTGTTAAAATGTAAAAAAATATACACACACACCTGAGGGGAAAAAGAGCATTTGATCCCCTGATGATTTTGTACGTTTTCCCACTGACAAAGAAATGATCAGTCTATAATTCTAGTAGTAGGTTTATTTTAACAGGGAGAGACAGAACAACAAAAATATCAAGAAAAACGCATTTCAAAAAAGTTATAAATTGATTTGCATTTAATGAGTGAAATAAGTATTTGATCTCCTATCAATCAGCAAGATTTCTTGCTCCCAGGTGTCTATTATACAGGTAACGAGCTGAGATTACGAGCACTCTCTTAAAGGGACCCACAGCAGGGAGCCAAGCCAGCCACCTGCAGCAGGATGCACAGTGCCAGCCAGCCACCCAACCACTGACCCACAGCAGGGTGCTCCGTGCCAGCCAGCCATCCACCCACTGACCCACAGGGAGTCAGGCCAGCCACCCACAAAAGGGTGCCAAGCAGCCAGCCACCCCCGGTGACCCACCCACAGCAGGGCCAGGGAACCAGCCACCCATGGTGACCCACCCACAGCAGGAAACCAGCCAGCCACAACAGGGTGCCAGCCAGCCACCCACAGGAGCCAGTCACGGTGACCCACCCACAGCAGAGAGTCAGCCACAGCAGGGTGCCAGCCAGCCACCCACAGGAGCCAGCCAGCCATGGTGACCCATCCACAGCAGGATGCCAGCCAGTTACCCACCCATGGTAACCCACCCACACCAGGGAGCCAGCCAGCCACAGCAGGGTGCTGACCAGCCACCAACAGGAGCCAGCCACCGGGGATGCATGAGCCAGCCAGCCATATAAGATGGGGGAGCCAGCCAGCCTCAGAGGATGGGCGAGCCAGCCACAGAGGACGGGGGAGCCAGCCAGCCACAGAGGACAGGGGAACCAGCCAGCCACAGAGGACACAGGAACCAGCCAGCCACAGAGGACGGGGGAGCCAGCCAGCCACAGAGGACGGGGGAGCCAGCCAGCCACAAAGGACGGGGGAGCCTGCCATCCACAGAGGACGCAGGAGCCAGCCAGCCACAGAGGATGCAGGAGCCAGCCACAGAGGATGCGCGAGACAGCCAGCCACAGAAGACGCGGGAGCCAGCCAGCCAGCCATAGAGGATGCGGGAGCCAGCCACAGAGGATGTGGGGAGCCAGCCAGCCACAGAGGAAGGGGGAACCAGCCACAGAGGACAGGGGGAGCCAGCCAGCCACAGAAGATGGGGGAGCCGCCAGCCAGCCACAGAGGATGGGGGAGCCAGCCAGCCAGCCACAGAGGATGCAGGAGCCAGCCACAGCGGATGTGGGAGCCGGCCAGCCACAGAGGATGCAGGAGCCACCAGCCACAGAAGACCCGGGAGTCAGCCAGCCAGCCACAGAGGACCCGGGAGTCAGCCAGCCAGCTACAGAGGATGCAGGAGCCAGCCAGCCACAGAGGACATGGGAGCCAGCCAGCCATAAAGGACGAGGGAGGGAGCCAGCTAGCCACAGAGGATGCGGGAGGGAGCCAGCCAGAGAGGACGCATGAGCCAGCCACAGAGGATGCGGGAGTGAGCAAAGAGGACAGGGGAGCCAGCCAGCCACAGAGGACGGGAGACCCAGCCAGCCAGCCACAGAGGACACGGGAGCCATTATACTCTTTTTTAGTCTCTAATGGGACCTGGAGGGGACTCTTTCTAACAGATTCTATAATGGACACTGAAAGGTCATATTAGATTCCTTTGTTGCTAATGGGGTCTCTCTCTAACAGAGACTTTCTAATGGACACTGTTAGAGAGAGACCCCCCCCCAGGTCCCATTAGACTCTGTTGTAGTCTCTAATGGGGCCTGGAGGGGACACTTTCTAACAGACTGTCCAATGGACACTGTTAGAGAGGAACTGTGCATAGTAACCAATCAGCTTCTATCTGCAGTTTGTTCAGTTAAGCTTTGAAAATTAAAGATATAAGCTGTCTGGTTGCTATGCTAAGCTCTTGCATATTCTGTCTTCTCCAGTTTTGATACATTCCCCTCCTAGTCTTTAAATAGTGTCCTCAGTGTGAATAACGCATGTGGCTGTCAACAGAAACCTGTGAGGTTGCCAGCTGCATCATATTTACCACTTTTCTAAGGTATGGGCATTTTGGGCAAGTATAAGGAACAGTCTAATAAACCCAAATTTTCACGAAGCTGTGTTTTTATTGGTATACTATTAAGTTTTAACCAAGGTCCGGGTGTTCACTTGTTTTGTTTCTAAGTAATCGGTTAGCACCAGTTTTATTTCCCCCCACTGCAACACTATGGAATATATTGTTTAATAAAAAAAACAACAACTCATCATTGTATCCCCCAACATGAGCTATGAATATTCAATATCTCAAACCATTAGCTATCCAAGAACAATGCTTATAAACAGTATATATAAAGCCTCCTTTTTTTTTTTTTTTGCACTTGATTTGCTGCTCGTGTTTTATCTTGAGCTAAGAACTTATTTTTCTGTGTAGCATCTTTGCATAAAATATTGTACAGATGTAAATCCTACAGTTTAATGACTTGTACTGAAAAAAAAACACTAGCTTCTGTAATATTTTTATTGGCCTTTGGTTAAGGATGTAGCAGCCAATAAATTAATTTCACAATAGAATGTGCATTAATAACAAAGTTATTTCCTAGCATAGCAAATATGAAGATCCAAAGCACCTAAAGATTAGGAAATTCCAAACCTTTTATGTACTGCAGGAAATATATGAGGTGTTTAAGATGCAAAATTGGCAATACCCACACTTTTGTTTCGATTTGATAATCAATTGAAGCAAACCTACAAAAGCAGAGTAACACCATAAACACCTAATGAACAATGCTCAAGCGCAGTTTACTATTATTCAAAACCACATGACATAATGATTAGCAGATCATGAAGTGTTTCTTAGTGACATATAGTACTTTAGGGAATCTGGTTAATATTCCTAAATATACAGTGTTTTTTTCTTTACTATTATTGTCAATCCACATACACGTGGAAGCAGAACTAACCTCAATAAAATAGGGCGTACACACGGTCAGACTTTTCGACTACAAAAGTCTGACAGCCCGTCCGACAAACTTTCGACGGACTTTTGGCGGACTTTCTAACGAATGGACTTGCCTACATACGATCACACAAACGACAATCCGACGGATTCGAACGTGATGACGTACACCGGATTAAAATAAGGAAGTTGATAGCCAGTAGCCAATAGCTGCCCTAGCGTGGGTTTTTGTCCGTCGGACTAGCATACAGACGAGCGGATTTCTGGGTCTGGCGGAGTTATGACGTAAAGATTTGAAGCATGTTCCAAATCTAAAGTCCGTCAGATTTGCGACTGGAAAAGTCAGCTGAAAGTCCGGGGAAGCCCACACACGATCGGATTGTCCGCCGGATTTGGTCCGTCGGCGTCCGTCTGACTTTTGTAACCGAAAAGTCCGACCGTGTGTATGCCCCATAAGTTTCAGCATTTCTCCAGTCCAGTCCACACTGACTGTACGCTTCTTACAATGAAGGACTCCATAGGAAAGGTTACTACTGTATATAGGACTAGATACAAATACAATACAAATTGAGTGTAAGCAGAAATACACTGTAAAAGGGAAATTAGTAACAGGGAGATAACTGTGTCCTCACATGCACTATTATTTTATTAGATAGTAGATATCATCTGCTGTACACACCAATCCAGCAATTGGATTGCGGAGCAGGTCACTGATCATGTCAATTTGTCACACATAACCCAGGTAACATTTCTTAGAATTATACCTCCAATATCTAACTACTCCTTATATAACAAACTTAGAGAGTAGTACCCCTTAGACAATATAAGTTTGTTTATTTATTATTTTTTAGATTGTTAGCCCATATTCTGAGGCCCTCTTCGGGCTTTTGGTTCACCTTTTCCCCTGCAGATGTGTTGTTTGCCAACATATTTTGTGCAGAAAAGTGTCCCTCTTTTTCATCTCTGAAAGTTGGGAGATTTGCGAGTTCTGATGACTAATTTTGGATTTTTCCTTTATGGATCAGACCACATAGCCCATCCTGTTCAGGGTTCTTTTTAGCAAGATTAAGCCTGGGTTCACACTGAAGCGATGCAGGAACCAGCGCGATTTCAGCGCCGGTTCCCGCATCGCATTTCTCTCACAGGCAGTTCACACTGCCCTCTGAACCGCTGCGAGTGTCAATACAATGTTAATGACATTCCCAGATCAGTTCACAGATAGCAGTGCGAACTGTGGATTTGGACAGGAATTGGATTGCGGGGGAAAAAAATGTCCCTGCACCTTTGTTTATGTGAATGCAATGCGAGTTCAGCCATACAACTGTATGGCTGAACTCGCACCGCACAGACATCGCATGTGATTGGCACCGCAGTGCACTTCCTGGCCACTTTATTAGGTACACCTGTTCAATTGCTTGGTAAAACAAATTGCTAATCAGCCAATTACATGGCAGCAACTCAATGCATTTAGGCATCTAGACATGGTGAAGATGACTTGCTGAAGTTCAAACTGAGCATCAGAATGAGGACTTTAAACATGGCATGGTTGTTGGTGCCAGACGGGCAGGTCTGAATATTTTAAAAACTGCTGATCTACTGGGATTTTCATGCACAACCATCTCTAGGGTTTACAGAGAATGGTCCAAAAAAGAGAAAATATCCAGTGAGCGGCAGTTGTGTGGACGAAAATGCCTTGTTAATGTCACAGGTCCGATAAGACTCATTACAACCAAGGTATGCAAAATACCATCTCTGAATGCACAACACATCGAACCTTGAAGCAGATGGGCTACAATAGCAGAAGACCACACCGGGTGCCACTCCTGTCAGCTAAGAACAGTAAACAAAGGCTACAATTCGCAAAGGCTCACCAAAACTGGACAATAGAAGATTGGAAAAACGCTGCCTGGTCTGATAAGTCTTGATTTCAGCTGCACCATTCAAATGGTATGGTTAGAATTTGGCATAAACAACATGAAAGCATGGATCCATCCTGCCTTGTATCAACGGTTCAGGCTGATGGTGATGTAATGGTGTGGGGGATATTTTCTTGGCACACTTTGGACCCCTTAGTACCAATTGAGCATTATTTAAATGCCACGGCCTACCTAAGTATTGTTGCTGACCATGTCCATCCCTTTATGACTACAGTGTACCCATCTTCTGATGGCTACTTCCAGCATGATAATGCACAATTTCACAAAGTTCAAATCATTTCACCACTGGTTTCTTGAACATGACAATGAGTTCACTGTACTCAATGGACTCCACAGTCACCAGATCTCAATCTAAAAGAGCACCTTTGGGATGTGGTAAAACAGGAGATTTGCATCATGGATGGCCAGCCAACAAATCTGCAGCAGCTGTGTGATGCTATTATGTCAATGTAGCAAGGTCCCGGACCTCTAGAGGCCTAATAGTTACCTCCAGAGTTAGGGACAGCTGATATCCTTCTATATATAGTGGGTTACAAGGTGGGATGGGCTATCTGTTAGAGTCGAACATGAGTTCGACTCGAACATTGGCTGTTCGCCCGTTCGCCGAACAGCGAACAATTTGGGGTGTTCGGGGCTAAAATTCGAAAAGCCGCGGAACACCCTTTAAAAGTCTATGGGAGAAATCTAAAGTGCTAATTTTAAAGGTTAATATGCAAGTTATTGTCATAAAAAGTGTTTGGGGACCTGGGTCCTGCCCCAGGGGACATGTATCAATACAAAAAAGTTTTAAAAACTGACGTTTTTTTGGGAGCAGTGATTTTAATAATGCTTAAAGTGAAACAATAAAAGTTAAATATTCCTTTAAATTTCATACCTGGGGGGTGTCGGGGGTCTATAGTATGCATGTAAAGTGGCGCATGTTTCCCGTGTTTATAACAGTCCGAGAGCAAAATGACATTTCTAAAGGAAAAAAAAGTAATTTAAATGTGCTAGCGCTAGTGCTGGCTATTAATGAATTGTCGATCCCGACAATACACATAAAAGTCATTGAAAAAATGGTAATTCCATTACCAGGAGCATCAGGTCTGGTATGGATATTAAGGCAAACTCCGCACCAAAATTAAAAAAAAAAATGGCGTGGGTTCCCCCAAAAATCCACACCAGACCCTTATCCGAACACGCAACCTGGCAGGCTGCAGGAAAAGAGGGGGGGGGTGAGAGAGCGCCTCCCCTAAACCGAACCAGGCCACATGCCCTCAACATGGGAAGGATGTCCCCATTTTGATGGGGATAAGGGCCCCAACCCCACAACCCTTGCCCGTGGTTGTGGGGGTCTGCGGGCGGGGGCTTATCGGACTCTGGATAAAACATATGATGTAAAAGCGCTAAAGTCCGTGGATATAACAGTAAAAGATATAAGGAAATGGTCTATAAATAATTCCAAAATGGAGTCTATAGTCCGTAGATCAATAAGGGGCTAGGGAGCCAGGGAAAACTGTATATCCAAGATACCGAGGGCAGCTTCCTGTTGAGTGAAGTCAATCCTCCGTATATGCATAAAAATCCAAAAGAGAAAGCGCCTCTTAGGTATAAAGGATTTATTCACAGTGTTTAGTCACACAGTGTTTACTATGCTTTTAATATGTGAATAAATCCTTTATACCTAAGAGGCGCTTTCTCTTTTGGATTTTTATCGGACTCTGGAAGCCCCCTTTAACAAAGGGGACACCCAGATCCTGGCCCCCCATGTGAATTGGTAAGGGGTACATTATACCCCTACCATTTCACAAAAAGAAAGTGTCAAAATGGTAAAAAAACACAGGAGATGGCTTGAGACAGGTCCTTTATAAAAAAAAATAAAAAAACAAAAAATAAAAAAGAGATGTAATCCAATAAATCCATGCTCCTACTCCAGCGATGTAATCCAATTCCTGATCTCCTGCGATGGATGATCTCCAGCGACTCCAGCGAGGAACTCACACAGGATCCTGCCTCCACCGGAGGAACCCAGCCAATGACGCGGCACCAGCTTGACAGTTCTTATGTAGCTGAGGGCGGGGTCACCTGTCACGTGACCCCGTCCCCCTCTGACAAGGGGAAACGCTGGGGTTTCCCAGTGACGTGTACGGGTGACCCGCCCCCCTCTAATGCAACGCAGGATTCCTACACCTTTTTGAATCTATGCCATGAACATTAAGAAATTAAGGCAGTTCTGAAGGCAAAAGGGGGTCCAACCAGGCAGTGGCGTAGCGTGGGGGGTGCGAGGGGGCGTAGGCCCCGGGCGCAACATTTGGGGGGGCGAAATCCTGCTCCAGTATGTGTCACCCTCTCTCCATACATCTAAATTCTATGTTCTGTGACCCCGCGCTTTGGCCGCCATGTTAATTCTCAGGCCTGCCCCTGGCACCCTGTGATTGGGCGAAAGGGGTCATGTGCGGCAGGTGGGGCTGGCCTGTCCTCAATTGCAGGGGAGCGGGGCTGGCCTTCGTTGTGGCCGCCGTCTTCTCCTGCTCCTCCTCTCCGGCCCGGGTCACCAATCATGTCCCCGTCGGCCGTCGCGGCAGGCAGTCTGTGGCCGCTGTCTTCTCCTCCTCTCCTCCTCTCCTCCTCTCCAGCCCGGGTCACTGATCATCATGTCCCCGCCGGGGCAGGAAGTATGACAGTTGGCGGCGCAGAGGCAGAGCAGATGGAAGAAAAAATGGTAAGAGACTCACTCGGCCCGGGGGGAGTAGATATGGTCTGGGGAGAGGGAGCAGCCATGAAAGTTAGTGTATAGTGTAATGTATAGTGTATTGTGTGTAGTGTATTGTGTGTAGTGTATTGGTCTGTGGGTAGAGTGTTGTGTAGCAGTCAGTATGTAGTGTATTGAGTAGTAGTGGTCGGTGGGTAGTGTATAGTGTAGTGGTCAGTGTGGTGTGTGGTCAGTGTGTAGTGTAGTGGTCAGTGTGTAGTGTAGTGGTTTGTAGTGGTCAGTGTGGTGTGTAGTGTAGTGTGGTCAGTGTGTAGTGTAGTGTTGTCAATGTGTAGTGTAGTGGTGTGTAGTGGTCAGTGTGGTGTGTAGTGTAGTGGTCAGTGTGTAGTGTAGTTGTTAGTGGTGTGTAGTGGTTAGTGGTGGTCAGTGTGTGGTGTAGTGGTCAGTGTGTAGTGTAGTGGTTAGTGGTGTGTAGTGGTTAGTGGTGGTCAGTGTGTAGTGGTCAGTGTGGTGTGTAGTGGCCAGTGTGTAGTGGTCAGTGTGTAGTGTAGTGGTTAGTGGTGTGTAGTGGTTAGTGGTGGTCAGTGTGTGGTGTAGTGTAGTGGTCAGTGTGTGGTGTAGTGCAGTGTGTAGTGGTTAGTGGTGTGTAGTGGTCAGTGTGTAGTAGTTAGTGGTGTGTAGTGTAGTGTGGTCAGTGTGTAGTGTAGTGGTCAGTGTGGTGTGTGGTCAGTGTGTAGTGGTCAGTGTGTAGTGTAGTGGTGTGTAGTGGTCAGTGTGGTGTGTAGTATAGTGGTCAGTGTGTAGTGTAGTAGTGTGTAGTGGTCAGTGTGGTGTGTAGTATAGTGGTCAGTGTGGTGTGTAGTGGAGTGTGGTTAGTGTGTAGTGGTCAGTGTGTGGTGTAGTGTGGTCAGTGTGTAGTGGTTAGTGGTGTGTAGTGGTTAGTGGTCAGTGTGTAGTGGTTAGTGGTGTGTAGTGGTTAGTGGTCAGTGTGTAGTGGCCAGTGGTCAGTGTGTAGTGGTTAGTGATGTGTAGTGGTGTGTGGTGTGTAGTGTAGTGGTCAGTGGATAGTGTAGTGTATTGTGTAGTATTATAGTGTAGTGGTCAGTATAGGAATCAGGTAGGTCAGTGTGTGGTGTTTAGTGTAGTGGTCAGTGTGGTGTGTAGTGGTCAGTGGATAGTGTATTGTGTAGTGGGTAGTGTAGTAGTATAGTGTAGTGATCAGTATAGGAATCAGGTAGGTTGGTGTGGTGTGTGGTGTAGTGGTCAGTGTATAGTGGATTGTGTAGTGGATTGTATAGTGTAGTGGTCAGTGTGTAGTAGTGGTCGATGTAGGAATCAGGTAGGTTGGTGGGGTGTGTAGTGGTCGATGTAGGAATCGGGTAGGTCAGTGTAAGGGTCAGTATAGGAATGAGATAGATCAGTGTATTGTATAGTGTAGTAGTATAGTGTAGTGGTCAGTAAAGGAATCAGATTAGTGGTCAGGTAGGTCAGTATTATTGTAGGAAGGGAAGGGGCTCAGGGAGTGCGAATTGTCCGCAGGTTAGGGGGCGCAAATTACTTGCCTTGCCCCGGGCGCTGACAACCCACGCTACGCCACTGCAACCAGGTACTAGCAATGTGTACCTAATAAAGTGAGCCGGTGAGTATCCACTTGCTTACTGGGCACTTAAACCCCCTCCTGTCCAGACCAATTTTCAGCTTTTAGCGCTGTCGCACTTTGAATGACAATTGCGCGGCAACACGGTAACCAAATGAAATTTTTATAATTTTTTTCCATATAGAGCTTTCTTTTGATGGTATTTGATCACCTCTGCGTTTTTTATTTTTTGTTAAAAAAATTGAAAAAGACAGAATTTAAAAAAAAAAAATTATATTTTTTTCATATTTTGTTATAAATTTTTGCAAACAGGTAATTTTTCTCCTTCGTTGATGTACGCTGATGAGGTGGCAGTGATGGGCACCGATAGGTGGCAGTGATGGGCACTGATGGGTGGCGGTGATGGGCACTGATGGGTGGCAGTGTTGGGCACTGATTGGGCACTGATTGATGGCAGCACTTCTAGGTGGCACTGATAGGTGGCACTTGTGGGCATTTTTGGTGGCACTTGTGGGCATTGTTGGTGGCACTTGTGGGCATTGTTGGAGGCACTTGTGGGCATTAGTTGGTGGCACTTTTGGGCACTGTGGGCACTGGCAGGTGGCAATGACAAATGGCACTTGGAGGCACAGATGAGGCATCTGTGCCTCCTTCCTCTTCGGGGCCGATGTCCCTTTCACATAAGCCTGTGATCAGCTTTTTTTTCCTCCTCACGCTCTCAGCGTGAGAAAACGAAACCGATCATCGAGTTTTGTTTACATCATGTGATCAGCTGTCATTGGCTGACAGCTGATCACATGGTAAGGGGCCGGGACCGGCCCCTTACTCGGATCTGTGATCATCCGAGTCTCCGTGACTCGGTGATCACAGCACGCACGCCGCGCGCCCTGCAGGGTGCGCGCGGTGCGCATGCACAGGGGAGGACGTCCCATGACGGCCTCCCGGAGATTGAGGTCCGCACTGTAGCCGTCATTCGGCTATGGCCCGGACCTCAAGTGGGTATACTTATTTATTGCATTTTCTTGTTTCATTATTTTACTATCTATAAGCTCATTCTCCCATTTCTGAAGTGTACTTGTTCATTTTAGGAAGAACTGAAGCATGTTTAAACCAAATAAAATCACCATTTTCAAATAGTCTAAGTTACAGCTAATGCTCTACCAGTTATTTAGAATCATCAGCATACGCCAGATTCTTATGTTGCCAACCCTATGTTTCTTTAAAGGCATATTCCTTTTGCAGAAAATTAATAAATGCACCCACACTGATGGAAAAAAATGTGCATGTATTCATTGTTTTCATTGGAGCCTGCTAAGCAATGCAACTGTGATCAGTGGTTCACAGATGCAGTTCCCAGACCATTGGAGAGAATTTCATCCAGCCACAGGTCCGTAGCGAGATATGGACCTTCAGTTGCAAGGTTTAAAGCGGAGTTCTGCTTAAAAAAAATAAAAATAAAAGTCATCAGCTACAAATACTGCAGCTGCTGACTTTTCATAATCGGACACTTATCTGTCCCAGGGTCCAGCGATGCGGGGGAATGAAGCCCCGCTCCTATCTGCGGTGCCGGCATTGTAAATGTGGGCGCCCAGCTGTTGCTTCACAGCTGGGCATCCACTGCGCATGCGCGCCGTGACTGGCAGGGCAATCATCTGGGACCAGTCATGTGTCCCAGATGATTGCCGAGAGGGAGGGGGGAGAGGCGATCTCCCTTCTGGTGCCGTGGTGCGCTGGGAGGAAGTAGGAGCTGGGACCCTCTAATCCGCTCCACCCCCCCCCCCCAAAAAAAAATGACATGTCAAATGTGGCATGTCAGGTGGTCACCTCCCTTAAAGTGGAAGTTTCTTTTTTGGGTGGAACTCTGCTTTAAGAGCATCAATGAAATACAAGTGAGGTGACACACCTGATCTCCAGTGAGATCTACAAGTGTCTTTGTCACAGATTCAGTAAGGGGAGGGATGGTCTGGGGGTTGTGGACTATCATCATGTTTTATGTTACACTCTAAATCTGGGTGTAACATAAAATATGGTCAGAAAGGTGGACTGGTTTATAATGTGCTTCTACAGTACTGTGTAGATACGTAATAACTAAGGATGGGCTGAACACCCCCCCCCCCCCGTTCGGTTCGCACCAGAACTAGCGAACAGGCAAAAAATTTGGACGAACACCATTGTGTCTATGGGACACAAACATGAAAAATCAAAATTGCTCATTTTAAAGGCTTATATGCAAGTTATTGTCATAAAAAGTGTTTGGGGACCTGGGTCCTGCCCCAGGGGACATGTATCAATGCAAAGAAAAGTTTTGAAAACGTTGCAGTGATTTTAATAATGCTTAAAGTGAAACAATGAAAATGAAATATTCCTTTAAATATCGTGCCTGGGGGGTGTCTATAGTATGTCTGTATAGTGCCGCAGTTTTCCCTTGTTTAGAACAGTATCACAGCAAAATTACATTTCTAAAGGAAAAAAAGTCATTTAAAACTGATCGCGGCTGTAATGAATTGTCAGGTCTAGGCAATATAGATAAAACTCATTGAAAAAAACGGCATTGGTTCCCCCCCCCAGTCCATTACCAGGCCCTTCAGGTCTGGTATGGATATTAAGGAGAACCCTGCGCCAAATTTAAAAAAAATGGCATAGGGGTCCCCCCCAAAATCCATACCGGAACATTTAGGTCTGGTATGGATTTTAAGGGGAACCCTGCACCAAAATTAAAAAAATAATTTGTAGGGATCCCCCCAAAATCTATACCAGACCCTTATTGGAGCACGCAACCTGGCAGGCCACAGGAAAAGAGGGGGACGAGAGAGCAGGCGCCCCCTCCTGAACTGTACCAGGCCACATGCCCTCAACATGGGGGGATGCTTTGGAGTCACCCCCTTAGCATCTTGTCCCCATGTTGATGGGGACAAGGGTCTCATTCCCACAACCCTTGCCCAGTGGTTGTGGGGGTCTGTGGGCGGGGAGCTTATAGGAATCTGGAAGCCCCCTTTAACAAGGGGACCCCCAGATCCTGGCCTCCCCCATGTGAATTGGTAACAGGTACATTGTACCCCTACCATTTCACAAAAAAGTGTCAAAAACAGTAAAAACAGGAGACAGGAGAGACTTTGGGACAAGTCCTTTATTAAAAATAAAAAAATAAAAATATCCAGCGATGTAGATCCATCTCACATTGCCCGACGAGCCTAAAAAAGAAAAAGAAAAATCCGCAACAGTGCAGCCTTCATGGGAGGCTCCAGCCGAGTGACACTTCTTCTCGGGGACAGCTATTATATAGCTGAGGACGGGGCCACTGGGTGACGTAAACGGGAGATCCCACCTTCCTCTGATGTCACGTGGCCAAATAAATTACTTTTTTTTTCCCTTTTAGAAATGTAATTTTGCTGTGGTACTGTTCTAAACGCGGGGAAACTGTGCCAGTTTACAGGCATACCATAGACACCCCCCAGGCACGATATTTAAAGGAATATTTCATTTTTATTGTTTCACTTTAAGCATTATTAAAATCACTGCTCACGAAAAAATGTCCGTTTTTAAAACTTTTTTTTGCATTGATACATATCCCCTAGGGCAGGACCCCAAACACTTTTTATGACAATAACTTGCAAATAAGCATTTAAATTGAGCACTTTTGGTTTTTCAAGTTAGTGTCCCATAGACTTTAACGGGGTTCTGCGGCTTTCGAATTTGCCACAAACACTGCATAATGTTCGTTGTTCACCGAACGTCCGAACAACCAAAGTTCAGCCTGAACTTATGCTTGCCCATCCCTAGTATTAACATATGTGATTTCACAGAATTGATACAAAATACAGTTTTATATACAGTTTTATATACAGTGCCTTGAAAAAGTATTCATACCCCTTGAAATTTTCCACATTTTGTTATGTTACAACCAAAAACATAAATGTATTTTATGGGGATTTTATGTGATAGACTAACACAAAGTGGCACATAATTGTGAAGTGAAAGGAAAATGATAAAATGGTTTTCAATTTTTTTTTACAAATAAATATCTGAAAAGTGGGGTGTGCATTTTTATTCAGCCCCCTTTACTCTGATACCCCATAACTAAAATCTAGTGGAACCAATCGCTTTCAGAAGTCACCTAATTAGTAAATGGAGCCCACCTGTGTGTAATTTAATCTCAGTATAAATACAACTGTTCTGTGAAGCCCTCAGATGTTTGTTAGAGAACCTTAGTGAACAAACAGCATCAAGAAGGCCAATGAACACATCAGACAGGTCGGGGATAAAGTTGTGGAGAAGTTTAAAGTAGGGTTAGGTTATATAAAAAATATCCCAGGCTTTGAACATCTTACAGAGCACTATTCAATCCATCATCCAATAATGGAAAGAGTATGGCACAACTGCAAACCTACCAAGACAAGGCCATCCACCTAAATTGACAGGCTGGGCAAAGAGAGCACTAATCAGAGAAGCAACCAAAAGGCCCAATGGTAACTCTGGAGGAGCTGCAGAGATCCACAGCTCAGGTGGGAGAATCTGTCCACAGGACAACTATTAGTCGTGCACTCCACAAATATGGCCTGTATGGAAGAGTGGCAAGAAGAGTGGCAAGAAGAAAGCCATTGTTGAAAGAAAACCATAAGAAGTCCCGTTTGCGAGAAGCCATGTGGGGGACACAGCAAACATGTGGAAGAAGGTGCTCTGGTCAGATGAGACCAACATTTAACTTTTTGACCTAAAAGCAAAACGCTATGTGTGGCAGAAAACTAACACTGCACACACCATCCCCACCGTGAAACATGTTGGTGGCAGCATCATGTTGTGGGGATGCTTTTCTTTAGCAGGGACAGGGAAGCTACTCAGAGTTGATGGGAAGATGGATGGAGCCAAATACAGGGCAATCTTAAAAGAATACCTATTAGAGTCTGCAAAAGACTTGAGACTGGGGTGGAGGTTCACCTTCCAGCAGAACAACGACCCTAAACATACTGCCAGAGTTACAATGGAATGGTTTAGATCAAAGCATATTCATGTGTTAGAATGGCCCAGTCATAGTCCAGACCTAAATCCAAATCTGTGGCAAGACTTGAAAATTGCTGTTTACAGACGTTCTCCATCCAATCCGACAGAGCTTGAGCTATTTTGCAAAGAAGAATGGCCAGAAATGTCACTCTTTAGATGTGGAAAGCTGGTAGAGTGATCCCCAAAAACAATTGCAACTGTAATTGCAGCGAAAGGTAGTTCTACAAATTATTGACCACTCTTTTCACATATTTATTTGTAAAAAACTTGAAAAACCATTTATCATTTTCCTTCTAATTCACAATGTGCCACTTTGCGTTGGTCTATCACATAAAATACTTTTATGTTTTTGGTTGTAACATGACAAAATGTGAAAAATGTCAAGGGGTATGAATACTTTTTCAAGGCACTGTAATATATGCCTTATTTTCTCCACTGGGAAATGTACCTTTTTTAAGCTGGAAAAAACAACAGCATCAGGTAGAAATCAGGTACACTGTTACGTCTGGTTATCTGCATCCCTGACACCACTGCCCGCTAAATTGCTTATTGATAAATTAGCCTATTTAGGAACGAGCGATGCCGGCATTACAGTTATTAATGAAGCTGGAGTACAAAGACATTAAGAAGTAGCCTGGCTGCAAGATTGCGTCTTCATGTGTGAATAATGTACGCTTCAATTATACAACTTCAAAATTGACTTGAGAACAAGGGAGAGATTTAAAGAACAAGAAAACTAAGTGAAGGTTAATGCATCGTTACAAACCACCTTTGTTTTCTTTTCCCTTTCAGCACATTTGCGTTAATTACTACTACTTCACACCTACGTTACACTTAAAAAATAATTTTTAGTGATAAGTAACTTATTGTATAGGTTAAATCCACTCATAGACCTGATGCTCAAGTCAAAGTTTCTTGTACTAACCTAAAGTGTAAATGCATCTTTGGTGTGCTTACACCATTGAAGTCTCCACCCATTGCAAAGTGCCTATCTACTCACCATGCACATGCAGGCACAGGCCCCTTTACCACCTTCTCCCCCAACTCCCTGGGTTCCTGAACACACTCAGGGAACACCTGATGAGGTAGAGGTAGCTGGACAAGTGGTACCCACCACTGTCAGAACCGGTGTGGAGGCAACCAGGCAGTAGCCTGCTAGAAAAGCAGCTTCTCCGTAAGACTCAGCTACTATAGGTAGCACCTTCCAAATTGGTACCAGAGTATTCCAGTATGAGTGTGGTTGTTCATTGTCATAGGGCCTTGCATCCCTCCAGCTATTCACCCGTGTTACCAGAGCTATCCTGGACTTCACTGTTAGGAACACTGTTACTGAGGATAATCACAAATTGTGGTTTGCACCACCTATTATACTATTCCATTGATGTCAATGGGACCAAGCCACAGCTAAACAGTAAACACTTGGCTCACAGTTGTGGCATAGTATTTCACTGCAAAATTTCCCTATGAAAAGAGTATTTTTACATGAAAAATAGTGGCGCTGTGTTCACATCAGTTCAGTGACATCAAATCTAATATATAATATATAATATAATACATCTAGCAGTGAACCAAATATATTTTAAGTGTCCCTAATAAGTCCAAGTGTATTAACACTCCAACAGTGAGAGTAAATAAAAAATGGAATACAAAATGTCAAAAATAATAATAATAGTATAAAAAGTCCATGCAAGGCTTTTTATACCATTTTTTAAATTATTTTTGACATTTTTATTCCATTTTTTATTTACTCTCACTGTTGGAGTGTTAATACACTTGGACTTATTATGGACACATAAATAATATTTGTTTCCTGCTAGATGTATTATATTATATATTATTATATATTAGATTTGATGTCACTAAACTGATGTGAACACAGCCCCACTATTTTCATGTAAAAATACTTTTTTCATTTCAGTTTATCCAAGTTGGCAGCTTTAGTGATTTACACTCACACATAGGAGAGCAGTGGTGGCACATCAAGTCTAGTTGCGTGGAACTTGGTGACCGTTATTTAAAATTTCCCTATGGCTGAAAAAAAATCAAAAAAGCTTCAGGAGGTGGCAGTATTACCTGAAAGCTGCTGCTCTACTGAATTCTGAAAAGTGGTACACCATGGATTGCTTTTCGGAGGGACAGAGACTGCTGAAGGTGTAAAGGGGGCCATAGAGACCATGCTAAGCAGGCACTGTTATCCTGACTGAGCCACAGAGACATTGCTGTAAAGAGTACATGTACATGTGCATGTTTGTACAGCTTTAATATTCTCTTTCAGCTTTCATATTCTGTTCTGCACTGGTGCTCGAAAACATTTTAGTTCCACTTTAAATACCCACTTGACAAGTAGGTCAGAATTGTTATTTATTATTGACAATATGCCCAGCTGTGTACGGCCAGCTTAAATTCTCTGACACCGAGGTAAAGACCTCTTTGCACACCCCTATACCCTATTCAAGACATACACTAAATCACCTAGAGAGTTTTGTATGTCAGTGATTTTAGCCTTTTATGAAAGTAGTGAATATCATGAACATCTAGGTAATATAGATAAATACTGTATCTTGACACCACAGGAGTATTATTATTATTAATATAAATGGGGGGGGGGGATAACTGACTAATGAGACAAATATATTTAAACAGGTTAAAAATTGAACTCTAGGAATCCATAAAAATAAAGTATGACCCTACTAAGAAATTTTCTTGCCAAATAATTTTGACTTCTTCATGCAGCTGTTCTGTAATGACATTTCTAGGTGTGACCCTGGAGCTGGAGAGAGTCCTTGGTTCGGACCGCCGTCAAGAGTTGTTCCTTCGTGCAGAGTAAAAATGAAGGCAGACAATGATGTTGCGTGGTGGACCATCTGATTGGCGGCGCCTTAGTGCCCGATGGATACGATTGAACTCTAGATGATTGATGGGTAAGGCGGGAATATGATCCTGGAATAATGCAGTAGTAAAGAAGGTGAGGTCATCTACTGATTCTGGAATGCCTTTAATGCGCAAATTGGAGCACCGGGAACGGTTTTTGGCATCCTTCAGGCGGGAGAGTAGAGATTTATTTTCCTCACGGAGAGTCTCCAGTTCTAGAGTATGTTCCTGGATATGCTCCTGAATGATAAGTTCCAGGTCATCTACCCAGGTTTCAGGATCAGCGGTCCGTGGCAGTCAGTGATCTGATTTAATGTCATTTTAAGGGCTTTCTGGAGCATTGCTTTCATCTGTTGAAGAAAGTCTTTTTGACCTACAGCAGGGATCACAGGAGAGGAGCTGGGATCAAAGGGCACCTTATCTTCACTGTCATCCCGCGCTAGCAGGGAGAAGGAGAGCCTGTGTGAAGAAGTCACGGCTTTCGCCGCCATCTTGGAGGCGGCACGGCCCAGAGCCTCCTTGATTGTCTTCTGCTTTGATTTATGACCCGTGAGAACCATCTCACCCGGTCCACGCCACAATCTGCTGGCAGAGAGCGGCTGTGATGATCCGGCACTTCTAGTCAGGAAGTCAGTGGCTGTGCTGCGGTGAGTGTGGAGCCCTAGCAGGACGTCTGCCATGCTGGACTTCACGCGTGCGCCCCTCACTTTCCTCTTTTTATTCCATTCTTTTCTGTCCTTTCTGCTGTTCCTCATATATAGGATTTCTCCCCTTTTGATTTGTTACAGGCAGAATTCATGACACTCTCCATGTGTGAACTTAGATTAGTGAGATGATTGGCTCTTTTCTGTTCGATGCCAGTTGTGTAGAGATATTCCATGATATTTCGTCCCACCTACACGTTGGAAGGAAATAATTTGGGGCTATTCAGTTTTTTTCCTCTTTTTTTGTTATTACTTGTTTAAGACATAGAAATGTATATATCATTCACTGTATTTGAATGCCTGTACCAAGGTTCTGGATGTTATAACGATTACTGTGATTTCTTTTTGTCTGACTGTAAATTTTTTTGTGAAAATTATTGAAAGTAAAATACATTTGAAAAAAAGTGAAAATTTAGCAGCAGAAGTACTATCACTGCTAGAAGTGAAGACTCCTGTTGAGGGATACTGATCGTCAGGGTGCTGCCACAAACTGGTGATCCAAAAGCCAGTGAAACATTCCTACTCAACTCATTCAGCTGTCAGCTGGGGATGCCCAGCTGACAGGTGAATGAAAACAAAGGAGCAGGGATAGTGTTTGAAATTAAAAAAAAAAAAAGCAGGGAAACCCATCCATAACTGGTTCTTGGGGCGTGGTATGGATTTTGAAGGGGATCCAAAGCTAAAAAAAAAAAAAGAAAACAAACACAGAGTGTTTTCCAGAACACTTCCCCCTCCCATAATCTTCTTAAAACCTCTGGTGTGCGAACTTAGGGCATTTTGCATGATTAAAAATATTTTGGCAGTTAAATCCCACTGGTGACCAGAATGTTCTCCTAATAGGAAGGTGTTCTAAATAAAAAAATTGTTCAATATACGCTTTACAAAAAACATGACTGATCCACGGTTCACTTCTCTCAACAAAAACATAACTTTAAATAACCACTCCGACAACATAAATTCTTTTGACTGGGTTTTATTACTATGTATTGGCCACAGCTTGATATATGTAACTACTGAACAATCAAACCATTAACATATCACCGGCTCCAGAATCCTTTTTGCAGAGATGAGTAGGTGTCTCAAACTCTTCTTCCTTATCGGTAGCCAATTCAGCGCCCAGCCATCCAGGTTAGGCTCAGGGGCTTACTTGGGCTTCCTGCTACCCATTTACCACACTCTAGCCACCATCTGCCAACTCAGCCCGCAAAAGGGATAACCGCCAGCTGTGACACAAGATGCCATAACAAAAAAACATCATTAAGGCCATCCCCACACGTGAACATGCACGACACGTAACTATACAAAAAAAAAAAAAAACCCCAAGTCATTTTTATTCATTATTTATTTAATTTCTGTCTCTCTTTTTTTTTATTGTTTTCATTTTAATTTCATTTTCAAGTTTTTTTTTTTGTTTTTTTTTTTCTGAATAAAAAAGCCATGCAACAAGGGCAGGAGGCATGGACTTGTTCTCTCCTGAAGATGTACAGACTGAGAGGACCAGTACATCATGAGGCACTATGTGACCAGGCAGACCCCTCCCTCTTACTCACTCTGCCAATAACCTGACACCTAATTTGTGACATCTCTATTCCCTCACCCATACGCTTAACCCTTTTGCTGCCAATCTTTATTTCTGAAGGAACTGTCATCAATCATGATGCCTGCTGTTTTTTTTTATAACACAGGGAATTGCTATACTGACCCTCCAAAAAAGAAAGATGTCATCCTTTTAAGCCATTAGAATAAATAAATTCAGTAATACACCTCACTGGGCAATAAGATGTTAACCCTTAGCAAAATAAAGACCAGTTTCGGTTCAAAGGGAGACAGATGTTTAGAGATGAGAACGAAATCAATAAACAGCATGTTTGCTGCTCCCTTGTGACACATTCAGTGTGTTTTTACCGATGCTTTTACAAGTTGTGTACAACATTGCTGCTCGATAGAATTTGCATAAAGGAGTTTGGTGTAAAGCACTAGTGGAAGAGCAGTTAACAGCCAAGCCATAGCTGAGACTCACGGGGATAAAACAACAAAATGAAAAAGCGACAAAATATCAGCTGGAAACATATTTGCAAGTAGGGATGAGCCGAACCCCCCCCCCCCCGGTTCGGCAGAACATGCGAACAGGCAAAAAATTTGTGTGAACACCGTTAAAGCCTATGGGACACGAACGTGAAAAATCAAAAGTGCTCATTTTATGCATATGCAAAAAAAAGTTTTAAAAACGGACGTTTTTTTTGTGAGCAGTGATTTTAATAATGCTTAAAGTGAAACAATAAAAATGAAATATTCCTTTAAATATTGTGCCTGGGGGGTCTCCTTAGTCTGCCTGTAAATTAGCACATCTTTCCTATGTTTATAACAGTACCACAGCAAAATGAAATTTCTAAAGGAAGAAAATGTCATAAAAAACTGCTTACAGCTGTAATGTATTGTCAGATCCCGGCAATATACATTAAAAATCGTTGAAAAAAACGGCGTGGGACCCCCCCAGTCCATTACCAGGCCCTTTGGGTCTGGTATAAAAAAAATAGCATGGGGGTCCCATAAAATAACTGAAAAACTCCACCTCCATGGGAGGCGCATCTTGTCTTTTCACAATGACAGCTCTTATATAGCTGAGGGCGGGGCCACTCGGTGATGTAACCGGTGACCTTGCCCCCTTCTGACATCATGTGACGTAACGTGATGTCAGAGGGGGGCGGGGTCACCCGTTTACGTCACCAGGTGGCCCGGCCCTCAGCTATATAAGAGCTGTCATTGTGAAAAGACAAGATGCCTCCCATCGAGGTGGAGTTTTTCCGTTTTTTTTTTCCCGAGTCGTTGGCACTGTGATTGAAGATGGATGGGTTCCCCCCCAGATTTTAAGGGGAATCCCACGCCAAAATAAAAAAAAGGCGTGGTGGTCCCCCCAAAATCCATATCAGACCCTTATCTGAGCATGCAACCTGGCAGGCCACAGGAAAAGGGAGAGAGCGCCCCCACCCTCCTGAACTGTACCAGGCCACATGCCCTCAACATGGGGAGGGTGCTTTGGGGTCCCCCCCAAAACACCTTGTCCCCAGTGTCAAAAAAGTAAAAATGACAGGAGACAGTTTTTGACAATTCCTTTATTTAAAAAAAGTGTCCTGTGATGTCCACTCATCTTCATCCACAGCCCTGACGACCCAAGAAGAAAAAAATAGAAAAACTCCGCCTCCATGGGAGGCGTCCCCGCGACTGCCGTCACGATGACAGCTCTTATATAGCTGAGGGCAAGGCCACTTGGTGATGTAACGTGATGTCAGAGGGGGTGGGGTCACCCGTTTATATCACCGGGTGGCCCCGCCCTCAGCTATATAAAAGCTGTCATTGTGAAAAGACGAGACAAATTTCCCGCAAACGCCCCATAATGTTCTAAATTCCGTGAACACCCGATGTTCGAGTCGATCTTACGTTCGACTCGAACATTGGGCTCATCCCTATTTGCAAGGTTAGGATCTTGAAAAAAGTTCCTGAAGAAAGATTTTTAATCTTAAAAGGGTTATAAAGGCAGAAGATTCTATGCATTAAGATAAAAAATCTTTTGTGTGTAGCAGCACCCCCCTAATTACTTACCGACCGAGTCGGGGCTTCGTGTCTGAATGGATCTGTGGGGAGTGGCCAGGAGCAGCAAAGAGGGACCCGAGAAGAGGAGGATCCAGGCTGCTCTGTGCAAAACCAACTGCACAGAGGAGGTAAGTATAACATGTTTGTTATTTTTTTTTTTTTAAACGAGACTTTACAATCACTTTAAGGAGGTTCATTGCTGTCAACTACAAGCTGCTAAATTGTTCATATTTGCAGAACATCATAATGGAACATCTATACTTAGGTGACAAATGTTAAATTAAGAGGTATTTGCTGTCATAGCTAACTAAGAGCACCAGAATTTTAAACATCTCCACATTGTTTTCCATGAGCTAGGAGGGCAAATATGAAACATACTGTACAGTATCTTACATTAAATTCACTGTTAGAACCACTGTAGGATAGGCCAGATTTATACAGCCCCAGACCAGATGTCTTGGGAAGTCCCTCTTTGGCTCAGTCAACTGGCTAGATTTAGTATCACACTAATACGTTCAGAAGTTGCCAGGGCTAAGGTTGGAGAGGCTGAAAAACACAGCTTGGTCCTTTTCCAGTTTTCCCTTTTACAGTGCACCTTTGAACTTTTTTTTTTTTTTTACAAGTGTAAGGCAAACTACCTAACTCTGCTAGCAGCTCCGTTTTGGATGAACAGCTCCAGTATGACTGGGACAACACCTTATTCCAAGGCACAAGATATGCAGAAACAGCAAGAAAGAGAATATGGCTAAAATAAAATGGCATGGCAGGTGGTAGTATTTTAAATTCTATTACTGTTTGGCAAAAGCAAATTCATTGGGTGGATGCAAAGTGGCCCCCAACTGTGCAGCTTTGAAAAATGCCCTTGTTATAGGTGTAGGCCATTTATGTACCTTCCAAAGTCTAACAGAAATCTACTAGAGATGCCCCTTACCTGCATAGACATTTGTTTGGTAAAGGTGAACTAGGCCTTTAAAATAAGCAATTGTGTTAACAATAAAAATATTGTACAATGCACTATGACACTAGTATGCTTGCTGGGGAGTCCCTTTTCTCTTACAAGGTTCTTTAACTAACATAAACAATGTCTCCTTCCCTGGTATGTCACTAAAGCTCTGTCGAAAGTCAGCTCCTCCAGGCATAGGGGACACATGTAGCTTCTCCCCCTTGTCTCTCTAAGTGCAATATTCATTGTTGTAGCAAACTACCAGTAGATATGAACACAAACACAAAGATGAATGAAGTGAACTTTTGTGTGAGCAGATAACGTGGGATCCTCAAGTGCATGGACTCTAAGGGCTAGCTGGTGTTCCACCAAGGACCCCCTCATTATAGGTTGCACTTAGCTGTGTGCTGATTACAGGTTGCAACCTCTAGATTCCCCACACTCTATACATGGTAAGACTAACCTGTGCTAGCAGAAGTGGAAAAGTGCAGGGGCAATCCAGTGGGAGCGACGTAGCTAGTAACCATGCTGCAGAGAGGAACTTAAGAATCTGCAGCACACTGGAGCAGGGTGGAAGACAGCAGAGATGAAAAAGTACCAGAACACAGGTCAAAGGTCAGGGCAGGCAGCAGGTGAGTGAATACATAGAACCAAGGTTGGTACACTGGAAGTTGGTCAAAGGAAGGAATCGACAAGAAGCAAGTGCACAGGGAAAGAGCTCAGGGGTAAGCAGATTGCAGTGGATGCAGCTCCTTCAAAGCTTTAAGACACATGCACCTATGACATCCTCACCCGCAACACCAGAGAGAGAACCCAGAAGCAACGCAGGCACAGACCGAGAAAAGCCTGGTGGCACAGAAGTGAGATAGTAAGTGACAAGCACTGTCATGTCAGGAAGGGTTGATGATAGGGAGTGTCTATACCTATGCAAATACCGGCTTTCATAAAGTAAAAGCAGGCAACTCATGCAAAGTTTCTTCTTTTTCTGATTAAATTGTTTGAATGTATTGTTATAAAAATGATAGGTTTGAACATTTCTCATGTTCACTATTTTTCCCCTTCTACAAAGGGAAAAAAATGTAATTATGCACAAAATATAATCTCAGAATTATACTCTATACTGGACCAACACATCAAAATATTTTTCGGTGTAGCACAATTTAGATTTTAAATATTTAAATCGAAATTAAATACTAATGTTCTCTGGAAGAAAAAAAAGTTTTCTATCACTCCCATTTTTAAAAAGGCAGTAAATATGATAATTTGCTTGAATTCTGCTTTAATCTTATTCATGAACTCATTAAGAATGAATACATATAAATTTAAATGAAGGCCTCATTATAATGTTCTGATTTATTGTTCTTTATTTTCCCATTTATTTGCCCCACTCTACATACACATTAAGAAGTGGATACAATGAAGGATCTGGAGACTGTGCAGAAAGCTGGCAATTATCAGCATGTGTTCCTATAAATTACTGCAACCAGTATCAGCACAATGTTAATAGAGATATATTTTTGTTTAGACTTCTTAACGTGTTTCTAAAGGCTAGACATTTTTAATGCATTCCCCGCATTAAAGTGAAAAATGTCCCTTACTTGTATTGTCCTATAACCTCCCTGTATACTTCTCTGGGCCCGATCTCGATCGCTGTGCACCTCTGCAGTGGTTCTCTCCTCTCTCTCTGCTCACAGAGGCAGCAGCAAGGGGCCATTGGCTCCTGCTGCTGACAATCAAATCCTGTGAGCAGAGAGCGTGGTCAGGGGCGAGCCTCGCTGTGTGTGTTTATAGACACACACATCTCGGGTCGGGATCGAGCCTGCAGGTGTGCCCCCATAGCGAGGGCACACAGAGAAGTGGAGGAACCAAGAGCACCAACAGGGGACCACAAAAGGAGTTTTGGGACCGCTGTGTGCAGAACTATTACACATTGTAAATAAGTATAACATGTTTGCTATTTTAGAAAAAAGCCTTTAGACTCTAGAGAAGTCCTGAAGGCGAGCATGGGATGAGGTGACAAGGGAGTTAGAGAGCAGGAAGTCTTGGGAGGAACGAAGAGAACGATTAGGTTGGTATTTTGAGACTAGGTTAGTGATGTAGCTAGGGGCCAGGTTGCGGATGGCTTTGTAAGTTGTAGTTAGTATCTTGAATTTAATAATGGCTGAGTGGCAGCCAATGGAGGGATAGGCAGAGGGGTATAGCAGACACTGAGCGGTTTGTGAGGTGGATGAGCCTGGCAGCAGTGTTCATGATGGACTGAAGTGGGGATAGCCTATTTAGAGGTAAGCCAATGAGGAGGGAGTTGCAGTGGTCGAGGCAGGAGATGACCAAACATGGACTGTCATACACAGCTCTCTCACAGCTGATCAGACACACTACAAAACCACCCCCTACGACCTGATCTTAGTTAGCGATACACTGCGTTTCCTCTCTCCCCCCCCAGGGAAAGCTATGAAGCCTGCTGAAGCCCAGATGACTATCTCTGTGTGGTAATTGGTCAGATTCTAGAAGGAGGTGGGACAGACTGGGACTCGGCTACTAACACGTGAGAGTCACTGTGCACCAGGTACATATGTGTTCAGGGATCAGTGAGGTGCGTTAACAGAGGGTGAGGCAGTACACAGGAGTTAACTAGGGGCTGCTAAGGACTATAGAAACAGCTGACGATCGTCACTAACAACATGTCACACACATGTAATGCTGGCTGCAGAAGTTTAATCATCATCATCAATGTGTTCTCCCATCCAGAGTGCAGATTAGGCAGTGAACACACTGAGCAGGGAATGACTTCCCCTTGCTCTTCTCACACTGCTTCTTATTTTTGTTTTCATTTACACTTGCACACTGCTCAAAGGATAGGTGAACACACTGATGATGATGATTTTTAGACTTCTGAAAGACGCTGCAATCGGGATTAGATATGAGTATGTGACATGTTGTTAGTAATGATCTTCAGCTGTTTCTATTGTGCCAGAGTTCAGTGTGAGCCCTCCATGATTTGTTTGCCCTTTTCCTTTTATGTTATCTTTGTAGGCATTGGGCTGGTCAGGCTAGGAGCTTCACAGACTTGTTAACCATTTACTGTCTTCCTGTAGTATGTCCGCAGTCTCTGACCATCTCTTGTAGCATGTCCGCAGTCCCTAACCATCTCTTGTAGCATGTCCTCAGTCCCTGACCATCTCTTGTAGTATGTCCGCAGTCCCTGACCATCTCTTGTAGCATGTTCTTAGTCCCTGACCATCATGTTGTTAATATTTACTTTTGTAACTTAGTTCTGCATAAAACATTTTACAGTTTCATTTCATGGGATAATTTACAAGGGGGTGTTTCAGTGCGGGGCATGGTAAGGGTTGGGTGGGGCAACTGGTGGTGAGTAACTCTTAAGACCTGGCTAGAAGCTTAGGACTTGAAATTTAATTTTGTTAAACTGAAAATGAGTCAGTGCTAGAAAGAAATGTGGCAGCTAGCAAAAAAAGGTAAGTATTGTACTGTATATGCGACCTGCAACCTTCAACAATATCTCTAGGAGCTATGCAGCACCACCAAAAATGTATTTCATTTTATTATATGCTTTGTCCACTACAGCCAATGTCATTGACATTATACAAACTCTTCTGCCACGTACTGACATTCCTAAGACCCTGATAAAAAACGAACCCGCCTACATACTGCTTACATCCATAATATTGATGTGATATCTAAGTAAGTACGTTTTTTAAAAAGATCTCAAATGCACTGAATAATCAGAACAGTTATTTAGAAAGCTGTTGTGTCATTTCCCAACTGTTGTTCTATTCATTTGGAACCACTGATCAAGATTAGGATAGGAATTGCCTATCTATAAAAATTTCAAGACATGTTTTAACCCTTTCCTAAAAGTTTTTTTTTTTTTTTTGCTGTCTGACTTTACTGGCGATATTCCAATCAGGTCCAAGATCACTTCCAAAATGCAAGGCTTTTCAGAAACCAGGAACTCCAAGTACTTTGCAGAGGTGCAACCCACTGTGCAAGATGTGCAAGGCGTAAGGCGCATGTTTTCTATGTGATCAAGGACTTTTGTCAGATTTTCATGAATGTCTGTGCTTGCACTACCTAAAGCTAGGGTCACTTATGTGTGATTCCTGCATGCAGCATAAGCATTCGATTTGAATGGGCTGCTGTATCTACAGAAAACACAGGAAAAAGATTGCTGCACCTTTTTTAAATCACAGCCGCAAGGAATTTCCCACACCCGAAATTGTGCTGTGTTTTTTGATGCGTGGGGGTGTCATTAAGAATTAATTGCACCCCCCAGCATTTGCTATATAGCAGCTCATTTTGCCTATGGATGTGGTAATGCGTGAGATTTACATGCATTTTCGCACCTGCATATATGTAAACCTAGCCTTGGACAAAATAGCAGATGTGCACTAGGAAGGATTTTACAACTTCCAAACAGCAATATGACTTACAAAAAAACAAAACAAATAGTAACCCAGCAAAATCCGCCCCTCTTGAGTTCCCACCACTGCGCTTACAGATAAAATTAATACAATAGAGCAGCCACCTTAAATAAATATACTGTGAAATAGTATATTAATTTGTAGACATGTGCATTCGTTTTCGTCCGACTGCATTTTCGTCCGAATTTCAGGTATTTTCGTTATCGTTTTAACAAACGATAATGAAAGTGCAGAATCCGAAAAATGAAAGATCCGACGTAAACAAATGCTTTATTTTCGTTTTCGTTGCTACAACAGTTCGATATAGATAGGAGATTTGACATGATGATGACAATAACAATCTGTGTCCATCAAACCTGTGGTCGAATGTGCCTAACCTTAACTCTGTAAGTCCAAGATTATTCTACATAGAGAGAAAAGATTCGACGTAGGGGAGAAAGATTCGACGTAGGGGAGAAAAGATTTGTCGTAGGGGAGAAAAGATTCGACGTAGGGGAGAAAAGATTCGACGTAGGGGAGAAAAGATACCGGTAAATAAAAATAATGATGATGATGAATGTTATTGGCTGATTGTAACCAAAGAGGAGGAGCAGTAAAATAGCTACACACGTACTTTGGCTTATGGTGTCTGTTGAAAGTTCTAAGAAGATTCAACGGAGCAGGTAAACTATACGGCGTCGTACAGTTTAGCTGTTCCGCCGAATCTTCTTTGAACATTCGACAGACACCATAAGCCTTCAATGACAGATTCAACCTTAATTTGGATTTTCGGACGAATGCAATGTTTAACGAAAAACAAAATAAATAAAAACGAATTTCGGGAGTAACTAAATAAATTTATTTTTCGGACGAAAACGAAATTCCGAAACGAAATATTTCAGTGTGCACATGTCTAATAATTTGCAATAGTGCCAAAAAATTAATATAAGCGGCACTAAGAAGACACTTCAAACGTGATAGGGTGAATGCCTGTTTGCACAGACCTACAACATAAACAAACTGAAATTATATCACATAGATCACCCTGTGCCAAAATATATAATATAATATAATATAGAAGTGTAAATAATAAAGTCCATAAAACTTGATGAAAACATTGATTATGTGCAGAATTCCTCTAATTATCCACCACACCTGAGGGTCAGTGATTCCTCTCCCATCAGATAAAACACTCACCAACTAGATATGCCTCGCACTCTCGTGCTCGGCAAACAGACATGATGAGCCTCACAGAAAGGTTTTGACGAATACTCCAAATTCTATCCGTGTAAATACAAGATCATTCCACATGTAAATAAAAAATTGCACTAATAGTGTGATATCGTAAAAACAAATTTAATAACCACTGTGTACACTTCAATCATTGCATTCACATGAATCTCTTTAAAAACGAGCAGTAAATATCACAGCAAAATCACAGCAAATCTTCCAATATGCAATATGACTTACCTACTATGAAGAACTTACATAAATAAAACAACTGTAAAGTTAAACACCTAATGCCTCCTGCACCGATTTTCATATGAAGTTATTCACACTGCGGGAGTTAGGCAATCACTTTCTATAATGTGATTTAGACTTAGTGGTAATCTAGAGGCATGTTGAGTTCATGAAACAGAATTGCACTTTTTAACCTGTCACTTTCAAGTACTGTATATGTATAAAGCATTTAGTCCTTGAGGATTTTTATCTAACAAAATACACTACTGATTTTCTTTTACGCATGTTACCAGTGAATGCCAACGTAAAAGAGGCAAAATACGATGCAACACAGCAGCTTTGTTCTGAATTATTTTGGCTGATGAATTAGGATTCCGTGTGCAAGAACTGTCAAGTGCATGATAGGGGATCAAATATGACTCTGCAGGGAGTCTATCACAGACAACCAGAGATACTGAGCACAGTCAAAAGGACAACAAATTATGGCATCCAGCAGTGAATTCTATACAAGAGGTTGAAATCTTACTTAATAATTATTCATTTTAACACAATATAGAGTCATAAAAACCCTTAATGGCTTTTATACACGCAGCTCAACTATTGCTAATTAAAGTAATACAAAGATTTTGTAGCAGGCTCTCAGCTTGCCAGTACTCCCTCTAAGATCTGATGTCAATCCTGAGAAAATCCTAGCACTACTTGGTACAGGACCAAATTGGACATACTTCCCAGCTCCCACCATGCAGTGCCAATCGCCAGATCTAAACAGACTCACTTGGAGGGCATGGATGTGACCAGCCCTATGCAAGCACTGACTTTCAGAAAATCTGTATTTGTATAGAATTTCCAGGAAGCAGAATAAGCATGTAGGAGATCTTTAAGAGGTTTAACCTCTCTCCCCTGGAGTTGCAGTAATCAGGGCTGGTGCAAGGATTTTTGACACCCTAGGCGAAACCTCATTTTGCCGCCCCCTCCCCATGGCTTCGCCCCTGACTCCACCCACTTTCCCTGCCCATGTATACGGTGGAGGTGGCGGGGTGGAAATTTTTGTGGCGCCTTGCCACTATTTGGATAGGCTAGGGTCACAGGGTGGTTTATGGACAGGCCAGGGTCACAGGGTGGTATATAGCCAGGGTGGTATATGGACAGGCTAGGCCCTAGCCTAGTGAGGGAGAGAATGAGGGAGAGGGGAGAGAATGGGGGAGAGGAGGCAGAAGAGAGGTGTAAAGAAAAGAGGAGGGGGTAGAAAAAGAAAAATAAAGGGGGAGGGGGAAGAAGGTACAGAGCACAAAGTGGTGGGAACAGAGAGGGGGGTTGTTCTGGGGATGAAGTCACACTCAGCAATTACTGTATGTCTCCCCCATTCATTCTGGTGTCCCTCAGGGCTGTAGTAGCTATTTTTTGAAAAGCGCCGCTCAGCTGTTCACAAATCTCCTCTCGCAGCACAGAGCAAGTGCACGGCATGCATGTGATTGGAGTGTGGGTGGGGTTGGGCAGGCATAAATGGGAGGCGGAGTATTGGATTGGAGAAGCAGTAGAGTGAGGGCGGGGTTAGGAGGACAGTGGAGACAGAACACAGCCCGACTCCTTTGTAAGCTTTCCCCGCTCTCACTGTGTTACTGTGACGGTATACTCTCCATCTCCACACTACAAGTCATGATGCCTGGGGGAGAAGACGCTCGTCCCGTAGCTACTCACACAGACTCTGCCCCCTGCTCTGCCTGTGCTTGTTTATCTTTATCCCCGCCCATCTCATCCTCTGGCTTGTCACCCAGCATACCGCAATAGAGCGCCAATAAGCTCTATGTGGAGGGGGTGTAATAGCAGGGAGTGGTGCAGAGTCACTTTGTCAGTAAGGACTTTACCACCCCTCCCATCCTGCCGCCCTAGGCGGCTGCCTGTCCCGCCTAATGATTCACCGGCCCTGGCAGTAATGCTGCTGGGCTCTAAACGTTAATCAACTGTCCTCTTTAGCTGTCCTAACTCCATTTTTTTTTTTACTTCCTCACTCATCATTCTCATACTTGATCTTCAGTACAAGCCTCTGTCACCATTGTTAGTTGTCAGCCTTACACATAAACCTTATTTTAAGTATTGTTCATCAGTCTCACTTATTGTCCCACTGGTGATTTGTCATTCCCAATTGTCATCAGCCCAAGCTGTCATTCTAACTTGTCATCCACACTCATCAGCTTTAGTTGTAAGTCTCACTTGTCAGCTTCACTTGTAAGTTTCAATGCCAGCAATCTGTTTTATTTATCAACAAACCATAAACCAAAAATAAATTGCACTAGAATAAAAAAATTAAGATTATTGAATAATGATAAGTCTGTATTCATAAGCACCTTAAAAAAGAGGAAAGTCCATAAAGTGACGTGATGTCCAATATGACCCTCAGTGCTTAACACTTTCACCAGAATATTCGTGGAATTTCAAGAAAAAAGACTCCACCTCATAGAAATGGTCACTTACCAGATCCTCAAACATGTGCACTGCTGAAAAAATTTGTTCGTTTTTCAGGTCATTCGTTATGATCGAAATTCGTAAATTATAAAATTCGTAAATCCGCAAACACAGTGACGTCAGCGCGTTTGCGCAAATCCCGGAAGACGAGCTGCTACATTGAGTCGGCCGGCTTATTCTGTTATGCTTATGTAGCACCCTGTAGTTTAGGCAGGGAGCTCCTCACAAGTTTACTTGCCAGGAGTAGTTATCCTGGTTAATTGATAGAGATCTATTGATTTCTTCCTAAGTTTGGCCTTGTTGCACTTTTCTCTTCTACCACTTGGTGGTACTAGATATGAGAAGGGCAATCCAAGGTCAGGTTATGGGTATATGGGGTATCTCAGCCAATGGGCAGGGCTGCTAGGCCGGAGATTGGGCCTATCCTGGGGACATCTGGCTGCCAGGCTGTGTGAGGGCCTATTCAGAAGTAAGAGGGCAATGCAGGGTTGGGATTGCAGCTTGCAATCCAAGCAAAAGTGACGGTTCTGCCGGCCAGAGAACCTGTCATGGTTGAAGGTAGAAGGGGAGGTGTCGCCACTAAGGGATCAACCACCTTTACCAGGGACCACAGCGAGTAACTGAAGCAAGTACCAGATCCACAAATATTCTGGTGAAAGTGCTAAGCACTGAGGGTTATATTTGACATCACGTCATTTTATGGACTTTCCTCTTTTTTAAAATGCTTATGAATACAGACATATCATTTTTTAATCATCTTAATTCTAGCACAATTTATAATTGGTTTATTGTTTGTACTGTGGGTATCTCACATGAAAATTGCTGCTTTTTTTTTTTTTTTTTTTGTTTAATATATTTTTATTAAAGTGAAGTATAACAAAGATATACATATATCTCAGAATGAATGCATTCTTGAAAACACAGCAACAAGAGTTTCAGCACTCACTGATTTCAATGAGTAGTTATAAGCTAACCCTCCAATAATTGGCTCAGAAAATTGCTGCTTTTTTATACTCACATTTATTTAATCACTCATTGTGTGATTTTATTTTTTGATAGCGCTGTATTAGCTAAAGTTTTAATTATCAATCTCAGTCATTTCTGTTGTCAGTATCACACATGCTTCTCACCTGTTCTGTTAATCCCTACTATTCCTGAGTTTCCACCTCACATCACCCTCTCTGTTCTTCTCACCATTAGACCCCCATACACACGTACGAATGGGCACGGTGGAGAATCAGGAAACTTCAGGCGATGATCAAGTCAGGGACCCAACCAGCGGAGGTGACGCTTGCAGAGCAGCCTTGTGTGTCAAGCCAGGTAACGAGCCAGTCAGCGTGCGTGAAGCTTGAGGAGTGCCAAGCTAGGGACCCAGCAGGGAAGTGTGGGTGACGCTTGAGGGATATACCACCGCAAAGACTGGAGAAGCTCACGGGATTCAGAGTCAGTAAATCATAGGGTCTAGTGAGAGGCCAGGAGCTCAGTTTTGAAGAACTACAAGAAGCGGTTGTAGTGAAGCTGAAGGAACTGTTACATTTGTGCTAGGAACTGTTAAAGACTGTTGCCATAAGAGACAGCATTCCTGCATGTGCAGATGTAGTGCTTTGCTGGGGCCTTTTCCTGCACGGCTGTCTTCCTATTAAAGTCTCGGTGTCTGCCAATTGAATCTACAACTATTTAAGGGTGTCCTGGCCCAAACCCTCTTTCCCCTAAAAAAATACAGAAAAAGGACTGTTAAAAGGAATAAAAGCTCTTTTACATCCAAGAAGTGTCTGGCGCCCAATGACTTTCACCATCTTTGCACCCACAATGCCTCACAACCCACTACATATTAAAGGATGTCAGCTATCTTTGGCCTTGGAGGTCCTCATTAGACTGAAAGAGGCTAAAGACTTTGCTACACTTAAAGCGGTTGTAAAGATGTTTTTTTTTTTTTTTTTAAATAACAAACATGTCATACTTACCTTCACTGTGCAGCTCGTTCTGCACAGAGTGGCCCCGAACCTGGTCTTCTGGGGTCCCTCGGCGACTGTCTCAGCTCCTCCCCACAAGCATTTACCACCTTCATGCGAGCTCCCTCGCACGGTGGTGAGTGCTTGCGGGCGCGCTCCCGTGATACAGCCGGCGGCTATAGCCGCTCGCTGTATCACTCGGCCCCGCCCCCCGGCCGGCCGCGTCATCGGATGTGATTGACAGCAGCGCGAGCCAATGGCTGCGCTGCTTTCAATCCATCCACTGCAGCCAATCAGCGACCAGGCTGAGCTGCAATGAAGCTGACGAGGACGCGGACCGAAGATTCGAGGCGTCAGGTAAGTAAAACGGGGGGGCTGGGGGCGGCGGTACTGTCAAAAGTTTTTTCACCTTAATGCATAGAATGCATTAAGGTGAAAAAATTTTTACCTTTACAACCCCTTTAATTCCATTCGTTTGATGCAAGTGCAACCTAAATTTTTTTAACCAATAAACACCGAGGATTTTACACTATGGAGGCCTTATCTTTTTTTGGGGCTCTTTTATGATCTAATCCATTCCGGGTGGTGGAGGCTTGAGAGCGCGATTCCCCTGGACGATCAAAGGCCCGGGCTGGGTATATAGCTACAAGCGTTCAAGACCTTCTGTAACAGGAGATCAAGAGGATCTTGTAAGCGGCCATTTCAATGAGGTGGAGGCTTTTCTTGAAATTCCACAAATATTCTGGTGAAAGTGCTAAGCACTGAGAGTTATATTTGACATCACGTCATTTTATGGACTTTCCTCTTTTTTAAAATGCTTATGAATACAGACATATCATTTTTTAATAATCTTAATTCTAGCACAATTTATATTTGGTTTGATGTTTGTACTGTGGGTATCGCACATGAAAATTGCTGCTTTTTTATACTCACATTTATTTAATCACTCATTGTGTGATTTTATTTTTTGATAGCGCTGTATTAGCTAAAGTTTTAATTATAATTATAATTAAAATTGAAAGTGAAGAGGGTACTCACTAGGGATGAGCTTCGTGTTCGAGTCGAACCCATGTTCGACTCGAACATCGGCTGTTCGGTCGTTCGCCGAATTACGAACGATATGGGCCGTTCGCGCCAAATTCGTGCGGCGCGTCACGGCCCATAATTCACTGCGGCATCGCAGTGCATTGCTGGCTGATGATTGGCCAAGCATGCACTATGACCCGCATGCTTGGCCAATCACAGCGCCGTCAGTAGAGAGAGCTGTAATTGGCCAAAGCCAGGGTGGCTTTGGCCAATTATGGCTCAGGGGATTTAGTACACACCCCACACTATATAAGGCCGCCTGCACGGTGGCCCTGTGTAGTGTGTGTTCCGGTGTGCTGAGAGATAGAGAGAGAGAGAGAGACAGTGTCATTTGATTTGAGTTAGATAGATTAGGCAGAACAGTCAGTCAGTTAGCTGCACTTACAGTGTATTGTGTATATATATGCATCCCAGGTGTTGCATATATATATATACACTGTATTCAGTTTAGCTAGATCCGTTCCTGTTATCTTCTATCTAGACTATTTACATTTAGTGCAGTGTGTCCTGCTCACAGTGTTCAGCTAGATCCGTTCCTGCTATTTACATTCAGTGCAGTGCGTCCTGCTCACAGTGTTCAGCTAGATCCGTTCCTGGTATTTACATTTAGTGCAGTGCGTCCTGCTCACAGTGTTCAGCTAGATCCGTTCCTGCTATTTACATTCAGTGCAGTGCGTCCTGCTCACAGTGTTCAGCTAGATCCGTTCCTGCTATTTACATTTAGTGCAGTGCGTCCTGCTCACAGTGTTCAGCTAGATCCGTTCCTGCTATTTACATTCAGTGCAGTGCGTCCTGCTCACAGTGTTCAGCTAGATCCGTTCCTGCTATTTACATTCAGTGCAGTGCGTCCTGCTCACAGTGTTCAGCTAGATCCGTTCCTGGTATTTACATTTAGTGCAGTGCGTCCTGCTCACAGTGTTCAGCTAGATCCGTTCCTGCTATTTACATTCAGTGCAGTGCGTCCTGCTCACAGTGTTCAGCTAGATCCGTTCCTGGTATTTACATTTAGTGCAGTGCGTCCTGCTCACAGTGTTCAGCTACATCCGTTCCTGCTATTTACATTCAGTGCAGTGCGTCCTGCTCACAGTGTTCAGCTAGATCCGTTCCTGCTATTTACATTCAGTGCAGTGCGTCCTGCTCACAGTGTTCAGCTAGATCCGTTCCTGGTATTTACATTTAGTGCAGTGCGTCCTGCTCACAGTGTTCAGCTAGATCCGTTCCTGCTATTTACATTCAGTGCAGTGCGTCCTGCTCACAGTGTTCAGCTAGATCCGTTCCTGGTATTTACATTTAGTGCAGTGCGTCCTGCTCACAGTGTTCAGCTAGATCCGTTCCTGCTATTTACATTCAGTGCAGTGCGTCCTGCTCACAGTGTTCAGCTAGATCCGTTCCTGCTATATACATTTAGTGCAGTACGTCCTGCACACAGTGTTCAGCTAGATCCGTTCCTGTTATCTTCCTACTGACAGGCAGGCTTGTCTGGTTACAGTATATAAAGCTACCTGAAGAAAATTACAGGTGTTCTTTTTGATCCTATTAGTACCACGGTCAGGCAGCTAGACTATTTACATTTAGTACAGTGTGTCCTGCTCACAGTGTTCAGCTAGATCCGTTCCTGTTATCTTCCTACTGACAGGCAGGCTTGTCTGGTTACAGTATATAAAGCTACCTTAAGAAAATTACAGGTGTTCTTTTTGATCCTATTAGTACCACGGTCAGGCAGCTAGACTATTTACATTTAGTACAGTGCGTCCTGCTCACAGTGTTCAGCTAGATCCGTTCCTGTTATCTTCCTACTGACAGGCAGGCTTGTCTGATTACAGTATATAAAGCTACCTGAAGAAAATTACAGGTGTTCTTTTTGATCCTATTAGTACCACGGTCAGGCAGCTAGACTATTTACATTTAGTACAGTGTGTCCTGCTCACAGTGTTCAGCTAGATCCGTTCCTGTTATCTTCCTACTGACAGGCAGGCTTGTCTGGTTACAGTATATAAAGCTACCTGAAGAAAATTACAGGTGTTCTTTTTGATCCTATTAGTACCACGGTCAGGCAGCTAGACTATTTACATTTAGTACAGTGTGTCCTGCTCACAGTGTTCAGCTAGATCCGTTCCTGTTATCTTCCTACTGACAGGCAGGCTTGTCTGGTTACAGTATATAAAGCTACCTTAAGAAAATTACAGGTGTTCTTTTTGATCCTATTAGTACCACGGTCAGGCAGCTAGACTATTTACATTTAGTACAGTGCGTCCTGCTCACAGTGTTCAGCTAGATCCGTTCTTGCTATTTACATTCAGTGCAGTGCGTCCTGCTCACAGTGTTCAGCTAGATCCGTTCCTGGTATTTACATTTAGTGCAGTGCGTCCTGCTCACAGTGTTCAGCTAGATCCGTTCCTGCTATTTACATTCAGTGCAGTGCGTCCTGCTCACAGTGTTCAGCTAGATCCGTTCCTGCTATATACATTTAGTGCAGTACGTCCTGCTCACAGTGTTCAGCTAGATCCGTTCCTGTTATCTTCCTACTGACAGGCAGGCTTGTCTGGTTACAGTATATAAAGCTACCTTAAGAAAATTACAGGTGTTCTTTTTGATCCTATTAGTACCACGGTCAGGCAGCTAGACTATTTACATTTAGTACAGTGCGTCCTGCTCACAGTGTTCAGCTAGATCCGTTCCTGTTATCTTCCTACTGACAGGCAGGCTTGTCTGGTTACAGTATATAAAGCTACCTTAAGAAAATTACAGGTGTTCTATCCCAGCTTAGTGCAGCTACAGGCCATTAGTATGTCTGGAAGGCCAAGAAGGAGAGGCAGACAGTCACAAGCCAATAAGAGAGGGCAAGCAGGCTCTGTGTCTAGTGCTGGTCGTGGAGACGGTGCATCCTCATCAGCACGTGGCCATGGGACACGCTTGGCCTTTTTTTCGGCAGCTGGCCGTGTTGAGCCGCAACATGCGGAAGACTTGGTCGAGTGGATGACCAAGCCGTCCTCATCCTCCTCATCCTCTCTCACCCATGCCCAGGGTGCTTTGTCTGGCAAAGCAGCGGCCTCTTCCCTCAGCTCAATGTCATCAGTGACTCCTTCCCTAGCTCCACCATGTCCTCATGAGGATTCCCTCGAACTGTTTGACCACAGTGTTGGGTACATGCTCCAGGAGGATGCCCAGCGTTTGGAAGGCTCTGATGATGATACTGAGCTCAATGAAGGCAGTAACATGAGCACGGACAGAGGGGGTGCCCAAGAAGGACAGCAATCTGGCAGTCATGCTCCCCCTGCTGCAGCATACTGCCAGGTTTGCTCCAGTGATGAGGAGGGAGGGGATGATGAGGTCACTGACTCAACGTGGGTGCCTGATAGGAGAGAGGAGGAGGAGGAGGAGGAGGAGGAGGAGGTGGCACATCACCAACTAGGCAGGATGCCCTCCAGGGGCCAGCCTAAGGGCAGCACATTGACTGCATCACACCCCAAAGCTCCACATGTGCAGGGCGCTGCAGTCTCTGCAAAAAGTTCTTTGGTGTGGGCCTTTTTTGAGACGAGTGCATCAGATCGCACCGCTGCTATTTGCAACATATGTCTCAAGCGTATCTCGCGTGGCCAAAACATCTCCCGCTTGGGTACCACATGCTTGACCAGACATATGTTGACCTGCCATGCAGTTCGTTGGCAAGCGTATCTAAAAGACCCACACCAAAGAACAAAGACGATCTCTCCTTGCTCCTCATCAGCTGAGATTTCCAACCCCACTAGACCTTCAGTCCTCTCTGAGACCTGCAGTGAGAGGAATGAAGGTGTAGAATTAGGTGTGTCACAGCCAAGTACTTGTGGGCAATCTGCTTTTGGTACACCGACGTCAGATTGTACCAGGCAAATTTCCCTGCCCCAGCTGCTGCACCGCCGAAAGAAGTTTGCTCCCAGCCATCCACATGCCCAGCGGTTGAATGCTAGCTTGGCAAAATTGCTAGCACTTCAACTGCTGCCTTTTCAGTTGGTAGACTCTGCCCCCTTCCGTGAGTTTGTGGAATGTGCGGTTCCTCAGTGGCAGGTACCCAAACGCCACTTTTTCTCACGGAAGGCGATTCCGGCTCTCTACCGGCATGTGGAAGGCAATGTCCATGCCTCGCTGGACAGGGCGGTCAGCGGTAAGGTGCATATTACCGCTGACTCATGGTCCAGCAGGCATGGACAGGGACGTTACTTAAGTTTCACGGTGCATTGGGTGACTCTGCTGGCAGCTGGGAAGGATGCAGGACAAGGTGCAGTAGTGTTGGAGGTTGTTCCGCCACCACGCCTCCAAAATGCTGATTGTGACACACCTCTCTCCTCCACCCCCTCCTCTTCTTCTTCCTCCATGGCCTCTTCCTCGGAACCAGCGGTGCTCCGTAGGCGTTCAAGGGGCTACGCAAGTACGCAGGCCAAAAGATGCCATGCGGTGCTTGAGCTGGTGTGCTTGGGGGACAGGAGCCACACTGGGGCAGAGGTTCTGTCAGCTCTGCAGGGGCAGGTTCAGAGGTGGTTGACGCCACGCCAACTTAAGGCAGTAATGGTGGTTTGCGACAATGGCACCAACCTCCTCTCTGCCCTCCGACAGGGACAACTGACCCATGTGCCCTGTTTGGCTCACGTCCTTAACTTGGTGGTGCAGCGGTTCTTGGGCAGGTACCCGGGCTTACAGGATGTCCTGAGGCAGGCCAGGAAAGTCTCTGTGCATTTCCGCCGGTCATATAATGCCAGTGCTCGGCTGACGGACCTCCAAAAGGAGTTTAACCTGCCCAAGAACCGCCTAATCTGTGACATGCCCACCAGGTGGAACTCGACGTTGGCCATGCTGCAGCGGCTGCACACGCAGCAGAGGGCCATCAATGAGTACCTGTGCGACTATGGCACCAGGACAGGGTCAGGGGACCTTGGTTTTTTTTCCCCACGCCAGTGGGCCATGATCAGGGATGCATGCACTGTCCTGTCACCATTCGAGGAGGCCACGAGGATGGTGAGCACTGACAGTGCATGCATCAGTGACACTGTCCCCCTTGTCCACCTGTTGGAGCACACGCTGCGTGGAATAATGGACAGGGCACTTGAGGCAGAACAGAGGCAGGAAGAGGAGGACTTCCTTAGCTCTCAAGGCCCCCTTTATCCAGACAGTGTTCCTGCGTGCCCGCCGATCACACAGGAAGAGGACGAGGAGGAGGAGGAGGAGGAGGAGGAAGATTGTGTCAGTATGGAGGTGGAGCCTGGCACTCAGCATCAGCAGTCTTTAAGGGATCAGTCCCAAGGAACACATGGACTTGTACGTGGCTGGGAGGAGGTGGCTGCGGACGTTGTTGTCCTTAGTGACCCAGAGGACTCCGGACCGAATGCCTCAGCAAACCTACGCTGCATGGCCTCCCTGATCCTGCAAAGCCTGCGTAAGGATCCTCGTATTCGTGGTATCAAGGAGAAGGACCAATACTGGCTGGCAACCCTCCTTGATCCACGTTACAAGGGTAAGGTTGCGGACCTTATCTTGCCATCGCAGAGGGAGCAGAGGATGAAACATCTTCGGGAGGCCTTGCAGAAAGGTCTGTGCAACGCGTTCCCAGAGACTGGGAGGTTACAAACTCCTGTTTCTGGACAACGTGTTGCTGAGGCTTCGGTCAGTCAAAGAAGGAGCGGTGGAGAAGGTGGCCGTCTGACCGATGCGTTCAGACAATTTTTTGGTCCGCAGCCCCAAGGTATGATCGGTTCCAGCAACCATCGCCAGCGTCTGTTTTACATGGTGCAGGAATACCTAGGGGCAAGATCAGACTTGGACACCTTTCCCACCGAAAATCCTCTGGGTTACTGGGTCTTGAGGATGGATCACTGGCCAGAGCTTGCACAGTATGCAATTGAGCTACTGGCCTGTCCTGCATCCAGCGTTCTTTCGGAACGCACATTCAGTGCTGCTGGAGGCGTGGTAACCGATCACAGGGTGCGTCTGTCCACCGACTCGGTCGATCGGCTGACCTTCATAAAAATGAATCAGTCTTGGATCACCACCAGCTACCAAGCACCTGATGCAGATGTAACCGAATAATTTTTTTTGAAATCTCAGATCCCTTCAAAGACTGCCTATGCTGATGCTGAGTGACTATCCCTGAGTAATTATCCTCTTCCTCCTCAATCATCACGCTGATAGCTTGTAAGAACATTTTTGGTTCTGGGCGCCACCACCAGTGCCTAAGGCACAATTTTTCAGCCCCTGTTTAACAGGGGCGTGTAATTACAATTTTTGATGTAATACTTTGCAGCAGGGCTCGTTCCTGCATTCCAACTAGAGTGTCTGTGAGGGGTTGCAGTGTTGTGGCACCAGCACCAGTGCCTAAGACCCAATTTTTCAGCCCCTGTCTAACAGGGGCGTGTAATTACAATTTTTGATGCAATACTTTGCAGCAGGGCTTGTTCCTGCGTTTCAACTAGAGTGTCTGTGAGGGGTTGCAGTGTTGTGGCACCAGCACCAGTGCCTAAGACCCAATTTTTCTGCCCCTGTCTAACAGGGGCGTGTAATTACAATTTTTGATGCAATACTTTGCAGCAGGGCTCGTTCCTGCGTTCCAACTAGAGTGTCTGTGAGGGGTTGCAGTGTTGTGGCACCAGCACCAGTGCCTAAGGCCCAATTTTTCTGCCCCTGTCTAACAGGGGCGTGTAATTACAATTTTTGATGCAATACTTTGCAGCAGGGCTCGTTCCTGCGTTCCAACTAGAGTGTCTGTGAGGGGTTGCAGTGTTGTGGCACCAGCACCAGTGCCTAAGGCCTAATTTTTCAGCTCCTGTTCAACAGGGGCATGTAATTACAATTCTTGATCTAATATTTCACAGCAGGGCCCTGTGAGGGCTTACAGTGTTTTGGCCACAGCAACACCTAAGGCCCAAATTTCTGCTGAGTATATAGGGCAGGACCCTACTTTCAAACATCTAACTTACAAACGACTCCTACTTGCAAACGGAAGGAGACAACAGGAAGTGAGATGAAATCTACCCCTAAGGAAGGGAAATTCTCTCCTGTAAGAGTTAATATGGGAAAACAATTTCTCCTTTCCACTGATGCTTTCCAATCCTTGTTCCACAAAAAAACCCAAATTTTCAAAAAACATTTTTCATTGGGACAAAAAAGTGAGGTGAAATCTTCTGAAGAGGAGGAAAGACGCAAAACAAATGTCACAGGGGTGATAACCCTTCCCTATGTTTTCCAAAAAGCTTAGAAAAGATTTTTTGGCTGGAGCTAAACACATTAAAAATGTTCAAAATTACAAACAGATTCTACTTAACAACAAACCTACAGTCCCTGTCTTGTTTGCACCGCCTGAATACTGCTGTTCAGAGTATATAGGGACCTTTCCTTATTTTAATTTGGGTGCGGGGTTCCCCTTAATATCCATACAAGACCCAAAGGGCCTGGTAATGGACTGGGGGGTACCCATGCCGTTTGTCTCACTGATTTTCATCCATATTGCCATGACCCGACATGACATTAAACCCGCAAGCAGTTTTAAATGAGATTTTTTCCTTTAAAAATGACATTTGGTGCAGGGACTGTTCTAAACATGGGAAACACGCGTCACTTTACAGGCATACTATAGACACCCCCCAGGTACGATATTTAAAGGAATATTTCACTTTTTTTTTTTTACTTTAAGCATCATTAAAATCACTGCTCCCGAAAAAACGGCCGTTTTTAAAAGTTTTTTTTGCATTGATACATGTCCCCTGGGGTAGGACCCGGGTCCCCAAACCCTTTTTAGGACAATACCATGCAAATTAGCCTTTAAAATGAGCACTTTTGATTTCGAACGTTCGAGTCCCATAGACGTCAATGGGGTTCTAACGTTCGTGCGAACTTGCGGTCCGTTCGCGGGTTCTGGTGCGAACCGAACCGGGGGGTGTTCGGCTCATCCCTAGTACTCACCATCAAAAAATTTTCGGACGACAGAATTCAACGTCAGAAGTGACGTAATGTGTTGAATTGTTTTGTATGTGTTCTTTCATTTCTGAGCATGCCTAGTCTTGCTCTTCAGATTTTTTTTTTTTGGCAGAAAACTATACTAATGAAAAGAAAAATCGGATGTTGTGGCCACATCAGACAAAAATTTTGGAGCCTGCACAACCAGTTTTTGTCTGACAAAAATTTGTAAAGCTGTCAAAAGCAGCATACTAACGATCAGAAAATCGGCAGATTGTTCATCGGACGAAAATTAACTTCCGATTTTCTGAATGCAATAGACAAGGGGCTACAGAGATGAGTAGAGTCAGGGTTCCAGCAGTGAGCAATGGACAAGTGATGCCATGGGGACAGAGGTGGGTGATGGAGTACGGGTATGGGAGGAGGTCTTGCTAGGGGTTTTGGGAATGGGCTATTGGAGGAGAGTATTGCTTGGGGATTTTTTTTTGCCCAAATGCTAGCATTTTGGGCTGTGCATTATGTACTCTTGGCTGCTGTATTCAGTATGCCAGGAGTACAGCTGTCAGGAAAGTGCAGCACACGGCAGAGCATACAGTTAGGATTATGTCATTTGTCACTCCAGAGCTTTTAGAGACTCTAGATTATTTTTAAAACAGTCAAGACTGCAGGATTAATATTAATCAATAATTGTAGTTAATATTTCACCATCAGCAAATGACTCGAGCACTGCCAGTGTGAGCCAAGACAACTGCATGTGGAGCTGGAAGATGTCGGCATCCTACTACTCGGGAAATGTCAGATTCCTATTTATTTTGCATAGGTTATGAATAGAGGAGGAAGCGACTAATTAAACATAGCACCAAATTTGATCTCTTCAATATACTAAACACTTAATTCCAAAATTCTTTTGGCAGATAGAATCGCAATAGTGAAAAATTGGAAAGGAAAAAAAAGACATACATTTCCTGACAGACTCCATGGCAGCCTACGTGTGGGTTAACCCCGCCACCTCTCCAATGCTATAGGACCCCATTCCCATTAATGAGTACTCACCACTAGCTACTGCGTTCCTTTTTTGTCCTCCTCCTATGGACCTACACATGTTCGCGTCGGGTTGGATGGATTCAGGATTTGGCATACCTTTAAGCGGTGCAGCTCAGAGCCCAGCCATGGGCGGGCGAGTAGCTTTAAGAGGCTCGAGTATTCCCCCTTTGGTGTATGGGTGGTCGCCTCTGTATGCCCGATGGATGGATACATCAACGGCTGGCAAGGTCTGTGGTATCCTCATCTTTTCTCCATGGCAGTTTATCTATGTTTGTTGGCATGCCTGGTTTTCTCTCTATCCTTAAAACCGTGTATTTTTCCTCCTCTTGGCAGCTGGAGCGATTGTGCGTTCCAGCCTGCCACGGCACTTCCGGGTTGCCGTCCCCGCTGCTTGTGCCTGCGCTGTAGCTGCCTCGAGAGCGAGGCTTGGCTCACGCATGCGCAGTGCGCCCGTTCAGGGCTGTCCTATTGCGTGTGCCCAATGAGAAGGCGATGACGTCACGGGTGGGGAATTTAAATCCGCCCTCCAGCTCTGGTATAATGGGATTTCCCTTGGCTGGGAAAGGAGGCAGTTGGTTCCCTGCTGTGGTTTACATGGTCTCCAGGTGAGTGGCCTATAGGACTTATCTTTTCCGCACATGTATAAATGTACAAAGAAAAAAAAAACAAATGTGTTTAAAGTATATTATTTTTGGTAAAACTTTCAAAAAAAAAGAAAATATATACATTAAAAATGTTTAAAGGAATAATTATATTTTTAAACCTTTTTAAAAAATAATAATATATGTGGAAAGAGGTTCTTTTTCCTTGGCATAATATTTATGGATGCGTAAATATAAACATGTACATTTATATATTGTTTAGGAGCAGGTTTTTTGAAACCTCCTCATTTGATGCCTTGGCTTTTTTCAGGCCACTGTCTGCAGACTGCCATTACGTGACGTTCCTCGTCCAAGGTCATGGACAAGTCACCGCATTTAAGTGGCCAGCCCTCACGCACAAGGTATGTGCTTGTGAGGGAAGGGGTTGAGATACAGGTGCAAATATTTGCAGTTCTGATACTATTTCTCGCCTTTACCCCTTCCCCTTTTCTGTTTTTCTCCAGCCCTTCCAGGTCGGACCCTCTAATCGCAGTCCAGAATGACAGAGACCTTGCCAGGCCACAATATCATTCTTCATCCAGATCCAGACGAGACTCCCAGTCTGGATCCCACCAGAGGAGATGCTCTCATGCCTCCTGCAGACACCGCTCTCACCGCCTTGACAGCCGCTCTGATCACAGAGCCCGCTGGGGATGTAGGACACGAGTCCTGGAGGGCAAGTCCTTGTGTGACCGTTGCTTTGCCCGTGCGGTTGGGGAAAAGGAAACTGAAAACCAGCGTTTAGAGTCTCTTGTGAAATGTGTTGTGCATCAATCCCTAATGGAGAGGGACACACCCTGCACGATGAGCCAGTCCACTACCTTGTCTGACCCGCCGCCTGATGAGGCCCGTGATGATCCGAGCACTTCCCAGCCCTATGTTGCCTCTCTTGACTCTTTGGACGACGAATCTGTAAACGAAGAGGACATTGGAGGCTTTGACTTCGCTATGGTCTCACCATTAATCAAGGCGATCAAGGAAGCACTGAAATGGGAGGACCCTTCCACTCCCCCAGAAAAACAGAAAAAATTATTTAAACATCTGGGGAAAGAACGCTCAAATTTTCTGCTCCTTCCTGAACTAAAGGACATCATTGATGAATAATGGAATAAGACGGAGAAGAAGTCCTCCATGTCTAAAAAAACCTCCAGATTATACCCCTTCAAGTCAGAAGAAGTGAAGAGTCTAGAGAATACTCCACTTGTGGATGCAGCCCTTATGCGTTTGGCCAAACACGTGACTCTTCCTTTAGAAGACGCAGTGTCTTTCAAGGATGACCTTGAGAGGAAGATAGATCTGGATCTAAAAAGAATTTATGGGCTTGCTGGCATGGCCTGTAAACCGGCCCTGGCACTAGCGGCCATATCGAAGGCCATGGAGGCCTGGACGGAGAACGTGGAATCCTTCCTCAGGGGCGTGTCGGAGGAACTGGCTGGAAGTTTGGCAGAGGCAGAACTAAAACTGGCAGCAGTCTTCCTGGGGGAGGCATCTATTGATTTGATCCACCTACTGGCTTGTATTATGTTGTCTTTGGTCACGGCCAAAAGAGCCCTATGGTTGCGCCCCTGGCTCGCCGACCCAGTTTCCTTGATGATGCCATAACGCGGGCCACAGGCGGTAAGTCAGGCTCCCTTCCCCAGGACAGGCGCCTGCTTAGTCGGAAGAAACCCCAGTTCAGAAGACGTAGCCCGGAGCGCTCCAGAGAAGCACGCTCTTACAAGCCTGGCCGGGACTTCAGGAAAAATTGGAGCAGAGGGCAGGCATCTTTTCGTAAGCCTGTTAAAAGCCATACCCCCGGTGGTCATGACCAGGCCAAGTCTTTTTGAGATTGTGCCCACCCAGGCGGGCCGGGTGGGGGCTCTTCTGCTCCTCTTCCGGGATCGTCTGGGTGGCCTCAATCTCAGACATCTGGGTTATAAGGACAGTCTCGTCAGGCCACAGATGGGCCTTTTCCAGTACTCCTCCCCCCAGATTAGTCTCCACTCTTCTTCCTCGTTCAGAGGAGCAGAGACAGGTATTGCTGTCCTATGTGGACCTTCTGAAGACTCAGGGAGTAGTGGTACACGTCCCAAAGGACAAATGGTTCCAGGGGATATACTCCCTTCTCTTCCTAGTTCAAAAAAAGAGTGGCTTTTGGCGCCCAGTCATAGACCTGACCTACCTCAACAGATTTATAGAGCACGGAAGATTCAAAATGGAAACCCTGTCAACTATCCAGCGAGCCATACAGCCAGGCGACTGGATGATTTCGATCGACCTGAAGGACGCTTATTTCCACGTCCCAGTGGAAAAGGAGTTTCACAAATATCTCCGATTCCAAGTCGGGCAAGATCATCTACAATTTATCTGCCTCCCCTTTGGGCTGACAACGTCTCCCCGGGTCTTTTCAAAGGTTCTCCTAGCCACAGTGGCATTCATAAGATTAAAAGGGGTACGTCTTTACCATTACCTCGACGACCTGCTGGTATTGTCCCAAAACAGAGAGCAGCTGCTGGCCCACTGGGAACAAGTGATCTCCACCCTGTCCAGCTTTGGGTGGCTCCTGAACTTAGGAAAAAGTCAGCTAGACCCAGCTCAACATCTAATATACCTAGGAGCTCAGTTCGACACAGTGGCAAACACTATCTCCCTTCCACTACAGAAAATCCCGACGGTTCGGGAGTTTCTCGGGCCCTACATGCCCGGCGACTGAAAGCCTCCCAGTGCCTGGAAATTGTCGGCACGATGGTTTCCACGACTCCCATGGTCAAATGGGCCTTGTGGAGATTACGTCCCTTCCAGTCAGGTTTCTTACAACAATGGAAGACAGGGGACAAGAATAAAGTTATCCACATAACATCCACAATGAGAAACAGCCTCTTCTGGTGGCTCCAGCGCAAGAACCTCCTGACTTACCACTCCATCGCTCCCATCTCTTGGGTCACGGTCACGACCGATACCAGCGGTACTGGTTGGGGAGCCCTCTGTAAATGAAGAGGACATCGGAGGCTTTGACTTCGCTTCAAAAAAGTGGGACACATTCCTCCCCAATCCAGGTTCGAACGTCTTGGAACTTCGAGCGGCCTGGTGTGCCCTACAGTCCTTCTCTCGCCTCCTGATAGGGGAGTCAGTGTTGTTAAGAATGGACAACACCACGGCAGTCTCGTGTGTGAAGAGGCAAGGGGGTACTCTCCCACTCTCCTTCGGGAACTCGAGCCCATTCTATCTTGGGCACAGAAGAACCTCTCCAACATCTCAGCAGTCTTCGTCCCAGGAGTCCAAAACACTCAAGCGGAATTCCTATCACGTACCGAGTTGGACAACAACGAGTGGTCCTTTCATGTACAGACATTCAAGTGGATCTTGTCTTTGGAAATCGATCCCGAAGAAGATCTGTTCGCTTCCCTCTGCAATTTCAAGCTGAAGAAGTTTTACACCAGGGGCCGCTGCAGCCAGGTCTTCGGAAACAGATGCCCTGACGGATCAGTGGAGGTTCAGGAGGCCGTATGCCTTTCCGCCATTTCCAGTTATGCTGAGATTCCTGCAGAGACTCAGAGTGGAAGCAGTCGAAGTGGTGACAATAGCTCCCTATTGGCCGAACAGGCCTTGGTTCCCTCTCCTTGTCCAACTCAGTTTTCGGGACCCAGTGCCTCTCCCTCTCAGGCCGGACCTTCTTTCTCAAGGGTCAGTCCTGCACCCTTGTCCGGCAGTGCTGAGACTGATGGTCTAATTCTTGAGAGGGAGAGGCTAGAATCCCTGGGCTGTGCCTCAGAAGTGATCTCCACTCTCATGAGTTCAAGAAGATCTAGCACAAATAAGGCTAATGGAAGAATCTGGTCCAAATTCGTGGAATTTTGCTCTCCTCAGGGCAGGTCTTTTAGACATCCAAAAATCCAAGATGTTCTCAGCTTCCTTCAAGCGGGCCTAGATCTTCCCTTATCTATCAGCTCTCTTAGAGTCCAAGTATCTGCATTATCGGCCTTCTCCGGTACTTCGTGGGCAGTTCATCCTTTGGTTCGGCAATTTTTTCGCGGAGCATCAAGGCTTAAACCCCAAAGGAAATCCAGGTTTCCAAAATGGGACCTTCCACTTGTCCTTGACTCAATCTCTGGACTCAGTACTACAGGGCCCTCCCCGCTCTCCATCAAGGACTTTTCAGCAAAAGTTGCCTTCTTAGTAGCGGTCACCTCGGCTAAAAGGGTCTCTGAGATTGGATCACTGGGTCATGAAGAACCCTTCTTAACGTTTTTCCCGGACCGTGTAGTTCTCATCCCTATGCTGGGTTCAAACCCAAAAGTTTTTTCAGTATTCCCCGTCAATCAGGAGATTGTCTTACCTACATTCAGGTCCCCGGGGTCCACTGAAACTCACCCTCTGGATGTAGGAGAAGCTATAAAGGAATATCTAAAAATTACTTCTCCCTTTAGACGTTCTGATCATCTCTTTGTCTTACACTCGGGCAGTAATATAGGGAAGAAAACCTCAACCAGGACACTCACAGCCTGGATCGTGCAGACCATACAGCAAGCATACAGGGCTAAGGGCTTGGCTCCTCCAAAGGCGGTGACAGCTCACTCCACCAGGGGAATGGCAGCCTTGGGGGGTGGCCCGACATGTGGCTCCAGACACCATCTGCAAAGCGGCCTCATGGGCTTCTATTAATACATTCATGTCTCGTTACTGTATAGAGCCTGCTTCACTGTCCTCTGTAAACTTTGGTTTGAAAATCCTATCGGCTGATAGGGCAATTTAAAATTATGTTTTGTTCAGCATACCCACCCGTGTGGTTGGCTAGTTATTTCCCACACATAGGCTGCCATGAAGTCTGTCAGGAAAAAGGAAAAATTATTGTCAAATACTTACCGTAATTTTCCTTTCCTGATTGATTCCATGGCAGACGGAGTTCCCACCCATTGGTCAAAGAGTAGGCTAGTTACGGAACGCAGTAGCTAGTGGTGAGTACTCATTTATGGGAATGGGGTCCTATAGCATTGGAGAGGAGGCGGGGTTAACCCACAGGTAGGCTGCCATGGAGTCCATCAGGAAAGGAAAATTACGGTAAGTACTTGACAATAAATTTTCCTTTTTCTTTGGATTATTTTAAACATAAATAAATTGGGTGATAATCAATGAAAAAATGTGTGTTCTTCATAACACTCTAAAGTAGTTTGACAAAGCCTGGGATCAGTGGATCCATTCACTTTTGCTGCATCAACAAGGTTCGGGGGAATGACCGCTATTTACCTTTTCTATTTCTTTTTCTAGCACCTTTGAGGAAAACTAATGTCCTAGTGATGTTAGCTTTGGCCCACAGTTACAATGTGTTGTCTATGTTTTAACACCCAGAATAAAAGTGCTTCCCAAAAATTACTACACCCCTCAAAAGACAATCAATAGTTAATAGATCATCAAAAAAATCTATAAAAAAGTAGAAACACACACATATACAACCGTATATAGTGCAAATTCATATAAATTTGCACTCTACTGTATACATTTATGAATCTATGTTTATTTATACTATTGAATATTGTGGATTGAAGGGTATATTAATTTTTGGACAGTACTGTATATTAAATCTTATTAATAAGGGATATTGTTACAACTGTTTTTTTTTTGTTTTTTGTTTTTTATATAGGAGGCTTAACAATGCAGAGTTTGTAATTGTTGTCTATGTTTCATTGGCCATTATGCCTTTCTAATTCTTATAAGAAATTCTAAAAATGATATATGCCTGAATGTGCACTGTAGAAGTATCATATATGAGACAAGTACAGGGTTTTGGGACTGTTAGACCTTTCTTAGATATTATTTCATGTATATGCAAATTATTATATCTACGTTCAATATAATTTTTTTGGAAAATTTCAATACATACTGTAGGCTGAAATATAAAACAATGGAATACATGTATATATTATACAGCACATTTAATACAAGTATTTAAATAAAAAAGCTTTAATTAATGACAGGGTCTCTAAAGAATATTTAGAGGGTAGAAGTACTGTGGGATATGTGTATTGTTTCATCTTTCAGGATAATTTATTTTTAAAAATCTTTTATAAATCTCTCATTCTGGATATGGGGTTTCAATTCCTTCAATTCCTTTTGCTGTTTCTTATCCATATATCTTACTATCTTTGTGGTCTCTCATATTTTATCACACACATTTCTGTCTCTCTTTCTCTCCTTCTATTTGCTAATCTTTCGCTATCCACTTCAGCCCCCCGGAAGATTTTACCCCCTTCCTGCCAAGAGCACTTTTTACTATTTGGCACTGCGTCGCTTTAAATGTGCGGTCATGCAATGGTGTGCTCAAACAAAATTTGTGTCCTTTTTTTCCCCCACAAATAGAGCTTTCTTTTGGTGGTATTTAATTACCTCTGCGTTTTTTATTTTTTGCACTATAAACAAAAAAAGAGCGACACTTTTGAAAAAAAAACAATATTTTTTACCTTTTGCTATAACAAATATGCACAAATTTAAAAAAAACAAACAAATTTCTTCATTAGTTTAGGCCAATATATATTCTTCTACATATTTTTGTTAAAAAAAAAATCGCAATAAAAGTATATTGATTGGTTTACGCAAAAGTTATAGCATCTACAAACTATGGGAAAGATTTATGGCATTTTTATTATTTACGTATTTTTTACTAGTAATGGCGGTGATTTTTAACAGGACTGCAACATTGTGGCGGAGTGATTGGACACTTTTGACACTTTTTTGGGGCCATTGACAATTATATAGTGATCAGTGCTATAAAAATTCACTGATTATTGTGTAAATGTCACTGGCAGGGAAGGAGTTAACACTAGGGGCGATGAAGGGGTTAACTGTGCGTTTCCTCAGTGTGTTCTAACTGTGTGGGGATGGGAGTGACTAGGAGAGGAGACATATCATTTTTCCTACTTAGTAGGAACAAACTATATGTTTTCTCTTCCCTGACAGCACAGGGATTTGTGTGTTTACTATGCCAGCTGGCCATGCACATCAGGTCCCCCGCAGTGCAGCGGGCGCATGCACTCACCCTCTGGTGAATGAAAAAGGGAAGGGTGTACCCTACGGGATTTTGCTCAGGGGAGTCATTCTGCCACAGTATGTTTGCGTGAGCTGGTCGAGAACTGGCTACACAGATCTCATTTTTTTCCTTCAACTGAAATTCTGGCCATTAAAACCCATACCCAACATGTTTCGCCATAATTTTCATAGGTTCTTCAGAGGTAGGGGTGCTCGGTGTGAGAGTTCTCATGGTGCCCTTTTATAATAAAGCACAGTCACTATGAGGGTATATCCAAAAGCCCCCTTATTGGACCTTCTAAGCCAGCTAGTCATAGTCAAAATTTTGGGACCTAGAATTGAAGCCCCACATTAAAATGTTCGAGATTACGTTTATTGCAAACAAAGTGAGTACAAAAGTCAATGTTGAAAGTTGGCATACGGGATAGAAAACGATATTTCATCACAGCATAGCAAAAAAAATGCTGTTTAAAAATGCTAAAAAAAATAATGATAAATACTGTGTATATACAATTAATACACAAACAGTATACTCGTACTATGATTATAATCTGGGTTAAGTTGAATGAAGCCAAAGAAACCTTTGAGACCAATGCTCCAAAGTTTCATTTATATGCCTTGCATTTCTTTTTACTGCAAATCATATTTTCTTGTTACCAGTTACCCCCTTTCCTCATTGTCCTCATTCCCCTTCTCCACCCTATCTTCTTTCCCCATATTTCTTCTGCATGCCCTTTTGTACCAACCCCCTCCCTCTTCTCCAATTCTGTCTACCCATGCCCTGTCCATTACTCCCCCTCCCTGATACCACTTACTCTCACTCTGGAATACTGTTACACAAGAGTATACTTCTGCTATGTAACAGCAATAACTGCACAACCTTGGCCTGTCTCCTTTCCTCCCTCTACAGCATATTGCCAAGTATAAATATTAACACCGACAGGGTTTTATTCTCAAAGAAAATATGCAGGAACTTACCTCTTTCAAGCCACCCCTTATCTCCACCCCTACCCACCCCTGAGTACCGTCTCTTGGTTCCATTCACTACCCTCCTCCCAGTACCACCCGTTTTAGAGAAAAAGAACCAAATATTATTTTGTGGTGTTAAGTCATTTGTATGCAATTTCTTAATACAAATAAAGAAAAAAGCAGTAAAAATAGATCCCCCCAGCAATAACAGATCCCCCAATCCCAGGCACACTAGATCCCCCCAGCAGTAATAGATCCCCCAATCCCAGACACGCTAGATCTCCCAAGCAATAACAGATCCACCCAGCAACAATAGATCTCCCCGAGCAACAATAGACCCCACCCCAGTCACAATGTATTCCCCCAGCAATAATAGATCCCCCAGCAACAATAGATCCCTCACACAACATTATACCCCCCCCCCGGAAACAATGGCCCCCCGTTACAAAATACCATCTCCACAACAATAGATCCACCACAGCAACAATATACCCCCAGCAGAAACAACAGATATTCCAGCAGCAAGCAACGCTAGACCCCTCCCTCAACAGTAGATTCCTCTCATTAACAATAGACCCCAATGCAAAAATAGACTACCACCAGTTACAATAGATCCTCCAGCAGCCAATATCATAGACCCTCTAGCACCCCTTGCAATTACATGCATTCAGTGCTGGAGGTGCCAGAACTGTGTTTCCCCATGTTCCCCCTGAAAAAAAGCCCTGATCGACAATAAATATTGTTAATATGCAGCATTACTATCCCACTCAATTCATTACACCCCCGGATTCCATTCTGATAGAGGTTTTGAAAGCATATTTTTTAGCATTTTTATGCAACATGTTTCTGTTATTATTCTTACGATGAACTATTGTTTTCTAGACCTTATACCATGTTTCAGCCTTAATGAAGGGGGCAATGTCTGGCCCCTAAAACATGTTGGCTTTAGTATTCTATTTTGTTTTTTTAAATAAACTTCTTTTGGGACTCATGCATTTTGATGTGGGGGTTTAATTCCATATCCAAATATTTCCTCTACATCCAAGATGACTGTGTTATCCTTTTGGTGTGCAGAAGTGAGATCATTAGTATAACGGTATTGCCAAGCTTTTGTAAATTCACGGACAGTTTGCAAAAATCTGATTTTTTTTTTTTTTGCATCTGTCCATGAATGTCCCTTATGGACATATGGTGTTCGAAGAAATGCAGAGCCTGCAGCTGCTCCATCTCTACCCTGGCTCCTCAGCCAATGGAAATAGCACTGTAACTGCTCCCTTCCCCAGCCCGCCTTATTTGACTTCTAAGTTCTAACAGGAGGAGCTGCCGGCAGCAGGAGCGGGTGGGAGAGAGAGGGGAGGACACAGCCTGCAATAGGGGATGGACTTCAAGAGGCAGACAGATTTCTCAGCCCCTGCAATGATCCATATGTGTTATTTATAATCACTACACTTGATATAAAGAGGGACAGAAGCCGCTTCTGCCAGCATGGAGAGAACAGGCTCCTTTCTACAGTGTGGGAAACAGATGGTTAGCAGAATGGCACCAGAGAATGGGATACTCATTTCAATCCATTCATTCTGTATTGTGACACCAGCAAGGCTTTTGGTAAGACAGACAGAACACAGGACAGATGGAACACAGACTTCATTCACTGTTTTCTGCCAGCAGAAGTCATGTTTCTTACAGAAACTTTCTGACAGTGAGAAAATAATGCATGATCTCTGTGTGTTCTGTCCTTGTCTCCCTCCCTCTGCTTGCTTTATCTTTAACATAAGGATTGCTGGTGTCACAATACAACATATATAGGCAGAAAAAAGGATCTTGTCCTCCAGTGCCATTCTGCTATTCATCTGTTTCCCACACTGTAGAAAATTGCCTGGGTTTTTGCACAATGACTGCCTGAGCCCAATCAATGTTATTGCAGATGATTTTCCTCCAGCCAGGTGCAGTGTGCAGTCTGTCATTGACATGAATGGCTGTACACTGCTGTACTCCTTATTTGACTTCTAAGTCTATCATAAACATGAGTACAGCATTTGTCAGGATCTGTTCCCAATAGAGACACATATGCACTGAGGCGAAGACCTGACATTCCTGTCAGTATTTTACATGGCCTCTTTCGTTTGTGCAGAAATGCATGAGATGTATTGCGGATGCGCCTGTTCATTCCCTCATCCAGGAATGTCACCAAATGGCCTTTATAATGGATTGCTCTAAAGGGCCTTCAGAGATTGCTGGTTTTGCTCCAAATTGTAAGAATCCAAAGGCAAAAATGCATTTTAATGCCCAGCATAAGGTCTTGTCCAAAAGACCCCCAGTTTTTAAAGTGTGGTTTTGATGCCTTAAAAGGTATCCATGCATACAAACTTTTTACTGCTCCTATGTGGGTCAAAAGTGCTGTATGAAGGATTTGAGGGTGCATCACCCCCACTTTAGCACTAACAATAAAGTGCAAATTGCTCCATTCTCTAACATGGACAACACTCTAGTTGCAGTATTCCAAAAATACATTTCTTCATTAACCCTAACTCTTTCTGGATCAACTGAATTAATTTGAAAATGAGCACATGCATAATTTTCAAACAGCATTCTCACACTCACGTGAAACAAAACCTGTGAATGAATGCACAATTCATTCTAAGGCATTTTTAAAACAACTTGCATATCTCAAATCATCAAGAGGCTATAATTACAGTATATTGCGGTCTCCTACTAAACCATTTTTGTTATATGAGGTGTTATACTAATTTATAGAAACATAGAATATAATAATTTTAATTAACTGTCATGAGCTAGTATTGTAACATATCCGCAAAATAGACATCCATATTGATCAGATTTGACATAATTTAAGTGTTGGACTACAACAATAGGTATGAGACATTGGGTGTATTTACTAAAGCTGGAGAGTGCAAAATCTGGTGCTGCTCTGCAAAGAAACGAACCAGCTTCCAGTTTTCCTTTGTCAAAGCTTAAAAAAGACACGTTCAAAATATAACACCCACCACCAGACCACATTCCACACACATACATACATTGGTGACCATGTTCTGCTGGAAGCTGCATTTCTGTGTACATGATTAAGCAATGAGATCAAAGAGTAGAAGGTCAGCAGATGCTCCCAAACCATGTTTGCATGGTCAGACAGGAACAATACACACACAACATTGACAGCATGGCCACATAAACCCACTTTTGATTGAAAAATGCAAAAAAATGTAAACAAACAGCCCTAGTTGGGCATTTGTCAATAAGCACAATATCATTCCTTCTCCGACACAAATCACAGCAAAAAACCTGACCTTCTCAGGCCAAACAACCCCCCCCCCTACTGCAGCCCTTTATACAAGATAGGTTGTATTGATAGCACACTGGTACACGCCCACCAGTAATCTTTCAATCTGTCTCTTCATGTATGTCTAAAGTGATTGCACCTGATGAGCAGGAACACATAATACTATTTGCAACTGTGTTTGCCCTTGGCTATGTGCATCAAATCTCCAACTACAGGCCAAAGATCAAAGTCCATTTGTATGCACATAAACAAAGCAACAGTTTTCTAAGCACATGTACCTGTGCAGTGTAAACCCTACAATTTTAAATGTCCAAGTCCCTGGGCATGATTAGTGCTAACAAACATTAACATCAGTCCCTGGCTGCAATGAGCTTCCAATCTAAAGTCCAAAACTAACTTTCATATTCTAGAGACCATTTCGACAGGAGACAAAAAAGATGCCAGCATATCTTTGGATTGTGATGAGAAACCCACACAGGGAGAACATATAAACTTCAACACAAGCATTAGCATGTTGGGGAATTGAACCAGCAACCCCAGTGCTGCTAGACAGAATTGCTACCCGCTTAGCCAGAAGGCAGCCTCCCACATGTTCTCTGCATCTCTGTGGTGTGAACCAGCCCTAAGTCCATAGCCATGCTCAGTGTCACAAGCAATATAAATATATTGGCCTAAGTATTGCCTTTAAACGCTCATAAACTGTTATGGCATCCCAGTCTTAGTCCGTAGGGTTCAAAATTCATTTTGCCCACCCTTTGCAGCTATAACAGCTTCAACTCTTCTGGGAAGGCTGTCCACAAGGTTTAGGAGTGTGTCCATGGGAATGTTTGACCATTCTTTCAAGTGCATTTGTGAGGTCAGACACTGATGTTGGACGAGAAGGCCTGGCTTACAGTCTCCGCTCTAATTCATCCCCAAGGTATTCTGTTGTGTTGAGGTCAGGACTCTGTCCAGGCCAGTCAAGTTCCTCCACCCCAAACTCACTCATCCATATCTTTATGGACCTTGCTTTGTGCACTGGTCCAAATCATTTGGTGGAGGGGAGATTATGATGTGGGGTTGTTTTTCAGGGGTTGGGCTTGGCCTCTTAGTTCCAATGAAGGCAAATCTTAAGGCATCAGCATACCAAGACTTTTTGGACAATTTCCTGCTCCTAACTTTGTGGGAAAAGTTTGGGGATAGCCCCTTCCTGTTCCAACATAACTGCACAAAGCAAGGTCCATAAAGACATGGATGAGCACATTTGGGGTGGAGGAACGTGACTGGCTGCACAGAGTCCTGACCTCAACCCGATAGAACATCTTTTGGCTGAATTAGAGCAGAGACTGCGACCCAGAACTTCTCATCCAACATCAGTGCCTGGCCTCACAAATGCACTTCTGGAAGAATGGCCAAACATTCCCATAGAGACACTAAACCTTATTGACAGCCTTCCTAGAAGCTGTTCTAGCTGCAAAGGGTTGGCCAAATCAATTTTTAACCCTACGGATGAAGACTGGGCTGCCATTAAAGTTCATGTGTGTGTAAGCCCGGGTTCACACCTATGCGAATTAGATGCGGATTACACTGCATCTAATTCGCAGGACATTTTAAAATACATTCATATGAATGCATCTGGTTCACATATGTGCGTTGCATTCGCACTGCGCATTGCACAAAAAATGTGTGCGTTTTCTGGGCATTGCGGCGCAAATTACGAGCCCCTTATCTTCTATGGGAACGCATCTGCTTCGCAAATGCATTGCGTTCTGAACATGGATTTTCTACTTCTCCTAACTACACCTCCCCCTCTCCCCGCTCACTGATCCTGAGCTAAAATGCAATGATTCCTTTGAACAGGAGATTTTTATCTACCCAGTGAAACCTGAGCTTTAATTCGCACCACACATGTGTGAAACGGGGCTTAAGGCAGGTGTCCCAATACTTTTGACTAGGTAGCGTACCTGGCAAGATTTACAATGGTGGTGGAACCCTCCTACACATAAATACTATATTTAGACATAGTTTTAGGACCTGAGAGATGAGAGAACTTCTCTACATGAAGCGGCATATGTGGGATTCTAACCCAGACACCCAGGGATGCTAAGCAGAAGTTCTAACCTCTAAACCACGGAGCTGCCACATGTGAGAACCTTCTACACATAAATACTGCATTTCTTTGGACATACAGGTGATGGAATTACATTACTCAACAGTTATTCTTCTTGATTTATTCTGTGATATTTGGTGGTTCTTTGTGGGTGAGTGTAGAATAGTGATATTACCCTCAATTTTTTGGGAATTACATTTTGATTTCTGATGTTGGTATACACATCAAATTTTTTGGGCTCAAATTACGATTTGGAAATAATAAAAAGCACAAAAAATGTGACTCATTTTGAATTTGCATCAGAAATGGTATTGTTTGTGGTTTGTAAAGACACCTGTTTGAGTCTGGGTAAAGATTGTTGTGAGATGGAGAGTAACAAGTGAAAGTGACAGAGAAAAATATATTTTATCAAAACATCAAAACATTCCACATTCTACCATATCTGCAGGTTTGAGCATGCTCAGTTGTGTTGGCACCTAGTTGTACAAAAACTGGGAATTTATCTCTTTTCAGACTTTTAAAGATATTCAAGTGTAGAAATCACTTTTTCACACTGCATATTTCAGTACCATTTAGACAATTATATCATGTTCTAAACAATATTTCCATGTGCAATTCTCCAGGTTTTAGCAGAATAAGGGGCACTATTTGGTTTCAGGGAACTATAGTAAATACGATTTTGGGAGTATTTTTTTACCAGCGCTATAGTGAACACCGTTTTAGCACTAATCAGCACTAATTTGTGTTAATTAGTGCTAATTAGTTTAGGCCAATACGTATTCTTCTACATATTTTTGGTAAAAAAAAAAAAAAACGCAATAAGCGTATATTGATTGGTTTGCGCAAAAGTTATAGCGCCTACAAAATAGGGGGATAGACTTATGGCATTTTTATTATTATTCTTTTTTTTTTTTACTAGTAATGTCGGCGATCTGCGTTTTTTATCGGGACTGCAATATTGCAGCAGACAAATTGGACACTTTTGACACATTTTTGGGACCATTGACAATTATACAGCGATCAGTTCTATAAAAATGCACTGATTACTGTATAAATGTCACTGGCAGGGAAAGGGTTAACACTAGGGGGCGATCAAGGGGTTAACTGTGTTCCCTGGTGTGTGTTCTAACTGTGGGGGATGGGACTGTCTTAGTATAAACACAGGATCAGTCTCTACTCCCCTGATAGAACCAGGATTTGTGTGTTTACACACACAGATTCCGGTTCTCGCTCTGTCACGAACATTCGCAGGTGCCCGCGGTCATCGTGCCTGCTGGGCACTCATATCGTCTCTGGGCACAGGCTGCGGGCCCCCAGTGGCCAAAAGGTGAAGCGATGTAAGGTAACATCATTTTGCCCAGTCGAGCCAACCTGCCGCAGTAAAACTGGTCCGGAAGTGGTTAACTAAACAAGCTGAAGTTAGAAACTGATTTGCTATCATGCACAGCTGCACCAGATTTTGCACTCTCCAGTTTTAGTAAATCAACCCAATTGCATTTCATTTTTGTCTCCCTCTACTGAGATACTGATGTTATGCTGCACCATTCTCCTCTGGCCAGCAGAGGGAGCGCTATAACCAATCAAGCCCTTAGACTTCTAGTAGAGAGCTGAGAATTCTGGGAGTTTGAGTTTGAATGGCAGTCATATAATGGGAGGAATAGACTCCTTACACTACAGATAACAATAGGCACTGTGCAGTAGGAGGAATGAAAAGATTATTTTAATTAAACTGCCTGGGAAAAGTTCTTCCTCTTGGCACCGAGCGAGTTAGAGAGACAGCACCTGTCTGAATATTGGCCTGCCATCAGGAGACCATACCAGCGAAGATCTGAGCCTGAAACTGGGCATGTGGACACCTGGGGGAAGCGCAGCACTGCCCACATCACAGCCCCTGCACTGCTTACCTTTTGCTTCCCACTGCTGATCACCAGAGGCCTTCGGGGAGAGACAGAGCCCCCCCCCTCTACAGCAAGAGGTCACCACAGCATCCTGGGGAGAGGGCTATTTGCCCATTGCTGATACTTCTAGCAAGGACTGAGCCACTGAGAGCAGGATACCAAGTGTACCCAATTCATACTGTACCCACAATGCACTCTATACCATACTTATCCCAAACCTAAAAGGCACTTATACCAACCCTATACTACATTATACCAAACCTTTACCGCATCTGAACCATATCTACCTGGCATCTTTGTCGAGACTTTACTGTACCTATACTGCATGCAAGTTAACTGGAACTGTCATGAAGTGCATTAATTCTCTTAAAGGGCCTCAGCGAGAGCCAGCAGAAGAACATCTCAAAAGACTGTGCCTTCTGTAATAATTATTCTGCAAGCCCCCTTTGTTCCCCTGCTCCCTTCCTACTCTACCATCCTCCTTTTCTTTTGCACAGTGCATACCCAGTTGGTTTAGGACTAGCATCTGCTTTATAAATGTGCTCTGGCAATATAGTTTCAGTACTTGGTAGATTCAATTTTACTACTGCTCACTGCTGCACTTGAGGTGGCCTTACTACTGTTCATACTGATGTGGACACCAAATGTCATCTTTTGCCTGGTCCCTACTGTTAATCACTTTGTATGCTAAATTGTGTTATTACCATTGGTAATTTATGCTTGCCTAATTACCAACCATATTAACCACTTGCCGACCACCGGGGATAAAAGGGGACAATGAACCCTAGGGTGATAACTAATAATTTACAGGATTTACTTTCCAATGCACTTGATAACATCGATGTTCATAAGTCTACAGAACTGTAACTTTTCCTGAGAGAAACATGAAAACTGAAATTGTTGACATCCTGATAAGATGATATTTTAGTAGCCATCCATGCAGAAAACAAGAACATTCTGGGGGGGTTCACAAACTTTATCAATTATATCACTCTAGCTCCTGCTCAATTATGCAGTTCAACCTGTAGCTCAGGAAAGCATCTGTTATGTCATAAATCAGAGTAATAATTCTTTCAAACACATTCTTTTTCCATACAGCAGTGAATTTATCTAACCGGCCATACTTTAGAATGATGACATTTTAAACCCAGTACTAGTGAATTTAGACATTTCCTCTACATGGGCACCACATAGCAATTGCTATGCTAGGTGGTGTGGGGTGGTTTTGGTGCCCTTATGGTAGCTTAAAGGGTTAGTTCACCTTTAAAAAAAACTTTATTTTTATGAAAAGGGGGCCCTTAAAAAGATTCTAAAGAATTTCTTAAAAAAAAAAAAAAAAAACTCTCTGTCATACTCTCCTGCTCTGTGTAGGAGTTTTGCACAGAGCAGCCCCGATCCTCCTCTTTTCTGGTCCCTCGCCAGCGCTCTTGGCCCTTCCTTCCTGCTGAGTGCCCCCAGAGAAAGCAACTTGCAATGAGGGCACCCAGGCAGCAGCTCTGCGTGTCTATTCACACAGAGCCACTTCTCAGCCCTGCCCTGCCCCGCTCTCTCCTCATTGGCTCACTGGCTGCGACTGCGGTCTCAGCCAATGAGAAGGGAGAGTCCCTTGAGAGCTGAGTCTCTCATGCACATTGCTGGATTGAGATGGGGCTCAGGTGAATATTAGGAGGGCTGCTGCACAGAGAAGGTTAGAATAAAATGCATGAAGGTAAAAAAACCTTGAGCCTTTAGAACCACTTTAACTCTACAAAGCACTGTACAGTATTTAAAAAAATACTTTATTGGACTCACCTGCAGTAAAACGGTTACTTCTACTTTTCAGAAATTCATGCCACACTGAGATTCTCAGGCTCTGTCCCTATTTAGTCCTCAATCCTGACGTCAGCATTCCCATTACACATTGCTTCCTGTTCTCTTCCCCTTCCCCTGGCCATAATCTGCAGCCCTGCCCAGGGGCATATCTGGCTAGAGGCAAACAAGAACGGTTGTCCAGTTCTGGGAGTGTTTCAATAGACACCTTCCCAGAACCACACCCGCTGCGGCGCGCACCTGGCGCTCGCTGTGATGGCGGTGTCCTTTGGACACAGATAATCACAGATCGGAGTGAAGAGTCAATCACAGCAGCTCTTTATCACATGATCAGCTGTGTCCAATTAGAGCTGATCACTTGCCAGTTATCGTCATTCCTTTCCTCACAACAGCGTGAGGAGAGGAGAGGGCTGGTAACCGACAAGTGTAAAAGGGGACATCTACACTGATAATCAGGGCACTGATTATCAGTGTCCTGATTATCAGTGCAGCCCCAACAGTGCCCATCAGTGCTGCCAATCAGTGCCCACCAGTGCTGCCAATCAGTGCTCATCATTGATGCCAATCAGTGCCTCCTCATCAGTACCGCCTATGAGTGCCCATCAGTACTGCACATCAGTGCTGCCAATCAGTGCCCTTTAGTGTCGCCTATCAGCGCCCTTCAGTGCCGCCTATCAGTGCAGCTTCATCAGTGCCTCCTCATCAGTGCGTACCAGTGTCTCCTCATCCTCTGCCCTCTGACCCCGTCCTATGTCCCGCTGAACCCATCCTCTGCCCCATTGACCACATGTGTGGCACTTGCATCATCTCAGGGTTTGATGAGGAAGCTGCAGCTGTTTACTGTGAATAGCTGCAGCTTCCTCATCAGTCCCTTAGACAAGACCGGTATACCGCACCTGGGGTGGGACAAATTTAGATGGGGGAGAGGGGGGCCCAATTTTAGTCTTGCCTAGGGCAGCACAAAACCAAAATACACCACTGGCCCCCCTAAGCACCCACCCCCGAGCATGAGGACTAGCATGTAGCCAGCCGGTGACTTCAATGGTTGTTAAGGATGCCAGCAGTGCCTGCACCACAGAAGTCCCTAACAATCATCAATGCCACGAACTCTACTTACTTACATTAATGGGGATTCCTGGCTATTTAAGTGAATGGGGTAGTTGATGTCACTGGTTAAGGACTCGGTGGTGCAGGCACCCCTGGCATCCTTAGCAACCAAGTAACTGGCCTCATTGATTTACTTAGCTGGGGATTCCCCGCCACATAAGCTAACGAGGTCAATGATTTCAATGGTCATTAAAAGATGCTAGCATGAATGCAATGATTTATGGTAGTTTCTTATTAGCTCAGTGAACTACAATCCCAGATGACATTGCACAGGGGGAAGCAAATTTTACAAAGAAATGATTATGCACATTACGATTGTCATCCATATTAGGCATGATATTTGAAGGATTTAGACTTTTAGCCCGGGTTCACACCTATACGAACTAGATGTGCATTTCCGCACATCTAATTCGCATAGCAGGAGAATGTGACTGGCTCCCTATGGAGCCGGTTCACATATCTCCGGGGCGGCTGCGGAGCACACTGCACAAAAACGCTGTGCGTCTTTGGCTCCGTTTCAGGGCCGAATTCAGGCATAGAATCGGCCCTGATTCGTTCCCGAAACGGGGAACAGGGATGCACAGCGCTCCTGTGCGATCCGCAGCCCATTATGGTGTGAACCCGGGCTTAGTGTTAAAGGTGAACTTTTAATTGCAGTCAATAAATGACCTGGGTATTGGCATCTTTATTAGCACTATATACACAGCATTCAGAACCAAAATAGAGAATAGATTACCTACAAGTAGCTATAAAATTACCTAGCGCTTTGTGTCCAGTACACTCTGGGAGAAGTGTGTTGCCTTATACAGCTCTATTTACAGTATCTGGGAGCATTCTATAAAGTCCAGCCGGTCAAGATACCAAAAAAATACTTTTAAAATCGTATAGCCTTATCATTTAGAAAGGTCACAAATGTAAAACTAAGTAATAAAATATAATCACACTCTTCTGGTTCTCTAAACTGCTGTGAATATACTTTACTATCAGACTCTTGAAAAAATGATGGCTTTCCAAACATGGAAGCAGTTAAACGTTTGGGGCCATTACATTAGTATTTAATAATCCTCATGTGAAGTGGCAGCCTACATTTCAGCAAACTAAATCTCACTACCTTCGGACAGTGAAGCCATAATATATCAATGACCTCAATGCAGAGTGCTACATGCCAAGATTTATAGTCTCTCTGTGGTTTAAACAAATAAAGTGGAACCTTTATTGAATCTCTGCCACATTTCCTCCAATATGCCCTGGGTTAGGCTCTGCCATTACTTGACAAAATGAAAATCCTGAACGACTGCTTCAAATATTCCTTCCATGTGAATCAAAATTTCCAAAATAAAAATTACAGGCAGCAAAGTACTTCAATAATACTCCACTGACCTCTATACAACCCAGACATTTACGGTCAGTAACTCATTACTAAACTAGCAAAGAATGATTATATATAATACAGAAGCTATATAAATCTAAGCTATTTATAAACATACAGATATAATTTTGAATGCTATATTAATATCAGGAAGCTGAATACAATGAATTATAAAGATCTAATTATAATATGGGTGGTGTCTGTCTCTTTCTTTCACTTAATATTGACTGCCATTCTGCCCCCTATTGGTTTCTGAACTTGTATGTGTAGACTTATGGATATACACACGATCAGAAAATTGTATGAAAAATACCACTTTCAAAGCGATCATATGATAACCTGATCGTGCACAGCTTTTGAGAGCCGATAACAACAGTTCGTCTGATATTATCCGATGGGACAAGCGTGTAAATTTTTTGTACCATACCAGATTGTGCAGTTTTCTTTTAATCAGTACAGTTGTCGTTTGAAAATACAATACGAATACACTACAACACATTACATCACTTCTAAATTTTTATTCTGTCGCACGAGAATTTTCTTAACTTTAGCAAACTCTTCAATTTCGATATGAGATTATCATGCAAAAAAAAAAAAAAATGGATGATCGTTCGTCCAATAATCTCAACATGTGCACCAGGCATTAGGAGAAACAAAGCTTACACACCAGCACAAGGATCCATATTTAATACAAAGGGGGATAGATAGTTTTTTTTCTACTGAGTCAAATGAGATTGGAAAATGATAGTCGCATGGCTAAAGTAAAGATCCTTATCCTCTTGTTAAAAGGTACACCCAGCCAAAATTTTTAAATACAGTTGGGAAGGGTTTACACCCCTGTCTAGTTTTTACTGCTATCCTGAGTTCTGTTAGATTTAGCATCACTTTCTGCCCTGCTAACAATGTTTTACTAGATAGGAATTGAGGAGAACTCCCCAATAGCAAAATAAAGATGCTTTTGATTAGTAGAGTAGGAGAAGGATACAACCGCTATTGTATTTTTATTTCTGTCTGTGTCCCTGTTGCCAATTTTCCCTCACTTCCTGTCTGATTAAACTATTTTCAGCAGGACAGGAACCAAGGATAAAGTTCTCTGATCAGAGAGCAGTAAAAGCTCTACAGGAGTTCTAATCTTTTCACACTATCCAAAACTAGAAAAAAGCTTCTGACTTGACATACATGAAAAAGTGGTTATAAAGCGTAATATTTTTTACCTTAATGTATTCCTTGCAGTAAGGTAAAAAATGTTTAGGTATTAGCATCCCCTCCTGACTCCCCCTTTTACTTACCCCAGCCTTCATTTGATCCAGCGCTGTGCACGTCCGCGGTTCTTTTCTCCCCTCACTTCCTGGTCTCACTGGTTTGCTGAGGCAGCAGGAGCCTATAGGGGGGGAAGATCCAGGAGCGCCAGTGGGGGACCCCAAAGAGGAGGATCGAGGCTGCACAGAGCAAGTAAGTATAAACCTGTTTGTTATTTTATTTACTTTTTTTAAAATTACATTTAGAACCACTTTAAAGCTTTTCATTCGCCTATAGTCTTCTAAATAGTTGTGTGATACAATTTGCTAATTTTTGCAAATCAATTTTACAACAAAACTCTCACAAAGAGAGCACTGTGTTGTATTTGTTACAATATGCTATGAATTCTTTCACACTGGTTTGATTACAATAAACTGCTAAAATTTCAGATAACAGGACATCTGAAAAAGTTGTACCTTTGCTAACCAGACTGACCCAACATAGAAAGAAGTTAATAAAAAGTGAATTCATGTCACCGTCTGTGTGTTCTCCTTGCAATATTTTCTGATCCCGCACTGAATGTAGGGAAGAAGTCAGTTAGTGGTACGTCTACATTTCCTGTCTATTCTTAAATGCCATTAGGGTATGCCAAAAAAAGTTGAGCTTCACATCAATCATCAATCAAATGCAATGTCCCCACTGAAAATGAATGATATAGGAGAGGATGTGTAAAAAGCGGTATGCTCCAAATTGTGTGTAGCATTGTAATAGCACAATGATTTTGATACCATGTAACAGATATAATTAAATATCAGCTTGACTTTGGTACAACTGATAAGCAGTATTTTTTCCCAAGATTAAAGTGTTCCAAAGTCAACGTTTTCCCTGCACAGGTATGTGTGCCAATTCACTGTCTGCTCAGACGTGCCTATGTCACATGCACTGTGCTATGACAATACGTCTGCCTGCAGCTTGCCAGCTGTCACCTCTCTTCATCCTCGTTGTACCATGTTCTGTCCAAATCAACCACATCGTGTGGCCTGTCAGAGGCTTCTCTTGGCTGACTCCACCTCACAGCTGTTGTGTTACAGAGATCTTGTACTGCTCTCACTTTGATGCAGGCATGTTACTTACAATACAATGACCTGGGAACAGGCTTTAACCATGAATGTGCTAAGAATGCCTTGCATGTCAGCAGAATGGGAAAAACTACTGTCAGACCAATAAAAGTGCAGGATATTCTATTAAAATTTTAGTATCAGCAATATTTAGCTAAATCTAAGAGTTATTTGTAATGTCATGCTTCTTGTCACGTTTCATGCACAAAATATATGATTTAATGTACTCATAGTACCTACTGTACATCTATCACTAGCAGTAAAATCACAGAAATGGAGCTGAAGACTGCATCCAATCCCAACATTATAGTATGCCCAGGAGTCACAGGTGCAGCTTCCAGCCCTGTTGCCTGTAGCCTATCAAAGTATATACCAGGCTGAAATAAACTGATGCTTATTTGGGCTGAATACTGTAGCAAGTGGTACTCGTGTCTAGCGCTGTATGAGTTCAGGGACATATGCTCCTATGTACGTTTTGACTCATTCAAGAAGTTGAAACATACAAAAGGAATCTAGAGTAGAATTTAGAATCTAGTGGAATACAGTGGAATGTAGATCAGGGAGGCAGTAGATAAGCAAGATTGTCATGTTCAGGAGTCAGGCTTGGAGACCGGTAACTATAGCAGTAGAGAGCCTCCCATCGACCAGCAGCATAAATAAACAAGCAGGTCACCCTGAGGGATGATGCAGGCTCCCCCAAGGTGTGAGGTCTAAGCACTAACTGAAATTCAGAGATCCTGATCGTTGAGATGGATTTTGCTGAGTGTTAGTACCGGGTCACAGTCCTCGGGATCGCCTGACCAAGAGGTGAGCAAGCCAGGGGCCAGTAGTAGATATGGAAGGAAGGGATCCAGCAGATGCATAGTCAGTAAACAAACCAAAGGTCTGTAACAAGTGGTTACAGGTAGGGATCAAACAGAAGGGTAGTCAAGGAACAAAGCAAAGGTCAGTAACGAGTGGTAGTGGAGATAAGGACAGCTGCAGATATGCAAAGGAGCAAGATGTTAGCTGGAGAGAGCATAATAATCTGGCAAACAGGAAGTGCAACAACGTTGCTTAAATAAGGAATTTATGGGAAGAGCAGAGAGGCAAGAAAGTCCAAAGGATCAGGTAGGAAGCTGTCTAGCATCTCAGGTGGCTCAGAAAGAATAGCCACTGCCAAACCCTGCAGAGGTTGTGAATTCAGATTCTGGTCCTGACAATGGGATAACTAAGCTAAACTCCCAAATAACTAAACTCTCATAAAATAATACTTTCTTTTGCAAAGCACTGAAAGTTAAGTAGGATCACAAATTTATATTAAAATGTTTTCCTCTTAATTTGTTGATGTTTGTTTTATTATTTTTTTCCAATACATGATATATATTCTGTAGATGCTTTGTGGGAATTTTCTGTAGATGTGTGCACACTCCGGCAATAGCTGAACATCAAGGTTTTACTGTGGTGACTATGGCGACTATGCCAGCGCACTGTACATTGGCACAGCTCCTTGTGACAATGCTGTAGCTAAAATGTGTAAGCACACTGTCATCTTAGGAAATACATTTCTGTAGATATACCTTGCTTGCCCAAAGAAGACAAAGAATGTAAAGGATAAGAAAATATTCAAAAGAATTATGAACTATTTGAAGTAAACCTTCTGACATTAGCCTAGTTCCAACGTCTCTGATTTTCAGTTGCTCATAACAATCTTCTAATATGAATATTTGGTAATAAATTTTTTTAGGAATAAGCTGTGGTCATATGATTGCTACCTCTGTTATTGCAGAAGCCTTTGGCAAGTGTTGATATGGAACTCATGTAAATGTTGAAATGTATTGGGTCTAAAGACAAATGCAAAGTGCAAGACACATTTTCTTTCAGTATTTTGTTCATATCCATGGAGGGGATAAAGAGTGGGCTTTGCTAGGTACCACAACACATCTTTAGAGAGATGTTACAGGTTTGGCATATTTCTGTGCAGATGTACCTTGTAGTCTGTTTTCTATTAGACATGCTAAGCTTAAGAGTGAACAGAAAAAAACCTCTAAAATATAGCTGACATATGTTAGTGCTGATTTTTAAATAATAAATATATAATATTTAATATATAATAAATATAAATTCAATGTGTGTCAAGATTTCTTGAACTTAACTTGTATTCGATTTATTCCCTAGCTAAGACAAGTAGAGTAGTAATAGGGATATCAGCTGCTCCTGGGCATGTTGCCCTGGGGGGTGGCCACCTTTGATCCTCATGCAAGAATTATCCCTTTCACCTTTTTTTTTGCCCAATGGAAACCTCAGCATGATGCACTTATTTATGTACGGTGGGTCAGGTGTTAATGAGGCTATGCTGCAAGGCCATAATTTACAGCGTGCATGGAGACCCAAAAGAGATCAGCTACTGCCCTGTAAATAAGTATGTTTTACAAAGCTAGCATGTAACCTTTAAGAAGGGTTAAACAAAAAGTAAAAAAGCTCAGGATGATATGAGTTACTGGCGGCGTGTACTCTCTTTAGCCTGTCTTCCCTACATGTGGCTGAGCTTAAATGTTTCAATTAAACCTTCAGGTGTAGACTGAAATAATCACACTCCATATGGATTTAGCTTAACTTTCTCTAGATGACAACTCCAGCAGTAATGTAAGCACTGTTACAGAAAACCCCCTGCAGCCTTTTAGCTTTTTCGTCAGATTTGCGTTTCTCACAGACATTCTCTGCTACAGTATAAAGGAGATACATAACATATTCCTGGCTTATGTACATTTGACAAGATAAGAAAAGCACAAAAACTGATCCAGTGAGACATCAATAGCGCGAGTAGTTCAGACAGATGGAAAAGAAGAATTACTCAAACATCTAAAACCTAAAGAGAATCTATTTTGTGAATTCTTTTTTTAATGGTTTTCCGGAACCACAGGTACCAAAGAAATGTCAGGGCACAAAGCAGTGGTTACAAAAAAGCGGTTACAGCCCTGAGAACAGCGACAAAGTCAGGTATCCTCACATCTTAGAAGTCCTTTATCATGGCACTGTGATGAGTAACCAAACCATGCTCCTAGGGTTTATGAGGGAAACTGGGAGGTGTCTGAGGAGTGTGAAGAGGAGAGGAGACCAGGAGAGTAAATTGGAGGGATTTAAGAACTTATGAGGAATAAGACAGACAAAAAAGAAGGGAGGGAGGGGGTCCATTTCATCTTAAATGGTTGCTACCACAGAGGGGACTGCAGACCCCCGCCTGCAAATGGCTACTAGGAAAATGTTAGGACTTATTCAGAGTGAGGCCTAGCCATGTGCTAATGGTGACAGAAATCTAGAATTTGACAGTAGAGAAAAGCAAGCGATCTCAAGTAGTGTGCTGGAGGAGATGTGAAGTAACAGAGACTGTCAATTTCGATTCAACTACCTTTATTTCTACTAAGAAAGCCTCATCATTTGGGCATCCCATGTCCCTTTTCCCCATCCAAGTTTAATCCCCTCATAAAAACAACAAAAACAAACAAGAGACTGTTAATTGACTGGAGAAAGTGTGCCTAAAACGGATGTTTGACCAAGCAGGGTTATGTGTGGATGTTGAAACATGCAGCGACCCGACGGGGGCATTGCTACACATGCATATCTGTAAAATCAGATATTCTTATTTGCATGCTCTAATGGGCACACAGTAATAAAGGGTGAGCATGACAGTCAGGAAAAAAAATCAGCTTTTATGGTATGAGAATGAGAAGCAGTAATGACAGCCTCCAAGGTTTTCTTTAGAAACAAATGGCTTCATACAAACAACATTCATTAAAGATTCATGTATGTTTTTCTATCACATGTTTTTTTATTGGTGCAGACACGCATGAAAACCTCAGAGGTAGCACCCCCAGTGTGTGAAGCTATTTGATTTAATGTATGGTCAAAATATTTAGGCTAGCTGCTAGTTGGGGTATAAAATGCAAAATTTAGATCGAAGGGTGGGGGGATGGGGGATCTAAATGGAAGATGTGACGGCGACCTTCACCAGCTTGTGACAAATGGCTGGTCAAATTCAAATTGCGCTGTCACTGATGCACGGCAATGACGCTCTCAGCCTCACCCTGCACAAAGATTTTCCAGCTCACGGGACCACAATCAAGTGTCAACAGACTGACAACGAGCATCACTGGGTTTGGTCAACTAAGCAATTAACCCTTCATACTTCAAATCAGTTACTCGCACCAGACATTTGTATCGTAAAAAATCAAACGTTACAATATTAGCGATACCAATTATGACTTTGAATGAACATCTGTAATACACACTGTCACCACAGACAGGTATACCATATAGAAACACTCTTCTAAGAGACAGGGATTCTTTATGTTCTGTCTTATTGCATTAGAGACAATATTAACAATTTTGAAATATTGTTTAATAAAAAAAAATTGAATCGTGCAACAAAGTCCAATCAATGCGCAAGAGGGGTCAGTGGCTCTCATAAATCTTGACTGATCCTTGTTTGATGTTAAAAGGAGAGTTCAAGGCTGCTGAGGCAGCCCCTGTTTTCTGGTCCTTGAGTAGGGTGTGGACATAAATGATCTGGCCCTTTAAAAGGTCTGAGGAGTGACCGATGGGATGTCTTAGAGTTTATGACAATGTAGCAGCCACTCCCTAAAATTCAGTTTTATACAGGTATTAATATCTTACTTTCTTTATCTTCCATTGAGGGAAATAGGAATTCTGGAATTTTCAAACAATTAGAACAACCAAAATCAGGGCAACATCCACTGAGAGGTCCAACAGATGTTGTGACCATCATACAACAAATTAACTGAGGAAACCGATGCCTGAATCACAGCTAGATGAAGAAAGGGCCATGAGAAACAGGGAAAGTGCCAAAACCAAGGCAAACACCAAGGATCAATCTGGTGCCAAGAGAAAACTGGTAGCTGAAGAAACCATAGGCCTCATATAGCGTAAAGAGTGAGCCAAATATTCCCTCAAAAATACACTATCCTAATAAGAAGCAAACTAGACAAGACATAGAAGGAAATGACCTACAAGGCTGGTAAACTCTGAGGGTACTAAACCTGAAAGGGTAGGGAGATCACAAAAAAAAAAAAACACGAAGGGTATGAGGGTATACTGTAATCCAGAGTACAAGAATCAGAAGGAAAACAAGGGGTCCTTCTAACTAAACACCAGGAAGTAATCCTGGTGTGTGGTAGACCATACTCTGAACCTGCTTAAACAGCTACCAGCTAGAGTTGCACCAGAACTCTTGAACATCGCAAAAGTTAGGAACCGAACCGCAAACCCCTAAATTGCCCATTTTGAAAACTTACTGTATATGCAAGTTATTGTTCATAAAAAGGGTATGGGGGCCTGGGTACTGCCCTGGGGGACATGAATAAATGCAAATATATTTTTTAAAAATGATAATTTTTAAAAGAGCAGTCATTTTAATGATGCTTAAAGTGAAACAACAAAAATTAAAAATGAATTTAAATATAATGCCTGGGGGGGGGTCCTCTTAGTCTGCCTGTAAAGTGGCACATCTGTACTGCATATAGAACATGCTGCAGTAAAACTGACATATATAAAGAAAATTAATTACATTTAATTTGATTTTCCCCGCAAGCCCTCTTTATTTTGTAAACAACAGATTGGGGAGCCAGTCTGTATGAGGAAGCCACAATTTAGTGTACTCAGAAATGGTGACAGTACAGTGCATGCATCCTTTGACACCAGCCATTGGCGTGGGGAAAAAAAGCCAAGCTCCCCTGAACCTGTCCTTGTGCCATACTCACACATGTACTCGTTGATGACCCTGTGCTGCATGTGCAGCAGCTGCAGCATTGCCAAAGTTGAGTTCCACCTGGTGGGCATGTCACAAATCAGGCAGTGGAATTCCTGCTGAATTTCAGCCAACCAAACACTAGTTGAAATGGCTACAGACTCTTCTGGCCTGCCTTAGAAGATCTTGCAAACCTGGGTATCTGTTTAAGAAACGCTGCACCCCCAATTTGAGAACATGTGGCAGGCATAGCACATGTGTCAACTCTCCCTGTCGAAGGGCGGACAGAAGGTTAGTACCATTATCGCATGTGGCTCCTGTCCGCTAGACAGACCAGCTGAAGCACTGCATGGCATCTTTTAGCATGACTCATTGAATAGCCCGTTGAACACTTAGGGGGTACTGGTGGGTCATAGGATAATTTAGCAGGGGGGGGGGCATGGAGCTAGGAGTTTTTTTTTTTATGTAGCAGCTGGGGCAGAGAAATGTGCCTGCTATACTCTACAGCTGGTGGTATGCTGCTGGCAGATGTGTTGCAAGAACTCATGACACCATCATTCATGGAGGCTGCTAAGATGTCATGACATGAGATATAGTGGGGGGTAAGGAGTGAGGAGGGGAATAATTATGTCCCCTTTTTGTGGCTTTCAGGTGCTCTTGCCAATGGGCTGAGTGGTGGGAGGTTAAATGCCTTTGCAAGCATGTGGTACCCAAATGGCTGGTGTTTTTGCCACGCTTGATCTGCTTCTGGCAGAGATTTAAAATTGCAAACGTGCACATGTGCTAAAAAAGGCCCTGAGCTGAGCTGTGGGAAGCGGGCCAGGAGATAAAAGCTCCACAATATGATGGAATAGGGTGGCTGCTCTCTACTGTTCCATAATGGCTGCCTCTGGAAGAGATTGTGCCTCAATGTGGTTGTTTCTCCCCCTCACTTTCCTCCTCTGCTCTATCCGGCACCCAAGTTGGGTCATCCCCTCTATCCTCATCATCACTTCCATCCTCATCATCACTGAAGCCAACTTGGCAATATGGTGTAGCTGGGGAAACATGACTGTCAATTTGTTATTTATCAGTTTTCTCCCCTCTCTGTAGGCTTAGGTTACTCCCTTCCTCAACCTCAGCACCAACATCAGAATCAAGTAATGCTTGTGCATCGTCAAGAAGCAAGTGGCTGATGCTGTGTTCAAATAATTCAGCTGACTTCTCCATGCATGATGCTGGGGCTATGGCAGGAGTAGCTGTGGATAAGGAGGAAGAATAAGCCACTCTGGCAGCTGCAGCGGACTGCGCACTAGTCTAAGCTTGGGTTAAAGAGGATGAAGATGGTTTAGTAAGCCAATCTACCACCTCCTCTGCATGCTGTGACTGGATAGCATGGACAACATCGCTAAACAGAGAAAAACGTGCCGTGCCTGAGGACAGACAATGTCCACCTTTGCCTGTGGACACAGATGCTGCTGGCCCCCTAATAGTGGCATGGGCGCGTCTGCCTCGTCTTGTTGGCCTCTCAGGCATGATGGGGGGTGCTTATTACCCAAATTTAATAGGTACTGGGAAATGTGTAAGTGGATGCACTTTATTCAATAAAAAGTGGTGTTTGGTGCATTTTAAATTGAAGACTGCCACTGACAGAAATGTAAAAAAACTTAAAAAATAAAACAGAGGGAACAACGGTGTTGCGGTTAGAAAAACTGTGGCTGACAATTTAAAAAAAGGGGGCACAGGCACGGGACAACAAAATGAAACAAAAAAAAAACCCGTAGCAACCAAAAAAAAAAAAGTAGGTATACAGCACTAAATGTTATGTAATGTTGTGTTAAACCCTGCACTACACTAACACTACACTATACTAGTGACACTGTGACACTATACTAACACTACACTGACACACTACACAATACTCAGACTACACTAACACCACACATTCAGAGTCACAATAACACACTAACTCACTAGTAGCAAACAGAGCCCTGCTCTACCTCCACTCCAACAACTAGGTATGGGCCGAATGACCCCCTGTTCGGTTCACACCAGAACTTTTGAACATCGCGACAGTTCTAATCCGAATAATGATCCCGATTGGAGACTATGGGACCCGAACGTGAAAAATCAAAAGTACCCATTTTGAAGGCTTATATGCAAGTAATTGGGCATACAATGGTTATGGGGGTCCGGGTAAAAAACTTCATTTTTAAATGAGCAGTGATTTATTGATGCTTAAAGTGAAAGTATAAAAATGAAAAATTCCTTTCAATATAGTGCCTGGGGGGTCCCCATAGTCCACCTGTAAAGTGGCACATCTGTACTGTTTATAGAAGCTGCTGCAGCAATAATTGCATTTATAAACCTCAAGAAAATGACATTTTCCCTGCAAGCTTTCTTTATTTTGTAAGAAACAGCTGGGGAGCCAGTGTGTATGATGAGGCCACAATGTAGTGCACTAGAAACAAGATTAAAGATTTTTTGGATAAATTCTGGTGTCTCTACCACAGACTTTGGATTTCTGCTTCTGTAACAGGTGTGGAAAAATTCTTCTTTGGGTGTCGGTGGTGCCTTCACACTGTAAACCTATAGAGGTACTCTTGATGAAAGCAAGAATTGGCCTTGCTGTCAAAAAATGTAATGCTATGCAAACAGGTGCATAAAAATTGGTCTTTCGGTGTTAATTGTGCCCATGAAACCTACACAAAAAAAACATTCTTCAAGATGAAATCGACACTAGGCAGCCTAGAAGTCCTGCAGAGATTCCACATCCAAAAAACACTTAATCGATCAATCCTGCCCTGTAACAGCAGCTCAGGCTGGTAGTGGTGGTGTAATAGTGTGGGGGATATTTTCTTGGCACAATTTGGGTCCCTTAGTACCAACTGAGCATTGGTTATAATACGCCACGGCCTACCTGAGTATTATTGCTGACCATGTCCATCCCTTTATGACTACAGTGTACCCATCTTTTGATGGATACTTCCAGCAGGATAATGCACAATTTCACAAAGCTCAAATCATCTCACCACTGGTTTCTTGAACATGACAATGAGGTCACTGTACTCCAATAGCCCCAACAGTCACCAGATTTCAATCCAATAGAGCACCTTTGGGATGTGGTGAAATGGGAGATTTGCATCATGGATGTGCAGCCAACAAATCTGCAGCAACTGCGTGATGTTATGTCAATATGGACCAAAATCTTTGAGGAATGTTTCCAGCACCCTGTTGAATCTATGCCACAAAGAATTAATCTGAAGGCAAAGGGGGTCCAACCCGGTAGTAGTAAGGCAAACCTAATAAAGTGACCGGTGAGTGTATATCTAGATTGCAGTTCAATGTATTTAGCCCGGGTTCACACTGAGCTGCGGGAATGAAACTCACACAATTTCACTCCTGCATGTCAGTTCCGATTTCGGCCACGATTTCACAGACATCTGTGAGGATTTCTGCACAGATGTCAATGGAAATCGCACCCCAAAATCACAAAAAGTAGTACAGAAACTACTTTTTGAAATCGGTATGGCGCCGCAAATGCAGCGTCGCACCGATTAGGATGGTGCCATTGTTGGCAATTGCCGCCGATTTGACATGCGATTTGACATGTCAAATCACATGTCAAATCGCACCAATGTGATTTATAGGTAATTCTGTGCAAGAAATTTGTTTCTCTGTATGCGTTTGTAAAGGATATGTGTACAAGTATATTATTACTTCAGTTTATGTGATTGTATTGCAGTTTTACAGAACTATTCACAGAAGTAAATTCAGTTTTGGAATGAAATAAAACATTGCCTCTGTCAGTTATGTTAGCAAGCTATCGGCTAACCATTAGCAGGACAGCATAGTCAGAGATGGACTTTGCCAGGGAGAGGGCAAGAGCACACTTGTAGCCTCTGCAAACAGATCTCCATAATAATTGGGCACAAGCATACAAAAATCCAAATTGGACACATTTAATCACATTTTCCACATCCAAATGCATGCCGGACAGGAGTATATGCCACTTTGCAGTGCAGATGCCATGGATTGATGTCAAACAAGAGGCAGTCAGTATATTCTTTGGAATTAGTTTATGAGGGTTAACCAGTTCCATACTGAGCCATTATAAAATGATACAGGCAGGATCACCCTCCCATCCTGGGTGGACGTCATATGATATCCTCCCATTCTCGCTGCTCCTGCATGCCCCCGGGGGCCCTTGGGACACAGCCCATCCCCGATCACTGTAAAGAGCCAATAAAAATGGCTCTTTACCACATGACCGGCTGTGTCCAATCACAGCCGGTCACATACTCTGTCCTTTATTAAAAAATAAAATAATAAAAATGTCCCACAAAGTCCATTCATCATCTTCTCTCGCTCCGCTGACGGACCAAAAAATTTTAAAAAGAAACCCTGCAGGCCGCCACCGATCCGCCTCCATGGGAGGCTCACACCGTCTGACGCATCCTCGTAGGTGACAGTTCTTATATAACTGAGGGCGGGGCCACGCGGTGACGTACCCGGGTGACCCCGCCCCCCTCTGATGCCACGGGGACTTCCCAATGGCTTCCCCGTGGCATCAGAGGGGGCAGGGCCACCCGTTTACATAACCGTGTGGCAAGAGATGAAGATGAATGGACTTCGTAGGACATTTTTATTTTTTAATAATGAACTTGTCCCAAAGTGTGTCTTGTGTTTTTTTTTTACATTTTGACACTTTTTTTGTGAAATGGTACGGGTACAATGTGCCCGTTACCATTTCAAACAGGGGGGGCCGAGATTTGGGGGTCCCCTTGTTAAAGGGGGCTTCCAGATTCCGATAAGACTCCCACAACCACCAGGCAAGCCTTGTGGGAATGAGGCCCTTGTCCCCATCAACATGTGTTTAGAACAGTCTGAGAGCAAAATGACATTTCTGAAGGAAAAAAAGTCATTTAAAACTACTCGCGGCTATAATGAATTGTCGGTCCCGGCAATACAGATAAAAGAAGTCATTGAAAAAAATGGCATGGGATCCACCCAGTCCATTAACAGTCCCTTTAGGTCTGGTATGAATATTAAGGGGAACCCCAAACCAAATTTAAAAAAAAAATGCGTGGGGGTCCCCCCAAATTCCATATCAGGCCTTTCAGGTCTGGTATGGGTATTAAGGGGAATCCTGCGCCAAAATTAAAAAAGAATGGCGTGGTGGGGGTCCACCTCAAAATCCATACCAGGCCCTTCAGGTCTGGTAAGGATTTTAAGGGGAACCCCGCGCCAAAATTAAAAAAAAAATGGCGTGGGGGTCCCCCCAAAAATCCATACCAGACCCTAGCACGCAACTTGGCAGGCCGCAGGAAAAGAGGGGGGACGAGAGAGTGCCTCCCCTGAACCATACCAGGCCACATGCCCTCAACATGGGGAGGGTGCTTTGGGGTAGCCCTCCAAAGCACCTTGTCCCTATGTTGATGGGGACAAGGGCCTCATCCCCACAACCCTTTCCCGTGGTTGTGGGGGTCGTGGGACATTTTATTTTTTTATTTTTTAATAAAGGACTTGTCCCAAGCAGTGTCTTGTCATTTTTACCATTTTGACAGTTTTTTGTGAAATGGTAGAGGTACATTTGTACCCCGTTACCATTTCACATGGGGGGAGGCTGGAATCTGGGGGTCCCCTTGTTAAATAGGGCTTCCAGATTCCGATAAGCCCCCTGCCCGCAGACTCCCACAACCATCGGGCAAGGGGACAAGGTGCTTTGGGGGGGCTACCCCAAAGCACCCTCCCAATGATGAGGGCATGTGGCCTGGTACGGTTCAGGAGGGGGGGTGCACTCTTGCCCCCCCTCTTTTCCTGTGGCCTGCCAGGTTGCGTGCTCAGATAAGGGTCTGGTATGCATTTTTGGGGGGACCTCCACACCATTTTTTTAAAACATTTTTTGCGCGGGGTTCCCTTTAAAATCCATACTAGACCTGAAGGGTCTGTTGAGGGGGACCCTTACGTCATTTAAAAAAAAAATTGGAGCAGGGTTCCGCTTAATATTAATACCAGACCTAAAGGGCCTGGTATGGAATTTGAGGGGACCCCCATGCAATTTTTTTTTAAATTGTGGTTCGGGGTTCCCCTTAATATGCATACCAGACCCAAAGGGCCTGGTAATGGATTGGGGGGTATCCCATGCATTTTATTTCAATGACTTTTATCTGTATTGCCGGGACCCGACAATTCATTATAGCTGCTAGCACTTTTAAATGACTTTTTTCCCTTTAGAAATGTCATTTTGTGCAGGGACTGTTCTAAACATGGGAAAAATGCGCCACTTTACAGGCATACTATAGACACCCCCCAGGTATGAAATTTAAAGGAATATTTCACTTTTATTGTTTCACTTTAAGCATTATTAAAAAAACTGCTGCCGAAAAAACGGCCATTTCTAAAACTTTTTTTTGCATTGATACATGTCCCCTGGGGCAGGACCCGGGTCCCCAAACACTTTTTATGACAATAACTTGCATATAACCCTTTAAAATGAGCACTTTTGATTATTCATGTTCGTGTTCCAAGTACCCAAGTGCCTGTCAACAGCCCATCTGAGTACCCAAGTACCTGTCACCAGTCCATCTGAGTACCCGAGTACCTGTCACCAGCCCGAGTACCCGAGTACCTGTTACCAGCCCATCAGAATACCCAAGTACCTGTCACCAGCCCATCTGAGTACCTGTCACCAGCCCATCTGAGTACCTGTCACCAGCCCATCTGAGTACCTGTCTCCAGCCCATCAGAGTACCGGACTACGTGTCACCAGCTCATCAGAGTACCCGAGTACCTGTCACCAGCCCATCTGAGTACCTGTCACCAGCCCATCTGAGTACCCGAGTACCTGTCACCAGCCCGAGTACCCGAGTACCTGTTACCAGCCCATCAGAATACCCAAGTACCTGTCACCAGCCCATCTGAGTACCTGTCACCAGCCCATCTGAGTACCTGTCACCAGCCCATCTGAGTACCTGTCTCCAGCCCATCAGAGTACCGGACTACGTGTCACCAGCTCATCAGAGTACCCGAGTACCTGTCACCAGCCCATCTGAGTACCTGTCACCAGCCCATCTGAGTACCCGAGTACCTGTCACAACCCCCTCAGAGTACCCGAGTACCTGTCACCAACCCATCAGAGTAACCAAGTACCTATCTGCAGCCCATGTCTCATAGAATATACCTTGGGGTGCTTGCTTTCCAAAATGGGGTCATTTTATGGGTAATTCCACTGTCTTGAAGGTCCTGGAGCACCAAAAGTGTGATAGGTAGGAATGAAATTAGATGTGTAATTTATGCTCCTAGAACGCCTGAAGGTACTACTTCAATGTTGGGCCTCTGTATGTGGCCAGGTTGTGTAAAAGTCTCACACATGTGGTAACGCCATACTTGGGACAAGTAGCTGAATGTATTTTGGCGGGTACTTTTTGCTATGTACATGCTATGCGTTAGAAACATCATATAAATTGACAACTTTGTGTAAAAAAAATAGGTTTTCATTTTTTTTCCCACGTTTTCCGAAGATTTGTGGAAATAACGAACCGTTCAAAAGACTCATTATGCCTCATAGAATATAGGTTTGGGTGTTTGCTTTCCAAAATTGGGTCATTTTGTGGGTAATTCCATTGTCCTATTCAAAAATGTAATAGGTCGTTAGGAAATTAGATATATAATTTATGCTCCTAGAACGTCTGATGGTGTTCTCTGCATGTTGGACCTCTCTATGCGGCCAGGCTCTGAAAAAGTCACACACATGTGGTATCGCCATACTCGGGAGGAGTAGCAGAATGTATTTTGGGGTGTAATTGCAAGTATGCATATGCTGTGTGTGAGAATTAACTTGTTATGACAACTGTGTGTAAAAAAAAAAAAAAAGTAATAATAATTTCTTAATTTTCCCAAGAATTGTGGGAAAAAATGACAACTTGCCATGCCTCTTACTAAATACCCTGGACTGTCTACTTCTCAAAAAGGGGTCATTTAGGGGGTATTTGTACTTTCCTGACATTTTAGGGCCATTTTTGTAGCAGTATAAATTTTGTCCCAAATTTATGAGCAAAAATTACTTATTTGCAAAAATTTATCATAGAATTTTCAAAATTTTCATTCTTTATTCACTTATGTTGCAAAAAATAAAAAATCCAGTGGTGATTAAATACCACCAAAAGAAAGTTCTATTTGTGTGAAAAAAAAGATACAAATTTTGTTTGGTACAGTGTTGCATGACTGAGTAATTGGCATTCAAAGCGTGAGAGCACTGAAAGCTGAAAATTGGTCTGGCAGGAAGGTGGTATTGAAGTGGTATAAGCTTGAAATATTTTCTTTTATTTTTTCATATTTTTGGCCATGATAATTGTATTATTTATTCCTTTTTATTTTTTCTAAATTTTGGCAGTTTCCTTTTTTTTACTTTTTTTAAATTATTTTTAAATGCTTTTCTAGTTTTTTTTTTTTTTTTGCATTTTTTTCTCTTGTATTTTTTCTTGTGTGGGGTAAATGCAGACACCCCCCCAGAGAGAAGAAAATACCACATCACATATTTTTCTTTTGTGGGGGGTAAGTGCAGATGCCCCCCAGCAGGATGTGTGCTTTTTACCTCCCACAGAAGAAAAAGACAAAACTTCGTTGAATGACAAAAGAGAACAAAACAATAAAATTTAAGTTTGAAAAACTTTTTTCAAAGATATTCCAATTTTTTTTTTTATATTTGGAGATAATGTAAAACCTGCATATAACAGAAGAAATAAGTCCATACATTGTATATCATGAGCAGGATTTGGTGGTGGAGATTATGTAGCATACAGTAAGTTAGAAAGACTTTGATCACATTTTCCACATCCAATTGCATGCAGGACAGGAGTATACGCCACTTTGCAGTGCAGATGCCAAATGCGCACTCCGTAACCTGAGGGGAAGGGCTCAGGCAATAATTAAATATTTTCTGTTTGTGGCTCAGTCCATATCGGCTATATGGATGCATTTGATTCTCCACTAGTCCAAGAGCCTCATCTGCCATGATGGTTTGTGAAAGACTCGGTTCTGCTGTGCATGAGAGAGGCCTGCTTGGGGGAATCTGGAGATGTCCTTCTTATATGCCCCATCACAGATTCTCTAAAGATTTGGGCTGCCGTAGGCTCTGACGTCAACTAATATGAACTTTTTATAATTCAAATAAAGAGATCTAGACCTGGGTGGCTTTTTCACCCTGACATGTTTGCCATTGAGAGTTTCAATGCAATCTGAAAACTGTATTCTCCCAAAATTCATGGGCAATCTCTTCCCACATCTATTCACTTGGCTCATGCATGGCGACGTCACGCAACTCCTCCCAAATTGTCTGGCAAGTTTCACAAGTCACTTTTGCCCCCGTGGACACTCCCATAAGAAAGTAGTGGTGTAAGGACGCAAAAAATTGGTGAGAAATAAAAATAATAAATCACATAGAAAAAATAATACAAAAATATTCTGAAATACATTACCATTTGAAAAAAATTATACATAACATACAAAAAAAATTTAAAATAACAGAAAAATATATATTCTATTCATACATTTTTTAAATTATATTTGCATAATAATGTATCTGAGTGTCAACCTCAGGGGACACACTATTCCTCATCTTCGTGTCCTGGTGCGTCAGTCGGGGTCGCAGCCTCACCAGGAGCTCATCAAAGGTACCCATAGACAAGTGAAGTTGTGGAAATTTTGGGGATAATTCCGCAGCTCTTTAAACATGTTAGCGAAGTATCTCGAGGTTAACTGCCAAGACGTCAAGGGATGAGTGCAGTACCAATGATGGCTACTTTTCTCATCCAGTTCTCTCCATCTCCTCTCCTAATGCAGCAGATAAAGAAGCAGAATTGCTTGATCAATTTTGCTCAGGACAGGATCCAAGAACGTGGCCAGGAAACACAAATATCTAGCTCTCTGTAACACTCTCTACTCTGTCTCTCTCCCCGTAGTAAAATGGTGCCCAGACAGTAAATATATAATCTTTTTTTTGCAATGCATTGTGGGCATTTGGGATTGAAAAATTAGCATGGGGGGGGTGAAAAAAAAACTTGTAAATGGTAACGTGTCTAAACGCATGTGCAAAACGTGGTTGTGCTGCCCCAATGGGGCATAGAATTTATATAGACTGTTTCCCTAACCATTTTTTCTATGGATGTTTATATGTAGTTCACATGTTGCCATCTAGTGACCTTTTGTGGTAATGCATTTGTTTTCTCAAGTTTATTTTCCCTGATGTTATTACACACTTTTTTTGTATGTAATGCTCCACCCTTCTTCCTGTTGTTGTACTTCCTATGTCATGGATGCAGCTACAAGCCACATGTAACAGGACACATGTATTCTGCATTGTAAGCTACAGACAATATCATCTTTTGACCTCATAAATACTACAACCTATTCATCTGTTTGTATCCTGTCATCTGCTGTAACCTGATGTTCAGAATAAAAGCACCTTTATGGATGGAATCGGTATTTGGTGAGTTCAAGCTATCTGACGAGGATTGTCTTATCTTATAAAGGCCAGGCATAGAGGTCTCATAAGGGATAAATCCCTTCACAACAGAGTCAGAAAAGCGGTTAAGGGTATTTTTTCTGCCACATTTTCCTGCCAAGACTTCGGGCACCAAGAGGAGCTTATTAAAATGCCCAGTGTGCATGAGGGCTTATGCCACACAGAATAATTTGAACTTAGTCTCACTTTTCAGCTGCAAGCTGGTTCACACCAGATGCAGTCCTGTGCATTTCACTCTGCATCAAGAAATACAAAAAAAAATATTTTTGACTCTAAAACATTCTTATCTACAGATGTACAACATTTTAATGAACTATCTGACCTGAACTTTCATTTAAGCTGCATGAACCAGTTACAAGACAGTGGTGTAAAGATGCTGGTGTTAACTTCTTTATTAAATTCAGTGTTTTAAATCCTAACAAGATCAAGACACTCTTCTAATTTCACATGGAAAAAGAATAGCCAAAATCAATAAACAATGTTCTCTTACGGGAAGTTGAAAGAGCAAAAGATACTTTCAAGATAAAAATTCTGCTCTAACAATAGCAGATCACCAATCAAAACCTCTATTCAATACAAATGGTCAAGTATCATCTTGGTACAAAAAAGTTTTTGAAAGCACTTACAATTTAAACTTAAAGGAAACAGCTTTCATTAAAAAAATAGTTTTAAAAGTACTTAACATTCGGTACCATGAAATGAAAAAGAAACAAAACAGTGCAATTCTAAAATAAATGTATATGTACTTGAGTACTGAAATGTGAACTTAAAGTATAATTAAAGGCAAAACTTGTTTTTTAGCTTTGAATAGAATGGACAAGGATGAGAACCAGAAGCGTAACTAGAACCTTCAGGGCCCCAATGCAAGAAATCATAAAGGGCCCCCCTGACTCCCGGCCGGGGCCCCCCACCATGGCTAAACACCAGGGCCTGATTGAGACCTTTGTGACCCTAGTAGTTCCACCACTGGTGTCAGTTATTTATTTTTGTTATTTTAGTTGTTCTTTAGTTTTGACCATTTTATTTATTTTACAATTTTATTTTTTATTATTTTTTACAATTTTTTAGGAGCCCTGTTGGGGGCTTTGGTGAGATATTAGGGGGTTGATTTACTAAAACTGGAGAGTGCAAAATCTGGTGCAGCTCTGCATAGAAACCAATCAGCATCCAGGTTTTATGGTCAAAGCTTAACTGAACAGGCTGAAGTTAGAAGCTGATTGGCTACCATGCACAACTGCACCAGATTTTGCACACTCCAGTTTTAGTAAATCAACCCCTAGGGGTCTAAACAGACCTCTGATGTTTCACCTTTGAGACAGAGAAAGGAAACTGAGGACACAGCCCTCAATCTCCATCTCCGCTGCACAGAATGAATGGACAGGAATAGCTCTTTACTGAGGCTTCCCGTTCATTTGAATCATAGTAAACACCCTTTATTATGCCTCAGTTATGAATGAACAGAGCCAGTGATCGATACGGATCACTGAATCTAATAATTAAGACAAGGAAAGAGCCCTTTCCCCACTCTCCATCCTGACACATCCCCTGCAGCAGTTGGCAGAAGACAGGAGGGGGAAGCTGGCAGCGCTGTGGGGGATGAGGGAGCAAGGGAGTACACAGGGGCCTGGGGCAGCAGGAGGTAGATAGGAGAGGCAGTGGGGTGGCATATAGAGGAACTGATCACCTCAATTTTCCTCCTGCAGCCACTGAAAAGCTGCAGGAGGAAAATGGAGGGGATTGATTGCTTTATATGCCACCCCTACTGCCCCTCCTCTATACGCTGCAATTGTGACCCCTGTACATACAAACCTGTCCTTTCCATCCTGGAACAAATTCTCTCCAATCCCCTAATCCTCTGCAGCACAAATTATCTTAACCCCTCCATCCCCCTTCCTAGCACAACACCCCTCCAGCGTGGCACAAATCCTCCCCCCCCCAAAGTTTCAGAGTGGGCACCCAGGGCACTTTCCCCGTATCCCTTACAGGGTGCCAGGGGATCAGACACCGAAATTGCCCCCTCTGAGGCAGATGGCATCTCTTTGATTGGGAGGGTAAGAGCATATGTGCTGGAGGGTGCTTTTGGAGGGGACAGGACTTACAATGTGTGGTGTCAAATCCGTGTGGCTTCACCCCACAGCACATGTCCTCTTACCACCCACTTATCACTCCTCCAGGTATATTTTCATATTGCCTCCCCCCTTCCCCTTTCCCAGTTATTATTGTCCACCTCCGCTAAATAAAATGAAACACACAGACCTCAGCAGAGCGGCTCTTCCAGTTCTATACTCCCCATCCCCGTCTCCTCCTGTGTACTGTGTACAGGAGAATATCGGAGCCAAGGAGGAGCCGGCTTCAGTGAGGTCTGTGAAGTGTGCAGGAAATTGACGGGGAGACATGCTAGCTGCCACAGAGGGGGCGATCGTGGCGTTTGGGACCCTGGGCACCCTGCAAGAGATGCAGGACAGATGTCCCGAGTGCCCATGCTGGCGCACCCCATTAGGCAGAGAACTGAATCTCAGTGCCGGAGATTGCTCCCTAGCACTGGGCTTCACGCATTAGCACAGCGTGTCTAAACCAGATTTTGCAGTGGGAGGGGCCCAGGGCCCCCCTGTGGTGGCGGAGTGCCAGGGCCCAGTCGCAACTGCAACTTCTGTGACCCTGGTAGTTCTACTACTGATTAGAACACCTGTAAATTTTACTTGGTTTCTGTGGCCCTGTTAGGGAGATTTACCCTCTCTATTTTTCCTGTTTACCATTATCTTTGAAAGTAAAAGAAAATCCCAAAATTTGGGCTGTCCCCAGAAAAATGATAGAGGGGAAATCTTGCAATGGGGACACTACTTCTGGTGACCTGGAGGCCCCCAAGGGATTCCCTTAATTTGCAGGAATTTTCTCTCCTGTTTTGGCTATGGGACAGGAAGTGAAGGGAAATCTCCCCAATGGGACACGGATGGCAAAACATAAACTGACAGAGTTCATGACCCTCCCTTACTCTATCCAAAATGAAAAAAAAAAAGTTTTTACTATAGTTCTACTTAAAATAAATCCAAATGAAAGGTCCCTGTCTCCAGCCTCTGTATGCCTCTTCTGCTTTCAACATTTCAGGGAGTGTTGGATGCCTGTGTGCCCCACAGCACACTGTGCCTCATTCTCTGACCCCTGTACTGAAGTAGGTGTCAAGGCATTGCATGCATGACACACAGTGGGGAACACAATGCTCCTTAATGTGTTGCTAAAACCAGGACCCTGCATTCACTATATCTGGTCTCCCACAGTACACAGAACATGAAAATGCAATTATTTTAGTAAATATAAACTGCTAAATACCTTTTCTCATCAGCAGTTGGAGCAGTCTTGTGACTAAGTGTCTGGTTAAAGCTTGTAGGAGGAGTTTTCATTCTTCCATGATTATCCTATGAGAATGCAGGACCCTGACTCTCTGTCTGGACAGTGCTGATTGGCCCTGTGCTGATCATATGCACTCTCCCAAGAAAAAAAACTCTCTAGCAATACACACCAAACTGAGCATGTGCAGCTTGTCCCCTGGCTCTGTAAATATCAGGAAATATATTGGAGTCAGTGGAAGAAGATGATGATCAGAGGAGACAGGATTGAACAGCCTTTTTACACAATGAAAAGGAATAACCCCTTGGGTTCCACAGGGAGTATAACAGGACTGATTTTACTGTTGTGGGTTTAGTAACATTTTAATTGTTACTTAAGAAACTGAAGGAGGCAGCAGTGCTGGAATGAAGGGAAGGTAGCAGACACAGGCCGCCAGAGAGGTGAGTATAACTGTACACAAACCTTTAATCTGAATTCTCAAACCTGGAGTATTCCATTAGATGTATGGTAATGGGGCACAGAATCTGCTGGAAAAGCACTGGCAATATTGGCCCTATGTGTCACTGGCCTCCATCCAAGCATGGATCATGTGACATTCATTCATCAAGTAAGCAATAGAAGGGAGAGAAAGAACAATCAAAAGATGTCTATATTTTCTCCAACAAACTGTATAACAAAAAAAAACTTGAAGTGCACAGTAAATCTAGCCAAATCTTTTTGAATCATATGAGGCAGTGGTTCTCAACTCCTGTCCTCAGGACCCACTAACAGGCCAGATTTTAAATATAACCTTGGGGAGATGCAAACTAGAATACTGCAATCACTGAGCAGCAAATGATATCACCTGTGATGTATTTCAGTTATCTTGCAAACCTGGCCTGTTAGTAGGTCCTGAGGACAGGAGTTGCGAAACACTGATGTAAGGGCTCTGTTAGAAAGATCTCTCCTAAGGAATTAAAGGGGAACCTGCAACAGGGACACAGACAGAGAAAAAAACCTGACTGAGGTTGTAAACATACCCTACTCCACTAAAAAAAAAAAATGTCTGTTACGATGTTGAAGATTTCCCTGTCTTTTTACCAGTACTATAAGTGAGGTATAATCTCTCTAACGGAGCACTGGACAGCAGAAAAACACCCAACAGAGGTTATAATTGTACCCCACTTCACCCAAAGCTATGTTATTCTTGGTCTTTGTTTATTGCATGTAGTACCACCTAAGAATACTTACCATAGTTTCAAAAGTTCAGAGGGCTTGACCACTCGTGGCAAATTGGCCCTTTTCCCTCAATTTAAAGCACATCCAGAGCTGCCTGAAAGGTCATTAACAACCATTATGGCTAAACTAAAAAATAAAAAGTCCTCTCTTGTGGTAAGCTGCGCCCACACTGCAAGGGGGTTACTGCTCATTTAGTCTAGGGGATAGTAGGAGCACTTTTACTTATTTGATCTTTTGCTCCTCTTGCAAACATCGCTCCCCATCGCTCTGCAGTGGACTGTACCTCAGCATCATCACATATAATGCTGGGCTATAGACCCTACATCAGTCTTAATGACTTTATAGGACCTCAGATCATCGAAATGCAATGGAGAAAAGGCTACAGATACAGATCTAGGAGTGCAGAGGAGCCTGAGGGAGCAGATAATCAGGTAAGTAAAACTTCCATGGTCCTCTAGGCATAAATGAACAGTTATCCCTTGCATTGCTGTCTCAGCCCCAATGCAAGAAGGATGTTTTCATTTTCTGGAGTTCAGCTTTAAAAATATTTGACATTGATGGCAAATTAAGCATTTGTGGAAAGAAAGCATGGTTTTTAAATAAAGAAATCCACCTTAATGGTCAATGTTGGGTGGAACAGTCCTTTAAAACCTACTAAGATGTCATAAAAAAACAATGTTGATTTTCTTGTATCCTTTTGTTAAAGCTCCATAAATCATTACCTGTCAAGTGAAAATTTTACAGCAGCTGTAATGTTTTGGAAAAAGTAAACAATAAAAATGACAAAATAAAGCCCAATGGCCCTAAAAATTGTGTAATCTACCAGATATGAACAGTTTTCTATATTCGATATTTCTTATTATACATTATTCTATTTGAACAGGTCAGTGTATCAAGGTATAGTTTTTATCACAGGGGTGCTCAACCTTCTGAAAAGCCCACTTAAGAGATTTGCTAATTGGTCCAGGGCTTCAATGAAAAGAAATGATTCATAATTTCAAATGTTTTATTTTGAATAACCTAATGAAGATTTTAAACAATCAGTATCATAATTTTTCATGGGACCAATCCCCGTTGGATGTTTACCCACTGTTTAATCACAATAATCCAAATTTTTATTAACCAGATAATCATTAATTCCACTCTGAACTAGTGTTGCAACCTTCACTATATCAGAGTCTTTTCAGCCATCGCTTGAATTGCCAAAAGGACTGTGGACAATCTAAACAAAAAACAACGGACCAGGGAAGTGCATGTCCTAGTAGTGCCAATACATTTCTTTATTAAGCAAAGATAAAATGACACATACTGCACTCACAAGACACCAAGTTCATCACACAACGTGATAATCTTAAGAAAAAAGGGGTTCCCCTGAGTGGATTTTTCCGGCACTTGCAAAAATTATATAAAATGGGAGAGTACACATACATGTATAGAGTAAAACAATGTTTATATTTATTCAAAATGTTCTTATATTAAAAGCAATGCAAACATTTGCAAACAACGAAAACATATATAGTAGACATAGTTCAAAGCGGTTTTAGTATCTATTTTTGTTAGCAGATAACAGATAACATTTAAATGGTGGAGTTCTTTTCAAGCCCAACGCGTTTCGGGTACATTCTATTTCAATCCTTCTTCAGGGGAATAGTTGAAAAGAAAGGTTCATCTAAATTGATTAGAAAACATATAATTGATCAATTGCCATATATATCTATATGCCAATAACCGGTTGTAGGTTAAATGATCCATGGATCACTTACCTGTTGTGTTACCGTTGGTTTCTATGCAAAAAAGATAGTGGTGATTACAACCAGGGGCGAGGAATGCTTGCGAAAGAGATGGCGCCATCAGTGCCTGACCTCACAAATGCACTTATTGAAGAATGGTCAAACATTCCCATAGACACACTCCTAAACCTTGTGGACAGCATTCCCAGAAGGGTTGAAGCTGTTATAGCTGCAAAGGTTGGGCCAAATGAATTTTGAACCCTATGGACTAAGACTGGGATGCCATTACAGTTCATGGGCATATAAAGGCAGGCGTCCCAATATTTCGGACAATATATTGAATATTGCTTGTGACACTGAGCATGGCTATGGTCTTAGGACTGGTTCACACCACAGAGATGCAGAGAACATGTGGGAGGCTGCCTGCTGGCTAAATGGGTAGCAATTCCATCTAGCAGCACTGGGTTGCTGGTTCAATTCCCCAACATCCTAATGCTTGTGTTGAAGTTTATATGTTCTCCCTGTGTGGTTTTCTCATCACAATCCAAAGACATGCTGTTATATTAATGGTCTCTTTTCAAAATAGTCTCTAATGTAAGAAAGTTAGTTTTGGACTTTAGATTGGAAGCTCATTGCAGCCAGGGACTGATGTTAATGTTTGTTAGCACTAATCATGCCCAGGGACTTGGACATTTAAAATTGTATGGTTTACACTGCATAGGTACATATGCTTAGAAAACTGTTGCTTTGTTTATGTGCATGCAAATGGACTTCGATCTTTGGCCTGTAGTTGGAGATTTGATACACATAGCCAAGGGCTAACACAGTTGCAAATAGTATTATGTGTTCCTGCTCATCAGGTGCAATCACTTTAGACATACATGAAGAGACAGATTAAAAGATACTGGTGGGCGTGTACTTCTATTGGGCGTGTGTCAGTATGCTAACAATACAACCTATCTTATATAAAGGGCTGCAGTAGGGGGGGTTTGTTTGGCCTGAGAAGGTCAGGTTTTTTGCTGTGATTTGTGGGGGAGAAGGAATGATATTATGCATATTGACAAACGCCCAACTAGGGCTATTTGTTTGCTGAAATTCTTGTGCATTTTTCCATCAAAAGTGGATTTATGTGGCCATTCTGTAAACGTTGTGTGTGTATTGTTCCTGTCTGACCATGCAAACATGGTTTGGGAGCATGTGTTGACCTTCTACTCTTTGATCTCATTGCTTAATCATGTACACAGAAATGCAGCTTCCAGAGGAACATGGTAACCTATGTATGTGTGTGGCTGGTGGTGGGTGTTATATTTTGAATATATGCCTTTTTTAATATTATGTTGGAATGCTTTGTAAGAATAATGACTTAAATAATTTTCTGTAATCTTGAAGATAAAAATTATGTGGGCTGGTGGGTGAGTTGTAGTATGAAATGTTACCCGTTATACACTCAAAGAAAAACTGTGTCCACTCTAAGGTTTAGACAAATTTTAAATGTAAGCTTCTATGAGCAAGGCCCCTAAAACCCAGTTTCTAACTGTTTTGCTAAATGTAGCACCGTGTATCCTGTGAAATTATTTTCTGAAGCTAGTAAATAAATGTACATAATTGTTTCTGCTGGCAAAATAAAAGTAAATTATTGAGCTTGTTTGTTGTGTGTTTTTTTTTCTCTTTTCTTTCTTCTTTTTAATTAGTTTGGGGGGTGGTGGTTTTGGGGAAGTGCAATATCTTTTGTATCTTATAATTTCTATATGTATTTGTGCACCAAAAAACAAATCTCCTCAGCACACCTGCAAGTAAATGATAAAGGTGGAATCTTTATATATAACAGCTGTGGAGAATTGCAGGTAATGATTTCAGCTGGTGGATAGGCAGTGTTGTATGTGCTAGCCCTGGTTCACATTGGTGCGATGTGACATGCGCTTTGACGGCAATTGCACCGTTCTAATTGGTGCGGCGCCACAGTTTACAAAAGTAGTTTTTGTGCTACTTTTTGGCGACTTCGGGGCGCAGTCGGGACTGACATGCGGGAATGAAATCATGTGAGTTCAGCTGATTTTCTCCTGCTGTCAGTGTGAACCAGGGCTCAAACTGGGCCTTTGTCATTGTAATTCACCTGCTGCTATCCCAGGGACACCATTTCTTATCGAACTCCCTAAAGTTTTTCTTCACATATCATATGTAGAAATACAGATTTGCATATCTGCAAATAAACGAAAAGAAAAAAATTCTAATCGTGGTTGCGATCAAATTTTTTAAGCTGCGATCTGAAGAGCATGGTTTCACCTTCTGACCCTGAAATGAGTCATTGTAATCACCCGGGAGTTCCTGTGCTCATCAGGATCTCTATCTAGGTGGACATGGCGAGGTCCCTCTTTAGCAAAGAGGAGGTGCTGCTTATTTGCCGGGTAAGTGTAGGATATGTACTTGTGCTTACTTAATGTGAGGGTGGATGTGGTAGTTAGATTTGAAGTGGGTGGGGTTCATTGATTTGTTTGGCATCACCACACATTTGCTTCTGGCCCATGTGCACACATCACTTCCTGCATTTGTTTTGCTGATGTAAATCAGTAAGGACTAATATATGCAAATATAAATGAGAGCTCCTTTCTATTAAAATATATATGACTTGTTTCACAGTTGGGTGACTTTTCAAGCAAATTTGGACCTTCAAGTTGCATGACAAGTTGTACCTCATGATTCTCAATGATAGCCATTTATATCTGTGCTACTTAAAGTTGCAACAACTTCAAAAGTAGTCCCTGTACTACTTTGGTGTGACTTTCATGTGACTTGAGGTACATAGGGAGCAAAATTACACAGGCATACCCCGAAGTTGGGGCCAAGTTGCAGCAGCAAAGTGCCAGCAAAATAGTGTGACTTTCAGGTCGCAGCAGCGTGAATGAGATTCATGGATAATACCTTTGAATTAGGCACTATTCTCATTTGTGCTTCCTGCAAGTGGGTCAAATTCGTCTCTGCACTACTTTGGTTTGACGCGACTTGAGGCCCATATACCGCAAGATTACACAGGCATTGGTCACACAAGTGCAAATGGGGCCTAATTCAAAGGTGTTATCAATTAATCTCATCAGGTTCCTTTCACACTTGGCTGACTTTTCATACAACTTGAGGTCCATAAGGCCCCTTTCACACTTGTGCGACCTGAAAGTCCAGGGATTTTGCAGTGATTTTTGACACCAATTTGATGTGATTTGAAGCATTGCTAGTGTAATCTTGAGGTCTATGGATGCAGGAGTCGCAGGACAAGTCACACAAGTGTGAAAGGGTCATTAGGGCCGGTTCAGGAGGGTCAGCCCTTTCTCGCTCCCCCTCTTTTCCTGCGGCCTGCCAGGTTGCATGCTCGGATAAGGGTCTGGTTATTTTTAAATTTTGGTTCCCCTTATAATCCATACCAGACCTGAAGGGTCTTCCTTCGGTTTTCTTCTTCTTCCTCCAACTGCTTCTTCCCCTGCTTCTTCCTCCGCTTCTTCCTCCGGTCTTCTCCATCTTCCTCTTCCTCCATCTTCCTTTAGTAAAGGAATTGTCAAAAACCGGCTATTGTCTTTTGTCACATTTCACTGATGTTTTAGGTGAATGGGTAGGGGTACAATGTACCCCGTTACCTTCACATAGAGGGGACCGGAATCTGGGGGCCCCCTTGTCAAAGGAGGCTTCCAGATTCTGATAAGCCCCCCGCCTGCAGACCCCCACAACCACCGGGCAAGAGTTGTGGGGATGAGGCCCTTGTCCCCATCCACATGGGGACAGGGTGTTTGAGGGGACTCCAAAGCATCCTCCCCATGTTGAGGGCATGTGGCCTGGTATAGTGCAGGAGGGAGGGCGCTCACTCGCCCCCCCTTTCCTGACCTGCCAGGTTGCGTGCTCGGATAAGGGTCTGGTATGGATTTTGGGGGGGACCCCTACGACATTTTTTTTTTAAATTTTGGTGTGGAGTTCCCCTTAATATTCATACCAGACTCAAAGGACCTGGTATGGACTGGTGGGGGGAACCTACGCCATTTTTTTCTTTGATTCTTACTCTATATTGCCGGAAACCGGCAATTCATTACAGCCGTGAGCAATTTTAAATTACATTTTTTCCCTTAGAAATGTCATTTTGCTGCGGTACAGTAAAAAAAAAGGTTAAGATGTGCTACTTTACAGGCATACTAAGGGAACCCCACCGGGCACGATATTTAAAGGAATTTTTAATTTTTATTGTTTCACTTTAAGCATTATTAAAATCACTGCTCCTTAAAAAACGACTGTTTTAAAAACATTTTTTCCAATTGGTACATGTTCCCTGGGGCAAAACCCAGGAGTACACTTTTTATGGCAAAGAACTTGCATATAAGCCTTCAGTGAGAACTTTGGATCTTTCAGTTTTGAGCCCCATTGACTTCCACTATTCCCGCATATGTGATCGAATAGGCATGTTTACTGGCAATAGCACTGCTTTTTATTTGCATTAGTGCCCAGTTTCTGAGAGTTGAAGTCTTAATTGGTGTTATTTGGGCGCTATTTTCCAGGACTGCAGGATCGTTTATCGGCGCTATAGTAAATGACCCCCTATGTTCGTTACAGCCGATATTTATACTGACCACCTGTTCAGCTTTATAGTCTCTGACAGACTCACAGTACACATGAAATCTACCAGCCTAAGCTGATTTGTTGACTGATGATGACCCACACCCATTCAAACTGCATTTATGTCACTAAAAAGAAAAATGTTATGATAGTGCCACTTGTCTAGTTGCTCTTTATCATGCAGCATTATGGGATCTCAGCTCTTACACTATTTATGGGACCCAATTTTGAAGCTAGAATTTTCCCTTGTGATTTTCCAATGACAGATGAGCAAGTACCCTGCACTGAAACCACTTGTGTCTCTGCGCAGCATGCAGAATGACAGACCTTGGGACTGAGCACATTAATACCAGTGATTTATAGTCAAATCTGTCACGGATGGAGAAACTTTTTTCAATAAGTTCACAGAATGAAGGTCATGTTACCTGAGTGATAAGTCATAAACTTTGAGATTCTTTCTTTGCATTTTACAGTGTTTTCGCCATCAAAGGTAAAATGTGAAATAAAAGGGAGGATATAAAACTCATTGCAAAAGTATAGTTTTAAGAACTATTCTCCACATAACACCCTGCTTTACTTAGTATCTTCCAATTCCAATGCCAATACAAGTAATTAAAAAAAAAGGATTCACAGCTCTAGTAAATACCAGCACTATAGGCACTCCTGTAAACGTAATTATTCCAAAAACACTGCGCCACAGGTTTCCTTTTAAAACTTGTGATAACCCCCCTGCTGCTCTTCCCACTACCTAGTGCAAATCGCACTACGATATCAGCCCAAACTTACAAAAATGGATGAGCGTTAAGTTTCCTAACCTATCCATGCAAACAACTATTTATGAAATAGTGCCAGCAATATTAAAGTGCAATCAAAAAGTCCATAAGCCCAGGTTCACACTGAGCTGCGGAAATTAAGCTGTGCGAGTTCATCTGAATTCGCACGATTTCACTCCTGCATGTCTGTGCTGATTTCGGCCGCGATTTTAGAGACATCTGTGCAGGTTTCTGCACAGATGTCAATGTAAATCGCAGCAGAAACTACTTTTTGAAATCAGTGCAGCGCCGCAGATGCGGCGTCACACCAATTAGGATGGTGCCATTGACGGCAATTGCCGCCGATTTGACATGTTAAATCGCATTATAAAAACGCTCCAGTGTGAACCAGGGCTAAGTGTCCTAAATAAATTCTCAGCGTGCTTAAAATTCCTATACAACGTGCTCCGCACACTTCATGCAAATATAAAGTGCTGTATCACACAGTGCTCCTCTGTGTCTCCATGCCACAACCCCCTCTCAGGCTATAACTCACCAGATCCCTAGACCCAGGTTTTAAGTTGGTCGAAAAGCACTTTGGTGGATATCTAAAATGGAATAACGATATGGCCAGCTCTCTTGCAGTCCACTTCACTTCCCTTCCAGCTCAGAAATGGAAAGCCAAACACAAGATCATTGTGCAACCCATTTATTTCATAATACTCCAACAAAGGACACAAATTTTTCCACTCAAATGTATCGGTGCCCCAGCTGGCAGACAGCAGATTCCAGCAGTATACCCTCCCTAGGAACTGCCACCCATCCCTGAAGCAATTTGGTGGGCCGGCATGCATTCCACTGTCCCAGAAACACCGTCACCGGATGTGATGTCACATGTACCATGTGCTCACCTCTAAGGGTTTAGGGGTAAGACTTGGAGGTCAGTAACTATAGCAGTTGAGGATTCACATAGAAACTAGCAGAATAAATATTTCAGCAGGTACACTTAGTGGGTGATACAATGTCACCCGAGGAGTGGGGTCTAAGCACTACCCCGAGCTCCTGATAGTTGAGATGGGTTTTGCAGGGTGCAAGTGCCAGGTTGCAATCCTCAAAATCGCCCTACTGGGAGGTGAGCAACATGGGGTCCAGTAACAAATGTAGCAGGTTGGGATCAAGAGGAAAAGCAATCTAGGAACAAGCCAATGGTAAGTAACAAGTGGTAGTAAAGATACAGACAGCAGCAGGAGTACAAAGAGCAATATATTGAATGGAAAATAGCACAATAATCTGGCAAAAAGGAAGTGTAGAGACATGGTTTAAATAGAAAGGAGGCGCAAGGAGTTCAAAGTTCACCAAAAGCGAGATACAAAGTAATGTTGTCTAATGGGTCAGGCAGGGTGCTAGGCAGCATCTCAGATGGCACAGTAGGAAAAACCACTGCCAGACGCAACAGCCAATGGCTCCCACTGCTATCAATGTGAGGAGGGAAAGAGCATAGAGAGCCACTGCTCTCATGCACAGGGCTGGATCGAGAATGGGCTCAAGAAAGTAAAAAGCAGGGGGGGAGGGGGGATCCTGGACACAGAAGGTATTTTACCTTAATGCAGAAAATTCATTAGGGTAAAAAATCTTGTGCCTTTATAACCACTTTAACTAAGAGTTATAATGACTGCCACAAAAAGACACATCTGGGAAGCTTACTGTAGGAGAGTCTTTAATATTTTTTAAAACCAAAGAGCGTTTTCAAACCATCAGATATATAAGTTTTGGGTACACTGTCCCTTTAAGCATATGACTGCTGGCTAGTTACATAGTTACAAATGTTATTAGGCATATATTGTGTTGAATTATATCACTTTAGAATGAGCCAGCTTACAAGGAAACAAGAGGTAAGTGAATTCTCATAGGAAATAAATGGTTCATGTGTGGCTTTATAAGAGAAAAGAAGCCATACCTCAAAGCATGTCTGCTATAACTTGGCATGGCTTTATGTACAAAGGCCTGGAGGGCAACAAGTCTGCAATTTCCCTTGCAATGTTGAACTATGTCAAGCAATGCTTTGTTATAGCCAAGAAGTCTTCTTGTAGAAACCTTTTCACCTGCAAAAGCAATTGCTGAACTGAACCGACTTGTGAAAATGCCTTCTAAAATGCACATTTCTGGCCACATTATTAAGGTTGTGCTCTAGTCTCAGTTGGAAGATATTCTATAAATCTAAAACATGACAAGTAGAAATATTCTCCTGACTCAAGCGCAGAAGTGGAGGGAAACAACTGAACACAAATCGCAAAAAATTCTTCAATATTACTTTCTAATTTCTGATTTTGTGGCTTTTAGTAATTTTCCCCTTTAAAACAGAAAGGTAAAAAATACGAAATAATGGATAGCTAATAAATAATAATGCTTTAAAGCGGACCTTCAGTCATTTCTTCAACTTTCCATTTATTAAATCTTCTGCCCTTGTTGTTTTAACTTTTATATAATAAAACATTTTTTTTCCTGCCAGTAAATACCGCCCACTTACTGTTTCTTGTCTGGTCATTAGCCTAAGCTTATGACATCATGCACAGCTCTCTCTCTCTCTCTTGTGTTTGCCAGGAAGGGAGGGGGTGAGTCATAAGAGGGCCAATGTAAGCTGCAGGGCTGCAGAGCTGGAGGTGTGCCTCTGTGGGTCTGTGTAAATCCAGGAAGTAAACAGGCAGCAGCTCCAGCTGCCCACAGTTAAAATGGCTGCAGTCAGACTTACTGGAGGGATATTTTTGCAGCATATTTGGCAAGTACAGAATCACAGTATATATAAAATATATATGCAAAGTGGTTGGAGGGAAGCTTTATAATGGCAAAGATTTTTGTATTACAAATTATGTGAGCAGACTGCACTCTTTAAAAAAGATTTCTCTGATATAGATTCAATCTTATAATAAGCAACATACTAAAGAAAAAGAAGGAAACTTAAAGGACAGCATTATTTTTAGTGAAGTTGTCCTTTAATCCTCCCCTTAAACCCAAACTCACAGAGTGGAAGCCCCCTACCTCAATACTCAATAGCCCAACTCTCAAGATCTTTACCGTGCAGCTGTTTCCAGCACTGCACAGACTTTGCAGAAAGTAAGTCCTGGTTTTCATTCCTGTGGCTGGCGCTGTACTCCTCCGGATGGCTAGACCAGTCAATATATTGAACAGAGCAAGCAGCACACATGCGCAGTATGATCTAGGTACCAAAATGTTGTTTCTCATATGCTATGTAGTACCTGGCAGCACCACACTGTAAAGGTCTCAGGAGCAGTATAATAATTAAATGTGTAGTTAAAGATATCACAAGCAATATCGCAATATCAAAAACACTTTTAAAAGAGACTGAATACAGACTTTTGATTTGAACCTACAGTGTTAAAATAATACGATATCAGAAAAAGCAGAATGCAAGCATTTTGGAAGGAACAATGAATTGTTCATACAATTCATGTATCTTAGCAATTAACGAATTGTCGTTTTTTCATACAGTAGTCTATTCTGCTGAACTCAATAAACTGGCTTTATATGCATTTTGCGTACTGCACTTCAGTGATACTGACTTCACTCCAAAACTTGTGTCTTTCTGTATCCTCCTTTTCTCATTGGTGATTGTTATAATGTGTCATTGCAGTGGTAGGCATAGCAGGATATAAGCACATTGAGAAGTGTAGAGAGCACTCTACACAGTGAAACATACATTTTTAATCATCATGTTAAAGAACAGCTCTAGACAGCAAGTAAAATAATGCTTCAAACTCCACTTGCTGACTTGACTGACTCCCTTCACTTGCTCTGGGTCACTGCACTGGTGCTGAAACCAGAAGTCACCAGATAACTAGAATTTTACTTTAACTGTTGTCCAGGAAACAATTGCACAATTGAATTGTGTAATCACTGATTTGCTTCTTTGAAGGAATTTGCACTTTGCGATTTATCCATCAGAACCAATTATCAGTTCTATCTGTCTAGCGCTATCACAAACACACACCGCGCATCTATTGAGTTAAAATGGACCTTTAGAAGTATTGCAGCCTACTTTTAGTCAAACTGACTAGATGTAGAGTTGGCAGAGCCAACACCAGAAGGGCCTAAAGCATGTATGGAGGGAGCTAGGAGCAAAAACAAGAGAATAATGGAGACACAGGGGTTTGAGGGGCACTCATAAGGACTGAAGAAATCTGGAGAAAATTTCTGGTAGCCAGGAAAGTGAAGATGCGGTGATTTGTTATTAGTACAAAAATATGTCCCAGTCCTTTGGAACAATCAAGAAGGGTTTCACCTGCAGGTGACACTGTGGCTCCCAGACCTACAGTATAGGTTGCAGTTCCGGTGTCTCTTAGCAGCTAGAAGCTCATGGTAATCTGGCATCACCTGATACTTGTTGCAAGAATTGTATTTTAGCCCTGCCTGTGCTTATCCTCTTTGCCTTAGTGTTTGTTCCATGTGCCCCTGACCTGTGTTCCTGCATCCTGCTCCTGATTCCTGACCCTGCAGCCTGATTCCTTACCTGCCTGCGTGTTCCTTCTCCTATTTACCCTCTCCTAGCTTGCTCCCTGCTCCCTCCGCCTAATCTCCCTTGTATGACCCTGGCTCTGACACCAACTATGCTTTGCACGCATATCCTGCTATCTGTATATACCTGTACTTGGTTTGGGCAGTTTTTCATTGTTTACTCACTCACTTATTAGGTTCTCTGGTTTGATTTATACAGCTATAGTATATTGGAGGTGTGTTTATATTTTTGTTATCTACTTATTCTTAATAAATTACATTATTTTACATTACACTTGTGCCCGGTATTCTCTGTGCAAGTCAACACATTTCTGGTAACACCTGTTTCACAGGATACCAGCACTCGATATCCCTGACAGGAACACAGTACATAGCATACAGCGCAAGAAAAAACACACAAAATCGTCATTAAACCCCTGCAGCCTAAACAAACTGGATAGAAAAGAAACACACATCATGTTTTATCCTGGTCTGAATAAACTATTGCATTGTGGCTCAAGTGCTGGTTTTCTGCATTATTTACCTACACAGAATAAAGTAAATAGGATTTGGAACATCTCATCTTTACGTCCAATCTAGTAAAGTAATGGTGTCCCCACCCACCCAACATTAAGCATTTTTTTGCAGCTAAGTGGCATCATGCATTGAAGCTGTGTCAAGAATAAGAACCAAATGGCCATGCCATGTTCTAGCCCCTGCTATCCACCCATGTGATAACAACATTAATGGCGGGGGGTGGGGGGTGCTCTGTGTCTCCCTTGTTAGCGTGTAAGGTGGTTTCTAGATTTTTATTTGCAGAAAGTCCTAGAGGTAACCTTGTTGCCGGTTTATTAACGGAAAAAAACTTCCGCATGTTGTTAAAGGACCATTTTTATTTCATTTATTGTTTTAAATTAGACCCCCCTTTTTTTCCAGTTAAACCATGTGACTGCAGAATGAGTCAGAGGTTTTCCTGCTAGTTCCAACAAAGGAAAAACGTTACATGGCCAGCATTTAAGAAGTAGATACCATATTTGGAAGTAGTTTATGACTCTGTTCTACACATATTAGCTTATACAACTACAGAATATTAGCTTATCAGTCAAGTCAAATGATGTTATGGGTTAAATGACATTTTGAAGAACACAGGATCTAAAATGATTGTAACATCTTTAAGCAGTCCAAATGAGGGGTGGGTAACAAACAACAACAGGTCCACAAAACAAAAACAGAATCAAACTAAGGGCAACCTGCAACTCAAAAACTGCAGAGCGGACCTTACGCCAATCTCCTAAGACTTGGGCCTCTACAGCCACGCCATTACAGCCAATGACCCTGAAGCGGTTTGGTAGATGGGACCACGAGAAATGAGAACTAGCTGATCTGGGAGAGCCCATGGGGTGTCCAGTATAACCTTAATCAGCTCAGAGAACCACATGAACACTGGCTAGTCCACAGCAATCACCGAAATGCCCTTCACTCTTACCCAGGCAGCCAAAATACTTTCTGTCTAGGTGTCCCTAAAGGCTAGCAGATATCCACACACTTTGACAAGTGGGGACATCCATTCATATTGAAGGGGATTGGTTTGCACGCTTGGAGGATTTGAAGGCCCAAGATTTGCCATTTTACTGGACATCTCTCTTAAGCAGCCCATACTTTTTTGCTCAATTTCCCTATCAACACAGATAGTTTTTATGGGGGAATCTCTCCTGCAGCGCTATTTTTTTCTGCTGGTGGGGAGCCTTCATGGCCAGCAGAACACAATGATTACTGCTAGTGGCTATAGTGGCTATTACATATAAAAAAATATGAGAGGCTACAACCAGCCTGCACATAGATGGATCAAATCTCGGCTGATCCCTGCTGAACCAGATAAGATTTGATCCATCTATGGCTGCCTGGAGGCTTGGTATTTGAATGAGAAGCCTGGGAGAAGATGTTCATTGTGCAACATGACTGCTGCAGCAGGTTGCATGGCAGGGCCTGCAAGCAAAAACAAGGCTTTAGACAGCAATCACAACATGTACAGACGGTGTTTTATTAAGGCATGATATAGCCAGATGCATGATGGGTAAAGACCACTTCAAAAGTAAATCTATGTCAAATGGATTAGAAAAACACTTGGAAGGAGAAAATAATTTGTCAAGATTTTCCCAGTCAGCATAGGGAAGAGACTGAAGTAACAGGTAAACTGAAAAGGTTTTGACAAGCTTAGCATGTTTAGAAGAATCTTAACTGCTAACAGTGCTAGCAGAAACTATTTAATCATTGTCTGTTGCATTTTAAAGTGCACAGCATCAATTAGAGACTATATGATCTCTTTGAACTTAGGAGCTGACATCCTTTAAGGACTTGTAAGTTCCCAGAGAGAATGTCTGCAACAGAAGGCACCAAAGCAGCTAAAGCTGCAGGTATGTCAGAAACTGAGTCTGAAGGGGAAGGTGAGGAAGTACTCATACATTCTGAAATAATCAATCATTCTGAGACAGCAATAATTTTTGTAATACGTCTGAAAAAAGTTCTACTTGGTACTAGAGAACTGCTCTCTGGATAAAGCATGTGAGGGGTCAACACCTAGCAGAGGTATGGAGGACCAATTGAAGTGAGTTGATTTAAGCAGCGGGCATTCATCCAGGATGTTGGTGTCAGATTCTTTAGGAACACCACAAACCAACCCGGAATTGTTAGTGGATCATGAGCCAAAGCTACCTAATGCAGTGAGACTGCTTCCTTTGTGTTTGGGATCCCATATGTTGTACACTAACATAATAATAAACAACAGGTAACACCTTGCTTTACCCCAAGCAGCTGCAGAAGCAATGGCTGAAGGTAAACAGATCACTGTAGGTGGCAGCAAGGACCAGCTGGGTAGTAAACCGCATTTCTTTTGCAGATGGCAGCAATGGCGGGATGTAGCTACCTCATGTTAAAAAAATTGCCAGGAAAAGAGTGGACTTGTTCTACTCTCCAGCTGATAACACATCAACCCATTCCTTAGAGAACAATAGAATAGGGACATAGGGATGGTAACAATAAGGATACCAAAGTGTAGTTGCTCCAGTAGTAGCTGACGTTCAGCTTCTTATGGAATACTAAAAATAGCCAAGAGAGAGTCGGCATACCAAAGGCACTGCTATGGCTCTGTACCTGGAAAGCACTCTGAAGCTAACAGTAGCCAAAGGGCTTGAAAGTACCCTGGCAGATCCCAGTGTCTAAAGGTACATTCCAGAGTGGGCCCAGCATTTTTCAGTTCAGCAAAGTCTGAGTACGACCATCAATATGGCACCGAGGCTTAGCTAATCCGGACAGCTGCATACTGTGTGAACTTCACGCACTGAGATGAAGACTTGATCGAAGAAAAAAATATCTTGAAAAAGGAAAAAAAGGCTAAAAAAAAACAAAAAACATCCTGACAAAATAGAGAAAGGGAGAAACTTTTTAAAAGGGAAAAGACATCCATCCTCCTAGAACACTAGCATAATGGAGGCATGCTGGGGGTGGGAGGGCTGGTAAAATCCAATATTATCAAAATAACTACTGATCCTATGTTCTTTTATGAATGGAAATGAAAATATTTTCTAACCAAAACCAATATCTGAGAACGCTAACCTTTTAGATATCATCCTTTAAAAAGCATATGAAGAAATGACATCAGTTTAAGACTAGCCTGCCAGCTGTAATTACAAGTTATATATCTAATGGATCTGCAGTTCTCCCTAGGCAAATTTGTAGAATAAGAATCACAGTAACCACAGCACGGTAACTAGTTTGTTTAAAGACATTATACAAGCTTTTTTGTGTTTGGAGAAGAAATAAGTCCTCATTTTCTTAATTATAAATGAAGTCATTATCTGTGACGCTCATTAGCCTCAGGCACCAATTAGTGAAAATTAATATTGGTTTTGATAGAGATGTTGGCTAAAGTCTCCTGAAACTGCTGGCTTTTCTGACCTTGTCATTCACTTAAACAAATATTAAACAGTAAGTTCCATTAGAATTAGTGTCATCTGAGATTTTCATTCTCCTCCCTCTCCTCTGTGACTCCAGATGTCTGGAAATGAAACATGAATCATGGCTTTGAGATGTCATGGTAGCTATTCCGGGTGCTCCAGATGGGCATGAGCTTGCCAGCCTACTTTCTTTTTATTGGTTAATCACTTTGTACATAGAAACAGATGTACACCTCATTTCCATCCTCCATGTGGGACAATTGTTTTCCTTGCCTTTTCACTTGACACTGCATTTTGTCAGTTAATAGTATGTGCAAGATGCATGATTAAATATGACAATTTCTGGGTTATAATATGGCATATTTAACAGTGAATACAATTTACAACTCAGTTAAGGCATATTGATAAGGCATTATTTGTAGATGCAGTGGTAGAAGTAGTAATATATGGATTGATCACTGAGAAATCAGACACGGTCTAGTGTTTTGGGGGTAAAACAGATGGTGATTTTTTTTATTTAGTTTTTCCGCTCGATATTAACCATGAAGGGCATTCACTACACAATAACTACCCACTGGCTACAGATATTTAATCTGCAAACCTCATCCTAAAACAGCCATAAAATGCTGAATGCACCACAGACACTGCAAGCTTTCATGATCACACGAATATGTATGTAATCTGGGAACGGAACACACAAATACACCAGCCAATTTTTAGAGCCCCTTTCCTACTCCCCATCACCTCCAAAAGCCATCCAATCAAATCTGTATTGTTTTTAATTAATTTGGTCTCACTTGGGTTACACAGAAATACACCAATAATCACATACTAGGTATAATTAATATGATGGATAATGGAAGCTTGGCATCATTACCCTATTCAGTATTATATGTAAATGGTCAGCCAGTGGATTGGTCACTATTGAGATTTTTCTATGCATTTTGGTATCCTCCAACGGGAGATCTAGCACCTTGCAGGAGTAAAGTTAATTAAATATAATAAAGCAAAGCTTCAAAGAGATTTGAGAGGAAGGAGCGGTTTAGGAAAAAGTCATTAAAAAAAGACAGGTGACTCTTTGTTTATCTTACCCTACATTATGGGTTGAGTTCAAGACTGGGACAAAAAAGTGGCTGAATGATTAGCACTTCTATTTTTCAGCACTGGACACTCCGGTTCAGATTCTGGTCAGGGCACTATCTATATGGAGTTTGCATGTTCTCCCTGTGCTTGCATGAGTATTCTGGTTTCCTCCATCACTCCAAAGCCTTGCTGATAGGTTAATTGGCCCTAGTGTGTGTGTGGAGCACTGAGTAATTTGTCAGTGATATATATACAGTAGGGATGGGCGAGCGGTTCGGCCCGAGCGTAAGTTCGGGCTGAACTTTGGTTGTTCGGACATTCGGAAAACAATGAACATTATGCGGTGTTCGCAATTCAAAAGCCGTGGAACACCATTAAAGTCTATGGGACACTAACATGAAAAACCAAAAGTGCTAATTTTAAAGGCTTATAAAAAGTGTTTGGGGACCCGGGTCCTGCCCCAGGGGACATGTATCAATGCCAAGAAAAGTTTTAAAAATGGCCCTTTTTTCAGGAGCAGTGATTTTAATAATGCTTAAAGTGAAACAATAAAAATGAAATTTTCCTTTAACCCTTTCCCGCCCGGCCTATAGCATATTGACGGCCGGGAAGTGGTTGCGTTATCCTGACTGGGCGTCATATGACGTCCAGCAGGATAACCCCTAGCGCGGGCCCCAGGGGGGGCTTGCAGCGTGGGAATTGGGAACGGCGTATGTCCCTCGGACACATCACTTCCCTGATCACGGTAAACAGCCAGTGGATTTGACTGTTTACGACGTGATCGGCTGTGTCAAAGTCACAGCCGATCACATGGCATAACAGACTCGGTGGCGCGCTCCGTGTGAGCCGCCGGAGGCACGCAGAGCAGGGATCGTGGAAGTCGTGTGTCCATTGGACACAGCGCTTCCCCGATCAGGGTAAACAGCCAATGAAATTGGCTGTTTACCATGTAACCAGCTGTGTCCAATCACAGCCAGTCACAAATGTAAACACTGAGGAGCAGTTACTATCTGATCCCTGCTCTCTCCTCACACACTGATCATGTGAGGAGAGAGCAGGGATCCGTAAGTGAGCTATCAGTGTATATTGTCTGTAATACTGTATACTGTGCACAACATGCCCCCCCCGAATAAAGAGGACCTGTCACACATCCCAGCCCATCAATCAGCCAATCTGTCAATCAGTCCATCAGCCAATCAATCAATCAGGCCATCTGTCAATCAATCAGCCCATTTATCAATCAGTCCATCTGTCAATCAATTAGCCCATCTGTCAATCATCTGTCAGAGGCCCACCGCCATCGGTACCGCCACACAGGCTACCAGTACCGCCATCGTAACCACCACCAGTACCGCTATCAGGCCCGCCACTAGTAACACCATCAGGCCCACCATCTATAGCACCACACAGACACACTACCTGTATCGCCATTAGTACCACCATCAGGCCCGCCATCGGTACCGCCACCACCACCTTTTACCTCTATCTGTACCGCCACCACCACCACCTGTACCACCATCGGTACTGCCACACAGGCCCGCCACTAATACCACATCGGTACCACCACTACCACCAGCAGTACCATTACATAGGCCAACCAATAAGCACTACCATAATGTCGCAAAGGGTTTACACACCTGAGGAGACATATGCCATTCTTACCATGTCGGAAGATGAGAGCAGCGAGGAGCTCCCATCATCCGATTCTGGTACAGAATACGAGCCAGTAGAGGATAGTGGATCAGAGTCCGAGTCCACGGAGGAAACTGTCTCTCCCAAAAGAATGAGATCAGGACCAATATCAGGACCAAGATCAGGAGATTTGCCCACCACCAGCAGCAACAGACCCCAGGAAGAGGAGCCCAGTACAAGTACTGGAATCACACACCCAACCTGAAGAACCCAGCCCCAGTCCTACCTTCCCAATGCCCTGGCAAACCCCTTATGGTTACCTGCCAACTCAGGATCCGCTATCATCCCCACTTTCACTGCATAGCCAGGTGTGCAACCCGACACTACAAATATTTCTCAATCAGATTATTTTTGTTTATTTTTCCCACAAGATTTGCTGCAGAATATGGTGGATCAAACTAATCTGTATGCATCCCAATTTATTGCTGCCAACCCCAATTCTTCCTACGCCCGCATGTTCCAGTGGCGACGTCTAACGCTGAATGAATTTAAATTGTTTTTGGGCCTTACGTTCAATATGGGGCTTACAAAACAGAACCAAGTCCATGCATACTGGTCCACCAGCCCCATCCAACACATGCCCATATATTCCGCTGTCATGTCCAGGACAAGATACGACATGATTATGCGTTTTCTCCACTTCAATGACAACACAGTGCCCTTCCCGAGATCATCCCAACCACGACAAATTGTACAAGATAAGCCCCCTAATCAATTCCTTTTCCCAGCCATTTAGAGACGTTTTTATCCCAGACCAAAAAATTTGTGTGGACGAATCCCTCATACATTTCACTGGCCGACTGCACTTCAAGCAGTATATACCAAGCAAGAGAGCCAGATATGGGTTGAAATTAAATAAATTATGTGATCGAGCCATTGGATACGTCTTCACATTCCGGATCTACGAAGGCAAAGACTCCCAGTTCCAGCCCCGTGATTGCCCCACATATATTGAAACCAGTGGGAAAATTTTCTGAGAGCTGGCATACCCTCTGTTCGAAAAAGGATACAATTTATATGTCGACAACTATTATACCAGCCTGCCCCTTTTTCATCACCTTTACAGTAAAGAAAAAACCCGACCTGCGGTACCTTAAAAAAAACAGAAGGGATTCCCACAAAATCTGTTGACAAAAAAAATTTAAAGAGGAAAAATCGGCATTTATGAGGAATGAGGAGGTGTTGGCCATGAAATGGAGGTACAAGAAATATTTCCACATCCTCTCTACCATCCACAATGACATCATGCTGGAGATCCAAAGAAGACGCGGCCCCATTGTAAAGCCCGAATGTATCCACAACTACAATATGTACATGTGGGGGGGTGGATTTAACTGATCAGATGCTACAGCCCTATTTATCATTTCTGTTATTGGTACAAGAAAGTTGCATTTCACCTGTTTCACATGGCCCTTTTTAATTTGTTTGTCTGCTACCAAGAAAAGCAACTCAAAACCAACAAATCACCTACCTCAAGTATATTGAAGATATCGTCACTGCCCTCATTAACCAACAAGGTCCCGCCCCAGGAAGCATTCACTCCGATAGTGTAAGTCGACTTCAAGCGCAACACTTTCCCTATAAAATTCCTCCCACAGAATCTGGAAGAAGACGCCAAAAGAAATGCCGTGTATGCAGCAGAGGAGGAGTAAGAAGAGATACCAGCTATCATTGTCCCCAATGTTCCTCACAACCTGGCCTGTGCATCGGAGATTGCTTCAAAAATTATCATACATCCAATATTAGTTCCCTTATTATTAACAGACTGCCATTTCCCCATTTGCCTGCTACCATGTTACTACCTTCCATGTTAATTAACTGACCCTTTTACCGACGATGTCTTTGCTTGCCGATTTAAACCACGTTTCTGACTTCCACGTGCACTGACCTCAGCCTGTTTACCGACGATGCCTCTGCCTGCCAATTTCAAAATAGCGTTCTGAGTAGAGAAAATCAGTTTTTCGTTTTCTGTGCTCCCAGAACAGGGTCTGGTTGCCCGAAGGCTTCAAAGCGATTTGGGTGGGAGAAGCCTCTACCCCTGTCCCCCTGGCCCTATGCTTGATGGTCCTTCCTGCTGCCTGGACTAATACTTTGGCTGTGCTGACCATATTGCTGCCTGTTATGACCCATGACATTATGGACCATGTTTCTTCCTGCTGCTTGGACCAATACTTTGGTTGTGTTGACCATATATCTTCCTGCTGCCTCTACTGACTTTGGACAGTATTTCTGCCAGGACACCTCTGCCTGCTACCTGGACCTGTGCTTTGGCTGTGCTCTGGCTGTGCTGACAGTATCTCTGCCTGTATGAACTTTGGACAGTATTCCTGCCTGCTGCCTGGATGATTTATTTTGCTGTCGCTGACCTCATCCCTGCCTGCTGCCTGGACCGATGCTCTCCTCTTTGTGGCCAGGCTGTGTATAAGTCTCACACATGTGGTATCGCCATACTCAGGAGGAGTAGCGGAATGTATTTTGGGGTGTAATTTTTGCTATGTACATGCTATGTGTTAGAAATATCTTATAAAGGGACAACTTTGTGTAAAAAAATGCATTTTCATTTTTTTCCACATTTTCCAAAAAAAACATTCAAAAGACTCATTATGACTCATGGATTATACGTTGGGGCGTTTTCTTTCCAAAATTGGGTCATTTTGTGGACAATTCCATTGTCCTGGTGCTCCAGAGCCATCAAAAGTGTAATAGGTGGTTGAGAAATGAGATGTGCAATTTATGCTTGTAGAACGCCTGAAGGTGCTGCTTCAATGTTGGGCTTCTGTATGTGGCCCGGCTGTGTAAAAGACTCACACATGTGGTATCGCCATACTCAGGAGGAGTAGTAGAATGTATTTTGTGGTGTAGTTGCAATTATGCATATGCTGTGTGAGAGAAATAACCTGTTAATATGACCAGTTTGTGTAAAAAAAAAAAAAATCTTAATTTTCCCAAGAATTGTGGGAAAAAAATGACTTAAAAAACTCACCATGCCTATTATTAAATACCTTGGACTGTCTACTTTCCAAAAAGGGGTCATTTGGGGGGTGTTTGTACTTTCCTAGCTTGTTAATGTCTCAAGAAATGAGATAGGCCTTCAGTACATCATGTGTAATCAGATGTGATCAATTTTCAGTGATTGGCACCATAGTTTGTAGACTCTATAACTTTCACAAAGACCAAATAATATACACTAGTTTGGGTTATTTTTACCAAAGATATGTAGCAGTAAAAATTTTGGCACAAATTTATGAAGAAAAATGACTTATTTGCAAAAATTTACAATACAAACTAAAAAAAAAGTGTGTGTTTTTCGCAGTTTTTTTGCTTCTATCGCAAAAAATAAAAAACCCAGTGGTGATTAAATACCACCGAAAGAAAGTTCTATTTGTGAGAAGAAAATGATGAAAATTTGGTTTGGATACAGTGTAGCATGACTGAGTAATTGTCATTCAAAGCGTGAGAGCGCTGAAAGCTGAAAATTGGTCTGGGCGGGAAGGTGCATAAGTGCCTGGTATTGAATTTGAAGTGGTTAAATATTGTGCCTGGTGGGTGTCTATAGTTTGCCTGTAAAGTGGCACAGTCTTCCCGTGTTTAGAACAGTACCACAGCAAAATTAAATTTCTAAAGGAAAAAAGTCATTTAACCGCTTGCCCGACCAGCCACCGCAGTTTTACTGTGGCAGAATGGCACGGCTGGGCGAAACGACGTTACCTTATGTCGCTTCACCTTTTGGCCACTAGGGGCGCGCGTGCTCCGCCATTTGTTTAAATTTTTGGTTCGGGGTTCCCCTTAATATTCATACCAGACTCAAAGGGCCTGGTAATGGACTGGGGGAGGGGGAACCCATGCCATTTTTTTCAATGAGTTTTATCTATATTGCCGAGACCCGACAATTCACTACAGCCGCAATCAGTTTTAAATGACTTTTTTCTTTAGAAATGTGATTTTGCTGTGGTATTGTTCTAAACACAGGAAAACTGTGCCACTTTACAGGCATACTTTAGACACCCCCCAGGCACGATATTTAAAGGAATATTTAATTTTTATTGTTTCACTTTAAGCATTAATAAAATCACTGCTCCCGAAAAAACAGCCGTTTTTAAAACTTTTTTTTGCATTGATACATGTCCCCTGGGGCAGGACCCGGGACCCCAAACACTTTTTATGGCAATAACTTGCATATAAGCCTTTTAATTGAGCACTTTAGATTTTTCATGTTCGTGTCCCATAGACTTTAACGGTGTTTGTGTGTTCGTACGAATGCTTTGCCTGTTTGTTCTGGTGCGAACCAAACCGGGGGGTGTTCGGCTCATCCTTAATATACAGTAAATAATTGTATTAAATCATAAAAAGAATTAGATCTTTTTGATGTCATAATTATGCTATTTTTACAGATGGATGAGGTGGCAGTAAGTATATGGAAGGCTGCAAGACATGCTTCCACGCCAGCCAGGATAAACTTTTTATTCAAAAATTTTTAAGTGAGTGTGGAGAAGACTGATAAGTGAAAGTGTAACTGTAGCAAAAAAAGAGCGGCTTCCCTCGTTTGTCAGGTAGGATAGTAGCCCCGCCTACTTCCGCCCACAGGACCAGTGCATAGCTATAAAAAGTTAACATCCACACAACAGCCCATTCCCTTTTTTGTCCTCATGGAACTCACAGCCAGTGTGAAGAGAAGAAACCCTTACCTGCCACCTTTGGTGGTTTTCCGCTCAGGTTCGGCCTCTCCTGTAAGTGCAGTCCCTGACCTTGGAATGCTAAATGCTCTGATACAGCAGGGAGCCCCTTCTGAGGATCTTTTGGGGTGAAAAATCGGGTGCCAACTAGCCCCACATATAGCAGTGCAGCCAGGGCTTTGTTCCTCAGAAGAGTTGTCCGTGTCTGGAGCCTGCCTCCCAGAAGTGAGTGGATCCATTGGACTGTGACATCACATTTTCAAGATAAGTATGTTTTCTAATTTTTTTGGAATTTATCTGTGAATGGCCTCATAAGTAGTGTGTTACATCTCCTCTACGATGGGCTGCAGCTCCAGTATGCATTCTAGTGGCAATTGTGGAAGAGAAAGCTAAGCGTATACATTTAAGAGAATAATGCATTATGCGGACCAGGTGAAGTGGATAGAGCTCACGTCTGGGCCATTTTTGGTTTGGGCAAAAACGCCCCCAGTAGCCATCTTGGAGTGGGACAAGACTACTTGAAAACCATCTTGGAAGTGGGCAAGGTGAGAAGTTTGCCAGGAGTGGGAGGCAGGCAGAAGAGTTGAGAAACATGGGGTTAAAGACTCAGCATCTTACAGATAGGGCGTTTACACGCTAGGACTGCATGCCAGCACGCCCATAGCCCCAAACCCTTCATCAAGGGCCATTTCCTGTTGCCTAGTGTATAGATATGTCCTTACTCATGTCTCAGTGTGGCATTATTATTATACCTGACTAAATGTCAGTGTTCCAGCTGCCCTGCATAGGCTCACTGCATAACAAAGATCCACATGGTTCCTATAGGTAAGGATCATCAGACCAGGTAGGTATTTGCTGCTAAAAAAGTGCATTCAGGTGCTAACTGACCTCTCCCTTGGCTAAGGAGCCCAGCCTGTCCCACTGATAGGAATATGCGTGAGAGGAGCACCAGAAATCCAGTCCAAGAGGAAATTCTCTTCCATACTGCAAATGACAACACTATGGCCCGAATAGTGTGTCAAGACCGCCTAAAAAGGCAGACAGAAGCTCTCCGGCCCATTATGCCTAGCCATAAGGAATTGCTGTGAATCCTGGGTGAACCTGCATTTACAGCTTAACCACTAGACCACTGGGCACTTAAACCCCCTTAATAACGAGACCAATTTTCAGCTTTCTGTGCTCTCACATTTTGAATGACAATTACTCAGTCATGCAACACTGTACCTATATAATTTTTTTTTCTTTTTTTCACACAAATAGAGCTTTCTTTTGGTGGGATTTAATCACCGCTGGGTTTTTTATTTTTTGCGCTATAAAAGAAAAGAGACTGAAAATTCTGTAAAAAAATGAATTTTTCTTTGTTTCGGTTATAAAATTTAGCAAATTAGTCATTTTTCTTCATAAATTTTGGCCAAAATTTATACTGCTACATATCTATACTGTATATTATATATATATATATATATTATATATATTATTTGATCTTTGTGAAAGTTATAGAGTCCAAAAGCTATGGTGCCAATATCTGAAAATTGATCACACCTGAATTACTGATGGCCTATCTAATTTCTTGAGACCCTAACATGCCAGAAAAATACAAATACCCCCCAAATGACCCCTTTTTGGAAAGAAGACATTCCAAGGTATTTAGAAAGATGCATGGTGAGTTTTTTGAAGGTGTATTTTTTCCCCACATTTCTTTGCAAAATCAAGATTTTTTTTTCTTTTTTTTTTCACAAAATTGTCATATTAGCAAGTTATTTCTCACACACCACATATGCATACCACAAATTACACCCCAAAACACATTCTGCTATTACTCCCGAGTATGGCGATACCACATGTGTGAGACTTTTACACAGCGTGGCCACATACAGAGGCCCAACATGCAGGGAGCACCTTCAGGCGTTCTGGAGCACCCAGGCCAATTCTGACATTTCTCTCCTACATGTAAAAATCATCATTTATTTGCTAGAAAATTACATAGAACCCCAAAACATTATATATGTTTTTTTAGCAAAGACCCTAGACAATACAATGGTGGTCGTTGCAACTTTTTATCTCGCACGGTTTTTGAACAGCAACTTTTCAAACGTTTTTTTTTTGGAAAAAAAACAGTTTTGTGCTTTTAAAAAAAAACAAAACAGTAACGTTAGCCCAATGTTTTTGCATAATGTGAAAGAAGAAGTTACCCTGAGTAAATAGATACCTAACATGTCACCCTTCAAAATTGCACATGCTTGTGGAATGGCGCCAAACTTCACTACTTAAAAATCCCCGTAGGCGACGCTTTAAAATTTTTTACTGGTTACATGTTTTGAGTTACAGAGGAGGTCTAGGGCCAAAATTATTGCACACGCTCTACCGATCGCAGCGATACCTCACATGTGTGGTTTGAACACCGTTTTCATATGTGGGCGGGACTTACGTATGCGTTCGCTTCTGCATGCGAGCACACGGGGACAGGGGCACTTTAAACATTTTTTTTTTATTGTTCATTTAACTTTATTTTAGTTTACACTTTTTTCCAAAAAATGTATTTTTTGATCACTTTTATTCCTATTACAAGAAATGTATACATCCCTTGTAATAGGAATATGGCATGACAGGTCCTCTTTACAGTGAGATATTGGGCCAATAAGACCCCACATCTCACCTCTAGCCTGGGAAGCCTGAAATAATAAAAAAAAAAACCACCATCCTGGCTTCGATCGTAGTGGTGAGTCGGTAGAAGCACCGGAGGGTGGCGGGAGGGAGGGGACGTCCCCTCTCACCTCCCGTAAGAATGATCAAGCAGTTTTGCACAGGGTATTGCACAGGTTTTTGCACAGGGTATTTCAGAGTATTGCACAGGGTATTTCAGAGTATTGCACAGGGTATTGCAGAGTATTGCACAGGGTATTGCAGAGTATTGCAGAGTATTGCACAGGGTATTGCACAGAGTATTGCACAGGGTATTGCAGAGTATTGCACAGGGTATTGCAGGGTATTTCTGAGCATGGAGGGATTGCTGAGCATGGATGGATAGATGTGGCTCTGTGTCACAGAGCAGCGCTGCGGGCACTATACATCCAGCCCACAGCGCTGCTGCCATCCGATCCCTCCCCCTCTGTACCGATCGGTACACAGAGGGGAGAGAGGAAACGGCGTCATGACATGGGGCACGCGAGAGCGGAATTCTGGGAGGACGTCACTGTGCCCCCTCCCGGGGTTAAGCAACCGCCCTGTAGCCGTCATTCAGCTATGGGCCGGTTGTTAAGTGGTTAAATAATGTGTCAAGCTTGCTTTAAAGCTCTTCCATCCTACTATTTATAGCCGCAAAGGATTGCTGTGAGCTTGGATGAAGTTGCCTTTACAAGATAGTGTGTCAAGATTGCCTTAAAGGGGTAGACTGAAGCTCTCATGCCCACTGATCATAGCTGCAAAGGATATCTGTGGGCCTGGGTGAAGTTACCATATTCAAGTTATTGAGAATAACTTAACCTGCATTCCAATACTGTTGCTACCAACTGCATAAAGCCTCACTCAGCAGAGAGCAGGCCAACTGCTGGCAAGGAAGAACAGAGGATAAGCTAGTACTTTATGTTCAGCCTAAGCGTACACACGATCGGAAATGCCACCAGCAAAACTCCGATGAGAGCTTTTTGTTGGAAAATGCGACTATGTGTATGCTCCATTGGTCTTTTGCTGGCGGAATTCCAGCCAGCAAAAGATTGAGAGCATGTTCTCTATTTTTAGGTCGGGAAAAGTTCCTATTCGAAAATGCATTCGTCTGTATGCAATTCAGACGCGCAAAAAATCATGCATGCTCGGAAATTTGACACATGCTCGGAAGCACTGAACTTCATTTTCTTGGCTCGTCGTAGTGTTCGTCACCGCGTTCTTGATGATGGAAAGTTCAGAGAACTTTTGTGTGATCGTGTGAATGCAAACCAAGCTTGAGCGGAATTCCGTCGGAAAAACTATCCAAGTTTTTTCTGACGGAAATTCCGATCGTGTGTACGCGGCATAAGGCTTTGCCTCTGTTGGCCATTTTTTTTAAGGTAGGTAAGTTTACCATGAGTGGAGAAAAAAACAGAGAAATGCAGCCACTGTGCCCATCAAATACAGCTACTTTGCCATCATATGCAGCCCCCTGTGCCCATCATATGCAGCCACTGTGCCCATCAAATACAGCCACTGTGCCCACCAAATACAGCCACTGCACCCATCATGTGCAGCCACTGTGCCCACCAAAAACAGTCACTGTGCCCAGCATATTCAGCCATTGTGCCCAGCATATGCAGCCACTGTGCCCACCATATGCAGCCACTGTGCCAACCAAATACAGCCACTGTGCCGACCAAATACAGCCACTGTGCCCATCATATGCAGCCACTGTGCCCACCAAATACAGTCACTGTGGCCATCATGTACAGCCAGTGTGCCCATCATGTGCAGTCACTGTGCCCACCAAATACAGTCATTGTGCCCAACATATGGAGCCACTGTGCCCACCAAATACAGCCACTGTGCCCATCATGTGAAGCCACTGTGCCCACCAAATACAGCCACTGTGCCCACCAAATACAGTCACTGTGCTCACTGACCCCGCCCCCACTCGCGGGACTCATGGCTCTGACTGCACACTTACCCGCCTCGTCTCTGGGCTCTGACAGCGGCACCCCCCTTGGAGCTTGCGGCTCTAACAGCAACCCATTGCGGGGCTCACGGCTCTGGTGGCACCCCAAACCTCCCAGCACGCAGATCTGACAGGCCCCAAATGGTCAGGCACTTACCGCCAGGCAACAGCTACTCTCCAAGTGCCCCAGAGCGGCAGCGACCTCTGCTCCAGTGTGTGTCTCCTCTGCTCCTCTTCCTAAGCACCAGGCATCCAATAGGGTGGCCTGGCGCTTTGGCCAATCAGGAAACAGGTCTGATGCCCTGCCTCCTGATTGGCGGGGAGGAAGGTTAGTGTGAAAATAGTGAAAATTAATTCGCTATCGTCACACAATTGGGTGGGATCGCGCCCCGAGCCGACCCTATTTTGAAGCCTATTAGAGCCTCTGGCTCTAATCAGGTGCTTCAAAAAGTACCATCCCCTCCTGCTCCCACCATAGGAATCCAGGCGTCCAGCATCCTGAAAGGAGGCGGGCGCATGGATGGGGGGGCAGCACCCATGCGCCCACAATGCACGGGCCGCCACTGGCCTGCATGGCCTTCCAGGGAAAGTTTCTTTTTGAGACAGTCCGGGTCAACAGCATTAGAGATTCGGCTGAAGTTGAACACTTGTCATTACTAGCATAAGAAGGCTAGAGTACAGATCACAAGGTCTTTTTCTCCTCCTAATTGTTAATAAGCTTCTTTTCTCTACTTGTGGTCTTTGCATATCCTCTGAAGGTTTTCTGGGTCAAGGTGTTTCTGCCCCAATTGTGGTGGCAAACAGTTTACTATCCAAAAGTCCATGATGGCAAAATCTGGTATGCATCTTAAAGCTTTGGGCTCCATTTCCACTAGTGCGACTTGTCGTGCAACTTTGTACACAAAGTCACATGACAAGTCACAGCCCATTGATTTCAATGACACCCATTCCAATCTATGCAATTTAGGGTTGCAGCGACTTTGAAAAGGTTCCTGCGCTGCTTTGGTACAAATATTATTATTTTTTTGGCAATAGCATGATGTGGGCAGATTTCTGCCACTCACGTCACTCCAGCCTGTGTCTGAGAAAAACAGGGAGGTGAAGCCTCCTGCAATCAAGATGTAATATCCCACACCCCCATTGTGTTTAGCTGGTTAGTGGGCATGGAGGAGGAGGGAGGAGTGGACTGTCATTTACCCGAGTGTATAAGTCCACTCTGTAGGTATATGGGCTGCTCAGATGTGATCAAGGAAGGACTAGTCAGCGTAGAAACAAACTGAAAACTGAGCATGTAATATAGCATTTATTGATAGTTTTTAATGATGTGGGTTTATTGACACTTTAAAGCGGGGGTCCACCTAAACCGCCAAAAAAAAAAAATATTAAAAGCCAGCAGCTACAAATACTGCAGCTGCTGACTTTTAATAAATGGCCACTTACCTGTCCCAGGGTCCAGCGATGTCGGCAGGCGACACCGAGAACCTGCTCGGCTCTCGGCAGGCCCGGATTTACTCCCTTTGCCGCCCCAAGGCCGAGTCCTTCAATGCTGCCCCCCCCCCCACACACACACACGCACACACGCACACACCACCATTCTCGTCCTTTATCGATGACTGCTACAATAGAGCAATTAAAAACATATCTCCACACACGAAAACACTGAAAATAACTGGCTTTAATTGTACAGACTGAAAATACTCTGTAATGCAGAAAATGCCTTTTAAAGATTATAGCAGTAAGAAACTCCCTAAAATTTTTTAGTTCTAACTTTTTTTTGGCAAACTCATCGATAATATCTTTGTAGGACAAAGTATTTAAAAGTTTGACTCAATAGGAAGTAAAGCTAAACAGACTGATCCCCCATCACAGACTGACCCCCCCAATCACAGACTGACCCCCCCATCACAGATTGACCCCCCCAATCACAGACTGACCCCCCCAATCACAGACTAAGCCCCCCAATCACAGACTAAGCCCCCATCACAGTCCTCTCTCAATATATAACTCCTTTACAGCACAGCATTCCCCCCTCCCCAAAGAACCCTACCTTATTCACACAAGACATGGAGGCTGGCCGCTCTGTACAACGGGCAGGACTTTTTACGTTAAAAGTGAGTGATTTATTGCTGTTACCGCCCCGCTGCCTAGCAACCAATCACCCACTTCTTAACTTAAAAAGTCCCGCCCTTTGTCTAGAGCGGCCGCGCTTCATGTTTTGTGTGAATAAGACAGGCAGCGTGGCGAGGGGGCAGTGCAGTTATATTAGAGAAGGCACAGACCTGCCGCACCTGCCATGCTGCCAGGGCCGATCCTAGGGTCACAGACGCCTGGGTGCAGAAATATTTTTGGCGCCCCCACATGGGCGTGGTCATCTAACTCCTCCGCTTTACAAATGTTTCTATGGCAATGACTCAAACACAGAGATGCTCCCCTTAGAAGTCTTCGTTAACCTGGGATCCTCCCATGATCTCTTAACAATAAATAAAATACAGGAAGAGCGTACACTAATGAGACCTGAGATGGTCAGAGACTGCAATCATAGTACAGGAGATGGTCAGATACTGCAGACATGATACAAGAGACGGTCAGAGACTGCAATCATGGTACAGGAGATGGTCAGAGACTGCAAACATGATACAAGAGATGGTCAGAGACTGCAGACGTGATACAGGAGATGGTCAGAGACTGCAGACATAGTACAGTAGATGGTCAGAGACTGCAGACATAGTACAGGAGATGGTCAGAGACTGCAGACATAGTACAGGAGATGGTCAGAGACTGCAGACATAGTACAGGAGATGGTCAGAGACTGCAGACATAGTACAGGAGATGTTTAGAGACTGCAGACATGATACAGGAGATGGTCAGAGACTGCAATCATAGTACAGGAGATGGTCAGAGACTGCAGACATAGTACAGGAGATGGTCAGAGACTGCAGACATAGTACAGGAGATGGTCAGAGACTGCAAACATGATACAAGAGATGGTCAGAGACTGCAGACATAGTACAGGAGATGGTCAGAGACTGCAGACATAGTACAGGAGATGGTCAGAGACTGCAAACATGATACAAGAGATGGTCAGAGACTGCAGACATGATACAAGAGATGGTCAGAGACTGCAGACATGATACAAGAGATGGTCAGAGACTGCAGACATGATACAAGAGATGGTCAGAGACTGCAGTTCTTATGGACGTTAGTAGATAATGGTCGATCGGCCCTCTCACCTGACCCAGCGATACAGCAACGGTTCCTCTGATCAGGAGTTAGCTCACTCTGAATTGCCCGTGGCGACTCCGCTGGGTAGTACCCAGATCTGTATTCCTGCAATGACTCCATTCCTTTCTCCGCCAGGCATGGTGCCAGGCTGTGTGGCTTTCCCTCTGGGGGCGCAGGGAAGCGGGGTTCTCCCTCTAATGGTTTTTCCTCAGCACTGCCCTCTCCCTCTGGAGCCCTGGGTGTACTTTCCTGGGTGTAGACCCCCCCAGGACAAACCACCCCTCCCTTCATTAGTACAGACCCCCCCAGGACAAACCCCCCCCTCCATTAGTACAAACCCCCCCAGGACAAACCCCCCTCCATTAGTACAAATCCCCCCAGGATAACCCCCCCTCCATTAGTACAGACCCGCCAGGACAAACCCCCCTCCATTAGTACAAATCCCCCCAGGATAACCCCCCTCCATTAGTACAAATCCCCCCAGGATAACCCCCCCTCCATTAGTACAGACCCCCCAGGACATACCCCCCTTCATTAGTACAGACACCCGGGACAACCCCCCCTTCATTAGAACAGACCCCCAGGACAACCCCCCCTCTATTAGTAGAGACCCCCAGGACAACCCCCCCTTCATTAGTACAGACCCCCAGGACAACCCCCCTCTATTAGTAGAGAACCCCCAGGACAACCCCCCCATCATTAGTACAGACCCCCGGGACAACCCCCCCTCTATTAGTAGAGACCCCCAGGACAACCCCCCCTCTATTAGTAGAGACCCCCAGGACAACCCCCCCTCTATTAATAGAGACCCCCAGGACAACCCCCCCATCATTAGTACAGACCCCCGGGACAACCCCCCCTCTATTAGTAGAGACCCCCAGGACAACCCCCCCTTCATTAGTACAGACCCCCAGGACAATCCCCCCTCTATTAGTAGAGAACCCCCAGGACAACCCCCCCATCATTAGTACAGACCCCCGGGACAACCCCCCCTCTATTAGTAGAGACCCCCAGGACAACCCCCCCTTCATTAGTACAGACCCCCGGGACAACCCCCCCTCTATTAGTAGAGAACCCCCAGGACAACCCCCCTTCATTAGTACAGACCCCCGGGACAACCCCCCCTCTATTAGTAGAGACCCCAGGACAACCCCCCCTCTATTAGTAGAGACCCCCAGGACAACTACCCCTCTATTAGTAGAGACCCCCAGGACAACCCCCCCATCATTAGTACAGACCCCCGGGACAACCCCCCCTCTATTAGTAGAGACCCCCAGGACAACCCCCCTTCATTAGTACAGACCCCCAGGACAACCCCCCCTCTATTAGTAGAGAACCCCCAGGACAACCCCCCATCATTAGTACAGACCCCCGGGACAACCCCCCCTCTATTAGTAGAGACCCCCAGGACAACCCCCCCTTCATTAGTACAGACCCCCGGGACAACCCCCCCTCTATTAGTAGAGACCCCAGGACAACGCCCCCTTCATTAGTACAGACCCCCGGGACAACCCCCCCTCTATTAGTAGAGAAACCCCAGGACAACCCCCCCTTCATTAGTACAGACCCCCGGGACAACCCCCCCTCTATTAGTAGAGACCCCCAGGACAACCCCCCCTCTATTAGTACAGACCCCCAGAACAAACCCCCCTTCATTAGTACAGACCCCCAGGACAACCCCCCCTCTATTAGTAGAGAACCCCCAGGACAACCCCCCCATCATTAGTACAGACCCCCGGGACAACCCCCCCTCTATTAGTAGAGACCCCCAGGACAACCCCCCCTTCATTAGTACAGACCCCCGGGACAACCCCCCCTCTATTAGTAGAGACCCCCAGGACAACCCCCCCCTTCATTAGTATAGACCCCCGGGACAACCCCCCCTCTATTAGTAGAGACCCCAGGACAACCCCCCCTCTATTAGTAGAGAACCCCCAGGACAACCCCCCCATCATTAGTACAGACCCCCGGGACAACCCCCCCTCTATTAGTAGAGACCCCCCACTCCATTAGTGTACATAAAAACACCCGGGCGGCAGCTGGAGAGGAGAGGACAGTGTGCAGCCACGCCGCCCGGGTGGAGAACAGATGGACACAGGAGAAAACGTCAGGCATGGACGGACCACCCCACCACACCGCACAGCACAGAGACCAGCTGCTCCGATCTCCGGCGGCTGCTCTCCTTCTCTGACAGGAGGAGGGAGGGGGGACGGGCTTGAGCCTTGAAAAAACAGCAGCGGTGGCGGTGACCTGTGCCTCAGTCTGGACATAGAGAGGAGGAGGAGGCAGAGGAGCACTCTGGCGCTTCAGCGCCCCCACCTCTCTGGCGCCTGGGTGCACTGCATGCTACTATGTTAGTGTGAGGGGCGGCGCCGCCCCTGCACCACTGCCGCCCCGAGGCCTGGCCTCGGTGGCCTTGTGGGAAATCCGGCCCTGGCTCTCGGCAGCTGCCACCACCATCCTAGGTGAGGGAATCAGGAAGTGAAGCGTTGCAGGTTCACTTCCCGGTTCCCTACTGCGCATGCGCGAGTCGTGCTGCGCATCGTAACTGGTCCCCGCTATCTCCTGGGAGCTGTGTATTTCCCAGGAGACAGCGTGGAGGGACAGGAAGAGGCATAGACTCCCATGGGAGTCTATGCCGGAAGTGGGTGCAAATACCTGTCTTAGACAGGTATCTGCACCCCCCTCCCCCCTGAAAGGTGCCAAATGTGACACCGGAGGGGGGGAGGGTTCCGAAAAGCGGAAGTTCAATTTTTGTGTGGAACTCCGCTTTAAATCTCAGGACTGGATAGACATAAATATAAATCCTTTGACAGCTAAAACAACTCCCATATACGGAATTCATCTGTGTAGCTGTTTGTCTGAAACTCAGCTTTTAGACCTCTTGCACACTGGGCAGTTTTCTCAGCTCTCCTGAATGCCTTTCTCCTGGCAGGCGAAAAGCAGCGTCTAAAATGCACCTAAAGCCGCCTTTAGGCGTGTCAAGCACTTGGGCATTAATTCATTTCACTGGCCAGAATAATGATTTATTATTAATGGTAAATCGCTAAACACGCCTATCGTTAACACAATTTTGTTTACATGAGTGAAGCATTTTATTTTTTTGACAAATTCTGCTGCTCTTGTATCTGCTGGCAGGGGTATTTTTTCTGTCTTTAGTCACTTCTCGCCCAGCCTATAGCAGAATGACGGCCGGGCGGTCGTTCAGCTATCCTGATTGGGCGTCATATGACGTCCTGCAGGATAACAGCCGCCGCGCACCCATGAGGTTGCGTATCACGGCGATCAGTGGTGCAGTGTGTCAGTCTGACACACCGCTACACCAATCTCGGTAAAGAGCCTCCGACGGAGGCTCTTTATAATATGATCAGCCGTGTTCAATGGCTGATCACGATGTAAACAGGAGAAGCCGTTGATTGGCTTTTCCTCACTTGCCTCTGACAGACGCGAGGGAGAGCCGATCGACAGCTCTCCTGACAGGGGGGTCTGCGCTGATTTTTTATCAGCGCAGCCCCCCTCGGCTGCCCACACTGGACCACCAGGGAAGCCCCTAATATGTGGATGGCCAGGTACATCCCCCATGGCCATCCACATGTGCCAACATATGCCCAGTATATGCCAATCAGTGCCCACAAATGGGCACTGACTGGAACCATTATGGAACAAAGAAAATCAGTGATGCCCAGCAATGCCACACATCAGTGTCCATCAGTGCCCACCTATCAGTGACCATCAGTGCCACCCATAAGTACCCATGAGTGCCACCCATAAGTACTCATCAGTGCCGCCTATGAGTGCCTATCAGTGCCGCCTATGAGTGCCCATCAGTGCCGCCTATGAGTGCCCATCAGTGCCGCATACCAGTGCCACCTATCAGTGCCCATCAGTGCCACCTATCAGTACCCATCATCAGTGCCACCTCATCGGTGCCGCCTTATCAGTGCCCGTCAGTGCAACCATATCAGTACCTGTCACTGAAGAGGACAAAAAATTTTAACAGAAAGAAAGAAAACATTTTTTTCGAAATTTTCAGGCTTTTTTTATTTGTTGCGCAAAAAAAAAAAAACGCAGAGGAGATAAAATACCACCAAAAGAAAGCTCTATTTGTGGGAACAAAATAATAAAAAAATTTGTTTGGGTACAGTGTAGCATGACCGCGCAATTGTCATTCAAATTGCGACAGCGCTGAAAGCTGAAAATTGGCTTGGGTAGGAAGGTGTATAAGTGCCAGGTATTGAAGCGGTTAAATGCCCCTGAAAAAATAAACGGCAACCGCTCTTAAAGGAGAAGTATGGGAATCAGTTTTTTTCCCTAATCATACTTACCTAGGTGGATGCAGCTTCGGTCGGATGCTGCATCTGTCCCCCAGCGTCTCTGCACTGAGAACCGAGCAATCAGAACAGGTTCTCTCACCTTCCTAAGCGGAGAGCTGCTGCCTGTCAGTCAGCAGCTCTCCTGCTCTGCTCCTCCATGCTCATTGGAACACTGAGCTGTGGAGGGGCGGGGAGCGGCTTTCTTAGCGGCCCGCTGAGACTGCCATCAATCCAGGCACCTGGTGGATCCAGACTTCCAAAGTTGGGATGACACGGTGCCTGGACAGGAATGCACATGGAATGCCCCGTGTGACTATGAAACCTTAGTGGGTATCCACTTAAAGTGGATTTCCACACAAAAATGGAACTTCCGCTTTTCGGAACCCTCCCCCCCTCCAGTGTCACATTTGGCACCTTTCAGTGGGGAGGGGGGAGCAAATACCTGTTTAATACAGGTATCTTGCTCCCACTTACGGGCATAGATACCCGACATCGCGGGCGCCCTGGACAGGTAAGTGTCCTTATTTTAAAAGTCAGCAGCTGCAGTATTTGTAGCTGCTGACTTTAAAAAAAAAACGGCGGAACTCCACTTTAAACTGATAAATGTCCAGGAAAAATTGGGTCTGCATTGCTTATCTGGTCAATCTCAGTTGTATTAACAGAGGCACAAGAAGTCATGAGTATGAACATCCTGATGTGTTTTACATGTGAAAGTGCTTACTCATAAGGTCCACTTAAACTGAGTAAGTATCCACTTAAACTGAATTTGAACTTAGCGTTTGGCATTAATGACTTGTGAATATGAAAACAATGGCTGCAATTTAAGACGTGATCTCCTCCATCTTTCCTGTTACTCTTTTCACAATTATGTGCACCAGGCCCATTGTATGTTTCACAATCACCTTGCTATGACTTACATTATTTGCAGTCACTACCTTGTAGGAAAAAAGCCAAGAAAGGGAATCTGTTTTAAAACATAATCTGCTCTATCAATAAAACAAAACAAAAATATTTTCTCCAGCCAACTCCATAAAATAACATTCCATTATTCACGCATTAATAACAATAAAGATGTCAAGCTGTCAGATAAGAAGTTAATCTTGTTCTGAGCACAATTAAAGATGCTATTATCTGACCACCTGGGACCAATTTGGCTTTTATGATGTAGCAGGTTTCACTGATAAAAGGGATTAGTATATGACTGGACTGGAGGACTATGCAGATCTCATTAGATGGAACTAACGCTCATTTGTGTAATTGAGGCTTTTCAAACAATGACAGAAAAACACACCACTGCCATGTTCATAGTAAGAGAGTTTGGAGTTAATATTTGAGGTAGAATGACTACAGATTGACTAGGTATGTGAAGAAACTAGGGTTGCCACATCAATCCTTATTTAATCCTGGACACACATTAATTACACAGGTTCTGTGGCTCACTTGGTGTCTTACTTGGTGTACATTAAATCAGCCTCAGAACCTGTGTAATTAATATGTGTCCTGGATTAAAGGGATGATGTAGCAACCCTAGAAGAAGCATAACCATCATTTGCATCTAAAAGGATGTTTGGTGTGACCGTTCTATGTCAGAATGCCAAGATTTAAGATATAATTGCACCTGCTGAAAAAACAATTCTGAAACTGATAAAAAAAAAGTATTGTTCAGCTTAAATGCTACCAGGTGTTGTCTGCCCTAGTAAATTTCACCAATGGCAAAGGTCACAAAATAAGTCATCTGGCTGTAAATAAAGATGCAAAATCAGTTTGTCTATGGTCTTCCTAGTAGTAGTCACAAGATGCAATATACCACACTAGTGGGAAAAGGGTGGTTACTCCAGGTCCATCAGAACAGAGACGCAAATAACCAGGCCCGGATTTCCCACAAGGCCACCAAGCCAGGCCTCGGGGCGGCTGTGGTGCAGGGGTGGCACCACTCCTGTGGCGACTTCTCGGCTTTGGCGGCCGCCCCCCCTTATTTTACTATTTTTTTCGCCGCCGCCAGCCGCCGCTACAGGTCCGCGGCCGGCGGAGACAGTGTCTCCACTGGCCGCCATTTTGCAGAAGACCAGAACGCCTTGTGGCTGCCAATAGAAATTGAGCTGCAGTGCCGCCCACCCCGTTGCTCGTCTGACAGTCTGTGACATGTTGTGGGAAAGGCGGTGGGGCAGGGCGGGGGGTGGGCAGCCTCCCGGTCGGCTCAATTTCTATTGGCAGCCACCTGGCCAGCTCCGCCTATTGTTCCACACTGCCTGTTAGAGAGTCTCCACTGCTGGGAGAGGGGGGCTTCTCCACTGGGAACACCGGATGTAAGGGGGGCTTCTCCACTGGGGACACCTGATGTAAGGGGGCTTCTCCACTGGGGACACCTGATGTAAGGGGGGGGCTTCTCCACTGGGGACACCGGATGTAAGGGGGCTTCTCCACTGGGGGCACCTGATGTAAGGGGGGGATCTCCACTGGGGACACCGGATGTAAGGGGGGCTTCTCCACTGCGGACACCTGATGTAAGGGGGGGCTTCTCCACTGGGGACACCGGATGTAAGGGGGGCTTCTCCATTGCGGACACCTGATGTAAGGGGGGCTTCTCCACTGGGGACACCTGATGGGGGCTTCTCCACTGGGGACACCTAATGTAAGGGGGGCTTCTCCACTGGGGACACCTAATGTAAGGGGGGCTTCTCCCCTGGGGACACCTGATGGGGGCTTCTCCACTTGTGGCTGCCAATAGAAATTGAGCTGCAGTGCCGCCCACCCCGTTGCTCGTCTGACAGTCTGTGACATGTTGTGGGAAATTCGGTGGGGCAGGGCGGGGGGTGGGCAGCCTCCCGGTCGGCTCAATTTCTATTGGCAGCCACCTGGCCAGCTCCGCCTATTGTTCCACACTGCCTGTTAGAGAGTCTCCACTGCTGGGAGAGGGGGGCTTCTCCACTGGGAACACCGGATGTAAGGGGGGCTTCTCCACTGGGGACACCTGATGTAAGGGGGCTTCTCCACTGGGGACACCTGATGTAAGGGGGGGCTTCTCCACTGGGGACACCGGATGTAAGGGGGCTTCTCCACTGGGGACACCTGATGTAAGGGGGGGGGATCTCCACTGGGGACACCGGATGTAAGGGGGGGCTTCTCCACTGCGGACACCTGATGTAAGGGGGGGCTTCTCCACTGGGGACACCGGATGTAAGGGGGGCTTCTCCATTGCGGACACCTGATGTAAGGGGGGCTTCTCCACTGGGGACACCTGATGGGGGCTTCTCCACTGGGGACACCTGATGGGGGCTTCTCCACTGGGGACACCTAATGTAAGGGGGGCTTCTCCACTGGGGACACCTAATGTAAGGGGGGCTTCTCCCCTGGGGACACCTGATGGGGGCTTCTCCACTGGGGACACCTGATGGAGGCTTCTCCACTGGGGACACCTGATGGAGGATTCTCCACTGGGGACACCTGATGGAGGATTCTCCACTGGGGACACCTGATGGGGGCTTCTCCACTGGGGACACCTGATGGGGGCTTCTCCACTGGGGACACTGGATGAAAGGGGGGGCTTCTCCACTGGGGACACCGGATGTAAGGGGGGCTTCTCCACTGGGGACGCCGGATGTAAGGGGGGGCTTCTCCACTGGGGACACCTGATGTGAGGGGGGCTTCTCCACTGGGGACACCTGATGTAAAGGGGGCTTCTCCACTGGGGACACCTGATGTAAGGGGGGCTTCTCCACTGGGGACACCTGATGGGGGCTTCTCCACTGGGGACACCTGATGTAAGGGGGGGCTTCTCCACTGGGGAACACCAGATGTAAGGGGGGCTTCTCCACTGGGGAACACCAGATGTAAGGGGGGCTCCGCTGCTGGGGACACCAAATGTAAGGGGGCTCCGCTGCCAGGGACACAGATCTGTAAGCAGGGCCTCTGCTTCTGGGGGCACCTGATGTAAGCACGGACTCTGCTGGGGGCACCTGATGGCATCTGGTGGCAGGCGACGTGGCAGGTGACACGCTAAGGGGTCCCACTGATTCTCAATCATCTCAGACTCTAACCACACCCCCATTAGAATCACGCCCATATAAGCCATGCCCACTATTTTACATAAACCATGCCCTGAATGGTGGTGTGTGTGTGGGGGGGTGGCATTGAAGGACCCGGCCTTGGGGCGGCAAAGGGAGTAAATCCGGGCCTGACTATACCTACTATTATTAATGAAGTCCGATTATCTAGGTGTGCAGAGATACAACTAACTAAACCCACTGATACCAAAGAATAACAAATAACCCTATTGGTTTTAGGGCTTTTTCACATCAGATACTTTCAGGTGTATTTTTAATAGCATCCTGTCAGGGCCACAAGTATTACGCAGTGGCTCCATGGGATTGTAAGCCCCTAGAACCCCTTGGTAATATTATGTAAGGCCTGTTTTAGTTGGTAATGGGGTCTTTGTCCTGGGCAGTTTCTTGACTCTCCTTTGGTCTTTTTTTGGGTACCCCCTTTGGTGTATCCAGGCAGGATTTCAGCTATCAACTGCAGCTAGGGATATCGGCTAATTGCTTTTCACCCTTTGATTGGCTATGGTCTGAGGGAAACCTGTCAGCCAACCAGGATTCACACTCATCTTTAAAGGATAAGCTTAAAAAAAATAAAAAAAATGAAAATGCACATCTTTTTGCAGGTAAAAAAAAGGATTGTTTGTTTATTGAGAACCTGCAAAAGATTGCACTCATGATCATCAGATCGTGGGTGCAATGCAGAGCTCTTGCAGACTCCCATTCACAGAACACTGCTAATGAGTGGCAAAGCGGGGTGGGCAGAACCCAGAACGGTAAAAAATATATACACTATATATATAAAAATAGGGTAATACAAAAGTGAATGAAGCTGCTATACAAAAAGTGCTAAACACTTGACCACAATAAAAATATATAGATAAAGCGCTCACGTAAAGTCCATAAAAAACTGAAAAAATGCTTCTGCTGTGCAAACAGTGCAGAAAAAATGTTTCAGAAAAATTTTCAGGCATACCAAGACACCCCCACATGTGTCCCCACTCATCAGATCACAATGACACCCAGCTTTTTCAGTCTGGGGGTCAATAAGGCTTGTACCGATATCCAAAGGACGTTAGGCAGAATGAATGGTGGAACTTGTTGATAAATGTTTCTTCAAGATGATATCTCAGCCATAAACAGGTACCCAAAAGGAAAGAGATGGACTAATAGTGAAGTAAGCTAAGAACAGGCTTTATTGCGCATTAAAAATGCATACTTACAGATGTAACTGCAAAAAGCAAAGTACAAAATGTTATGGTTTTTTTTCAAAATTGTCACTTTTTTTTGTTTATAGCACAAATAATAAAAAACCACAGAGATGATCAAATACCACCAAAAGAAAGCTCTATTTGTGGGGGGAAAAAAAAGGACGCAAATTTTGTTTGGGTACAGCATAGATCGACTGCGCAATTGTCAGTTAAAGCGACACAGTGCCGTATCGCAAAAAATGGCCTGGTAATCGAGCAGCCGAATCTTCCGGGGCTGAAGTGGTTAATGACAGTTTTAGTAAATGGGCATGCAGTCGGGTCAGTATGCAGCAGGTGTGCTCTCTTCGACATATTATAACACAGACAACAATGTGGCCTTACTACAGTTGCACATCTCTGCACCTACAGTTCAAGCTCTCTGTAACCTTTGCCTAGTGGAACAAAAAATAAGGCTGTTTGTGGTGGGACCCTTGAACTCTCTTCAAAGCACTCATTCCCAAAATGAGGGTACTTATAATCCACAAGAAAGAAAGGGGTGATCCAGCTCTATTTTGGCAAAATACTACTGCCAGCAGCAAATCCCTGTGATGGCAAATAAGTTTGAAATAAGAGGGTGAACAAAGAAATCATACAACTCCGATGCTGAGTAGGTGTCCTGACGGCAAGTATTCTCATGACTCAGGTGGGTGACAACAGACATAGCACAGACCACTTCTCCTCTGGATGCCTCTGCACTGCTCACATGTCTTTGGGAGTCAGGTGAAAGTTAGCCTGCAAAACCCTGGGCCTCCCCTCTCAAGCCTACACCTGTATCTGGGGTCAACGTGGATCTTCTCACCTACAGGGTCTCTGCTCCCCTCTCTCTTGGGAGACTTTTGGTTCTCTCCTCTGAGCACAAACTGAGCTCCTACTGCTCTCATATACACTTCTGCATAGCTCACTCTACCTGTGGGCTGCTGGAAGCTTTCTCTAGTGACTATACTATCTACTCTCTAGTAACTATAATTTTTCTCCTGGGGTACCTGGCTGCCATTAATCACACCCATTACTCTGTCACCCCGAGAGTTTCCTGCCCCCCCCCGCACTTCCTTTATGGGAGTCGGGCTTTGAGAGCAGAGCCTTTGAAGTGGCCAAATGCATTGCTTTCTTCCTCCACCCCCATCACACTGTCCTATCTGTGGTAGGAAGGAAATGCCTAAGCTGTGTGGCTTCCTCAGCTAAATTGGCTGCCAGACAGAATTAAATATTAATTTAGACGAAAAGACATAAAAACAAATAAGAATAGTGTGTGTGTGTGTAACAACTGGGGAGTAGGAATAAAGGGTGATGTGTATGCCTTTTGTACTTTGTTGAACTATTATCTAGCTCTTTGTTCATGATATAGCTAAGCAGCTGCTTTGGGTAAGCTAAATGCCATAGACTAAAGTATAGATGCTCTTATCTTATAGGTTCAATTATTAAATGTCTTGGGTAGCACTGGCATGTGAATTGGGTGACTTCAATAGATCCTGCACCTCATCCCTGATTTAGTTATTTGTAAATGTGGAATAGAAGCTAGGGATTATACCGATGCTCTGCATATATTACCATATGTATACTCTGTATTTTACGCACCTTTTGACTTGTTATGTCTGATGGTTTAATGTAATAAAAAGTATTTTTATACCACAAACATTGTTTACTATTATATGCAGAGCACTGCTATAATCCCTAGCTTCTATCCCACAATTGTAAAAAAAAGTCTTGGTAGCATCAGGAGCTTGACCGGTGTTTTGGGTGAGCAAATTGGGCTATTACACAGGGCTTCCATATTCTTAAGGTTCCCTAGGTACTGCCCCCACCTACCCACAGCCTCCCCCGTACCTGAGGAGCTGCATCATCTGCAGCTGTGACAGCAAATCTGGAATTTTAGCTGTGGGAGGAGAACAAAACATGCATGTAGGGTTTTCTCATAGCAAGCTGATGGAAGAAAGCAGTTGTATGCAAAGTGGCAGCGGGTAAAAGATGCTGAAACTCAGTGCAGCAGTATAACGGGGACCATTTGGTGGAGTGATACTCCCAATGACATAGGGGCACTATTCCTCCTATTAGCGCAGAGGCACAATTCTTCCCCACTGACAAAAGCGCACCATTCTTCCCACTGACACTGGGGTATGGTTTTATTACACTGACGGTAGGGCATTCACTACTCTTACTTACACCGGAGCATTTATCACTCCTACTGACACTGGGGCATTTGTTACATCTACTAACACTGCGGCATTTATAATACCCACAGACTGTGTGTTATTTTTATCTTCCACTGGTGCAGGAGTATTTTTTTATAAACACTCCACTTGTTCATACATTAATCCCACCCCCTTCTCCACTGTGGATTTTCTCCACACTCTCTTCTGTCTAAATTGTCCCTAGTATGTACAGTATGAACGTGATTTAGGGACCTTAAATTGTAAGCTCCTTTGAGGCCAGGGACCATTGTGAGTTTACTAATTATAAATACCTGTAATAAATAATAAATAAATGTCAGAGGCCTTGCAATTTGGTTCTTGACAAGGGCACCTTATTATGTAAAGGTCGATTCACACCAACCACTGTGCATTCCTGTGCGATTCACATGCAGTTCTGTGTTGTGTGCATTCAGCCCATTCATTTTGAATGGGCTGAAATATCACCGCACTAAAAGTAGTGACTCACTGCAACAAGATTGTGTGGTACTTCAGTACCATGTGATCCGGTGCAGGCAAATGAACCTAATACTGACACCTGCTGCACATCGCAACTGCACTGCGTTTTCAACCTGGTGCTGGAAAAGAGCAAGGAACATTGGTTTCCTTGACCACATTCTGGTGTGAACTGACTGTAACACCTGTCTCAATTATGAGTAACACAATAAAGCAGCTAAACATACTCAACCATTATTCTTTCATTTAGCTCCGGTTCACACTGTCACGACTTGTCATGTGACTTGAGACTTCAAAGTCACATGACAAGTTGTGCCCCATTAACTACAATGGAACTCTTCTAATCGGTGCGACACAACTAGCTCCAACTTAGAAAAAAGTTCCTGCACTACTTTTGGTGCAACTTCAATATGACCTGCATTAACTTCTGTTATAGAAGTCGTATGCATGCTGTGTTGAAGTCGTACAGGGATGTTGGATTCAAAGTCACGTGGAAGTCGCAGCAGTATGAACCCAGGCTTAACATCAATTTACTAGATTGTCATTTGGATCTGGAATCCTGTTTACAACCCACTGATGGGGGGGGGGGGGGAGCACCACCTAGGTGCAGAGATTAAAAAGCTTTTAATAGCGCAAGATGAATGACACTTACAGGATGGAAGTTAATTCTGGCTCATAAGTCCAAGGATGGGGAAGATGTATGGTCTTTCTGCATCCATAGGGATGTAATCATCACTCTCCAGGCTGTATGGGTGGATGGATGTTGGCATCAGCATCCTGTGGCCACCAGGAAACAGGAACAGAAAACTAGCGTGAAACCCTGCCGGAAGTGACGTAGCCGGAACGAGATGGGGCCGGGCTGAATGGTAAAGGTTGTGTGGAGAGAATAGGCTATTATACTCACTATAGATGATGGGGCGTTGCCCCCCCAAAAATAGTTTATTACTATGGTCAACTGAACCATAAGGGTTAACAATCTACCACCTCCTAACAGTGAAGATACCGAAGTACTGACTCCAGAACCCCATCTGATGACCAAGATCTACCGGCCCTTGCTGATCTAGAAGAATTATACGCTGAGAATGCTTATGATGACCTTGATTGGCTTACACAGCATTGTGTCACCTCTCCCCCCATTATACATACAAGCTTGCGTCCAGTATCTCGTTTCCATCCCACATACAGCAAAGGCCCATATCTCCAAACATTTTATCAGGTTGTTTATTCAGATGTGATTCAGATGTGCAAATCCAACTCCTCACACAATTCCAAAAAATCTAATCTTACACCACCTGAAACAAAAGCTTTGGAGAATCTTATCAAAAATGAACAAATTATCATCAAGCCCGCAGACAAGGGAGGAGGCATAGTGATCCAAAACAAGGGTATCTACATACAAGAGGCTCGAAGACTTCTTTCTGACTCCCATTCATACCAAGTATCACTCAGTGACCCACTTCCAGCTTTCTCCACAGAAGCTAGTCAGCTCATTTCTAAAGCACTAAATGCAGGTAACATCTCCAAAACTGAAGCCTCTTTTCTTAAAAAAAGGTTTCTACAAGATTCCATACTTTTACCATCTACCAAAAGTTCACAAAAATATGGAAAATCCACCAGGTCGTCCTATAGTGTCACCAGTGGTTTCTCTAAATATATTGACCAATTACTTCAACCCTTAGATCAAAGATGGTACCCATGAATGCATGAATAAATGAATGAATGTCATCTACTAGACATTCTAGCACCATATGAATGGGAGCCAAAATATTGGTGGTTATCTCTTAATGTAACATCGCTTTAAACTTCAATTCCCCATGATGTAAATTAAATAAAAGCAGTAGAATACTTCCTATCGAAAGACCCCAACACGAACCCCAGACAGGCCCAGTTCATTTTGGAAGCCCTTTTGTTTTGCCTCAAACATAATTATTTTGAGTTTAATGGCACTTTTTATTTTTAAACACAAGGCACAGCTATGGGGGCTAATTTTGCCCCCAGTTATGCAAACCTTACCATGAGCAATTGGGAATTATTATACATTATCAACCACAACCCATTTGCTGCCCATGTGGTTTACTATGGACGACACATTGATGATATTGTCATCATATGGAGCCGCCCCCCATCTAATTGACAATTTTTTGACCCATTGCAACAACAATACATTAGGACTTTCCTTTACCTATGTTGTAGCCCAGGATTCACTAGCCTTCCTTGATCTTGAATTATGTCGTCGTGATGACAGACAGATTTATGCTAAGAATTTTGTTAAACCCACAGCCAGTAACTCCTTTCTACATTATCGTAGTTGCCACCATTCCCGAAGGGTTAACAATATTCCTCGTAGTCAATATTGTCGTTTAAGAAAAAATTGCACCCGGGATGATGATTATATTATCCATAGAGAGCTCCTTGCCAAAAAATTAATTGATAAAGGTTTCCCCACTCTTCTCATAAACAATATTTGAACCCTTCTCCAGTCTTGTCCACCCATCAGGAAGAGAATACTATAGTACAACCTACTCATTTTACCACACAATTCCACATTCATCATAAGAAAATGGAGTGTATATTGTCCAAACATTGGTCTATACTTTTGGATGACTCATCTTTACAGTCCTGCATCACAAAAAAAACGAAAGTCTCTTACCGTAAGGCCCGGAATATGAAAAGTAAAACAACTCCCAGCAAGCTAAAGTCACTGCCACCTGATAAGCCCTTGATCCTGATACCTTTGATAGGCATGTTCCAGTATAAAAAAACCTCTGTGTCTGACCTGTAAGTTTGTATAACATGGCCAATAGAATTTCTCACACAAAGAGAAAACATATCATATTAAAGGCTTCTTTAATTGCTCGACCAACTATGTGGTTTATTGCCTCACCTGTCCATGTGGCTTACTCAACGTCACCATTAGAGCACTCTGTGCATGTTTTGGAGAACATAGACACTTTATAGAAAAGGGTCCTGATGAACATAGCGTACCCCAACACTTCCTCGAATTCCATACGTCCACAATTGGCCTAAAAGTCTAGGTCAAAGCCATCCCCCCACTCGATTTCTGCTACAGAGCGTTTCAAACGTCTCTGCTGCAGGAATGATATTGGATTTACTCCTTGGGTACCCTCTCACCACGAGGACTCAACGAGGAACTGGATCATTCAATCATTTTCTATCACTCCTATTTCACATATTCATGTTTCCCCTTTTTTTCAGCGGACCCTTATGGTTCCGCCTATTCTACCTGACCATAGTAATAAACCATTTTTGGGGGGGCATCACCCCATCATCTATAGTGAGTTATAATAAACGTATATTAAATTAAGTCCCATGTCTTTACCCCTCAATGTGTTAAACATTTTTTCTTTTCTTTAAGGATATGTATATAGGTAGTCTTTTTAACATGAATTTAGGATTCATGTATGAATTATTATAATGTGTTTTTGAGTTTTTATTTTGTTTATGTAAAATTTATTGTTGCTATGAATTTTTTTTATATGCACCATGTACCAATTTTTTATAATAATAATTTTGCATGGATTTTCATAGATATTATTATTTGTATAAATTTACTATTATCGTTTGACTAACTATTCCAGTGTATTGTGCATAGACATATTTCTTAAGCCACCTTTGACACTTTGAGCTGAAATTTGTTGTCCCACAAGAACATGCTGGCACCCTTAGTTCTACGGCTCCTGGTGACTTATATATTGCCCTGGATGATGATTCCCTTTTAGGCCTGTAAAAGGAACTGAAGCTCAAAGTGCGTAGCCTATTCTCTCCACACAACCTTTCCCATTCAGCCTGGCCCCATCTCGTTCTGGTTACGTCACTTCTGGCCGCTCGGGCGCGTTAAACGCTGGTTGTCGGTTCCTGTTTCCTGGTGGCCACAGGACGCTGAGGACATCCAACATCCATCCACCTATACAGCCTGGAGAATGATGATTACATCCCTATGGATGCAGAAATACCATACATCTTCTCCATCTTTGGACCTATGAGCCAGAATTAACTTCCATCTTGTAAGTGTCATTCATCTTGCGCTATTAAAAGCTTTTTAATCTCTGCACCTAGGTGGCGCTTCCCCCTTTTCTCTCCCCCCTCCTTGTTTGTACAGAGCTACAACCCCTGGTTTTACACACATCCATATGTGCATTTTTCAACATAATACCCACTGATGTACTATGGACTAATTCATTTTTATGGACTCCTATGTGTGTTTTAACGTTTTTAACATTTTAATTCTCTACTACCATTTATTGGATCCAGCTGCATTTTTGCGCCAGATACAATTGTATATTGCAACCTACTGATGGACTATATATTTCACAAATTCTTCATATTGTAGCCATGCAAATCAACTCCTTGCTTTTCATACTGACAAGAACATATTCATATTGGAATTGGAGGACTCATACAAATCGCACAGCACAGCTTATAAATTGCCTTTTCATGGTTCAGTTTACAGGATTATTAGCACACTTTTACAGTCTAGTAGAAGGTACAGTTAAAAGACAGCCAAACTTTTTAAATTATACTCATACCAGTGTAGGCCTTACATTACTTTCCAGGCTATGTTGGTGGAAATGACCACAGCAGGCATCATGAAACTTCACAAGTGGTACAGCTTATATGTATTCAGATGGAAGTGCAGCATAATTTTCCTCTTTTGGTAAATTATAGCTGATCAGTTAAGTCAGAAATATCTGTAGGAATGCCAGTCTTGGTCTGTATTACATGTTGTGTGACATAAAAGTAGTAGCAAAGAAGATGAAACTCCTAGTACGTGTATATTTCTTTAAGTGTGTCTATTGCTAAAGAAAACTAGCCTAGGCTAAGGAGAAGAATCTGGAAAATAAGTTTCAGGCAGAAGTTACGTTTTGTTAGTCTTCTTTTTTCCCCTTTTTGCACAGACTGTATGAGAGTAACTCTGTAGAAAGACTATGTACACACTTTTTTCTAGAGCGATCATTGCCCATGATTACTCTGTGAAATGCTAGTAATCACCACACACAGGGAACTATTAAGTGCAACATGGACTGGCAATTAACTGATCATCTCTACATAATGGAGTTACAATCTCTTTGGTGAATGTCCATTAATTTAGCCACCTTTTTAAAAATATAGTGGTTCATACATTAGTATTCAATATCTTGGAAGCAAGTGGACAATCTAAAAATCAACAATTGTCAACACATGAGTTTGCATGTGGAGTTTTAATCAAATATAACTGATTGTCATGCCCCATACACACGGTCGGACATCCGACGGAAAATCTTCGATGGGAGCTTGTTGTCGGAAATTCCGACCGCGTGTAGGCTCCATCGCACATTTTCCTTTGGAATTTCCATCACACAAAATTTGAGAGCTGGTTCTCAAATTTTCCGACAACAAAATCCGTTGTCGTAAATTCCGATCATGTGTACACAATTCCGACGCACAAAGTTCCATGCATGCTCGGAATCAAGCAGAAGAGCTGCACTGGCTATTGAACTCATTTTTTTTTGCTCATTGTACGTGTTGTACGTCATCGCGTTCTTGACGTTCGGAATTTCCGACAAGATTTGTGTGACCGTGTGTATGCGAGGCAAGTTTGAGCCAACATCCGTCGGAAAAAAACATGGATTTTGTTGTCGGAAAATCCTATCGTGTGTACAGGGCATAAGAGTACAGCTTCAGTAGAAATTTCTACGGTGGATTTTGTTGCTTGTACTACCCAGCTGAGACATATTTAAAAGAAAAATACAATTTAAAGAAAAAGTACACATATTTCTACTACAAAGCCAATTTCATAATGTGATTCTAGTACATATTATCTTTCTGTTTCAATCTGCAGGCAGCAGATTGGAAAAAAAGATCAAAATTCTCTTCCTGGTTACCATAGCAACAGTACTATATAGACAGGAATTCCCAGAATTTGTATCCCTTTACCTTTGAAGCCAGCACACTGCTTAGAGCTTGAGCTTAAATTCCAGGATCCCCCCTACAATGTCCTTCTGTGTTTACAGCATTAGATGTTGGAGAGATAGCTTCTACCAGTACTCCATTCGATTAAGTAAAACTTGTATAGAGAGAAATACAGAGGCTACCATTGCTGACCTCCTTCTAAAATGCTACATGTCTGGCAGCCTTGCTGATTAAATGATTCCTTTGATCTGCAACAAGTCCACTATATGTATACAAAAGATACGCTGCGCTAAGGTGAAAATGTCAATCTGGAGATCATTAATGCATATGAGGTATACTGAAAATATTGCATAAGCGGCTTATCCAGCCACAGCAAGGCACAAAGGATATATGTATTAAAAAAAAAAAAAAAAAAACATTTTAAAGTGATTATAAGGTGCAATGTGTAAATAATATACTAGATGTATACCATTAGAATAATGCCCTCTACACACGGTCGGACTTTGTTCGGACATTCCGACAACAAAATCCTAGGATTTTTTCCGACGGATGTTGGCTCAAACTTGTCTTGCATACACACGGTCACACAAAGTTGTCGGAAAATCCGATCGTTCTAAACGCAGTGACGTAAAACACGTACGTCGGGACTATAAACGGGGCAGTGGCCAATAGCTTTCATCCCTTTATTTATTCTGAGCATGCATGGCACTTTGTCCGTCGGATTTGTGTACACACGATCGGAATTTCTGACAACGGATTTTGTTGTAGGAAAATTTTATATCCTGCTCTGAAAACTTTGTGGGTCGGAAAATCTGATGGAAAATGTGTGATGGAGCCTACACATGGTCGGAATTTCCGACAACAAGGTCCTAGCACACATTTTCCGTCGGAAAATCCGACCGTGTGTACGGGGCATTAGAGTAGTGATGATTAAACTCCTAACTGTATATATAATGAATGAAAAATTCTTTATATAATCTGAAATTTACCGTGTAAAAAATATATAAATACTATCACAGTGATAAGTGCAAAAAAACACAACAAAGTGCCAAGTGCCACACAATGAGTGTGAATATCAAATTCAAGATGTGATACGTGATTATTAAAGTCCAATTCATGAAAGAAATGCACATAAAGTCCATAAAAACAGTTAATAAAAAATCCAACGTGCGTGCATTAATCTTAGTGCTTAGTGCTCAGAATTCCATGCTCAAGTGCCATCCAGTGACTCCCCCGGGGACAGCCGCTCACCTCAGAGCGTGCAACTCAGCTGTGAGACTGAATCTAAACATGCTTATGAGCCATCCCATGGCTCAGTGATGGAATCCAGATACACAGTATTTAGCAGCAGCTCCACAGTTAGGAATAAAGGAAAAGAAAAACTGGATAGTGTGATATTGTTTATAAATGTTTATTGGAATAAAAGCTCCCCACATTAGGGTACTCACATTTGCAAGGTGCGTGAGTGCACCAATCTGATAACAGTCTCCAAAGTTTGCCTGTCAGGAGGGATAAGCTGTGCATCTCATCTCAGTGGAGTGAAAGGCTCCGTGCTCCATCCTGGCCCCTCCCCTGTTCAACACAGGGTCACGTGTCTTCATCAGGGGGATGTCTATGGCCAGATGTTTGTGTACACCTGACTAGCACACGTATATGAGCTTCTTGGACATCCCATTCCAAACCAAGGGCCCTGACTTTTCAGGTATAAAGGCCTTCACTTTTCTGGAAGGCTTTCCACACAATTTTGGAATGGGTCCGTGTAAATATGTGCCCAATCAGCCAGTCAACACTGTGCATGCTTTTAGTCCTGGTTCACTACATCTATGAGGGTTTGGGTGGGCACAGCAGCCCATTTATCCAAATAGGCTGCCATGCCTGTGTTTCCTGCAGAAAAAAAGTGCATGCAGCATTTTAAAAATGCAACCTGCTGACCTCCATACACTGCCCTGCAACCTGCTGACCTCCGTACACTGCCCTGCAACCTGCTGACCTCCGTACACTGCCCTGCAACCTGCTGACCTCCATACATTGCCCTGCAACCTGCTGACCACTTTACACCACCCTACATACTGCTGACCTCTGTACACTGCCCCACAATGTGCTGACCTCTGTATGCTGCCCTACAACCTGCTGACCTCTGTACTCTACCTTACAACCTGTCGACCTCCATACACTACCCTGCAACCTGCTGACCTCTGTACACTGCCCTACAACCTGCTGACCTCTGTACACTGCCCTACAACCTACTAACCTCTGTACGCTGTCCTACAACTTGCTGACCTTTGTACGCTGTCCTACAACCTTCTGTCCGCCGTACACTGCCCCACAACCTGCTGACCTCTGTACACTGCCTTACAACCTGCTGACCTACGTACACTGCCCTACAACCTGCTGACCTCTGTACACTGCCCTGCAACCTGCTGACCTCTGTACACTGCCCTACATACTCTTTCCTCCCTTCCTTCTCTCCTTTCTCCCCTCCCTATCTCTTTCCTGCTCTCTCCCTCTCTCTTTCTTCCATTCTCCTTTTCTCTCTACCTTTCTCTCTCTCTCCATCCCTCTCTTCCCTCTCCCTCCATCCCTCTTTCATCTCAAACTCTAACCACACCTCCTTTAAGCAAAGCCCAATATTTAGTTAAAACCGCCCATTTTTCGCTGCAGCATGCTGTGCACGTTGCATTTTTTCTCTCCACCTACGCCACGCCCACAAATGAATGCCCAGCCCCTAATTTAAATAAGACTCCACCTACAGACAAAAAAAGTGTTCCTATACATTTTTTTAGAACGTTGGCAACTATGGAAATGACATATCTAGGGGGCGTTCTGTACACAGAACGCCTCCAGGTAGCCATATTGCATTGCATTTTACAGAAAAATACAGCGCTACAGATTCAAAAGGAAAGGTAATTTTTAATGATAGTCAGTTATAATATGACTTGCAATTGTATATGGTTTAAAAAAATAAATATTTTATTTGCTATTTGTTTCCCACAAAAGTGGAGTTACCCTTTAACAAAAGTTACACTGTGGCAATCAGTGCTTATGTTATTTATGGCAGTAATTTAAATGTGTCTCCTTTTGTTTCAAGCAAAGATATACTGTATATAGAGAAAAGACAGATAAAGAAAGAAAAGATTTTTGACAGAAAATGTCATTTGTGTTAATGGAGAGCTTTGGACGAAGTAGGAAATGTGTTTATGAGCCCAGTAGGCCTTGATGTCTAATAAGGTTATCAGCAAGTGAAAACCTGAGGAACTGTTAGGAGGAGAAGAATTTCTCCCACATGGCTGTAAAATATTATTCCATCTATATGTTCCTTGGGAGAAATGTTCATTATTTGCCTTGGAAACCTGTGAATATTTGACTGCAGAGCAGCTTGACAGGTGGATTAAACCTTTCCTCCGGATGGCTGTAAAGAGGAAAGATGATAGAATCCTACATGGGGGCATATTAATTTCAGCTCCCAACAGTTAATGGTTTAAGAAAAGACAGTGAAAAACAGTCTAGATTTTTTTTTAATTTCATTCTAAGTGTCGTGGTTTGTCTTTTAGTTAAGCTGCATTTTATTCTGCTAAACCAATCAGGTTTTAAAAAGCAGTTTTTGTTTTCCTGTTATGTGACACTGTAGAAAAATAATGACAATTACTTTATGACCAAAGGTGGATTGCTTTCAGTCTCATGGTCCAAGTTGTCTGGGTTTCTATTCTCCAATGCTGAAAAAGGGAACGGATGTCCCCATGTTATTTCTTTGGTGTAAGTGCTTCAGCTGCCTCCGCAGTACATTGTAAATCCTGTTGTGTTTGTGTGCAGCAGTACCCCCGTAGGGGCTGCTGGTGATTGTGGTCCGTCCCCCACCCTGCAGAGCCAGGCACATGAATTTCCAGACACACTTTAGTCAAGTATCAGTTCTTATACTTTGGGGATGAGGATAGTGTACATATGGGATGCCTAATTGATGGAAGATAGAAAAATGCAGGGACTAACTATATACACATCTGATATATACAACCTCTCCTCTTCACCTCTAGCACATACACTTTATTGCAGACTATCACTCCCAGGACCAGCTAGCACCGTTGTTGAGGCCTGACACTGGCTCAGCCAGGCCCAATGCAAATGCCCTTTGAAGGCAGGGACCGCGGGCCCCTATGGTGTAGCAAAATATGGAAGTCCTAGTGCTAGCTATCCCACATGTTGCTACTGATCCCAATACAACCTCTTCAGGCCCTGCCAGCCATCCTGGCTGCAGCTGCCCCTTTCCTTTGACTTTGCCACCACAGTCCTCCTGATTGGCTCTGCACCAATCCCAGACTGCTGCATCCCAAACCCAGTCCTCTCAGGCGTGCCTCCCAGTCCTCCTAACTGTGTATCACTTACCAGCCCTCTTGGCTGATCTGGTTGCTCCTGGAGACTTGCCCAGCAGTGTTCTCCCACTGTCCTCCTTGCTCCCAGTGCCTCCTGTCCACGACACCTCTGTCTGTCTTAAGGAGGGCCCTGTCTGCACTTGAGCCCAGGCCCAAGGTCACCCCCCCCCGACTGGGGAGCTCCCATGACAGCCTAATAGTCCATCTCCAGGTTCCATCCGAACTCTCCACTCCAGCAGGGCTGCCCCTGAGCATTTGAGGGGGCCTGCCCCCCTGCCAATCCAAGTTGGGGATTGGTCAGGGTCCTCAGAATACTCCAGGAAGCTCCACCTTACTTCCCCTTCCCATTCTTTCCAGAAGGCAACAGAACATTGGAGAAGTAGGGGGGAGGTCTCAGTGATGCTGCCTGTGAGTCATCCAGCTCTCCCTGGATTTCTGCCCAACCCAGGACAAAAAAACAGACTCGCTTTGCTGCCAGCCAAGCCTGCATAAATTTACCTGTACTAGAAAAAAAAGCCTATTTACACTTCTAGCACTAGAGGGTGCTACATGTGTATACAGCCTGTGTTGTTTTTTGGTTAAAGCAGAAGTAAACCCTTCTATAATTTTAGCCAAGGAAGCTACCATCTTGGCCGGTGTTTGATCTTCAACTGCCATGATGTTTGCTACACATGTGATCAGTTATGACACCAGCCATTTGATGGCTTAACAGTTTGGTTGAAAGCACAACTAATGTGACTTTTGGCGGCTCCCGCACGCATGCGCAGCAGTGACATCATTGCGCCCTGGCCACTCACGTAGCCGGAGGCCGCAAACCCAGAAGGAAAACCAGGTGAAGATAGAAACCCTGTCAGCAGTGACAGTGTCCTGCTGGAGGGCTTAGTTTTAAGGTAACTACCGTATATACTCGAGTATAAGTCGAATTTTTCAGCACATTTTTTTGTGCTGAAAGTGCCCCCCTCGACTTATACTCGAGTCAAGCACTTTTCTGCAGCAAAAAATTTCATTTTCCAAACTGATTTTGGGGCCCCGTATCTCAGGCCCACTTGGTGCTAGGAACCCCAAATTTGGTATGCAAACCCAGAAGAACTGGTACCATAACATATCCAAAGATGGGGTTACTAGCATCAAGTGGCCCTGAGATACAGGGCCCCAAAACCAGTTCGGAAAATGTCATTTTCTGCTGCAGAAAAGTGCTTGACATTTTCTGAACTGATTTTTGGGGCCCTGTATCTCAGGGCCACTTGGTGCTAGTAACCCCAGCTTTGGAAATTTGATGATGCTAGTTCCACTGGGGTTGCACACCAAATTTGGGGTTCTTAGCACTAAGTGGCCCCAAGATACAGGGCCCCAAATTCGGTCAACTGTGTCCATCTGCAGCAATGTCATTTTGGGACCCTTTGAGTTCAGAGACCCCAAATTTTGGCTGCAGCTACGGGGCATCTAGGAACCCTTAACTACCAAGTTTGAAGTTCAGGGGACCTATGGCTGCAAATGGGCACAGTGAGGCATGCAAATGGGCACAGTGATGCTGCAAATGGGCATTGTTGACCCTCTTTTCCACTTACAGTAGCTGTGCATTTCTCACCCTCGTCTTATACTCGGGTCAATACATTTTTCCCATTTGTTTTGTGGTAAATTAGGGCCTCGACTTATACTCGGAACGACTTATACTCAAGTATATATGGTACATTTCCGGGATATGCCTTCACAAGGCAAGTATGCTTTAAATTTTTTCCTCCAATGTTTTAGTTTTTAGTTCTGCTGTTTAGACTGCAGATTATGTGGATTTTGATTATTTTCATTCTAAAATGGATTTAGTGCAGTGTAGAGCAATATTTTCAAAAACATGTGACTTCCTGTCTGATAATACTAAAAACCAAAACTAAGGGAATGTAGTTCTGGTTGTTCTAAATGAGTCTGGCTCTATGCCCTCAAAAATCAGGCTTAAACTTACAAATTTTCTGTTTACTATGGACGGTTTCCATCATCTGTGAAGGAATAACATTAGCTAATTCACAATAGAGATTACCTCGAGCTTCCTGTGTATGGTATTTTAATGTACCTTAGCATGAAATTATGTATAAAAATGTGTTTGCAAAGATTTTTGCACGGGTTGACGCTACCGAAAGTGGTAGTAAACTCAAGGTTACCACTTGTACCAACAGGTAAGCCTATAATAAGACAAGACCTGTAGGTACTGTGAATATCTCCTAAACTGTTTAGGAGATATATACACTGCATGCAGCTTGTGCTGTCACTGGCGCATCCACTCTGAAGGTCGTGCCAGACCTTCAGAGCCTGTGCCATAAACGTCGGCTCCTGCGCGCATGCACAGGAGTGACATCATTGCTGCCCTGACCACTCGCGTAGCCAGAGGGCGCGAACCCCGAAGGAAAACCAGGTAAAGATGGAAGCCCTGTCAGTGGTGACAGTGCCCCCCTAGAGGGCTTGGTTTTAAGGTAAATTTCTAATAATTTACTAGTATGTGATAAAAAATAGTAGTAAATGTGCCCGCGCTAGTATAGTGTCACATATAAAATATATAATATATAAAAAATATTTTCACATATAAAACACATGTAATGTGATAAATAAAACCATACAGGTAAAATATAATGCAAATAACTATAAATGATAAACCACCAAGTGCATATAAAGGTGCAATCGTGGTAGTAACTAATAAAAGTGCAACGTGCTAAAATATAAATATCAAAACACTTTCCAGTGACAAATGAGTGTATATCCCAATTAATAAATACAAATCACAAAAAATGTGAATAAATAGTGTCCATAAAATGAATAAACATCATGCTTCTTCTGATGGGTGTATAAATCACAACACGTGAAAACTGTGCTCTCCCGTGACACCCCACATGTGCTTGCGCTCACCTTCAGTCCTGTGACACAGTAATTAAACGGTGTCAAAATAAGCATTGGGGCCACTCCTAGGTTCACTTAGGATACAATGATGCAAAGACACTCCTCCCAGGTGAAACTGCTAGGCTCACTCAGGTTACAATGGTGCAAAAACACTCCTCTCAGGTAAAACCAAGATCCAAAATCATAGAAAAAACAAACAGAGGGACTCCATAGTGCAATATAGCCAGGACATTTATTAAAGAATAAGCCCTCCAAGAGGGTACTCACATTGGATGGGTGCTAGAGTGCACCAGACTGTACAGGTAAAATAATAAGCAGCTGATCGTATGGCGTGCGGTATGGCATGTGCAATCCTCCTCCTCTGCTGACAGCTCCGTCCTACCCCTCCCCGACGCGTATTCGGCACAGGGGTTTCGTGCCTTCCTCTGGGGGATAACATTGGACGGATGCACAGTGTGAGATATATATGCTGTCGGCGGCCATTTTGCCGAGGACCGCCGACCACCGTATTAAGAGACGAATCACTAAAGCGGACATTTTGCCTGTGCCCACCAGTCTATAATGTGACTTCAATACTGTGTAATGATTGGAAAGTGAAACCTAATCACATATCATCTAATCGGATTGTGTCGGCGGCCATTTTGCCTAGGCCCGAGGACAGCTCTAGTGATGGGCTACACCTATAATGTGACCTAATCACATATCATCCAATCGGATTGTGTCGGCGGCCATTTTGCCTAGGCCCGAGGACAGCTCTAGTGATGGGCTACACCTATAATGTGACTCCAATACTGTGTAATGATTGGAAAGTGAAACCTAATCACATATCGCCTATCATCCAATCAGATTGTGTCGGCGGCCATTTTGCCTAGGCCCGAGGACAGCTCTAGTGATGGGCTACACCTTTAGGTAAACAACAATAGTTATCATCAAGTGACAGCAATTACCAGCTACCTGAAAATTTATAAAATTAATAATAATAAATAGAGTGGTCTTCATTAATTGTAGTGTAGTGACATAATGTGTATAGATAAATTAGGATAGAGCTGTACATATAGGAGCCATGTCACACCGCACCTCATCTAACCTTAAACATTATAGATAAAAAACAACCCCAATATGTTATCTTTATTAAAACGAATCATACATTACATCAAATTCTCCCCCTCAGAACCTCCTGAAAATCAATAGATCATAAAAGACATCCACGTATCAGATCCCCATATTGGAGTGTAATTAATTAGAATAGGTTAAAATATAAATATAAATATATAATTAATCCCCAATATTCCTGTCTAATCAGTTGTATATTATATTATATAAAAATATATATTTTATTAATAAAAACGCCCGAATAAATTAATAAGACATTATCAATAACGGTACTATTAAAATAATGTGTAAAAACCCACGTAAAACTCGATTTGTATAAAAACCATCTGAAAGGTACAATAATCTAAGGCTAACTCTTTTATCATTAGAAATTACTGAGGAAACATGTTAAGTCAAAGTCCCTATTGAGCCCCCCAGGGAAAAGTGAACCCAATTGGTGTATCCACCAAGATTCCCGTTTATTGATATCTCTCGTGAAATTGGAACCTCTCCAATGTCGTTTAGGGGCCTCTATCCCCCAAAATTTCATCCCCACCGTACTCTTATTATGCATTTTCTCAAAATGGATATATAAATGATGTTTGTCTGACCCTTTATGGATGTTGCGTACGTGTTCCTCTAATCTGTCTTTTAGGGCTCTGGTGGTACGCCCCACATAGATAAAATCACATGGGCACTTTAAAGCGTATACGACCCCAATAGTGTCACACGATATGAACTCCCTGATAGTATAGGATTGATGGGTTCTGGGATCATGGAATTCCTTTAACCTTCTATCATTCCCTGGAACTCTCACACAGCTGTAGCATCTACCACATCCATAGAAGCCCTTAAGATCCCAAAACATTCTAGGATTTGGTGGGGGTGGCTCAACTACGTTGTGTACCAATATATCCCTTAGATTGGGTGCCTTTTTAAAAACAATTTTAGGTTTCTCCGGGAGCACACTTTTGAGGTGAGTGTCCTGCTTTAGGACATTCCAGTATTTTCGTATAATTTTCTGTACTTCATTATTTTGTAGGGAGTAATCAAGAACGATACTAATATTGTCATTAGCGTTGCCATCCATAATTTCAATCTCATCTCTCAATAGATTGTCCCTCTCCAGACGTTCGACCTCCATTTTTTCTTTTTGTAGGAAATCGTTGTGGTATCCTTTATCTAAGAACATGCTGCTTAGCTTGTTGGACTGCCACTCAAAGTCCTCAATTTTTGTACAATTCCTTCTCATTCTCATATATTGGCCCCTGGGAATGTTCCTCAACCAGGGTTTGTAGTGACAGCTGGTAATGGGTATATAAGAGTTACGATCTGTTGCTTTAAAAAATGATCTGGTAATGATACCTTCATTGGTGTTAAAAATGTCCAGATCTAAAAAATGGACATATTCTTTATTGACATCCCAGGTTAAGGAGATATTGAGATCGTTGCGGTTCATGGAATCCAGTAGTTGCATTAATGCCTCCATGCTTCCCTTCCAAACGATCAGTAGATCGTCAATAAATCTCTTGTACAATAAAATATTATCACCTACTCCATTCAGAACTCCTTCCTCTTCCCATTGGGCCATATACAAGTTCGCTACGCTGGGGGCAAATTTAGCGCCCATAGCGACACCTTTTATCTGTAAGTAAAATTTGTTCCCATATCAGAAAAAATTATGGCGTAAACAGAAATCTAAACATTTGAGGATAAATATAACAAAATCTCCATCCACGGGTTCCTCCTTCCTCAGGGCCCACTCTACTGCTTTCATGGCTCCCTCATGGTCTATGCTAGTATACAAAGAGGCTACGTCCCCTGTGGCCATGATCATATTATCTTCTGCGTTGCATTCACTTAATAATTGTAATGTGTGCTTAGTATCCCTGAGGTAGGCTTTTGTTTTTTTCACTAGTGGTTGCAGGTGGATGTCTATATATTCCCCCAACCGGGAAGTCAAAGATTCAATGCCACTTACTATTGGCCTTCCCGGGGGGTTTTTGCTATCCTTATGTATCTTTGGTAGGAAGTATATCAATGGTATCTTGCTAACTGTAGGGACAAGATATTTTGCTTCCTGTTTACTCAGGAGTCCTTCTTCCTCACCATCATGAACAATATTTTCTAATATACTTTTGAAGGATTTGGTAGGATTCCTATCCAATGGTCGGTATGTATCAGTATCGCTCAATATCCGTTCCATTTCTCCCTTATACTGCTGTAGGGATAGTACAACTATCCCCCCGCCTTTATCCGCTGGTCTCACCACTATATCTGTTCTTGTATTTAGTGAATTCAAACCTCTAGTGAAATCCTTGTGTTCATAGAATTTCTTTGTAGGTAATTGCTCTAATTCAGTTGTCACCAATTTCTTAAATAAATCTACGTATTTATTGTTGGCTATATTGGGGTTAAAACCGAGTTATTCCTTAGATTGGTGTACCTGTTGTTTACAGTGGCTTTTTCAATAGGATTCAGGGCATAATATTTTTTAATGTTCAATTTTTGGATAAACTTTTGTATTCCAATATATGTCTCAAATTTGTTGAGCCCTTTCTTGGGGGCGAACTTAATGCCTTTATCGAGAACCAGTAGTTCTTCCCTAGAGAGCGGAGCACCACTGAGGTTAAAAATCCCCTCTCCTAATCTTCTCGCCTTCTTTTTCTGCTGTATCCTTCTCCGCTCTCTAGGGAAGAACTACTGGTTCTCGATAAAGGCATTAAGTTCGCCCCCAAGAAAGGGCTCAACAAATTTGAGACATATATTGGAATACAAAAGTTTATCCGAAAATTGAACATTAAAAAATATTATGCCCTGAATCCTATTGAAAAAGCCACTGTAAACAACAGGTACACCAATCTGAGGAATAACTCGGTTTTAACCCCAATATAGCCAACAATAAATATGTAGATTTATTTAAGAAATTGGTGACAACTGAATTAGAGCAATTACCTACAAAGAAATTCTATGAACACAAGGATTTCACTAGAGGTTTGAATTCACTAAATACAAGAACAGATATAGTGGTGAGACCAGCGGATAAAGGCGGGGGGATAGTTGTACTATCCCTACAGCAGTATAAGGGAGAAATGGAACGGATATTGAGCGATACTGATACATACCGACCATTGGATAGGAATCCTACCAAATCCTTCAAAAGTATATTAGAAAATATTGTTCATGATGGTGAGGAAGAAGGACTCCTGAGTAAACAGGAAGCAAAATATCTTGTCCCTACAGTTAGCAAGATACCAGTGATATACTTCCTACCAAAGATACATAAGGATAGCAAAAACCCCCCGGGAAGGCCAATAGTAAGTGGCATTGAATCTTTGACTTCCGGTTGGGGGAATATATAGACATCCACCTGCAACCATTAGTGAAAAAAACAAAAGCCTACCTCAGGGATACTAAGCACACATTACAATTATTAAGTGAATGCAACGCAGAAGATAATATGATCATGGCCACAGGGGACGTAGCCTCTTTGTATACTAGCATAGACCATGAGGGAGCCATGAAAGCAGTAGAGTGGGCCCTGAGGAAGGAGGAACCCGTGGATGGAGATTTTGTTATATTTATCCTCAAATGTTTAGATTTCTGTTTACGCCATAATTTTTTCTGGTATGGGAACAAATTTTACTTACAGATAAAAGGTGTCGCTATGGGCGCTAAATTTGCCCCCAGCGTAGCAAACTTGTATATGGCCCAATGGGAAGAGGAAGGAGTTCTGAATGGAGTAGGTGATAATATTTTATTGTACAAGAGATTTATTGACGATCTACTGATCGTTTGGAAGGGAAGCATGGAGGCATTAATGCAACTACTGGATTCCATGAGCCGCAACGATCTCAATATCTCCTTAACCTGGGATGTCAATAAAGAATATGTCCATTTTTTAGATCTGGACATTTTTAACACCAATGAAGGTATCATTACCAGATCATTTTTTAAAGCAACAGATCGTAACTCTTATATACCCATTACCAGCTGTCACTACAAACCCTGGTTGAGGAACATTCCCAGGGGCCAATATATGAGAATGAGAAGGAATTGTACAAAAATTGAGGACTTTGAGTGGCAGTCCAACAAGCTAAGCAGCATGTTCTTAGATAAAGGATACCACAACGATTTCCTACAAAAAGAAAAAATGGAGGTCGAACGTCTGGAGAGGGACAATCTATTGAGAGATAAGATTGAAATTATGGATGGCAACGCTAATGACAATATTAGTATCGTTCTTGATTACTCCCTACAAAATAATGAAGTACAGAAAATTATACGAAAATACTGGAATGTCCTAAAGCAGGACACTCACCTCAAAAGTGTGCTCCCGGAGAAACCTAAAATTGTTTTTAAAAAGGCACCCAATCTAAGGGATATATTGGTACACAACGTAGTTGAGCCACCCCCACCAAATCCTAGAATGTTTTGGGATCTTAAGGGCTTCTATGGATGTGGTAGATGCTACAGCTGTGTGAGAGTTCCAGGGAATGATAGAAGGTTAAAGGAATTCCATGATCCCAGAACCCATCAATCCTATACTATCAGGGAGTTCATATCGTGTGACACTATTGGGGTCGTATACGCTTTAAAGTGCCCATGTGATTTATCTATGTGGGGCGTACCACCAGAGCCCTAAAAGACAGATTAGAGGAACACGTACGCAACATCCAGAAAGGGTCAGACAAACATCATTTATATATCCATTTTGAGAAAATGCATAATAAGAGTACGGTGGGGATGAAATTTTGGGGGATAGAGGCCCCTAAACGACATTGGAGAGGTTTCAATTTTACGAGAGATATCAATAAACGGGAATCTTGGTGGATACACCAATTGGGTTCACTTTTCCCTGGGGGGCTCAATAGGGACTTTGACTTAACATGTTTCCTCAGTAATTTCTAATGATAAAAGAGTTAGCCTTAGATTATTGTACCTTTCAGATGGTTTTTATACAAATCGAGTTTTACGTGGGTTTTTACACATTATTTTAATAGTACCGTTATTGATAATGTCTTATTAATTTATTCGGGCGTTTTTATTAATAAAATATATATTTTTATATAATATAATATACAACTGATTAGACAGGAATATTGGGGATTAATTATATATTTATATTTATATTTTAACCTATTCTAATTAATTACACTCCAATATGGGGATCTGATACGTGGATGTCTTTTATGATCTATTGATTTTCAGGAGGTTCTGAGGGGGAGAATTTGATGTAATGTATGATTCGTTTTAATAAAGATAACATATTGGGGTTGTTTTTATCTATAATGTTTAAGGTTAGATGAGGTGCGGTGTGACATGGCTCCTATATGTACAGCTCTATCCTAATTTATCTATACACATTATGTCACTACACTACAATTAATGAAGACCACTCTATTTATTATTATTAATTTTATAAATTTTCAGGTAGCTGGTAATTGCTGTCACTTGATGATAACTATTGTTGTTTACCTAAAGGTGTAGCCCATCACTAGAGCTGTCCTCGGGCCTAGGCAAAATGGCCGCCGACACAATCTGATTGGATGATAGGCGATATGTGATTAGGTTTCACTTTCCAATCATTACACAGTATTGGAGTCACATTATAGGTGTAGCCCATCACTAGAGCTGTCCTCGGGCCTAGGCAAAATGGCCGCCGACACAATCCGATTGGATGATATGTGATTAGGTCACATTATAGGTGTAGCCCATCACTAGAGCTGTCCTCGGGCCTAGGCAAAATGGCCGCCGACACAATCCGATTAGATGATATGTGATTAGGTTTCACTTTCCAATCATTACACAGTATTGAAGTCACATTATAGACTGGTGGGCACAGGCAAAATGTCCGCTTTAGTGATTCGTCTCTTAATACGGTGGTTGGCGGTCCTCGGCAAAATGGCCGCCGACAGCATATATATCTCACACTGTGCATCCATCCAATGTTATCCCCCAGAGGAAGGCACGAAACCCCTGTGCCGAATACGCGTCGGGGAGGGGTAGGACGGAGCTGTCAGCAGAGGAGGAGGATTGCACATGCCATACCGCACGCCATACGATCAGCTGCTTATTATTTTACCTGTACAGTCTGGTGCACTCTAGCACCCATCCAATGTGAGTACCCTCTTGGAGGGCTTATTCTTTAATAAATGTCCTGGCTATATTGCACTATGGAGTCCCTCTGTTTGTTTTTTCTATGATTTTGGATCTTGGTTTTACCTGAGAGGAGTGTTTTTGCACCATTGTAACCTGAGTGAGCCTAGCAGTTTCACCTGGGAGGAGTGTCTTTGCATCATTGTATCCTGAGTGAACCTAGGAGTGGCCCCAATGCTTATTTTGACACCGTTTAATTACTGTGTCACAGGACTGAAGGTGAGCGCAAGCACATGTGGGGTGTCACGGGAGAGCACAGTTTTCACGTGTTGTGATTTATACACCCATCAGAAGAAGCATGATGTTTATTCATTTTATGGACACTATTTATTCACATTTTTTGTGATTTGTATTTATTAATTGGGATATACACTCATTTGTCACTGGAAAGTGTTTTGATATTTATATTTTAGCACGTTGCACTTTTATTAGTTACTACCACGATTGCACCTTTATATGCACTTGGTGGTTTATCATTTATAGTTATTTGCATTATATTTTACCTGTATGGTTTTATTTATCACATTACATGTGTTTTATATGTGAAAATATTTTTTATATATTATATATTTTATATGTGACACTATACTAGCGCGGGCACATTTACTACTATTTTTTATCTATCTACACGCAAGGAAACGTGGTTCAGTGCTTGCAGCTTAAATAGTTTACTCCTTAGAGGCATTAGTCCATCTGTGGCTCGCAAGACACCTATATTTTGTTTACTAGTATGTGATGCATACTAGCATAATATGGCACTTGCTTGCAGGGAAAGGTTTTTTTTGTGTTTTTACAGCTTTAAATATCACTAGTTACTGCCTAGAATTTGAAGTTTCTATGGAAATGGAATCATCCGAGGGAAAGATAAAATACCAATCCATAAGAAAAGGAGGATTACAATATTAAATATGCAGTTCATGCAAACAATATACATTGCATGCTTATGCAATATTTATCTTTGTGAATTATGGATAAAACCACTTGTTTATTTCAAGTTTGGTTAATATATGGCCTAAATCAGTTTTGCATATTTTGAATAATTTCTACCCCATTATTTTTTTTTATCTTATTTTGTATATATTCTGCTTTTTCAGGTGTTATATAATATTGTACCATGGTACAAATCTGAATTTCTATAATTCATTTGTAATTTTTGCTAAAAGAAATACAATGTGCCTCAAGTCAATTGTTATGGCTTATCTGCCTCACATTTATCATACCAATATCTTACACGAATAAAAAAAGCCCTCCAAACCATGTGATTGGTAGACATTTGGAGAGTCCAGCATCCAGCTGAGCGAGACTATACATTTTATTCAGTGCCACATGATAGCTACTCTCAAATTGACTATGTATTGGTATCTCAGTCTTTATTACCAGCAGTAGTGAACTCCTCAATTGGAATACAAATGGTATCTGACCATGCCCCAGCGTTTATAGACCTTCAGTTGGTCAAGTCGATTAATAGACCCTGGTCATGGAAACTCAATGAATCGTTGATACAGGAAGGTCAACTTTGTAAGGATAACTGTGTTGCCCTGGGAGTTGGGTAACTCCACAATTAAATCCGTAGACAGGTGGGTCCAGGGCCTCTCTCCATTGGGTATGGGTTGCTGGAGGCCCACTGGAAGGTGTCATGGAGTCTTACTCTGAGCACACATAGGAGAACAGGCAGCTACGAAGGCAGTTACACCAGCATGTAGACTAGGCCACCAGAATTGTTGGGAAATAGCCCAAAACAGATGATTCTTCCCAGGGTGGCCAGCAGCCTTGGGAGAATGGTAAGTCTGGAGCACAGCAGTACGGAGACTCTCTGGGACAAAGCAGCGGCCACAAGGTTTCTCAGGAGGAGCATGGACCCGAGCAGCAAGAATTTTGTCACCCAAAGGAGAAGTGAGACTGGTGCGAACCTTATCCAGAATACAATCAGGAGGAATCACAGGTACCAGAACTGACTCCATCTTGGAAGTGGAGGAAAATTGTCGTGACAAAGCGTCAGCCCTTACATTCTTAGTACCGGATAAAAAAAAGACAATGTAATTGAAACTTGACAAGAAAGGAGCCCATCGCACCCTTCTGGGGGAGAGGAGTTTAACCTCAGACAAGAATGTGAGATTCTTATGGTCAGTAAGAATGAGAGCCGGAACAGTGGTACATTCGAGGAGATGTCTCCATTCCTTCAGGGCTAAAATAATCGCTAACAGCTCTCTGTCCCCAATCTCGTAATTGCACTCTGCAGGTGACAATTTCTTGGAAAAGTAGCCACAAGGATGCATAGCGCTCTCAGAGGTAGGACGTTGAGACAGCAGGGCGCCAACTCCAGTCTCAGAAGCATCAACCTCAAAGATAAAAGGTAACGTAGGATCAGGATGTGCCAACCCATGAGCAGAAACAAAGGCAGCCTTGAGACTCTCAAGGGCCTTAATGGACTTCGGAGACCAACTCTGTGGGTTACCGTCCTCTCTGGTCATATCAGTCATTGGCTTGACTAGAGACGAGAAATTATGAATAAACTTCCAATAATAATTGGCAAAGCCAAGAAAACGCTGCAGGAGGGGTAAATCCACGGGTCGGGCCACTGTAGGACTGCTGAATGTTTCTCTGGGTCCATCGAAAAACCAGCAGTGGAAATGACATAACCCAGGACGTTAACCTGTTCACAATGAAATTCGTACTTCTCCAATTTACAATAGAGATTGCTCTGTCTTAGTTTCTGAAGCACATTACAGACATCAGTGTGGTGGTTCTCCAGGTACTTGGAAAATATGAGGATATTGTCGAGATAAACCACCACACATAACTGCAACAAATCTCGGAGGACATCGTTTACAAATTCCTGGAAAACTGCTGGAGCCAGATGGCATTAGGAGGTACTCATAATGGCCTGTTCTGGTATTAAACACAGCTTTCCACTTGTCACCCTCCTTAATCCTCACGAGATTGTATGCCCCTCTCAAATCAAGCTTTATGAAAACTGTTGCTCCCTTTAGGCGGTCAAATAACTCCGTAATCAATGGAATCGGATAAGCATTCTTAATCGTGAAACGATTGAGACCCCTATAATCATTACTAGGTCTCAGTAACTACTCTTCTTCTTCACAAAGAAGAAACCAGCACCAGCAGAAGACGAGGATTTACGGATGAAACCTAGAGAAAGCACATACTCCTTTATGGCCTTATCCTCCAAGACCATCAAAGGGTAAACCTGGCCACAAGAGGGTATGGTCAATTGTGCAATCATACGACCGTTAAGGAGGTAAACTACCGGCTTGACCTTTGTCAAAGACATTGCTAAAATCGCGGTACTCCTCCGGCAGGGAGGAGCGCAAAGAGGTGCACAGGACCTTGGCTACCTTCTGGAAGTATGTCTTACTGCATTGTGGCGACCAGGAGAGAACCTCAGCACGGAGCCAATCAAAAGAGGGGTTGTGCCTCTGTAACTAAGGATAACCTATAACCAGCGGAAACCTAGGTGAGGAAATAACTTGGAAATGGATTAATCCCATTGTGAAGAGCCCCTATGGCCATAGACAATGAAACAGTCTTATGAGTCACATGGGCAGGCTGTAGAGGTCTTCCGTCAAGAGCCTCAAAGGCAAGTAGAGTGTCATGCAGTTGCAGTGGAATTGAGTGCTTCGATACAAAGGCAGCATCAATGAACAGAATTTATATATACGATATATGTGACATGTGTAACGCTAGCAGCTGATCATGAAGAAGAGTATTTAGTCTTGAGTTTATATTTTTTTGTCTAGAAATCAGTTGAGGCTCATAGGATTAATTATTATTATTATTTTGAGCATCAATGAACAGGCCTTCAGCCCCCAGAACCAGGGGCTTATCCTTCTTAGTAACTTTGGAGGAAACAATGCCACCTAAGGTCTGTCCGTGACAGGACCTCAAGGTTTGGGTGTTCCCTGGACGGGTAGGACAAGACTTCAAAAAGTGACCTGCCTGGCCACAATAAAGGCACAATCTCGTCCTCTTCCTAAGGGCTCTCGCATCCGCAGAGAGATGTGTGAAGCCCAAGTGCATGGGTTCACCCTCACTGACAGACTCTGTACCAGAAGGCATGGGAGGTGAGGGAGGCAAGGGTGGGACTGCAAAGCTTGGAGCCAAAGGTACAGGAGGCTTCCGCAAGCACTCCTTAAAGGAAAGTCTCTGAGTCTGGAGTCAATAAGCATGTCAAAAAATATGGTATATAGGAAATCCGCCCACTCCTATACTCCAAACGCTGCGCTAATGGAAATGAAGTCTCAATTGAGCAGCCACTTTAATGTATTCACATATATTAAAGTGGCTGCTCAATTGAGACTTCATTTCCATTGAATATGTGAATATGTAAACAAAAATTTGATTCACTATAAAACTAGCCCCTACCAACAGTGAAACCAAATAGCAGCATTAAACCAATTATAATAAATAAACAAGTGGAAAACTACATAAACAATATAGATAATATAAAGTATAAATATTGTAATGATGATAAATCTACAACACAATGCACCAAATAATATAAACCGTGTCCTGAAAAAAATGTGTATGATCAATTATGTGAATAAGTGATCCATAAAAACAATAAGTAATGTGATAAATATGTAAAGTCCTTTAGATAGACAACCAAAAATGTGAAAAGTCCAAAAAATAGTGATAAACAAATAGTGATAGATATATATATATATATACCTTTTGACGTTAATCTGTGATGTGATAAGATAAAGATCTTGAATAAATTAATCTTCCACCACACCTCTGTGACCGTGATTCCACTCCCCTTAGGCGGACAAACTCACCGGCTCCTATTGCCTCACACTCTCGTGTTTGGCTAAATGGCTTTAACCCACACAGAAAGGGGATAAAATAATGACCTCCGGTGGTCCAACGTATAGCATCAAGAGTTTTCAACAAAAGTGCTCTCTCCACATGTAAAAAAGAAGTGATCCAATAGTGTAGTACCGTAATGAAATGTATTTAAAATAACACTCTCTTCCACCATTAAACTCACATTTCAAAAAATCACATCAGGCAGAGAAACAAAGCACAGCAGATTATCACAACAAAAAATTTGAAACGAAAGAACCAGCGTATGGTGGTCACGGCGGACCCAAGGAGTGCACTCTTTGATGACAGTCTCACCCGTCCCTTGGAACCGTTTCCCCACTTCCTAGTATGGCACTCTCTGTCACAGCGTACTACGTCACACGTTTTCGATTGCTGTACAGCCACGCCCCGACATGTTTTGTCACAGGGACTTAATCATGGGATTGGCTGTACGGCTAGGCAATCTCTCCTTTATACCGTCCGCTCTCATTACGAGCAGACATATTTTCACTGCGCTTGCGCACTCCCTGTGTCCCCGCCCGTACCATACGCAAATGTTACATTGCAGCAGAGCGTTAAACACAGACATAAATAATGTTTAATGTTAAAAGTGAGAAATACATGTATATGTGAGCACGATAATTTGTCACATGCTAAGGGTATACCCCGCAACAAAAATAAAAACAGGCATATAATCCCTATCTGGTAAAATAAGGTGAATTAAAACTGAGCGATATCACACTCTCTAAATGAATGGTTGGACATATGCATACCCCTAAAAGAAAGCAGGCAAATCGCAAAGTGAAATTGCTTCACCAGCCCAATAGTTTCAATTAAAAAATAAAAATAAAAAATATTAAAACTGAAAGTAAAAATACACAGATGTTTTTTTTGAAAAACCTAAATAATAACCTATTTTGAACTATGAGGGGGTGTGACCAATGACGTACCACTGGGAGGTGACAGCACCCCCATAGTGCTCTCTCATTTTATCACATCACGGATTGACGTCAAAGGGAATATATATATATCACTATTTGTTTATCACCATTTTTTGTACTTTTCACATTTTTGGTTGCCTATCTAAAAGGACTTTACATATTTATCACATTATTTATTGTTTTTATGGATCACTTATTCACATAATTGATCATACACTTTTATTTCAGGACACGGTTTATATTATTTGGTGCACTGTGTTGTAGATTTATCATCATTACAATATTTATACTTTATATTATTTATATTGTTTATGTCGTTTTTCACGTGTTTATTTATTAAAATTGGTTTAGCGCTGCTATTTGGTTTCACTATTGGTAGGGGCTAGTTTCATGGTGAATCAAATTTTTGTTTACAGTCAATAAGCATGGCAAACAAGATCAACCTCTCCAGCTCAGTGGGTATATCTCGGCTTGCTATTTCATCGTTGATGATATCTTAGAGACCATGAGAAAAAGCAGCCATAAGGGCCTCATTGTTCCAAGCAACCTCTGCTGCCAGAGTACAGAATTCAATGGCGTAATCGGCAACAGTTCTTGTACTCTGTTTATAGGACATGAGGCACTTGGCAACAGAAGCGGAGCACGCCAATGTACATCGGCAGAATGGCACAGCTGGGCAAATGGGTTCTACCCGTGCATCCCTTTAAATTTGCCGCCGTGCCATTGCGTGCATGCATCGGCTGGGAGCTCCGTGAGTCAGGTCGCGGGTCCCGCGGACTCGATCGCCGCGGGGATACCCGCGATCGCCTCATGGAGAGGAAGAATAGGGAGATGCTAATGTAAACAAGCATCTCCCCGTTCTGCCTAGTGACAGTGTCACTGATCTCTGCTCCCTGTGATTGGGTGCAGAGATCAGTGACGTGTCACACATAGCCACACCCCCCCCCACACCCCCCCACAGTTAGAAACACTCCCCAGGACATACTTAACCCCTACACTGCCCCTTAGTGGTTAACCCCTTCACTGCCAGTGTCATTTACACAGGAATTTACACAGCATTTGTATAGCACTGATTGCTGTATAATTGACAATGGTCCCAAAATTGTGTAAAAAAAGTCCGATGTGTCCGCCATAATGTCGCAGTCACGATAAAAATCGCTGATCGCCGCCATTACTAGTGAAAAAAAAATTATCAATAAAAATGCCATAAAACTATCCCCTATTTTGTAGACGCTATAACTTTTGCACAAACCAATAAACGCTTATTGTGATTTTTTTTACCAAAAATATGTAGAAGAATACATATCGGCCTTAACTGTGGAATAAAAGTGGTTTTTTTTAAAATATTTTTTGGGGATATTTATTATAGCAAAAAGTAAAAGATAATGTGTTTTTTTTTAAATTGTCGCTATTTTTTTGTTTATAGTGCAAAAAATAAAAACCGCAGAGGTGATCAAATACCACCAAAAGAAAGCTCTATTTGTGGGAAAAAAAGGACGTCAATTTTGTTTGGGAGCTACGTCGCACGATCGCGCAATTGTCAGTTAAAGCAACGCAGCGCCGAATCGCAAAAAGTGCTCTGGTCAGGAAGGGGGTAAATTCTTCCAGGACTGAAGTGGTTAAAGGATTGAATAAGCCTAAAAAAATGGGATTTTATGGGCAATTAAAAAAATATATATAGAGAACTTCACATATAGAAAAATGTAATTTATTGTAGAAAAATTGTATAAAAAATTATCATATTAATAATACAAAACATTGTAAGAATAGTACTATTAATATTGCACATTGTATAAATGACGTTATCAACATTGCACATTTGGCTGTTAGCCATGAAGTGGTAATCCCCATCTACTTGCTGTTCCCTTTATTCTTTGATTGTGACAAGTAATAATGCAGAGGGGGGTATCCAACACGCTTCAAAAATACTGTTATGAATCTTCTTCAGGGAATAATACCACTTCTGAAAAAACAGCTTGAATTAGTAAAACATTGATACAAATTCATATAAGAGTATGCATCTAAATTATCATTAACATGACCTTACAAAAAATGTGTATGTTTAGCAGAAGCACTCCTCCAAAAGATATGGATGCCATTTGTCGGCCATTGAAGGCCTACCCCAAGTGGATACCAGATGTCCACGTCCAAAAACTGCCAGATATAAGTTGCCCTGGATGGCACAAAGAAATGGGCACTGTGGGCTAAGGAAAAGGCAAAAAAATGATAAAATGATGCCATCGGAATCCCTATTCCTATGTGGTTTGCCGTTGTGGAGCCATGCTGTCCCTTCTCCCTGACTGCTAACCTTGGGAACTTTTCTTCATGGCAACTTTGACATCTAAACATGGGACTCCTGGACTACGTTTGATTGACCTAAAGGATATTTCAAGTAAGGTATTTGGTACTGGGTCAGCCTTACGGGGAATAACACTTCAGGCTGACCCTGTATCCCCTGGAATTGAGACTCATTTTCTTCCCGGGGATTTATCATCATTTGTTCCACCCAGGGCAACTTATATCTGACAGTTTTTGGACGTGGACATCTGGTATCCACTTGGGGTAGGCCTTCAATGGCCAACATATGGCATCCATATCTTTTGGAGGAGTGCTTCTGCTAAACATACGCATTATTTTGTAAGTGCATGCTAATGATAATTTAGATGCATACTCATAAAAAATTGTAGCAATGTTTTACTAATTCAAGCTGTTTTTTCAAAAGTGGTATTATTCCCTGAAGAAGATTCATAACAGTATTTTTGAACAGCAAGTAGATGGGGATTAACACTTAATGGCTAACAGCCAAATGTGCAATGTTGATAACATCATCTATACAATGTACAATGTTGATAGTACTATTCTTACAATATATATATAAAAATCAGCGACTCCAGTGCTGTAGGAGGTGATTTCACCACCACAGTTAAAAAAAGAGCATATATGCTGAAGCATAGGGTCAGGGGTGGATATTAGGGGCAGATTGCCCCTATGTTTTGGCATATATGTTTATTTACTTTTCTTGGCAGAGATTTATTCATCCACATCAATCAGTGTGAATGGAGGAATCCATGGGATGAGCAAAAAAAAAAAGAACGGTGCATGTATGCCCATCATTAGAAGTGGCTGGATGCAGGGCGGTATTCTAATGGTGGGCATGCCACCGATCGATCAATGTGAATGGAGGAATCTCTTAGGTTCTCTTTTTTCATTTAACCCACAGGCTGCATGCAAAAAAAAAAAAGAACATTACAATATATGCACAACAAGCACCAGCGACGTACTGGTATGTTGCTGGACTTTGAGTGGTTATACCAGAATGATACCTGCAGGTTTAGGTATCATCTTGGTATTGTTTTATTTCATCCGGCAGTCGGCTTTCATGTAAAAGCAATCCTAGCAGCTAATTGGCTGCGAGACTGCTTTTACAAGCAGTGGGAGGGAACGTCCCCCTCCCAACCATCTTCCATGGTTTTCTATGGCTCTCCTGTCCCACCGGGGAACCCGAGAATGCAGCCAGTGACTCTGTCAGCTGACTATATAGAGCTGATCAGGGACTAGAATGGCTCCAATCATTTCTATGGCCTAAGAAACCGGAAGCTACATGCATTTCATGACTTCGGTTTTGCCAGATGTAAACAGCGCCATTGAGAAATTGGGAGAGCATCTTATCACACCAATCTTGGTGTGGTCAGATGCTTTAAGAGCTGGGGAGAGATCTAGAGTCAAATAGACTCCACATTTTTCAAAAAAAGAGTACCTGTCACTACATATTGCTATCATAGAGGATATTTACATTCCCTGTGATAACAATAAAAATGATAAACAAATTTAAAAAAAATGAAAGGGACAGTGTAGAAATAAAAGAAAAAGCAAAATGAATTAAAAAAATAAAATAAAAAATTAAAGCACCCCTGTCCCCCCCGTGCATGCGCACAAAGGTGAATGCAAGCATTGGTCTCGTGTCATATGTAAACAGCAATTGCACCATGCATGCGAGGTATCACCGCGAACGTCAAATCGAGTGCAGTAATTCTAGCAGTAGACCTCCTCTGTAAATCTAAAGTGGTAACCTGTAAAGGCATTTAAAGGCTTTTAAAAATGTACATAGTTTGTCGCCACTGCATGGGTGTGAGTAATTTTAAAGCACGTCGTATTTGGTATCTATGTACTCAGCATAAGATCATCTTTTATATTTCACCAAGCATTTGGGCAATATAGTGTGTTTTTGTGCATTAAAATGAAAAAAGGTGTTTTACCCAAAAATCTGTGTTTAAAAATACTTTGTGAAAAAAAAATGGCAACACCCACCATTTTAATGTGTAGGGCCTCTGCTTTAAAAAATATATAATATTTAGGGGTTCAAAGTAATTTTCTAGCAAAAAAAAAAAATTTAATGTAAACAAAAAGTGTCAGAAAGGACTTGTTCAAATATTTAGAAGAGTGGGTGATGTGTGGCATAAGCTTCTAATGTTGGACATAAAATATCAGGACAGTTCAACCCCCCCTCCCCCCAAATGACCCAATTTTTGGAAAGTAGACACCCCAAGCTATTTGCTGAGAGGCATGTTGAGTCCATGGAATATTTTATATTTTGCCACAGGTTTCGGGAAAATTACAAATGTTTTATTTTTTTTACACAAAGTTGTCACTAATTGATATATTGCTCACAGATAGTATGGGTATATGTGAAATTACACCCCAAAATACATTCTGTTGCTTCTCCTGAGTACGGGAATACCACATGTGTAAGACTTTGTGGGAGCCTAGCCGCATACAGGACACCAAAAACCAATCACTGCCTTCAGGGCGTACATTTTTGCAATATATCATTTCAGTGACAACTTTATGTAAAAAAAAATTTTTTTTTTGTCATTTTTCAATTACTTGTGACAAAAAAAGAAAATATATATTCAATGGGCTCAACATGCCTCTCAGCAAATTCCTTGGGGTGTCTACTTTCCAAAAAGGGGTAATTTGGAGTGGTTTTGTACAGCCCTGTCATTTTAGCGCCTCAAGAAATGAGATAGGCAGTCACAAACTAAAAGCTGCATAAATTCCAGAAAATGTACCCTAGTTTGCAGACGCTATAACTTTTACGCAAACCAATAAATATACGCTTATTGAAATTTTTTTTACCCAAGACATGTGGCTGAATACATTTTGGCCTAAAGATGTCCCCACAGAAGGATGGTTGTACTAGGAATGGGGCACCTAGAATTGCTTCCAGCCCTGCCTTTGTCAGTAGTGAGGCATCCTGGGTAGGAGGCGAAGACATAAATAGTTTTGGCGGGGAGCTACCAGTGTTGATGGGAAGTACTAAGAATCAAGCAGTATGTAGGCTGTAAGGATCCATCTTAGAGCTTCCCCTTGGGTTAAGCAAGCAGAAGAGGAGCAGGACTTTATTGACTATGCACATCCCTGGCTAGGGATGGAGGACTCTGGGCAACTCCTATAAGGTATAGGCTTCTGCTGTAATTTTCAAACATTCTGTTTGTAACTGAAGATGTTCGCAGCCACCTGGGATTATAATTACTGTACTGAAGTTGATACTGGCAAACTGTTTAGGTAAAAGGATTTCTGCTTCCTGGCCATTTCTTCTCCTGGTAACAAAACTTCTGAGAGTGCATGTTGCTGTGGGGAATCAATGCTGTAAAGCATGTGGCAGGAATGTGGAAATGCAGCAGGAGAATACAGTTTTAGCTCCCGAATATCCAAAGGAGCCCTAGGACCAGAGAATCTCAGTGTTGGGAACCACCCCCTGTCTAGGCATAGATGGGTTAAGTGGACATGTTCGGATCATGCAGCCAAGGCAGACCACTGAGGCAGACCACAGTTACACAGCAGTATTAATCTCGTAGTCTTAAATCTGCCCAAAACTGGATGTCATTTACCATGGACATAAAAGTCTTGTTTGTGTTCTCTTTAAAACCATCAGCATGTTTTTCTCACCAACAGCCGAATGATACTTTCTTCCATTCTCCGATTTTACTGTGCTCAGGGTATGCTGCTAAAGCACAATGTTCACATTAGGCAGTGAATTAAACTTGGTGACCATTATGGGCACATTCAGCCATAATCTACATTGTATGCTATGCTACGCTGATAATCTCCTTAACTGAAAATGACCAAGTGAAGTCTACTCTATTTTTTGCCAGGGAGGTGTATATTTAAGCATTCAATAGAAACAAATGTGAGAAAACAAAATGGGCCATAGGATGCAAATTACCTCATTAAGATCTTCCAGACAACGTTGTGTTTAGCTTTTTGTGGCTCGTGAAATTACACCACTCAATTCTTGTTTTCTGCAAACTGTGTGAAACCCATGCTTTTTCTGCTTTTACACATGCCTTGTCAGGAGAATTGAGAATAAGGCTGATTTTACATGCGGTGCTAAAATGTTACAACCAGTACTGGTGTATCCTTATGTCCTCCTTTTTTAACTAGTTATCATACTTAAAGCAGACCTTCAATCATTTTTTCAACGTTCCATCTATTAAATCTTCTGCCCTTGTTGTTTTAACTTTGGATAGTAAAACTTTTTTTTTCTGCCAATAAATACCTTATACAGCCCACTTCCTATTTCTTGTCTGGTAAAACGCCTAGGCTTATGACATCATGCACAGCTCTCTCTCGGACTCTCATGAGAGTTTGCCAGGAAGGGAGGGGGGATGAGTCATAAGATGGTCAATGAGAGCTGCAGAGCTGGAGGTGTGCCTCTGTGTGTCTGTGTAAATCCAGGAAGTGAACAGGCAGCAGCTTCAGCTGCCCACAGTTAAAATGGTTGCAGCCAGACTTATTGGAGGGAGATTTCTGCAGCATATTTGGGAAGTACAGAATCACAGTATATATAAAATAATACGCAAAGTGGTTGGAGGGAAGCTTCAGAATGGCAAAGATGTTTTTATTACAAATTATGTGAGCAGACTGCAGTTCCTCTTTAAAGTGATTGTAAACAATCATCTTGGAAAGCAACCCATTCCGTTTAAAATAGAAATGAAAGGCAAAACATTTGGGTATAGATATATTAAAAAAAAAAACATAAAAAATACCCTTTTTCCCTTTTTTTTTTATTACATTCCCTCTGTTCTCAGCTGCATAGGAGCTGAGGAGAGGAGAAGAAGCAGCACGCTGAGCACACTGAGATCAAAGCACAGCTAGTGAACTGACCACGATGTGTTCTCCTGCTTAGTGTGGTCAGTTTTTGATAGGAAAGCAGAACTGGCAGGAATACCAGGGATTTCACATATGTAAAGGAAGCAATATAAAGAGAGCAGGATACTTTTTCATATAAGTACATAATATAGCAGGCACATGTCAGGGATATGAAATGTTGGGTTTACATACTCCTTAATGTCCATATTTAGGCTTATAAGAATGATTGGTCAGCCACTTTGTAATTGAAGAAAAGCTGTAAATTTATGCCTGATAAGGAAATAATAACTAATATTCATATTTGTAATACTGTCCATTAGCTCTTGAGGCAACCCTACAATCTAATTTTTCTGCAGTGCAGTTGAGCAATACAGCTTGGTCAGCAGCCTTTACAGTCCCGACCAGGGACACAAGCACTGTTGGCAAATTGGATTGAGAAAGGACAATCCATGAATAGGTATTTTTATTTAGGATGCTTTAAAATCTCAGTGGATGGGGCATTAATATAACAAAGGTCCCATTCATACTTGTGAATGGGGCCGACTGTAATTACTTGTGGGAGACCCTGCAATTAGTTGCAGATAGGAAGTCCCATTCAAAGCAATGAGAGACCGACAGCACCCACAATTATTCAAATCCTTGCAGGCTGTCTGCATCCAGGGCTGATCATCTGCAGGAAATCGCTTTATGACCAGTTACATGCAAACAACTGCTAATTGCGTGGAACTTCGCTAGGTCTCCCACAGGTAATCACAGTGGGCCCTATCCGTGAGTTTTTTCCAGGCATGCAAGAATATTAAGTAAAACTTGCAGAATTTTACTTGCCTAGCACAAAAATATTCTGACTTAGGTTTTTAAAATCATACCTAATTTCACCCAAACTAAAAAAAAAAAAAGTTGTGGCTTTACAAACATTTTAGGGATGATTTACTAAAGTTAAATAGGCTAATCACTTTGCAAGGACATTTTCACTTTGCAAGGACATTTTCACTTTGCAAGGACATTTTCACTCTGCAAGGGAATTTTCCCTTAGCTTAGGGAATGTAGTGAAAATTCACTCTGCGCATAATACCCAGAGACTTGTAAAGTAAATTAAAAAAACTGTATTTTGCTTGCACATAATTGGATGATGGAAGTCAGTAGAACTTCAACATATTTAAATGGAAATTGCAACTTGAACAGTCTATCTACCTTTAATAAATCAACCCCTTTAGGTCAAAATACAATCCTGTGTGATGAAACAGATGCAACAACTTACAAATAGCAGACATTTAGAATCTTGCAAATGGTGATAGGAAAAATTAAAGTATTCCAACACATTACTATATGTGACAAATGCACCTAGATGAATATCCAGCCGGTCTACATAGGAGTTTTTTTGGTTCACGCATTTTAGAAATATGCCTGCTGGCCTCAGATGGCATCTAATGGCTAGGAGAAATTTTGCAGTCACATGACTTCAAACATCAGCTACAGCAGACCAAGATTTTGTACAAAAATAATTAGTGAATTAGCTTTGAATTTTATATAATTTAGACTTCTTCTGGGCTGCACTATGGTACCTATAGGATGTAAACTGTTTTTTTTCAACGTTACAGAACAGATGGACATCACATGATGCTTCTTAGAAATGCTAATAGGAATAGACTTGTGGTAAAGCCTATATCTTGGTGTAATCTGTCCTAATGATACCTGATAGCTATGCCACAATAAGTCTTGACAGGCTTAATTGATTTGTTTAAGGGATTCGAATTGGCATGATCTGTTGAACTGTACATTAGAATACTCATTGTTTCATGCTATTTTGAAGGCCACATAATACCAGCTGCTGCAGAAAGAAACCAGCTTGAATACTTAAATGCACAGCATGTGTTTATATAATATCAATTAGCCCAGGAAATGTAAATTTCTTATTCGTACAGTTTAGCACTGGATATTCATAGAGTAAGGAAAGAGATGGTTGACACTCCTGAGCCATGACTAAGGACTAACATCTGAAACGTGTAGACTGTTTTACAATATTGTACATGTTTACCTAATAAAGAAATACTATTTTGGATGTCATTGTGAGCGCCGACTATCCCTTTCCTTACTCTGGTACATACCAGGTGTCAGCAGCCTCAATGTCTGAGCTCCGGGCGGAGCTTTTATGCGGGAAGGTTGTATCGCCTATATACGCCTTGGATATTCATAGACCCTGGGTTATAGGCTGATACCTTAAAGTGATTAGACTAGGGATGAGCTCTATGTTCGAATCAAACGTAAGTTCGACACAAATATCGGGTGTTTGCCCTTTCACTGAATAGCGAATATTATAGGGCGTTCGTGGGAAATTCGAGCGCTGCGGAACACCCCATAATACAGGGTGCCTTTGGCCAATCATGGCTCAGGGGTCCACGACTAAGTCCACACCCCACACTATATAAGGCTGCTTACATAGCAGCCATGTATAGTGTGTGGACAGAGATAGTTTGAGCTAGATTAGGCAGGCAGGTTAGTTAGTGACAGTGTATTTGATATATATATATATATATATATATATATATATATATATATATATATATATACACACTTACTCTGCATTCAGTGTAGCCTATATATTCAGTCAATGCAGGCAGTGTAGTTTATATAACACAGTGTATTGAAGTGGTTAAGGGGAACCCTGCGGCAATTTTTTTTTTTTTTAATGGCGTGGAGCTCCCCCAAAATCCATACCAGGCCCTTCAGGTCTGGTTTGGATTTTAAGGGTAACCCTGCGCCAAAATTTAAATAAAATATTGCGTGGGGGTCCCCCCCAAGATTCATATCAGGCCCTTTAGGTCTGGTATGGCTTTAAGGAGAACCCCGTGCCAAAAAAAAAAAAAAAATGGCGTGGGAGTCCCACTCAAAATTTATACCAGACCCTTATCCAAGCATGCAACCTGGCAGGCCACAGGAAAAGGGGGTGCGAGAGAGCACCCCCCCTCCTGAACCGTACCAGGCCACATGCCCTCCACATGGGGGGGCTATGGGGTCCCCCCAAAGCACCTTGTCCGCATGTTGATGGGGACAAGGGCCTCATCCCCACAACCCTTGCTGGTGCTTGTGGGGGTCTGCGGGCGGGGGGCTTATCGGAATCTGGAAGCCCCCTCTAACAAGGGGGCCCCCAGATACCGCCCTCCCTCCTGTGTATTTTTTTTCTCCGGACCGTCGATGCCGTGATCGTCAATGGATTTACATTGCAGGACACTTTTTTTTATTGTCATAGTTACATATAGTTACATAGTAGGTGAGGTTGAAAAGAGACACAAGTCCATCAAATCCAACCTATGTGTGTGATTATATGTCAGTATTACATTGTATATCTCTATATGTTGTGGTCGTTCAGGTGCTTATCTAATAGTTTTTTGAAACTATTGATGCTCCCCGCTGGGACCACTGCCTGTGGGAGGGAATTCCACATCCTTGCCGCTCTTACAGTAAAGAACCCTCTACGTTTAAGGTTAAACCTCTTTTCTTCTAATTTTAATGAGTGGCCACGAGTCTTATTAATCACATAACGACCAGCGCATGCCAATGTACGTCAGTAGAATGGCACGGACAGGCAAATGGGCGTACCTGTGCGTCCCTTCGAATTTGCCGCCATATCATCGTGTGCGCACACCTGTCGCGAGCTCCGCGAGTCCGACCGCGGGTCCCTCAGACTCGATGTCCACAGGGATACTCGCCAATCGTCTCACAGAGAGGAAGAACGGGGAGATGCTAATGTAAAAAAGCATCTCCCCGTTCTGCCTAGTGATCGGGAGCTATGATCCACCACCGGGCAAGGGTTGTGGGGATGGGGCCCTTGTCCCCATCAACATGGGGACAAGGTGCTTTGGGGGGACCCCAAAACACCCTCCCCATGTTGAAGGCATGTGGCCTGGTACGGTTCAGGAGGGGGGGCGCTCCCTCGCCCCCCCTTTTCCTGCAGCCTGCCAGGTTGCCTGCTCGGATAAGGGTCTGGTATGGATTTTGGAGGGGGCCCCCACACCATTTATTTTTTTTAATTTGGCGCAGGGTTCACCTTAAAATCCATACCAGACCTGTAGAGGAAAACAGAAAAGAGAGGGCGCACCAGCCTTGTGTATTATCCTTTGATACATTTATTAAGAAAAAACATTATTATAAACTACTCACAAAGATAGAAACAAAATCACGCTTGTAACAATCTTTGACTTGTGACAGTCCGTCCACTAATCGCAGTCTCCAGGTCCTGAAGAGAGGACGTGCGAACCGCTGCTGGCTGACGTTGAATAATGTTTTTTCTTAATAAATGTATCAAAAGGATAATGCACAAGGCTGGTGCGCTCTCTCTTTTCTATTTTCCCGTTTGATTGCTAGGATACCCCTATCCTGGAGGGCAGCAAGGCAGCTAGCCATTATCCATCCTGAACTTTGGACTGCTTGGCTAACACATTCACATAACACACCTGAAGGGCCTGGTATGGATTTTTTGGGGGGGACGACCACTTGCCATTTTTTTTTTAAATAATGGTGTGGAGTTCCCATTAATATCCATACAAGACCCAGAGGGCCTGATAATGGACTGGGGGGGGACCCACGCTGTTTTTTTCAATGATTTTGTATGTATATTGCCGGGATCCGAAAATACATTATAGCCGTGAGCAATTTTAAATGCCATTTTTTCCTTTAGAAATGTAGTTTTGCTGCAGTACTGTTATAAACATGGGAAAGAGGCACTAATTTACAGGCAGACTAAGTGGACCCCCCCTAGCACGATTAAAGGAATATTTCATTTTTATTGCTTCACCTTAAGCATTATTAAAATCATTGCTCGTGAAAAAATGGCCATCTTAAAAACTTTTTTTGCATTGATACATGTCTCCTGGGGCAGTACCCGGTCCCCAAACACTTTTTTATGGCAATAACTTGCATATAATCCTATGAAATGCACACTTTTGATTTTTAACGTTCGTGTCCCATATGCTTTAACTGTGTTTGCATACGTTTTTTTTCTGTTCGCATGTTCTGGTGTGAACCGAACCGGGGGGTGTTTGGCTCATCCCTATATTAGGCATTAGCAAAAGCTTTGCTGGGTATGTCTCCTGGGCTATTCCCCTGTAACCAGCAGATCCTCATCTCGATGATTTAGCCCCGGGGGGGTGGGGCGAAACATGTTGGGGACATGGCCTGGATAAATTGAGCTGAGGCTGATTTTACCTGCTAACCACTTGGGCCAGGCGAAGTGTGCGGTAGGCCAGGCTATCACTTCATATTTCTGCAATGCCTCTAGGGATTACTCCTATAACCCCACTTCGTGAGTCCTCAGTTATCATACTGCAAACCGCTGAAAGGAATACATAAAATATCGAACCGGGAGGCGCATGCATGGAGCTCTTGGTGATGGTCGCCTGATTCCGGAGCTCCATCCCGCTCCAGCCATCTGACCCACACTACAGCGATCTGACCAAGCAATACCACACCATAATGGGCCCCACTGATCCCGGAAAGGACCGGGATCTACTGCATGTCAAGGGGGCGATGACAAAGGTATTTATTCCATCAGCTGAATGCCGATCCCCGGGCATCAGAAAGATCCAAGATGGCGCCTGGCGAGGGCTGCAGCAGAGGAAGAAGACATGGATGCTGGCGCTGAGTCCTCCACACAATCAGCCACCTTACTGGGAACCCCCCCGCAATGAGTACACTCAGTGGCCCTGTCCCCTCTCCAACATCAACAGTATCTCTCATAGAGAGAACACTGGACGAACTGTTATTAAAGCGGTTGTATACCCGCTGTCTTTTTTTTTTTTTTTACACCTGCAAGGGAAAAGGCATAATGAGCTAGAACAAGGCGCCGGCATCTCACCTGGTCCACGCCGAGGGAGCTGACATTTCCCCTCGGCGTGTCTTCCGGGTATCGCGGCTCCGGCGCTGTGAGTGGCCGGAGCTGCGATGTCGTCACTCCCGCACATGCGCGAGGGAGACTTCTGCCCGGCAAGCTCCGGAGTTTGCCGGGCTGTCAGCCGAGAGTCCCCTGTGCGCATGCGCCGCTGCAGTCAGCGGCTCATTACGAGGGGAATATCTCCTAAACCTTACAGGTTTAGGAGATATTTTTTTTACCTACAGGTAAGCCTTATTATAGGCTTACCTGTAGGTAAAAGTTACAAATAAAGGTATACAACCGCTTTAACCCCTATGGAAGATATAGACAAAAGCTCTGTTATACATGCTGATCTAACCCTGCCTCCAAAAGATAACCCCACTGATCTTACTATACTTATGGCCACTTTCTCTAAGATGCTCTCCAGGGGCCTTGCTCAAACAGCTACACAAATTACCTCCATTATTCAAGCTGATCTCCACAATCTAGGTACAAGAAGAGAGGCCATTGAGCAAAAAGCAGAACATATAATTGCCAGAGCTAACCAAAATACTGTTCGCATACAGGATCTACATATCAACTAGAATCAGCTCATGAGAAAATTGACAACCTGGAAAATAGGACCAGGCGCTACAATTTTAGAATTAGAGGACTTCCAGAATCTTTAGATTCTGGAAATTGCTGCTTGAGATCAGCTGCACTGACATGCAGCAAAGAATGAAACAGTGAAAATACTATTTTCTAAAATAAAAATAAAATAAAAAATTCATGATATACGTTGCTTAAACAAACCAAATTATATCCAGTTAGTGTTTAGATCTACTTTATGAAAATAGTGACATTAGAGATGGTAAAATGGAAGCTGAAAAACACAAAAACCATAGAATATTTTTAGCAAAATAAATGAATGATAATAAAAACACAACATAACAGGGAGCAGGCTTCATCTGACAAATATTCTAGATTAAGGTGAAAAGCATCTGAACTTTTTGGTATTTCCAGATTGTATACAAGGCAAAAGCAAAAAAGAGCATATTGCCTGTTTCAGGTATATCATAATGAGAATTAAATCACAATTTGCAGACAGAATTGGCAGTACAGTAAGTTTGTCCTCTTTTTGCAGACACAATGACTTTTTCTACCTATGAATCAACATTTGGAAGCTGGCTTTGTCTCATAATAAAAGTACATAATTCTTGTCCTAACCCTTTGCAGTTTTAAAATATAAACCATAATGGTATGCTCTCTGTGCTGTATTCAGAGAAGCCTCTTCAGTATTCTGTTGTTTCTCCCCTTCAATACTCAGATCTTTATGGTTTTTATATGCTGCTAAAATTTCCATTGCACTTAAACACATTTTAAACATCGTTTTATTGATCTATAGTCTATACTTGGATGCAATGCTACAATATAACATTTATTCAGTGTAAATATCTGGTATGCAATGGGTAAAATATCTGGTATGTATGGAAGAGCCCTGGGGCCATCATAAAAAAAAAAAAAAAAAACTGAATTCTGACTTTGAAACTCAGAATTCTTAGATTGAAATTCAGAATTGTAAGTTTAAAAAAAAATACAGAATTCTGAGTTTCAAAGTCAGAATTCTGAGATTAAAAGTCAGAATTCTGAGTTTCAAAGTCAGAATTCTGAGTTTCAAAGTCAGAATTCTGAGTTTCAAAGTCAGAATTCTGAGTTTCAAAGTCAGAATTCTGAGATTAAAAGTCAGAATTCTGAGATTAAAAGTCAGAATTCTGAGATTAAAAGTCAGAATTCTGAGTTTAAAAGTCAGAATTCTGAGTTTCAAAGTCAGAATTCTGAGTTTCAAAGTCAGAATTCTGAGATTAAAAGTCAGAATTCTGAGATTAAAAGTCAGAATTCTGAGTTTCAAAGTCAGAATTCTGAGTTTCAAAGTCAGAATTCTGAGTTTATAAATATAGTAGTCTATAGGAAGATTTTAGGACCAATGAGCAATAATGTAGTAACACCCACAGATCATCATTCTGCAGACATACATGTCTTCTGCTCTGTATATGGATATGTAAATCTATCTTATCACAGTATAGGGAAGCAGGCAGTGCTGGATTCTCTGGTTCCTCTGCTGTCTTATCCTTCTCTGTCATCTGCTCCAACATAAAGAGCCATGCTGAAAACGTGTGTATTGTGTGTCAGGTGGGGGGGACACAGCTTCCATAGATAGCAGAACACAATGGCCAGCACAGCACAGCTCTGCACCCCAACTTGTAGGAAACATTGCACTTTTGCCCCTACATGAGGGAATTGTGAATGGCTAGAAAGCAGCAGGACAATGTGTGTCTATGGTCATAACGGATTGATCATAGCAATTACTTGTGTGGACTAATAGAGATGTTTCACATACAATTAACCTCATATTCAACATAAAAGCACATATAAACCACTACTGAGAGATAGTGTAGTGGTTAGAGCAGCAGATTTATATTGGTGAAGTTGTGGGTTCTAGTCCAGGTGAGGACATTTCTTTATACATATATATTTTAAAATATGAGATAGTGAGGGCTTAAATTGTATTTTATCAATATATCCAAAATTGATTTCAGGGTATATTAACAAAGACACACCGATATATTGAACACACAAAGTTGTAGTATATGCTGGCTACTATAAATTAGAGAGTAGAGATTTCAAAGAAAAAACTGTGTATATATTATTAGAGTGATCAGATCAGGGGCGGATCCAGGGGGGGGGCAACAGGGCAAATGCCCCCCCCGAAATAGTCGCACTGACATGTCTCACATGTCATTGTCACACTCACTTGCTGCCTCTGCCCGAGTCTCTCTCTCACATCAGCCGATCAGCGGCGCAGAGAGAGAGACTCGTCTAATGTAGTTACACTGACTGACCAGGATACTAGGAGGAGGGGTGGGTGGAGCCTCTTCCCTGCACTCGTTGCTAACGCCGGGGCCGCCCGGCGTCTAGCAACGAGTGACGTCAGAGAGTCACGTCGGCAGTGGCGTATGACAGCCATGGGTGCCATGGGGGGGCGGCAAAAAGCCACCCAGCACGAAAAAACCTTCACCCGTCCTCCCGCAGCCGCCTCCCGCAACCATGTAGCTCCCAGCGCCGCGGCCGGCCTGCAGGAGCACGGCGCCGGCACAGCAATTGCTTTTTGGCCTGGGGAGGCGAGTGGCAGGCGCCTCCATTATAACAGTGTCCCTCTGCGCGGCATCATCTTCTCCACAGAGGAGCGGGGAATGTGACATGAGGTGAGGAGGAGAAGGAATGGTTGAGGGCACAACGGAAAACCCCCAGCAGCAGCACCAAGGATAGCAGCCAGGTACTACTTCTTGATCGTGATCATATTCATGTGTGTGGGCCAACTGCCAACCAGAAGCAAGCAGCAAAATATAGTGCTCAGTGGATTAAATAGATATGCATAGCCATAGATGTCATAAATAAACTGTAATAAAGGGATTTGTGAACAGTTGTTGCACAGATCACTTTATTACACTTTATTAATTATGTCTATGTCTATGCATATTTATAATTTATTTAATCCATATTGAGCACTATATTTGATTGGCTGCTTGGGCCTGGCACACACGCACAATCGCACGTGATGATGGCTTAAGTCATCATCATGTACAATTGTGCGTGTGTGTCAGGCATCAATTATAGTGCTCAATATGGATTAAATCAATTATAAATATGCATAGACATAGATATCATTAATACAGTGTAATAAAGTGATTTGTGCAACAAGCTCATTAAACAGTCCACATTCAGTGAAAGTTCATGTACTGCAAACTTTGCAGTGCATGAACTTTCACTGAATGCGGACTGTTCAATGAGCAGGGGCGGACAGACCCATCGGGCACTCGGGCACTGCCCAAGGGCCTGGGGCCATTAGAGGGGGCCCCATAAGAGGCTCTGCAAGACTGCAACACATGCGGTTTCCAAGATAAATTGCCCACAAAGAAAACGGATTTTCTGGCAGTGCCCCTCCCGAGACTAGACTCTGGATCCGCCCCTGGATCAGATGGGATCATTAGGGTGTCATCTTCAGTTTCCCCCGGGGGGCAGTTCACAATTCAGGAGACTGGTCATAACAAATCGATCATAAATCACTTATCTGGATTAATATAGTTGTTTCACAGATAATGAACCACATATTAAACATTAATAAAGCAACAATTAAGAACCCTTAAGTGATAGTATAGTGGGTAGCGTACCAGGCTTATAGTGTTGAAAGTTCTGGTTCTTATCCAATTCAGAGCATGTTTTTTAATTATATATATTTTTAATATATTGATTTTATATTAAACTTATTTTAAACTATGTTACTGAGAACTTAAATTGTATTTTATTGATATATCCAAATTAATTTCAAGGCATAATAACAAAGAAATATTGATAACATTGTTGTATAAGCTGACTACTATAAATTAGAGAGTAGGGATTTTTTTTACAAATCGGTGTATATATTGGGATGATTTTGGTGACATGGGGCCAGTTCTCAATTTCAGGAGATTGTCCCTGGAAGCTGCATGATAACCATCATATCTCAACCACCGATGCAGGGTCATTTTTTCCATCCAGTGACACCACTGATGCAGGGTCATTTTGTTTCCATCCAGTGACACCACCGATGCAGGGTCATTTTTCCATCCAGTGACACCACTGATGCAGGGTCATTTTGTTTCCATCCAGTGACACCACCAATGCAGGGTAATTTTTTCCATCCAGTGACACCACCGATGCAGGGTCATTTTTTTCCATCCAGTGACACCACCGATGCAGGGTCATTTTTTTCCATCTAGTGACACCACCGATGCAGGGCCATTTTTTTCCATCCAATGACACCACCGATGCAGGGCCATTTTTTTCCATCCAATGACACCACCGATGCAGGGTCATTTTTCTTCTTCACTACTGTTAGCCCCTTATGTGTGCTCCAGTTTTAAACTCTAAGACCCCTTTCACACCGAGCTGCCCATAGCGTCCGCGGTAAAACGCAGCTATTTTTATCGGCGTTTTACCGTCGGTTTAGCGGCGCATTTCGGCCGCTAGCGTGGCACTTTTACCCCCCGCTAGCGGCCGAGAAAGGGTTAAAACCGCCCGCAATGCACCGCAATAGTGGCGTTTTGCCGGCGGTATCCCAGCGCTGCCCCATTGATTTCAATGGGGAGCAGCGGTGGAGGAGCGGTAAACACATCGCTCCAAAGAAGCTGCTGAAAGGACTTTTTTTCCTGTCCTGCCAGCGCAGCACTCCAGTGTGAAAGCCCTCGGGTAGAGTAATGTGAAGTCCTCGGGTAGAGTAATGTGAAATCCTCGGGTAGAGTAATGTGAAATCCTCGGGTAGAGTAATGTGAAGTCCCGAGGACTTTCACACCGGAGCGCTGCGCTGGCAGGACAGGAAAAAAAGTCCTTTCAGCAGCTTCTTTGGAGCGATGTGTTTACCGCTCCTCCACCGCTGCTCCCCATTGAAATCAATGGGGCAGCACTGGGATACCGCCGGCAAAACGCCGCTATTGCAGTGCATTGCGGGCGGTTTTAACCCTTTCTCGGCAGCTAGTGGGGGGGGGTAAAAGCGCCCCGCTAGTGGCCGAAATGTCATTGGATGGGAAAAATGACCCTGCATCGGTGGTGTCATTACATGGGAAAAATGACCCTGCATCGGTGATATCATTACATGGGAAAAATGACCCTGCAGCGGTGATGTCATTAGATGGGAAAAATGACCCTGCATCGGTGATATCATTAGATGGGAAAAATGACCCTGCATCGGTGATATCATTACATGGGAAAAATGACCCTGCATCGGTGATATCATTAGATGGGAAAAATGACCCTGCATCGGTGATATCATTACATGGGAAAAATGACCCTGCATCGGTGATATCATTAGATGGGAAAAATGACCCTGCATCGGTGATATCATTACATGGGAAAAATGACCCTGCATCGGTGATATCATTAGATGGGAAAAATGACCCTGCATCGGTGGTGTCACTGGATGGGAAAAATGACCCTGCATCGGTGGTGTCACTGGATGGGAAAAATGACCCTGCATCGGTGGTGTCACTGGATGGAAATAATTTCTGTGTCAATGGTGTAGCTAAGAGGAAAATGGTGCTGCATCTGTGTCAGTGGGGATAAAGTGCAGCCAATTAGTGAAGGGGAGATATGGGCGTGTACATTGTAGTACACACAGATAGTGCAGAGCTCAGGGATGAGTTATGAGATATGATGGTTATCATGCAGCTTCCAGGGACAATCTCCTGAAATTGAGAACTGGCCCCATGTCACCAAAATCATCCCAATACATACACAGATTTGTAAAAAAACCCTACTTATAGTAGTCAGTAGGGATGAGCCGAACACCCCCCTGTTCGGTTCGCACCAGAACATGCGAACAGGAAAAAAATTCGTTCGAACACGCGAACACCGTTAAAGTCTATGGGACACGAACATGAATAATCAAAAGTGCTAATTTTAAAGGCTAATATGCAAGTTATTGTCAATAAAAGTGTTTGGGGACCTGGGTCCTGCCCCAGGGGACATGGATCAATGCAAAAAAAAGTTTTAAAAACGGCCGTTTTTTCAGGAGCAGTGATTTTAATAATGCTTAAAGTCAAACAATAAAAGTGTAATATCCCTTTAAATTTCATACCTGGGGGATGTCTATAGTATGCCTGTAAAGGGGCGCATGTTTCCCGTGTTTAGAACAGTCTGACAGCAAAATGACATTTTGAAGGAAAAAACTCATTTAAAACTACCGCGGCTATTGCATTGCCGACAATACACATAGAAGTTCATTGATAAAAACGGCATGGGAATTCCCCACAGGGCAACCCCGAACCAAAATTAAAAAAAAAAAATGATGTGGGAGTCCCCCTAAATTCCATACAAGGCCCTTCAGGTCTGGTATGGATATTAAGGGGAACCCCAGCCAAAATTTAAAAAAAAAATTGATGTGGGGTTCCCCCTAAATTCCATACCAGACCCTTCAGGTCTGGTATGGATTTTAAGGGGAACCCCGCGCCCAAAAAAAAAAAAAAAACGGCGTGGGGTCCCCCTAAAAATCCATACCAGACCCTTATCCGAGCACGCAACCTGGCAGGCCGCAGGAAAAGAGGGGGGGACGAGAGTGCGGCCCCCCCCCCTCCTGAACCATACCAGGCCACATGCCCTCAACATTGGGAGGGTGCTTTGGGGTAGCCCCCCAAAGCACCTTGTCCCCATGTTGATGAAGACAAGGGCCTCATCCCCACAACCGTGGCCGGTGGTTGTGGGGGTTTGCGGGCGGGGGGCTTATCGGAATCTGGAAGCCCCCTTTAACAAGGGGACCCCCAGATCCCGGCCCCCCCCCTGTGTGAAATGGTAAGGGGGTACTTACCCCTACCATTTCACTAAAAAACTGTCAAAAATGTTAAAAATGACAAGAGACAGTTTTTGACAATTCCTTTATTTAAATGCTTCTTCTTTCTTCCTTCATCTTCTTCTTCTTCTGGTTCTTCTGGCTCTTCTGGTTCTTCCTCCGGCGTTCTCGTCCAGCATCTCCTCCGCGGCGTCTTCTATCTTCTTCTCCTCGGGCCGCTCCGCACCCATGGCATGAGGGGGGAGGCTCCCGCTCTTCTCTTCATCTTCTTCTTCATCTTCATCTTCTTCTTCATCTTCTTCTTCTTCTTCTTCTCTTCTTCATCTCTTCTTCCTTCTTCATTTCTTCTGCGGGCCGCTCCGCATCCATGCATGGAGGGAGGCTCCCGCTGTGTGACGGCGTCTCTTCGTCTGACGGTTCTTAAATAACGGGGGGCGGGGCCACCCGGTGACCCCGCCCCCTCTGACGCACGGGACATGACGGGACTTCCCTGTGGCATTCCCCGTGACGTCACAGGGAAGTCCCGTCAATTCACCGTGCGTCAGAGGGGGGCGGGGTCACCGGATGGGCCCGCCCCCCGTTATTTAAGAACCGTCAGACGAAGAGACGCCGTCACACAGCGGGAGCCTCCCACCATGCCACAGCATGGCTGCGGAGCGGCCCGCAGAAGAAATGAAGAAGGAAGAAGAGATGAAGAAGAGAAGAAGAAGAAGAAGAAGATGAAGAAGAAGATGAAGATGAAGAAGAAGATGAAGAGAAGAGCGGGAGCCTCCCCCCTCATGCCATGGGTGCGGAGCGGCCCGAGGAGAAGAAGATAGAAGACGCCGCAGAGGAGATGCTGGACGAGAACGCCGGAGGAAGAACCAGAAGAGCCAGAAGAACCAGAAGAAGAAGAAGATGAAGGAAGAAAGAAGAAGCATTTAAATAAAGGAATTGTCAAAAACTGTCTCTTGTCATTTTTAACATTTTTGACAGTTTTTTAGTGAAATGGTAGGGGTAAGTACCCCCTTACCATTTCACACAGGGGGGGGCCGGGATCTGGGGGTCCCCTTGTTAAAGGGGGCTTCCAGATTCCGATAAGCCCCCCGCCCGCAGACCCCCACAACCACCGGCCACGGTTGTGGGGATGAGGCCCTTGTCTTCATCAACATGGGGACAAGGTGTTTTGGGGGGCTACCCCAAAGCACCCTCCCAATGTTGAGGGCATGTGGCCTGGTACGGTTCAGGAGGGGGGGGGCCGCACTCTCGTCCCCCCCTCTTTTCCTGCGGCCTGCCAGGTTGCGTGCTCGGATAAGGGTCTGGTATGGATTTTTAGGGGGACCCCACGCCGTTTTTTTTTTTTTTTTTGGCGCGGGGTTCCCCTTAAAATCCATACCAGACCTGAAGGGTCTGGTATGGAATTTAGGGGGAACCCCACGTCAATTTTTTTTTAAAATTTTGGCTGGGGTTCCCCTTAATATCCATACCAGACCTGAAGGGCCTTGTATGGAATTTAGGGGGACCCCCACATCATTTTTTTTTTTTTATTTTGGTTCGGGGTTGCCCTGTGGGGAATTCCCATGCCGTTTTTATCAATGAACTTCTATGTGTATTGTCGGCAATGCAATAGCCGCGGGTAGTTTTAAATGAGTTTTTTCCTTCCAAATGTCATTTTGCTGTCAGACTGTTCTAAACACGGGAAACATGCGCACCTTTACAGGCATACTATAGACACCCCCCAGGTACGAAATTTAAAGGGATATTACACTTTTATTGTTTGACTTTAAGCATTAATAAAATCACTGCTCCTGAAAAAACGTCCGTTTTTAAAACTTTTTTTTGCATTGATCCATGTCCCCTGGGGCAGGACCCGGGTCCCCAAACACTTTTTATGACAATAACTTGCATATAAGCCTTTAAAATTAGCACTTTTGATTTGTCCCATAGACTTTTAAAGGGTGTTCCGCGGCATTCGAATTTGCCGCGAACACCCCAAATTGTTCGCTGTTCGGCGAATTTGCGAACAGCCAATGTTCGAGTAGAACATGAGTTCGACTCGAACTCGAAGCTCATCCCTAGTAGTCAGCATATACAATATATATATACAATATATATATATAATATATTTTAAAATATGTTTAATATAAAATCAATATATTGAAAATATATAACTAAAGGTTATAAACTGAACTGGATTAGAACCTACAACTTTCAACACTATAAGCCTGTTACTCTAACCACTAGGCTATCACTTAAGGATACTTTATCAATGCTTTTTATGTTGAATATGAGATAAATTGTGTGTGAAACACCTTATCAGCCCATACAATTACTTGCTATGATTAATCTGTTATGACCATAGACACACATTGTCCTGCTGCCTTCTAGCCATTCACAATTCCCTCATGTAGGGACAATAGTGCAATGTGTCCTACAAGTTGGGGTGCAGAGCTGTGCTGTGCTGTGCTGGCCATTGTGTTCTGCTATCTATGGAAGCTGTGCCCCCCCCCCCTCACACACACAATCCTGTACACGTGTTTTCAGCATGGCTCTTTATGTTGGAGCAGATGACAGAGAAGAAGGATAACACAGCAAACCAAGGAACTAATTAATAAGTTAATACAGAGGAACCAGAGAACCCAGCACTGCCTGCTTCCCTATACTGTGTGCTGTAACTAAGATAGATTTACATATTCATATACAGAGCAGAAGACATGTATTTCTGCAGAATGATGATCTGTAGGTGTTACTACCTTATTGCTCATTGGTCCTAAAATCTTCCTAATAAAGACTACTATATTTATAAACTCAGAATTCTGACTTTGAAACTCAGAATTCTGACTTTGAAACTCAGAATTCTGACTTTTAATCTCAGAATTCTGACTTTTAATCTCAGAATTCTGACTTTTAATCTCAGAATTCTGACTTTTAATCTCAGAATTCTGACTTTTAATCTCAGAATTCTGACTTTTAATCTCAGAATTCTGACTTTGAAACTCAGAATTCTGACTTTGAAACTCAGAATTCTGACATTTTAACTCAGAATTCTCACTTTTATTCTCAGAATTCTGACTTTTAATCTCAGAATTCTGACTTTTAATCTCAGAATTCTGTAGATTTTTAATTTTTTTTTAAACTCACGATTCTGACTTTCAATCTCAGAATTCTGACTTTCAATCTCAGAATTCTGACTTTCAAACTCAGAATTCTGTAAAAAAAAAAATTTTTTTTGCAAACTCATAATTCTGTATTTTTTTTTTATGATGGCCCCAGGGCTCTTCCATAGGTATGCTATGTGAAATTTGAAATATTTTGTTAGCCTACATGGTTAAAATGATGACTTTAGATATTGTTTATCATAAACAAATCTAGCCATTCATTGAACACATGTGTTAACATCATATTATTGTATCTACTGACCCTTGCTTAATATAGAATTTACACTTGGAATACATGAATGTAGGTGGGCATACAGTATATTTTTCATGGATATTTATCAACAAACCATTTGTTTGTTTTAATGGGCTGAATCTACAAAACAAATGGTGAAAACAAACAATGAAACTCCATGAAAAATCCACCCTTGCAGTGGGAGTTCCCCCACCAAACCAGTGGCGGCTGGTGCTCCATTTTTTTTGGGGGGGGGCAAACAAAACCCTTTACAGGTGCTATAGCGCTAAAAATAGCACCTGTAAAGAGCCTCTCCTCTCACTCCAGTGTGTAAGCCCGAGTGCCTTCACACTGGAGCGGTTCGCTGGCAGGGTGCCAAAAAAAGTCCTGCAAGCAGCATCTTAGAGGTGGTCTTTGAAATCAATGGGCAGCGTCTCCGATGTGCCGGCAAAGCGCCGCTTTGCGGGCGCATTTAACCCTTTTTTCAGCTGTTAGCGGGGTCAAAAGTGCTCCGCCAGCGGCCGGAAAAACTAAGGTAAAGCGCCGCTAAAAATAGCAGCGCTTTGCCGCCAATGCTCCCAATGTCCCAGTGTGAAAGTAGCCTAAGAGTAGAAGACATCCTGGCATCAGTGGGAGTACATAATGCCCCACCTTTGGTGTCATTGCAAGGAATAGTGCCCTATCATTAGTGTCAAAAGAAGGAATTGTGCCCAATCATTGGTGTGACACCAACGATGGGGCCTTATTGTTTTTGTCACAAGAGGTCATGCTGAGCACATGATAGGAAACCCTGCTGATTGCTTCCTGTTCACTAGTGGTACTGGAGCTGTCAGTGATTGCTCAGTCAGACAGCTAGCAGTACACACCTCTGTGTGTGCTGCTAGTGGTCAAATGTGGACTACAGATTACCATTCTCACATCACAGGGACCTGTACCTGGGGACATTGAGTTACAATGAAATCAGAATATAAAACAATGCTTCAATGTGTTACTGTACATTAGTGTCAATATTTATGGTACCTCTTGAACTGTCTGGAGATTCCACCTCTAAAATATCCTTATGCATTGAATACTAGCATATTATGAATAGACTTACCTTGAAACAATGCCCTCCTGTGCTGCGCTGTCACTTGAATGGAACCCTGATGATGTCACTCCCATGCATGGGCGCGGGAGTCATGGCCAAGGCACACATCTCTAAAGGATCGGCATGAGTATTTCGTTCCCTCAGAGCGCATGTGCAGGTGATGTCACTAACTACTGCTCCCTCGAATAGTTTCTAAACGGTGCACGTTTAAGATATATGCATTTAACCTCCAGGTAAGCTTTAGCATAAGCTTACCTGTAGGTAAAAATAAAAATACTGACTTCACTACCACTTTAATAAAACTGCTACATTGTATATTTTTCCAAGTCATACCTCGGAGCTATAGTGATTGAGAATCAGTTAAGCATAACAGCAAGATTAAAAAGAACAGTTTCCCTTAAAACATTACTGCCTGGCGAATTATGAGCATGTTATATTAAGCCGTAAACAGTGGAAGTCTTTAAACCTTAAGAACATTCTGTAATGCAATTTTGTACAAGGCAGTAAGGGATAGCATTAGCCAAGTAAATACAAGTATGGAAAACGCTATACCAGAAACATTTTTATAAAGAATAGAATAACCTTTAAGCAGTTTAGAAACAACCTCATAAAACATATTGATGCATAACTTTGTTTTCATTGTGCAAAGTATTAAATAACTACCCAACCAGCTGATATCACTAGACAAACAACTCCCAAAGTATCTTTTTTTATTACCTAAACTTCTGTACAACCAGTCTGCCTATACATGGACAAGCTGAGTTTTGGTCCATCTATGGCTGGCTTAAAGTCGGGTACACACTATAGTTTATAAAAAGTTTTAAAAAGCTTAGCTCCGGTCGGAGCCACTGTACTAACCATGTGGAGTTAGTTCAGTGATCTCCCCCACTGAGCTGTTGTGTTCAGACAGCCCCAACCAGCCCCCCCCCCCAACCAGAACACTCCGATTAGTGTTCTCTGCCATCGGCTGAGAGCACTGATCGGGGTCGGTCGGATGCTGGTTTTTCAGCATGCACGTCTGACAGAAGCCGGCTGACCGGCATTTCTGCAGAATGATAACTCAGTGACAGGAAACCAGGTGCACATGAGAAAGATATATATTAAATAGTTGTATCACAACAGGGTGGAACTGTGGATACACAAATAGTAGAGAAGTGCCACGTCCTATCTTCATTGGAAAGCTATCGGACAATATCATGGACTTTTTAGGCACAAGAGTACACAAAGTTGAAGAAAGCACTATATAAGTGCAACGTTCGCACTACAGGGTTGCTGTCACCGCATTAGGTGGTTGTTTTGGTTGGCGGGTATACGATGCGGAGTCTCTTTCACGGTATGTCACCCGTTTTGCATGCTGGGCCTCTTAAGGGGGTTACGATTGTTTGTCTCTCCCTTAGTGGTGATTTTTTACTTTACCCGACTACTTTAAACTTAACTATACGCATGTCATTTTTTTATATGCATTATTAAGAAGACATTGAGGAGATTGTTGCTCCTAACCTATTGAGGGACTGAATACCGCATAGGACTTGAGCCCCCTTTCTAGACCTTTTCATTGCTATTTGGTGCAAAAACATTTTGGCTAAATGAGTATCCTATGGTAACAAGCAATTCTTTCCCCCTTGGGTGAGTCCACTCTCCATACAATCTTACCTATTATCTTGTCCTATACTGTATAGTGAAGTTTTCTAGCTAAATCAATGATCCTATATATATTCCGTATACTATTTAGATTTTTTTGATGAGCGGTGACAAACTCTGCATTTCCCGTTGTTCTTGGATATCGGTTTATCTAACTATTACATTCATATCACGTGCTACCATATTTTATAAGCCCATATGTTGTTATTGTTCAAATTTGACTGTATTTGTATCCCTTTGTGTTACACTCAGTGTGGGTTTTATTTGTTACCTGGATAACTTCCTATGAATTGATAACTCCCCCACTACATGCACATAACGTGATGTTGGAGGTGGGCCTTGGCCATGCCCATATAGTCCTCTCCTTACTGGCCCTATGTTCTGGTCGTATTCTCTTACACACATTGTGCTCTTATGGATCTTGGCACCTATGCTTCAGTTTTAAGGTAGTATCACTTATTCTGGGTTCCACATGTTTGATGTTTTAATTCAACATCCCCTCCCCCTTTTTATAGTCCCTTACACAGTAATTTAACCATTTACTTAATTTACCCATTTCCATTTCCTTTTGCCATGAGGATTTTGTCACATTTATCAGTACATCACATTTCCCCTATTGCCATTGTTAATATGGGAAACTCTGTGTATTATGGAGGCTTATATATTTGTCATTACTGTTATTGTTTACACAGCCCTCAACAGACGGTGTTATCTATACCCCCAGCCCTGAAGGGACTCTGCATCCATGGATGCCTGCTCACCCTGGGGGAGGCTCTGGTGTGGGCTATGGTCATGTTTTATGCTCCCTCAGTTCTCGTGCTTGACATTACCGATGGGCCTCCGGTTTTCAATCAATGCCGCACCCTACCTCCTATACACAGCAGACCTGTTTGTAAGCACTACTATGGGATTGGCTCCATTCCAATATATGTATAATTTCCTCTGGTATATGCAGTGTTTGTACCTACATATCTACAATGATATCTACATAGTGCATACAGACTTTTGGGTATAGGATTGAGACACCAACAATTCAGGGTTTTTTCCTAATACACCCATGCAGATCAGAGCATTTGGAGGTCATTCTAATTATTGTAACCATTGTTGTGTTATGTGAATAATCAACATGTATGTGTATATAGTGGAAATTTATTGGTTATATTACCACTATCAATTACTGTTTCTACCTTGGTATTTATGGTCTATTTGTACCAAAATAAACTTTTTTATAATTATACTATTGATAGTTGGTTTTCCCTGTGAATGCTTGCTTCATTTAAAGTCCCACTTGCTCCCATTGCCCCCCTTTTTCCCCCACACTTCTCAACTTCCTATGAATGATATCACACTAATTACATACCTTATGATACCAAATGTTGGTGGCGATTACCTGTATTTGTGTATGTCTCTGTATTCGTGGTTTGCTCCTTTGGCACTGGTGGGGGTTTTGGTGGCTCACACCAATTAGAGCGTCAATGATCAATGCCATGTTTTATACTTGTATGAATATATAAGATGTAACTATTGTTCTTAAGATTTATTATCCATTTCTGTTTGTTTAGAATAGCTACCATACTCCTGAGGAAGTGCTGATGCAATATGTAGAGCTGGATTATATCACATCTACCTACACCAAGCCCGATTGGATACTGGCACCTGCTACAATTTGGACGCCTATACACCTACTAAGAATGGGCCTAGTGGTTATGATGGTGTGACATACGCTTTTTAGGCAATACTTGCATTAGGATATTTTTTTTATGTGTTTATATTTTAATAATTTTGTAATAAAGCATATCAACTTTTTTATTCAACTTTGTTTACTTTTGTGCCTATAAAGTCCATGATATTGTCCAATAGCTTTCCACACATGAGAAAGAAGAGAGTCCTTGTAACTGGCAGCACTGCACAATTTCGACCAGCCTTTCTCAACTTTTTTACTCCAGAGAGACCCTTGAAATAGTTTTTAGGAATTGGGGGAACCTCTGCTAAGATTAGTCCATCTGCGAGTCATTGGGAAAATGCCCCTTACATTGTTGGTGGTCAGTGGGAAGAATGCCCACTTTACCGTGGTGGCCAGAATGCCACTCTTGCAGTCATGCTGCTAACTCTGCAAAGTGGCATTGGACCTTGAACTTGGCGCTGTCAGTTGGCAGGTCAGTTAGCCACAGCTGAAAGAACCCCTAGCAACCTCTGGAGGAATCTAGTTGGTTTTGACATTAAAGTTATTTTTTTTATCTCATATTTTTACATGATTGTCTTCTGTAGTTTTGTATTGCATTAAATAGAGATTAGTCCACTGGTCCTTACCATGCCTCTACCTTACTGTTTGACAGCTGTTTAGATATTACCCACATAGGGGGTATATTGTTTTCAATAAGTTGACTTGCTATGTGACAAGATAATGTTATGTATAAATGATGCATAGCACTGCAAAGCTAAAAACCAAGCCTATGTATGGAGTAAGCAAATATGGCTACCGCCATTATCATAGGCAATTACAATTGGCACATACTCAAAAACAACAATGAACTGTGACATATAGATATATATAACCAAAATATATAACCAAAATAATGGTCAAAAGTCCTAGGGCATATAACGTATGCAAACAACCAAAGAAAAAAAAAAGGGAACCCTATTTGGGCCAGAAAAATGTAAAGGAAACTGAGTCCTACAAGTACATTGTATAACAACATCAGAACAGACAAATAAAAAATCAACTATATAAACACCCATCACATGTGTGACTATACCACTGTTAATATGATAAACTAACCCAGATATAATAAATAAGTGGAATATTGATCTCTGTTTGGCAATCTAATGAAAAATATTTTTTTCACACCTGTAATAAAGCTCAAGTTATCCAGATGGAGAAAATGCAATTGATTATTTTTAGATAAAAAAATGAATGTTTGGGCGCGTGGCTTGGCGCCCGATGGCGACGGATGCACATTAGCAGAGCTCCGTGGGCAGAAAGCTTCTCCAGACCCCACAGACCCGATCTAAATGCTCCACTATCACCACATCTGCCAGGAATATAACAGATCTCTTTAAAAATCAAGTGATCTCCAGAGGCAGCATGGCGGGGAACAAAATGGTGCGGTCACAACGAGAGGAAGAGGACTCTAGCAAGGATTCACTATCCACGACAGGAGGCACAGGTAGGGGATATACCCATACAAATCAACCCCTAACCTATGCGGACATGTCAGGCTTTACTGCGGATATAAAATCCACCTTCTCAGCAGCCATAACAGATCTTAAATCCAATCTGCTTGTACTGACTGAAAAACTATCTGCTGTAGAAACAAGTGGAGAACATAGAGACAAGAGACTGCATATTCTTGAAAACGTGGCGCTGACTCACTCCTCCCATCTTATTGAAATAAATAGACACTTGGAAGACCTGGACAACAGGGGCAGAAGGTGTAATATTAGGGTGCGGGGGATCCCTGAGTCAGTAGACACAGTGCAAATAATACCTGCTCTACAGAGGGTCTTTAATAGCCTCTTAGAAAGGCAAGAGGACACAGCAATTGACTTTGTACAAGCTCATAGAGCCTTGAGGCTTAAAGGCCCTGACACTGCCCCTCCCAGGGATATAATTTGCTGCCTACAAAACTTCCCACTTAAAGAAGCAATAATGAACAAAGCCAGGAGAAATGACAGCATAGTGTTCAACGGTGAGACGATTATGCTGTTCCATGATCTCTCACAAATTGCCCTGAAAAATCGCAGGGCTCTGCGACACCTTTTGGATAAATTAAGGGCACAGGACTTAAAGTACACGTGGCGCTTCCCTTTCGCCCTTAGTGTGACACATTCAGGAAAACAACATGTACTCCGCACTCCTACAGATTTGCCTGGTTTTTTTTAATCGCTATGGATCCTATCGCTCTGCCAGAGTGGTACCAAGAATTTCTTCTCCCACGGGCTGACGGAGGGACACAGAGATCCCCATTTTCTTCCCCAGATAAAAGGTCATCCAAAAAAATGAGACACAATCGAGGCCCTAATCCTCAGGGAGGAACCCCCAAAGCCAGACAATCTACCTCCAGAGCATCAGATGAGGATCAGGGAGAACTACAAACCTGGTAATTATCTACACATAATCACATAAGCCTAAGATAACCTCGGCATCAAGGGATATGACACTGAACCTGACTTTGGATACATTGACTATGCTTCACTACAATGAGGAAAGCCGGGTGTTGATATATATACTATAAATGTTTTACAGTCACTATATCCCATTAACCACAATATGCCGAAGGGTTAATCAGGACACCAATATGGCTAATGTCCACTGTCTTTTTTCCATTTTTTGTTTTTTCTATTTTATCTTTCATTTTTAATTTTTGTTGCAGGGTTATATTGTCTACACTCTAACCTGGGTGCATATATTGTACACATGCTAGACCATTTTGACTTTATAGGCCGTGTTCCTTCCTCTCTCTGGATGATAGATACAGATAACCCATTTTCTTTTTTTCAATCGCTAGAGAGCAGTCCTAACACGTTACCACAGAGTGGCATTGACGGAACGGGATATAATTTCTTGTTCGCTAGTCCACTAACTAATTACTTCAGAGTAGTAAACATACTCTGAAGGGTATAACTATCTCTCCATATTCTCTACCACCTTTTCTCTACTACCTTATCCCCTTTTCTTTATTTCACTCCCTTTTTCTAATTACCTGCCTCTTCCCTCTCCCACTAATATACCATTGTCGTATCGATTGTTGTTCTGTGACCAATCTGAAGTTTCGTTCACAGACATACTGAGACGAGGGGTGCTTGTGGGTCTTCCGGATGGCTTATTCATCACTGGGACGTAGTCCCACTATCATCTCGCATAATGTACAGGGGGTTGAACATACCAGAAAAAAGATCCACAATCTTGAGGGAACTCAAGAAAGGTAGGCCTCACTTTGTTTTTTTGCAGGAGACACACTTTCAAACCAACCACATACCAAAATTGACCAGCCCATATTTCACAGAAGCTATACACGCCACTAACAACAATGCCAAAACAAAGGGAGTTACAATCTTGATCAGCAAAGACACACCTTTCAATCTATCTGATAAACTAGTAGACCCAGAAGGAAGATACGTCTTCCTGAAAGGCACATACGTAGGGTCACCCATTACCCTTGCGAATGTTTACCTCCCCAACTCGGCGCATGTAAACTTTGGCCAAAGATTGATAAATGCCCTGACAGGTTTCACATCGGGATGCTTAATTCTAGGCGGAGATTTTAACATCCCACTCAACCCACTAGTAGACACATCCACAGGAAAATCTTGCATCACTTATAAGATACTAAAAAAAATCTAATTACAATTGCAATCTTTACAATTAATTGACACCTGGCGATGCCTTCACCCGACAGGTAGGGATTACACACATCATTCGATCCCACATAACCGTTATTCACGTATAGACCACATTTTTATTTCCCAAAGAGACCTAACTAGAGTAACTGAAGCAAAAATAGGAATCCAGTCCATTTCAGACCATGCCCCCATGTCAATGACAATAATAGGAAATACACCCCCTCTCAATACAGCCTCCTGGAGACTAAATGCGTCACTCCTGACGGACATTGAACTACTACCCAAAATCACAACTAAGCTCAAAGAATTTTTTCATCAAAATGAGACCCCAGATACGAATCCCCTAATGATTTGGGGAGCACATAATTGTGCAATCAGAGGAGATCTGATACGCATGGGGACTCAATGCAAAAGGAAACAGGAGGCTGAGATTGCGAGACTGACAAAACTAATCACTCACTTAGAGTCCACTCATAAACAGTCCTTGTCAGAATCCTCGGCTGTTACTCTACTAGAGGCAAGGAAAAATCTGCAACAGGCCTTAGAAATTAAAACAAAACGTCTCTTATTCTTTAAAAAAAAAATATACTACGAGGCTGGCGATATATCTGGCAGGTTATTGGCTAGAGCTCTACGAGAACCCAACACTTCTAACCACATAATGGGCATCAAAGGGTCAAATGGTTCCCTAGATGTTAAAACAGAAGAAATAGCACAACACTTCCATTCGTATTATTCCAAGCTATATAATCTGCCAACACAACACAGGCCATCTGACATCCTGGGAGAAAGAGCAAAGGCTATACATGACTACTTGACAAAGAGTGGGTTACCACAATTAGAAGAGGAAGACGTTGCCTTATTAGACGAACAAATTACCTCAGTAGAAATACAACAAACCATCAAAGCCTTAAAACCTGGAAAGAGCCCAGGACCAGATGGGTTTACTTCCATTTATTACAAAACTTTTACGGATATATTGACAGAACCCCTAAAAAAAGCCTTCAACTCCCTGACAGGAACAGGAACCATACCACCGGACATACTTGCCGCCCACATAACAGTTATACCCAAACCAAATAAAGACGTCACAGAATGCTCAAGCTACAGACCTATTTCTTTACTGAACATAGACATGAAAATACTGGCCAAAATTTTAGCGAATAGACTTAGACCATTTCTAACATCCATAATAGGACCTGAACAAGTAGGCTTCATGCAGGGACGTGAGGCCAAAGACAACATAATTAAGGCATTACTACTCACACAAGCATCACATACCCTGAATATTGAAAGTCTTCTCCTGTCCACGGACGCGGAGAAGGCTTTCGATAGGGTAGCTTGGGACTTTATGTTTGCGACTTGCACGCACATAGGGATACCCACACGCATGAGGACATGGATCAAATCCCTGTACCAACAACTATCAGCTAGGATAAGGATTAATGGATCGTTATCAGAAAAAATAGAAATAACAAACGGTACAAGACAGGGATGCCCCTTATCTCCATTATTATTCATTCTTTCCCTGGAACCATTCATCCGAATGATTAATAAAGATGATGAAATCAAAGGCATACCCATCAAAGACAAGGTATATAAAATGGCAGCATATGCTGATAATCTATTATTCTTTGTAACAAATGCACATATCACTATCCCGAACCTTATGAAAACCTTTGCCCACTACGGTTTCCTTTCTAACCTTAAAATAAACCTCACAAAATCTGAAGCCATGAATCTTAGTCTATCCCCTACTGACCTAGCTAAAACACAAGCCAATTGCCCTTTTAAATGGGAAGGGACAGCTTTGAAATATTTGGGGATTTGGCTGACTCCTAAAGTATCACAGGTATTTGAGGCAAACTTCCCCCCCTTACTCCAACAGATAGAGAAGGATTTAAAACTCTGGCATTCAGGCTACTTTTCGTGGTTTGGGAGGGCCGCCATCTTAAAGATGGTGATGTTACCCAGACTTCTATATCTCCTCAGGGCACTGCCGGTCAGAATACCCCAGATATTCTTCAAAAAATTACAAACCGCCCTACTGGCTTTTCTTTGGGCGCACAAAAAAGTCAGGATTAAATTTACACTCCTGACCAGACCGAAGGAACAGGGAGGGATGGGAATCCCAGACTTCCAGAAATATTGCCAAGCGGCACATCTTACAAGGGTGATTGACTGGCACTGCCATAGAGGAACTAAGGACTGGATAGTACTAAAAGAAAGTTTAAGCCCATTCCCACTCCTATTTTCTCTATGGAACCCAGGGCTGAGGAAAAATAACACACTGAAACAACAACCTTTATTGGAACACACATTGAATATTTGCACAAAAGCATCTGCAACATCCACATTGACCTCACCACTAAGCCCTCTTACTCCACTATCAGACAATTCAGAATTTAGCCCAGGAATGGGCAACAGACTATTGCGTCCACCCCACACTTATAAAACCTTACTAGCTGGTGACTGCTTCCAAAAAGGAAGATTATTAGACTACATAGACCTAAAAAGAGCAAGCGAGATACACCATATGCCCATCTGGACGTATCTCCAGATTCGTAGTTACGTGAATGGAGCGACTAGACAAAGCCATTTTTCTAGACCTATGACAGACCTTAAAGCAATCTGCTCACAAGGTGAGCAACTCCAAAAGGCCACGTCTATAACATATAAATGGCTGCAAAATCACACCCCTGAAAGAACAGATAGATTCCGAACACACTGGTCCTCGGCGCTCAACCAAACATTCACTGACAAACAATGGACAAAAGCCTGTATTCTGGCACATAAGTGTTCAATAAGTACCAAAATGCAGGAAACATCCTATAAATTACTCACGGATTGGTATGTTACACCTGCTAAACTACACTCCTGGTATGCTCATACCCCAAAAACATGTTGGAGATGTGGAGGTGATACAGGCACGCTTTTACACATCTGGTGGCATTGCCCTAAACTGACCACATATTGGTGTAAAGTTAGAGATCTGATAAAGTCGATAACCGAAACAAAATTGAAGCTGGATGCTGCCTGCTGCCTCCTACACATCTCCTCATAAACTCTGAAAAAGTACAAGACCTCTCTAACTAAGCATATGCTGAACGCAGCAAAGACGCTAATTCCAACCTTCTGGAAGAAGACATGGGTACCCACTATCTCACAATGGCTAGCAAAGATCTCACTGATTCACGAAATGGAAGACACCTTGGCTCAAGCTTCAGATACAGTTGACAAATTTCATAAAACATGGTCTCCTTGGATAGAATTTCGTTATTCTGACGCATACAAAGAATTCTGTAAAATCTGATAAGTCAATTCTCAAACACATGAGGAACAGATAGCCTCATCTGTTACTAGCTCCTAATGGTATACCCCTATCCTGCCCCCCCCTTAAATCTAATTTCTAACCTACTTCTCTCTCCTTTCTCTACCTCCTGTTACTTCGATTGAATATCTTCACTGGTATAGGTTTACCTATAGTTTATGAGCGATAGTCGATACACAAGTTCGTAATCTACATGATGTTATAAACTGAAATGATTTAGTTAGAACTAACATAAAGATACGAGTAACTAATGGATATATAACGATGATAGGTTGCACTAGATCAAAATGTTCAATCATCAATGATTACCACAATGTTCATCGCTAGTTGTATTACCAAAAATAACTAATGATAAATACATGTATCTTCATTATGAGTATGTAACCAATTCTATGCAGTTGTTGATGTTCAATAAACTTTGAATGTTAAAAAAAAAAATGAATGTTTGGGTTTTTAATAAATAATCATTATATGACCTCTTTGAACAACATTGGTAACATGTCCATTTTAGCTGGTCAGGCTGGTAGAATGGCTTCAAGGTGGCAAACCTACATATAATGGAAGCCATAGGCTACTGTATCACTTCAGAAGGCCTAGTGGGAATACAGATGTATAGTGATGTCATAATATACAGCAGACTGCAGGGCCTGCAACTAAATGACATAATTGAAGGTCTTTAACAGAGCTGTATAAGTTTGATAACTTTTTGGAACCTTAGAAGAAAAGTGCAGGACTAAAAATAAACAAACATACATATTCACCCATGTAGATGCAGCATTGATCCGATTGCTGCAGCTCAACCCCAATGGCTCTAAACTGAGAACTGAGCAATCAAAGGCACTGATCACTCAAATTCTAGGGTCTGTTCTGAGCACAGAGCTGTGACTATCAGTCACTAGGGATGGGCAGAATGGACCCCTGTTCGGTTCGCACCAGAACTTTCGAACGCTGTGAAAGTTCAGACCCGAAAAACGAACCTCATTAAAGTCAATGGGAAAAGAATGTCAAAAATCAAAAGTGCCATTTTGAAGGTTTATATGCAAGTAATTGGGAATACAATGGTTATAGGGGTTGGGTTATGCCCTGGGGGACATGTATCAATAAAAAAAAAAGTTTGTGAAAAACTTAATTTTTAAATGAGCAGTGATTCTTTTTTATTTTTAAAGTGAAACATAAAAATGAAAAATTATGGGGCCTGGGGTTGTTCCCTTAGTCTACCTGTAAAGTGGCAGATCTGTACCATGTCTAGAATCTGCTGCAGCAATAACTGCATTTATAAAGCCGAAAAAAAATTTCCCTGCAAGCTGCCTTTAGTTTGCTCAGCAACAGCTGGGGAGCCAGTGTGTATGATGAGGCCACAATTTAGTGCACTGGGAACAAAATTAGAGATTTTTTGGATACATTCTGGTGTCACTTTGACTTTGGATAGAAGTACCGGGTGCGTATAAATTGGCCTTTGGGTGTCGGTGGTGCCCCCCTCCCCCCAACGTAACCCTATAGAGGTAATCTTGATGAAAGAATTGGCCTTGCTGTAAAAATTGCAATGATATGCACCTGTCAAACAGGTGCAGAAAAATTGGTCTATGGGTGTCAGTGGCACCTTCCCACCATAACCTTATAGAGGTACTCTTGATGAAAGCAAGAATTGGCCTTGCAGTAAAAAATTGCAATGATATGCACCTGACGCCTTCCCACCATAACCCTAAAGAGGTGCTGTTGATGAAGGCAAAACAAAAAATTGCAATGATATGCACCTGTCAAACAGGTGCTGAAAAATTGGTCTTTGGGTGTTAATTATGCCCATGAAACCTATACCAAAAACTTTCTTCCAGATGAAATTATTGAACACCCTCAATGCAAGGCAGCCTCAAAGTCCTGCAGAGATTCAACATCCCAAAAACACTTGATCAGTGACATCGGCTTCAGGGGCTTCATAGCTGGTAATCCAGGACTGATTCATTTTTATAAAAGTCAAACGGTCCACAGAGTCTGTGGACAGACGTGTTCTATGATCAGTAACAAAACCTCCTGCAGCACCGAATGCCCTTTCTGATAGCACACTGGATGCAGGGCAGCCCAACAACTCAATAGCATACTGGGCAAGTTCTGGCCAGTGGTCTATTCTCATGACCCAGTAAGTCAGTGGATCTTCAGCTGGAAAGCTCTCCATCTCTGTTTTGGTCCCGAGGTAATCGTCCACCATGTGATGCAGATGCTGATGTGGAAGCTAACAGCCCTGGGAGGCGAGGACTAAAAAAATTCCAAAATGCCTCACTTAGGCGGACGCCTTCTCCAACGCTCCTCTCTTGATCAACAGAAGACTCAAAACTACGTTTTCAATGACACTGTAACCTACTGGAGTCAGGAAAAACGTTCAATAAAATTTTCTTTAACGTGTCCTCAAGAGATTTTATCTTCTGCACTCTCTGTGGGGACGGGATGAGTTCTGAGACCTTCCCCTTATAACGAGGGTTGCCAACCAGTAATCATCCTTCTCCTTTATGCCACGTATTCTTGGGTCCTTTCGCAGGCTTTGAAGAATGAGGTTGCCCATGCGCCTCAAATTTGCAGAGGCTTGAGAAGCAGACTCCTCAGGGTCACTCAGGATGACAGCATCTGGAACTTCCTCCTCCCAGCCATGTACTACTCCCAAGGGTCCTGAGGTTGGAAAGCCATCGCTTGCAGATTGACGCATGTCTTCCTCTTCAAAGCCTATGAAAGTGCCAGAATCCTACTGATCATCCTCCTCCCCTCTCTCCTTCTGTGTGTTCTGTGAAATAGGAATGATGGTGTCTGGTAAAGTGGGCCTTGAGAGGAAAAGAAGTCGTCCTCTTCCTCCTGCTGCTCTGCCTCCAGTGCCCTGTCCATAATGCCACGCAGAGTCTGCTCCAGCAGGAACACAACAGGGATTGTGTCACTGGGCAGGTGGAATTCCCGCTGAATTTCAGCCAACCGAGCACTGGCTGTGTATGACCACCTGAAATGGCTACAGACATTTCTGGCCAGCTTTAGCGCATCTTGCAACCCTGGGTACGTATTTAGGAAATGCTGCACCACCAAATTGAGGACATGTACCAGGCATGGCACATGTGTCAACTTTCCCTGTCTAAGGGCATTCAGGAGGTTTAAGCCATTATAGCACACCACCATTCCTGGCTCCAGCTGGCATGGTGTGAACCACCTCTGGGCCTGTCCCTGCAGAGCTAAAGAATCTCTGCTCCGGTGTGGTTCCTGTCCCCTAAACACACCAGCTGAAGCACTGCATGGCACCTTTTATCCTGACTCATGGAATAGCCCTTTGAATGCTTAGCGAGTTCATAGGGCAGTTCTGCAGAGGAGGGCATGGAGGTGGAGGAGGAGGAGGGGGTAGAGCTCACAGGTCTGGCATCATCACCACCAGCTGTATGGAGACATGGGGGCACAACAAGCTGCAGCACCTAGCCCTGTTCTGCATCCTTTCGAGTTGCAAGCAGTGTAATCCAGTGTGCTGTGAACGAAATATATTGTCCCTGTCCATGCTTGCTGGACCACGTGTCAGCAGTAAGGAGGATTTTACAGCTGACTGCCTTGCCCAATGATGCCAGAACATTCCCTTCCACGTGATGGTAGAGAGATGGAACGGCCTTAAGTGAAAAGTAGTACCAACTGGAACCTGCCATTGTGGTAGAGCACAAATTCACAGAAGGGGGCAGAATCCACCAGGCTGAAAGGCAGAAGTTGGAGAGCCAACAGCTTTGACAAGCTTGCATTTAGACGCTGGGCATGTGGGTGGCAGAGACTGTATTTTTTTCCCGCTGCAGCAGATGGGGCAGAGAAATTTGTCGGCTACAGTCTACAGCTGGTGATGTGCTGCTGGCAGATGTGCTGCTAGGACCTGGGACACCCTTTGCTATACCATCGTCCCTATCAGTGGAGACTGCTGAGAGGTAATGACTCGGTATCGCAGGGGCAGATGGAAGTGGGTAAGCAGCAGGAGGAGGGACAGATTGGTCCCCTTTTGTGTGGCTTTTAGGTGCTCTTGCCAACGGGCTGAGTGGTTGGACGTTAAATGCCTTGTTAAGCATGTGGTACCCAAATAGCTGGTGTTTTTGCCTTGTTTGATGTGCCTGAGACACAGTTTGCAGACAGCAACAGTGCGATCTGCTGCATATGTGCTGAAAAAGGCCCAGACAGCTGAGATTTGGAGAGTGGGCAGGGAGATAACAGCTGCAGAATGTGATGGGATAGGGTGGCTACTCTTTACTCTTTCTTGATGTCGGCCTCCTTGGGGTTGTGCCACCTCACCTTCAGTTTCCTCCCCCCAAGTCACATTAGTGACCTCATCATCATCATCATCATCATCATCTCCATCTCCTCCATCATCATTACCACTGGAGACAACTTGCCAATACGCTGCGGCTGGGGGAACATGGCTCATGTTCCTGTCATCCTGAACCTCAAAACCACTATCTGAATGTAGTAATGGCTGGGCATCATCAAGGTGTAAGTGGCTGACGCTGTGGTCAAATAACTCAGCTGACTCCTCCATGGCTGATGTTGGGGCTATGGCAGGAATAGATGTGGACAAGGAGGCAGGTTTATGCACTCTGGCAACTGCAGGGGACTGCACACTTGTCTCTGCTTGCGTGACAGAGGATGAGGAGGATGAGGAAGGTTTAGTTAGCCAGTCCACCACCTCCTCTGCATGCTGTAGTTGTATAGCACCGGCAAACTCACTAACTATATATATATATATGGCGTTAAAATGGCAGTAACGCACACAGAACTATATGGCGTTAAACTGGCAGTAACGCACACAGAACTATATGGCGTTAAACTGGCAGTAACCCACCCAGATGTAAATGGCGTTAAACTGGCAGTAACGCACAAAACTATATGGCGTTAAAGTGGCAGTAATGCACAAAAAACTATATGGTGTTAAACTGGCAGTAACGCACCCAGAACTGTGAACGCTCTCACACTTTGAATGACAATTACTCATCATGCAACACTCAGTCATGCAACACTGTAAAAATAAATAAAATACAGCACTAGAAAAACACAAAAAAATCAGACGTCGAACGGCTGGCCGCAAAGTGTAATCCTCGGCTGGTGGAGGCTTGGCTGTGGGGGAACGGAGAACAGGGGACGGCAATGGGTGCTAATTTTGCACCGAGTTATGCAAATCTGACCATGGGGCTGTGGGAGACCAGGTACATTTGGGACAACAATCCCTTTTCAGCTCACCTGGTATTCTATGGTCGCTACATAGATGACATCATTATTATTTAGGATGATCCCCCCAGTTCTGTGTATGTACTTCATCACTTTTTGCAATAACAACCCTTTTGGTTTATCCTTCACATCTGCCATTGACCCCGAATCCATCTGTTTTTTGGACTTGGAATTATTCCATACCAACAACCAGATTGTCACTAAGAACTACACCAAACCCACGGCTGGAAATTCCTTTCTGCATTTCTCCAGTTGTCATCACCCCAGGTGGGTCAATAATATACCTAAAAGCCAGTTCCATCGGTTTAGGAGAAACTGCTCTAGATTAGAGGACTACAGCTCCCAATGTACTACTCTAAGAAATTCATTGACAAGGGCTATCCAACCAATACCATCAATGAAGCTGTCTCTCTTTATTTGACAGACACCCTACCCAATCGCAAGAATCAGAATACCGAACCAGTAACTAGATTTGTTACACAGTTCCATGCAAGTCACAAAAAGATGGAACATATCATTAAAAAACATTGGTCCATTTTGACTCAAGATCCTCACTTATCATCCTCCTTACCAACTGTTCCTAAATTTGTTTACTGTAGGGCCCCCAATGTCAAGGTCAAAATCGCTCCGAGCAAAATTCCTATTCAGAAAAAATCCTCTATATCCAAACAACTCACCCTTATCCCATTAGTTGGAATGTACCGGTGCAATAAAGCGCTATGCCTTACTTGTTCCCATGTTACACATGGCAGAAAAACCATTAGTACTAATGGTAACCATTACACCCTTAAATCCTTTTTCAATTGTGCCACGACCTACGTGATATACTGTATTACCTGTCCTTGTGGGCTCTTATATGTGGGTAGAACGATTAGGACTCTACGTGCTAGGTTTGGAGAACATAGAAAAGCCGTCCAAGCCAACAATCCTTCATACAGCACTGCCCGCCATTTTACCACTCATCATCAACAAAATACCTAAATGTGTGGGTCATCGAATCCATATCAGATCATTTCACTCCAGCTGAAAGATTTCAACGCCTATGTAGGCAAGAAACTTTGTGGATATACACATTAAACAGTATGACACCCAATGGCCTCAACGAAGAAATAGAGATCAATATAGTAATTTGATATGATTTCTGTCCATTTTTTTACAATCTCCATAATATGGTCTTTGAGTATCATCTCTTTTGGATGTGTGTATTGTTTTTCCGATGCATATTGTATATATCTTGTGTTGATAGCTCATTATTATGTTTTTTCCAGATCTTACAGTCCTTCCCTCTTCCCCTTCCTCCTTTAGTTCTCCTTTCACACTGTTCTTACCGTTCCCTTTTTCTCTTTTTTTGTATTTGGTTTCTCCTTTTTCAGCCATGATCTCCATATAGCCTTTTCACTCATCCCCTACAGACATATATATTTATGTATGTTTTCAGCCCCCCCTCTACTTCACATTGGTCCTTATGCATAGTCTATCATTTTATCTGCCTACTTCCCCATATAGTTTTTCACCCCCTCCTTTTTTAGGTCATTTCATTATTCATGCTCAGCCCATGCTCAGCCCCTAAGCCAACCTTCTGATAATACATTCTGTAAACACCATTAGTCCTTGCTTACTTACTTATCATATTTACGTTTTTAATTTTAATTTCTTTTTCTTTTTCATCTTCATTTTTATCTTTATTTAATTTTTTTATATTTTATTTTTTATATTTATTTTTATTTTCATTTCTATTTTTATTTTCATTTTTTATTTATTTTTATTTATATTTATTTTTATTTCTATTGTATTTTTATTTTCTATTTATATTCTTTTATTTTTCTATTTTTATTTTCATTTCCATCAGTGCATTTTTTATTTGTATATTCATATACATATTTGTCATCATTCTGCCGTTTCTTATTTTCAGTCTTATTTTTATTTCTATCTTTATCTTTATCTTTATCTTACTATTTTTATTTATTTTTTTTAAATCTATTTTTATTTTTTCAGATTTTCTTTTATAATTTTTACTATTTCCCTTCTGATCTTCATCTTTACTTGTTTATATTCCATCTTTTTCTTATTATAGGTATGAATTCCATCTATATATAATATCTCCTTTTTCTTTTTACCTAATACTTGTATTATTACTTGTTATTTAAATGATTTCCTTATATACTGTCATCACTTCCTGCTGACGCCGTCGCTTAGCGACGGACTCCAGCCTCTCTATATAAATGATTCCTTCCCTATTAGCCTATTAGATCTGAAGAAAATGCGGATGCATTGAAACGCATCATCTGCACGTCCAGACGACATTTCCGCTGCTCTCACTTCAGTGTATGGTGCGCTCCACGCAGGTCCTCATCCAGTTCCTGTTTCCGGTTTCTGGCTTCCGGTGCTTAACCAGTTGCTGACTCCTCCTTGCGGACACCTGGGTCTCTCCGTTATCCCCACAGCCAAGTCTCCACCAGCCGAGGATTACACTCTGCGGCCAGCCGTTCTACACTCTCCCCGGCGCTTGAAGACATCTTTGGGATCCCACACTGTGAGCAGCTGAGATCACGTCCCTGGGCCATCTACATGTTTTTATATGCCTTATTTTACTGAATCCTTGTGAGTAGCCATTTGGCCGTTTGTTTTTTAAATTTTTTGTATTAAAGTTACTTTTGATACTGCACTTAGATTGGCGCACCTTGTCTTTTATCTCCACATTGTGCTCAAAAGGTTGCCTACCCCTGTGCTACAGTATACATTTACATGATAGCAGGGATTTAAGACCCAGTATTCACCGCATGCACTGTCATATTTTTCTGCATCTCACAATGCATGCCAAATGCATAGACAGACAAAAAGCCATTGTGTTTAATATTTACCCTTTATTGGTCTGAATCTCAGCATTTGGGACCGGGTCCTGGATGCCATAGTAGGTGCATTACTCTCTGCTTTTCAATTCTGTGGATTATGTGTCAATTAAGTGGATGGCAATGCAAAGCATGTGATACAGTACAAAGTGTTTCTGTATGGGTAATGGTAAGAATGAGGCCTCAAAGATCTTACTATTCTATTTCTATTTTCTTTTTATATCTTTATTCAACAAACATAACCCGTACACATTCACTACTTAATTGCCCTGTACTCTATTTTTCATGAAAATGGTTTCTTGCTGTGTTTTTCTGCCTCCTTGTATTACCTTCTGTAAGCTCCCAAAGGTATAATTTTCCTATTCACTTCTATTTGATTGGAAGAAGCAGTGCATGTTAGCACCACTCATGTACACTATGCACACTACAAATCCCACAATCCCTAGTCCACCTAGGGGCAGGCAAGAGAGGGTGGCTATGTGGGACCATGGAGAACAAATGTTGGCACCTCTAACAGGAAGTCCTATCACAGCAACAGCACAAAAAAAAGAGGAACTGGATATTTGGAGGAGGTCAAGAGTAACAGAAGGTATATCTTTGAGATAGGAATACATACTGGAATAGTTAAGAAAAAAAATAGAAATTTACTGGATTTCTGGCAGGATCCAAAGGTATTTTTCTGTACTTGCAGCATTTTAAAGTGACAAAACATGTATTGCAGAGATGTACTGAGATTTGTTTTTTCATTTTGCCGACAAACCATTTAAGCTTTATGTTTACTTAAGATAATGGTCTGTGAAACAAAACTACTGTGCTATTTTGAAGTAATAGAAATACATTCTAATACAATCCTCTTAGAGCCAGTCAGTCATATCTTATTTTTTAACATTATTTCAAGAAAAAGTCAGGCAGAAATAAAGGTCAAAAACCTAACACGGCATTTTGTCAGTTAGGATCCAGCAGAAATAGGTTTACTCATTTGCATCTGCATACACAATTGAAAAACACACCACAATGATCAATGTTTGTATCTCAGTTACCCAGAGGCCAGAAAAAATAGAATTTTATCAGACACAGAAATATATCCAAATGCACTTATTTTATTTAACAGTCACATTTAATTTCAAGGATGACAGCCTTTGTTGATATATAAACGCCCTGATACTTTTATTACAGAAAGAGGTACTCAGTGGTTCACGTTTCAAATACTATAATAAATGCAAGCTTTTCCTGAAGACTTGGACATTAGGCAGAAATGTACAGTAATAGAGGTCATACATTGCAAATAACAGATTATATAATAAAAATGCATAGAGCAGCAAACACATGTGTGGGAAAATTCACATGGCCTGGCCTATAAAATTAAAGGGGGTGAGGTGGGGGAGTCTTACAGAAAAAATATTTTCATTTAATACAGATATAGCCGGGTGACCCTGGCCATGGTTTCCCATTCATCTTTACCTCCACTGCTACGGGTAGGAATAGAGCGCAGCAGCGGCAGGCAACTTGTGTGAAAACCCTTGTCCCTTCTCTCTCTCTAACAGTGTTACTCTGGCCAATAAGAGGGAAGAGGAAGAAATGGCTGCCGCTCTGCACCCTGGGAGATGTAGTTTGCAAAAACAAGGATGGCTGTGCTGTGTGAGACAAAGAAACTACAGGTCCCAATAGAGTGTGGGATTTAGGAGGGTGGGAAGTTGTATGTTTAAAGAAGACATGTCAACTGCCCATGCTTCTTAGCCCCCTTGTGATAACAATAAAGTAAAAAAAAAAATTTTAAAAAAGTGTTAAAAAAAAGTATAAAACAAAAAAAAAAAAAATTTAAAGCACCCCCATTACCCGTGCACACTTCCCATATAAACAGCGCAGTGTAGAGCGTGCACATGTACAGTATGTAAACATCAATTGTGCCATACATGTTAGGTTTTGCCATAATTCATGGTTAACTCTAAACTGATAACCTGTAAAGCATTGCCAAGGGAGAGTTTTGGACACCATTGTTTTTTTGTGATTCCACGGGCGTTTGAAATTTTAAGACTTGACATATCTGGTATCTATTTACTCAATCAACCCCGGCTATATTTCACTCAAAAATTTAGCCCTTTGGGCTGATTCACATGTGAGGTTGAGGGATGGTAACATCCCACAGCTGACCCACGCTTTTAGCAACCCCCAACTGCTACCCACTTAAGCTGCAGAGGCAGCGGCTGGAGGTGTACAGATGCCATGGCCACGATACTTTGCTTCTCAGCCAGTGCACGAATTATACCCCCTGTCAAATGTTACCATTCAAATGGATGGCGCTGCTCTGCAAGTGCCCTGCAAAGCACATGGTTGCAGCGTACTAGTGTGAGGTTAAAGCCTCATTGCCTGTCAAATGCAATCCAAAACTGATTGCTCTTGAGAGAGCAAAGCACATGTGAATGAACCCCTACCTTTTTTAAAATATTTTGTACAATTTTATTTATTTATTTACTTTTTTAGAATTGTATTTATTTTTTTATGTTTTACATTCTATAACTTCTCTGTTGTGGGGGCTCTGGTGGAATACCATGGGTCTAAACAGACTCCTGATGTCTCACTTTTGAGATATAGAAAGAGACTGAGGACATAGATTCCTTGGTCCCCTTCTCTGCTGTCTCAGCTACACTACAGATAAATGAATAGGAAGTCCCTCGAGGCATCCTGTTTATTTACAAACAGTATGTTTCGGTTATAAATCAACACGATCAGTACCAATGTCTCACTGTCTTCTTTCAGGAGAGGAAGGGGCTGGTAATAATGGCATATTTGCCTCTCCCCCAGCTCTCCATCATGAAACAATCCCCCTGTGTGCCCTGCAGCTGGTGGAAGGAAGAAGAGGTGAAGCCGGCAGCACTGTGGGGGGCACACAGGGGGTACCCGGACAGCAAAGAGAAGGGGATGTAGGGGTAATCAGAGTAGTGGAGGGTTGGGGGATGTAGATAATGGAACCAATCTTCCTGTGGCTCCCCCTGCAGTGCAGCCAGTGGGAAGGAGAGGATAAGTTTCCTGCTGCGTTATGCCGCGTACACACAATCGGACATTCCGAAAATGTCCGACAACAAAATCCATGGATTTTTTCCAATGGATGTTGGCTCAAACTTGTCTTGCATACACACGGTCACACAAATCTTTTCAGAAATTCCGAATGTCAAGAACGCAGCGACGTACAACACTACGACGAGCCGAGAAAAATTAAGTTCGATAGCCAGTGCGGTTCTTCTGCTTGATTCTGAACATGCGTGGAGCTTTGTCCGTCGGAACTGTGTACACACGATCGGAATTTACGATGGATTTTGTTGTCGGAAAATTTGAGAACCTGCTCTCAAATTTTGTGTGACGGAAATTCCGATGGAAAATGTCCGATGGAGCATACACACGGTTGGAATTTCCGACAACAAGCTCCCATCGAACATTTTCCGTCGGAAAATCAGACCTAGTGTACAGGGCATTACAGTGCCATAGTAGGATTGGTTCCAGTGATAAGTCAGTACAGCTGGTCTTCCTGCTTAGCTGGTGCCGGGGCCTCCCTGTCGAACTGATGGCGCCTGGACCTGGTACAGGAGGGCCAGCAGTACCGCCTTATCATGTTCCTGACAGAAGGTAATTTTACAATAACAAAATTTTACAATGTTTTAAGACTGTCTGGCAACAATAATTTTCTTTTTTAGAAAAGGACGTTCACACCAACATTAGATAATGGTTTCTCCTCTTTAAAATGATCCTTTATTTCTCCTGTCCTAAAGTCACCACCCCCAGACACTTGTGTGTGCTCCCAACTGATGCTGTGTGCATTTATAGACACACACAGCGCCCGTCCACGCCCTTGCTCCCTCCTCCAAGCAATTCGCTGGGTGCTGTGTGTCTATTAATGCACACAAATATCTCCTTAGCAGTTGCCTATGAATCCAATGGCCTCAGTACCCTCCTCTGCATCTGGAAGATCAGGGGAAGTAGCATAGAACATGGGGAACCAGCAGCCGTGAACATAGATGGCAGGTAATTGTTTGGGTACATAGGCACAGATTGGTACTTTGGCGGTTTTTTACTTCAATACAAGAATGCATTAAGGTAAAAAAAAAAAAAAAAAAAGCACAAAATTCAAACTAAGAACAGGTAGCAATAACAGAAAAATGCAAAAGAAAGAAAAGAACAAAAAACACCTGAAGTGTCAGCAAAATAACCGTTTTTTTTAAGGTGATGATCATTTCCAAATTGCAATATAGTTGCTGTTCTGCAGCTTTCTACATGTTGTTTTAGCAGATACACATAACCACACTGTGACAAACTATGACAAACTATGACTATAAGGGAAATCCTGATTCATCCAACAATAATGAGGTTACAAAAAAATGAACACTTACCAACTGGTGTATCTTCATTAATTAGCAAGTATGTATCAAAGAAGTAATTCAGAAAATAAGGTAATCTGTTGTACGCCAAACCTGAAGAACAAAGCATATGAAATATTGAAAAAAGCATGTCCAAAAATAACAAAAAGACCATAAAATATTTGTTAAGTGATTGATACACAAACCCCAAATGTTTTGTAAGATAGCTCATATAAGTTAAAATAAGGTCCGTATGACATTAACTTAACGGGTTAATGTGCTTAACACTTTCTCAGCTGTAGTACCTAAAGTGGTTCTAAAGGTCTCTTTTTTCTTAAAATAATAATACAGGTAAGTGAAACTTACCTGCTCTGTGCAGTGGTATTGCGGAGTGGTGCCTTACCTGCTCTTCTGACATTCCCCGTCGGCGCTGTCCACTCCTCCTCTTCTCTGAGTGCCCCCATAGCTGGCTGTCTGCTGTGGGGGCACTCATGTGGGCATGCTCCCAAGCTGGGCTCTGTGCATCTATAGACACACACAGCACAGCCCCACCCTCTCTCCTTTCTCACGGTATTTAATCGACAGCAGCAGGAGCCAATGCCAATGGGGAGGAGCACGTGGTAAAATATTATTTACCTTAAAAGAGGGAATGCATTAAAGTAAAAAAGATCTTCCCTCACTTTAAAGTTACACATGACTTACAATGTCCCTGGCCACCACCAAAAAATGTACAGTGTTTCTGACCAGTGTTACAGACCCAGAGTCAGGAACAGAGCTGGGTCAGAGGTGAGCAGCAAGACAGGAACAGGATACACAGCCAATGTCAAGGAACATGCCAAGTCAGCAACTAGGAGAGCATACAGGATCAGATCAGGATACAAGACACAGCTGAAGATCAGTCAGCAAAGAATAGGAGACTGGGCTCACTTTAACGCCTGTTCTTTGAGACAAACCATGCACCTGCGCACATGGATGTGCCAGGCGTCTCACAGTGATTCCCTGACAGAGTCCCATAGGGTCTAACTTTTCTACAAATCATAAAAAAGTATTAGTAAGGGTTGAACTGCTACCATTGACATATGCAAGTTGTGTTGTGAAATTCATTAAATAGACTTGAAAGAGAAAAGGCAGTTCTATGCATTCAAAATGCAACTTATGTGACTTTTTCACATACACACTGCAGCACATTGAGAACAACATGTCCTAATGAAAACCACGTGTAGCACCCTCTAGTGTACAAAAAATGTATTCTGACTCACAGTAGCTGTCTGAGTCTGGGAATTGCAAGGGGTACTGTAGGTCAGGCTGGAGGGCTCTACAGGTTAGGCCTCTGGTACCTCCCCCTGGCTCTAGAAGCTGCTGGAAGCTTCTAGTGGGTGGAGGAGATGAGGCTATGATCTGCATATTTATGGGAATTCAATCTGTGTTATCCCCAGGCAGATGGCCTGGAAGGGTGGTTGAGTCAGCCCATAAATATTGTGGAGCCTTGCCAGCAGAGTTGAGTTGTAGTCAGTGGAAGATGGAGTGCTGAGGCTGTGTCGTGGAGCCTGGGAGGGGACCCTGGGGCTGAGGGGGCTCTGCCTCCCAGCTGGGAGCTGAAGAAGGAGAGAAGCTGGACAGAGGGATCTCCGCTACCCTTCAGTTTCTTCTAGGAGACACCCTGGCTAACATGGGAGGACCTGGACAGCAGGAGGCCTGAACAGCCGTCTCTTCCAAAGCAGCAGGATTCCAAGGACAGTGAGAGTACCTCTACACCCCCAGGACCTAAAAGGGAGAAGGCTGCCAGATGCAATATGCAGCAAGCTTTCCAGGTACAGTGCCAACAGCTAAACCCAATCCCTTGTCATGAGATACTTTACAAAGCAGACAGGTGGGCTGGTATTTTTCAAGAGAGGGGACATAGAGCTCCTGCAAGTTTGGGACTTTGCTACATTCCACTAAGGGGACAGAGAGCTCCTACAAGAGGAATTCTTACTGCTAATTCCAGAGAGACTGGATACCATAATCCCTACTGCCCCAATAAAACAACAAAAACAAGCCCATGGACTGATTTCTGTCTCTGAATGAAAGCTGGAAAATGCATGTTGTCTGGCTGTGCAAGAATAGGGGGACCAAAAGTCCAGCAGCCCCCTAGGGGGTAGCGCTACACATGTATTATATAAATGCAGCAAAATGCATGGAAACGTATCCTATGCGAACAAACTCAAGTATTTGTGTGCGTTAAGTATCCAAAACTGAATGGCAATAATTGCTGCATCCAATGGCACCTGAGCATATTGAGCCCAGCTGCTAGGATCGACAGGTTGGACATCCATGGCAAGTGAGATAAGTCCTTTGTACACATTTAATAAAAACTTGTTTTATGTTCCACTGACTGGCTTCGGCTTGTTTCCTGAAACAGAAAAAGCAGAACGGACAGAAACTGCACATAAACTATTATAGCTTTCATAGTAAAGGCTTGGCCTCTAGAGAATACAATTATGATTTTAACTCATGATTAATACCAGAAGAATTCTGCATGGTTGAATGTGTTCTGCTTGCTCAGCACTTGTCATGGCTACTGATATTCGCACACTATCAAATCTACCTGTAATTGTCTCTCTTCATTTTAATTTTCTCTCTTCTCTCTTATGCACCACATATCCGGTGATTCTTCAGCTTTTATTTTTAATAACAACACCAATTTCTAGTGAAGCCTTAATATTCAAACTCTCTTATACCACAATGTTGAAAGAAAGTGAGATTATATTCATAAATATTTTAATGGTGCATTATGTAAAATTTTCACGAAATACCGTAAATCCCTAAAAGGATTTCACGTTTTAAATTATTTTATCTGAAAGTAATTTGTGATGTAACATTCACAGAAAAGAAACAGGTGTATAGTATTTAGTCTGTGTGAAAGTTATAGCTAAATATATCAACCTTGATGTACTGATCTCATTTCTTGAGGCCCTAAAATGCCAGGGCAGTACAAACACCTCCAAACGATATGTTTTTGAAAGTAGAAAGTTCAATGTATTTATTAAGAGGCATACTGAGTTTTTTGAAGTTGTAATTTTTTTGCTACAATTTTTGGAAAATTAAGAAAGTAAATCAAATTTGATTTGAAATTATAATGCGTGAACAGAGGACCAGATGGTGACCCTGCATATCCTGGAAAGTAGATGTATGCCCTGGAAAGGAATTGCATGATTCACCTAGCAATAGTGGAGCAGGAAGCAGGACACCCTCTATGAGGGCCAACAGGCAGGACAAAGATGAACTCTTCATGTGAATAGAGGCTGCAGCATTTAGGTAGTTCCTGACAGCCCTGAATAAATCCAGGCAATGTTGGGGAGAGGCCAAGAAATTTCCTTTTTATTTAGTGCTACTCCAGAAGGAGTCGCTGGTTCTGACACTCTAGGTTCAGACATGGTTAGACTAACAATGTTCACCAGACCAGTTACCAATATTACCCAGCACAAAGTAAAAAAAGAAGGCAATGGAACCTATATTTTAATAACCACAGTTGTACTGAATACCTCAAGAATGGCTCAAGTTAAGACTTAGGAGGGAGGTTACAAACTATTTACAGCAATGTACTCAATTTGAAGGATTAGGGAACAGCAACACAATGCTTAAATAACATCAACAGACTGTGAATAACCACTGTGCATTAGTGGTGCCTGTTGAGAGTGCAACACTGGTTGTAGGGGAGAGGCTTAAGAAAACTGCCAGCTCCTGTGTGACTTCTGGTGCAACGAAATGGAACCACCTGGATGCCATTGCACGGATATTTGTATAAAGAAGGAGGGTCCCTTTAAGTAAATGATGAGTAGTGTTCCATGTGGCTATGGAAAAGAGACAATCCAAAAGCTGGAGATAGTATCTTTTGCTAGCACATTGGGGCCCATTAGAGTTGAAGGGTAATGAAAAACGGCTGTGTGTCACTTCCACTGGCTGGGATGCTGAGTCTCGATGCAACTTGATGCCAAACGGTAGCCTATAACCAACCTCTTTAATGTTCCTGGGCCAAGAGAGCAAGCCTGGCAGAGGCTCTCCCATAATCCTTTGTTGGATCAGCCTTCTGGAATTTGTATTTTTGAAGGGGCTCCAAAATAGAGCGAGAGTTGACTGCAGGACTACAGGTCCCAAAATCCTTTGCTCTCCTTCGGAAGAACAGCCCCCCCCCCCCCCTTTATAGCCAGGAAGTGATGTAATGGTCTGGGTCCCGGGCATTATGAGGGAACTAGTTAGTCTATGGTTAAATTACTTTTATCTATGATTAAGTTGCATAATGTCCTCATGGTTCCATTTTGCAGTAGCCAGCACCTGGCTACATTTATGTTTTGGGGCAAGACAGAGGGAAGGGATAACAATGTCCTAATTGAGGTGGAAAGAGTCCATCTTGGGTAAGAAGGAAGGTTTCTGTTTTTTTTTTTTATTACAAGCAAGGATTTCTTTTTTTAAAGCAATGTGGTATAAAGCCAGTCTACACAAAACAATGCAAAGCCAAACAAGTAAGCCACAGAATAGTTTCAATAATAAAATATAATGAAGAAGTAAATATGGTACCTGGGTGAGGAATAAAGAAAAAAAAAATACCTTATGTAGGAAAAGGAGGGACACTCACTGGGCTTAGGACAATTCCTTTTCAAATACGGCAATTTGTACATGGGTAGCATAGCATTAATCAAGGATTCCAAAGAGTTCAGAGTGGGTGGGGAGGGTGAATCAACAATTTAGTATGATGAGGCCTCTGTGGGCCATCATAAATGCCAAACAAAGCCAGTTCAGAGGACACAGGAAGAGAAAATTGTAAAAAAGGCCAAAGACCTCAGTCCAAAATTGCATCAACCTGGGAAAGGATATAATGCTTTGGTTTCCAAACCAGTTTGACTCCCCCCTCCCCTTTTTGTGCCTTACACATGTAAAGGTTACAAGAAATGCAACCTTACAGGTGAGGTCTTCCAACAAAACACTTCTAATTGGTTCAACATATATGTAAAAATAGCGCTCACTAAAAATAAACAAAATGTACTCTTAAAGTCCCAGTCCAAAAAGTATCCTTCCAAAGGATTTGTTTGATGTAAGCACATTATAAATGCATGTTATTTATTGTGGTATTAATGATATCAGACATACTACATCATATATAGTATTTTTTCTTTTGATAATTCTCAAAGATGGGAGGGAAATATTACTGAGAAGCTTCATCAGAGGGGACATCACTGGAGTTGCTGGACCAATTTTGGACTTGGAAATGTTATAAATTCTTTGGAAGGACACTTTTTGAATTGGGACTTTAAGAGAAAATTTTGTTTACTTTTAGTGAGCGCTCTATTTATTTATATGTGGTTTCCCCATTGAGATTTGGGGTTTTCTCAAGTGCCACTATAGCCTTGAGGTAGATAATTCAAAGAATCCCAGTGCACTGATTTTTTACCTATAAGCTTAATTGGTTCAAAGCACAGAGAGCACAACGTTGAGATCCCAAGGTGACACAGTGGGTCAAATTGGGGGAATTATAAAAGCAACTTCTAGAAGAAAAGTATTAATAAGGGATCGCAAGATGATTCCTCAGGAACAGGATACCCATCGGTTGGGGCGAAACATGTTGGGCGGGCCTTCCAGTGACTTCACTTCTGGTCCATGGAGCTCACACTGGAGTGGCAGTTCCAGGTCTAGATGCGAACATAGGATGTTTTTATGTGAGTTCAATGGTGAACAACAATTTTTATTTAAAAAAAGTTATTACACTATGTTAGTATTTCCCCCACTTTTTCTTCCTTACCGCTTGAGTACTCAATTTAGAAACTACTGGTGGCACTGGTTTATCTCTGGAGGCAATGAACGGTTCAGGATAGTGATATTAGAGGAGAGTCAGAGTAAATGGAAGAACCCAGGAAGGGAGATATCTACAAGCCTCTTTAGCTAAATAGCAGACGGTAAAAAATCTCTGGTGAGTGTGGGAGCACTCAAGGGGGGGTATTATAATAAGTGCAAATAACAGTTAAATATACAGTATGTGTATCCCAAAACCAACTGAACCAACCTCCAAGTGCTGGTAAACTCAAAACAAACTTGAGAGCCACTGATAGAATTGGACTTTTTTCCTTTGTAATTTAATTTATTATCAACTTATTATTTTATATTTATCTGCATCGGTATAATATTCACGTGTTTTCACATTTTGGGTGTGTATATATATATATATATATAAAGGTAATTTAGAAGGTAATTATATGTAGTTTTTTGCTACTGAACACTTATCAGTTTGTTTTGAGTTTACCAGCACTTGGAGGTATGTTCAGTTGGTTTTGGGATACACATTTATTTAACTGTTATTTGCACTTATAATACCACTAGCTGGATCAGACTTTAGGGTCTGTTTGTTATTATCTGGAAGGCAGCGCCACTTTCACCTTGGATGAATATATTGCACTATATAGGTGAAGTTTTTTCACAGACTTTGCACTTTTTCTAATTGGGAATTGAGAAAGTTTATACTGCATTCTATGTTTGTTTTGTATGTTATTTACACATATTGTAAGTATGCAAAGGAGAGAGACAGCTCTGTGAATGAATATTAACTATCAAATGAGCTTTATGTGATTTATGAACAGCAGCGGTTTGAAGCATAACAGTTGTTGGCAACATTGGTTTGAGGGGGCATTTTCACTATTATAGGTATCTTATACAATTGTGAATCCTAAACAGGATTAGGAGATAAAGAAGATGTGTAGCGTTTCTGCCCCAAATGATTCTAAAGTGCCAAAGTATTCATACATAGTGACAGAGAAATACGTCTTTTTTTTTTTTTTTTTTTCGTCAGGCAGGCCATATGGTGCATGCCTGAGAGGGAGCAAGAGTCAGATAATGAAAGTGTTGTCACAATATGACATGGCTCCAAGAAAATGGAATAGCCATCACCCTAAGGCTTCATGCACACTAGGAGATGAAAAAAATGCTGGATAAAAAAACATTCAATATGAGCATCTTTTCCCAGCATTTTTCCATTTTGTCCTTAACAAATGATGACTCACTGATGACAGCTGACTGTAAACAAAAGAATTGCAGCAAATTAAATTTTGAAAAGAAAAAAAACAGTGTGGGGGTCCTCCCCAATCCATACTAGGCCCTGAGTGGGGCTATATGATGCTCTTTGTGGGCAGCCCTAGCCAGTTGTTTTGCCTTATCCAATCACCTGAAGCTATATGTATGTAATCCATGGTCTATGAATTCAAACCCTGTGTCCTGTACAGTAAAATTGGAATAAAGATGTATTTTTAGTACAGAATGTCATCACTGATCACAATGGCACTGGATACCCTGGGGGATTCTATAGGGATTTAACATTTGTAGTGATACTTCCCCTAAGTACATGAGCTATTTTATAATCTACAGTAGCTTTTCAAAATTCTATTCCTCTGGTATCTAACACAGGTCATGTCTTTAGGATATTCTTTTGAACAAGTGGTTCCGTGAGACTGATTTATGAAGGGATTTGAGAATGTTTACACATTTAAATGCGTGAAGATTTATATCAACTATTCAGTCATGTGAATAGTCCACAGTAGGCAATCATGAAATAGGTTAAAAAGGAATTTTCTTTTGACATGATTGGATAACCATTTAGTTGTGTGAACATTCTCAAATCCTTTAGTGAATCAGCCGCAATGTGTATCACTTGATCGATAACTACTTCATCTGTCCCTCCTGTGTGATATTGCAGTTTTGGGCTGCTTTAGAAATTGATTTATGAAACATGAATCTACAGCAACCAGGTAATAATTGATTGGGATATTCCCATATTATTTTTTAGATATACTCACTCCATTATTAGATGTATTAGACAATATAAACTGGGCATAAGTAAAAGGCAAAAATAATGTATTCACAAATGTTTTAATACCTTCAAAATTCTTTTTACGCTAAGCATGCAAATTCTCAATTCAAAGTACTTATACAAACGCCCACTAGGAAAAAGTGCCTTTGTAAAGTACATTTACTTATCAACAGCTTAATTCAAAGACAAAAAACAAAAGGATATCAATACTAATTTTACAATATACAGTAAGTCTGCAAACACTGAAATAGTTAATTTAACCTCTAGTTGCATCCAGAGCTCATAGTTTATTGCATACCTAAAAAAATATTATAAATACATAGATACAATTTGGATATAGCTGTTGAAATCATGTTGCACATTAAGCAGGCTGAATTCAGCAAGGGCTGGCCAAATTTTTATCTATGTATCGACAGGCCGGTTATAAAAGTTGATCTATTGATTGACTTGTGTACACCCAGCCTGTTGGGTTTTATCCAAAAGATTAGTACTGCCAGCTATAGCCAGAAACACTTATCATTGTATTCTAACAGTGGGGATGACTCCCGGCTGTCAGAATACAATCCCACAGCGGGAGGGATTCCCCCATCCACATTAAATCTTAGCTGATTGAAGGAAAATAAAATGAATCATGCATGGCCAGCCCCACAGCAAGATAAAAGAACCATGCCTTTTATGAAGTAGGGTGTGGAAGCAATGACATAGCACATGTTAAGATAAGCCATTTCCCACTGAGATTTCCACTGGCCAAACTAAACCCAACTATCTATGAATATCCTTTATGTAGGACAGCTGGCTCTTTCTTTGTACAATAACCATAAACTATTTTTTGGTTGCCCATATATGTTTTTTTTCAGGTTACGTGCATGCATGCCAAATTATAAATATGTGAACCATTTATTACCTCTGAAAGGAGCACTGTATTGGCCCCTGAAAATGTCTTCAACTTTCTATTACTGTAGAAAGCCAGCACCAGTATTTGCTTTTCGAACCACAATCATATAATTCCATATGCCTGTGCAGTAGCTTGCACATTTATGATCAAAAGTTTTGAGAATTACACAATTATTAATTTCCACAAAGTCTACTGCTTCAGTGATTTTAGATTTATTTGTTGTCAGAGGTTACTATGGTATACTTAAGTATAATTACAAGCAGTTCATAAGTGTCAAAGGCTTTTACTCGCAATTACATTAACTTTATTCAAAAAGTCAATATTTGCATTAATGTGCCTTCTCTTTCAAGACCTCTGCAAATCACCCTGGCATGTCTTCAATCAACTTCTGGGCCACATTCTGACTGCTGGCAGCCCATTCTTGCATAATCAATGCTTGGAGTTTGTCAGAATTTGTGGGGTTTTTTTGTTTACCTGCCTCATGATGATTGACCAGAAGTTCTCAATTAAGGTCTGGAGAGTTTCCGGCCATGGACCCCAAATATCGATGTTTTGTTCCCCAAGACACTTAGTTATCACGCTTGCCTTATGGCAAGTAGGGATGAGCCCGATGTTCGAGTCGAACATAAGTTCGCTGAACTGCGAAAATTATGGGGCATTTGCGCCAAATTTGAGTGCCACGGAACACCCCATAATGCACTGCAAGATCACAGTGCATTAGCGTCTGATGATTGGCCAAAGCATGCACCTGACCTGCATGCTTTGGCCAATCACAGCGCACTCTGCTACAAGAGCCATAATTGGCCAAAGGCCTTTGGCCAATCATGGCTCAGGGGGACTAAGTGCATGCCCCATACTATATAAGGCTGCTTACATAGCAGCCGCATGTAGTGTTGTTGGCGTGGACGGAGAGATAGCTTGAGCTAGATTAGGCAGGCAGGTTAGTTAGTGGCAGTGTATTTGATTATATATATATATATATATATCAGTCTAATATATATATATATATTCTGTATTTAGTGTAGCCTATATATAGCCTATATATACAGTGCATTCTGTGGTGTACAGTTTCTAATACACTTCAGGCGGTGTACACAGTATAAAATACAGTGCAGCTGGTGTACAGTTTCTAATACACTTCAGGTGGTGTACACAGTATATAATACAGTGCAGCCGGTGTACAGTTTCAAATACATTGCAGGCGGTGTACACAGTGTATAATACAGTGTGTACAGTTTCTAATACACTTCAGGTGGTGTACACAGTATATAATACAGTGCAGCCGGTGTACAGTTTCTAATACAGCACAGGCGGTGTACACAGTATAAAATACTGTATAGTGCTGTGTTAAAAAAAAAAAAAAAACATTATGTCTGGAAGGCCACCAAAGAGAGGCAGACGCTCACAGGCCACTAAAAGAGGGCAAGCAGCCTCTGTGTCTACAGCCAACAGTGGTGGTCATGGACATGGTGCATCTTCTGCAGATGGCCATGGGGCACACATGTCCTTTTTTCTGCTGTTGGCTGTGTTATTGAGTTACAACATGCAGAAGACTTGGTGGAGTGGATAACGAAGCCGTCCTCATCCTCGGTCACCCAGGCTCATAGTAGTTTGCTTAGAATGCAGCTGCCAAAGTGGCCTATTCCACCGACTCCTTGCCCCAGTTACTCTTTCTGTAGCCTCACTATCATGCACGGAGGAGTCACCAAACTTATTCAACCATAGTGTCGTTTACAGGCTGCTGGAAGATGCGCAGCAATTTGAAGGCTCCGATGCTGGTTCCCAGGTTGAGGAAGGGAGTAACGTGAGCCTAGAAAGAGGGGGTGCCACAGAAGGACAAGAAACTGGCATGTTCCCCCAGCTGCAGCATACTGCCAAGTTTGCTCCAGTGACGAGGAGGGAGGGGATGATGAGGTCACTGACTGTACTTGGGTACCTGAGAGAAGAATGAAGGGATGTGAGGAGGAGGCACAACTCCAAAGAGGCAGGAAGTCTTCCAGGGGGGAACTTAAGGGCAGCCACCCTACTGCATTATTCCACAGAGCTCTGCAGGTGCAGGGCACCGCTGACTTGCAGAAGTTCTGTGTGGGCTTTTTTCAATACGTGTGCAGCAGATCGCACCATTGCTGTTTGCAACCTATGTCTGAAGCGGATCAAGCATGGCCAGAACAGCAGTCACTTGGGCACCACATGCTTGACCAGACACATGATGACATATGATGACCAGACATATGACGACCTGCCATGCAGTCCATTGGCAACAGCACCTGAAAGACCGACATCATAGAAAAAGGCGGACTTCTCCCTGCTCCTCATCTGGGATCTCAATTCCTACTATACCTCCAGTCCTCTCAAAAACCTGCACTGAGAGGAATGAAGGTATAGCAATAGGTGCCACAAGTACTTGCAGCCAATCTGCTAGCAGTACACCACCAGTTGGTTTCAGCAGGCAAATTTTGCTACCCCAGTTTCTGAACTGTAAAAAGAAACTTGGTCCCAGGCTAGCTTGGCCAAATTGCTAGCACTGCAACTGCTGCCTTTTCAGCTGGTAGACTCTGCCCCCTTTTGTGAGTTTGTGGAATGTGCTGTACCACAGTGGAAGGTTCCAAAACTGTATTTCTTGTCACGCAAGACCATTCCATCTCTCTAACAACATGTGGAAAGCATTGTTTTGGCCTCATTGGACAGGACGGTCAGCAGCAAGGTTCATATTACCGCTGACTCATCATCCAGCAGGCATGGGCAGGGATGTTACCTTTCCTTCATGGAGCACTGGGTAACTCTGCTGGCAGCTGGGAAGGATGCAAGACAGGGTTCAGTGTTGTTGGAGCATGTTCCGCTATCACGCCTCCAAAAAGCTGGTGGTGATGCTGCCACAGTTCTCTGCTCCACCCCCCTCCTCTTCTTCTTCCTCTATGGCCTCTTCTGCAGAATTTTCCTCTGAACCAGCAGTGCTTTGTAAGCGTTCAAGGGGCTACACAAGCAGTCAGGCTAAAAGATGCAATGCAGTGCTTCAGTGGGTCTGCCTAGGGGATAGGAGCCAAACTGGGGCAGAGATTCTGTCAGCTCTGCAGGGGCAGGCTCTAAAGGGGTGATTGGCGCAATGGCAGCTTGAGCCAGGAATGGTTTTATGCGACAATGGCACCAGCCTCCTCTCCGCCCTCCGACAGGGACAATTGACCCATGTTTCATGTTTGGCACACATCCTGAATTTGGTGGTGTAGCATTTCTTGACCAGGTACCCAGGCTTACAAGATCTCCTGAGGCAGGCCAGAAAAGTCTGTGGTTATTTATGCCGGTCATACAATGCCAGTGCTCGGCTGGCTGACATTCAACGGGAATGCAACCTGGCCACCAACTGCCTCATTTGTGACATGCCTACCAGGTGGAATTCAACATTGGCAATGCTGCAGTGGCTGCACACACAGCAGAGGGCCATCAATGAGTGCCTGTGCGAGTATGGCACCAGGACAGGGTCAGGGGAGCTTGGCTTCTTTTCACTGTGCCAGTGGCTACTGATCAAGGATGCATGCACTGTCCTGTCCCCATTTGAGGAGGCCACAAGGATGGTAAGCAGCGACAATGCAGGCATCAGTGACACTGTCCCTTTAGTCTTCCTGCTGGAGCACAAGCTTTGTGGAATCATGGACAGGGCACTTGAGGCAGAACAGCGGGAGGAAGAGGGGGACTTCCTTTTCTCTGAAGGCCCCCTTTATGCAGATAGCATTCCTGCAGGGCCACCAAACACACAGGAAGAAGAGGAGGAGGAGTAGGATTGTGTCAGCATGGATGCAAAGGATAGCACGCAGCAGTCTTTAAGAGATGGTTTTCATTTCCCAGAAACCCAAGGAGTTGTACGTGGCTGGGAGGAGGTAGTTCCGGATAATGTCATCCTTCGTGACCCAGAGAACTCAGAATCAAATGCCTCTGCAACTTTATGCTGTATGGCCTCCCTGATTCTGCAAAGCCTGCGAAAGGACCCTAGGATTCGTGGTATCAAGGAGAGGGATCATTACTGGCTGGCAATCCTTCTTGATCCACCTTACAAGGGTAAAATTGCAGAACTTATCCTGCCTTTGCAGAGGGAGCAGAGGATGAAACATCTTCAGGAGGCCTTGAAGAAAAGTTTGTGTATCTCCTTTCCAGACCCTGGGAGGTTACCATTTCCTGGTGCTGGACAACGTGTTTCTGAGGCTTCATTCAGTAAGAGGAAGAGCGATGGAGAAGGTGGGCGGCTGACCGATGCCTTTAAACAATTTTTCAGTCCTCAGTGCCAAGGTCTGATAGGTTCAAGCAACCATTGCCAGCGTCTGCATTATATGGTGCAGGAATATCTAGGGGGAAGAGCAGACTCGGAGCAGAGCATACACTGGATTACTGGGTCCTGAGGGTGGACAACTGGTCAGAACTTGCTCAATATGCATTTGAGCTACTAGCCTGCCCTGCATCCAGCGTACTTTCTGAATGCACATTCAGTGCTGCTGAAGGGTTTGTAATGGATCAAAGAGTGCGCCTGTCCACAGACTCCATTGATGGGCTTACATTTATAAAAATGAATCAGTCCTGGATCAGCAGCTATCAAGCCCCTGATGCTGATGTAACTGATTGAATTTGCTACAGTATGGATCTGGAATCCCTTGAAGACTGCCTATGCTGCCTATCCTATTCCTCCTGAATCTTGATGATGCTAGCTTTCAACAATATTTTTGGTTTAGGGCACCACCAACACCCAAGGCCCAATATTTCTGCCCCTGTTTAACAGGGGAATGTAATTACAATTTTTGAAATATTATTTCATATAATGGGGCTGGTTCCTACGACCAGCAAGAGTAACTATGAGGGGTTAGTGTTCTGGCACCACCAAAACCAAAGGCCCAATTTTTCTGCCCCTGTTTAACAGGGGCATGTAATTACAATTTTTTAAATAATATTTAACAGCAGGGCCCGTTCCTTCACCCAACAAGAGTAACTGTGAGGGGTTACAGTGTTCTGGCACCACAAAAACCAAAGGCCCATTTTTTCTGCACCTGTTTGACTGGGGCATGTAATTACAACTTTTTAAATAATATTTAACAGCAGGGCCCGTTCCTTCACCCAACTAGAGTTACTGTAACTGTAACTGTACTATTTTTTGGGTCCGTCAGTGCCATGATTGACGATGGATGGACATCGCGGGATAAAGGTCTGGTATGGATTTTGGGGGGAACTCCACGCCGATTTTTTAAAATTTTAAATGACATTTTTACTTTAGAAATGTCATTTTGCTGCGGCACAGTAAAACACATCAGAAATATACGCCACTTTATAGGCAGACTAAGGGGACCCCCAGGCACGATATTTAACCACTTGTCGTCTGCGCTGTAGCCAAATGACGGCCACAGCGCGGACCTGAATTTCCGGGAGGCCGCCATATGACGGCCTCTCTTTTGCGCGCGCCCAGCGCCCCCTGCAGTGGCGTGAGCTGTGATCACTGAGTCACTGGGACTTGGGTGATCACAGATTCGAGTAAGGGGCTGTTTTACAATTCTGCAGTAAACAGATTCAATGCCTTGTTTAAAACTGTTATCCAGTTAGTATGTTAGTAGCAGATCCATCTGAAATTGACAATCCTTAGTTTCTTTATACGACACAAAGCCATAAGACTCCCATATGACACCCATCCATCAGAAGAATTGAGGAAAAGATGTTATAAAGGCGACATACAATATGGATCGATGGTGTTGTGTTCCGTTTAGAACCCTCAGTAATTTTAAATAATAAATAGTGTTCTGGAAGAAAGATTCACAGTTCGTCACAGAGAATCATAGAAATGCGAAAATATAAAACGTAAATAGAACTTCAGATAATGAACAGAGAAGATACAGGTTACCTGAAACAATAAAAAAAGCTGATTTTATTTAAAAATTAATTCCAGATATGGGTATTTCATACAGCTTGGACCAATGTAATAATGCGTATATTTTTCCTGAATCATACAGCTGGAAACTGGAAATCGCTGTAGTAGACATAGATGCTCCCGTTACTTACATTTGCTTCCGGGTCCCATACCAAACAGCTGTCCTTCTGCATTCTAAACACAGAAGGTCAGCCACAGTGCCATTCAGAGAATGCGTTACATTTTCCAAATAAATGCAAAGCCTTCTCTTATTGAACGAGGTAGAGAGTGAAACATCACCACCCCCTCTCTCCACCTTGTCCAATCACAGAAGGCTTTGCATTTAATCTGAAAATGCAAAGCATTCTCTTGCCCTGTACACACGATCAGACATTGATCGGACATTCTGACAACAAAATCTATGGATTTTTTCCAACGGATGTTGGCTCAAACTTGTCATACATACACACAGTCACACAAAGTTGTTGCAACATCCGATCATTCTGAACGCGGTGACGTAAAACACGTACGTCAGGACTATAAATGGGGCAGTAGCCAATAGCTTTCGTCTCTTAATTTATTCTGAGCATGCGTGGCACTTTGTGCGTCGGATTTGTGTACACATGATCGGAATTTCCGACAACGGATTTTGTTGTCGGAAAATTTTATAGCAAGCTCTCAAACTTTGTGTGTCGGAAATTCTGATGGAAAATGTGTGATGGAGCCCACACACGGTCGGAATTTCCGACAACAAGGTCCTATCACACATTTTCCGTCGGAAAATCCGACCGTGTGTACAGGGCATAAGAATGGTGCCATTGCCAAGAAGCTGATCTCATATGTGCTCAGAATACAGAAGGGCAGCCACTCAGTGTGGGACCCAGAACCTAGAGGCGATCACTGGAGTAGCAGTGTCTCTTTCAGTAATTTCTAGCTTTCAAGGGGATTGGCCTGGTATGGTATATAAATAGCTACATTGGTCCAAGTTGGAGCAATGTAACTGTAGCCAGGTGCTGGCTAAATTGCCTGGGTCATTAGGGGGGACACTCTACAACAGGGGTCTCCAAACTATGGCCCTCCAGTTGTTCAGAAACTACAGTTCCCATCATGCCTAGTCATTTCTGTAAATGTCAGTATTACAATGCCTCATGGAACATGTAATTCTGCAACAGCTGGAGGGCCATAGTTTGGAGATCCCTGCTCTACAACATTAGCCACAGTGAGGTTGTTCCCTCCACCACTCAGCTTAGACCTTACAGTGTCATATTCTGAATGCAGAGTGAGAATTTACAAAAGAGCAAATGATCTTGGGACATGTGGTCCAAAAGAGCCAAGTCTACACTGAGGACAGATCGTCGTCGACTACAAGTTCCAGTGGCTGGAGAGAGAGAACTGAATGCTGGGAGAGGTGATAAATAGCCTGTGTTGGGAAGGAGTCGCTCTCTGGGGACCATGGCATGCAGCTGGGAGCAGAGACCCATACAGTCAGGGGAATGCGAGTCAACATTGCGGCCTAGGCAGCAAGGAAGAGCCTCCGGGAGCCGTGTGTGGCTGCATCTGTCACCTGCAACTTCATGTCGGTTTGGTGACAATAAGGGGTCACCGTCATCGTCCACATCACAGATCTGGCTGAACCACAGCGCTGCAGGGCGGGTGGTCGAGCACCTTTTCCCTGATCACAGAATCTTCAGGAGCCTGCTTCAGGATCTCCCTGCTATTCCTTTGAGTCTGGGATCATCTAGATTGATGAGCGGGCAAAAGCCCACCCTCTTTACACCCCAAGAGACATGGCATGCAGGCTGTCAGGGCTGGCTCAGCCCTTCCTTCTCTGAGCTGCTCGCTCAGCTGTCGGCTAATTGCCAGCTCTCTTCTCTCTCCACAGTTAACCAGCTGTTGTGGATCTGCTCGTCAGTCCCGCCTGCTTAAAGACATCATTTCATTCCTGCGTTCGCCTTGGTCACATCACAAGAAACCATCTCCTGTGTTCCTATTTAAAGACTGGCTTTGCTGACATCCCTTCTGGATCCTTATCCTGTTTGCTGTTCCTCTACTTTGGTCCCTGACTTCTGGCCTGGCTGATTAACCAATCTGGTTACTGAACTCTGGCTTGGCTGACTACCCGATCCAGTTACTGGACTCCGGCTACGCTTTGACTACGCTTACTCTATTTACCTTTTTATTTTTATTAATAAACAAGTGTGATTTTACTGTACTTCTGTCTCGGTCTGGTTCATGGTTTCTGACACAGACACCTTTATCTTGTTTCTCTTTGCCAAGTCCTAATAAGGAGACACTTCACATTTGTTATTTGCAACATTGGATGCCAATTATACAGGAACTCTCCTGGGCCCTTGTTTGAGCTAGCTGAAGATAAAGAACATCCACAACACAAGGACTCCTCTCTACTCCCCACTAAAGGAACGTTGAGTACACCACCAGTCCTAATTAAAAAAGAACTCTTTTCAGAGACCAGGATATTATGTTTGACTGACATATTTATTCCACAATTTTGTGCTGTCCAGACAGTACACCTTAGGCTGTCTTGGCCCAACTGCAAAAGCAGTAGTAACTTGCACTCAAAATGGTGTTATAGCATTATTATACAGGTACCTAAATTTCTCACTAATGAACTGCAGAGGTCAGGGAAAAATTGAGCAAGGTGTTGCCTAAAATGAGACCATTATTGTGTCTTCTTTCGTGATAACAGCAATCCCGATGTTAGCAACAAACTACAAAATGCTAAAGAATTTCCAAAATCTTACTAAATTAGGAATTCCTAACTTTCTTGATAGGTTATGTTACAAAATAACATTCTAATATTTGTGGTCTAGTAATGTAAAACAGGAAACTGAATTCCAGCACAGTAGTAGAAAAAGGATTGTTTTTTTTTAGTATAGTATATTATATTTATATAATATATTTCTAGCATTCTAGCATTACATTTCTAGCATTACATTATTAAACATATGAAGAAATTTATTTAGTTCAACTAGCTGGTTAGAAACAATTAATATATCCTCATTGTACTGATTATTTGCCACTGTATGATTACATCTTACTTTAACCACTTAAGGACCAAGCTTCTTTTTGAGATTTGTTGTTTAAAAACTTTTTTTTTTGCTAGAAAATTACTTAGTACCCCCAAACATTATACATTTTTTTTCTAACACCCTAGAGAATAAAATGGTGATCATTGCAATACTTCCTGCCACACCGTATTTGCGCAGCGGTCTTACAAGCGCACTTTTTTGAAAAAAATAAATTTTTTGAATTAAAAAATACGACAACAGTAAAGTTAGCCCACATTATTTTTTATATTGTGAAAGATAATGTTACGCCGAGTAAATTGATACCCAACGTTTCACGCTTCAAAATTGGGCCCGCTCGTTGAATGGCGACAAACTTTTACCCTTAAAAATCTCCATAGGCGATATTTAAAAAATTCTACAGGTTGCATTTTTTGAGTTACAGAGGAGGTCTAGGGCTAGAATTATTTCTCTCACTCTACCAATCGCGGCAATACCTCACATATGTGGTTTGAACACCGTTTTCATATGCGAGCGCTTCTGCACGCGAGCTCGGCGGGAAAAATGTATTATTTTATTATTTATTTTACCTTTTATTTTTTATTTTTACACTGTTCTTTAAAAAAAAAATTGTGTCACTTTTATTCCTATTACAAGGAATGTAAACATCCCTTGTAATAGAAAAAAAGTATGACAGGACCTCTTAAATATGAGATCTGGGGTCAAAAATGCAATAAGAAAAAAATGCCATTAAAAAAAAAAAAATGTCAGTTTAAGAGCTATGGGCGGAAGTGATGCTTTGAGGTCGCTTCCGCCCTGCAATGGTATGGAGAGGGGTGGGGGCCATCTTCCCCTCACTTGTCTCCATACCCAGCATGTGAAAGGATCCGATTGCCTCCGCCGCTGCCAACGGCTCCCGTAAGCGGTGGAGGGCACCGGAGCGCGGCGGGAGGGGGGGGCCCTCTCCTGCCGCCGATAAAAGTGATCTTACGGCGAATCTGACGCAGAGACCACTTTTATCTAAAAGCGGACCTCCGGTTGAAGAATAGGATACCGTGGTTATGGCAGCAGCTAGCGATATTCCTCTTCAAAGTTAGGATGTACATCAGCGTGCAGCGGTCCTTAAGTGGTTAATAAAAGTATATACTGTATAAACAATAGAAGGATACCAATGTATTTTGCCAGTGCATGCAAGTAAAGATAGTGAACAAGTAACATGCAGTATATAAAAATGAATAAATGCCCAAGTTAGAAGTGCATAAAAAATGGTCCAAACGTGCGAAGCAATATAGTCCACAAAGCACAGAGTTATTCATAGCAGCTTGCAAAAAGACCGTCATACAAGTCCTTAATCAGTATTAAACCCAAAAGCAAACATCTATTATATTGCAGCTTACTAACACTTAGATTCATGGCTGCATTCATTTTCTTTTTAAGGCTTTCTATTTTCATCTGGTGATCCAGCAAGCAAGTCTGTTGCTTTTCAAAAGAATAAGCTCTCCAGCAAAATGTATCAGTGTACATGGATGAGCACGAGACAAACCATGTAACACTGACAGTGGTGCTTATAATGATCAGCTTTTATTTATTCACGTAAAACCTTTATCCCTAAAGGGAAAACTGTTTACTGTAACTAATTATAAAATGTGAGTTGGAGTTTGGCTTCAATTTGTCAGTGTAATTAAATTAGCTAATACATTTAACACTATCCCCCCCCCCCCCCCCCCCAGACTGACAATGATGCTGTGCCTCTTGTCTCATTCCTCCAGGTGCTCTAATACAGGAGGTGTATTACCGGCCAGATCACCAGATGAAAACAGAGGGAAAAAAAAACAATTGAGCCTCCACATTTAATAATTGGTAAGCTGCAATATAATTAATTTTTGGTTTTTGTTAAATACCACTTTAAACAATATTATACGATTTTCAGTGCTAAACATAAGACTTCTTTGATCTCTCATTAAAGTGTAATTACCATCACCCTGACTAAATAAAATTCAGCAGATAAATTCACCCACAGATAGAGGTCAATATTTAGATTAAATATATACAGTATCTCACAAAAGTGAGCACACCCCTCACATTTTTGTAAATATTTTATTTAATATTTAAATGTGACAACACTGAATAAATGGCACTTTGCTACAATGTAAAGTAGTGAGTGTACAGCTTGTATAACAGTGTAAATTTGCTGTCCCCTTAAAATAACTCAACACACAGCCATTAATGTCTAAACTGCTGGCAACAAAAGTGAGTACACCCCTAAGTGAAAATGTCCAAATTGGGCCCAAAGTGTCAATATTTTGTGTGGCCACCATTACTTTCCAGCACTGCCCTAACCCTCTTGGGCATGGAGTTCACCAGAGTTTCACAGGTTGCCACTGTGTCAGGCCACATGAGGCCAGGTGACAGATGCATACCGTTGGGATCAGGAGTGCACCGCAAGGTAGTGGACCCTATGGCTGACTGCTGCTGAGAGTCAGGGTGGTAAAGGAAGGCAGGGCCGCTGGAACACCAACACGGATCCCACTGGGGTTAGAGCATAAAATTCCCTAGGGCGTGGAGTCTAATGCCGCGTACACACGGTCGGACTTTTCGTCCGGACTTGTCTGACGGACGCCGACGGACCAAATCCAGCGAACAATCCGATCGTGTGTGGGCTTCACCGGACCTTCAGCGGACTTTTCCAGTCGCAAATCTGACGGACTTTAGATTTGGAACAAGCTTCAAATCTTTACGACGTAACTCCGCCGGACCCAGAAATCCTCTCGTCTGTATGCTAGTCCGACGGACAAAAACCGACGCTGGGGCAGCTTTTGGCAACTGGCTATCAACTTCCTTATTTTAGTCCGGTGTACGTCATCACGTACAAATCCGTCGGACTTTGGTGTGATCGTGTGTGGGCAAGTCCCGTCGTTAGAAAGTCCGTTGAAAGTCCTCCAAAAGTCAGTTGAAAGTCTGTCGAAAGTCTGTCGGACGCGCTGTCGGAATTTTGTAGCTGGAAAGTCTGACCGTGTGTACGCGGCATAAGAGCCAGCAGGTGTTCACCAGAGCCTCTAGTGGTGAGGATGAACTGGGCTGCAACTGGATCCAGGTCGTGGCCCCCAGGGTCCCCCAGCTCACACCCACAGTAGGCAACAGGAGGATAGGGATAGTAAGGGAATAAGCCAAAGTCGGGGCCATTAGCAGATAAGGACAACAGAGTACACGCCAAAGGTTCAGGTTCACAGGCAAACAGGGATAGTTAGGGACACGTCAGAAGGTCAGGGTCATGAGCAGACAGGAATAGTCGAGAACACGCCAAGGTCGGTAACAGAGACAAACGTAGAGCACATGACAAGCAGGAAACAGGAAGCCAAACACACAATGGTTGATCAGCAAGGTTGGCTTGCAATGCCCAGGTTAATATAGTGTTCCTAATTAGAGACCAGGGTGGAGCTATGCTGAGGGAAGATTATTTAAACATGTTTGTGGCTTGTCTCTAAAGAAACACATGGAGGAGGTAAGCTGACAGACATACATCACTGCATAACCATGACACACTGGAGTCCTCTTCCACTCCTCTATGACGACATCACGGAGCTGGTGGTTGTTGGAGTCCTTGCACTCCTCCAGCTTTCGTTTGCAGATGTTTAACAGGGTTTAAGTCTGGAGACATGCTTGGCCAGTCCATCACCTTTACCCTCAGCTTCTTTAGCAAGGCAGTGGTCGTCTTGGAGGTGTGTTTGGGGTCGTTATCATGTTGGAATACTGCCCTGCCCCCAGTCTCCGAAGGGAGGGGATCATACTCTGCTTCAGTTTGTCACAGAACCTGTTGGCATTCATGGTTCCCTTAATGAACTGTAGCTCCCAAGTGCCGGCAGCACTCATGCAGCCACAGGCCATGACACTCCCACCACCATGCTTGACTGTAGGCAAGACACACTTGTCTTTGTACTCTTCACCTGGTTGCTGCCACACACGCTTGACACTATTTGAACCAAATAAGTTTACCTTGGTCTCATTAGACCACAGGACATGGTTCCAGCAATCCATGTCCTTAGTCTGCTTGTCATCAGCAAACTGTTTGTTCATCTCATCTTTAGAAGAGACCTCCTTCTGGGACGACAGCCATGCAGATCAATTTGATGTAGTGTGTGGTGTATGGCCTGAGCACAGATAGGCTGACCCCCCACCTCTTCAAACTCTGCAGCAATGCTGTCAGCACTCATACGTCTATTTCCCAAAGACAACCTCTGGATATGACGCTGAGCATGTGCACTCAACTTCTTTGGTCAACCATGGCGAGGCCTGCTCCCCATTCACACCTGAGACCTTGCAACACTAACGATTCACATGACCCCGGGCAGGGAAAATGGCTAATTGGGTCCAATTTGGATATTTTCACTTAGGGGTGTACTCACTTTTGTTGCCAGCTGTTTAGACATAAATGGCTGTGTGTTGAGTTATTTTGAGGGGACAGCAAATTTACACTGTTATACAAGCTGTACACTCACTACTTTACATTGTAGCCAAGTGTCATTTCTTCAGTGTTGTCACATGAAAAGATATAATAAAATATTTACAAAAATGTGAGGGGTGTACTCACTTTTGTGAGATACTGTAAATCTAACAATATTACAACATCAGGAATACAGCGGCCCTTTTGCCCAAATTCTTTTTTTAGTGACTTCCGAGGAAATATTCAAGGACATCGGGAGTTCGTGGATAGTTTCTGGTCATAAGAAAAAACTTGGCAGATGATCAAAAGAAGTGAATTTAGGACTGGGGGTCCTTCTATCTGAGCTGCCATTCATACAAGGTGCCCTGGACGATTTCCTATTTGGGTTGTCACACTCCTGATTCTGCAATATAACATTTATATTTACCTAGCATATCGACTTCTGTTTCTATGGGGCCCATGCATCTGGTGAGTTTTCTTTAGTAAGGGTGATAGTGAATACACTTTAAATATGAAATTAAGAAGTCTCACTTTTAGCACTGCAATTTGTATAATAAGCAACATACAGTACATGGAACTAAACAAAAATCAGAGCAACCTTAACACATGATGACATTTTGACTGGCTTCACACCTATATGTTGCAGTGATAATGCATGGTAGCGCACCATGCGTGCATTAGTGTATTGCCAATAATTTTTAATGACACTGCAACACATTTATGAGGCACATTCCTGACACATCTGCATTGCAGCACACCACAACACATGGTAAAGCACTAGGTTGTGTTGTGGTGTGCTGCATTGAGGAAAAAGCATACATATATTTTTTGGTCTGTTACCCATTGGTTGGTAGCCCATGCAAATGCATCACATCAGATTGGAAAGGTCTAAACAGGTCTTTAAAGTGTATTTCTACTTTTGCAGCCTTATTGGGAAAACACTTCCTTTGTATGTGTTTCATGGTCCCATTAACACAGCAGTACTTGAAAAAAAAAAAATGCTAGGTACCCTTTTTAACCATTTCCGGACCAGCCACTGCAATTTTACTGCGGCAGGTTGGCTCGGCAAATCGATGTTAACTTACATCGCATTTCCTTTTGGCCACTAGGGGCGCGGACGCCGCCGGAGGTGCACCCACGTGCCCGCAGTGTGTGCCCAGAGCCGATGCGATGACCGCAGGGCACCTGCGATCGCTCGTGACAGAACGAGAACCAGGATCTGTGTGTCTAAAAACACAAATCCCGCTTCTTTCAGGGGAGTAGAGACAGATTGTGTATTCATACTATATGAACACCGATCTCTATCTCCTCCTAGACAGTCCCATCCCCCGCACAGTTAGAACACAGTGAGGGAACACAGTTAACCCCTTGATCGCCCCCTAGTGTTAACCCCTTCCCTACCAGTGACATTTACACAGTAATCATTGCATTTTTATAACTCTGATCGCTGTATAATTGTTAATGGTCCCAAAAATGTGTCAAAAGTGTCCAATTTGTCCGCCGCAATATCGCAGTCCCCATAAAAATTGCAGATAGCCGCCATTACTAGTAAAAAAAATAATAATAATAAAAAATGCCATAAATCTATCCCCTATTTTGTAGACGCTACAACTTTTGCGCAAACCAATCAATATACGCTTATTGCATATTTTTTTTACCAAAAATATGTAGAAGAATACATATCGGCCTAAACTGAGGAAAAAATTGTTTTGTTTTTTTTAAAAATGTGGGATATTTATTATAGCAAAAACTAAAAGATATTGTGTTTTTTCAAAATTGTCGCTTTTCTTTTGTTTAAAGCGCAAAAAATAAAAAACGCAGAGGTGATCAAATACCACCAAAATAAATCTCTATTGGTGGGGAAAAAAGGGCATCAATTTTGTTTGGGTACAGCATCGCACAACCGCGCAATTGTCAGTTACAGGGACGCAGTGCCATATCGAAAAAAATTGGCCTGGTCATTGAGTAGCCAAATCTTCCGGGGCTGAAGTGGTTAAAAGCGAATCTTCACCCTCAAAACAAACTTCCATTCTCCACTCCGCAACACATATGCAGCATGCCCCCCACAATTTCTGCAGTCTGAATTCAGTGTCTGCAGCTATAAAGGAGTTTCTTCCCCCTCCTCCCTTTTTCAGAGATCTCAAGTCTCCCGCAACTCGCGGGAGTCTCCCGCATTTGATGGCGGACTCACAGACACCCGCGAGTGCAGCAAGATCTCCTGGCTGTCAGCCGCAGCAGCCCGAGCCGGCCCCTCCTACCAGCCGGGGAAGGCAGTGGCAGGGCCGATCCTAGGCAGATGCGGCAGGGTGCTTTTCACCCAGGCGCCTGCATAGGTGGGGGCGCCGAAGTGCCAGAGTTCTCTCCTCCCTCCTCTTCTGTGTCTGTCCGAACACAGCCTGGCAGTGCTGGAGGGAGGGGCGCTCCTCTTCCTGAAGAGGGTTATAGTCAATGGCTGCTGAGTGCTGATGTGTAGGAATGAATTCCTCACACTGGGACCCCACACTGTCTCCACCAACTTCCCCTCCCATCTCTATCTCGGGCTGCAGGGAGAGAGAACGAGGTGAGTCACACTCAGTCTGCTGTGTGCTGGCATCCCCAGCACATAGTTGCCAACATTGTAAAAAAAAAATGTGTGACACTTTTGTGGCTGTAGGCGGAGCCGTACAATAATTAGGGGGCGGGGCATTCGTTTGCAGGCGTGGTTTAGTAAAAAATAGTAAGTGCGGCTTGGTTTACGCGTCATAGTGGGCGTGGCTTAAATGGGCGTGGCTCAAGAGGGTGTGGTTAGAGTCTGAGATGAATGAGGGATGGAGAGGGAAAGGGGGAGAGGGAAAGGGGGAGAGGGAAAGGGGGAGAGGGAAAGGGGGAGAGGGAAAGGGGGAGAGGGAAAGGGGCAGAGGGAAATGACGGGACAGCAGCCCCAGATCCTACACAATAAAAATATGTGTATTCTAGAAAGTTTAACAATCAGCAGATAAAGATACTCCAAACACCTGGTGTTAGCACTTCAATCATCCCGGCACCATGATTGTTATTGTGTCAGGATGATTGAAGTGCAGTATTTCTATTATTACATTGTAATATAAAATTAAATCATTCAACTCACCATAACGCAGAATCAGTGGGAGCCCTGAGCGTGTCACTAGCCACGTCGCCTGCCCCCGGCAGAGTCCGTCCTCACATCAGGTGTCCCCGGCAGAGCCCCCCCTCACATCAGGTGTCCCCGACGGAGCCCCCCCTCGCATCAGGTGTCCCCGGCGGAGCCCCCCCTCACATCAGGTGTCCCCGGCGGAGCCCCCCCTCACATCAGGTGTCCCCGGCGGAGCCCCCCCTCACATCAGGTGTCCCCGGTGGAGCCCCCCCTCACATCAGGTGTCCCTGGCGGAGCCCCCCCTCACATCAGGAGTCCCTGGCGGAGCCCCCCCTCACATCAGGAGTCCCTGGCGGAGCTCCCCTCACATCAGGTGTCCCTGGCGGAGTCCCCCTCACATCAGGAGTCCCTGGCGGAGCTCCCCCTCAGATCAGGTGTCCCTGGCGGAGCCCCCCCTCACATCAGGTGTCCCTGGCGGAGCCCCCCCTCACATCAGGTGTCCCTGGCGGAGCTCCCCCTCACATCAGGTGTCCCTGGCGGAGCTCCCCCTCACATCAGGTGTCCCCGGCGGAGCTCCCCTCACATCAGGTGTCCCTGGCGGAGCCCCCCCTCACATCAGGTGTCCCTGGCGGAGCCCCCCTCACATCAGGTGTCCCTGGCGGAGCTCCCCCTCACATCAGGTGTCCCTGGCGGAGCCCCCCCTCACATCAAGTGTCCCTGGCGGAGCCCCCCCTCACATCAGGTGTCCCTGGCGGAGCCCCCCCTCACATCAGGAGTCCCTGGCGGAGCCCCCCTCACATCAGGAGTCCCTGGCGGAGCTCCCCCTCACATCAGGTGTCCCTGGCGGAGCCCCCCCTCACATCAGGTGTCCCTGGCGGAGCTCCCCCTCACATCAGGTGTCTCTGGCGGAGCCCCCCTCACATCAAGTGTCCCTGGCGGAGCCCCCCTCACATCAGGTGTCCCTGGCGGAGCCCCCCCTCACATCAGGAGTCCCTGGCGGAGCCCCCCTCACATCAGGAGTCCCTGGCGGAGCTCCCCCTCACATCAGGTGTCCCTGGCGGAGCCCCCCCTCACATCAAGAGTCCCCCAGTGGAGCCCCCCTCACATCAGGTGTCCCCGGCAGAGCCCCCCTCACATCAGGAGTCCCCCAGTGGAGACCCCTCACATCAGGTGTCCCCCAGTGGAGCCCCCGCTCACATCAGGTGTCCCCCAGTGGAGCCCCCCCTACAATTTACCACAGCGGCGTGCGCCCCCCCTCCCCTACCTCAGAGTCTGCCGGTCTTTTTGAATTCCGCATGGATGGCAAAACCCCCGCCCCTTTCCCTGGCAGCGGGGCGGGGGTAGGCGGAGTGAGGCAGGGTGGAGCGGGGCGGAGGGTGGGCGGAGTGAGGCGGGGCAGAGCGGAGGGTGGGCGGAGTGAGGCGGGGCGGAGGGTGGGCGGCGTCGGAGGAGCTCCGTCTAGCCCCCCCCCAGTCGTCTTCAAGCTTCTTCAAGATGGCGGCCGGCGGAGACAATGTCTCCACCGGCCGCAGACCTCTAGCGGCGGCGGCGGGCGGCGGCGGCAAAAATCAAAAACCGGATTTTTCGGGACATTTACCGGGACACAAAAAATTCGTGAATGGAGTGTAAGTCCCGGGAATGTCCCGGGAAATCCGGGACAGTTGGCAAGTATGCCAGCATCCCTTTACATGTGCTCTGGGCTGCCCCTGCTCTAGATGTTTTTTGTGTTCTAGATACACAGCCCCTGTCCCTTCCTGTGCCTCAGTAGTCCACCTACAGATATATAATGTATGTAATGTACAGATGTATCATGTAAAATGAGATGTACTAAGAGTGGTGTATACACCGCTCCTCAATCTCCTCAAAGAAGCTACTTGCAGGAATTTTTTTGACGTCCTGCCAGCGCACCGCTCCAGTGTGAAAGCATTCGGGCTCTCACACTGGGATTGCAGATTAGGCTTTTTTCAGGCGCTATTTTTAACGCTAACGTGCCTGAAAAATGCATCCAGTGTGAAATGGGTCTCATCTCCTGTACTATGTCTGCAGTCTCTGATCACCTTCTGATGGTGGTGGTGGGGAGGGGGTAGCGTGAAACGCCGCGCAGCGCCACCTCCCTGAAATGGGTTTTGGCAGGTTGGGATGTCTGCTTTTTCTCTTCACTGACTAGATGTACAAAGGCTTTCTGGCCTGAAGGAGGGAGAGAGAGCTGCCTGTCATGTCTGCATGGGCTCTTTCACCTTCCTCCTTCTCCCTGTTTTACTGACTCACTGAGTTTAATGTGGTGTGAGCTGACTCACACAGGCTATTCTGTTCCTCTGTGTGTTCCTATTGGCAGGAGGAAGAAAGCCAATTAAAGGAGCAGTTACAGGAACCAATCGATGGGGCTTTAACAAGCAGCTGATGCAAAGGATTCTAAAATGTGTAGTCCCCATCTAAAACGGTCCCATAGCTTTCTATGGGGACAGAAATACAAGAGCCAGCATGCTCTAGGAGGGAGGAAACAAAAGACTCCATTTTGCTTATCTGAGGAGATTCTCAGTGATCATGAGGCAGTGAAAGAGATCAGACCTGAAGTAGGGATGCTGTCTCTCAGATGATCTCTCTCTGCGTAATTCAGGCCTCCGCCCCCAGTCAGGACATCCAGCCTGAGAGAGAGGGATTCCAGGTGCATATCCAGGCGCACCTGCACCAACAGTGAAGAGTTCCAGTGTGAGGTGACCAGTCGGGTCACCAGGAAAGCCTGCTGTTCCAGGACGTTTGTTTGGGCCTTGATCACAGGATTTGGTGAGAGGGCATTTTGCCGATCTGGAGTAAACAGGGACACTGCACCATAGGAGGAGTATGAACACTGTATACAGACATCCTTGCTGGTAGTCCTCTTGCTGACACTTGTAGTGCCACAGGGATAAGGGATAAGGCTATCCATTTCTGGGACACTGTATACATATATCATTGTCCTCTCACCTTGCTGAGGAGGATCCTGTCTGTTTCAATTGATAATTTGGGCCAGTTGTGTTGTTTGACCCTGCTATACAGGAGTTTACGTGCACCAACGAAAGTGGCTAGCTGAAGACACCAAATCTTATCTTTTCTTCAAAAGGACTGATGCTACTAGTGCCATGCAGATCTGCACACACATATTCCGGGCTCCGTGTATGCAGTGGGTGTGTGGGACAGTTTATCTAAGAAGTTAAGCCATTACCTGTTGACTTGTACAGAGTGTTTAAAGTTGGGCCTGTGGTGTCAGGGGACAGGAGAGGGAGGCCTGCCACAAAGGGAGTCATTTCTCTGCTCTCCTCCTACCTGGACTCACAGAGCCAACCTGAGTAAAGGTAACCAATCCAATTTAAAGTGTTATATTGTGCTTTATTTACCATTTAAGTGTGCCTCTGCTCTTGGGGACATTCTCAGGTTTGGAATTCCCTGAAAGCAGCTTGAATATAGGATTGGGAGCTATATTGCTCTTAAATCTCAGTTATTGCTCTCTAGTGGATTATTTGAATATATATTGTTACTGTCTGTTATTCTTCCACAGAAATATTGCAGTAAAGACAATTTCTGTGTTTTATCATAACGTGTGTGTTTCTGGTCATTGCACTTACACTATTGCCAAGTGTGCCAGAGGGGGCTGAGGCTGTTATTAGGGTTGAGAGGCAGAGTAACAGACTTAACAAACAAAGCAGCCCCTACGGGAGTATCGTTACATATATATTGCTTTTTTTGTTTATTTACCTTTTGCGCATCATTCGCCTACGTTAATGATGTGCACTGTGCTCCCTTTGCCTCCTAGAATATGCATGTCGCATATCCCAGGAGGCATAGTTTTTCATTTAAAAAAGGAGTGGGCCTAGCAGCATGCGAGGGAGTGGCTGAGTCCAGAAGAGCCAACAGCCTCCCGATTACGTCACACAAGAACATGGTTGCAGGGGATCCAAGCGTCCCAATTGTTGCAACGCCACACTGATTTCCAAAAGTAGTTCCTGCACTACTTTTGGTGACTTCGGGGGCGATTTCAATAGACATCTGTGCATGAACCTGAACAGATGTCTTTCAGGTTGCCCCCCCCCCCCGAAGTCGGACTGAAATGCGGCCTTGAAATTGTGCAAGTTCAGATGAACGAGGGCTTTTTACTTGCTTAAAAATCTAAACATGCTCTCCCTGATTTGCAATGTTTAGGAGGGGTCTGTAGAATAATGTTTAACTTAATTAACCCTGTCTGTACTGTGTTCACAGTTCTTCATCAACTGTAAACTAGGTTTGAACATACATAGACAGTCCCATACCACCCAACTTTGTGACATGGGAATGAGGGACACCTAGCAAAAGTATGTAGGTATAGGACACGCCCCCTGGCACGTCCCCTTAGAGGAGAAATACCCAAAAATAGATTAGCTAAACCCACAAGGGCTTTTTTTACCTCTACTATTCCTTTTTTTGGCTTTTGAAATGTACAAATGCAGCAATTTAGAAATTGGATGAAAGGTTTAGCGCTGGAAAACTGTTTTTTGATGGATAAAAAGTGCATTTTATATGCAACTATATAGATCAGACCAAAATGAGGGACAAATGAGGAAGAAAGAGGGACATTGCTTCAAATCAGGGACAGTCCCTCAAAATCAGCGACAGTTGGGAACTACAGTATGCAGTCCTATCAAAAAGTTAAACATTTTGAAACCGCCCTCCTGCATTGTATGTTAACGAGGGGTAGTTAGAGTCTGTGTGGGGACAGCAACGCTGTTAAACTGTCCAGAAATTCTTAGAATCAGCCATGACACCTTTTTCTGTAGAAATACCTAAAAAGCTAAGAATTTTTGTTAGGTGTTTGTATGGCTTGAATTGCCAAAGTAACAGAGTCTTTTTCAGGTTTCAATACACAGGTAGATCTGGTCAATTTTTTTCTGCTACAGGTGACCCAATCTGGAAGAGTTACCTATAGGTAAATCTATAACAAGGCTTATCTATAGGTAGTGTAAATATCTCCTAAACGTGTCTACATTACATGCAGCCAGTGACATAACTGGCGCATGTGCTCTGGAGGAACGGCCAAGCGCAAGCCCGGAAGCAAGATGGGTTAAAATGGAAGCGGCTGCAGCACTGACATTGCAGCGCTGGAACAGCTTTGTTTTAGGGTAAGTTACACATAATGTGCTAGTACATTATGCCTTTGCCTTGCAGGAAGAAAAAAAAAAACTTCCAGCGATATACAACTGCTTTAAAGTGATTGTAAAGTCTCATTCTTTGTTTCAAATTCAAATAACAAACATGTTATATTCACCTGATCTGTGTAGTTGGTTTTGCACAGAGCAGCCTGGATCCTCCTCTTCTCAAGTCCCTGGCTGGAGCTCCTGTTGAGTGCCCCCACAGCAAGCAGCTTGCTATGGGGGAACCCGAGCCGAGCTGCAGCTCCGTGTGTCCATTCAAACACGGAACTGTGGCCCAGCCCCACCCCTTCTCTCTTCTGATCGGCTAACTGAGTTTGATTTACAGCACTGGGAGCCAATGGTGCCGCTGCTGTGTCTTAGTCAATCAGGAGTGAGAGTCCTGGATGGCCGAGGGACATCGCTGGATAGAGATGGGGCTCAGGTAAGTATTAGGGGGCTGCTGCACACAAAAGGTTTTTTATCTTCATGCATAGAATGCATGAAGATAAAAAAAACCTTCTGCATTTAGCCATAAAAATAACTATGAACAAAGGCTTGACCATAGAATTGATGGCTTCAAATGATCCCGAAAATGAGCAATTGACACAACAAGAAAAGGTTGATTTGGTTGAATCCCATTTTCTATCATTATAGGTCATCATTTTTCAAGGAAAACTTTTGTTCCCAAATTGAAATGTTTAATGCAATCAATTTCTGGAACTTTCTTTTTATTGAAACAATGAACAGCATAAGTAACAAGACTAAAAGAACTCTCCATTTTACAAAGTTCTATTAATAAAGACACTTAAATTAACATTTTCCATCACTTACCAACTGAGAAGGAAGGAACCAGAAGATATAAGGACAGCAGAAAGTCTTGAAAGAAGGTGTATCTCTTCATAATTCCTGAAAAAGGCAAAATGTCCAAATTTATTTTTATACATTTTATTATAATTTTTTTCTATTTGCTATTTTTTTATTGGTTGAACTAGAAAGACTTGTGTCTTTTTTCAACCTATGTAATGATATGTAACAAATTCATTTAAGGCCTTTGTTGTAATAAATGCCATATTCCTTACAGAATGTATACATTAAATCAACAAAGTGGCTTTTTATTATATATAAATAGCAAATATCATAAATTAAACCTCCATTGCTGATCTGTGCAAGATTTAGTGCTGTCATCTTGACTAAGTCTGTGCTAACAAGTCTGGAACAAACATGCATCAGTTTCCCAAATGCTAATCCTTGGTCAGAAGGTCACCAGGTTGCAAAGCCAGAAACAGAATGATAGTCCCAGAGTCTGTACCCTTTGTAAAGAAATCAGCAATACTAGCCCACCATTTAAAGGCTAACTCTGGGCAAATAAAAAAAAAAAAAGTCCCTTTCAGTGGGACTGTGCCCACACCGCAAGGGTTAATTGTCCATTTATGTCTACCAGGATATTAAAAGCAGATATACTTACCCAATCCTCTGCTCCTCCTCACAACTAGACTGGTCTTTACAGCATCTGCACCCCCATGCTCCACCAGTCTAGGATCATCATCAATGCTAGAGTAGGGTCCATAGCCCTGCACTGGACATGAGGATACCAAGGAAACGTTCATCAGCAGATCAAGAGGGTGCACCGCCAGCTGAGGGAGCAGAGGATCAGGTAGGTAAACCTGTTTCTCCTCTCCCCTAGACAAAACAAGCTATTAACCTATGCAGTGCTGACAGAGCTCCACTGCAAGAGATAATTTTTTAGTTGCTTAAAGTTGAGCTGCAAGTATTTCTATATTCATAGGTTTGCTTTCAGTAGAACAAAATTGCAACCTAAAGGGCAACACATGTGTTCTCACATTCTATTAAGAAATAAATTGTTATATGATTTCAATATTTATGTCAATGCTTTAAAAACTCAAATATTTAATACTGATACTTAACGTAAATTTGTGCTTTGCCCATGCAGGACAAGGCAGCCAGTTCACTTTAATGCCCCTTTTCGCAGCAGCACCTAATTAATTTCCTGATTCCCCTGTTACTCTGTTCAGCTACCGAGCACAAATCAAGACAGCCTTTGTTGGTTAAGATATGGATCACTCTAGTATAAGCTAATACAGGGTTGAGAACTCCCCAACATACAGCACTATTTTTGGAAAACCATTTTATTTTCTTCCATCTCAGCAGTAGAATGGAATTGTAAGCAAGCAAGTGAACAATGACTATGTGCTGCTTGACTGGAGGGCATTAAAGCAAACCTGTTGCCTTCCCTTGCAAGTGACAAATCACAGAATAAAAATTGCGCTTGTAGTTGTTTTGGAAAGAATATTCATCAAAATTGAGGGGGCAGAACATTCTTTTTTACGTCTTTTTTCACTAATACACACAAAATAAAATCATTCTTAAAAACAATTGTACCAAAGGAAAGCCCTGCTCATTCTCCTTGAAACATCACTTTATTAATGACAAAGTGAAGCCCAAATCAATAGGCCAGTAGCTGAACTGTGAAAACACACAACCACAAGTTCGAATAGTTAAAGCTCATTTGCAGCAAATGCTTTTTAAATTTTTCTTGAGTGAAAAAGAATTAGGATTTCTGTTGAGCTTTTTATTGCTCTCCATGTCCTAGCTAAGGAGAACTCCTCTGTCTATTGGACAAGTGTGGGACAATAAAACACAAAAAAGAAAACACTTATGCCCCGTACACACGGTCGGACATTGATCGGACATTCCGACAACAAAATCCTAGGATTTTTTCTGACGGATGTTGGCTCAAACTTGTCTTGCATACACACGGTCACACAAAGTTGTCGGAAGATCCGATCATTCTGAACGCGGTGACGTAAAACACATACGTCGGGACTATAAACGGGGCAGTAGCCAATAGCTTTCTTCTCTTTATTTATTCTGAGCATGCGTGGCACTATGTGTGTTGGATTTGTGTACACACGATCGGAAATTCCGACAACGGATTTTGTTGTCGGAAAATTTTATAGCCTGCTCTCAAACTTTGTGTGCAGGAAAATCCGATGGAAAATGTGTGATGGACCCTACACACGGTCGGAATTTCCGACAACAAGGTCCTATCACACATTTTCCGTCGGAAAATCCGACCATGTGTACGGGGCATAAGGCTGGGTTCACACTAGAGCACAGAGCAGCTCACAGCAGGGGGTCCAATGCGTCTCTCTATTTACCGCTTCAAGTCCGAATTTTTGGCTGAATTCGGACCTGAAACAGGCCAAAATACACGCAGGACAAGACACACAGGAGCCGCTCCGGAGATATATGAACCGGCTCCATAGAGAGCCGGTCATAATCGCCTGCTATGCGAATTGGATGCAGGGAAACCCACATCCAATTCTCAATAGTGTATACCCAGCCTCATACATTTACAATAGAGTACAAAAGGGTCATTATCTATTTAAGGTTTTATTGCTGGCTGCACTGCCGTTTGAGAACTTTTTCTTCACTTCCTGTCCTGACAGTGATGCATACAGCATTAACAAACTGAGCTTTTAACCTGATTGGGGTTCTAATTCTTCATCACTATCAAAAACTAATGCCCCGTACACACGATCAGAAATTCTGCAAGCAAAAGTCACCGACTGTGTATATGCTCCATTGTACTTTTGCTGGCAGAATTCCAGCCAGCAAAAGATTGAGAGCAGGTTCCCTATTTTCCCGTCGGAAAAAGTTCCTATCGGAAATTCCGTTCGTCTGTATGCAATTTCGATGCGCAAAAAACGACGCATGCTCGGAAACAATTCAATGCATGCTCGGAAGCATTGAACTTAATTTTCTCGGCTCGTCGTAGTGTTGTATGTCACCGCGTTCTTGGCGGTCGAAAGTTCAGAGAACTTTTGTGTGACCGTGTGTATGCAAGGCAAGCTTGAGCAGAATTCCGTTGGAAAAACCATCCAAGTTTACACACGACGGAAATTCCGATCGTGTGTACAGGGCATAAAAGAAAAACTTTGGCTGGAGTTAGGCTTTGGAAACACTTATAACTCACACAGGACAGACTGCTCTGTTACTGGTTTTAATGCAGTATATGAATATTGTACTAACACTGTGGTTTTTTAAGTTGCCTAAAAGCAAAAGTACCAATTATTCAATCAATTCAAATAATATAATAGAACTTATTCTAAAGCACCTCGTTTATAAGAATGTATTTTATTCTATTTACTTGCATCATTTCCATATATTAAGAGTACAGATTGCAGCTATGGGCTGGCAAGGCAACCTAAAGAAAATAATGAATATCACATACTTAAAAATGTTTTTGACATTCTTGAGAGGAGAAAAATAACAAGTAGGCTGACCAGTTCATAACAGATATAGGTATATATCTAATATGGTAAAGAGTGTAGACTAGCAAAAGAAGAGATAAATTAAATCTAATAAGCTCATACTGAGAAATACTTTGATGTAACAGGTAACACAACTCCTTTGTAGCACATTACCTCACCTAGAGATATCCACAACAGATGGCCTGCTAGCTGTAATTTAACCCATCTTACATTTACATCAACATATCCATTCTACCCCACCCATCTCTGTTGCCTTATCTACAACATGTAATGATAATCTCATTAAAGCAACTGTCTCACAAACTCACGACAGGGTGTGATCAGGTGAAGTATTGCATGCACATCTTTTTCAGGTCCAAGTCAGAAGCACCTATTGTGTACTAAGTGTTGCACAATGGAGACATACAACCCTGGTGTCAGCACCCAGTTGATTTAGGTAATTATGCATGTCTATTTAGTAGTGGTCCAAAGTCTCTCAAGCACCGATATACAGTATAAAGACAAAGCCAAACACATTTTTTTTTTTTTTTTTTTATGTTTCATACAAAGGATGCTACATGGACAGGAGGCAATAGGATGTCTCTAGTAGAGTGGGGAGGAATTAGAATATCTAAAAAAGAACACAAGCAGGTGGCTGGAGTTAATAGAATCAAAAATACACAATTTATTGAATGAAGCACAATTACATATTAAAAACTTTTATGCAGTCTGGGATGGGTCATGAATGAAGCAGCAAACAGCATACATCAATGCAGGAAGCGGTCTATCATACAGCAGCAATGTGGTGTGCAGTGCTGGAGTAAACCAGAAAGGTGGGCAGACCAGCAGCAACCACAAGCAGGGACAGCCAGCGGTCAAAACTAAAAAGTGATATTGGATATGGGTGGGCCACAATGTGTTCTGAGTGCCCCTTCCCCTTTTGGCAAGCTTGACAAAGACTATCAAAAGCACTCCGTGTGCATGTGAACCAGACTGTCTCTTTTAATAAACAATACATGTTGTAGATTTATACATACACATTTCTCATTACATGTATATTTGTTCTGGCTGAACTGACAGAATCCTACACAGAACCTGCAAAACTTGTCAATGCGTAATTCTGTACATGAAAAGATATAGGGTTCCCCAAGAGCAATACAATCTCATTACTTCCTTGTGACCGTAACTGATTTAGGTTTGAGGTTTGCTCCACTATGGAACATTTCTGAGATATAAATTTGTGAGGACTGACCTGCTGACTATGCCCATGTTCACTTTTACTACTTTTTTTCATCTAAAGGGGAACCAGTAGAAATGTGTTTATAAAACAGGTGAAAGCATCATTCAGATTCTTAACCTAATTACAGTCTCCCAGTAAGTAGAATATATGCTAAATTAAAATGATTCCCTGCTGGCATACAAACGTATATTGACACATTACTCCATTAAAAAAAACTTTCTAGGTGAAATATACCATTAACTAGACAACGTGGGAAATGAACAAAGAAAAAACAAAAACGGTTCATAAGAATTTCAAGTAAGGATGCTACTCACACTATTTTATATGTAGCACCCTCCTAGGTAGGTGCTAGGATTAGATAGATAGATTTAGTGTTGGCTCGCTGTATTTAATAGGTAAATTTAGTTGCCTCACTGTACTCGGTCTGGCTGTAATTGTTAGGTAAATTTTTTTTGCTCACTGTAATCAGGGCAGCTACATTCTACTAGTTAGGTCTGCTTAGTATGCTCAGCTGCTGCCAGCCTGATAGCTGCTTCTGTCTCCAGAGAGCGTGAGAAGCTTTTGGATCATAGGTGTGAAGTTATGCAGATGGCAGAATGAATATTGATACAATCCTGTACAATCCCAGAGAGGCAGGCTCTGAAAGCATGCTGGAAGACTGTATATATTCTGTGAGCACAATGGAGTCAGTTTTTTTTTCCTGGAGATGATTAGTCCAGCCTGGAGGGCATGCTGCCCTTCCAGACAATACTGCTATATGTTTGCCATCGTGAGGCCTCAGGTTGGCGACCTGAGGGCCTGGAATGCTGAGACCACGGGATAGCTGACTGAGGATACTGTCTGCTGAAGATCTGGTCTCGTATCACTGGAAGGTGTCGCTTTGGAAGTTGGAAGGAGGCAACCAGCTATTCCTGGGCCTTGTGAGTACTGGGAGATCTTAGAGACCTTTGAGCTGCTGCCACCCCACCCCCTAGTATAGAGGTTCAACTGTGGGTCTAGTTAAAGGGGACACCAGCTGGTGTTCTGAATAGATTAGTCATTCTATTACTCTATAGAGGGACTCTGCTCTTGTGGCTTCAAGGAAGGACTTTGCAGTTACTGTAACTACTGTTGTAGTTTTTTTTTGGATCGCTTTTATAGAGACACCCAGGGTCTTTACATCTGACCGGAGCCAGAAGTGTTGTTATGATGTTGCTCCAGTCCTCCTAGACCATAGAGTTGTTTATCTGAGGCCATCTTTCCTCAGCTAATCTCAATGGACAGCAGCCGCAACCACCAGGTTGGTTCCCAGGGCAACCGATCATCCAGGTAAGCCCAAGAACCACTTGAAAGCAGCAGTGGGTGAACCACCCGACTGTTTTTTAAAAGTGATCTAGCAGCTTATCAGTCGTTTAGATCATTGTCAGTGGTTAGAGAATCACTGGCTGAAAAAAACTAAACCGGGGTTATGGCATATTGCTGCAGTCATAACCCCGGTATTCCACCTCAAACCGACGACAACTTTTAAATATGGCCCAGTTTGGGAAGTGGCAAACTGATGTAACCACCTCATTTTTCTGTTATAAGTGCAGTCAGTGTGGTCAGGTGGTGTCCTACCTCAGTATATACAAATATCGACCTGGAACTTAAGTAAGGCAAATCCCACAAAATAAACAGAATAGGCAGTTTAAAAAAAAAAAGTTGTGGGTATCCCTCGGTATCTTTGGATCTCAGTTTGTCTTCTTTTTTCTAACACCTGTATTTTTAGGATTCTTTCTTTAAGCAGGGTTCAGTTGCCTTCCACACATACACGCTTAAAGTGGTTGTAAACCCTTACATATAGTGAAGTGACTGGCCTCAGGTAATACTTAGAGTTTAAAGCGGACCTTCAGTCATTTTTTCATCTTTCCATCTCTTAAATCTTCTGCCCTTGTTGTTTTAACTTAGGATAGTAAAACAATTTTTTTCTGCCAGTAAATACCTTATACAGCCCACTTCCTGTTTCTTATCTGGAAAAAAGCCTAGGCTTATGACATCATGCACAGCTCTCTCTCTCAGTCTCGTGAGAGTTTGCCAGGAACGTAGGGGGAATGAGTCAAAAGAGGGCCAATGAGAGCTGCAGGGCTGCAGAGCTGGAGGTGTGCCTCTGTGTGTCTGTGTAAATCCAAGAAGTAAACAGGCAGCAGTTTCAGCTGCCCACAGTTAAAATGGTTGCAGCCAGACTTAGTGGAGGGAGATTTCTGCAACATTTTTGGCAAGTAAAGAATCACAGTGTATATAAAATAATATGCAAAGTGGTTGGAGGGAAGCTTCAGAATTGCAAAGATGTTTTTATTACAAATTATATGAGCAGACTGCAGTTCCTCTTTAAGCAAATCCCCCTTTATTAGTTGTACCAGTTTATCTGCAGCTATCTCTTCTCTACAGCCGTGAAAGTGCAGATACGGCTTGTTGGAGTATACAGCTTGTTGGAGCTTTCAGAAAGCAGGGGGCGGATAGCTGAAGTTACACTGTGCAGAGCTCAGGTAGAGCTGATTGAAGGAAGGGGACACACCCCCTTTCATAGAGCTCACAGGTATAGAGCTGAGGCTGTCAAGCACAGACTATATGCTGTAGGTCCCTATGCTTTGTTATATGCTTTGTTCATATTTCATGCCAAAGGTTTGCAACCACTCTAATGGAAAGTTAGTCTATACCTTTCCTGATGTCTGGGTTCTGTAGCCCTCTGCCCTATATCAGGTGTCTTCATAAATATATACAGTATTTGAAGATCCAAAGTGTGCTTTTTATAGCACAAGTGATAAAATAAAGCACTCAATTTATTGACGCTCTTTGATTTCTGTTGGATGAACCCAAATATATGCTGTAGGTGGAGAACACACAGAAGAAGACAGTTAATTGAATTGGTCATATGATCTCTTATAAACTACTACAATCACCAGCTACTTCAAGCTTTATGTCATAGAATAGTACAAAGAGTAATAATGTGCAGTAACCCATAGCAGCAATCAGAAACTAAGTAGAGTTTAAAGTCAGAGCAGACATTTGATCTAGATGCAGAGTAGTACACTCTCAGCAACAATGCAAAGTTAAACCTAAAAAACGTATAAAAACATTGCCACAGCAATCTAGGAATTCATTTTTATTATTTTATGTTTGGATATTCAGATCTATGCATCCTTATCGCACTTTGAATAAAACTGCCATTTATCAGAAGCCTGTAAATTCACACGTAGAGCTGACAGGGAAAGTAATAGTGACATCTACAGGCTATAGAACATTAAAAAAAGCATTTTGATGAAAAATCCTTTAACCTTCACTATAAAGAATTTGACAGCTAGACAGCTAAGTGCAGAATTTACATGATCATCTTTAATGGTAAGGCTAATAACCACAGACTACTTGTCTTCTACTATCACTTTCCATGCTAACATGCCACAAAACGGTGATGTGTTACGACAGGAGCAGCTGCACTTTAAAAACAGATTCAGTCCCTATAATTACACAATTAACAAAATCAGCATAAAAAGTAATTTGCTAAATTAATTCAAGATAATATAGAGCCTACATCACACTAGCATTACAATCAGGACTGTACTGGAATACACAGATTTAGAATTCAAATTGCTATCTTATTGATTACAACACAACTCAAGAAGAGAAAAACTCCAGATGGCTCTTTAATTTTTGCGATGCAAGACATGTAACACAATATATTAATGGGCATATTAACTAAGTACACTTAATTCATACAGGTATAATCACTTCGTATATAAAAAGACATTGACAAATACAAATAAAAGAATATTGTTTCCATATCTAGAAGCAATACCAAGCAAATGCCTAATTTTAAGATCCAAGTTTCATAGAAATTTGTAATACTATGAATCAGCATTTCCAAGTAGAAAAAAGGTAAAATTTTTTGACAATAGAAATTATGGGATTCATTTGCTAAAGACTATTACCAAAAAGGCAAGAAAGAGGTAACGTTCTGCTAGCTTCCTACATCCAATCACACTTAAGCAAAAATACAGTTTTTTTATTTTCTTAGCACATGATTGAGTATACTTTGCAAAGTGAATTTATGCTACGTTCACTAAGTTAAGGGAAAATTCCCTTGCAAAACAGCCTTTTTGCCTCTAGTAGATCAGCCCCTTTGTATGTTTCTGCCTAAACATCTTTATTATTGCTCCTATCAATATTTTTTTTTTTAGGTGTACACCGGCTGTGATGCATGCACAGTGCAATGTATACTCCCAGCCTACTCTCAGCATTTTTAAGATGCCAAAAATGAAGCCAACCGGTCAGAATGATGTAACTCATGTGTACATGCACAAGGGTACATCATTAGTGCCCACCCAATGGCTTAAGATGAGAGACACAAGAGGGCAGGCAAGATGGAATTGCATTGAGTATCAAGAGATGGAACAGCTTTAAGCTGTCAAAACTGGAGGACAGCAAACAGCCATAATGTGCAAGTTTGCATGTTTTGAAAAAGAGCAGCAGACGTAAAGTCCCGCTATAAAAATAAGGTTAGCTTTAACTGGCTGACATTTAGAAAAGGGAAACAAAAAAGAGGTAGCATCTCGCCCCACCCCACCCCCCCCCCCGCTTCAGCATGTTACAGTGTTACATCCTGCAGAAAATAAGGTATAGCCCAACTTTCTATTGGGGGGCCAAGGGTATCTGGTCTTTACAGCAGAAATATGGCATCCAAGTCTGCCAAAATTTCTCCTCCTGATCTTTCATGACCAAAGTAAGACTTTCCATTTGTTGGATTTTGTAAATTTTGGCAAGCCAGAGCATTTTCGTAGGAGGCGATGATTGCTTCTACATTGTTGGGATGCACGCCTTGGCTGCATTAACTCCTTGGTGACTGAAGGTAAAACAAATGTTAATATTTGAACCCAATTTTGCAACTTTGACATGTGTTAGTTAAACTGTACATATCATCACAACTACTTTGTGTATCTACCCTGTTTCCCCGAAAATAAGACCTAGCGTGATTGTCAGTGATGGCTGCAATATAAGCCCTACCCCCCAAATAAACCCTTCCCTGTTTCCCTGAAAATAAGCCCTACCCTGGAAATAAGACCTACAAGGACTTTAACTAGGGCTTATTTGTCGGGTAGGGCTTATATTGCAGCCATCTCCGACAATCACACTAGGTCTTATTTTCGGGGAAACAGGGTAGGTGGATTATACCTTGTTTCTTTCAGAACAAATTGGGCTTTCTTTTGGTGGTAAATGGTAATGGATATCTTCTGACTTTTTTTTATTATCAAGAAAAACCTGGCCCAAATTAGTACAAAAAAGAATTTTTCTTAAAGTGGTTCTAAAGCCTCAATGTTTTTTACCTTAATGCATTTTGTGCATTAAGGTAAAAAATGTTCTGCGCTGCAGAATCCCCCCAAGCCCCTCTCCCCTTACACTTACTTGAGCCTGATTAGATCCAGTGATGTGCATTGGGCAGATTGCTGGCTCCCGCTGCTGTAAACCAAATGCTGTGAAGAGGGAGTGGAGGGCAGGGCCGAGCCACCTGCTCTGTGTCAAATAATGCGGACAGGCCAGCTTTAAATGGGGGAATTTGCCGGAGAGGAGGACTCTAGAGTGGCAGTGGGGGACTCCAGAAGAAAAGGATCAGGGCTGTTCTATGCAAAACCATTGCACAGAGCAGGTAAGTATAGCATATTTGTTATTAAATTTTTAAATAAATGAAGGTTTAATGTCGCTTTAAATATAGCTGTATATTTCTTGCTATAACCATAACCTACCACCAAACAACAAGCCAAAATAAATTCTCCTACTCCTGAACGATCACAGTGATACCACCTACAGTATTTCACAAACGTGAGTACACCCCTCACATTTTTATAAACATTTTATTATATCTTTTCATGTGACAACACTGGAGAAATGACACTTTGCTACAATGTAAAGTAGTGAGTGTACAGCTTGTATAACAGTGTAAATTTGCTGTCCTCTCAAAAAAACTCAACACACAGCCATTAACCTCCCTGGCGGTATGATTATTTCGGATTTTAGGTGCTAAAAGCGGTACAATTATTTTGCATGGAAATTTGGCGTTTTATATTGTAGGTCTGTAAATCTTAACAACAACACACTTAAATCTGTCCAAACCAGAGTCTAATAGATATCCCGGGTATGATAAAGTTTGAAACACAAAAACATAAATTATAATATAATAAATAAAAATAAATAATTTAAAAAAATTAAAAAAAATAGTAATAAAATAAATTTCCCCACAATTCACTATCGCTCAATTCTGCACGTGTTCTAATTTACTATCGCTGTTTTGTAGCTGGTCTAAAGCCACTTTTGACGTAAAGGGACACTTTTTGGTTGCTATGGACAATCTCCAGTTTCCAGGCAGAAAGAACAGTGTATATCATTTAAAACTGCATGCAGGGCATGGGCCAAAGCACTGGGGACAAAAGGGATGTGAAATCATTTCATACAGTACTGTAATCTGTAAGATTACAGTACTGTATGTGTTATGATTTTTACTTTTTTTTTAATTTGCCGCCAGGCTCCGCCCCCATGCGTCGCGACGCTCGCAGGGAACGGAGCCTGGCAAGGAGAGGCTTCGGAGGAGGACAGAGCCCTCGGACACTGCGCAGGATCCCGGGGACAAGGTAAGTAAGGAGGCACCAGGATCCTGCGATGTAATCCCGAGTGTGGCTCGGGGTTACCGCTAATGGTCCTGAATTTTAACCCCGAGCCACACTCAGGAAAACCGCCAGGGAGGCTACTGTCTAAAATGCTGGCAACAAAAGTGAGTATACCCCTAAGTGAAAATGTCCAAATTGGGCCCAAAGTGCCAATATTTTCTGTGCACTGCCTTAACCCTCTTGGGCATTGAGTTTACCAGAGCTTCACAGCTTGCTACAAGAGTCCTCTTCCACCCCTGTATGAAGACATCACAGAGCTGGTGGATATTAGAGACCTTACGCTCCTCCACCTTCCGTTTGAGGATGCCCCACAGATGCTCAACCGGGTTTAGGTCTGGAGAGATGCTTGGCCAGTCCATCACCTTTACCCTCAGCTTCTTTAGCAAGGCAGTGGTCCTCTTAGAGGTGTGTTTGGGGTCGTTATTATGTTGGAAGACTGCTCGGTCCAATCTCCAAAGGGAGGGGATCATGCTTTGTTTCAGTATATCACAGTACATGTTGGCATTTATGGTTCCCTCAATGAACTGTATGTAGAGCAACAATTCTTTTTTTTCAGATCCTCAGAGAGTTCTTTGCCATGAGGTGCCATGTTGAACTTCCAGTGAGCAGTATGAGAGAGTGAGAGCGATAACACCAGATTTAACACACCTGCTCCCCATTCACACCTGAGACCTTGTAACACTAACGAGTCACATGACACCGGGGAGGGAAAATGGCTAATTGGGCCCAATTTGGACATTTTCACTTAGGGGTGTACTCACTTTTGTTGCCAGTGGTTTAGACATTAATGGCTGTGTGTTGAGTTATTTTGAGGGGACAGCAAATTTACACTTTTATACAAGCTGTACACTCACTATTTTACATTGTAGCAAAGTGTAATTTCTTCAGTGTTGTCACATAAAGAGATATATTAAAATATTTACAAAAATGTGAGGGGCGTACTCACTTTTGTGAGATACTGTATATGTACGTTATAGTAGTATTATAATAAACAAATACAATCAGTGACAAATTTAATAAATTGAGTAAATAAGTGATGGCGACACCTTCCAGTAATAAAACTGGGTGTATAAAATGCTCCTATATTATTTCAATGACGGTAAACAATGTCCTTGTAAATAATCGTTCTCCTGTGAATGTTCATTCTTAGTGAGAAACCACCTTGTGTCCCACCACCAGCCAATATATGCGCTCATCTTACAATAATACCCAAAAAAAGTCTGAATACGCCTTCCCCTTAGAGGTATTAATCCAATGGCCAGCAGTTTCTAAGGGATCTCAACTTTCCTTCTCTCCTGGGGATACTTGGAGGAACACAACAATGAGTTTGAGGTATTGATTTGGCCTCCAAATTCTCCAGATCTCAATCCAATTGAGCATCTTTGGGACGTGCTAGAAAAACAAGTCCAATTCATGGAGACCCCACTTTGCAACTTACAGGATCTGTGGTGCCAGATATCACAGCATACCTTCAGAGGTCTAGTGCCATCCATACCTTGATGGGTCAGGGATGTTTTGTCTGCAAAAGGGGCAGTTTTGGTAGTAAAAGTGGGACCTACTTAATATTAGGTGGGTGGTCATAAGGTTATGGCTAATCGGTGTATAATATACTGTATATATGTACTGTTAAAAAACAGACAATAACAACAGCATGAAAATCTACCTAGTGACTTCACATATTTCAAAAATGATTTAACCTGGTTGTTTTATAAATCCTTATTAACCATCCAGATGTAAACTCAGATACCTTACACATTGCCTTCTCATAATTTGTAATGCTCCTCTAAAGCTTTATATTCCACACCTATCTCCTATCTTCCCCCGTTTCTAATCACCTCTATTCTCCATACTCCTTATTTTTCCCTGATACATTTCCTAATCTTACCTTTAAAGCCTCTCTTCAATGATCTTCATCTATCTCTATCTGTTATCATCCCTCATTACACAATGTTCTTCATCTATCTCTATCCGTTATTACCCCTTGCTACACAACCACTAATTTATAATTTATGTTTAATTTGTTAATGTGCTCCGATTTCTTTGTGGAATACACAAAATAAACTATACATGTTATCTATATATCTCTAGGAATTTATAATGCTATAGCTAATATTCTCACTCTAGTGTGATCAGTAATTTGTATATTTACGTTAATGCAGCCCTGCAATTATGTTTATACAATGGTATACTTATTGATTGTACTGTATCACCCTTTAAAAAAAAAATTATGTGTGTTGTCCACTACACTCAGTCAAGTACAATCAGCTAGGTGTCATGCTAGTTTCTTCAAACTTCCTTTTCTTCACTTTTCATAAATCAGCCTTAAAGGGGTTGTAAAGGTTCAGGGTTTTAAAAAAACAAAAAACAAACATGTTATACTTACCTCTGCTGTGCAGTTGGTTTTGCACAGAGTGGCCCTGATCCTCCTCTTTTGGAGTCCCTCAGCGGCGCTCCTGGTTCCTCCTCTTCTCGAGCGCCCCGTCTGAGAAGCATTCTCCTTTGGGACACCCATGCGGGCGTGCTCCTGAGTCCTGCTTCTGCGTCTATTGACACAAAACGCAGGACTCCGCCCAGCCCCCCAGCGCCCATTTTATTGAATTTGATTGACAGCAGCGGGAGCCAATGGCTGTGCTGCTATCAATCTATGCAATCAGGACATGAGACACCGGCCAAAGCTGGTGTGTTTGTTCCCGTTGTGGGAAACACAGGACTCAGGTAAGTATAATGGGGGCTCGGGGGGCTGCTGAGTGACAGAAGGTTTTTTACCTTAATGCATAGAATGCATTAAGGTGAAAAATCTTGAGGGTTTACAACCCCTTTAAGGTTTGAAAGAAATGGCGATTGTGGGCCACACTCAGAAAACTGGCTTAAAATAAAACAAGACATAAACTGGTCCACCATCAGCCATGGGAAAAGACATGGCTTACATAAAAACAACCACAGCAGTTTATCAAGCAAGCCACATTTCACCATCACATAAGACTTTGATAAGTGGATTTTCACCTTTGTGCCCCAACTTCAGCTTTATGTGATGAATAACAGTTATTCAGGCTGCACGTTTATGATGCTGTTAGATAAATAGGATTAAAAAGGTAAGTACACTTCTCAGGATTCCCTCCTGTACCTAGCTTCTTTATAATATAAGATACTTACCTGCAATGCAGGTCCTTGGCAACCTATGCAGACTGCTTGGCATCAAACAGCAAGAAACAAGTCTTCTTAGTCAGTGTATATGTGGGCCAAATTCTATCCACTTCAAGGGAAAACCCATCACCAGCTTGATGAGGGAAGGGGGGGCTAAGAAGCATAAGTGCACTAAAAGGGTACTTAACCTTCAAATCATCCTCTCTTGGAAGGATAAATGTGCATGCTTTTGTATAAGAGAAGTACATTTTCATTTTAAAGAGCTTTATGGCCCAGTTATTTTCATTGTATTTCTGAGGTGTCCTCTATGGGAAGGTACCAGGACAATTATTATTCATAGACCTTCATTACCATATGTCATTCTTTACCCATTTCTGTCATGCTGCTACATGTTTATGTTCCACAACTACTGGACCGTACATCCAATATAGAAGATAAAAGCAGAACAATGCATTTTAATGCGATTTTTCTTTCCACAGTCCAGTATCACTTCACTCTCTCTCTCTAAGGCCATTTATTTTTCACAACAATGTGAGTCACAGTGGAAACATACTTGATTATATATGAAGAAATGTATATGAACAAATGATGATCTAGCTTAAGCTAGAGATTATACTTGCATAGTTTTAAGTATAATAATGTGCTGTTTATATCCATACAAAAAGCAATATGTTATGAAGACCCAGCACACATCCGGAAAATGGGAATGCTCCCCTGAAGCACAGAAAATTAAAAATGTTTATTTCTTCTTGACTCCACCAGGCTTGAACTGTCAGGGAATGCTGTGGAGATGCCATGAAGCTCAGTTATCCACTGGTTTTCTATGTACTGCAGCAATTAGATCTATGGCTACAACCTTTAAACTATTTTCATTTTTCCCAGTCCATTCTCTGCTATATAAATTAAAACTATGGTAGAAAAAAATATGTGCCCTCTTAAAGCAGCTAGGTCACACACTGAATTCTTCTTTCATTTAGATCTTTGCACATGACTTCCCAGGGACATCTCACTTTTGTGGCCATTAAAGTGACCCTATCGCTTTGCAAAAAATTTCAACCAAGCCATACCTGCAAAAACCCACAGTGCATACTTACTTTTCCTGCTGCCTACAACCCTAAACTTCTGTCCGATGATGAGAAATCTTCCGTTAAAGTTCATACTGATACCTACGCTCCTGGGAGTGTCAATCTCTTGCAACTCTAGCTCATTACAGGTACAATAGTGAAGTAAAGGTTAGTAAGAGAAACTCCCTGAAGCGTTGGTTTCAGTGCAGATTTCAGCAGAATATTTCTCAGCATCATAGAAGAGATCAGTGGTTTAGGCAGCACAAAAGTTGAGTATGTACTGTCTTAGTTTATAGGTATGTCTTTGTTGAAATTTTTTGGGATAGCGACCCAGTCACTTTAATGGTCAAAGGTGGATGGACATGGGGAGTCATGTGCAGGGATCTTACCAACAGAACCCCTAAAAGATAGAAAAATGTACTGGGTATCCAGAACTGCTCTACAAAGAAGATATCCGTTTTGAGTATACTTTCCCTTTAAAAAGTAATTCCACCTTTGAAACAAACTAACAAAAATGGCCCATTTCCTTAAAGCGGCTGTATACCCCGCTTTCACATTTTTACCTACAGGTAAGCCTATAATAAGGCTTACTGTAGGTAAAATCAATATCTCCTAAACCTGTACGGTTTAGGAGATATTCACCTTGCATGCAGCCGCTGACGTCAGTGGCACATGCACTCTGAAGGTCCAGCGGATGCTGCCGGAAAAACAGAGATCCTTGCCGGAAAGAGGACTCAGACGGGCATGCGCAGCAGTGGCGTCATTGCGGCTCTAGACACTCACGAACCCAGAAGAAACGCAGAGCGAACATGTCAGCTCCCTCAGCGGTGACCGGGAGGCGATGCCATCGCTTTGTTCTAAGGTAAGCAATTTATAATGAGCTCGTATGCGGTGCATACTCGCTCATTATGCCTTTGTCTTACAGGTTATTATTTTTGCTTGTTTTTTTGCGGGTATACAACCGCTTTAAAGAGAGGTTTATAATATTGACTTTAAAGTCTAAGTGCAGACAAAATAAAGAACACAAAAATCAGCACAAGGGACATAACTTGCAGTCAGTAGGCTGTGTCCCTTGTGGTGATGCCTGTTCCACCCATATAGATAGGGAAGTTTGAAAACTGCAGCCTGTCTGCTGAAGATGGAGGTGAAGAGGAAGTAACAGAGATGGTACAGAAACACTGCATACTGTATGCTAAAACATCCTCTATATGTTATTGTAGCAAAGTCTTTAGCCTCCTCCAGTCTAATGAGAACCTTCAGGGCCAAAGATAGCTGACATCCTTCTGTATGTGGTGGGTTGTGAGGCATAGTGGGAGCAAGGTGGATAAAGTTATTGGGCGCCAGACACTTCTTGAATGTAAAAGAGGTTTTATTTCTCTTAACAGTTCTTTTTATATTTTGAGAGGGAAAGACAGTTAGGGCCAGGACACCCTTAAGCAACTGCAATTTCAATTGGCAGACTCCGAGACTTCAATAGGAAGACAGCCGTACAGGGAAAAGTCCCCAGCAAGGCGCCACATCTGCATGTGCAGGATTGCTGTCTCCTATGGCAACAGTCTTTAACAGTTCCTAACACAAATCATTAAAGTCCTCTTTGCTTCACTACAACTTCTACTTGTAGTCCTTCAGCCTCTTGAGCTCCTGGTCTCTCACTGGACCCTCTTAATTAACTGACTCTGAATTCCTGGAGCTCCTCAAAGCTTTGCGGAGGTATCTCCCTAAAGCGTCACCCACGCTTCCCTGCTGGGTCCCTAGCTTGGCAATCTAGATACTTCTCAAGCTTCATCCCTGCTAACCGCCTCGTTCCCTGGCTTGACTCACAAGGCTGCTCTGCAAGCCTCACCTTCGTTACTTGGGTCCCTGACTTGATCACCGCCTGAAGTTTCCCGATTCTCCACTGTGCCCATTCGGTGAGAATGCTTCTCCAGTACTTGCTTCAGTTACTCACTGTGGCCCCTGGTAAAGGTGATTGGTCCCTTAGTTGTGACAGCTTCCCTTCTACCTCCGACCACGACAGGTTCTCCGGCCGGCAGAACAGTCACTTCTGGTTGGACTGCAAGCCGCAATCCCAACCCTGCGCTGCCCTCTTACTTCTGGATAGGCCCTCACTCAGCCTGGCAGCCAGATGCCCCCGGGATGGACCCAATCTCCGACCTAGCAGCCCGGTGCGTACGACACACGTCCACCCAGACAGTGGTCCCGGTAGCACAGAACACAGATCACCTGACCTCACCAGAATATATAGGTTCTCCCAGCAGGCCAAGGTATTTATTAAAACCCCTGCCCATTGGCTGAGATACTCCATATACCCAAAACCTGACCTTGGGTTGCCCTTCTCGTATCTAGTATCACCAAGTACCCGGCCAACTAGCAGTAGAAGAGAAAAGTGCAACCAGGCAAAACTTAGGGAGAAATCAATGGATCTCTAGCAATTGACCAGGGTAACTACTCCTGGCAAGTAAGTTTGTGAGGAGCTCCCTGACTAAACCCTAGGGCGCTACATCAAAATGACCTACATTTTGCTACGATTTGGTTGTATATTGCCAAGATGTCGTCTGAATATGTCACTACTGTCTATATACTGATACAATATTGTTTCTATTAAACCACCCCCTTAAAATCATCAGTTTGGTCACAAAAAACTATTTTGCACTGTGCATTACTCACATTGCTTCAGTTTGTTTGTTTTTTTTTGCATGGCAGTCTACGCACGTTATTCCTACCTACCTGAATGGCACCACGGGTCACCCTAAAGCTGAAACTTGTAGTCAAACATTTTCTACCACATTACAGCTTATATAAATACTCCAGGGAGTAGCACCTTCTTTTACAAAACTGATTCTCAGAAAACAAACAGATAAAAAGCTAAGGTTATTGGAAAACTTAGATTGGGATTAAAGGGATTGATTTATTTTGACCGCTTTCTCACTGAGGCGTTTTTCAGGCGCTACAGCACTAAAAATAGCGCTTGCGTAGTGCCTGAAAAAAGCCTCAGCTGCAAACCCAGTGTGAAAGCCTGAGTGCTTTCACACTGGGGCGCTGCGCTGGCAGGGCGTCACAAAAAGTCCAGCCAGCAGCTTCTTTGCAGCGGTGTAGGAGTGGCGAATACTCCTCCAGCACTCCTGCCCATTGAAAACAATGGGGCAGCACTGCTATACCGTCAGCAAAGCACCACTACAGCTGTGTTTTGAGGGTGGATTTAACCCCTTTTCGGTCACTAGCGGGGGGTTAAAACTGCCCCACTAGCAGCCGCTTAGCGCCGCTAAAATGACGGTAAAGTGGCGCTGCTTTACCGATGACACCCAGGGTGGCTCAGTGTGAAAGGGGTCTAAAGGCAAATAGAATGTTTCTTTTGCATAAATTGCACTATGCAAGGGAATTTTCCCCTGAGCTTACAGAATGAGGTGAAGCTCTGCTGACTACTATCATCCATACATGTGCAAGCAAAAATGCTGTTCTTTTCCAAAGATTTTTTTGAAGAGAAAACAATGCGGCACATACACTACATGCTGTTTTTATAGTTTCTTTGTGCGTGATTAGTTATTCTTTGCAAAGTGAAATTTCACCACATTCACTAAGCTCTGGGGGAAATTCCCTTGCAAATGGCAACTCCCCTTGCAAAATGGTTAGTCCAGTAAATCCACCCTAAAGTTTAAAGGTAAAAACACACAGTCCAATTAGGTGACTCCATAGGATAGCCAAAAATGCAATAAGTAGTGCAGAAAAATTATACCTAAGGCAGGCCATACATGGGTCGAATTTTGAAAAGAATTTTCTTTCGAAAATCTTATCTAAGAATTTTCGTTTGTATTTCGCACCATTAGTGGGCTGCAGCAACAGCCGATTTTCGTGCGGCAATTAAATTTGAGAAATCGGACATGTTTGAAATTTTTAAATCAATGAATGGAGAATCGTGCGAGAAATGTAATCGAAAAAGAAATGCGCATGTGCAAGAAAAGAAAATTCCCGGAAAGAAAAGAAGATTCCCAGCCACGAAAATTCTTTTCTGTAGCGACATGAGGTGAAACTGAAGGCTTGGTTAGCTGAATTTCGAAATCAATGGTGGCACCATCGGATCACAAAATGCACAAAATTTCTTATTATCAAAAGAAAATTCTTTCGAAACTGGACCATGTATGACCAGCCTTATATAGGGAAAGAGAAAAAAAAATAGATCCCTATCCTAGGTTGCCTTCTGCTATCTGGATGCATCTTAGATTGATGTCATCAGCTGTCCTTCTCCTTAGCTTCACAGGAAACAATGTTCGATAAAGCTCTTGAATTTGCACTACTGAAACCCAGTTGAATAAAATGAAATACATGAATTATAAAAACAGAACACATCTACTCTGTGCATCATTTTAAATACAGAGAAACTGTCAGTTTTATGTCCGGCAAGCACTTCAATTTAGCTTCCAGCTGGTCCCCTTCAAATTACAATTTTTCCAGCCTTTGTCTCTTCCATCTTGTACATGATCTCCGTAAATTTCAGGGCAGCTCACCTTATATTTGATTCACAAGACACAATGAAAATAAAATGAACAACAATTTTCTACCAAGCAACCCTAACATATAGCTGATGGTTCCTTAAAAATGCTTTTCTATTTATACAATTCTCCTGGGTCCACTCTAAAGTAAAAAACGATCTACTAACTAGCCTCTGCAAGACGGTACCTAATTCTGAATCTCATAATCACATCTGGTAAATAGCAGATGGGACAATCAATACTTTTTTTGCGGGGGGGGGGGGACTATAACGATAACTGTGATGTGAACTTGACTGTGATTGCAATGGGTCAGTTAGCTTGCTTAGCAATCACTTTTTATCCAGGTTTTAACTGTAGTTACAACAAAACACCCCAGTCTCAAAAAAAATGACCTATTTAGGGATAATTTAAAAAAAAGAGTCAAATCTGGCTCATCACACCTATATACATGAAATCATTAAATAATCTGTTAAATACAGTGCCTTGAACAAGTATTCATACCCCTTGAAATTTTCCACATTTTCTCATATTACAACCAAAAATGTAAATGTCTTTTATGTGACAGACCAACATAAAGTGGCACATAATTGTAAAGAGGAAGGAAAATTATAAAAGTTTTTCCAAGTTTTTTATAAATAAATATGTGAAAAGTGTGGCATTTGTATTCAGCCCTCTTTACTCTGATACCCCTAACTAAAATCTAGTGGAACCAATTGCTTCCAGAAGTCTAATTAGCAACTTATTAGTAAAAAGAGTCCACCTGTGTGTAATTTAATCTCAATATAAATAGAGCTGTTCTGTGAAGCCCTCAGAGGTTTGCTAGAGAACCTTAGGGAACAAACAGCATCATAAAGGCCAGGTAACACACCAGACAGAACAGGGATAAAGTTGTGGAGACATTTAAAGCAGAATTAAGTTATAAAACAAAATATCCCAAGCTTTGAACACGGAGCACTGTTTAATCCATCATCTGAAAATGGAAAGAGTATGGCACAATTGCAAACCTAACAAGACATGACTGTCCACCTAAATTGAAAGGCCGGGCAAGGAGAGCATTAATCAGAGAAGCAGCCAAGAGGCCCATGGTAACTCTGGAGGAGCTGCAGAGATCCAAAGCTCAGGTTGGAGAATCTGTCCACAGGACAACTATTAGTGGTGCATTCCACAAATCTGGCCTTTATGGAAGAGTGGCAAAAAGAAAGCCATTGTTAAAAGAAAGCCATAAGAAGTCCTATTTTTGTGAGAAGCCATGTGGGGGACACAGCAAACATGTGGAAGAAGGTGCTCTGGTCAGATGAGACCAAAATTGAACTTTTTGGCCTAAAGGCAAAACGTTATGTGTGGCAGAAAACCAACACTGCACATCACCCTGAACACACCATCCCCACCGTGAAACATGGTGGCAGCATCATTTTGTGAGGATGCTTTTCTTCAGCAGGGACAAGGAAGCTGATCAGAGTTGATGGAAACATGGATGGTGCCAAATACAGGACAATCTTAGAAGAAAACCTGTTAGTCTGCAAAAGACTTGAGACTGGGGCAGATGTTCACCTTCCAGCAGGACAATGACCATAAACATACAGCCAGAGCTACAATGGAATGGTTTAAATCAAAGTGTATTCATGTGTTAGAATGTCCCAGTCAAAGTCCAGAGTTAAATCCAATTAAGAATCTGTGGCAAGACTTGAAAATTGCTGTTCACAGAGGCTCTGCATCCAATCTGACAGAGCTTGAGCTATTTTGCAAAGAAGAATGGGCAAAAATTTCACTCTCTGCAAAGCTGGTAGAGGCATCCTCAAAAAGATGTGCAGCTGCAATTGTAGTGAAAGGTGGTTCTACAATTTATTGACTCAGGGGGCTGAATATGAATGCATGCCACACAAAAATTTGGAAAACCATTTATCATTTTCCTTTCACTTCACAATTATGTGCGACTTGATGTTGATTTATCACATAAAATCCCAATAAAATACATTTACTTTTTTGGTTGTGACATGAAACAATGTGGAAAATTTCAAAGGGTGTGAATACTTTTTCAAGGCACTGTATTCAACCAAATGTCAAAAAGGACTAGTTCAATAAGACAAAGTAACCATATAAAGAGAACTCAAAGAAGATATATTACAAAAAAAAAAAACAGGACAAATGAAAAATGAATAGTGGCACCACAGACCTTTTTTTGGGAGGTGGGTCAATTAGGTTGTATATGCCATGAAAATAAAGTATTTCTTCATATAGTAAGAGCCCACTCACACCATTTCTCTGCAGTAACACATAAGGTGTGTTGGTGTGCTGCCATTTATTGTGACTAGCACCCCAAAAGACCTTCATAAGGCTGGCAACACAAATTTCTTTCCTGCAACCATGGGAGCTAATACCAACCCTTTACCTCAAGCATTGTGCACACACAAGATGTTGAGGTAAAAACCAAAGGAATGACGCTTCATTAAGACTCAGACTTTATACCCCCCAGGAGGACATTCCCCTCTTGGGGATATTAGCATGACAATGCAAACTTCAAACAGCAATCCAATTAACAGCTAACAACTAACAGTGATCTTAATTAAACAGTAAGATTATCAACTAGTCACCTAGACAAGCCTAGATAACTCAGGTCAGAGCCCACTCAGACAGTTCGACACCAGTTCCCCAAAAAGAAGACCCAGGAATATCCAGATCTCATTAACCAGCTTTCATTTGTGTAATCTGTCCACTAGACTAGTCATCATAAGACAAAACTCATATAATGTTTCAGCAGTCTGAAAAAGTGGAATTCATCTTCATAGATTTCTTGTGGAAGATTGTTGATAAATATTTTTGGAGCTTTTCCAACCCAGTCTGCATGAGGGCCACCATATTTCCTCTGACCATTAACCTGTACAAGATTAATATTACACATTTCCATCCACTCCAGAAGGTAAGCTTTATTGTCTTTATTCAGAGAATTAATCCAAGCCTCACTCTCAGCATTCATCATGTTGTTGTCCATCATTAGAGAACAATCTGCTCTCTCCATGGCATCAGTCCCCTCTAGGCCCCTCTAAAAGCCCCTGTCCTGGTTGGGTCTGTCACAGAAGACTACATGCATTAAAACATACATTGTCTCATGTGCTTCGGAACTTTAACCACTTGCCGCCCACCCACCAAATGATGGCTGGGCGGTGCGGCTCTCGTTCTGGGTGGACGTCATATGACGGCCTCCCAGAATGAACACTCTCGCGTGCAGCGCATCGATCGCGGCCGTGCCGTGTTGCTAGGACACGGTACAACCCCGATCTGTGTAAAGAACCACGGCCACGGCTCTTTAACCATGTGATTGGCTGTGTCCAATCACAGCCGGTCACATGTAAACACGGAGATGCCAGTAATCGGCGCTCCTCACCTCACACTGACAGAGTGTAAGGAGAGGAGAGCCGATCAGCGGCATCTCCTCACAGAGGACATTTAGGGATGTAATCAGGTGCCCACCAGTGCCAGCAATGCCACTGCCAGCAATCAGTGCCAACCAGTGCCCACAATTGGCACCAATCTGTGCCCAAAAGTGCCAGCAATCAGTGGCCATCAGTGATGCCAGTCAGTGCTGGCTATTAGTGCTGCCCATCAATGCCCATCACTGCTGCCCATCAATGCTCATCCCTGCTGCCCATCAATGCCCATCAGTGCCGCCTATCCATACTGCCTATCTGTGCCCACCAGTGCCGCCTATCTATGCTCACGGGTACCACCTATCTGCGCCCAGTGCCCACCAATCAGTGCTGCCTATCAGTGCTCATCAGTGCCACTTATCAGTGCCCATAAGTGCTGCATATTCATGCCTCCTCATAAGTGTCACCTAATCAGTGCCCATAAATGCCGCTTCATCAGTGTCCATAAGTGCCATCTCATCAGTGTTCATCAGTGCACCCTATCAGTGCCCATCAGTGCTGCCTCATCAGCGCCTATCAGTAAAGGAGAAAAATTACTTATTTACAACATTTTCTGACAGAAACTAAGAAAAACTTTTTTTTTTCAAAATGTTTGGTCTTTTTTTTATTTTTTGAGGAAAAAATTCAAAAACACAGGAGTGATTAAATACCACCAAAAGAAAGCTCTATTTGTGTGAAGAAAATTATAAAAATTCCACATGGTTACAGTGTAGTATAACCGCACAATTGTCATTCAAAGTGTGACAGTGCTGAAAGCTGAAAAATGGCTTGGGCAGGAAGGGGGTGTAAGTGCCCTGTATTGAGGTGGTTAATATGCTCTTTCAACATGCCGGTTTATTTATAAAATGCATTCAAACATCTGTTTTTTGTTTTGTGTTCTTTTTGATTATATGTTATTCAGGGTAGGGGCATAACATTCAAGAGCAGTGATTTTATATAGTGCAAATGTGTTAAAATCAGCTGTGAATATGCAGCTGGGCAAAAAGAAGCTGCAAAACAGCTACTTTGAAGTGCTATATTCTTCCCAACTGAGTTGTCTCACAAGAAGTAGTTGCTCCAGGTCAATTTTAATAGGTCTTATGATATTAGGCAAGCAAGTAAGTAAAGATTATTACATTTGAATTCCACTTTCCAGCACCAGAATATGGGCAGGCATTCCAAAGTCATTCAGGTACAATGCAGAACCAGTAGTGGCCAGGCAACAAGACCTGTCACAGACTGGCAAGAATAGTGGCTTTTGGGGACTGGCTGTGACAACTTTAAAGCTGAATTCAGCAACTTTGTAAAAAGAGCTGGCATACTATGTGTTAAGTCCAAGGAGGTGCCTGCCAGTTTTTTGTGGCAAAATTAGGTGCCTCGGTTTATATTCAGGTCGGCTTATACTCGAGTATATACGGCAATTCAAAACATGAAGATACATTTGCTAGCACAGCAAGAGCACGGTATGAGGTAACACAAAATAAATTACATCACAAGGTGAACAAGCCCATTTCTGTATGGATAGAGTCAGTGAGCAGTGTCAGTCCAAATGAAGCAAAATTGATTTCACAGTATAATCTGAAGTTGTGACTTTCAAGTAAAGTGCAGCAATGCAATTTATCCTCTACACACGTGCAACATATTGATTGGAAATATCTGAAAACATACAATAGATAAAAAAAAGTCAAATATTGCTGTACAAGAAAATACATTTTTACATAATAAATGCAAGATAAACTAAATATTGTAAAATATTATAAGTAGATTACCATTCTGAAATGATTTAACTAGGATTATCCATGCACTAAACCCAACCAATGCCTTTGTAACCCTTCTCCACCCTTTCCTTCATAAATACAGGGATCATTTCCAGTCTTTCCCATATTTTACATCGAGCATGAGGTTAGGGCCAACAACAGTAAATACTGTTGATATTCGATTTTTTTATTTTTATGAGCAGCTCTAAAGTTAGCCATGCCAATACATCATTGCATGTGGGGTACTAATGCATACCTCCCAACTTTTTGAGATGGGAATGAAGGACACCTATCAGCAAAAGTATGCAGGCATAGGGCACACCCCTTGCCATGCCCCCTTAAAGGAGAATTTTACAAAAAAACAAGATTGGTTAAACTAACAAGTACTTTTTTTTACCGCTGCCATTCCTTTAAATTGGCTTTTTGGAATTTACAAATGCAGCAATTTAGAAATCAGATGAAAGGTTTAGCGCTGGAAAACACTTTTTGATAGACAAAAAGTGCATTTTACATACATCTATATAGTTCAGACCAAAATGAGGGACAAATGAGAAGGAATGAGGGACAGAGGGACATTGCTCCAAATCAGGGACAGTTGGGAGCTATACTAATGTGCACATGGGCACATTCAGACTGACAATGAACTAGCTTATCTAGCTGCTCAGACAAAGTGCCTGGAAGTCTTTTTGTTGTTGTTGTTTTTTTTCTTACATCAAAGTCCTTTTCAAGTGATTTGCATTCACTGGCCTTTGCACCCAGTCCGTGGCCTGTTGATGACCGGCTCGCACAGTGGGAGGTAAGTGGCGACTGTGGCCCAGACAGGGCTAACACAGACTGTGGTCACAGCTCACCTCCCGCTATGCGGCCATGCCTGTGTTTCCTTTCCCGTCTCTCCCGCCCTGCCAACAATGTCATCCTATCAGAAGAGCAGGGGGTGGGAGGAATTAGAGATCTGCACAGAGAGCACAAATTTTTTCATATAATAACAAGTGGGTAATCATCCGCTTGATAATATGATCCAGCTCCTCCCGCCCCCTGCTGATAGGATGACATCATCGGTGGGGCGGGAGTCCCTGGGGAGGATGCACAGGCAGAATCCTGCTTCTTCCCTGCCAAAAGTAGGACTGTGCATGGGGAGCAGAGAATAAAAGAGGGCACTATTACATACCTCACAACTTTTTGAGGTGGGAATGAGGGACACCTATCAGCAAAAGTATGCAGGCATAGGAAACACACCCTGCCACGCCCTCTTAAAGGAAAATTTTACAAAAAAACAAAATTGGTTAAACCCACAATTGCTTTTTTTGCCACTTATTCCTTTATATTGGCTTTTGGAATTTACAAATGCAGCAATTTAGAAATCAGATGAAAGGTTTAGTGCTGGAAAACACTTTTTGATAGATAAAAAGCGTATTTTATATACATCTATATAGAACAGACCAAAATGAGGGACAAATGAGGAGGAATAAGGGACAGAGGGACATTGCTCCAAATCAGGGACAGTCCCTCGAAATCAGGGACAGTTGGGAGCTATGCTATTATTAGAGAGAAAGGGGGGGCGGGGCATGACTGCAAGGGGTACTGTGATGGGGGGCTGTGATTGCTAGGGGCACTGTAATGTAAAGGGGCACTGTGATATAAAGGGGACTGCACTGTAATCATTACAGTGTCCCTTTATAGTGCAGTCCCCTTTATATCACAGTGCTGAGGACAGACTCCATGAATATGGAGTTTGTCCTAGTTTGTCCATGAAGGTACACTGTGCTTTCAGACCAGGGCTCTCAGGCGACTAAGAAAAAGCAGATGATCAGAGCTCAGAACTCAGAGGTGCCCAAATCTGACTGCTTTTCCAGAGTCTCGGGGCCCGATCCAGCTAGTTCCCAAATATGGATATTAGATCAACTTTTCATAAGTCGTGTCCGCCTCATATAACGACCTCCATCTTGCAGCAGGGGATGTTCAGAAACTTTGCATTGCTCAGAGACAACAAATAGGTTTTTTGCTGGTCTGTGAAAGATCAAGGAGGTTGTATCCTCAGTGATGCTTCTCTGTGCACTAGCAGCTGTCAAGTGCTCTGTAACCAGAGTAGAAACAAGTGGGAGCACATGTTTCAGCCATATAGTTCTATGACATGTAGGGTTGCCCCTGTCCGGGATTCACCTGGACAGTCCGGGTTTGGAACCATGTGTCCAGGTTTGAGACCACCTGAAACCCGGACACATTATTCAGATGGGAATGTGGCTTGGAACATGGCTTGACAGGAGGGTGAGGGGGCACTATGTGCACCACATTACTATTCTCTTTGCAGTGCCCAAAAGGTGTCCAAGGTCTGTTACAATCCTATAGTGTATACCCCGCCCCCTTTCTGGCCACATGCGGTACTGCATACAATAGCAGTCACAGTGGAACGAATTGTCTGAGTTTCCATTGACTTCTATGGAGAAACTCGCTTTGATATACGAGTGCTTTGGATTACAAGCATTTTTCTGGAACAAATTATGCTCGTAATCCAAGGTATCACTGTAATACAATGTAATATAAAGTAACAAGGAGCATGCAAACCTGCCAATTTTCAATAATTTAAATACCGTATATTCAAATAATTGCAGTAGTAATCTTTCAACAGTATGACGTATATTTGCTAAATGAAGTTATGTAATGTGATGTGGTTGCACATATTGGTTATTTTGATACTGGAGCTAAGCAGTGTTGTCAACTGTCAGTACATTCAAAAACAGTTTGTAAAATCCATGATTTATTACATCTGTCGGTGCTCGTAATTCATTCATGGACAGATGTAAAAATCATGTATTTTACAAACTGTCCTTGAATTTCATGACGGTTGTCAACCCTGGAGAGAAGCCTGTGTGGGTGAACCAGTAGAGCCTGTGAGTTTGCCCCTGAAAATCCTATCCTCTTAGTGATTGCTTTAAAATTTTCATTCATGCTCAATAATTTAAAGCATAATTCAACCCAAGAATGAACATGTAATATATAACAGTATATAACAAAACCATCTTTAGATATAGCGGCTACATTAGTTTAAGGTTAGGTTGTACATTTTCTACAAAACAATACTTGTTGATCCTGCTAGAATTCCAGAATTCTTGTTGATCCTGCCAGAAATCCAGCATCCTTGTAACGTCCTGTGCAATAAACTGAAATGCTTTCAGCCTTCCCAGTTAACTTATGTGAACTATAGAACACCTCTCCCTATGTAATGGTGATGGTGAGCGGGAGCGATTTGTAGTCATAAATTAGGAGAGCGGTTGAGGGTGACAATTTGCTCTCCATAGATACAGTACAGTGAGTGAGCGTTGTCATCCTAAAACAGGAAGAGTGTTACTGGCAGGATCACCAGGTAAAAATAAAAAATGAAACTAATGCAGCTACCAGATCTAAGGACGTGTAAACTGCAATATATTAATCTTTTGTTCTTGGATTTAGGTGCGTTTTTATTTCATTACATAAATGTGTAGCAATCTGAACTAATTTAGGGCTCATACTACAGAGCATTCCTTTGAAAAGTTACCATTCTCTCTACTGATCACAGATATTGATTGCAGACAATATCAAAACATATTGGCAGAATGTTCAGACTCAGCATGTGGGGACCACAGGTCAATTAACAAATTTTCTTAAAATACTGATATTTTATCACAACAGTAACTACATGGAAAAAAAAGACACATCCATTTCCCTTTTTACAATCTAGCCTTTTTTTTACCAAAAAAATAAAACACAATGCACACTAATTGACCCCCTGGTAGGCCTAGATAATTAAGACTGACAAATACACATATTCCTCTCAATGGGGGGTTTATCATAAACTCATTTTTTCCTAATATATACACTGCATTCTCACATTTTAGATGCTTTAATGAGGAGAAAGACAGAAATAATGCATCACAGTTAAAAACATTGACAGAGCAAGTTTATTACTGAAACATTTTGTAAACAACTGAGAAAAAAAAGTTCATTGAAAATAAACTTTGTATTTATTTATTTTTTAACAAACCATACAAAATGGGGAAATATTAGACAGCCGTGTCTATCATTTACTGCTCTATCCCAGGGACAGGCAGTGAGGTGCCCCTCGCAGGGCGCTTTTAACTCCCGCTAGCGGCCAAAAATGGGTTAAAAGCACTGCTACAGCAGCACTTTGCCGGCAGTTCGGTGGCGCTGCCCATTGATCTCAATGGGCAGGGGCGCTTTGAGTTCACCGCTCCTAATGCGCTTCAAAGAAGCAGCTGGCAGGACTTTTTCTGACGCCCTGCCAGCGCACCACTCCAGTGTGAAAGCCCTCAGGCTTTCACACTGGAGTGAATGGAGCCGCTGTTTCAGGGTGCTTTGCAGGCACTATTTTTAACGCTATAGCGCCTGCAAAGCACCTCAGTGTGAAAGGGGTCTAATAGAAGCCAATAACTGCAAACACACTACAATGCATATTCCATGCATTTTGGTGTACTTTGATACTGCGCATCGGGAGAAAAGGTCCATTAGTTGTTCCGTTGAGGTGCATTGGTGACTGATTTCTAAACAGTTAGCTGCCTTAGTCAAATTAGGCACCACATTGGAGTGTATAGGTGTAACTAGAAACCACAAGACCCCATAGCATACAATTTTAAAGGGAACCCCCCACCACCACCATTGGTACAACTCCCTGCGGGATGGGGGATATGCAACATAGCAAAACAAAACGCTAAGTCTAGCTATAGACAAAATCTCAATCCATCTGCCCAGCCGAACAGCCCCACAATACAACAAGGTGGCTGCCTAAGCCACCTAGAAATGGTGGAACAGGAGGCAGGGTGCTCCCTATAATGACCCTCAGGAATGATAAGGACAAAGTCAGCCTGAAAGAAGACATGGCTTCAATATAAATTTGAAATGCTCTTACCACATCTAAACAATGGAAGTAAATCTCCTTATACTGTACTGGAGCAGGACAGTGAGAAGGAATTATAATGTCCTGATTAAGGTGAAAATAAGTATCTACTATAGGGAGAAAAGAGGCCCCCAGGCCTCCTGACAAATTTGTCTCTATATACAAAAAAAGGTTCTGTACAGGAGAGAGAAACTTGATATTGTGATGGCAGTAAGGAAGATAACCTTGTAGGTGAGTGTGGACAGAGAAATATCCCTGATAGCTTCAAAGGGCAGTTTTTGAGGAACCAACAGATCCAGATTGAGGTCCCAGAGAGTCACAGGTGGAACCATATGAGCAACACTCTGTACAGAGGTCTACTGAGGAATAAGAGGCAGTCGGTCTTTGAATGAGAATTACTAAGACTGAGATTTGGCCATTGATGGTACTCAAGTTCAAATGTGTGCAATATTTACAAGCCTGTCAACACAGTAATGCAATGCAACAGGCATGCACTCTATTTTTTTCAAAACCAAATAATCAGTTAGGATTGACTCTGTGCTTTATTCAAATATTTGGTCCATATTCCCAATATCTGACAAATAGACAAGGTTGCAAGGCAAAACCTGTTAATTGAGAACATGGACAAGTTAACGTCTTCCAGTCTTGTCAACCAGATCCCTAAAACTGTCCTCAACAAGAATGGTTGGCATTTTATGAAGGCAAGAGATGGCAGGATGCACAATAAGAATGGTCCACTTCTTAATAAACCACTCCTCAGCAGGGTATTGTTCATCAAAATGACTGGAAGAAAAATAGCTTGTCAGGAGTAGACCAGTAACAATAGAAAACAGGGTGTAGTACAGGGGCGGATCCAGGGGGGCAACAGGGCAATTGCCCCCCCCGAAATAACCAGCGGCGCCGAGAGAGACTCGCGTGTAGAACGGGCGGCGGCGGTCACTGTCTGACACTGAAGAAAGGAGGTGGGTGGAGCCTCTTCCCTGCACTCGTTGCTAGACGCCAGGCGGCCCGGGCATTAGCAACGAGTGACGTCAGTCACACTGCATGTGTGAGTGAGAGTCATGGCGTCACGTCGGAGCTCGGACTCGAGTCTCTCTCAGACTCAGAGCCGACCGACCCGGTCCCGACGTGACGGTGACAGTGTGACACAGCCTGGAGCGGCGCCTCCTTACAATACAGCAGACAGCAGTAACCACTAGTACTAACTAACAAGTATATAACAACTGAGAGTGCACTGCACAGCACAGCACACGTCCAGCCAGTCTGCCAGCCCGTCCAGCACAGGCTTTCTCCGCCCCTGACTGTGTTGGCCCCACCCACCGGCACCCTCCTCCTGGCTCCCTCCATGTTGTCCACACTAAAGTACAGGCCACCACGTGGCAGGTGACATTGGCAAGTGACAATCCGCATGTTGTGGCAGGCGACATTGGCAAGTGACAATCCGCATGTTGTGGCAGGCGACATTGGCAAGTGACAATCCGCATCTTGTGGCAGGCGACATTGGCAAGTGACAATCCACATCTGGTGGCAGCCAACAGTGGCAAGTGACACGCTGCATCTGGTGGCAGGCGACGGTAGCAAGTGACACGCTCAGGGCTCCCAATGATTCTGCATTATGGTGAGTTGAATGATTTCATTTTATATTACAATGTAATAAAATAAATAATGCGCTTCAATCATCCTGACACCACATCAACCATGGTGCTGTGATGATTGAAGCGCCAACACCAGCCATTGCCCCGACAAATTGGCCGCAAAATTTTATGGCAATGCCCCTCCCGAGACTAGGCTCTGGATCCGCCCCTGGTGTAGTAGCATATGTACTGAGAAACTTTTGACAGGTTGGGTAATTTTACACTTCAAACTGATAACCTTAAAGAATTCAGATGCAGGTTGCTCCATATCCGTACATGTTTGCACCATATCTATAAGAACTGAAATGGTATCTTTAAACCTGGGTGTTATGTCAACAGGCTGAATCCCCTCAGGCACAAAATTATCCAAAAAGGAATCCTCACCACCCTTAGCTGAGTGTGCAGAAGCAGCTGCAGGCATATCAGAGACAGACTGGAGAAGAAGGCACAGAAGTATACTTGTGGCCCAAGTATTTTGAGGCAGCTATTATGCCACTGTCACGTACCTGGTAGGTTTTGAGCCCGAAGTGCAGAGAAAGACCTCCCTTACAGCTCCCACTCCTGTTCCTCTGAAATGGAGACAGAAGGCCCAGGAGTGAGGAGTGGTATGGGTGCCTGGCAGGATCGACAGTCACCGGAAGTTCAGGAGTGGTGACACCCTCTGGATCCAGAAGCTGAAGAGGAGGCTGGAATGCATAGAGGACCCGGAGCCACAGCAGGTAAGAAAGCAGGTAGGTAAGCAGGTAAGTAGGCAGGACTGGCACCAGGAACAAGCAGCAGGTAGTAGCCTGGAACGCTGGACTGGAACCAGGAACAAGCAGCAGGTAGTAGCCTGGAACGCTGGACTGGAACCAGGAACAAGGCAGCAAGTAGTAGACTGGAACGCTGGACTGGAACCAGAAACAAGGCAGCAGGTAGTTGGCTGGAACGCTGGACTGGAACCAGGAACAAGGCAGCAGGTAGAAGGCTGGATACAGGTATCAGACTGAGGGATGGTCAAACAAGCCGGAGGTCAGTATCGGTCGATCAGCAAAGGTACCAGGGACAACACAGAGGGATGGTCAGGCAAGCCAAGAGGGTCTGGTGCAGGCGGATAGCAGGATGGATCGCCGATTACTGGCAGGATCTTCATGACAGCCACTGTTTTTAATCATTAAAACACACATAACCATAGAAAATTCCTCCCTGGATAGTGCGAAGGAGGAGGAAGCCATGCCTGATGACGCTAGAGAAGACTCCAAGGAGCATGTGGACTCAAGCAGTGATCTGAATTGTCGGCATAAAGTTCTTCAGGAGGGACACTGCAAGCAGTCCTAGAGCAGTTACTGCATTGTGAGCTGGAGAAGGCCTGCAGGACCACTTCCATTGTGCTTAGGATCTGCCATACAACTTGTAAAGTGTGGAACTCCAAGTCAACTTGGAAACTCACACATTAACTTCCTTTAGTAGGAAAGGTTATATGACCAGCTATGACCCCTGGAAGGAGAGCTGTGTCAGTGAGACTACTTCATGTTATGGGAAGGGGAGATGAACACGTGACGCATCTGTGTGAGGCACAGTACTCATGGCTTTGGGGGGGGTGTGATAGATCCAATGGTGGTAAAGCATTGGCCTCTAGAGAGTACACAACACAGTCTGTTGTGTGTTGGAGCCTGAAGTCTCCAAGTATTAACCCCTTACATGAAGTTGGCAGGAGATATAGTAAAACAGACCAGGCTCAAATGAAGGACAAATCCCTAAAACACTGGCCTGCAGAGAGCCCTGTGGCAACACACACAGCAACAAAGTACTGGAACGTGCCAATGCAGGACCCAATATAACATGCTGCTTTCCATTTTTTTGCCCCTCAGCTAGACATACTCCCTATAGAGTCTTCAAGAACAGCATTATGCAAGTGGGTATATAATGGCCCTAGACCTGTAAAGTGCTCTGTAATATAGTAGGTGTCTGGAAAACACCCAAACAGAGCTCATTGCCTAAAGGTAACATTACATACAGACACGGAGTCTGGGTACGGCCTCCAATGCATCACTGAAGATCAGCTGATTTGGAAAGCTGCAAAATTAGCTCTTGTAGCTCTGCAGCTTATAATCTTAAAATGAAGAAAAATATTTTGACAAAAATGAAAACATGTCAAGTAAGACAGGATTGCTTTTCTCTCAGGAGAAAATACATCTATTCGCTAGCAAGAAACAAATACATGGTGGGAGTGGGAGGGGTTATAACTGGCTTACAGCTTTTTGCTTGTCAGTGTCCAAATCTCCTGTGGGCAGCAGTATAATCCAGTTGTCTCAATCTCTTCTGACTCTGTGTCCCTAATGAACAATTGAGAGCTTTTAAACCTATATCCTTAAAGTGACCCTGCCATCACAGGGTCGCTTGTAAAAGTCTGGGTTGTAAAAGAAGTACATCTATGCTTACCTTTCTAAAGGCCTGTGTCTTGAAACATCACTGCTTTGCTGCGCCCAGACTGCTGCAGGCATTCCACACTTCCAAGTGTGTGAATACCATTTTCTTCCACCACACACAGCAATTCCTCCTGCTGGTTCAGACATCACTACAGGACATAGAAACTGATTATCCACTCACATCCTATGCAACCTCATGCATGCCATAACCTGAAGTAGTGCCCTGATCTAGGCTGGACAAATTTAGTTTTTGGCTCTGCTGTACTCAGCTGAGTGGCAAATTATTTTCTATGTCTGGTCAGATCCCTCTAAGCCTGGTAGTTAATTGTTCCTGCCTGCGTTTGGAAGAAGCTTTAAGAAATAAAGTAGGAAGATTAGCCACTGGGTTAGGTATATTTATCTGACCTCAACCAATCTCTGAGAGGTAGGCCCAGAAGGTGTGGCTGGGGAGAAGATCATTTTTTGGAGGACTGTTCAGGGCTTTCTCTTCTCCTGGTGCCTGTGCCCCTGGGAGGCAGCTTGTGCTACTAAAGAGCTGTTGTTATCAGGCCTCAGCATGTGCTTGGCTGAGGGTCTGATGGAACCTGGATTAAGGAGAATTTGCTGAAGGACACTATCTTAGGAAGCTGGGCTGGAGAAGGATGCGTTTCACTGAAGAATGTTGCAGAGAGGCTGGTTGGGGAGCGGTCTCTGTACATTGCAAGTGTTCAGAGACCGCTCCTGCAATAAACGTTCAAAATGTAACCCCTAGACCAGGGGTCTCAAACTGGCGGCCCTCCAGCTGATGCGAAACTACAAGTCCCATGAGGCATTGCCAGGCTGACCATTACAAGCATGACTCCCACAGGCAAAGGCATGATGGGACTTGTAGTTTTGCAACAGCTGGAGGGCCACCAGTTTGAGACCCCTGCCCTAGACTGAGCCTGTGTTTGTTGGTGTGCTCTGAAACCAGTATCTGGGCCTGGCAGCCTCTGATCAGGTAAAGGAGACCTGGTTAATTTCCAGCAGCCCCTTTTGGGAGGAGCACTGCACCCTAGAGGATACAGGAAGAATAAAAAAAGAAAAAGTAACCAACCAAACTATAGCCTCATTGGTGTAATACATTTGTAAATGTGAGTTGCAATATAACAAAATACCTTGCAGTAAGTGGTTGTGCTGCAGAGCTTTTAGGTTCTTATATTCTGGATGTCTGGGGGCTTGGGGGCAGTATTCATTGCAGTTATGTATAGCTAAGAGGTCCATATTCTGGAGAACTTGTCATAGTTATCTTTTTGTGTTTTTTGAAAATACAATAAATAAAATCCTCAAGGTCCTGTTCATATGTATTGCATTATGTATTCCTCAAAACTTACTGCTGTGGGGGTGTCACTGGTATATTGTAATTTACAAAATTAGCCCCATTCCATCTTAATCACCCCCCCTCTCTTTCCCACCTCTACATCGTTTTACTCATTTCTCTCCCCCCTTTTTTTTTCTCCAATTTTCCTTTACGTTGTTTTTCTTTTTTTTACCCTAATTTCCCTGTGATGGAGTTATAGATGTGTTACCGTATATACTTGAGTAAAAGTCGTTCCGAGTATAAGTCGAGGCCCTAATTTACCACAAAAAAATGGGAAAAACTTATTGACCCGAGTATAAGACGAGGGTGAGAAATGCACAGCTACTGTAAGTGGAAAAGAGGGTCAACAATGCCCATTTGCAGCATCACTGTGCCCATTTGCATGCCTCACTGTGCCCATTTGCAGCCATAGGTCCCCTGAACTTCAAACTCGGTAGTTAAGGGTTCCTAGATGCCCCCTAGCTGCAGTCAAAATTTGGGGTCTCTGAACCCAAAGGGTCCCGAAATTACATTGCTGCAGAAGGACACAGTTGACCGAATTTGGGGCCCCGTATCTCGGGGCCACTTAGTGCTAAGAACCCCAATTTTAGTGTGCGTACCCAGTGGAACTAGCACCATAACATTTCCAAAGCTGGGGTTTCTAGCACCAAGTGGCCCCGAGATACAGGGCCCCAAACATCAGTTCAGAAAATGTCAAGCACTTTTCTGCAGCAGAGAATGACATTTTCCAAACCGGGTTTGGGGCCCTGTATCTCAGGGCCACTTAGTGCTAGGAACCCCAGCTTTGGATATGTTATGGTACCAGTTCCACTGGGTTTGCACACCAAACTTGGGGTTCCTAGCACCAAGTTGCCCTGAGATATGGGGCCCCAAAATCGGTTCAGAAAATGTCAAGCACTTTTGTGCAGCAGAGAATGACATTTTCTGAACCGATTTTGGGGCCCCGTATCTCGGGGCCACTTAGTGCTAGGAACTTCAGCTTTGGATATGTTGTGGTACCAGTTCCACTGGGTTTGTACCAAGTGGCCCTGATATACAGGGCCCCAAAGTCGGTTCGGAAAATGAAATTTTTTGCTGCAGAAAAGTGCTTGACTCGAGTATAAGTCGAGGGGGGCACTTTCAGCACAAAAAAATGTGCTGAAAAATTCGACTTATACTGGAGTATATACGGTATATCCTTTTGGATGGCAGGGGTTGGGTAGCCAATGTGTTTCCAAGAAGCGCTAGTCTGTTTATGCAAAATTGTTGATTTTGCATGTGGATTCTCATATTTTACGCGCTGGCTATACACATGTCTGAACCCTATGACGCAATCCTCTGCATGATGTTGTTGCTCTCATGCTCTTTACCACTTAATGTTGAGAATTGTTAAATAATAAAAAATTTGAAAAAAAATTAAAAAAGACAACATTTTTCAAATAGGTTAAAAAACCTGGCTATGGCTACCAAAACCCACTAAATGCATAAAAAAGACAATACCAAACACACCAAAATACCTGAACACTAAAAAAAAATATCATTTGTATTAGCTCATATTAAAAAAGGTCCTGGCAATACCCACCTGCCTATGGGGAGACCACCGACAAGGGATCTACACACTCAAGTGACTCTTAAATTAAAAAAAAAGGTGGAATGTGTATATATTTTGGAGAAAAACATATGGGAAGCCAAGCATGTGTGTTGGATGATGACAGACTGCTTTTCTGCAGGTTAAATGTGTACTTGCATCTTAAACCTTGAGGGCTAGAACCCTGTATATATACACATCTCCCTTATATTGTTTGAATTTAAGAGTCACATGAGTGTGAGGATCCCTTGTCAGTGGTCTCCCCACAGGCTGGTGGGTATTATCAGGACTGTTTCCCTGGCCCCCCTTCTTAGTGCATCCATTTGGTGCTCAACAAGATTAGAAATAGGATAGATGAATTGAAAAGATCAAAAACACATGCAGAGTGATAACCTCATTGGTGGAGATCAAAGGTCCTGAGGAAGCGAGTGATCCCGCAAAACACGTTGACCCATGTTTAATGGTCGCCAAGCTGGAACAGCAGCTGAAACTGAAAGTGATTCTAAAGCTTTTTTTTTTTACATTAAAATAATAAACATGTTATAACTACCTGCTGTGTGCAATGGTATTGCACAAAGTGGTCCCTTACCTCCTTCTCTGAAAACCCCGCAGCGTTTTCAGTCCAAATGTCCCATCAGCAAGCAGGCTGCTGGGGGGGGAGGCAGGGCACTCGGGTGAGCTTTCTCCCGAGCTGGGCTGTATGTGCCCATAGACACACACACAGTGCAGCTTAGTCGTGCCCCCTGCATTTCCTCACAGAATTTGAATGACAGACGTGGGAGCCCATGTCTCTCACTTCTCTCAGAGACTCCTGTGAATGCAGGAGGAGAGGGACAGCACTGGATTGAGAGAGGACTCAGGTAAATGTTTAGGGTTGACCGGGTTGGGGGGTGGTGACACAGGCATTAGAAGGTTTTTTACATTAATGCACCAAATGCTTAAAAGTATAACTAAAGACATTTTTTTTAGTTTTGGAATGGACAAAGATTAGGACACCTGTCAGTTTTGTTTGCGGTCGGTGCTCCCAATAGGAAGATTTACCCTCTCTATTTTTCTTATTTACCATTAGCAAAAGTAAAAGAAAATTCCAAATTTTGGGATGTCCCCAGAAATGTAATAGAGGGGAAATCTTCCAGTGGGTGCACTAGTTCTGATGGCCTGGGGGTCCTCAAGGAGTTCCCCTAATTTGCAGGGATTTCCTCTCACTTCCTGTTTTGGTTATGTGACAGGAGGTGATGGTGAATCTCCCCATGGCAAAAAATAAACCAACAGGGGTTATAACCCTCCCTTACGCTATCCAAAATGAGCAAAAAAAAGTTTTGCCTTTAGTTCTACTTTAAGAAACAAAAAGTTTGCCTTTAGAACCACTTGAAGTTCAGACGACATCTGCTTCTGTGGGTTGTGGAAAAGAGATGCAGCACATATTGTGTATGTTCACTGTTGAATTCCAGCCTTACTTTAAAGTACTGTATATTCATTCTATGCAAGTTAAAGTTTAAAACGTGGACATATTTGGAATTAAAAAAAAAAAATAGCCTGTAATAGTATGAGTGAGTTGTGACTAAAGGGACTGAATATTTAAAATGTAATTTTTCCCAAAGCAATAGCACATTTAAATGTATAAAACATGCACTTTTTCATGGAATATTGCAATCATGAATCAAAAGAAAAATAAGGCAGCTCTTAAGCAATAAACAATACATTTTTAATGGATCCTTGGTGTGTATCTGTTGGCATTCTTTATATGTGCTGAAATTGGTATTGTATTAAAGGTAAAACTGTCTGTTTTAACCACCTGAAAGGTAAATTATAATGGTTTCTGGTCACTTTTAGTTTACATTTTCTCCAAAGTTTATACTCTTGTTTTATGGTTTTTAACCTTGTATATATGTTATACATTTTTTTATCACATTTTTATTTTACAAAAAAGATTTACAGTAAATAATATAAGCTGTTTCTAAGAAACTCTATTTGAGGACATGAAGGAATTTCTAAAAAGAAAGAACAGCACTAACTCATCCTTTGTTGACTGCTTCTCCAGAATAAACCCTTCCCATGAGCAGAAGTCGGCCCTCAAAGAAAAATCTAACCAAAGGCATTTCTTAGGCTTTTTGCTAATATGATCACTGAAATTCATATAATTGGGAGCCCCTCCTACTAGTTTCCATTTGTTTGTAAGTGACTCAAATCTGTCAATTACAGCACATTCATAATATGGGGGGCAGGTGATTGAGCATGGTCTCAGTAAACACAGGCTGTATGTATATAAGTGCCAGCTTGGCATTAAAGCTCATTACCGTGTTACCACCTATATGCGTACGGGCAACTTTATGGACATTCTCTCTCTTTGTTTCCCTCTTTCTTCTTGCTTCTACTTTGGTTGAGTTGTATATTTTTTAAGTAATCACTATGTTGCTTACCTAGTGCCCATCAAAACTCAAGTCATTATTGTTTACTATACAGCTAATGTACATCATGCTTATGCAACCTTTGCACACTTGTAAATTCTCTAACAGATTGTCACTGGCAGGGAAGTGGTTGACACTAAGGGGGGATCAAGGGGTTAAGTGTTCCTTAGGGAGGTGTTTCTAACTGTGGGGGCAGTGTAGTGACAGGGAATAGAGAGAGATCGCTGTTCCTGATTACTAGGAACAGCAGATCTCTCTCTACTTCCGTAATAGAATGAGGATCTGTCTTTTTACATTGACAGATCCGTGTTCTGTCTCTTTCAGGAACGATTGCGGGTCGCCGGCGACCACCGCGGCCGCCGGCCATGCGCAACGGCTCCGATGTTACGCGGCACACACGCCCCCTATACCCTTTAAAGCAGCCGCCGTACAGCTATGCCACAGCTATGCACAGGGGCGCCAACCTGCCGCCGTGTAACGACAGTGGCTGGACGGCAAGTAGTTAAAAAAAAAAGTTTCCTTTATTATTACTTTAAACTTATTTTCCCTGGAAAAAAAGACACTTAAGAGGAGATATGGTCACAATATACAAATATCTAAATGGTAATTCTAGCAAAGGTAGAAGAGTATTCAGTCTCAGGTCACTTAAGAAGACACGTAGCCACACAATGAAGATGGAAGAGAAGCGGTTTAACTTTAAACTGTGTAAGGGGTGCTTTACTATTAGAGTGGTAAAGATGTGGAACTGCCTTCCACAATTGATGGTGTCAGCAAGGAGTGTTGACATTTTCAAAAAACTTTTAGCCTGGTTTCACACATGTGCGGTGCGAATTGAAGCTCAGGTTTCACTGGGGAGATAAAAATCTCCTGTTCAAAGGAATCACTGCGTTTTAGCTCAGGATCAGTGAGCAGGGAGAGGGGGAGGGAGAGGGGGAGGACAGGGGGAGGTGTATTGAGGAGAAGGAGAAAATCCATGTTCAGAACGCAATGCATCTGCGAAGCAGATGCATTCCCATAGAAGATAAGGGGCTCGTAATTCACACCGTAATGCCCAGAAAACGCACACGTTTTTTGTGCAATGCGCAGTGCAAATGCAACGCACATATGTGAACCAGATGCATTCATATGAATGTATTTTAAAATGTCCTGCGAATTAGATGGGGTGTAAGCCGCATCTAATTCGCATAGGTGTGAACCCGGGCTTAGATGGGCATCCTAGTAAACGCAACATACAGGGATAAGGGAAATACTAGAGACACACGCATGCGCGCACACACACACACATACAGACTGAGCTGCATTGACTGGTGTCTTTATTCAACCTTACTAACCTTCCATCCAATTATTGATCATATAACCAAAAGTCAAGGCAGTTTGGATAATTCAGCCTAGAGCACCTGACCAAAAGTTTAGGCTTTTATTCTCACTGCTTCAGTGCTCAGCATTTTCATATATCAGCATAGTTATGAAACAGTGATTTGAAATATCTGGATAGCAGTCTGATATTCTAGTAAGGTTATGTTTGTTATCAATGGGCCATCTGTTGTCATTACTAAATGTAACCTTAAAATCATTGGTGCAGGGTTACCTAGGATGATGTTTATCGCAGGGGATCATAAAGATCTCATCTTCTGGATATGTCCTCCCACATAGCACCTTACAGTGTTTTAGGGGGGTTTATCTGCCAAAAAGTGAATGTGCATTACAGTTCCTATTAAAATAATTTGCACCAAAGCACCCTTAAGACTGCCTATAGTGCTAATGATGGTAACATTTGCTTGAGGTCCATTATCAAGGAATCAAAGGACCGGCTGTAACCTAACCTCCTGACCTGGATCAAGGAATTTGCATGCAGCATGAAGGCGCCATCTGCTGGAGAATGTCAACGAGGGCGTCAGAATCATATGAAAAATGCAGATTGGATGAAGGCCCTTTTGGTGGTTGTTGAGGATGTATTTACCAGAGTAAAGAGATGTCAACATGGATGTGTCTTAGAAAGAATGGAGTCTTGCATAATATAAAAGCAGTAGTTCTCTTGTTGTAGCCAAGAAGGTGGACTTTCTGCATAATATATTATCTTTGCTCTTTAACGTACTTATTAGAGATTACTATAATTACCATTATAATTATTATTATCATTATCAGAGCTCTAGCAGATCAACTTAATCGGGAAGGGATAAAACAAGAGATATTTCACATCACTCGCACTAGATGCAACCTGAGGCATAATTTTCTCTAGCAAAAGCAAGTACCTCAACTCATTACGCTCTATTAATCCCCAAAAGACAATATAACATGATGTTAACAGGATAGTGTGCCCACTTTAGGAGTACCCCTATGATTAGGTCCAATAGGAATGAACTGCATTAGAGGGGCATGGCCACTAGACATGTGCACACTGAAATATTTTGTTTTGGAATTTCCTTTTCGTCCGAAAAATAAATTTATTTAGTTCCTCTCGAAATTCGTTTTTATTGATTTTGTTTTTCGTTAAAAATTGCATTCGTCCGAAAATCCAAATTAAGGTCGAATCTGTCATTGAAGGCTTATGGTGTCTGTCGAATGTTCAAAGAAGATTCGACGGAGCAGCTAAACTGTACGACGCTGTATAGTTTACCTGCTCCGTCGAATCTTCTTAGAACTTTCAACAGACACCATAAGCCAAAGTATGTGTGTACTTAGTTCTAGCTATTTTACTGCACCTCCTCTTTGGTTACAATCAGCCAATAACATTCATCATCATCATCATTATTTTTATTTACCTTTTCTCCCCTACGTCGAATCTTTATTCTCTATGTAGAATAATCTTGGACTAATAGAGTTAAGGTTAGGCACATTCGACCACAGGTTTGATGGACACAGATTGTTATTGTAATCATCATGTCGAATCTCCTATCTATATCGAACGAAAACGAAAATAAAGCATTTATTTATGTCGGATCTTTCGTATTTCGGATTCTGCACTTTCGTTATCGTTTGTTAAAATGATAACGATAATACCTGAAATTCGGACGAAAATGCATTCGGACGAAAATGAATGCACATGTCTAATGGCCACAGGTGGGGCCTGTCAACCAGCCAGAAAGGTGTAGTAAACTTACTGTATATGGAGCGAGGTCATCAGTGTGCAGCCTTGTTCTGCTGTTTTCTGCTTTAGAGTACAATACAAACTGCCTGGTGTGAAACTCTACATGTACCGTGCAAGAGAAAAGAATAAGGTGGATTTATAACAGCAGATGGGAAGGGCAGCTGGCCCATGGCAGACCACAAGCAGAATATTTACAGCTAATGATTGGAACACACATAGGATAATAAATGGCCTTAGATTTACTAAAACACAAGGTAACATTTCAGCAGTCCACTGAAGCAATGAGTTTCTGAATTTAAAGTTCACCTTTGCAGCATAATTAAATGAGAAATAAAAGGACTCATGAGTCATTTAGATTCAGTATTTAACAAATTAAAAAATATATAAACAACTATAAAAAAGGGGGAGACACTTACATGAGAAAAGAAAAATGTTGCACACCCCGAGTAATATCGAAAAAGGGAATGTCCCCCTAATGGGGTTTTCTAGGTAGCGGGTATGGTAGAAAAATACTACATAGAATTTAAAATTCTTTACATTTTATTAATTGCATCAATAACAATGACAAATAAAATATGAGCTGTGGTACAGGAGATATAAAAAAACAACACAAATGAAGCTAAAACACAATGGTACACAACATTAAAATGCATAAATGTTGATAATACACGAATGCTGATGCGTTTTGACCCCTCAGGGTCTTCTTCAGAGGATTTGTTCGCTGTGGAAATAGATTTTCATATATTGGAATTCATAAATATAAATATAGACATAATCGTAAACCTCTTATTGTATAGTTACCACTCTCATTGTGTTGTATGCTATCTCCTGATTCTAAGGTCTTCCAAGACCCCTTAACTTGATCCCACCGAGAGTCCCCGGTCGACTGGCACACCAAAAGAGGAGCCCAATTCGCTCATGCGTGGCTTACAGGGAGTCACACTAAGGGAAAAATTCCCAAACGCCAGAGCAGGGCACGGAGCAGAGAAGTAGCACCTGCAGTTGTTGATGAACAGTACTATAAGTGCATTATAATTTGCACAAGTAGGAAATTTCATAAATTTAATATAAAAGTATTAGATATGATGGATGGACAGCTGAGTATTACTAGGGAGCAGACTACATGTTGTAAAAAATCCAATGGAAATAAATATGAAAATGAATTGATAAAAATAAATAAATTAGGAAAATTTTCTTTTAATACCAAAATGAGGTTGGGAATGACAGTGTGAAATCTGTGTGAGTATTGCGTGAAAAAATAGTGAGAGTGGTGATGAGAGTTGCAAGAAGAAGAAAGGCGAAGGGGGAGAGAAGGGGGGGGCATGTAGGGGAAATTGGAAAGAAAAAAAGGGAGGGAGAGGGGGAGGGGAGAAAGAGAAACTTCTAGAGGACCCCCAACAGATCCAATAGAAAGATTAATAAATGATGGGCAAGTGAGACTGGGGTGGGGGAAAGGGAACGGTGGCAAGTGAGTATCAGTGAAATGTGTAGGGAATGTGTGTGGAGGGGACCCGTGGTGCTGAGGCAAAAACTTAGCTTGCTAGGGTAAGCAAAGTGCCGTCACAACATGACAATGGTATTTTTATAACATGAATATAAATCAAAACCTTCCATGGCTTCTTTGCTTAAATGTACATGATTGATGAAGATAGCTCTCCTAAGCCACAAGTGATGCAGGCCCAACTCTTGCAGATCTCCCTTTGTCTCTCCACTAGTTTTGGCTGGCCCAATGCTTAAAGTGGAACTTTAGTCAGACCACTAAGTCCTAATAGAGGACTTCAGGCTGGCCCCTTTTTCAGGTATAGCTATGTAAAACATTAAAAAATAAGTGCCTATACTGTTTAAAACCCAGTAATATACTGTCTCGTCCTGCTCTGCACATGCTCAGCTGTTCTCTATTCTTGGAACTATGCCTAAAATCAGAGCTACGAGCCACTAGAGGCTGATCTGCTGACAGTGTTTAGGTTCAAGGGGAAGATAGCAGCAGGAATGACACAGATTGTATGGAAGGGACACATATTATGGAGAGAGAATAAAAGCAGGAGAGGTGACATGACCAACTCTGCTAGAAAAGTACACATTTTAATTACAGTAAGAGACATCGTTTTTGAGACCAAGGAGAGAGGGAGAGATTCCAATAAGGAAGTGGCTGCTCTGGGCTACAACAAAATGGCAGCCTCCAGCAAAAAAGAACAGGCGCAATGCTGGAGGCAATTTATAGCACACATTTATTTTGGTAGTGTAATTATTAATGCAGAATGTTAAAGAACATTAATAATTATCAAACTGTTATGGGTAAAGTTCTGCTTAAAAATAAGAAACATGTCATCTTTACCTGCTCCGTGCAATAGTTTTGCAAAGAGCAACCCCGATCCTTTTCTTTTTGGGGCTTCTGAGATGCACTCCTGTGAAAGGACATTTTCCATTAGCACACAGAGCTCTGCTCGGCCCAGCCCAACCCCCACCCCCCGCTCTCTCCTTATTGGCTCACTAGCTGCTATTGACAGCAGCCAATGGCTTCCGCTGCTGTGTGAGCCAATGAGGGGAGAGAGAGACCCGGGATAGCGGCTGCTCTCATGCACATCGCTGGATGGCTCAGGTAAGTATAACGGGGGGGCTGGGGGAGGACCTGCACTAAGAAGGTTTTTTAGCTTAATGCATAGAAAAAAAACTCCTGCCTTTAGAACCACTTTAAGATTCAAAATACTAACCACAATATACAAAGCCATCCACAACTCTGCCCCAACCTATATCACCAGCCTCATCTCAAAATATCACCCAAACCATTGTCTTCACAGCTCCTAAGATCTCCTTGCTCTCTAGCCCTGTTATCACCCCTCCCATGCTAATCTCCAAGATTTCTTCGGAGCCTCTTATTTCCTCTGGAACTCCCTACCCCAATCTATCCGGCTATTTCCTACTCTGTCCGTCCTTTAGGCAATCCTTGAAAATGTATCTCTTTAGAGAAACCTACCTAATACCATTTGTACCATGCTGCCTCCCTTCATTTAGTAAAGTGCTGTGTAAACTGTTGCCATTATTTAAACCCTGCAATATAATAATAATAAAAATAATAATGACATACAGTATTGCATAATGGCATGTTAAATCTATGCACAATACATTGCAAGTCTGTATTTTTTAATTCAGATTTATGATGGCATTGAATGGTTTCCAGTATTTCATCCAAGTATACCCCTTTTCCTCCAACTCTATACCATTTTCTTTGCTCAGCCATTTAGAACTCTTCCTTGCAAGGTCTACATTTTATTTTTGACAACAGCCATTTCTTAGGAACCGGATGCTTACAGATGTAATTTCCAGCTCCACGGAGTAAGAAGTACGTGGTTGTTATTTGCTGTTACATGCTGTATAAGTATACTGCAGGTACTATCCTTTCCCCCTAACCCCATTACATTTTGCTGTGCCCACAGGGATTTATTACTGTTTGTTAAGGTGTTCAGAATTTATTTTGTCAGCACTGGCCATCTCTTAGGATCCTGATGCTCAGTGATGTAATTTCAGCTTCCGCAAAGTGGAGGTTGCTAGGTTACTGCAACCAACCTGCAGAACTGATGTCACATCGGTGGGGATTTGGGAGTGTCCAGATCTTGGACTAGTGGTGGTTGACATAGTGAGCCCTAAAATACCTACTGTCATTGCAATGACACCATCGATGCCATTATGTATCTCTGTGTATGTATATATAGCAGTGATTGCTGGGCTCTTTTACATGTTTCATTTGGCCATTGGGAATCATGTTTCCCTGTTGTTATATACTGAGCACTAAGATATTTGGGCAGTAAGGTCCTTTTTTTACTGCACATTGGGGGTGGTCAATGCTGGGTATGGGAGGAGTTGCCTTTCCATGGGTCCTTGTTCTATATATTTACATACTACATGCTTCATGTTGTCACTGTCGGTCTAATAAAGGAGTTGTTTTATACTCCAAAACATTGCTGTTTTTATCTTTTTGTGGCTAATAAATAATTTTTAAAGGCACTTTTCATATTACTAGTAATGTGAACTGAATTTTTCTTTAGATGCATTTAAATCAAAACATGTTTCTAAAAAGAAATTCTAGTGTTTTGTTCAATTTTATTTGACATTTAGGAAAAAGTTATCTCTTGTTCAGGTGCTGTGAGGACTGTTGATTTCACTTCTTTCCTGTTAACAACTGAGGTCAGTTAGGGTGTATGTATAATCCACTCCAAAGCATCCACTGTCAGGTGGCTACTATGTTCACCTTCCTTGAATCTTTTGGAATGCAGGCTTCACAAGTTGGATGGTTTGCACCTCCCTTTTTGGTCGCCTCTGGGTTTCCTAGCTTGCCCCTTGGGGGCCCATTGCCCTGTTCTGTTGCACTGTTTTTGCCAGGATGTTAGCTCCCTTTGGGTCTTCACTCACATTGAATATGATTAATACATTCAGGATGAATAATATAGCTCTGTACCCCTTAAACCCCTGAGAAAGCTTAATCAGCGAAACGTCTTGGGATCTTACACCTTCTGTTATTGTTCCAATTACCATCAGTCTGCTTATTGTTTGGTTTTATACCCACTATACGCATGATACTCATGACTGTGTCAGCTTGGTCTTTACTAGAACTCCTGATGGTGGGAATGAGTCGGAAACCCTATTGGTCCTGCTTTTATTTGCTGCTAGCTCACACCAGGTTGTTACCGTGGGTTTTCCCCACCAGGGAGTCGCAGGTTCAGGGTGACTACATCAAGGAGACAGCAGTTAAGTGTTCCACAGACAACAGGCTAGAAAGTAATCCACGTCCAAGTTGAGGTTAGGCAGTGGACAGGCAAGCAAGCAACAAGCAAGAGGATAACTGAGGTCCAAGAAGAGGTCAAGGCAGGAGGCAGGTAAGAGACAAGTCAGGACAATCTGGGTTAGCAATGGTTAGGCAATCTCACAGGTAAGTATTATAGCTCCTTTGAAACAAAAGGCAGTTAGTGAGAAGAAACAGCACCAGTCACTTCCAGAGCTGATGCCTAAATACCCCTCAAGTTTCATTGAGCAATGGAAGTCATGACAAGGATTCTGTGAGCACCACTGAAAGCAGTGGCAGAGATTGTGCGACTGTCATTTGCAGTACCTGCAGGAATATTGTAAGTCCCAGCAGAAATTCTGTGAGCAGCATTGCAGGTAATGGTAATGATTCTGTGGGTGTCAAAGGGATTAATTACAGGGATACTGGAAGTCCTGGCAGGGATTCTGTGAGCAGCATTGGAATTACTGGTGGGAATTCTGGAAATCCCAGCAGATGTCCTGATGAACCCCGGAAGTCCAGGGAATACTTGAAATGCAGAGGTGGGAGGTGTAGGAGAATGTCTTGGAAATGTAAAGATGGATTGTGAGATATACTCCCAAGGCTTCTCCTTACACTAACCTACTGGCTACAAAAGGCTTAACAGTCCGGGACCTGTATAGCACCCTGCAGTTAACGTCACATGTTGCAATTCGTGCCAAAGTGAATTCCTAAGGCAGGATCCAGTACCCAAAGCAAACAATACAGGCCAGCCAAACCGAGGGTAACCGGTCCAGAAGCTTCTAAATAGTGCAAGACAGCAATCAGCCAAATGTTGATATTTCAAATTAAAAAAAAAAATCAATGAATTAAAAAAGGAAAAAAAATTCTCCAGCGGGGAACAAGTCCATCCACTAGAGTCTCAAGGAATGGATACGCTCTAGAGGCAGTCCTAGCAAAAAGATTTTGTAAGTATTCCAATCACCTGAAGGTAGCAGCATATATCCCATGGCCTATGAATACAAGTCAAGTGTCCTTTACTATATGATTAAGATAAATATTTCTATGCAGTATTTAATTTATACCTTACTAAAAATAAAGTTTTGTTTTTTCTTTTTAACATGTACAGTAGTTTACATTTCTAGATAAAAAAGGCTAGATAGGTTTTGTCTGTGGGTAGCTTTATAGTCCACAATGTAAGTGCATATTTTTGTACTTATAATGTATTGCATAATTTAGGCATAGAAACTGCCGTGTGAAATATACTGAACATTACATAACTTTCTTGTTTTCAATGATCACATTCAGACTTCTAAGACAGGATTCAATGCAATTGATGGCAAAGAGAATTACTTCAGATTTTCTATATGTAAGAGACAGCAAAAATCTTGCAGTGCTTGCATCAGTGAATTAACGCCCCAAATCATAAGCTGGAGATCTAAGATCACTAGACTACTGAAAATTGGACTGGGGAGTACTACTGCAATAAGTGGAGGAAAAACTGAAATACTGAGCTAAGGCTAGGCTCATTGTATGAATCTCAAATTTTCATTCATTATTTTGACAGGAGTATACCATAACACACCATAACAAAACTGACCAAATAAGAGAGCAGGCTAAAATAGACGAGCCTTTTGCTTATCTCTCTCTCATCTATTATGACCATCTATAATGTTGGCATCATCTTCAAAGATTACCCAAGGCTTAAAATTAGACTCTGCATTTTTCCTGTACAGTTTTATCATTTTACGGCACATTAGTTCAGCTATTTGTTAAAACATGACTATTTGTCAAGCGTAAGATAAAAGATTATGTTAACAATTACAACAGTAAATATACATTAGGAAGTTGTTAAGAAATGTATTTGATTTGCAAACAAAAATAAAAACTTGCTAAGCCAAGTGGATCCAACTATTTTTGTGTAGTGTTTAATGTGATTAAAAAGGAAAATGTCAGAATTACAAATATTTGATATTTTGTCGTCAGCACTTTGTCATTACTGCTCTTACAATGTTGTTTTTTATGCATTTAGTGCAATGTTTATTCTTTTTTATTGGTACCCTATAATTTACAGTGCATTAGTATTTGGCATCTAAAAACTGGTCTGGCTATTTTGGCACATTAAATTTGGCCGTGTACATTTTCAGCACCAGTAACTTATTTTATGTGTTATTTTGGCACATACTTTTCACACAAAATAATTTTTTTCACATCCAAAAACCACAAGCCTAGGAACTGCTAAGAATATTCGATGTTCTATGTTGAACCCCAAATCTCATCCAAAAGCAACTCCGTTGTAAATCTACAGTACTAAATAAATTTGTTACCTGAAAGGAAGAAGTAAACATATTCTGCCCATGCTGCTCCATTGATGAGGAATAGCCCCTCAAAATATCCTGGGAAAATTACATTCGTGGAAAGAGAGGTAAGTATTTAGTCTTCTTTTCAGGTAATGTGTTTGCTATTTTATATTCAGAAATTACAACAGTTTGTATATGTGCCTCCCACTTTTTAAGGGACCAAAAGTAATAGGACAATTGGCTGCTCAGCTGTTCCATGGCCAGGTGTGTGTTATTCCCTCATTATCCCATTTACAAGGAGCAGATAAAAGGTCCAGAGTTCATTTCAAGTGTGCTATTTGCATTTGGAATCTGTTGCTGTCAACTCTCAATATGAGATCCAAAGAGCTATCACTATAAGCCCCCGTTCACACCTATGCGAATTAGATGCGGCTTACACCGCATCCAATTCGCAGGACATTCAGAATACATTCATATGAATGCATCTGGTACACATATGTGTGTTGCATTCGCACTGCGCATTGCACAAAAAACGTGTGCGTTTTCTGGGCCTTGCAGTGCGAATTACAAGCCCATTATTTTCTATGGGAACGCATCTGATTCGCAGATGCATTGCGTTCTGAACATGGATTTTCTCCTTCTCCTCACTACACCTCCCCCTCTCCCCCCCCTCCCTGCTCACTGATCCGCAGCTAAAATGCAAAGGAACAACTGATTTTTATCTCTCCAGTGAAATCTGAGCTTAAATTTACACCGCACATGTGTGAACCCAGGCTCAGTGAAGCAAGCCATCATTAGGCTGAAAAAACAAAACAAACCCAGCAGAGAGATAACAAAAACAATAGGTGTGACCAAATCAACTGTTTGGAACATCCATAAAAAGAAAGAAAGCACCGGTGAGCTCAGCAACACCAAAAGACCCGGAAGACCACAGAAAACAACTGTGGTGGATGACCGAAGAATTCTTTCTCTGGTGAAGGAAACACCCTTCACAACAGTTGGCCAGATCAAGAACACTCTCCAAGAGGTAAGTGTGGCTGCCAATGGAACGGGTTCTCTTGTATTTATTGATGATGTGACTGATGACAAAAGCAGCAGGATGAATTCTGAAGTGTTTCAGGCAATATTATCTGCTCATATTCAGCAAAAAACTCATTGGACGGCGTTTCACAGTACAGATGGAAATTACCCAAAGCATACTGCAAAAGCAACCAAAGAGTTGTTTTTAAGGGAAAGAAGTGGAATGTTATGTAATGGCCAAGTCAATCACCTGACCTGAATCCGATTGAGCATGCATTACACTTGCTGAAGACAAAACTGAAGGGAAAATGCCCCAAGAACAAGCAGGAACTGAAGACAGTTGCAGAAGAGGCCTGGCAGAGCATCACCAGAGATGAAAATCAGCGTCTGGTGATGTCTATGCGTTCCAGACTTCAGGCTGTAATTGACTGTAAAGGATTTTCAACCAAGTATTAAAAAGTGAAAGTTTGATGGATGATTGTTAATCTGTCCCAGTACTTTTGGTCCCTTAAAAAGTGTGAGGCACATATACAAACTGTTGTAATTCCTACACCGTTCACCTGATTTGGATGTAAATACCCTCAAATTAAAGCTGAAAATCTGCAGTTAAAGCACAACTTGTTTGTTTCATTTCAAATCCATTGTGGTGGTGTACAGAGCCAAAAAGATTAGAATTGTGTCGATGTCCCAATATTTATGGACCTGACTGTATATTATAAAGCATGGGGGAAATATTTTTACTTCGCAATCCTTGATGCTTTTACCTCAATCTGGGCATTATGGATCAGCCAGCTTCCTTTAGGGTAAATAAGACACACGTAGCACCCTCCTAGATAGGTTGTTAGGTAAATTTAGTTTTTTGCTCCGCTGTAGTCAGTGAAGCATTGTTATTTGTTTTTGTCTGTTCTTGTTTACACAGGTTGCAGGTTTGATTGCTCTTTTCTGCTTTCTAGAAAACTGTGGGTTGTTCTGGAACATGGGCGTGGAGCAAGGCATATGGGCAGCATGAATATTTGTACTGTTTCAGCCAATCCCTGGGAGAGTTGGCCAGATGGTGGCTGGGAAGATGTATAAATAGTCTGGAATGAACACAAATTAAACAAAAATAGTGAGTGCTTAGAGGATGAAGCTGCTAGCACTAAAAGCTAACTAGCCCGATAATCAGTATAAATCAAAAAATATGCAGCGCATAAAATAAATTCACAAATAATGCAATCATTTATAAACCATTTAGCATACCCTGTTTTTTGTAAACCATGCAAAAATAATGATTAATAACAAAAATAGCATGCATATATTTATACAACAAAAAAATGATTATAGTAAACACCATACATGTGATCACAAAGTGTCCATGTGATTCAACAAAACTGTCTACATATAATAACTTATGTCCACTTGAAGATCTGCCAATAGTGACACTTCTCCGTGCAGCAAAACAAAAACATGATGTGCCTCCAGTGCAAGTCCTTAACCACTATGCACTCACCAGAAGGTTTGTAATCAATGGCATTGTACAACAACAATCCAGCCTCCAGGAAACTCCACCAATCACTCTTCCAAGTGTTTATCACACAGGCAGGGGTAGCCCTAATTAATACACACTCACCACATAGATGTAACGTAATCTGTGTTGTAATTACCCAATTTTAAATAATTCAATTAACCACTTTAGCCCCGGAAGGATTTGCGCCCTTAATGACCAGGCCATTTTTTTGCGATATGACACTGCATCGCTTTAACTACAAATTGTGTGGCCGTGCGGCGTTGTACTCAAAACAAAATTGATGGGTTTTTTTCCCCACAAATAGAGCTTTCTTTTGGTGGCATTTGCTCATCTCTGCAGGTTTTATTTTTTGCGCTACAAACATAAAAGAGCGACAATTTTGAAAAAAAAAAAACAATATTTTTTACTTTTTGCTATAATAAATATCCCCCAAAAAATGTAAAAAAACTAATTTCGTCATCAGTTTAGGCCAATATGTATTCTACATATTTTTGGTAAAAAAAAAATCACAATAAGTGTATATTGATTGGTTTGAGCAAAAGTTATAACATCTATAAAATAGAGAATAGATTTATGGCATTCTTATATCATTTAAATTATTTATTACTTACTAGTAATGGCAGCGATCTGTGATTTTTAGCGGGACTGCGACATTGCGGCAGACAGATCGGACACTTTTGACACTTTTTTGGGACCATTAACACAGGGGCATTGCTAGGTGGAAAAAGACCAGGGGCTTCAGCCCGAAGTCCGAGCCCGGCACGGGGGGGGGGGTGTTACCTACCTGATGTGCACTGACCTACCTGATGTGCACTGACCTACCTGACACGCCCTGACCTACCTGACACACACTGACCTACCTGACACACACTGACCCACACTGACCTACCTGACACGCACTGACCTGACGTGCACTGACCTACCTGACGCGCACTGACCTACCTGACACACACTGACCTAACTGAAACACACTGACCCACACTGACCTACCTGACGCGCACTGACCTACCTGACGCGCACTGACCTACCTGGCACACACTGACCTACCTGGCACACACTGACCTACCTGACACACACTGACCCACACTGACCTACCTGACGCGCACTGACCTGACGCTCACTAACCTACCTGACATGCACTGACCTACCTGACGCACACTGACCTACCTCACACACACTGACATACCTGACACACACTGACCTACCTGACACACACTGACCCACACTGACCTACCTGACATGCACTGACCTACCTGACACGCACTGACCTACCTGACGCACACTGACCTACCTGACGCACACTGACCTACCTGACGCACACTGACCTACATGACGCACACTGACCTACCTGACGCACACTGACCTACCTGACGCACACTGACCTACCCCACCTACATGGTGTGCACTGACCTACCTGACACACACTGACCTACCTGACACACACTGACCTACCTGACATACACTTAAACAACACTGATCTACAAGACCAGACTTCAGGTGACGTGACCTCCTCGTGCAGCTCAGCCGTATTGTGCGGTGCGCCCATCACAGCAGAGTAGACAGTAGACAGCAGGCACTCCAGGCAGCCAGAGCCATGACAGGAGAGGAGAGCCGCCCGCCCGAGCTCCGAGTGTGCATGCCCGAGACCCGGGGGTTTCTGGGGACCCACTTGGGGCTCCACCCCCCTCAGCCCCCTCCTCCCGACGCCACTGCATTAACATTTATACAGTGATCAGTGCTATAAAAATGCATGATTACTGTGTAAATGTCACTGGCAGGGAAGGGGTTAACACTAGGGGGCGATCAAGGGGTTAAGTATGTTTCTAACTGTGAGTGGATGGGACTGGCTAGAGGCGGTGCCAGATCGCTGTCTTCACTAGATGTAGCACTACCCCCGCAGGAATATTTTGGGTTCTCTGTTCCTCACTGAGCCCTGGGCAGAGCACCATCCCTGCTGACACCACCAAAATACCTTGGTCAGGTAGTTCCCTGGCTGCCACACAAGGGAAAATACTCACACACTGGTCACACACTAGCCTGTACCAAGATCAAAGAATAGTATAGCAGGCAAAGAAAACAGTTAACAGTAACTATCAATAAACAAGGTAGTACAACAAAGGGACAGTGCAACACAGTATAATACCACTTTAAGACACGCCAACCCTGCAGGACTAAGGATGTAAACAATAGCTCTCAGACTGAGAGATGTTCCCCAAGTGAGCAAAGGGGTAAAAAATCAAAAGACTAACTCACTTGAAGACCCTCTTTCAGGAGGGACTGAGTTTTAGCTTCATAAAGTTTGTCAGAGCTACCTCCGTCAGCTAAACTCAGCATTAGTTGATTTCTTCTTCTGGCTTAGTTGGGGCCCATATGTTGGTGCACAATGAAAGATGCAGTCTCTTTAAGATGAGAAGAAAACAGTGGTTAGCAGAGTTTCCCTTTAATATGTAAAGTCGGTGGGGAAGATCACTTTTGGTATATAAAATGCTAAGATAAAGTCACTTTAGAAGGAGGGAGGATAAATTGTTAAATATATATCCTTTTGAATGGACAGATTGAACTTAAGTGGCCAATTCCTTCCTTGGATCGTTTGAACTGGAATTGGAGTAAATGCAGAGTTCCGCCTAACAGGAAGTGATAGGGTTAACTCAGATAACCTGCAGGCAGTATTTGTAGAAATGGTTAAGAATGGTAGACTGCAGCAAGAGATAGGCTCTGGGACATGAGCGGATTGCATAAGCCTGTACTATACAGTGTCCTTAAACTTGAAATAACATGAACAGCAAACACACTTGCAACAAGAATAATGTTAAATGGGTAAGGAACACTCTCACCCGGTCCTTATAGAAAGGAAAGCGAAGCAATGAGCGTTCTGCTGGGGAGCCCCTTTGTTCTTTGAAAAGGTGGCTGTGATGACGACTTCTTGATCCAGCAGCAAACAGATCCCAACCAGTCTGCCATCTCAGGATACCTGGCTTATTGATGACACTAGTGACTTTGTGACCCAACCCTTTTATGTGCTCCCACCCCCCGGCAATTGCTCCTGGGCTGTGTAGTTTGGTCTCAGCAAAACTCTAAGAGAAGTTCTGCTTCCAGCATACAAGTCCCAACGACCTCTGCACTCCTGGGTTGGAAATTATGATGAACAGAGTGGCTGAACACTGCCATGTTGTGGTCAGAATAAAGATCCGCATTACAGTAACAATGCAATTAGATGTTACCTAGATAACCCAGGTGAGAAGGAAAGAGGGACAGAGGGACTTTGGCGTTGATATATTAAAACTGGAGAGTACAAAATCTGGTGCAGCTGTGTATGGTAGCCAATCAGCTTCCAGTTTTTTTGGCAAAGCTTCATTGAACAGGCTAAAGTTCAAAGCTGATTGGCTACCATGCACAGCTGGTACAGTCCTTCACAGACATGGTACAGTCCTTCAAAGTCAGTGACAGTTGGGAGCTATGCTGATGTAGTAAACAACACATTATTTACAGTACTTGTGTGTACAGAATGCCCATAACCCAAGATGGGTATACATGAGAGCTTGTAGTGTTAAATGTGGTCCTATAAAAGCCAATTAATACTGCCTAGCACTTGTACAAAGCAGGGCGTTCTAGGACACAGTACATTCCTATAAACAGGTCAGCAGCACGGAAAGGCTTTGTACATTCATTCTTTGTAATTAAGATTCTTCTGCTATGATCTGAAGAATTTACTAAACTACTAAAGCCGAAACCTCCAAAGGGGAGTTTCTCTTCATTTTCTTCATTCCTTTTAGACAGAGCATAACATGTTTTGAAAGTTAGTATTAATGGGTAAAAGTGACTTTATATTGCAACTGTAACTCAGTGCTTTAAAAACCTACAAGCATTCTAAATTATTTAATGTAACTGAGCGTACTACCATACTGCTACTAATGCTTTCATGCACACAATGTTATCATGATGAATTTCATAGATAAAATAGCACATTTTGCTTCAATTACACTAAGCATTTCAGAAAACTGTTTCTTACAGTTTTATATTTGCCCACAGAATTAGGCTACCCAAACAGATGACCACAACAAACATATTTCCTATATATGCTGCACATTTTTTTCTACACATCCAGCTGAATACTGCAAGTATTACATAGGGGCGGATAACGGTTTTATACCAAGCATAATTTTCCAATAGCAGGGAGGCCCAAAACTGTTTATTAAAAGACAGTCAATGATCTTTACAAACAAGAGATCTAGTTTTCCCCCAAAACACTAGTTGGCTCTATTAGGGGCACAGCCCCCCCCCCTAATCCAATGCGCCTGGCCCCTAATCTTCATGCAGGGCGCCGGACGCATGGATTTCAATGTGGGTTTTTTTAAGCACATTATGAGAGCCTGGGGCTCTAATTGACTTCAAAAAGGGTGTGCTCTGCTCCCACAACCCACCCAGTTGTGTGACATTAGCAAATATTCGCTAATGTCTTCCTGCTTCTCCTCCCGGTCAATCAGGAAGCGGGCCCTGAGACCTGATCGGACAGGGAGTTTTAGGGAGGAGAAGCAATGGCCCTGGCTCTTCCCTCCGCAAGCTGTGGGCCATGTGCAGCAAGGAGCAGCAGATGGAGGGGCAGAGGGGCAGGAACAGCCTCTTCCAGCTTCCAGGAGCCCTACCCCGAATCCAGCACCAACACCACCACCTTGTCATCGTCATTCTAAGGTAAGGCCATGGATCGCTGTCTTCCCCTCCGACCCATCTGGGGGGGTGAGGGGTTAGTGTGAGTGAGGGGCCTGGTTTGTTTGCCGCCTCCCCAAAACATTGAGCACCAGCCGCCACTGGTTGGTATACTTGCATAAAATACATTGTCTAGAATAAAGGTTAATAATTCAACCAACAAAAGTCTCATTACTTTGTGGGAAATCAAATACAAATTAATGGAACATTGCCATAACTGAAGTAACAGAAGATGTACCCATAATTTAGTGTGCTTTGTTCACAAGCAAAGGGGACCTGTCTGCTGGGGGGAGTATTAAACCTCTTGCAAACAAAACTTTTCAAAACTTTATACTGATTACAATGGCTTTTAACCCTCTCTTAAGCAGAGGAAGTTATGAAGGGCCACACACTGTACCTTTATATCAAGAACAATACTGCCGTGTACACACGACCGGACTTTTTTCGACAGCAAAGGTCCGACGGAATGAATCCGCCGGAGAATTCGATCGTGTGTGGGCTTCATCGGACCTTTGCTGTAGAAAAATCAGACGGACTTTAGAAATAGAACATGTTTCAAATCTTTCTGAGAGACTCGAGTCCGGTCGAAAAATCCGTTCGTCTGTATGCTAGTCCGACGGACGAACAATGACGCAAGGGCAGCTATTGGCTACTGGCTATGAACTTCCTTATTCTTGTCCGGTCGTAAGTCATCACGTTCGAATCAGTCGGACTTTGGTGTGATCGTGTGTAGGCTAGTTCGTTGCGTCGGTACTCCGTCGGAATTCTGTCGAAAGTCTGTCAAAAAGTCCTTCGGAGTTCAGTCCGTCGAAAGTCCGCTCCTGTGTACACGGCATAAGACTCATAATTCATTGCTAGCTCAGTCTCTAAGGTCTGATTCACAGGGGCTTCAGCTTGTATAGAGCACTGTCATCAGAGAGCTTTGTTGAAGCTTTTAAAGTATCATTCAGCACAGATCCTGATGGTAGTGCTGATTGCCACTTTAAACAAGCTGCTAGCAGGTTTCAGCACTTCTTGAAGCTTGTTGAGAGCCTGCTGAAGCCTGATAGCAGCTTGTTTAAAGTGTCAATCAGTACTCCCATTAGGATACAAGCTGGAGCTGAATGGTACTTTAAAAGCTTCAATAAAGCTTCCTTTAAATGCCTTGTCAAAGTTTGCTGTTCACACTGCCTATATACAAGCTGAAGCCTATACGAAACAAGCCTTATACTTTACTTAGAAACGATTCCACCTTTTTTAAAAGCTGAAATCTAAGGCTCCACTCACACCTGAGCGATCTGGAGCGACAGCTACAGCCGCTTGTTTTTTTTTTTTACTTGAGCGTTTTTGGAGCGGCACCATTCATTTGAATGTGCCTCCCTCCACTCTAAAAATGCTCAAAAAGAAGCTCATGTACCAATTCTTAACACAGAGCCAGGAGTGTTTGTGGTTGCAATTTTGCTGCAATGTTATTGTGAGTTGTGGCAAAAATCGCACCGCGTTTGGGGTGGCAGGAAGAAATAATGGCATAGCAAACACACCCCACATTTTGCAGCGATTCTGAAATCGCAAACAGAATTGCAGCAAAGCCGCCCACGATCCAGAACGCCCAGGTGTGAATTGAACATTATATCAGCAAAAACAATATCTATTTTACCATTTCTGATCCCCTTCTGAATATGCTAACTGCCTTATTCTTACCCTGACCCTTGATTTCATTAATTAAAGTGTATCTTTGGTCAAAACGTAAAATAATATTTTCATTTCCACATTGTATTTTAATTATTTCTAGACTACTCTTACTACTCTAAGCAATCTTGAAGTTTGTGGTTTATGCTGCTGTCAATCACAGCCAGTGACGAAGGAGCAGGGGGCGAGGCACACAGCACGGGGCTCAAGAACGAGCACACATAAATGCCACCATAGCAAGTCGCTTGTTGTAGGGGCTCTTGGCAGGGGAGGATAGAGCCAGAAGCACTAGCGAGGGGAATCGAGAAGAAGAGGGTTGGGGATGCTCTGTGCAAAACCATTACAAAATACAGGTAAGTATAACATGTTTGTTTTTTTAACACATAAAAAAACAAGTCTTGAATATTACTAAGTGTTAGCTGGCATTTTCCTTTAGTGTGTTAGTTAAGTCCATCTAAATCTGCTAGTGCACACTACTACTGCTTTCTCCCCAGATTGACAATGCTGCTGTAAAAAAGCGTCTCCACTGCTCCTTCATCAGGAACAGGAAGTATGTTACTGTCCAGACCATCAGGTAGAAATAAAGGACAAAAAGCTTAAAAGAAATTACAAATGCAGCCACCACATATACATTATTGGTAATCAGCAATATAGTACATTTTTGTTTTTGGCTTTAGATACACTTTCCAGTAGGTAGAAACTGCCTACTCTTCATGTGCCTTAGTATGAACTTTATGACCATCTTGAGGTTCAGATTTAGAATCCCTTTAAGAAATGTGTTACACATTCTAATCTGCTGATGCTATAAATTGTTTGTAAATAAGAGCCCACGGTTCTATTGAACAATCCTATTGGTGACCAAGGGCCAGAGGCATAACTAGAACTTTCAGGGCCCCCCTGTCCCCCCCTCCTTCCATCTGTCCATGTCTATGGACATCCTCCCATAACCCGTCCTCCCGCGGGCTCCCCTGGGGAGTGCATCCAGTGAGCTCTGTGAGTCACAGACTGTGACTGCTTTGTCCTTCGGACACAGCTGATCACAGATCAAGGTACAAGGCCAATCACAGAAGCCCTTTACATGTGATCAGCTGATCACATGTAAACAGACTTGATGTTTTTCCGCAGTAATTTCCTCCCTTGCTGTGTCTGTGTAATGAAAGGAGAGACGTTAACCGGCAAGACTGTCAGTACATTGTTTACACTGATAATCAGGGCACTGATCATTAGTGCAGCCACAGTGCCGCCTATCAGTGCTTATCAGTGACACCTATCAGTGGTCATCAATGCGGTCTTTCAGTGCTCATCAATGCTGACTTTCAGTGCCTCTCAGTGCTGTTTATTAGTGCCGCCTATCTGTGTCACCCATTAGTGCCTTCTCAGCAGGTCTTTGAGCTGAGATCATCTCTCTCATAAAGCCCAGAGCCTGCACTGACAGTTCTCCCTGCCTCCTCCCTTGCAGGGATGGGAGAGGAGAGAGACAATATGCTCCTTCTCCCCCCACCCATCTCCTCCTGTGTGTGCACCATGTGAAGTATGAAGCCCAACAGCTGAATGATCAAATTCAGCTGCTTAGCTTCACACTTCCCACAGTGCATACAGAAGGAGAGGGGCGAGAAGAGAAGGAGTAGATCGGCTCTCTCCTCTCTCATCCGTGCGAGGGAGGAGGGAGGGGGAACTGTCAGTGCAGGCTCTGGGCTGTATGAGAGAGACACTCTCAGCTCAGAGCCCTGTGGCCAGCAACCCCGCTGGGGCCCCTGACAGTGGTGGAACAGCAGGGCCTACTCACAAGTGTGACCCTGTTAGTTCTGCCACTGCCAAGGGCATTACACATCACTTTCTTGTTTTTATTATCTACTTCTTCTGTGTTTTGGAAGCAGTGTTCTAACACATTGGTACTTGGTGGTCCTGAATATTTTCAACTGCTAACATAATTAGGATTCCTAATGGAATTATGGACTCATTTAATACACGTTGTGTGTTGAACTTTTTATATGTTAATTTGTGTTCTATGTGTACATGTGAAGGAACAAAGGGGATGATTTACTAAAACTGGAGTGCATAATCTAGTGGAAGCAGATTGGTTTCTGTGCAGAGCTGCACCAGATTTTGCACTTTCCAGTTTTAGTAAATCAACCCCCACAGTATGCTTACTGTCATTTAAGAACTCCCTTGCTGACCATTAGAAATGGTAGTAGCTCCAGTATTGCACATAACAGCTTCTCTTAACAACTTAGTCAGACTCAGCCCTGAAACCACTGTCAGAATAGACTTGAAAAAGGACTGCTCTTTGGATGCTCATAAATACAACAAAAAAAGCCAAAACACAAAGGCTCAGAGGGATAACAAATCAGCATATGGATTTACAAAGAACTAGCTCTGGCTGTAGATGCAACATATGGATTTAATAAATATGTCACAGTGAGCAATTGCTACTCATCTTAAACATACATGTTGGGCCTACATTCTATGGAAATTTGTATTTGATTAAATTGCATTGAATATGATTTTGCAGGAAGCCACAGGGACCAGAAGAGATAGTCAGTTGCTGTTTATTACTTTCAAGCTGCCAGTAGATTTTATGTATATACAGTGAGGACGGAAAGTATTCAGACCCCCTTAAATTTTTCACTCTTTGTTATATTGCAGTCATTTGCTAAAATCATTTAAGTTCATTTTTTCCTCATTAATGTACACACAGCATCCCATATTGACAGAAAAACACAGAATTGTTGACATTTTTGCAGATTTATTAAAAAAGAAAAACTGAAATATCACATGGTCCTAAGTATTCAGACCCTTTGCTCAGTATTTAGTAGAAGCACCCTTTTGATCTAATACAGCCATGAGTCTTTTTGGGAAAGATGCAGCAAGTTTTTCACACCTGGATTTGGGGATCCTCTGCCATTCCTCCTTGCAGATCCTCTCTAGTTCTGTCAGGTTGGATGGTAAACGTTGGTGGACAGACATTTTTTGGTCTCTCGAGAGATGCTCAATTGGGTTTAAGTCAGGGCTCTGGCTGGGCCATTCAAGAACAGTCACGGAGTTGTTGTGAAACCACTCCTTCGTTATTTTAGCTGTGTGCTTAGGGTCATTGTCTTGTTGTAAGGTAAACCTTCGGCAAAGTCTGAGGTCCTGAGCACTCTGGAGAAGGTTTTCATCCAGGATATCCCTATATTTGGCCGCATTAATCTTTCCTATGATTGCAACCAGTCGCCCTGTCCCTGCAGCTGAAAAACACCCCCACAGCATGATGCTGCCACCACCATGCTTCACTGTTGGGACTGTATTGGACAGGTGATGAGCAGTGCCTGGTTTTCTCCACACATACTGCTTAAAATTAAGGCCAAAAAGTTCTATCTTGGTCTCATCAGACCAGAGAATCTTATTTCTCACCATCTTGGAGTCCAACAGGTGTTTTTTTTAGCAAACTCCATGCGGGCTTTCATGTGTCTTGTACTGAGGGTTCAGTCGGGCCACTCTGCCATAAAGCCCCGACTGGTGGAGGGCTGCAGTGATGGTTGACTTTCTACAACTTTCTCCCATCTCCCGACTACATCTCTGGAGCTCAGCCACAGTGATCTTTGGGTTCTTCTTTACCTCTCTCACCAAGGCTCTTCTCCCCTCGATAGCTGTTTGGCTCAGGGTTCTGGTCGTCCCAAACGTCTTCCATTTAAGGATTATGGAGGCCACTGTGCTCTTAGGAACCTTATGTGCAGCAGAAATTTTTTTGTAACCTTGGCCAGATCTGTGCCTTGCCACAATTCTGTCTCTGAGCTCTTCAGGCAGTTCCTTTGACCTCATGATTCTCATTTGCTCTGACATGCACTGTGAGCTGTAAGGTCTTATATAGACAGGTGTGTGGCTTTCCTAATCAAGTCCAATCAGTATAATCAAACACAGCTGGACTTGAAGGTGTAGAACTATCTCAGGGATGATCAGAAGAAATGGACAGCACCTGAGTTAAATATATGAGTGTCACAGCAAAGGGTCTGAATACTTAGGACCATGTGATATTTCAGTTTTTCTTTTTTAATAAATCTGCAAAAATGTCAACAACTCTGTGTTTTTCTGTCAATATGGGGTGACGTGTGTACATTAATGAGGAAAAAATGAAATGATTTTAGCAAATGGCTGCAATATAACAAAGAGTGAAAAATTTAAGGGGGTCTGAATATTTTCTGTCCCCACTGTATATATTCTACAATTTAACAGGAAAGATAATGATCATAAAATCAAACACTAAACAATTAAGGATGTGTTGCACAGATGCTTTTCCTGCACTTAGTTATTTGGTATTTTGGGGGGATAAAACTTGGATGGGGAGTAGGGGTATTATGGGATGCCCACATGACTTCAGACAACTTCAGGGACAACTTTCCTATAGTATATACAGTCTATATACACTCCTCTGCTCCTCCAGAACACTTTCTTGCAGAACTCCACTGGCACACTTGACAAAAAGATTATCCTGACACAGCACTCAGTCAGATCTTAGAGCAATAGCCTCTTATAGGCAGGAATCCAAGGCCCCTGCCTGGCTGCAGATGCCTCTCTCACTAGCCCTCCTGGCTACTACTCCACAATCCTCCTAGGCGTTTCACTTTCCAGCCCACCCAGCTGACTCCTCTGGAGATCTTCTGGACATGCTGACTTTCTCTTGCTGTCCTCACACTTGCTCCAATGCATCCAGGAGAGGATTCCTCAATGTGTTGCAGAGGGTCCCTCCAGCACCCAAACCCAAGGCCCAAGGTCACCCCCCCAGACTAGGGGGCACCCTCAAGCCTCATCAGCACTCCATCTTCCACCCGACTGCCCCTGCTGACATGACCCATAAATATTTGTGAGGTATCCGTCCCCTTCCAGCCCACTTTGCTGGGGATTGGCTGGGGCCCTCATCAATACTACAAGCAGTTCCTCCCTGACTCCACCCTCTACTTCTGGAAGCTTCCACAAGGCTCCAGAGAGCAGGGGGAGCTACCAGAGGTGCTGCTTGCTGAGTTATCCAGCCTCAATGAGTCACTAGGGCCTGACCAAATTCAACCCAGGTTTGGCTGCCAGCCAACCCAAATTTACCTACACTAACAAGTAACAACAGCCTATCCCCACGGCTGGAAAAAACAAAGGGCTCCTGCACCCAGGAGCAAGGGCATCCCATAAAATTACAGTGACAGGGGAAAGGGGAAACAACTTTATTGGGGCTATATACAAATAAGTCAGCAAGTATCAAAAACCATGCACATACTGTATACTGTATCCATCTTGCAATATATTAGGTATTGGGGAGAGGGTAATCTTTTTATAGTAAGGTTAATTTTATTAACGTTTTCTTAATTATACAACAGGAAAAAGCACAAATATACACAGTCCTGTGCATGGTAAAAGAAGGCAATAAATCTTCAGGTCACAGTGCATTTTATTAAAGCAGTAGTAAACCCTGCTTGGTCAGTTATACCTACAGGTAAGCTTATGGTATAGCTTACCTGTAGGTACATTGAATATCTCCTTAATTGTGCACTGTTTAGTAGATATTCACAAGTTCTGCAGGCGGTGACATCACCAGCACATGCGCACTTTGCGCTTGACTGAGGGCACACTGAATTTGCCATCAGCCAGAGCTCTGGACTGCAATCGGAACTCCTATGCGCGGGAGTGACATCATTATGGCTCAGCCATTTAAACAGTCAAAGCTTGCGAATCGGGAAGGAAGACCGAGTGAAGATGGAAGCCCTGGCAGCAGTGACAGCACGCCACTGGAGGGATTCGTTTCACAGCTAAGGCTGTCATAATGTGCTATTATGTGGTGCATACTAGCACATTATGTCATTAACTTGCAGAGGGAACAGTATTTTTTTTTTCTTTTGAAGGCTTTACTACCACTTTAAGAAACATTTGTGATTTAATGTCCACGACTATTGAAGAGGAGGAGTGGACAACCCTGGTGGGGGATCAAAAAACAGAAAGTAAGCAACCGCTCTGTGCAATATTCTTACACAGAGCAGATGATAACATCTTTTTTATTTTAATATAAAAAATAAGCTTTAGTATTACTTTAAGTCCAGATTGATTGTCCAGACAGTAACCATTTGCCTTTTGTGAACTGGGAACTGACTGTTTTTTTTTAATTGTGCACGTAGTTCCAGCTGTTAGAATTGTTACTGTAACTTAGCAGTGTTCTAGCATGTTTAAAATGAAACAAAAAGGATACAAGCCAGTGACAGTCATAATTGTCACCACTTACCCTGGTACGGTCACCCACTAGAAAGATTAACATACCAGCAACAGTGGTATAAAAATTTGCTTTTCAATTCTTACTCTCCAATAAATTCAATTTATATGTAAATGATGTTATTTGCATTTACAAGCAGATCAATGACTGTATAGAAGTAGATTGATGTTTATGTAATGTACATGAAAACTCCCTGACATATCAGCAAAGGGCAAATCAGACTGTTTAAAACCTCTCAAAAAAATAATAAAAGCAAACATATTTGCACAAAATTGTGTAACAGGCGAAAATTTATATGGGAAAAAGCATTTTAACCCATCTTACTAAAAATGGCTATAGATACATAAGGGCATTTGAATCTGCAGATATACTGTGCAGACAGTTACATAAAAATGTACCGGTATATTTTGATCAAATGGCCGTATAATTCTGTTTTGGGTAGATGCTACTGGATTAAATCTCATATTGCCTTCTGCAATCACTTTGGGAGGCCTGTGATAAGATTTTTACAACCATGTTTGCCACCCTATAGAAGGACTGATATGAGGGAGTTTCACTCTGTATTTCTTCATTTTACAACAGCTGGAGGTGTGAACTTCTATGGCATGGTAGGAACTCTGGTAGAATGAGCTTACTTCTGATGTACCAGGAAAATATAAATAAAGATGCTGGTCGGTGATTCAGCCTTCCAGGATCCAATAATAGCTGTAATATGAAATCGGGCTAATGTACTCTTAAATACTTTGGAAAAAATAAGTTAAACTTGAGCTTATCCACATTATTTCAACCTTCTAACTTAAAGTAGTTGTAAAGGCTGAAGGTTTTTTTACCTTAATTAATATAACATCAGAGCTAACTATTAACAGTTCTTTACACCCCAGTCCATATATAAAATAGTTTTGGGGACCCTTAATTCCTTCAAATCCAATATAGATCAAGGAATTCAACACCGTTCTTCCTGGTTTTGGATCGTAAGTGGGGCTCCACTAGATAAGGTGATTAAACTTCTCCAATAGACCACAAGATATATATACACACACATACACAACACACACACTTTTTCAAAAAAGCCTCCCGTGGGGCTCCAATGTAACCTTCCTCTGTGCCTTTATTTCCTCTCTGGAAAAATCTTCCTCCCCTTCCTCCAGATGGGTGTCAGAAGCTCCCAAAAAGGAATTTTAAGCAAATAGTGTAATACTGCAAAAACCTGATTCCACAGAGTATGAGCTGTGCTACTCAGAAAAATTAGTTTTTTAAACCTGTGTGTCACTTTAAGCCCAGTACTAACTCCATTGGGTCGTTTGTGATACACCAATCACTCCATGCACCTTACCAAATGTAACATTTTCATTGCGCAATCAACCAACCCTCTCTGATCGATGTTCCTCTCTCTTATATACAAAATATGTGATGGAGAAAGTCCCTGCCACTCCTCTGCTGCCACTTCAAGCAATGTCTCCTCTCTCAGGGGATCGTAGGATATTTTTCCAGATGTGTCTGGTCTCCCCACTTTACGCTGTCGTTCTTTCCATCAGCTCCCAGGTCAATAAAGGACAAAGTAGTGATTTGGCAATTGGTGAATGGAACCACAAAGTGCAGTGTATGACCAGAAATCTGACACACATCAAAGTGTGGTGGATGATGAAGATTCTTCAGGAGAAACAGCTTGTGACAGACCCAACTAAGACAGGGGATTTTGGAGGGGATTAGGGGCAAGCCTCCTACCCACGGATTATGGCCCATGGGGTTAGCAGGTCATTCTCCAATGATGGACAACCATGTGATGAACACTGAGAGCAAGGCTTAGATTAATTCCCTGAATAAGGACAATAAAGCTTCCCTTCTGAAGTAGATGGAAAAGTGCATTATTCATATTCCACCTATAATATTACAATTAATATTAATACCTTTAACAGGTTAATGGTCAGAGGAAATATGGTGGCCCTCCTGCAGGCCGAGTTGGAGAAGGACCTCTACTTGGCATGGTAATATCAACAATATCCCTTAAGAAATCTATGAAGATAAATTAATGCCACTGTATCAGACTGCTGGAACATTGTTTGCCTTCTGATAACTTGTCTAGTGGACAGATTACACAAGTTTGTGTCTCTCCCATTGTGTGCCTCCTAGGTGTGAATTCCCATTGTTAATTGAGTCACCTTTGTTTCTGTCTGTCTGCTATTCTCTTGAAGATGTGATTAATATTGTGACCACTGTACCTTGTTATCGAACCATTGTGGGATGTTTATGCTTTTAATAATGTGTAATGTACTTGTATCCAGGGTTGTGGGCTTGGCGCCGAACAGCCTGGGTGGGCACTGAGTCACCTAGGTGGCTAGTTGTTTAATTAGCCTAATGTTTAGGTTTATGTTGGCTGTTCCTTAGCTATGTTAATTATATTCCTGTTTACAGTTTTTATTGTTAGGGTAATGTGATCAGGCCCTACCTGATCTGGTGTGCTATAAATTCTGTGTGAGTTTTCAATAAAGAGAGTTCCAGTTTGCATCTAAGCTATTGTTGTCTAGTCTTGGGTGCTCAGCTACAAACTGTTTGCGGGCTTTCTTGTGCATCATCTTTAGAAGAGGCTTCCTTCTGGGATGACAGTCATGCAGACAAATTAGATACAGTATGGTCTTAGCACTGACAGGCTGACCCCCCACCCCTTAAACCTCTGCAGCAATGCTGGCAGCACTCATACGTCTATTTCCCAAAGACAACCTCTGGATATGACGCTGAGCACATGCACTCAACTTCTTTGGTCGACCATGGAGAGGCCTGTTCTGGGTGGAATCTGTCCTGTTAAACCGCTGTATGGTCTTGGCCACAGTGCTGCAGCTCAGTTTCAGGGTCTTGGCAATCTTCTTATAGCCTAGGCCATCTTAATGTAGAGCAACAATTCTTTTTTTCAGATCCTCAGAGAGTTCTATGCCATGAGATGCCATGTTGAACTTCCAGTGACCAGTATGGGAGAGTGAGAGCGATAACACCAAATGTAACACACCTGCTCCCCATTCACACCTGAGACCTTGTAACACTAACGAGTCACATGACATCGGGGGAGGGAAAATGGCTAATTGGGCCCAATTTGGACATTTTCACTTAGGGGTGTACTCACTTTTGTTGCCAGCGGTTTAGACATTAATGGCTGTGTGTTGAGATATTTTGAGGAGACAGCAAATTTATACTGTTTTACAAGCTGTACACTCACTACTTTACATTGTAGCAAAGTGTCATTTCTTCAGTGTTGTCACATGAAAAGATATAATAAAATATTTACAAAAATGTGAGGGGTGTACTCACTTTTGTGAGATGCTGTATTCATTTCTAGTGTAAATCTAGCTGTAAACAATTTGTGTTATTTTATTTTTTTCAAGTCTGTTTCTTTGAGTAATTATTATGAAAAATTTTTAATCCATGTACATGGGGTGAGCTATATTTACTCATTACATATTCAAGCTCTGCTTCCTGTTTTGAAGAACTAGTGAATGGTTCTGCTTTACTGTTCTCTCAATGCAAGTCAACTTGTCAGCTGACTCAAAGAAAACATTGCACTTCCTATGTGGTTGACATCTTTTCCACAGTATTCAAGTACATCTTCCTTTAGTGGTTAAAGTGATTGTAAAGGCTCATAAAAAAAATAACAACAAACCTGTTATACTTACCTCCTCTGTGCAGTTGGTTTTGCACAGAGTAGCCCTGATCCTCCTCTTCTCGAGTCCCTCTTTGCTGATTATCCATCAAACACGGGGCCCAGACCTGGCCCCGCCCCCTCTCTCCCTTGATTGGCTGATTGACTTTGATTGACAGCCATGGGAGCCAATGGCGCCGCTTTGTCTCACCCAATTAGGAGGAGTGTCCTGGATGGCTCAGGGGAACGTAGATATGGCTGGAGAGAGAAGGGGCTCAGATAGGTAATTGAGGGGTGCTGGGGGGGGGGCTGCTACATACAGAAGGTTTTTTATCCTAATGCATAGAATGCATTAAGATAAAAAAAAACCTTCTGTCTTTACAGCTCCTTCAATCCAAAAAAATATCTACAGTTAAACTATAACAGGATAAATGTTGCAATATTAACTCAATACCTGTACTCAGTAGAAATACGTTACTTTTCCTGTAATATTTCAGTCACTGTACTCTAAGGCTTTCAGCCCCCTTCCCTCCCATTCTCCTGGTCAGCCAACTGATACCTTCTTGAATCATTCTAGACAATCTTTTCTAGTAGGAAAACAATACTGAAAATTTAGGAGAGTGCAAAAACAAAAGAGTCTGCAAGAATAAATCACTGTGTTCACCTTACATCCCATTCAGTCTTACTCCCTTTTACAAATGTGTTATTCCTTTTGAGCTTACAAAGATACAAATGTAGTGAACAGCTTCAAAGAACTCAGCATCACAGTGTTAATGGAATCTGGGTTCTTCATTTGAAATATCACTCACAATTTTAGCTATATTTTGTCACCTGCTATGTAGCTGTAGGGTTGGAAAGATCTGAATGATTGCTTCTATTCCCTGAGCATTCAATGGTGTTACTAGCAAAAACTCTTTGTAATAGACAGCAGCCAGTGATGTAAATGAAATAGTGCTACTCTGTAAAAGCTTGAATGGATTTAACATAGTTCAGTTTATATCCACATTATGATATTATTGGGTATGTATATATGCGTAGCCCTGGCTGAAGGACCCTTTAAAGAGCAGCTCCACTTGCCGAGAAAAAAAATACATTCCCCTCTGGGTGATCTATTCACATTGCATGGATTTTAACAAACATTGTTGCATGCTCCTACTCTTTGCTATTCTGAAGAAATAGCTGTTTGTTTGTCTGTGTCCATGTGCAAAATGAATGTAAATGGGAGAGATTTCATAATTATCAATCAGCTGCTGCACTTGCAGGGTTCCAATGAGGAAAGTTGCAGGGTTTGCATCCATTTAGACATGATTTCCTATTGGGAGTATCTCACCAAAAAAAACATTTTTGTTGCAGAGGATGCCCAAACCCTGACTTGTATCTTGGTGCAGACTTTTGAGAAAATCGGTAAGCCAATTACACAAGCATGAAATTACATATCTGGGGGGGACGTTCTGTACACATTCTGTGTACAGAATACCTCCAGGTTGCCATATTCCATTTTACAGACAATTTCAGTGCTGCAGGTTGAAAAGGAAAGGTACATTTTAATAACATGCAATTACAATATAACTTGTGTAGCAATAATATATGCTATATTTGTTTTATTTGCTATTCTTTTTCCCCCACAAAAGTGGAGTTACCCTTTATGGGGCAGGAGTCACACACCTGGATATCATCATTATCATTTCTCTACAGGATGCTTTTCCTCCCTTGGCTATTGATTGAAAAGCCACTGGGAGAGGAATGTGATTGGCTGCATCAGTGATCTCTGACCTAGTCCTTCTCACTAGACAAGGAGAGATGGCGAGAGAGATGGTTGCAGATGGGACAGAAGGAAGTAAGGGATGCAGTGTGACACAAGGAGGGGTGATTTGGTGCCTAGAATTAAAGGGGAACTTTACCCATAACAATTTGTTAAAAAAATTATGTTCTTTAGACTTTAGCAAGGAACATACATTGCATATTAATAATTATGCTACCAAAATAATGCCCCGTACACACGGTCGGATTTTCCAATGGAAAATGTCCGATCGGAGCGTGTTGTCGGAAATTCCGACCGTGTGTGGGCTCCATCGGACATTTTCCATCGGATTTTCCGACACACAAAGTTGGAGAGCAGGAGATAAAATTTTCCGACAACAAAATCCGTTGTCGGAAATTCCGATCGTGTGTACACAAATCCAACGGACAAAGTGCCACGCATGCTCAGAATAAATAAAGAGATGAAAGCTATTGGCCACTGCCCCGTTTATAGTCCCGACGTACGTGTTTTACGTCACCGCGTTCAGAACGATCGGATTTTCCGACAACTTTGTGTGACCGTGTGTATGCAAGACAAGTTTGAGCCAACATCCGTCGGAAAAAATCCTAGGATTTTGTTGTCGGAATGTCCGAACAAAGTCCGACCGTGTGTACGGGGCATAAGTGTGTGCTGTAAATAGCCTCCAGCATTGTTTTTTTTTCTTCTTTCTGGAGGCTGCCATTTTGCTGAAGCCCAAGGCCCCTGAACAACAGTAAATCTTCAGGCTGTCAGCAGATCGGTCTCTACATATTTGGCATATTTGTTGCATAGGTTGACACTACAAGCAGCAATAATCATATTCTTCACTCGGGCCAATGGGTTTGAGGCAAAGCTCCTCCCGGGTGGAAAAGAGTTTGAACCCCAGACCTCTCTACCTCAGTGCATTATAACCATTCCACTGTCATTAAATTGTTGCATTTTACCATTGTCAAATGTGTTTAATCACTATTCCATAGGGCGTATCTTTGTTTTATTAAAGCTCCATTATCGTTACGGTAGTCCCGATGTATTTTTGGGTCCAATTACAGAGTAGGTCATCACTGTAAATGAGGAGTCAGCTCAAAGTTTAGCAGCCGGAATACAGGGGTAGTGCTACATATCCTATATATCTGTAAACATACTCACCATATTTTGTAGTATGGTTGCCTTAGGAATTTATCACAGTTGGGAAATACATGACATAATAACATTTAACTTCCACGTCAACATCTAGTGAGAAAAATATGTTTAATATGATAGCTCAAGCGATAATGGTGTTCCAAGTACATCAACAAACAGCAAGCAACACATTCTTTTTTTGATGTGGCCTGATTAGTGTATTGCACTATGCATTCAGCTTCAACTTAGTTTAAAGGCTCTCGGGCAAGCACAATGGATGCAGAAGAACATTCAGTTGATCCTGAGTTATGCTCTACTTGTTCCTGAGCATTCTGCAAAGTGAGGCAATATAAATGAATGGACCGGCACCAGGCTAAGTCTAAACACAGTAGGCAATATTCTTTCCAAAGGAAAGCCTGTGTGTATTGACCTTTCATGCTTGTATCGAGGAGCTCCGTAGGCTAAATTCCTGCTAGTATGTCACAGTGAAAAATCAAGCAAATTATTCACTAAGCTTTTGTGGATGCGAAAGACAGAATGCAGTTTTCATTAATTCAACACTGGGATTGCTAACTATTCTAAAGGTCCAAACTTGGGATTATAACAAGCATATCAACTGTACAACAGCTGAATCAACAATGGCAGCTAGAAATTACCTTTGCCGGATAAAACTAATTGTAGGTTGCACATGAGTGTATTAATTTCTGAATTCTTAGCTGTCAGAGCTACATGGAATCATCTGTTAAACTTAGAATTATCAGGCAAATATGTCCGGACTAAGAACTGATAAAGGAACACAGCCACTAAGACATGAGGTCACGGTTTCTTGTTTCAGCCCAAATGGTTGGATCAGTAAAAGGACTGTATGCCTATGGGAACTATGTAACCTCTGAAAACACCCTCAGAAAAATAGATTATATAAATCTGGCTCTTCTGGCCAGTCACAGCTGTTCTCTGGAGGTCTCTGCTTGGCATCTAGGCATGCATGCTATAACAAAAAACATTATGCATATTTATGCCACACCTGTTCTACAGTATGATCATGTCGTTGCATTGCCTTGATCTCAAGTCTAAGCTTAACTGATTAAGCTTTAGTTTTAAAAGGAAAAACATTTTTGTTTACATATTGTTCGATATAGTTGGGGAGTTAGACCCTCTGTCTAGTTTTTTTTTTCTTTTGCGGTCTGTGTCCCTACTGGATAGCTCCACCACTCTATTTGTGACCATTGTCCTTGAAAAAGTGAGAGGAAATTGAAGAGTGTGTAAGTGTAAGAGGTGGGACAAAATGTTCTAATGGGGAAACCTGTTATGGGGGGAAATAGGGGGCACTGTTTAAGAGGGGAATTCCCCCCCTTTGGGGGATTTTCTCTAACTTCCTGTTTCAGCAGGAATAAAATTTCCCCAATGGTGCAGAGACAGCAAAGAATTTTAACCCTTCCCTACTCTATCCAAAAAAAAATCCTCCCAACAGTCCAGGATACTGTGGAACTGTCTCACATTTTTACTCTACACCCACTGTCCTGTGTACAGGGCCCACAAAGGCTCTGCCCCTCCACACTGTGCCCACAGCTTATTTATACTTTAAGTTTAATAAAATCTTTGCCATGTCATCATTTTCTTGGAAGAGTATTTTTCAGAAACATTTGAGTTTTGTTTTAATATTGAACAGTGCTTTTATTTCTGAAGAATCTGATATTGTCAGGGATCCCATGTAGCAGGTGCTTATTCTTATGGCATAGAAGCCCAAGATGAGCAAAGACTAGAATGTGCACGCAAATGCGCATTGGCGCACATATCCACAGATTCTGGTGCCCAGCAGCCTATTTAAATTGAGAGGCTGCCTGGCCTCAGTGCTAGATTGTTTTCAGCTCTGGTTTCTGTGTTCCTGTTTTTATAAAGTCTGCTAAGCATGTTCCCGACCTGGCTACACCTGACACCTCTCCTAAATCACCCCTGCATGGTATGTCTGCTACTCGCTTATGTTACCAACCTCGGCTTGGATTTCTGACCAGGGTCAGCCTGGCCTACTGGGATAACGGAGATTTCCCTGTAGGCCGGCTGTCCTCAGTGCCCTGGGGCCGATTTGGGCTAGAAGCTAGCCTCTGACATGTGAAAAGCAGCGGCAGCCAGAAGAATAAAGGTGCTGGATTCCACTTTTGATCCGGAGCTGCCCACTGAACTGATGCCTGTGGACAGTGCAAAGTGATATGCAGAGGGAGAATGGCGTGGGCCGGAAAGAAATAAGGTGCTGGATTTTTTCTCTCTCTCTCTGTGAGCTGATAGATACTGATCAGGCTGCATTGATGGGCACTGGTGAGGCTGCATTGATGGGCACTGAGGCTGCATACATTAGGCGAGCTGAGCACACTGCTATAGAAGGGGTGGGGGGGCAGAGGACACTGCTATAGGTGGGAGAACAGGGGACAGAGGACACTGCCATAGGGGAGAAGGGGTGGATAAAAGATACTGCTATCGGGGGAAAAGGGGGTAGAGGACACTGCTATAGGGGGAAAGGGTTGGAAAAAAGACACTGCTATAGGAGGGAAGTGGAAGGGGGCAGAGAGCACTGCTATCGGGAGGGGTGAAAGGTCACTACTGTGTGGGGGGGCAGAGACCAGCAGCAGCATAAGGCTTTTTATTTTTTTAAATGTCTGTTTAAAAATGTTTTTCTCCATTACAATCACATTGTGAAACACACATAAAAAAATAAATTCCAGAATACATACAACAATAACATATTATATTCTATAAACAAAAAAAGGGGGGGGGGGGAGGGGACAAAAAAAGGAATCTCTAATATATATATATATTATTTTCAGGGAAACAGGGTAGGGCTTATTTGGGGGGTAGGGCTTATATTGCAGCCATCACCGACAATCACGCTAGGTCTTATTTTCAGGGAAACAGGGTATATATATATACAGTGGGGCAAAAAAGTATTTAGTCAGCCACCAATTGTGCAAGTTCTCCTACTTAAAAAGATGAGAGAGGCCTGTAATTGTCATCATAGGTATACCTCAACTATGAGAGACAAAATGTGGAAACAAATCCAGACAATCACATTGTCTGATTTTTGAAAGAATTTTTTTCCAAATTATGGTGGAAAAAAAGCATTTGGTCACAAGCAAGATTTCTGGCTCTCACAGGCCTGTATCTTCTTCTTTAAGAGGCTCCTCTGTCCTCCACTCATTACCTGTATTAATAGCACCTGTTTGAACTTGTTATCAGTATAAAAGACACCTGTCCACAACCTAAAACAGTAACACTCCAAGCTCCACTCTATGGTGAAGACCAAAGACCTGTCGAAGGACACCAGAAACAAAATTGTAGACCTGCACCAGCCTGGGAAGACTGAATCTGCAATAGGCAAGCAGCTTGGTGTGAAGAAATCAACTGTGGGAGCAACAATTAGAAAATGGAAGACATACAAGACCACTGATAATCTCCCTCGATCTGGGGCTCCACGTAAGAGCTCACCCCGTAGGGTCAAAATGATAACAAGATCGGTGAGTAAAAATCCCAGAACCACACAGGGGGACCTAGTGAATGACCTGCAGAGAGCTGGGACCAACGTAACAAAGGCTACCATCCGTAACACACTACGCTGCCAGGGACTCAGATCCTGCAGTGCCAGACGTGTCCTCCTGCTTAAGCCAGTATATGTCCAGGCCGTCTGAGGTTTACTAGAGAGCATTTGGATGAACCATAAGAGGATTGGGAGAATGTCATATGGTCAGATGAAACCAAAGTATAACTGTTTAATAGAAAGAAACACAACTCGTCGTGTTTGGAAGAGAGAGAATGAGTTGCAACCAAAGAACACCATACCTACTGTGAAGCATGGGGGTGGCAACATCATGCTTTGGGGCTGTTTCTCTACAAAGGGAACAGGACGACTGATCCGTGTACATGAAAGTATGAATGGGGCCATGTATTGTGAGATTTTGAGTGCAAACCTCCTCCCATCAGCAAGGGCAATAAAGAAGAAACGTGGCTGGGTCCTTCAGCATAACAATGATCCCAAACACACCGCCCGGGCAATGAAGGAGTGGCTTTGTAAGAAACATTTCAAGGCCTGGAGTGGCCTAGCCAGTCTCCAGATCTCAACCCCATAGAAAACCTTTGGAGGGAGTTGAAAGTCTGTGTTGCCCAGCGACAGCCCCAAAACATCACTGCTCCAGAGGAGATCTGCATGGAGGAATGTGCCAACATACCAGCAACAGTGTGTGACAACCTTGTGAAGACTTACAGAAAACTTTAACCTCTGTCATTGCCAACAAAGGATATATAACAAAGTATTGAGATGAACTTTTGATATTGACCAAATACTTATTTTCCACCATAATTTGCAAATAAATTCTTTTAAAAATCAGACAATGTGATTGTCTGGATTTGTTTCCACATTTTGTCTCTCATAGTTGAGGTATACCTATGATGACAATTACAGGCCTCTCTCATCTTTTTAAGTGGGAGAACTTGCACAATTGGTGGCTGACTAAATACTTTTTTGCCCCACTGTGTATATATTGTGGCAGTAGGACCCTGTGCTACCTGGAAGATTGCTGGTTTACGCCAGATTTTGGAGGGAAAGGCACGCTGATTGCACAGCTGTGTGCTGGGCTATTTAATTGTGACCTGGCTATGGCTCAGGGTTCCACCCAACAGATAGGAAGTCTGTGCATGGGAGTCAGGTGGACTCCCATTCCTCTGAGAGGAGTCAGAGGCTGCAGGAGGCAGCCAGGGTATGCATGTCTGCAGGAGGCAGACGTACTTGGTGACAGAGCAGCAAGTAGTAAGCAGCAGGAGTAAGCTAGGAGAGAGCTTCACTCTAGGAAACTCTTTTGGGTCTGAAGAGCAGACCTAAGGCCTAGGCTAAAGGCCGGAATCAGCCATATGGCAAGAATGTACGCCAGGAGGCTAAAGTATTGAGTGTGCAAGATGCAGTAATGGTGGAACCCCCTGTGTGGGCTACTGATGTCTTTGTGAAGTTTTCCGTGCTTTTAAATAAAAGTGGGCTACCAGGCCCTTAAAAATACAGTTTTGTACTGGAGTACTCACTGACACACACAGGGCTTTTTTTTCTCAGAGAATAGGTGCAGGAACTCAACCATGCCCACCACACACACACATACCTGCCAAATGGCATCAAATAGTAGCTCTTCCCTCTGCATACTACCCCCCTCTCTTCACTGTCCTCATCTTCTCCCCCCTCCTTAAAAGCTTCACCATCTGTCATATGTCTTACCTTTGTTGCAATATTAAGCTGAAACACCTATCCGGCTGTAGTACCTCCCAGCATACTATACTATACTACAGTTACTTGCAAGGGAGATCATGCAGTAGGAGCATCAACTGGTCACCAGCGAAAAAATGGAGACCACAGAGGGTGCAGCCTACCACGCACCCTCTCCTGCCCATGACTGCACTGAACCCTGGGCACCTGTTCTGTATCTCCCTTGTCCCTGTCAGGCACTCAGTGGGATCTGTGCAGGAGATCTGACCTGTGGGAGCTACTGGGAGATAAGCTATCACTTGTAAATGCAGAAGCTGGACTTTAGTGTTACCAAGTGATAGTGGTGAGCAGGGAGCAGAAGACCTGAGCCAGAGGTGGTGGAACCGAGTTCCCCCTAGTTCCTGCTGAAAAAAAGCCCTGTGTGTGTGTATATATATATATATATATATATATATATATATATATATATATATATATATATATATATATTTTCTCTCTCCCTCTCCTCCACCCCTCCCGTCCGAAAGCCCCCACACCAATCCTACCTTCTCGAGTTATCATACCTTAACCATTCTATAGCTAGTAAATAGTCTGTTAGCCCCTATACTTCCATCTCATCCCAGAATAAATGGTGTCAAACCTGGTAGCGTCCCCCATGGTTCCCACATTTCATTGAATTTATTTGCTAAAACCCCTATTCTTATATACCTGCCATTCCTTTAGCAATGCATCATTTACCTGTATCCATCATTCCTCATATATTGGGCTTCTAGGGGATATCCATTTCATTGCCATCAATTTTCGTGCAATAAATCGCATCCTATTAATGGGTATCCTAATTACCGGGGTATATAATTCTTTCTCTAATTGTCCTAGCAGGCATATTCTTGGGTCTGCCTGTATCTGGGTTTGATACAGCTGATTAATGGTTTCTACCACATTCTGCCAATATCTGAACAGTTTAGGGCAGTTCCAAAGCGAATGCATTAAATCAGCAGATACTTTTGAACGTCTCAGGGATTCTGATGTATCCCGCCTCCCCCGTTGGTATCATTTAACTGGTGTCCTATAAGCTCTATATATTATATATAATTGGGTTAGGCATTGCAGTGGAGATACTGATACAGACTGTACAAGTTCCAATATACACTGCCATGTTTTATCTGTAATTTTTCCAAGGTCTTTTTCTAGCTAAAGAACTATTTGCTTTCTGTGACTGCTCAGTCAGGTGGTCATAGAGAGTGGAGATTAAACCCCTCTTAACCACTTCCCGAAAGGATTTGCCGCCTTAATGACCACGCCCTTTTTTTCTCACAAATAGAGCTTTCTTTTTGTGGTATTTGATCACCTCTGTGGTTTTTATTTTTTGCGCTTTAAACAAAAAAAGAGCGACAATTTTGAAATAAAAAAAAAAACAATATTTTTTACTTTTTGCTATGATAAATATCCCCAAAAATATATAAAAAAAACAAAATTTCTTCCTCAGTTTGGGCCAATATGTATTCTTATATTCTCATATTTTTGGTAATAAAAATGGCAATAAACATATATTGATTGGTTTGCGCAAAAGTTATTGCGTTTACAAAATAGGGGATAGATTTATGGCATTTTTGTTATTATTTTTTTTTTTAGTAACGGCAGTGATCTGTGATTTTTATCGTGTCTGCGACATTGCGGCGGACAGCTTGGACACTTTTGACACTATTTTGGGATCATTGACATTTATACGGCGATCAGTGCTATAAAAATGCACTGATTACTGTGTAAATGTCACTGGCAGGGAAGGGGTTAAACAATAGGGGGCGATCAAGGGGTTAAGTTTGTTCCCTCAGCGCGTTCTAACTGTAGGGGGGATGGGCTCATTAGAACATGACAGAGCTTCTGATCACTGGGAGCAGTAGGTCCCTGTCATGATGCTAGGCAGAGCAGGGAAATGCCTTGTTTACATAGGCATTTCCCCGTTCTGCCTTTCCGCGCCTTGATCATGAGCCACCGGCGAACATTGTGTCCGTGGGACCCGCGGGCACGCTTCCGCAGTGCGTGGCGGTCACGGGCCCGCTAGCTGCCAATGATGGAGTGACCTGAGGGTACATCGTTTTGCGCACCCATGCTACTTTGTTGACGTATAACGGCGTGAGCCGATCGGCAAGTGGTTAACATTAACATGTTTTTAATATGTTATCTGTATAAAGCTGTGCAGTATATTTTATCCCCTTTTCTCTCCATACTCCAAAACCTTTTAATTTACCTATTTCCTCGTGATTTTTATTTCCCCATAAGGGGGAGTAAACTGAGATATAACTATATTGCATAATACGTCTCATTTCCTGCCAGACTATGTATGAGTCCCAGGGTCGAACACATTGACAAAGTTACTCCCCATGTTGAGGGCATGTGCCCTGGTACAGTTCGGGGAGGGCGCTCTCCTATCCCCCCAGCCTGCCAGGTTGCGTGCTCGGATAAAGGTCTTGTATGGATTTTGGGGGGACTCCTATGCCATTTCTTTTAACATTTTGGTGCAGGGTTCCCCTTAATTTCCATATCAGTCCCGAAGGGCCTGGTATGGATTCTAGGGGGACCCCCACGCAATTTTAAATAAAAAAAATATTCGGGGTTCCCCTTATTATTCATATCAGACCCAAAGGGCCTGGTAATGAATGGGGGGGATCCCATGCTCTTTTTTCAATTATCTGTATCTATATTGCCGAGACCCAACAATTCATTACAGATGCAATCAGTTTTAAACAATTTACAATTTTTCCTTTAGAAATGTCATTTTGCTGTGGTACTGTTCTAAACACGGGAAAAATGTGCCACTTTACAGGCATACTATAGACACCTCCAGGCACGATATTTAAAGGAATATTTCATTTTTATTGTTTCACTTTAAGCATTAAAAAAATGACCCAGTTCAGACACGCATGTATGCCACCAGGGATGATGGTATCTCCTGGTACTGCTGTGAAAGACCTTACTCCAACCAAATGAAAGAGATCACCCAGCAGAAGGCTCAAAATTTTGAGCCTTCTGCTGGGTGATCTCTTTCATTTGGTTGGAGTATGGTCCTTCGCAGCAGTACCAGGAGATACCATCATCCCTGGTGGGATACATGCGGGTCTGACCTCCTGTAACTAAAAGGTCCATCTCTTCTGGTAAGCGCAATTTGGTTCATATGGTGGAGGATATCGTCACCCATTTTCACTTGGAGGGATTAGTTCACTCTTTGTCACGAGGAATCTTGGCTTCCATCCTTCTTGGATTTAGCATTGTTTTACTCATATGGACTGGACTTATTTCTTTTCTTTATTTTATTATATATATTGTGCTGCACTTACCATCGTTTACTAATTGAGAACAGAAATTCCCCAGTCCCTTTCTCTGCAGCCAAACATCAGGGGAATCTGTGTAGGAAGGCATCATTAGGGTGTGCCCAGGCACACCTGGCACATGCCTATGCATTCCTATATGGTTTAACACCATTTGTATTTAGCGCTGCACCTTTCCATATATTTTCTATAATTTATATATTCCCTTATATTAGAAGAAACCCGTATACCTAGATATTTAAAGGTTGTCACAACCTGTATTTTATGGTCTGTCTGTGGTAAAGACAATGTTAAAATCCTCAACCTGGAGTAATACTGATTTTTACCAATTTATAACAAAACCCGAAAATCTGCCAAAGGTCTCAATCAACTTTATCACAGATGTTAGGGATTGATCTGTATCTCCGAAGAATAATAAAGCATCTGCGTATAGGGAGGTTTTATCCACTATTCCTCCTCTATCAAATCCCCTAACAGTTAGTTGTCTGTCTAATTTCTATTTCTAACCAATGCGAACAATAACGATGACAGTGGGCACCCCTGCCTAGTATCTCCAGACTGTAAAAAATGCTCTGATACATGCTCGTGGGGCTATGTATAATAATTGAATCCACTTTACAAATCCTCTACCCAACCCAGATTTCTCAAGAACCTCCCATAAATATATACACTCAACGCAGTCAAATGCTTTGGCTGCGTCTAATATAGCTCTTTTTCCTACATTGTCTTATGGTATCTGTAAATTTTGAAATAATCTTCTCAAGTTCATTGTTGTGGATCTTCTGGGTATAAAACCTGACTGGTCCACATGCACCAGTCTACATGCACCAGTCTACATGCCAAGACCCTTGCCAGAATTTTAGCATCAGAGTTTAACAATGAAATCGGATGATAAGGTTCTGGCAATAGATGGTCCTTATCTGGCTTAGGTAATACTATAATACAAGTATCATTCATAGATTCCGGAAGCTTAAACGATGTATGTGCATGATTCAGTACTTTCAGCAATTCTGGCAACAAAATATCTCTAAGTTTTATACATTTCCAATGGTAAACCATCTAGACCAGGAGCTTTCCCATTGGGGGAGTCGGAAACTGCCCTGGTTAGTTCCTCTAATGTTAGGGGTGCGTCAAGATATTCTCTTTCCTCTCTTGAAATAGATGGTATTATTAGGGGGTTCAGGAAATCTCTGAGTTCATTTGGATGATAGGTGGCCTTACTCTGGTATAAATTCTTTAAAAAAGTAGTAAATGAGGATAATATATCCTCTTGGCTATGAGAAATACTCCCAGTTGATATTCGTATACAGGAAAAAAAATTAGACTTGGGACTTGACAATTACTGCTAGCATTTTCCCATTTCTCTCTCCCTCCTCAAAATACCTACTCTTTATAAGAGATTGATCCCTTTCAGCTTTTTCCATAGCTATTCTTTTGTATAGAAGTTGTACATCCTTCCATATAGCCTGATTCCCAGGTGTAGGGTTCTGAACATATTGAAATTATTTTTGTCCTACTTCTACTGCTAAAAGAGTTTCCCATTCCTTAATTGTCTTTTTAAATCTGCTTATAGCTTGTATCAATAACCCTCTTAAAAAGGCCTTCATAGTATCCCATACCAACTTTGAAGTCATTGATTCTGCATTATTAAGAAAAAAATGAGTAAGCGATTGTCGCATGGATTCACCCTGGCCTAATACCTGTAGCCATGAGGCATCCGTACGCCAATAACTTTTAATGCATGGTTTAATTTTTCTCATGGTCAACAAAACTGGAGAATGATTTGGGATCCCCCTTGCCTGGCACTGTATATTTGAAACCAATGGAAGGGTTAGTTCCGTGCCCAGAGCCAAGTCAATCCTGGATAAAGTACCATAAGTAGAGGAACAACAAGTATAAGCATGTATTCCAGGATTGAGGAGACACCACATATCACACAGACCTGATTTCTGCAGGTGTCTGGCAAAGGGAGAACTTTGTACTCGCCGGATAGCGATCCATACTCGCATCACAAACATTATTAAAGTCCCCCATTAACATTATTGGAATGCCAGGGTATTCAGCCAGAAATATACTAATCCTCCGCAATATCTCTGAATTATAAGATGGTGGTACATACACTGATCCTATTATACATGTAGTAGAAAATAAAGAGAATACCAATAGGACATATCTACCCTGGGAATCAATCAGTGTCTGTCTGCAGGAAAATTGTATCCTCGATGATATTAGTACACTGACCCCTCTAGAAAATGCAGAGAATACCGAGTGTTGAATAGAAAACGTTGTATTTTGTAGTAGAGAGATAGTGGGGGTTATTTATGAAAGGAAAATCCACTTTGCACTACAAGTGCACTTGGAAGTTCAGTCACTGTAGATCCGAGGGGGGCATGCAAGGAACATACAAAAAACAGCATTTTAGCTTGCACATGATTGGATGATAAAATCAGCAGAGCATCCCCTCATTTCAGATCTTCTCCTCAGATTTACAGCAACTGCGCTTCCAAGTGCACTTGTAGTGCAAAGTGTATCTGCCTTTTGTAAATAACCTCCAGTATCTTTTGTAAGATGAGTTTCCTGCAGGCAGACAATTGATGAATTATATTGCTCCATAATGGAGAAAATAGCCTTTTTTTAACCAGATCCTTCAATCAGCTCACATTCCAGGATATTAGCGCTAGCTAGGGATGAGCCTGATGTTCGAGTCGAGCGTAAGTTCGACTCGAACATCGGGTGTTCGCTGAATAGCGAACAATTTGGGGTGTTCGCTGCAAATTCGAAAGTCACGGAACACCCTTTAAAAGTCTATGGGAGAAATCAAAAGTGCTAATTTTAAAGGCTTATATGCATGGTATTGTCATAAAAAGTGTTTGGGGACCCGGGTCCTGCCCCATTACAGGCATACTATAGACAACCCCCAGATACGAAATTTAAAGGAATATTTCACTTTTATTGTTTCACTTTAAGCATTGTTAAAATCACCGTTCCTGAAAAAACTGCCATTTTAAAACTTTTTTTTTGCATTGATACATGTCCCCTGGGGCAGGACCCAGGTCCCCAAACACTTTTATGACAATACCATGCATATAAGCCTTTAAAATTAGCACTTTTGATTATTCATGTCCGTGTCCCATAGACTTTAACGGTGTTCGCACAAATTTTTTGCCTGTTCGCATGTTCTACTGCGAACCGAACTGGGGGGGGGGGGGGGGTGTTTGGAGCATCCCCAGTGCTAGCTCGTTAGCCATTATCCCTATCTGTTATACCTATAACCATCAGCAAAATGGTATATAATACACATAGCTTTTCCATTTTACTTTCTCTAGAAAAATATACAACCTTAAATATATACGACCTTAAATATGAGAGCCCTACAAACAGAAGGTAGAGAGAGAGAGAGAGAGAAAGGAAGAGAGGGGATAAAAAAAAAAAAAAACAACAACACCTGGCACCTCCCCAAAACACACACACCCTCATCATAAAACATTTTTCCTCAAGGAAAAAACAGGAGGTAAAAAAAGAAAAAAAAAAAGAATTATCCCGAGCTTGAATATGAACATCCATCAAGCTGCATCACACTCCACCTGGCCTTTTAGCTTATGATATTTAGGACAGAAAAAAATGAATAAATAGCGTCTTACCAACTGGATATATCCCTGCGGTTAGAAGACAGATGTTGCTCATTTTTATCCAGCCATGTTGTGGCCTTCATAGAATTATCAAAAAAAGAATTGTCTCATCCTTAACAGTGATCCTCAACTTGGCCGGGTGTAACATTCCATATATTTTTTGAAGCTTGTGAAGACACTTTTTAACTTCTATATATTCAGCCCTCATTTTTTGTATTTCAATGGAATAATCTGGGTAAAAGGAGATTTTTTAACCTTTAACATCTACGTTACCCTTTGTTCATGCCAGGGTCAGGGTTTTGTCTATGTCTCTAAAACGCAGCATTTCAACAATAAATGGGCGTGGGAACTTTCCAGGAGGGACAGAGGATACTGCCATAGGGGACAATGGGTGGATAAAAGACATTGCTATTGGGGGAAAGGAAGCAGAGGACACTGCTGTAGGGGGGAAGGGGTGGAAAGAGACACTGCTATAGGAGGGAAATGGAAGGGGGCAGAGAGCCCTGCTATAGGGAGTGGAGAATGGACACTACTGTGGGGGGTGATGTCAAGAGGCAGAGGCCAGCAGCAGCATAAGGCTGCTTAGGAAGCCACCTTAGGGCACCAGGATGGGGGTTCAAATCCAAATCCCCAGTCACTTGCTGTCTTCCAAAGATCCCCTGTATTTTCCTCCTGCAGCAGCTGAAAGTCAGCTTCTCCTCCTCTCCCTTTCAACTGCTGTAGGGGGAAAATCCAGGGAAATGGTTCCAGTAAATGCCTCCCCCGCTGCCTCACTTGTCCCTGTTTCCCTGTTTTTTTTTTCTGCTGCCTGGCCGGGTGCCCCCTTCTCCCATATGCTTCCCTTTCACCAAAGCCCCCCCCCCCCCCCCACAACAGGGCTCCTAAAAAAAAATTGTAAAAAATAAATAATAAATATTGTATAAAGAAATAAAATTGTAAAAAATAATAGAAATAAAAAACTACTGACATCATCCACTGCTCTCTACTCACACCATTCTCTGTCCTACTGACATCGTCCTCTGCCCTACTGACACCAACCACTACTCTACTGACACTGTCCACTTTTAAGGTAGGCTAAGTTTAGATTTTTACAGTGACACTTGTTTTATTATATTTATATAGGTTTCCTTACTGTTTAGTTAGGCCTTGCTAGTTTGTTGTTGTTTAGGTGGATCTCCACCTCCCAAAGGTTGCCTAAGCCTGCTTTAATGTATGCAAATGGGCAGTAAAAAAATGGGAAAACCCTTTAGTGGTGGACTGTTTCAGGGGTTGATGCCCTTGAACCACTTGCTCATTAGATGCTATAAATGCCTTTAGAGATGTTTTAACCTTGTTTCTGACCTTTATGTGTTCTACTGCAGCTCTAATTTTACAATAGTTGGTTTAAAACAAAAACACAAAATGGCCTCAGAAAAGGTTTAAGGTCCAACCAAAACAAATGATTATCCATTTTCCAGGAAGAAGACCTCTAGTGCAAAAGTCAATTTGTAAAGTGATTTCACCTTTAGATACTGCTCAACTCCTCAGTATGACTCAAGAGAGCCTACACACCAGGAACAATGTTTGCTTTTATAATGTGCAGCACATTTCAGGTTAGTTTTTAAAGTAGAGTACTGAAAATAATAAAAAGTTTAAACCAAAAGGATAGCAAATGTAGTGCTGCATCACCTACCCAGCGCCAGGATGCCTGGAAATGGTTTCAGTATTTTGGCAGTTAAGAATGATGTTATGCTTCTAATCATCTCAGTTTGGTAAAATGTTGCCAGTGACAGAACTAAAGAGATAGCTCTATTACACTCCATGGATAACCTATGTAATTATCGCCACAGCTTGCTATAGTAGGTCATGGCCTCTGTCCCTTTGGTGCCAATTATAGAAACATGTCTAGCAGTATCTCTTTCTCTTATTTATACAACCTCCTACACTTAAGGTCACATTGGTGCTTGCTTATTTAATAACACAATGAAAAGAACAATGATGTGCTTTACCCTTTAGTAGCCAATCAAATGTTAGCTATTAAGTGTAGTGTGTAACATTTAAAGAAATAGGGATAATTCCAAAGTATCTTGTGATCAGAAGTGTGAAAAAATACAGTGCATAGGTGCAAAGAAGCTTGCTATACAACTGAAAATCCTCCAACTCAATAGGAATTTTCCAGATAGTAAGTACAGTGCCTTGAAAAAGTATTCATATCCCTTGAAATGTTTCACATTTTGTCATGTTACAGCCAAAAAACAAATGTATTTTATTGGGATTTTATGTGATAAACCAACACACAGTCACACATAATTGTGAAGTGGAAGGAAAATGATAAATGGTTTTCAAATTTTTTTACAAATAAATATGTGAAAAGTGTGGCGTGTATTTGTATTCAGCCCCCCTGAGTCGATACTTTGTAGAACCACCTTTCGCTGCAATTGCAGCTGCAAGTCTTTTTGGGTATGTCTATCTCTACGAACTTTGCACATCTAGAGAGTGAAATTCTTGCCGATTCTTCTTTGTAAAATAGCTCAAGCTCTGTCAGATTGGATGGAGAGCATCCGTGAACAGCAATTTTCAAGTCTTGCCACAGATTCTCAATTGGATTTAGGTCTGGATTTTGACTGGCCCATTCTAACACATGAATATGCTTTGATCGAAACCATTCCATTGTAGCTTTTGCAGACTCTAAGGGCTAGTTTACACTTGCTTCAAAACATGGCTTCGGACAAGCTTTGTTAAAGCTCTCTGAATGCCAGTGAAAGCTCCTTTCACTAAAGACTGTTAAATGGTTAGCTTACAGTTCTGTTCACACCTTGCTTTCGCTTGGTTCTTCGATGAGGGTTCAATGAGGCTTTGGTGGGGCTTCCATGTGGCCTTGGTGGAGCTTCAATGGGGCTTTGATGAGCCTTTGGTGGGGCTTCATTGGGGCTTCAAGCAAGCTTTGACATAGACTTCTATGGAGGCTTTGAAGACGCTTTGAAGCGCCGCTTAAGGAGAGGCTCATGGAAGGAGAGGCACATGGGAGAGCAAGGAGAGGACAACGGGAGAGAACACTTCTAAGAGTCTCCAGGGAGGACAACTGTTCGCAGCTGGGAGGGCTGATGAGTGAGCAGTCTGGAGTACTGGGATGGCACGCCTCAGAGAACTGGGAGACTGCAGTTTGAGATGGGTGCAGAACCAGAAGAGAGGACTGTGGGAAGGGCAGTGGAAAGAGGTTTTTGCAGGCAGGATGGTTGGCAGGGCCTGAAGAGAGCTATCTGGGAGTGGTAGCTGAATAGAGGACAGCTAGCACCTGAACTATTTCTACACCACAGGGGCCCAAGGTCCCTTCCCACAAAAGGCAGTTCATTGAGGTCTGGCTAAGGTAGTGTCAAGCCTACCCATGCGGTGCTAGCTAGTCTGGAGAAGAAACAGTCTGCAGCAAGGGAAGTGCTGGTGGAGTAACAGTCTGCAGCAGGTGAAGTGCTGGAGGAGGAATGATGTGTAGCAATTGTTTGTGCTGGAGAGAAGACTGGAGTGTATACAGAAGTCCCAAGCAGGTTTGCACTGAATAATCCTGGGCATCCCATTATTCCCAATTTCCCATCCAAGTTTAATCCCCTCAAATAAATAAACAAAACAAAGCTATGGACTGTTCTATGTCTCTGAGTGACAGAGAAATGGATGTCTGGCTGGGCAAGATGTCAGGTGAACCACTACATTCGGCAACCCCTATGGAGGCATGGTATATTACACACAGGAGGACGCCGTTTACTAATTAGGTGACTTCTAAAGGCAATTGGTTCCACTAGATTTTATTTAGTGGTATTGGAGTAAAGGGGGTTGAATACAAATGCACGCCACACTTTTCAGATATTTATTTGTAAAAAATTTTGAAAACCATTTATCATTTCCCTTCCACTTCACAATTATGTGCCACTTTGTGTTGGTCTATCACATAAAATCCCAATAAAATACACAATCCCAACAAAATGTGGAAAATGTTAAGGGGTATGAATACTTTTTCAAGACACTGTAACATGCAGGACTTTTGAAATTCAGGTTTAACCTGGAATTGTGGGATGACTTTAGGGCCTCATGCACACAGGATGTTTTAAGAAATGCCTGTGCTGCTGCCAGGAAAAAGCAGCATGAAAAAACGTGCTGTTAGCCGCATTTTTGAATAGCGTTTATGGGCATTTTTTGGCATTTGTTCAGTAATAACACTCCCTATAATGTAAAAATGCCTAAAAACACCAAATGCGGCTAAATGCTTGTTACAGCGTTGAGCTGTAAAAACGGAAAACGCAGCTAAACAGCCTCTGCTCCTGGACGCACAGGCTGTTGATTTATACGCTTTAAACGCTTATGCCTCCAAACGCCTCTGAAAGTTTATGTGTGCATGGGAACATACCCTAACATGGAGGGGCGTTTAGAGGCAGTTAAAAAAAAAAAAAAAAAAAAAACACGTCAGAGCCCCCTAACAGCAGCTGTAAAAACATCCTGTGTACGAGTCCTTAAACACAATAACTTGTGAGCTATTATATTTTTGTTTGTTGTACCACACAAAGTACTTAAAACAACACCATTATTGAGGGACTCACTGTTTACTCTGGGCTACTGGAAGCTCTTTGTATTACTATACTGGGAGGCCCCAAGCATTTCTTGTAAATCTCTTGTGTACACTGAGCAAGAAAATTCTTTAAGACGTCAATTAATTCATGCATTAGCCATTAGAACTCTAAAATCCCTGATTTAACTAATCTTTTTGTTGAGTAGATGGATGATTGTTGTTTACACTTGCAGTTGGGCCTTAAAAAAACAGGAGTTGATCATCATTTTTACCTCCTCCCAACCATCACCCCTCTTAAGATGCAAACGAAGATGTAGACATGCTACAGCAAAAATATTCCTTCCATTGCATTCAGCAGGCAGTACTGCCACCAAACACGACTTATTCAATCGAATGGGGACTTTCTACAACTGCCCCGCAACTTGAATAATTTTTCAGAGGCAGAACAGCGATCAATGCACGTGTAAAACCAGCCTTATGCCCTGTACATACGAGCGGAAATTCCACCAGCAAAAGTCCGATGTGTGTATTCCGACCGTGTGTATGCTCCATCGGACTTTTGCTGGTGGAATTTCTGCCAGCAAAAGATTGAGAGCAGGTTCTTTCTGTCGGAAATTCTGTTCGTCTGTATGCGATTCCGACGCGCAAAAGAAAAAAACACGCATGCTCGGAAACAATTTGACGCGTGCTCAGAAGCATTGAACTTCATTTTCTCATCGTAGTGTTGTACATCACCACGTTCTTGACAAACTTTTCAGAGAACTTTTGTGTGACCATGTGTATGCAAGCCAAGCTTGAGCGAAATTCAGTCGGAAAAACTATCCAAGATTTTTCAGACTGAAATTCCGCTCGTGTGTACGGGGCATTAGATGTATACACTAGAGCAGGGGTAGGCAACCTTAAAGAGGTGGAGATCTACCTGAACAACATGGGAAAAGTTAAAAATCACAGGGCACCGTTGATTTGAACCTCTAATTGTCGTACTAGCATGTCGCAATCGCGTGCATTACACGGCAATCGTGGGTTTAAATCAGGTGGTGAGTAGGCAGCATATTGCCCCCTCACCACCTAACACACTTGGAACGCTTTTCAAAGGAGCAGCAGTGCCTGCTGCACTTGTGAATGAGCCCTTAGTTGCATTCGGCAGTGGCACCCTTAGAGCGCATTCACAAGTAAAGTTGGTGAGTGGTAAAACCCTGTGGTTAAGTTGCGGTTTTACCATCCCCAATCCCTACACCCTTTAGCTGCTGATGCAGCAGCCAAAAGTGTACACATGCCACAGCCGGAATTAAGCCCTTTGTTGCTTTTGGTGGGTGCTACCGCCTTCCAATCATGACCCATTCAAGTAAATGGGGCCACTGTGCAAGTGCTCTGCAACTGCATTCTTTTGCGGGGTCCCAGGGGTTAAAGCAAGTGGTGAGAAAGCAACACAATGCTATCTGCTTTAACCCCTTGTTTGCTGTACTGCACAAGGTTGCAGGGCCCTTACAGAGCAGCCTCATTCACTTGAATGGGTCATGCTTGGCAGGTGCTACACCCACCAACCATGACAGGGTGTATAACTCCTGCTGTGACATGTGTACACCCCTGGCCACTGCAGCTAAAGGGGGTGCGGTTGGGGTGGGGGTGTTAAACTATCACCCCCCAAACTGCAAATGTAAATGAGCCCTTATTGTTCTGAGCCCCTATAAAGCTGCTTCCACACTGATGTGCTGCAGTTTACCTCCACCACAGGTGCAGAGCAGTGCATCTGCAAGTTTCCTGGGCTAGCTGCGCTTTGCCACAGTTTTCTATTATATCCTGCAGGTGTGGTGCACTTTTTGAAAGTGCACCAAACCCACAGGATATAATAGAAGTCCAAACCAGCAGGTACACTGCACCTAGTAGGGATAAGAAGTGGAGTGCAGTTGGTATCACTCCACATGGGACAGGAGTCAGCACTACAGAGAAGGCATCGGCTTATGTGGTTCTTGCTCCCTATTACAGCTTCAAGTAGTTCCTCTGCATTGCACTCTGTGTGATGCTCTGAAATAGTCGCCCAGACCATGATCTACCAGTCACCTGTTCGCGATCTACTGGTAGATCACAATCTACAGGTTGCTGACCACCACACTAGAGTATATACTGCATGGTTCAGTTTGACTGAATATGTGTGAGTATGGTTTTATGGTTCATGGTTTCTATTATAGATATTATCATATTTATCATATTATCATATTTCTCATTTTTATATATCTTTCAGTCAGAAAAACTAAATCTCATTTTACACCATTTATGTGCTGATATAGCACCTCTGCCCTAGGCAGGCTAGATTTAGTTTTTGGCTCTGCTGTACCCAGCTGAATAGCAATGTATTTTCCAGGTCTAGTCAGGTCTCCCTAAGCCTGGTGATTGATTGCTCCTGCCTGCCTCTGGAAGAAGCTGCTAGAAATAGAGTAGAAGGTTTAGCCACTTTGTGATGAATATTTATCAGACCTTAGCCAGTCCCTGGGTAGGCAAGGAAAGTGTGGCTGGAGAGAAGATAAATGTTTGGGTTGGTCTGTTCAGAGCTCTTTCTCCTGGGGCCTCTGCCTGGGAGGCAGTCTGTGTTACAGAGGAGCTGTTGCTGTTAGGCCTTAG